>JAUTXW010000983.1:0-1266250 GCA_030620095.1 Kuschelorhynchus macadamiae | reverse complement strand
TGTTAACTACCTCAAAAATAAGAAACAGTCTGTTTCGGTGAATAACGCACTAAGTCAACAAGAACTGATTCATTGTGGTGTGCCTCAAGGCTCAATTATAGTTCAGTTTAAAATTACATGGTAAAATTAAATTGTATGCAGATGACACAACACTCATGTATAGCGGCAACAATAAAAATTACATTAAAATACTTATAAAACGTGATTTAGATATAATAGCAACCTGGTTGTCTTCCCACAAACTAACTTTAAATATAGACAAATCATCGTACATATTTGTTGGAAGAGGTGTCTCTTATAATGACCAATCAATTAAGTTTGGAGATTATGATCTTCAATATAAAAATGTTATAAAGTACCTTGGGTTGTTAATTGATGAGGGGCTCTCTTGGGAGAGGCATGTGCGACGTATCAGATCAAAGGTAGCATCAGTTGTTGGGTTGTTATATCGCCTTGGTTACCTGTTAAATCTAAGAATTCGTAAACAACTGTACTTTTCCCATATATATAGTCATTTGCACTACTTGGTATCAGTGTAGGCTACAGCTAGTTGTGTCGTGTTGAACCCATTAAGGATCTTACAGAACAAGGCAGTCAAAATTGTTTTTAAACTTCCTTTACGCTTTTCCACCCATTTGCTGTATAAGCCTAATAGACTAATGGATATTTCAGGTATATATAAATTTAAAATAATACTTTATATATATTATATAATTCATGGAAATAAGCGATCTGTTATTGAGTTTCAAAAAAATGAGCAGAGACACACGCACTATACCAGGCAGTGTGAACATTTGCATCTTCCAAGATTCTTCACAAATACAGGTTTAAAATCAATATATCACAATGGTCTGAAATTATTTAATACACTTCCAAGTACACTTAGAAATACAAATAGTACATCCCTATTTAAAACTAAATTAAAAAAATATATCTTAGACTTAGGTTAATATGTACTTTGGATAAAAAATATATGTAAAAAAATGAATTAAGTTTGTAGAAAAGGGTTTCTTAAAAAAAAATAAATATGTTGAACAAAAATTTTTTTATAAATCATTTTAAATGTAGAAATATCAACATTCAACAAAAAGGATAAGCATATATTATATGAAATAACAAGAAAAACTAAAGGAAGAAACTTAAAATGTAAGTTTTTAAGGACACTAATCACCCTGGAATAAAACACAAGTTCTACTTATTAAATGTTTATATTATGTCTACTCTTGAAATCTGACAACAATGCTTGTATGAAAATGTATTATGTATTTTTTTACAATCACTTTCATATACTTTCCCAATTCAGGAAAAGAATATAGTGTTTTTTTTTCCTCAGGTAAAATATGGTGTAATCACAAGATAAATTAGTTTCTAAGGTGTTATTTGCTGATAATATATAGTGTTTTTTTTCTGTAGCTTTAATTCCTAGCATAAGATTTTTTTTGTATCTTCTTGGAATTAATAAAGCCTTTCAAAAGTAAAAAACATCTAAATATGTGTCAAGTACTGTCACTTCCAAATGTTTCATTGGGTTTATATATTACGTTATCTTATTCTTACCATTTCCAATCTATCGAATGGTTGCAAAAATTGCGAAATTCGTGATTTTTTATCTATGGAAAAAAAATTAAATAAATACCCTATCTAATTTGGGGGCCCCTTGGAAGCCGAGGCCTGCGGGCCTTCTAGGCACGCCACTGCTACAAAGTCTTCTTAAATAAGTAGTCTGGCCTGATTTTAAAATACTATAAGCAGTGACAGATGTATAATATAGATATTTATGATAATGTTAAATATTTTTAAGGCACGCATGTGAAACGGCAACAAAAAGCAGTAACACAGTTACAATATAGTTTAATAAATTCGTCGAAACATAAAACTGCAGAGGGTGCTTCTTCTTCGAGCACAATATTCCTTGAGAATTAAAAAAAAACTATCGTACAACTACAAACTTCAAAAGAAGTGCAAGCTGCTGAAGGCAAATTTTTTAATCTTAAACATCCGCACGAATCCCGCCGCGTGCCGAGTCTTGGTTGAAATTTTTTTTTGGTTGTTGGAACAAAAAAAATGTGTTTTAAAAAGCGGATTGCGTTTAGCTTAGCTTTAGTTAGGCTCTTTTTTTTGGGATGATGTAAAAAAAGCGTGTCTATATTGAGGCAAAGATTTACAAACAAAAGACTTGTGCCGATGTTTGAGAATAAAAAATGTGCCACCTGAAGAAATCATAGTTTTCGCTCCAGTGACTGTGCTTCAAAGCTAAACGTCCATAAAACGTTCTGAAGCCAAGTTCAGATGTGCTCGAACAAACTCTGAAGCTGATATTTAAAATTACTGAAAACTACTTTAGCAGATGCTAAAAATGCCGGCCGTCATTGTCAATACAAAGTTGCAGTCTTTCCTCTGTCGATTGGACTGCAGCCTTCTCTTCTGCTAGAGAGATACTTTGAATGGCATTCCTAATACGGTCCACCATATCGTTTCTTATAGTAGGTCGAGTCGCGTATACTAAATCTTTTTACCTGAAGTAGTTTTCAGTAACTTTAAATGAAGACTCTGGTGCAAAAAGGGGATATGTAACATTTTTTAAATTTTACAGGAGAGGCAAAAAACTTTTTTTTTTTTTAGATTGCATTTAATGTTATTTATGAAAGAGGGAGAAAAGTTGAATATTTTTGTTTATATTAGATAAATTTATTCGCAGAAATAAACTAGAAAACAGAAAAAAAGTTGTGTGGTGCAAAAACGGTATATGTTCATCCTATTCTTAACTCGGCTCATAGGATGGTGCAAGAAAGGGATAAGCAGAAAATGCAACACTTTTTTGTATACATTTTTTTATTATATTTCTAAGACAATAATTTTAACAAAACAAGAACTAAGAATGAAACAACGAACTTGTAACAAATAAAAACTAAAAATAGTTATATGACCCAAAAGCAACGAATTTTTAAAACATTAGGTACAGAGTACAGATGGTATCCGAGCCTTTTCTGCCTCTGGATTTTGTGGATTTATTGTTCGGCGTAGAGCAAAAGTGTTAAAATAAGATTTGTAGGACAAAATCCAGAAGAAAAGAAGGCTGGGACCCATGTACATCTTATGGAGATTTAGGTCAAAATAAAAAAATACATTCATATTAATAAAAAAAAGTTTACAGATATACGAGTAGTATCCTTATTCTACATCAGTGTTCTCGGACTCACTAACTTCCGAATCTTGATTCCCTAAATCTTTATCGGATGTTAGAGACAAGTAAAACCCCATCTCACCTTTGCCTACATATTCATTGGCCAATACCATAACGTTTTTATATTTCGCATCTTTTAATGGCAGCCTATTTATATAAGCTTATTCCACACCATTTAATGTAGGGTTTGCATTGCTTCTCAACAAAACAAAATTTATTAAATGAGCATTAGCACTAGCCGAGGGGGTACAGGCAACCTCACCATTTTTCGTGTATTTGAATACGCGATAAGAAGCAATGCCAAACTTTTCTTTTGATCTAGATTTTGGATACGGACAAAAAAAACTTTTTAAATGATCAGTGTAGTTCAACACCATACTTTGGGTAACAGGAACGACATGAAATTTACGTGAAGATGACTTGACAATGTCCATGTACTCTTGCGGTAAAAAAATGCGATCTATATAACGTTTTTTCTTTTCAGTTATCCCGAAGAACCTGTCACAGGGTAAAAAACTATGCCCTGGCTCGGGAAAACGATGCATAATTACGTCAAACCTTTCTGTAAAACACAAAGTGGCTAGATATCGAACCAGGGCATGGTTTTTATTTTGAGCGCAACAGTTGTCACTAAATAAGTACAAAACCTTTATATCAGGCCCAAGTACGTTCTCGATATAATATTGTAGAAAACTTACAACTTCGTTGGCTCCTTTTTTACAGGTAGTTTCATCATACATAAAAAAATGTCCCGTTTTGTTTTTCGCCGAGTGTATGCAAAAATTTTGGACCCATAGTTGTCGCAAATAAAAGGCGTCCCCAGATGGCACCTTGGGAAGGGGCATGTTCTACTGATAGTCGAAAGACAAAACTTCGACATGATCATTGTCTTCCGCTTCTTTCGATTTTTCTTTCAGTTCCTTGTAAAACCATTCGGACTTAAGAAGGTGGTTTTTTTTGGGTTTCGAAACTACTTTTCTCTTCTTCTGAGTCCGCTCCCTGAATCTTGTTTTGCAATATGTCACATTTTTTGCACGTATCTTTTCTCGGACGGCCAAAACTTAAATTGAAATTTTCGCGAAAATAACGACCATAAAAATCATAAGAAACTGTAGGTTTAAAGGGTAGATTGTCTTGTTTTTGCTTGTAAATTTCTGGTTCAAATTTCTTAAGATATAGATCGTACATAATCTTAAGATTCAAATCAGGAGACAAATACTGCCTACTGCTTCTTGTTCTAGAATAATGCGATATTTGCTTAGGAAAGCTTTCGATATGCTCACGAACTTGATTTCTCACAGGTTCCGGAATCATATTCTTTCTATTAACGTGTTTACCTCGTTTGTCCTGGACAGGGGTTACACTGAGTGTTAGGTGATTTGCAATACGTTCTAAGCGCTTCTTTCCGATTCCATGAATTAAACATACAGCTTGCTTACAGACTGGTAACTCGAATGCACCCTTTCTCAACTGAAACAATATTAGATTACTCAATAGAAATAATTATTTATAAAAAATATTATTTAACATACCATGTTTTTAAAAACCAGCTAAAAACTGTAAAAAAAACTGTAAAAAGTCCCTTTCATCCCCTTAACGACCTACCACCGACGCAGATTTCCCTCTCTATTCCCTCATTTAAAAAAAAGTTAATTCTGGAAACTGAATATGCGAGTAACAACTTTGGTTTAAAAGTGCTGAATTTTTACGTTTGAACACCTCCGACCCTTTGGCCACCTCTTACGGACATAACATTACGTATTTTCACCGAACATGTACCAAATTTTATTGAAATTGGTTAACTTCAAACTCGATTGCAAGATTTATACCGGACAGACAGACAGACACGAAAGCGAGTTAATAAAAACATGGTAAAAAATTAGTCTTTTAAGTAGCTTACCTTATACTTGTAGCTGCAATTTCGTTGTGAATTGACAACATCTTTACGACGTCTTTTAATCGTGTTAACAGTTATTAAACTTGAGAGGTACGAATCTTGTTTTTCTTGATCTGCAAGACCATTGAATGCCGTAAATATTTCGTTTTTTTCATTAGGAGAAAGCTTTTTCAAACATTCTTTTTCACATTTACAGTCAGTGCCTTGTTTGCGTTCCAGTACCATTTTTCCAGTAGACATTGACTTATAACTTTCTCCTCTGGCCCGTTGAACTTTTTGTACACTCCTTTTCCAACTTTTCACATTACGTTTTCTTTTTCTACCACCTGCTTTTATTGTTTCATTTCCTTCTACAGGTTCTACGGTTTCATTCTCAGAAGAGGAAGAGAACATTGGCGAGGATGGCTGGTTTCTTGGCAACGATGGCTGGTATTCACTGCCCGAACTGTGAAATGGCTCACTCAACTCTGCCTCACTCTGTTTCATTATTGCACTTGGTCCCGCAGATTCATTACGTGTATCCATAATAATAATTCTATAATAGCCTGGCTTGCGGACAAAACAAACAAACAAACGCGCAATACCGTCTTACTCCGCTGGAAAAAACTAAACTAAACGACAAACGACAATAGACCGTTGCACTACGCACTACAACACTGTTGCTAAGGGCATGGGTAAATAATAAACATTGCGTCATTTTACTGCCGCAGGAGCGGGATATGTTTGGCATGTTTTAAAAGTACGATCATTTGCGCTGCAAGAACGGGATAAGTTACACGACACATATATCTTTCTTGCACCAGTACATCATAGGGGATATGTGTTTATTCGTTATAACTCGGTAGCTATTTATCACACATATCCCAAATTTGCACCACCGATAAAGACGATGTTCTGCTACCTATATCATACAATAACAATAATCTCATTTTTCAAAAATTTGCACATATCCCCTTCTTGCATCACAGTCTTCAAATACATTTGTTGTTAGTTTATTGTTACTTGTTAGTTCAATTTGTCGTTTTTTTTTGCTGTTTCACTGAAGCAAGGTAGAACTCAGTTTAATCTTCGTGCCCAAACCGAGTCCTGCCCTGCCTCGCGCTAGCTTTTAAGTTATTGCGAAGCTTATGTGATTGTGAGACTGAGCTTTAGTATTATTTGCTTTGTTCCTTACAGTTATGCAAGATTACTAAAGTTTCTATTGGAGCCTTGTTGTTTCCAGTTTTTTGCTTTTCTAAAATTTTAGGGTTAATTGAAATGAGATAAAAATAATTTCCACTTTGTTATTGTCACTTTTTCTCCTCTACAAAACCGCAAGGTTAATTTTTTAATCGCGAGACAATCATCAACTTTCTTAATTTAAATGCGGAACTGGATTTTTTATTTTCCTATTCAATGCCCTTCATAACTACCAAATAAATTGCGATATAAAAGTCATATCCTACCATTTGATTTATTTGAGAAAATCAGCATTTTTTGGAGAATTCCGAAACAGCGCCATCTAGTGACCACTATCAAAGTCATTACAGTACAGTACGAGTAAGGCAAAAGAATCACTTTTTTAGACACCAAGGTTAATAAAATTGGTTGATCCAAAACAGAGATATCTGCATTTGAAAGTAAAAATATTTGACCTTTCCCCACCACTTTATTTTTGAAAATAGACAAAAATGGTCTCAAGCAAAAGAATGCGTAATTGATTGAAGAATATAATGCTTATATTTTGAACATATCTCAATTATAGAAAATTGGCATTTACACTTTTGTGTTGCTGTTTAGGGGGCAACTTTTTTCTCTTGGCCGATTTACCTATAAATATTTTTTCCTTAAATTCTGTCCTTGACGGTTCCCGAGCTACAGCCGTCGTCCTCTATTATTGGACCACCCTGTACATTAAATAAAAGTAACATATTTCAAAAAACGCCAAATTTATTATTTTTTTTTGTAATTCCTCGTTTTTAATTCATTTGTTAGTTTAGACTCAACTCTTAATAATTCTTGCAGACATTAATTATGTCACTGTTTCCAGAAATCTGATAACCCTATATCGCTAGTCTCGAGACAGCACGGCCCTGAAAATATCCAATGCTTAAAAAGAAACTATTTCGGATATAATTCAATAATAACTTTTTTGCAGTTTTGCAACACATGCCGCCCCCCCCCCCCTTGAAAAACGCAAATATTGTATATTACATGTCTTATGGTAATAAAAATTGTTGTGCTCCCCCTGGATGACCAGCGGGCGCCCATGCTGCTATTACACATTTTTAAAAATATTTTCAATTATGGAAAAAGCGAGCCTTAATTCTTTTTTTATACACTCCATTTTCATTTAAAATTATTTGTGTTTAGTACCAGTAAAAGGACTAATCCATAACTACATATTTGCCAACCTTACGAAAATCACGCATATCAAATAAAGGTCAAAACCCAAATATTTGTTTGCACGAACTCTTTTATTTGGGAGCCATTTAAATACAAATGTAAGCCTTAAACTAAAAGATAAAACTAAGTAAAAAAATCAACATATGTATGTTATGTCAAATAAAAAATATGTATTCTGCACATAAGATATATAACTAAAACTGATATTTTAGACTGTAATGTTCTACAGCAAAGATGAACACAGTGCTTAGGACATAAGATATATATCACATATAATTAAAACTGACATTTTAAACTATATAATGCACAATAGCAAAACTAATCTTATAAAACTGTATATAATCATATCTAGAAAAAACTCCCAAAGAACACTTTTTTTTAGACGATAAGCACAACCGTAATACTGAATACATCTAGTACATATAAAACTAAAAACAGCCTCCTTAAATTGTGTGCCATAAAGTCTAGATATAAGAAATAAAATTAAAATTGACCTTCTTAGGCCGCTCTGCACAGTAACACTTAAAACTAACATAAACTTTCATGAATCAAACGAGAAATAAGTTTCCGAAAATAAACGATCCATATATGACTACAGAAAACAAAAGGGATATAAAAATGTCCTTAAATGTTTGCAATTTTTTTTTATATATAGTTTTTGTTAATATTCTAAACCCGTTCTAAGAGCTTTATTTTAAGAAATAGAAAAGAGTTACATGCAAGAATTTTAGGGTTTTCTCCCATCACTATTTACTACAAAAATCAACAACCAACAATCCAACACAGTAAGAAAATGAATATTCAGTCTAAAAGTTGTTGCATAAACTGAATATGAAATGGATTTCTGGGTCTAGATGAATTTAACATAGATGTTGATTAAATAGTTGCTTTAATTTAATATTTGTTTTCAAATGTTTTGAAAATATTTGTCAAATACTCATGGCCATTTTATCACTTCTTTGATCAAGTTAGCATATTTACTGGAAAATTCTTTGCCCTTATTTCTAGTGGTATGACAAAACTCAGTAATAGAACCTATACAAAGTAAAAAAAACAATTCAGAAGCCACTCCTCATGCATATTAAACGTATTGCCTGTTCTTTATTCAATACATAGACATATTTAGATAAAGAGAAAACAAAATTTGATGCTAGCCATGGAAAAATTGATGAAGAATAAATACATACAGGAGGTGTTTTACAAGGTCAATACTATTTTTTTATTTTGCAACTATAATTTGTCTTTTTTAGAAAATCTAGTCAGTTCAGATAAAACCCTAAGACTTTTTGTATTTAATTTTTTTTCTACTTCTTAAAATAAAGGAACCCTATACAAAATATAAATAGAACCCTTGAACAATAAAAATTAATTCTGACTACATATTTTAATATGTATAATAAATCATCCTTAAGTTGGATACAGTAAGAGAAAATGTTAGAAGCCTAAGGTTTTAAAAAAATATGTATGATGGATTTCACAAAGATGATGTACTGACAAAAAAAGGAATATCTAATATTGTATAAAGTTTGTTTAGTTACTGATTTCATATAAATAGCTCCAAAGTTGTAATAAGATATTTTTCTGCTTCCTAGACTTACTCCTTTTGCTCATCCATCCTTACATACCACTGGCATTATGGATGAACCATTTGTTTCCGGTTTTGTAGGCACTTCAGTTCCTTCTGAAGGAGGAGTCACCACTTTTAATTTGGGTGGAAGATGCATGACCACTCCTTTGGTAAGAGGAAATACATCCATGCATTTCTATCTGAAACATAGAAAATTTGATTGAATATGAATTCTCTTTCTTGTAATAATTGTAACTGTAATAATGAAACATAATCAGTCATAACACAATTATTAATAAATACAATTATCACTCCAAAGATTTAATAAGAAATGGTATAATTAGAATGCAAAGCAAGCTCTGCTGATACTACAACAATGAGCCGCTATGCAATAAAACAGCCCTGTACAAATGTTACCTACCAGATTTATACATAAATAATAGATTTTTCATTTATATGAACAAACTGACCACTGGATTTATGTGAATATTTTTGATCTTTTAAAAATGGGGCTATGTCAATAATATATGTTTGCCAAGCTTTATAATTTTAAAAGAATAAAAGTAAAGAAAGTGAAATAAAAGCCAAGACTCAATTATTGGTTGGCATAAACTTTATTAGGTTGGCATAGGTTTAAATATGAATATCAACTAAAAGATAAAAGCTATGACTGAATATTATAATACTAATACTGACTACAACTTTAAGATGCATAACTTGTTTGTATTTTAAAGTACATGAAGTCACAGTAAATTTTACAAGGATAGGTACCTAAGCTAAAAAAATTGAATTAAAATATTTATTTATTTATTAGAAATGGGACATTGCCTCAATCGTACAATGTAATAAGTATACAAATACAAATACTAATAGAGAAAAGTACTGTAAAATCCTTAATATCAAATGTACACTATATAGAGGTTTTTTGCAAATATAAAATGTATCTACAGCGTGTCCTGAAAAGTTCTTAGCAAATGGAAAACTTTTTTATTTTTATTTCATGAAAAATGTTACTCTTCATAAAAAGTTCTGCTTCCTCCGAAAATATTATTGGAATTATAAAACTTAAAAAATATTGTACAGGGTTGCCAAAAACTTAGAAAATCTAAAATTGCCTGAAGAGAAAACTACCCATAAGTTTAGTTTAGAACAACATGCTGTAAGAGAATTATTCTGAGTATTCAAAGGTGTGATAAAATACTAAATTTCATAAAGAAATTCAAATCTGAATGCAATGTACGGGGTATGCAAAGATTTTATTTAACACTATCATATAAAAAAAATCAACTAAGAATGAACAATGAACAAATTATGCTTCTACTTTTGCCACTCTTGCCATATCTGGCATAATTTTTTGTACACACTGCCTGATAACTGTTCTGATCGACGTATTGGGATGGCCTGTGAAGATAAACCTTTTCTTTTAACAGTCCCCAAAAGGAAAAAGTCCAACGGGGTTGGCCACGGGGTTGCAGAATACCTTCCTATCCAGTGATTTGAAAAAGTCAGAGTACACAGATAGTTTCCAGTTTTTTACAAAGGACTTTTTCAAATCGCTGGATATTATTATTATTATTATTATTATTATGGTTATTAGACAGTAGGCGGTTGTAACCGATTAACTGCCATTATTATGTCCATGCACTTTAAATTTAACTATCCACACTTTATAGTTGTGATTACACCCCAGTACCAACATAATTGTCCAGTCTGTTCTTAAAAGCATTTATACTGGGAGCAGTTACGACATCCTCAAGGAGCTCATTCCACTGTTGGACTGTGCGATTAGTAAAAAAGTATTTCCTCGAGAGTCTACGACTCAGCTCTGCTGTCAACTTTAGAGAATGTCCTCGGAGATGTTGATTGGTGTTTCTGTGAAAGAAATGTATGTCACATTTGTAGTGCCCATGTAGGATTTTAAAGGTTTCTATTAGGCATCCTCTATTTCGCCTCTCCCCCAGTGTGCTAAGCTTGAGGGCTTTAAGCCTGTCATCATAAGACAACCCTCTCAACAGAGGTGGGATTCTTGTCGCTCTTTTTTGGACCCTCTCTAGAGCATCAATATCCTTTTTGAAATATGGACTCCACACAACAACGGCATGCTCCAACAATGGTCTTACATATGTCTTGTAGACTTTGAGAAATAATTCCGGTGTCATGTTGCGGAAACATCTACGAATTATATAGATTGTGCAGTTTGCCCTTTTCACAATGTTGTTTATGTGATGCTCCCACTTCAGATCATGTGAAATGCGAACACCTGTTCAGTGACTTTCTTTAGTAAGTTATTATCAATGTGATAATCAAGAAGCGGGTTGTTATATCCAATGTGAAGCACTGCACACTTGCTAATATTTAGCTCGAGCAGCCAATCCCTCGTCCACCTCTCCAACTCAGCAAGATCCTGCTCCAAACTACCGTGATGACTTGTGAGATCACCATATATTTTAGTGTCATCTGCGTACATACTAGTCATACAAGACATGTTTGTTGCTAGGTCAGATACATATATTATAAAAAGGAGAGGACCCAGCACAGATCCCTGCGGAACACCACTAATAACTGTATGCCTTCCAGAAAGCCTGCCATTTATTCTGACTTGGTAATACCTATCTGACAGATAATCCCTAATCCAGGAGAGCAATGGACCTCGGATGCCAAAATGGTTAAGCTTACATAGAAGTCTATTTAAGGGAACGGTGTCAAATGCTTTAGCAAAATCGAGGTAAATCACGTCCATTAGGAAGTGATCCTCTAGTGCCTTGGTCCATAGTTCCAAATTAGACAACAGATTGGATGTTACTGACTTTCCCTTAAGAAAACCATGTTGGTTAAGCACAAGTCCCTCATGGTACATCTGAAGGAATTCTGTGATTTCATTAGCAATGATCTTCTCCATACACTTGCCCGGTATTGATCTTAAACTAATGGGTCTGTAGTTTTCAGCCAGATGCTTGTCTCCTTTTTTATATATGGGGATTACCACAGCACCCTTCCAAATCTCGGATACCCTGCCACGATTGAAAGACTCAGTCATCGAATCAGCAAGGATGCTGCATAAAGTTGCTCGGCAGTTTTTAAGCAGAACGGGAGACACATTATCAGGTCCAGGACTGGCAGAGCTTTTAAGGTCGTTCAATACCTTTTCCACTTTTTCTGGAGTAAAAACAATGGACTCAATTGATGGTATAGAGTAACTGGTCGCTGGAAGTTGTGGAATATTTGAGGTGTCCTCATGAATAAACACTTTGTCAAACTGTATAGCGAAAACCTGGAGTCAAGGCAGCTGTTTATGTACTGGTAAAATCTTCTTGGACCTTGCTCTAGGAGACTACTCTCATATGTACTTCTAGCCCTTCTCAATGCTATAGAGACTTCGTTTTTTGAAGCTTTGTACAGTTCGTAGTTACACGCCCTGTTAGTGTTTCGAAACCTATGCCAAAGTCGTCTTTTTCGGTTTATCAGTTTAATGTGTGTCTTTGAGATCCATGGTTTGTTATATGTCTTCATAGGATGCGGCAAGGGGATGTATGTATCTGAGATCTCAGTTAAGAGGCATTCGCAGTTTTGAAAATGTGAGATACTGCTATCAGGCACCCACTGTGATATGAAGTTATTAATTGTGATATAATCGGCCTTCCAATAGCTTTTGCGTAGTTGTAGTTTCCTTGTAAGTGGTGTTAACATAAGCTGAGCGGTGGCTAATATGGTCACATGATCACTTTTACCAATTGGAGGAGCAACCTCCACCCCTGTCATAAGTCTCTCATCAGACACCAAACATATGTCAAGAAGGGATGGGTCAGTACCCTCTCTAAACCACATTAAAATTTACCAACTGGTAGAGCACCAATTTTTGGTAAGCCCAAAGAAACTCTTCAGCAGAGGGATTATGTTTTGTCACTTGACCCAGGGTCCAGTCTATCTCAGGATAGTTCAGATCCCCAAAAACTATTGATGTAATATTAGTATCACTTAATTCAGCAAGCATCTCCAGAATTTTATTGTTTTCATCCACTGAGCAATTGGGTGGTCGGTATATGCATCCCAGTAATATATGGACTGCTCCAACCTTGACATTCAACCATATAGTGTCTATTTGGGTGGAACCGACTAGCATCACCCGTTTATTACAAACAACCTGGTGACCATGAATCTCGCTCTTGACATAAACACATACTCCTCCACCCCGCCGCACAACACCCTACTCATTTGTAGTTGACCGGTCCTCTCTAAACAAAACATAGCTGGGAATAGACATCAGAGCGTCCGGTATGTTGGTAGTTAACCATGTTTCAGTAATAAGAATGAAGTCCGGCTTCCTGTCTTGGATTTCCAATAAAAATTCATCAAATTTGGCATTTATTGAGCAAAGGTTAGTGTACAGAAATGTTATGGAGGTGTATGTCTGAGTGTTTAGTTTTTTGAGTCCTTACGGATATGAAGATATTCTACAATCCCGTGGCCATCCAGATCTCCTGACCTAACCCCATTAGACTTTTTCCTTTGGGGACTGTTAAAAGAAAATGTTTATCTGCACAGGCCAGTCCAAAACGTCGATCATTTGGAAACAGTCATCAGGCAGTGCGTACAAAAAATTATGCCAGCTATGGTAAGAGCGGCAATAGCAGAGTTCAGTAGAAGAACCACAATTTGTATGGAAGGGGATGGCGCTCACGTAGAGGCATAATTTGTTCATTGTTCATTCTTAGTTGATTTTTGTATACGATATTGTTAAATAAATCTTTTCTATACCCTGTACATTGCATTCAGATTTGAAATCCTTTATGAAATTTCTAAGTTTTTGGCAACCCTGTACAATACTTTTTGAGTTTTATAATTCCAATAATATTTTCGGAGGAAGCAGAACTTTTTATAAAGAGTTACATTTTTCATGAAATGAAAAGTTTTCCATTTGTTAAGAACTTTTCAGGACACGCTGCATACGTAGTCTAAAAAAGATAAGTACGTAAATATATATATTTTTTTTTAATATAAAAATAAGTAAATGTGGCAGAAAACAATAAAACACAGGTACAGAATTGACAATATCACATACATGTTTAAATAAAAAAACTAGGAACTTTATTATAGTGATTTCAGACTATGCTTCAAAGATGAAAGGCCTAAATTAAAAAGATCTTCAACGAAAGTGTTGGCGCTTTTCATAATCCTAGTTATAGGAGAATTTTTGCCATATGTAGTTCCATGAAATTTTAAGTAAAAAGTTTTGATTTCTCTAACTGGTCGTGAAAATGAAATTTATCACGGATTTCACGGCAGTTAATTTGGTTATGAATGTCAAAGTTTTCGCGACGTTTTGGAATGCTTTGTAAATTAAGTCTTTTTCAATTTGATTATAATTTAGGGAATCTACCGGAATATGTTTTTTAAAAGCTATATATCTAAGAAATTTCGGCTGTGTCTATCAATATAAGAAAGATACCTAAAAAGGATTCCAAATTACAAAACAATTTTCTAGATGCGGTCTTACTAAAGATGTGTAAAGTAACTTGATAATAAAAATGTTTTTAAAGTCTTTTGTGTTTCTTTTTATAAATCCTAAGGTTCTAAGAGCTTTATTACGGCAATTATCTATATGCGTGGAAAATGTAAGTTAAGTAAAAGTTTCTAAATCCCTAATTATATCTACCTGTTTTAGTTGAATGTTACTAATATGATAAATAGCCTTTAGAGCATTCAGAAATCTTATACATTTTTACATTAATTGACATTCAGAACCATTTTGTTAAACACGCACCAATCATGGAATCTATTAATATCCTCCTGGAGTTGTTCACCACTTTCTTTATCAGTTAAAATTTTATAAATATTTAGATCATCTGCATATAAAATAAAATGTGAAATAAAAGAGGGGATAAATGTCCTCATTGTGGCACTCATGAAGTTATTAATAGTTATCTATTAGAAAGATAAGAATCAAGCCACTTTAAAAGAGGTTCATTAATGCCATTATTTGCTAGTTTCTGAATTAAAATATGATGACCAATTCTGTCAAATTCCTTAGAAAAATCTGTGTAAATTGAATCAACATCGTAACCCTTTTCAACATTTTCAAGTAACAAAATCAGTATACAGTAACAGATTAGTAGTAATAGAACTTTGTTTTAAAAAATCATGTTGATTTGGTATAATAACATTTTTGAATGAATTTTCAATTTTTTGTAGTTAGAATAGACTCCATAATTTTTGGTATCAAAGATATTTTGGAAATAGGTCTATAACTAGTTACTTCATTTTTATTACATTACCTTTGTAAATTGGTGTGATATATACATTTTTCCAATAAGATGGAAACTCCCTGCTGTCTATAGAGTTGTTAAATAATACCCATAGAGGTCTTGAAAGAGAAAATGAACAATTTTTTATAAAAATTGAAGGTATATTGTCAGGATTTGGTCTTTTATATTAATGCGATCCAATTTTTCAAAGATGTCTGAGATATAAAAAAACTAACTATGTATGTTTTGGTTATTACAAGATAAAGTTCTGTAATTTATCTTTACATTAATATCAGTTTCATAAACAGATACGAAACTGCGAGCAAAGGCATTAGTTATGTGATCTTTTTTTGAAAATGAACTATTTCCATGTTACTAAATTAGGAATACAGCTTTGATCTTTTTTGCTATTAACATATTTCCAAAATTATTTTAAATTATTTTTTAAATTTTGCTCAATTTTTTTTATATATACGTTATAACAAATTTGCGACAAATGTTTTCATTGTTTTCTAAGTATGATGGAACCCACGTAAAGGACGATCTGGCAAAATGGATATACAATATTATCTTACACAATACAAAATCGAGAACTGGGGGGGGGGGGCTTTATTTTAAGCTCACAGAAAAATATTAGCCATGAAATTTATCAGTGGAAAAATTGTTACGGCAATAATTCATATTTTACGTTTGGATTATTTGAAAAAAAATCACATATCAACTTGACAGCATTGAAAGGCGAATCGTTTTAACATATACGAAAGTTCGTTGCTTCATGCGATAACTGACTTGCTCGTCGCAAATCCAGATTGCACAAAAAAAAGTAAATTTTAAGTCTTCTAATCGAATAAATGAAGAATTCTTTTTTTAAACGGTTTAATATTTGCCCGTTTATAACAACACGATCCCTGAAACAACAGGAATTTTAAATGGAATTATCTTTATTTTCAGCATATTTCTTAATCGATACATGTTTGTGATTTTCATTTTTTTTTTTCAAATATAATAAATTAAGAACAAATGCATCTCTAGAATTAGAAATTAAAATGTTTATATCAAAGAATGTTACTAAATTTAATAAATTTATAAAAACAAAAGATCAATAACACCATAGGAGTAATCTTTTTGCACCATATTATTGACAGACAGTTTAGAAAACCGTTCTTAGCCTTATTTCATTATTTACAATTATTTTTCTTTTGCCTGTGGATTTGCAACAGAGAAAAATATTTCAACTGATTTTAGTTATAGATACACTTAACAATACATTCTATTCACAAGATCATATGCCATATTTAAACAAACAAGACATAAGTTTGTAAACACTGATAATAATTGTGTATTTACAGTCATTTAGACATCTGTAGTTTAATTTATTAAATCTTCTCATAAACTTCAACAAGCAACAAATAAATGTTTGTATGTTTTCTACAGAAAACATTGATTTAGATATAGAATATATCATATTTTTAAAAATATTTTATAGTAACAAGGCAAACTCAATGTTCTTGGTCTAGGCAGTTTTTTCTTTTTAAAGGAACTTCTGTATAAATTTTGGGTTTCAATCTTATAGGTAATCATTTTTTACGAGACTTTAGAAAAAGTTCATTACAAATAAAAGAGTTGGTCAATTTTTCATTAAAACTGCACATCACACATTACACAGCTAAGTTATCTTTCAAAATTTTATATTTCTTTTAAGGAAAGCTCCCTTTGCCATGCTGCCAAACTGATATGTGATTTTTTAAAACCTCACAGGCTCTTAATTTCAAAGGTTTTCAAGTAAGCCAAAAGTGCAATTTGGAATAATAGCGTAACAATTTTTTCACATAAAACATTTTCAAGAGTCATTCTAGCCAATAAGAAAATTTGTCATCTGACATCTGCCCAAAAGACATGAAACAGAAACCATTTGTTGAAAGTCTTTGTTTTATAATATTTATTGCAGTAAATTATGGAATTTTGATGTTTTTTTTACAGGAGAAATAAATTCTCGCCAACAAAACAATTAAAAATTGTTCAGATTTGGAAATTGCGATATGGTAATTTCTCAAATAAATCCCCCCAGAATTAATAAGTTAGTTTTTATGAATAACCTAGAAAAGAAATACTTAGGTATATATTTTACTACTGTCATTTTAGAATTACAAATCATCTTAAATTACCTGCATAAGATTATGTTATTTGATATCAATAACACCAAACTTGCATGGAATAACATATTTTCTTCTACTTACTAAACTTATCTCTCTTGCTCATCCTTCGCCTACACCTTACTTCCTTCTCATAGGGGCACCTCCGCTTCGTTGAGTGTAGGAGCCACCACCACTCCTTTGGGCACAGGAGCCACCACCACCCCTTTGGGCACAGGAGGCACCACCACCTCTTTGGGTGTAAGAGGCACTACCACTTCTTTGGGAGACAGCACCACTACTTCTTGGAGTAGAGGAGGCACAAATACTTCTTGGAGTACAGGAGGGACCACCACTTTTTGGGGCACAGTAGGCACCACCACTTCTTTGAGTCAAAAAGGCACCATTCCTTTGAGTGGACAAGGCACCACCATTACTTTGGTTGGACGGGGTACCACCATTCCTTTGGGTGGACGAGGCTCCAACACTCCTTTGGATGGACCAGGCACCTCCATTCCTTTGGGTGGAAAAGGCACCAGTATTTTCTTGGATGAAAGGGGCAGCATGATTTCTCTGGGTGGGGAAGGCTGGATATGAATTCTAAAAAATAGAAAAATTGATAGAACTTTTGTCCGCAAAACATAATATTAATTTTTTATTTCTCCAATTGAAAAGTGCAATAAACAATAAATATACAGTGTACAATTGAAGAAAAAGTCAAAGGTAAGTTAAACAAAGCACAAACATATGAGTCTAAATTATAAAAAAAACCCTGGAGTAGTAATTTTTTCTCAAAAGCACTTTCCTGGCTCTATTTTTGAAAATACCAACACTAGGGGAGCTACGAATATCATCGTCAAGTGCAAAAAACTTACAAGCAGCCTACAAGGTGCCTTTTTGATAAAAAGTTGTAGAATGGCTATCTGGCAACAGTAATTCTTTAGCATGTGTATCATGTTTGTGTGATGGTCTGTTCGACTGAAGAAGTAATTTGTTGTTGAATGCATACAGACATACTTCAAGAATATATAAGGCAAAAACTGTTAAAACTCCTAATGACTTGAATAGTGACTTATAAGACTTTCTATATGAAAGATTGCCTATTATCCTTAACGCGTATTTTTGCAATAATAAAACCCGTCTGCTGTTTTTACTTATGCCCCAGATCAAAATACCATATTTGATGACAGTGAAAAGTTGCATAATATAAAGTCAACAAAGTGTCCTGACCCCAGTGATTACTTAGTTTATTACCTAACAAGTTCTCTGAAGCCTGCTATACAATGCCTCATTATGAGCAATCCATGTAAGCCTGTCTTCAAACACTACACCTCTAACATCTTCGTTTTGCTTATGGGCACTAGGGTGTCTGGTGAATTTTCGAATAATGCAAATCTATTGAGTCTGCTGTCTCGAATAGGTAAAACAAAGAATATTTGTTTTAGTTTTGTTTAGGATTAAATTGTTTTTGTCCGAGCATTATTTTGCTGTAAATATTCTACACAATACTTCAAAGAGATGGCAGATCTGGTCCAACCATCAGAATGTTTATGTCCTCCAAATAACAAACAGGAAAAATTTGTGGTGTGTCTTTACTAAGGTATAGAATTAAACCATTAGCAAATATTAAATAAAATAGAAGGCCTGAAATTCATCCTTGCCTTGAGTTATCAGTTTACATGTGCTTTTTTCGTTATTCAATTTCACATATTGAAAGCGTTCTTCCAAATAAGAGGTAAGTAATTGAAAAAACTGATCTCGAACACCATATCTTGCCAGCTTTGGCAACAAATTCTGATGGTCTACCATATCAAACTCTCATGAAAAGTCTACAAACAGTCCTATGATGTGTTAACTTTTTATCAATTGCATTAACAATTTTGTTATGAAAAAACAAAGTGCTGTTTCAGTACTTTTCACTCTTGTAAATCTATGCTGTGCCTCAGATAGTAAGGTATGTTTATCGAAAAAGTTGGTTCATCTGGATCCTTTATACCTAGTTCAAATATCTTTGATATACTTGACAACAAACTTATTTATTGTAGTCACTTGGATTACCTCCTTTATAAACGAATCACTGCTGCAAGTTTAGTTAGAAAACACAGTCAGTAAAAGATAAGTTTATTAAATACGTAAAAACACCACATATATACATATAGATATGAATTGCCCTAATTCCCATTTTGACTTGGGTTCTCTGAAAGTATTTTCGGAAAAATCTGCTCTTTCTCATGTTGTAATGGTGAAACAAAAGCATTAAAAAATAAATTTGTTTAATATTAAAGATCTAATAGAGATGTCATTATAATTTTTGTTAACGAAATGTTTTACAAGGAATCCATCGACACCTCATTTTTTAAATTAAGTATTCTTTCTCCATTTAACATCTGGAGTTCCATAGAGGTCATTTATTAATATTACTGTGTAATATTTTTATAAATGATATTTTAACAATTATGAAACTATGTTAATATATTTTAAACAATGTTTGATACTCCTGTAAAAAGTGAAGTTAAGTAATCTTTATTCATCACTCAAGTTATAAATATAACTTATCGGACATGTTAAAAATATATAGGTAGCTATGTTAGTCAAATATAAAGTAACTAAAGTAAAACAAATGTCATATAAATTAACACCACAATTAAAAACATGGTTTACATTTAAGCATCTAGATACTAACAATAATGTACAGATATGCATCATATTAAAAAATCTACATTCATTCATTAACATCATAATGTCTAACCAAAAAATTATACAAGGTGTCTTTTACAAAAGAGAGTTATGGCTGATTCCAAAAAGTTGCAGGTACTTATTGTATAAAATAATTCCCTGAAAGGCAGGTGAGTTTTGGCCAACACTTAGGCGAGAATATGGGTAATGCACAAGATCCCGAGTTCTAGTATTATAATTGTGAACATCACAATTATAGAACAGTTTCTTAAGAACTCAGCTTCATTCCATTTTATATACAAAATAGTTAAAAATATACACAAAGGGTCAAACTAAACAAATCAATAAATGCTTGTCGACCAGTAGGCTCCTGGTGGGAAACCCAACATGCATATAATAATTCTCTTTTCCATAACAAAAGCCCTATTGAAATAAGCGGAGTTTCCCCAAAATATTAATCCATAGCAGATATTCGACTGAACTAGACCATAACATGTTAGTCTTAGAACATTCATTGAGACCGAAGTCCTTAAGAACCGCATTACAAAACAGGCTTTCCTCAATGTAGCTGTTAAATTATTAATATGGTTCTCCCAAGTCATTTTTTGATCCAAGGTTATACCCAAAAATTTTGTATTATCAACCTGAGCAATAGATTGATGGTCTGCACAAATTAAGTAAGTTTGTATGTAGATGATTTAAAAATATATAAATGCACAAGTATTTCAACTAATGAATATAAAGGGTTGTCATAGAGAAGTCGTCTGGTTATTTTATATATTGCATATAATTAAAACATAGGCCATTTTCTACAATGTTGTCCTATATAGGAACATCGAGATTGTTATACTACCTTAATTTTATACCAATATAAAAACTACAATTTTTAGTAAACATATATATATATATAAATATTTTTCTTAGGGAATGCAATATTTTGCCTTAACTAAATGTACATACTTAAAATTGGTCTCTTAAAAATTAATTCAATTTGGTATCTACAAAATAATATTTTTTCTATATACACAGGAATGTAGTTCTAATCACCTAGGAAACCAAACATACAGAGATTGGACCTGGTATGTTATTTAAAAGAAATTGCATCTGATTCTGCTTTCACTATGCTCAGTTTAGTCAGTTTTTTATACACCAAGTGTTCTGGTTTTGGTATGCAGTTAAGATATACAAAGTACTGCTGCTTTGTTTGCGAATGGGATAGCCGAACTAAAATGGATCACTATAAAAGAAGTGTGGCCACATAGACAATCTTTTGAACCGAGAGTGAAAAATATTATGAACATTCCTTAAATTGCTCCAAATAAAACTTACTTCCACCCTTACATATTAAACTTAACTTAATGAAAAACTTTGATGGTCCAGCCTTAAATTACCTAAAACAAAAATGTCCCAGAATAACTGAAGCCAAAATTAAGGAGGGAATATTTGTGAGGACCAGATAAGACAACTTCTCATTCAGACATTGTGCTTGACCGGCACGAAAAAGAGGTATAGGATGCCTTTAAAATGGTTGTAACCCATTTTCTAGAAAATAAAAGAGCAGAAAATTATCACATAGTTATTAACATTTATTAACATTAACAATTATTAACATAGTACTCCTGTTTCTTTTAGTTAGGACCTCAGAGAATGTTTCAAAAAATATTTTGGGTCAAGTTCAATCAAGTAGAATCCAAAAATCTTAATTTTAAATTCTTAATTTCTTGAAAAATATCATACTTTTTATTAGACAATGCTACCTTTACCATAAATGTAGTATTGAAATTCCAAATTTCTATATTAATTTAAAGTTATTGTTAAAATCTATGCAGCTAGACTTCTCGAATAGTGGTGAGTACTTATACCCCTAGACACCTGACAAAATGCATTTTTTCAACAGGGTCCTGATATTAAGTTGGATTTTTTTGACCCTGTATACTATATTGAACAAAGATTGAAGATTTTTTAAATGTATTCGTCAAATAATTAAAAAAATAAAGTTTGTTTCACAGTGACATTTTTATCTTTTATATGTTTAGTTTACCAGTTCGTAACCCTGTGCAGGTTCGTGCGTTCGAAGGCGAAACGTCGAAGTAATTCCATTTTGACACGGTCTAAACCTATTATAACAAATATCGAGGCTAGTAGGCTGGTATTTAGTTCTTTACTTTAACTATTAAAATATTTTAATACTCACTTGAAAACTTCGAGCTTCGATTTTAGTTTCTTTTACAACTACTCTAGCATTGCTACTTCCGCCCTGTTGACTTGGGCACCATGATGATGGAGCGTTGTATAGGTATGATCTATCGGCGACGAATCGATCGTTACTTTCTACAGCCACTGAACGTGACTTTTTGCAGTAAGAAGACATTTTTACATTTTCCATGGTTCCTTTTAAACTAAAAATGTGCAGAACAGAGTCACTTTTCTGATTGCTGTTACTGGTTGTTGATCTATGGCTGTATGTTGTTTGCACTTTGTCCACAAAAACATGAAATATTTTACAAAATGAAAGGATGATTTTAGAATTTATTTTGTAATGCAAAAGATATACGGCGCCAACCATCAACGCCCGATGTCTTACCTTGAGAAGAAAAAACAAAATGGAAGAGAGAAATCTTAGTCGAAAGTGGATATGGAATTTTCCGGGAATTCCCGAAGCCCGAGTCCCGAGCTTGTAAAACACAGACGTAGACTTCTTAGTGATGGGGAATCTGGTTCTCTTTAAAGATCCGGGTCAACGGATCTGGGTTAGTTTAAAGACCCGGATCAGTGATCCGAATCTCGGATGTATTCGTCATATTGGGGCATTGGGTAGGTATGTATGCGTAGCTTCAATCATCTGAAAACTTTGTAAGCATGCAGCTTCTACAGATGTGTCGTTCACGACTGATCTTGATTTTTATACTGACCCACGGAAGCCAAGTCTTGAAAATATTGCGAAGCGTATCACGGATCTTTGAAATAGAGACAAAGCAAAATGAAGCGTTTAGTTCAATTGTGTTTGTCTATGGTTCAGTCAGTTCTTCGGTTCGTTCAATGCATCATGCTTCTAGATCTCGGGTCGGGAGTTGAGCCGCGGAGACGACGACAGATATAGAGTGATTTTCGAACCGGTCTGATTAATAAGAGCGGAATGATGGGGTAGATGGGTCTGTCGGTCATTAGCTTGTTGAATGCTGACTGTCATCAAATATGAATTTCTGTATAGCCAGAATCGCTAGCTAAATCGTGCATATTTTTGCGAAAGTTTCGATAAACCTCTTTATTTTTGTCTTTACTAGTTTGTCGTATCCTAACTTCTGGCTAACTGCGAACACTTACCTCGAATTCGGACATTTTTCCAAAATTAAGTTCGTTAGCACTCTTCAGTTGTTTAATTTTTTGCACTACCGACATTTTATTTCATCTACATTCACAACTCTAACATAGACCACCTTGAAATTGATTATTTTTGTAAAATTAAGTTCGTAGGCACTTTCTAGTTGTTTATTTTTTTGCATTAGTCACTACGAACATTTTATTTCCTGTATATTTCCAACTAACACATGGATAATAAAAATAAAAAATACATATTACAAAAAACAGTATATAAATCAATTTTCACCGATTAAAAAGGTCCGAAACATTATCGAGTTAGAATATCGACCGCGCGACCTTTGAACAATTGAACTACCGCATGCCGACGTGATGCCGCGACCGATCGGTCAAATTATGAGAAGCCGGCTGATGTCCCAAACCGCGATTTCATATTCTATTTGCTATAAAGTTCGGCTGCCGCTCGGTAGCTATGAAATCTTCGGGTACTTTCGTCAAGCTTTAAGGTAATCAGGGCAATTCGGACTGCCCAGCCTAGCTTAGTATAGCGTTTTTTATTACGCCTAAGGAACGCAACGAGACCATTCGAACCGCCGGCGCCGAGCGCGTTTAATAATGTAGCGTATTCCTTTTCCCAAGGTTCGCGTTTTATTACAACTATTAGGAGGGACGGTCAAACGAATAATTTATTTTCTGAAGTGTTCTGGGGGTCATTAACCAAATGCCCTATGGAAGAGCCGCCACTGGTTGAAACTTAAACAAAAATTAGATATCCAAAATTAAAATGAAACGGTTCACTGAGATATATGTTCTACTATAGTTGTATATAAATGCTTGTTATTTTATGCTTGTTTCTGCCTTATATGTCTTATATATCCTGCTGTTCTGTGAACATCTATGTTTTATCTGAGACAAAGGAAACCTAATTTAAAAGTATGTTTCAATTGTACATACATTAATATATACATTCATAAGGTAAACACTATATTGGTCACACAACTATTATGTTTATCGTTGAATATAAATAAAAAAAGAAGAGATGATAGAAAGAGTAAACAGCGAATTGTTATATAAAGTATGTTATAGTCTATATAAAATAATCAAAATATTTTGAGCCCCCTTACCCTTTCCTATTTTTAGCAACTTTGTAAGTGTAATTTTCTCTTTCGCAGAGCCCTGAAGAAGGTAATAAATTTACCGTCGGCAATTTAAGAAGCGCTTTTTATTTCTCTCCTCGATCCAAATATACCCACATGACTTCAAACTTTTAGTTCATTGTGGACCGTAAAAAGAAAATTACATTTTTTAGTAATATTTTTTTAACGTTTTATTGGACCACCATCTTGTTGTGGCATATTGGATTTTTACCAAAATATTACCAAGTCATCCCCATATGACTCCTAATTTTTGACTAGAATATGAAGTCAATCTGATAATTAATGTTTAAGCGCGAATTGAAACACAGACAGACAAACCGACCGACGGAGTTGATAAGGGCGCTAAAACTTAAGGATATGTAAATCCTGAGAGGGTGATTTTTTCTCGATTACAGACATTTTATTTGAACGCCATTTTGTTCCGCCATCATGAATTACTACCACAGTGTTTGAAATCAGTCTATTAAGTAGTTTTTCAGACTGAATTTTTAAATATTTTATTAAGCCGCCATTTTGGATTCGTACTAAAATTTCACTAGATTCCCACGTACTACTTGATTTGTATGCAAAATTTGAGATAAATTTGGCAAGCAGTTTTTTAGTAATAATGTTTTTAATATTTCACTATGCCGCCACTTTGTTTTGCCATACTGGATTTTTACCAAAATGTTACCAGGCCAGTCCCTTATAATCCTCAATTTTTGACCAAAATTTGAAGTCAATGTATTGAATAGTTTTTTAGCCATTTTAGTTTTTTTTACGATTACAATACTTTCCTTTTACGGGGGAAGCAGTGTTGCCATATCCTGATTTCGTTATTATCGTACAATAGTTTAAAATTATCCTACGGCTAATGACGTCACTTGGAGATAACATAAATCTCAATCACAGTAATATTTTTTGTATTAACAAAAAAACAATTCTTAAAAACGAATAATATCTTGGATCACAATGAAAACAAAGGAAACAGTTTACGCTTGTTTTAACTAACTACTGTCAGAAAAAAAATCAAAAGCGACAGTTACAGATATTCTTATACTTATTAACTTTTGAAATTAATTCAGGAGACCGATTAATTTTTTGACTGCTACTTTGGTCTTTTACTAACTGAGAGGAAAGAATAGTTCCGTTTATAGTATTTAATAATAGTCTATTTCTTGATCCGGTTTTAATTAAATAAATAAAATAAAATTATATTTGCTGAATATTCTCTCACATTCACCGTTTGAATGCGGTGAACTAAGAATATTCAACACATAGGTAGCTAAAAACTTGAACATATACACATGTTTTATGTTTCAAAATGAAATATCTACGAAGTGGAAATGTGCAATTGTCCTTAAGATCCTTATAAAACGCGTACGATAGGATGTCATTATCTTTTATCGTACGATGATAGATATTATCGTACGTCTGGCAACACTGGAGGCAAGTTATAGACTTTCTGAAGATAACCGTCAATAAGTCTCGACTCGGAAGATAGTAGTGTTACATATCGATGAATTCGTTTTTCAGTGCTCTACTTTAAGGCTTGGTAGCTCTCTCATCTCAATCTCAACATCCATTCATTGTATTGTTAAGATTGCCGTTAGATTCACTAAAACTAAAATATTTATAAGTATACATCGTGTTGCATTAGCTTAGCGGCCGTTACGCTAATATTCTACGTAGAACTGCGGCAGACGAACGGGATAGAATGCAGGAACAACTAGGCCTCACACGTTCACAGCATCTGCTCCCTTTCTAGCGTGGTCGATACTTTCCACTCTGAGCGGTTAAGTTTCCCGCTTCCCCCCGAAATAAAGCAGCAAAACCGAACACGTGGAACCACTTATGTTATAACACAGAGGTCTGCCTTCGACGAGACGAACCGGAAGGCTAGGGATGAAACCATTACATTTTGATAAAAATCAAATACGAAGGAACACAATGGTGACCTCACAAAATGTAAAAAAAAATCATAATTTAGACACTATCCAATGGATTTCGAATTATATGCAGAAATAAAGTGTGATATAGGAATAAACTGGTAAAATTCTTGTATAAACCCATTATGGCTGAACAAACTAGCGGTCTAATGAAATGTTTAAAAATTCAGTAGCAGAAAACTACTTATTCAATTGACTTAAAATTTTATACTAAAATCATATATTTTGAAAAGGGGTAGATTGATACATTTTTGGTGCGAATTCTACATGGCAAAACAAAATGGCAGTCTAAAATAACGTTTAGATATTCGGTAAATTTATTGGTCCTGGAATAAAACCTTCTTTTTATGGAGAAAAATAATAAAGACAAAATGTATGTTTTGCAAACTAACTAAATAACGTTTTGAAAACTAAATAATAATAATAAATAAATTAAAAATGAAATAAATTACAGTATAATTATATGTATAGACACTTGAAATTGCTAATTTGGTATGTTTTTGACGCGTATAATATTCAAGCCTCCCAGATTATTTACATCCTATTCCAGTTTGAAGACATTGTCGGTGGGATGTCCGGATGGCGGGTTTTAAGCTCCCTAAACACCCCGATACCTACAAATATCCTTTATTGATCAGATTAATACTATTATTAGAGAAATAAAAACGAGTTGCTGTGGAACGGACAATACTTCTATAAATTTGTTAAAATGCTGTAGTCCATTTATAGACATTTATATCCTACATATAATTAATTCCTGCATTGAAAAAAAGTATTTTCCTGATTTCCTGAACAATCCGAAAACATTCTCTGACTTAAGAATTACTAGCATACTTCCCGTGCTTTCTAAAATTTTGATTTTGACGATATTATTGCAGCCTATAATAAAGGTCATACTAGCTTACTCGTGCTTCTTGACTAATCAAAAGCGTTCAATACATCAGATCATAAGCTGTTGTGTGCGAAGTTGCAATATTACGGTTTTTTGTTAAGATCTGTCAAAATTTTATCGTCATTTCTTAGCAACCGCGCTCAAAAAATTTCAATAGATAATGTTTGCTCGAATACAATTAACATATATTCAGAAGTCCCGCAAGGCTCCATATTATCTCCGTTATTATTCATCATTTATACCGCAGAAATAATCACAGCTACCAGATTTTGTAACTCAATTGCTCAATAGATCTCAGATCGCAGAAGTCGTACAACACTTAAACACTTAGACTCTCCGCTCTCGTTCTGAAACTCATAACTTAAAACTTAATTTGGACAAATCAAAACTTTTGTGCATATCAAATAAAGCAAATAGAAACATTATTACGTAGAAGCGGCAAAAAATGTAAGTATATTAATAGACGAAGATCTTCGTTATAAACAACACTTAAAAAACATGAATAAAAAAACATTTTGCTCTCTAAAACTCATTTCCTAAATTTTAAATTAAAAAGATTACTTTGTGACAGTCTTGTTCTCTCTCATTATTCGTATTGTGATTTTATTTACATGCCTTCTCTTACAGAAATCGAACATAGCAGAATACAAAAAATGCAAAATTCCTGCTGTAGATTAATTTAAGGTATACGAAAATATGAACGTATATCTCATAATTACTCATAAAGTAAAAGATTGCAAATGGCTGAATATAAAATATAGGTATTATCATCATCTCGGTTACACAAATCAGCAATGCCTCAACTACCGTGAATGTAAGCTTTTCAGTATTAACAAATTTAAATTTCGTTTGTACTTATTAAGTAGGCAGTTATGCACTGTTACTGTTTGACTCTATTTGCTGCCAGAATTGCTCAGTGTGTCTCGTATGTCCAGGGTGCCTCCAGGAAATCTAGAGTATTTTTCTTTTACTACTTCATTTCAGATTATATTATCTTTAAATATTCTGTTATTATATTCACTTCACTGTACGTTCTCATTCCATAATTTTGAGGTATAGCTGTGGGGAGGTGATGGTTATGTAGGAGTAGCCGTTATGAGGCAAGACTTCGCCATGCTCCTTATGGCTATTATTACGTACCATTTTTTAATAGCCCAATTAGAACCTTTTACATTGGCAGGTAAACAATTTTATTGTGGGGCGGCTAAAATGGGTCGATTTTACAACGGAAAAATTACCTAGAGTGGGTACATTAGACATAAAATAAACGTTAAACATCACTCTTCTGTTGAGTTCCGAATTGAGTGGTTCTCTGTGTATCGGTAAGCAAGTGTAGTGAAGACGAAAATGACGAGTCAAACGCGTCGAAGTTGCAAAATTTCTCCTGACAAATTTTGTTATATTTGTGGAGAATTTCTGGTGAAATCACAAGCCAGGCCATTTTCCGAAAATGTAAAAAAAGCGTACTTTAAATATTTTGGTGTGTTAAATTGGGGATTAAAATAAGCGGTGGGCTCCCCATGTGTGCTGTTTTAGTTGTAGTGTATCACTGGTGCATTGGATGAAGGAAAAGAGAAAAAGTATGCCTTTTGCAGTTCCAGTGGTATGGCGAGAACTCACCAATCATTCTGAAGATTGCTATTTTTGCCTGACAAAGACTGAAGGTTATTCCCAAAAGGGAAAGCACAATATAGAATATCCAAATTTGCAATCTGCCATACGACCTGTTCCTCATAATGCAAATTTGCCAGTGCCGATTGCGCCTTTAAATTAACAAGCTATTGATTTGGGAGATAATGGAGATAACGCATCATCAGGCAGCTCAGAAGAACAGTGCACCGATCCCACTTTTACCACAGGTCCCAGTTACGGCGAGCCACATTTGATTGTTCAAAGTGAATTAAATAATTTAGTACGTGATTTGGGGTTATCCAAGCAACAGTCGGAACTTCTGGGTTCCTGTCTTAAGGAATGGAACCTATTGGCCAAAGAAACAAAAATTACGAATTTTAGAAAAAGAAATGCTATGTTTTCTGCATTCTACAGTATGGAAAATTCGTTGTGCGCGTGTACTGATATAGACAATTTAATGCAGGAACTTGATATTGAACATTCTCCCCGTGAGTGGCGCTTATTCATAGACTCATCTAAATATAGCTTAAAAGCTGGTTTATTGCATAATAGAAATTTAAAACCCTCTATACCAGTTGCCCATTCAGTTGCAATGAAAGAAAATTATGAAAATATGCGCACGATTTTGGATCAAATAAACTACAATAGGTATAAATGGCAGATATGTGGGGACTTAAAAGTTACAGCGATTTTAGTGGGACTTCAGGGGGGATTTACAAAATATTGCTGTTTTCTTTGTTTATGGGACAGTCGTGCAATAAATCAGCATTATGTAACCAAAATTTGGCCAGAAAGAAGCGAATTTCAACCGGGATCTCAAAATGTTAAATTTATACCTCTTGTTGATCCCAAAAATGTCCTTTTGCCTCATCTTCACATTAAACTTGGACTAATGAAAAACTTTGTGAAGGCTTTGAATCAAGATGGTGAAGGATTTAAATACCTAAGACAAGTCTTTCCCCAGTTAAGTGATGCCAAATTAAAAGAAGGCATTTTTATTGGGCCACAAAAAAGAAAATTGCTGGAGGATGTCAATTTTACGGAAAAGCTTACCAGGCAGGAACTCAGAGCACGGAATTCACTTGTTAATGTAGTAAGAGGATTTTTAAACAACAATATGGATGAAAATTATGAACAATTAGTCAATGAACTCTCAGATGCCTATAAAGCGCTTGGTGCCAGAATGTCATTAAAAATTCACTTCCTCCATTCCCATCTGTCATTTTTTCCTAAAAATTTGGGAGCTGTTAGTGACGAGCAGGGTGAAAGGTGATGGGTGACTACTGTTGGTTTTTGAAGAGAGAAGATAGGACACCTCATAAACGGAAAAAATAAAGTTTAATTAGTGTTTTAAGTTAATATTTTTCTCGTTTGCTTTTCTCTTAGATGTATGGTGTGTTTAATATGCGAAAACTGTAAACATAGTCAATAAACAGGGTTAAGAATTTTCTGAAATCATTTTTTTCTATAGATATTAAGTATCGTAACATTCGATATGGTTCTACAACTCTAACAAGAAAACCCTACGTGCTTCAACTTTCTATTTGTCATTTTCGTATTTGGATAGGTCCATTCTATTAGATTATGCTATTCTGATTTGTGTTACAACAAAAAATTTTTTTGTCGGCCAGTGTATTAGAGGTGTTACACTGAAACTGGAACAGGTATCCTTTGTCCCGTTTCTTAGCCCCACGTACTTGTGACACCAATTATGCAACCTGTTACGGGCAGAGCCAAGTAATATATATAAATATATCGTGGAACAGTGTTTAGTCCTATATATATATATATATATATATATATATATATATATATATATATATATATATATATGTGTTTTCATTCCGGGTGTACATCCGTTCATATGTCGTTCTGAAAAGAACAGTTTTGTGACGTTTCGCCAAAATCACATTTGGCATTTTCGATATATATATATATATATATATATATATATATATATATATATATATATATATATATATATATATATATATATATATATATATATATATATATATATATATATATATATATATATATATATATATATATATATATATATATATATATATATATATATATATATATATATATATATATATATATATATATATATATATATATATATATATATATATATATATATATATATATATATATATATATATATATATATATATATATATATATATATATATATATATATATATATATATATATATATATATATATATATATATATATATATATATATATATATATATATATATATATATATATATATATATATATATATATATATTATATATCTGGTTTAGTCCATCGTAACGTTTTGGAATCTACGCCACGTGCAAACAGAGGCTATATCATAATTACTCATACGAATTGTATGATTGTATTTTGGTTGGAAACTGCATTGTACTTGACTGTAGGCATTGGTTAAGGTTATGTATTTAATTTAAGTTGTACAGACGGTTTTTTTTGTACTTGAATTAAGTAAAATAATAATATATAGTTTCATAAAACAGACAGGGATTTCAAAATATTTTTTTTTTATTTTAATATCCCTGTTTATTTGGCATTTGAAGAATAACTGTTATTTTTAGAAATTCTACAATACAATTTTTATTATTCGTAAAAGAAGTCAGAAAGAATCAACATTAAGATAATGCGTATTTTTACCTTTTCAGATCTTTACTTTTTAAGTCCCTAGATACTCAAAAAACATGCTTTCTCAATTCCGGCGGTCTGTACGAGGTATATTTGTATAATTACAAAAAATTACGTAACCGATTGACTTCATCTTTTGATAAAAAATTAAGTATGATATAGTAAACTTTTGTCCAATATGGCAGTAAAATGTTTAAAAAAAATTATTACTGTAAAACTACTACTACCAATTCAGGTACCTGAAATTTTGCACAAAAAGCAAGTGCGACATGGGGATAAACTGGTAAAATTTTGGTGGCCATTATAGTGGGACAAAATGGCAGCCTGATAAAATGTTTAAAGTATCAGTATCAAAAAACTTTTTATCCAATTGATTCAAAACTTTGCAAAAAATCAAATGTGACACAGGTATGAACTGACATTTTGTCAATCCTGTATGGCAAAACAAAATGGCAGCCTAATAAAACGTTTTGAAAGTTTGCAGAATTCAAATTTTTTTCATTGTTTTCATATATGCTATAATTGATTCTTTTTATAGATTATGTACATGAAGTTAAGAAAAATAAGAAAATAATGAAATTAATAAAATAAAATTGAATTAACTACAAATAAAAACGAAATTTAACAAGTTAAGTTAAGTACGTTTACGACACATCTAACAAACGATATGAGAAAATTGTCAAGGCGATTGCATAATAACGTTCGGCTGTTCCGAGCGTTGCAATCCGCATCTTACCTACGTAGAAGTTACATATTAGTTTGGTATCGTAACAGGTATTTGGAATAGGTACGTGAGTAGAACAGGAACGGGTTGCAACTGTTACAAAAAAATAAATTGCATACTAAGAGGAGCGATTAATTCTCAAACCAATCCGTGACTGTGACTACACTTGGGGATATATTTTTTAATATATACATTTTTATATTAACTCAAAAGAAAAAAGCTTAAGCAGGGCTGACCAAAAACACAGACCAGTATTTAAAACACAATTACATACAAAATTATAGATTTTGATAGAAAAAAAAAACACCGGACGAAATTGAAACCTCTATATATAAACAAGGTCAAAACTTATTCAGGCAGGCAACAATGCAACTCCAGTGTCTTAGCGTGGGGACAGATAGGGCAGCGTACAGCAGACATAATAAACTAAATCGTTTCATATAGCCCCACAGTCACAAATTGATTTGAAAATTAATCGTTCTTAGTAAAGAGTTTCTGGCTTCTGTGGATATCGATAATAAAATTTTTCCACATCAGTTCTATGAACTTTTCAATGAACTAGAACCAATGGTTTAATTTTTAAAAAAAGAAAATTTTAGAAAATCTCGATTTTTGAGCAGGTTTTTAAAATAACTACACACATATATTTATTTTGAAAAGCCCACTTTATTCCTAATAAATATAAAAAATAATATACAGGGTATCCCATTTAAAAAAATAAGGTAGGACCCGATAACTTTTTGATCTGACCCCCCTATATTTATACTGAAAGCGGCACTAAATTCTACGGAAAAAGTATATAAGAAACAGTTTTCGCCTTTTTTCCGTTACCTGGGATACGAGGAGTGCCTGAAAAAGTAGCATACTCTAGAAAACTGCGATCTTCTATCTTTAAAAATAAAGGAGCAAGAGCGCCGAAAATGGGATACCCGTAAAATAATTCTTTTCTAAAAATTATTTGAACTGATAGAGTTCGTATATCTAGTGAAGGCATATTTACCCGCCATATAATAATCCATTTTAGACCAATCATAACCCTCACCTAGTGGTTGACACTTGACAGAGTGATAGACGGAAATGTTGGGTTTACTGTGCGTGTAACTGCAGAATTTTACGTTACTGCATTTTAAAAAGAAGCTAACGGCCTACCGATAAATTGACATTTTGGAGGAAAACATCATTTTTAATGTAGATTATAAAGCTACATATTTTCAGCGCCCCAACTGGCCCCAAGTCATAACGCAATCAAAGTTAGAGAGAATTTTAATGTACATTTTGTTAGGTATAAATGGTCTAGTGCAGAGGCCAGCCCGGTTGCCGGACCTGATGTATTTATATATAACAGGTACTTTAAGAGATATGGAAAAAAGTAGATGTCTATATAAATAATAATGGTTTATAATTTGAACAAAGTTTTTGAATTTAATAAATAATTATATTCATTAGAGTTATATTATGATTTTGCATTCCTAATAATAATTATTGTTAAAAAACAATATTAGGAAAATTATTAAATATAATAATATAATATATTTTTATTATAGTAAAAACTATTTATGAAAATGTTTTTTAACTTAATAATTAATTTCCAGTTGAAATGTGACAAAATACACTATAATTTTGAGTTATATCTTCGAAATTATAAAAGTAAAAGATAGATAAAAATGGATATCAATTTTGATTAGTAACAAAAATGCATTTATATTATATATATACATATATATATATATATATATATATATATATATATATATATATATATACCTATTAAAAAAAAACACATAATTTCGCTAAATAAACTCTGTTTATTTGGCATATAAAATCCAAGTATAAATGTAAGCTTCAAAATGGAAACAAACGAGAGCGCAAAATAGGTAAAAAACTTAAGGCTAAAGAAAATAATATTACGAGATAAACTAATTATAAAATCACAGTAACAAACAAATGTTAAATAAAAAAAGAAATTTTGTACATAGTATATATAAGACTAAAATTGACCTTAAATTTTGTGCAAATGGTATTTCTTAAGACACTGTTTCATTCTTAGCTTGTAATGTACCGGGTGTCCGATTAAGAATGGTCTCCGGCCATAACTCGATATCGTTGTTCACACAATTATAGGTAAAAAATATTGATAGTTAAATTGGCCAAAAAAAATCGCTGGAAATTATTTTCAAGTTCGAAAAATGGCCGCTAGGGGGCGGAACAGCAATTCAAAAATGGAAATGCCGATTTTCTCTTGAATCTTCTTAATTTTATTAAGGTTTGTTGAAAATATAAGCATTGGATTCGTCAGGGAATTATGCACTTTTTTTATTTTCAATAATAAAATGATGGGGTAAGGTCAAACTTTTTTCGTTCAAACGTTTATATCTCTCTTTTGGATGAACCGATTACATTGAACTTGGTGTCAGAAAAAGAGCTTTTTTTGTTCTTCATGCTATTAACCGTACCGTAATAATTCTTAGTGGTAACTAGATGGCTTTTATTCGTAATTCTTCTGATAATACGAATTTTCTCAAAAAAAAAAAACAAATAGTATGATATGACTTTTTTGTCATAATTTAATTTAAGGTTATAAAAGGTATCAAATCGTCAAATAAAAAATCCGAGTCCGTACTTAAATTAAAAAATTGATGATGGTTGCTTGAATAAGAAACGTCGAATTGAAAACTAACCTCACTAATTTGTAGAGGAGTAAAAATGGCAATGATGAAGTGAAAATTATTTTCATCTCTCATTTCAACCTAAGCCTAGAATGATAGAAAAACTATGAAAGATATTTTTTTTTTTAGTTTTTCTAAAACTGTAAGCTTAATGGCAGATGAAAATTATTTTCACTTCATCACTGTCACTTTTCTCCTCTACAAATTGGTGAGGTTAGTTTTTCAATCAGACGTTTCGGATTAGGGCGACCATCATCAACTTTTTTAATTTAAATACGGACTTGCATTTTTTTACTTCATTATAACTTTTATTTCAATGTAAGCGATTTATCCAAAACAGAGATATAAACGTTTGAAAAAAAAAGTTTGACCTGTCCTTATCACTTTATTATTGAAAAAAAAAAGATAAATAGCAAAAAGTTGCATAATTGCCTGAAGAATACAATGCTTATATTTTCGACAAACCTTAATTAAGAAAATTAAGAGAAAATCAGCATTTCCATTTTTAGTTGCTGTTACGCCCCCTAGCAGCAATTTTTCGAACTTGAAAATAATTTCCAGCAATTTTTCTTGGTCGATTTGCCCACAATTGCGTAATCAACGGTTACCGAGTTATGGCCGGAGATCATTATCCTTATTGGACACCCGGTACATATCAGGTAACCAACTACAAGAGAACGCTATATTCTAAAAACCGCTTAAGGTACAGCCTTAAAACCCAAAATATAATAGAAATGGCCAATGAAAATTTCTAGAAATTGCTTCCAGGTTCCCAAATTGGCCACTAGAGGGGCAGAAAGAAGAACTTTAGAAAACAGTTGTCTCCTTTCTAATACCCAATAAAATTGTGGGATAAAGCTTCTTTCTTTTCATTCTAAATATTGATAACCCCGAACTAGTTTAACGAAATTTAATTTAGTTTTGTCGAAAAAGCTATTTTTTACTTTGTAATATACATAAATCCTATTATATTGTACAGGATGTCCCACTTTCGATGCTTTTGTGGGATATATAAGTTATTATTGAAGATAATGGAATGCTGTTTCCGCGTTTTCGTGACACGGAAGATGCCACAAATAAAATTTTTATGGCCAGGCATCCTTCGTATCTTAGTTATAATATAAGCTAATAAAACAGTAAGAATGTAATGGCGTAGTTAGTTTTCTTTTCTAGGAACCTCAAATATTGAGTTACAGACCAAACTTGTATTTTTTTAACACTCTGTATATTTTAAAGCAGCTAAAAACATATCCTTTCATGCTTTTCAAAAATATATAACACTTAATATTTATTTTAAATAGTAAGCCTGCAATTTGGAATTATTAACAATATTACAAGTTGGAACCTAATAACGATGTCAGATTTGACGTCCAGTCAGGATCGCCGCGCCATATATAAGGTTAGAATATTTAGCAGGATCAGCAATAGATGATACTGGTGGTTTAAATATGTAAAAGTACGATAGAGCAATGAGCTAGAGATCCAGAGGTGCGGGTTCGAAATACAAATATCGACCTTATAAAATAAAAATCGTACACCATTTGCATCCTGGCGATGCAGAGCAATGTTTAAATTTTTATAATTGATATATTGAACAAATTCGATATAATATTAACTTCGCCACCGCCAACACTCGGCATTGGTAAAAAAAAAATCATGTTATTATAGAACGAGAACGACAACGCCGTTTTGGTTTCTGCATCGAATGTTTTATTTTAGGAAGACAAATAGTACATCGCATCTATGAAGGAGGTATGATAGAAACGGCTAATCTCTATTTAGAAATTTTTGAAGATATTGTACCTGAATTACTTAACAACGTACCTTTAAATCAATTAAACAACATCCACTTTTAACAAGATGGAGCACCTAGTGACAATCCCATATTATTCACTCCTTTTTTATATAATGTAAAAATTTATAATTTTCCCGAAACATGGATTGGCACTCATGGACCGATAAGATGGCCAGCACGATCACCAGATCTTTCTGTCTGTTTATGTTTTTTTGCAAAATAAGATTTACAAGACTCGCCATCGTTCTATAAAAGAACTTCGTCAAGCTACACATTTGGCATTTCAGTTTTTGCAACGTCGCACACTGGTCGATTTTGCCAAAAACATGGCATAAATTACTCTAAAGTATTTTGTTTGTTTTTATTGAGTAAAATATGTCCGCTTTGGTGAAATTAGATGTCAAAACTATTTTCTTGCTATATTTTTATTATACAGGGTGTTAAAATTAAAATAATTGCTTTTATAGTAGATCAGAATGTCTTTTATCTATAGGGTGTCTGTAAAATCTAAAAATGTATACCTGGTACTAAGATATGATGATCTAAAGTAACTTAATCTCAGTACTAATGTTGACAGTGTCCGAGATACAGGTTGTTAATTTTTTTTTATATTTTAGTTTTTTGATATACCTCGTACATTTCTGGAAATAACTAGGCAGGATAGTGGGTCCAATGTCTGCAATACCCCCATAATAAATTTTAGAAAAATCTACATAGTGTTATTTTTTTCGAAACAATGTTAAATACCACTGAATGCTTCAATTTTCTTAAATTTCCTCGACGTTGCACCACATAAAAACTTTTTTGGGTGGAATTGTTTTCCGTTGTAGCATTCCCAACCTTACCGTCTCTCCATTGTAAAAAATAGTTTATACTTTACTTGGACAACAATACCACCCAGGATATAAATAATCTCTTTAGCGAATTGAACCTTAATAGGACGACAGAACCGTGTTGAGGAAAGCCTGCAATTTTGCCAGATTATGATATCAGGTTTGTTATTTTGCTCTAAACTGAGTCTGATGGCTACTAGAGAAGTAAACAAAAATGCTGGAATCTGAATTACTAATATTAAAACTTTTTTTGTATTCTGAGAAGCATCCAAACCTCATTTACAAATTAAAGTTGAATCGTTCAAGTTTTCAATGAGATTTCGAAGTTTCAGCAGGGCATCTCCCTGTGTTTGAAGTATTCTTAGGCATGTATGGTTAAGTAGATTTTGAAGTGGAAGTTCAGCCTGAGATTCACTCACAACAATTCCAGCAGGGTAACATTTTCCTCTAAGACCTGGTCATATGAAGGATATATGGAGCAATTAAGGTTTATAGCCTGTATTCATGTGAATTTATACTGGAATTTTGGTAGCTTCGGTTCACCCACCAACCTTCAGTAAGTCGGGAATACAAGCACTACTTTTTTTTATTTAAAGCATTGAAAAAATCGTCTGCTTTTTCCGACTCTTGATTTGTTGGTTTTAATAATTTTGCCGCTTTTATATTATTTTCGCTCCTATACTATCCGGTCTCAAGCCATACACTGGATTGTTCAAAAATTCGTTGTTTTCTTCTGTTTGTAGAATTCCATTTATTCTTAAATTTATAATAAACGTTATTTACAGTTTTTTTAGCCTCAATGGTCAATGACGTATAGCCAGTCAGTACCAAAATTCTACCCTTTAGTCTTAGGAATTTTGTATTTATATTTTTTTCCGGGAAAATTATAATAATTTCACTTAATTGTCGGAAGCTTAATGTTAAAATTCCATGTTCGCCTGTGAATGAAATAAAAAAAAATAGATAGCAAATTATTTTTGGTGAAATTAAGCAGATCCTGAACAAAAAGACATTAGCCGTATTTATTGGGTAAACGCGGGATAATAAATATTACCTATAAAAACTTTCTTCAGTAACAAATAGATATTTTTTTAATATTAAAAAGATGTTTTTAAACATATTTTCATATCGCTTTATTATCGAGAACATGCAAAAATGGAAAAGTAAAAAAATATATGTATAAGTGGTTAAGAATTGTACATTTTAAATAAATTTTAACAGGCAAAATTTACAAGAAAATTTACAATTAGACTATCCTTTTGCTATTGCATCCCCTAGAGGCTATTTTATAACCTGAAAAATATGTCTCAACGTTTTTATGTGGCTGAAATAAGTTTATCCATTTTTATCTAAAATTAATGACCAATACTTTCGGAGATATGACTGGTGGTCAACCCTAATTTAATTAATCTATATTTTCTTATCGGCATTTTCCGGCAACGTTTGTTAGCAGAAAATATAAGAAGAAAGTATGCGTAATTTAAAAAAATATATGTGATAGGTAAAATGTGGTGAAATCATAAACAAAATGACTTTTCCATTTTGAAATAAAAAAAAATATACCAAAAAATACACTGCTATTTATAACCCATTCAAAATTGTCCGAAGTTTAAATATAACTTTATGACATACAATATTTCTAAACAATATACCGTTCTCGTTGTTTTCCGTGATAAATCAACCTTAGCTATTAATTATAAAGAGTTTATTTTATTCACTAAGAAATCAATTTTGTAACGAAAAGAAAGGTATGGAAATCACCTCCACATTGTTTGACTTTGACCTTTCTTAAAACAAATCATGCACTTTCTATAACGTCAGTTTCAAAGGCAACTAAATATTTCATATATTAGAATCCCTACAAGTTCGGTTTAAAGTAAAATATATTCAAAAAAATATTTTTTATTTCTGCCATGTTTTCTGGCAAAATCGGCCATTGTGCGTCGTTCAATATTTATTCTGAATGCGTTAAAAAGAATTATAAAATTGTGTGAATATATCATTCAAGAAAACGGAACCATTCTGAACATTTTCTATACTTTAAATAAATAAAAAATTTAAATATTCAGTATTATAATCACAGTAAACGTGTAAAATTGTTATTATTTTGTTAATAATTTAACAAAATAACTCAATATTTGAAGCTCCTAGAAAAAAACTTACTACGCCATTGCATTCTACGTAAAAAACTCTTTATTAATCCGTTTCTACTTTTTCATTAGCTTGTGCCATGAAAATTTTTTAAGCTATCTTTCGTTTCACAAAAAATAGCACAGTGCCGTGAAAATAGCCCCCCTCTATCTTAAAAAATAAATGAGATACCCTGCAAAATTATCGAAAATGAGAAACAATATACAGGGTGGTCCAATAATAGAGGACGTCGGCTTTAGTTAGGGAATCGTTAATGACAGAATTTAAGGAAAAAATATTTATAAGTAAATCAAACAGCAACACAAAAATGTAAATGCCAATTGAGGTATGTTGAAAATAAAAGCATTGTATTCTTCAACCAATTAAGCACTTTTTTGTTTGAGACCATTTTTGTCTATTTTTAAAAATTAAGTGGTGGGGGAAGTATAAACATTTTTACTTTTAAATGTAACTCTGTTTTGGATGAACCGATTTTATTCACTCTACTCGTGGAGTCATAAACTGTCCGCAATGACTTTGGAATTCCCCAAATAATGTTCTCAAAAAAGTCAAATGGTACACTATGACTTTTATATCACAATTTATTTGGTAGTTATGAAGGGTATTGAATAATCAAATAACAAATCCAGTCCCGTATTTACATTAAGAAAGTTGATATTGGTCCCTCGAATCCGAAATGTCGAATTGGAAAATTAGCCTTGCCGTTTTGTAGAAGAGAAAAAGTGACAATGGCAAAGTGGAAATTGTTTTCATCTCCCATTTCAATTAATCCTAGAATTTTAGGAAAACCAGAAAACTTTAGTTATATTGCATAACTGTAAAGAACAAAACTTAACAAAGGAACAAAACAAAAAATACTAACTAAACTCAGTCTCATAGTCATATAAGTTTTGCAATAAAATAGCTTAAGCCATGGGGGGACAGGGCAGGGCAGGGCAGGACTCGGTTGAAAATTAACTAACAATAAACTAACTACAAATATATTTAAAATTATTGAAAATTACTTTCGCAAATGCTCAAAATGCCGGCAGTCATTGTCAATACAAAGCTGCAATTTTTCCTGTGTCGATTCGACTGCAGCCTCCACTTCTACAATAGAGATACTTTGGATAGCATTCCTAATACGGTCCACCATATCTTTTCTTGTAATAGGTCAAGTGGCATTTTGCCTTCAGTAGTTTTAAATATATTTGTGTTTAGTTTCTTGTTATTTGTTAGTTCATTTCGTCTCTTCTTTTATTATTTCACTGAAGCAAGGTAGAACTAGGTTTAATATTTTTGTCCAAATCGAGTCCTGCCCTGCCTCGCCCTAGCTTTAGCTTTAGCTATTTTATTGCAAAGCTTATGTGACTACGAGACTGAGTTTTAGTATTTATTGTTTTGTTCCTTTGTTAAGTTTTGTTCTTTAGAGTTTTGCAAGATTACTAAAGTTTCTATTGGAGCCTTGTTTTTTTTTTCAGTTTTTTGATTTTCCTAAACTTTTAGAATTAATTGGAATGAGAGAAGAAAATAATTTTTACTTGCCATTGTCAGTTTTTCTCCTCTACAAAACACAAGGTTAATTTTCCAATCCGACGTTTCGGATACGAGACCATCATCAACTTTCTTAATTTAAATGCAGACCTACACTTTGTATTTGATTATTCAATGCCCTTCATAACTACCAAACAAATTGTGACATAAAAGCCATAGCGTACCATTTGAAGTTTTTGAGAAAATCAGCATTATTTATAGAATTCCCAAACAACGCTATCTAGTGACCACTAACAAAGTCATTACGGTACAGTTTGTGGCTCCACGAGTAGAGCAAAATAAGCACTTTTTTTCGACTCCAAGTTGAATAAAATCAGTTCATCCAAAACAGAGAGGAAAAATGTTTGACCTTTCCCCACCACTTTATTTTTGAAAATAGACAATAATAGTCTGAAGCAAAAAGTGCGTAATTGGTTGAGTAATAAAATGCTTATACTTCCAACATACCTTAATTATGGAAATTCAAGAGAAAATTGGTATTTACACTTTTGTGTTGCTGTTACGCCCTCTGCGGCCAACTTTCGAACTTGAAAATAATTTGCAGCGATTTCTCTTGACCGATTTACCAATGAATATGTTTTCCTTAAGTTCTGTCATTAACAAAAAATATTTAGATTAGCTGAAGTCGAAGATGGGGCAACATTTCTGAAATTAGGGGTGTAGATTATGCTAAAATGGTCGGGAAGCCATACAATAAACCATGGTTTTATCATTTTCCTAAAGTAGATCGCAATCACATTACAACTTTATGTAGAATGAGAAGTAATCATTGTCTATCGCTCTCCCATTTATATAGACTTAGAATTATACCTAATCCAAACTGCGATTGCGATCTGATCTTCAATTGCCCAGAAAGGTTGTTGATATCCAACCAATTCTATCACCGCGTGTCCATACTTATTAAACACACTCCCATTCATCTTCAGAATATCATTCATGATAACATTTCTCATAACACTACCCTCTTGCTAATGGAACATATTAGAAAATGCTTTCTTAAACTCTTAAGTTATTGTAAACGACTTCCTCTTACAACAATATCTATCTATCTATAACGACATCCACCGTATCCTTTTAGAACACAACCATGGTCATATAGTCCTGGAAGCTGAAGCCACTCAAACGAACGGAACGAACAAGACGAAACCCGAGCTACAGCCAACCTCTTTTATTAATGGACCACCCTATACACAAATTAGAATATACACATGGCTTTCGCACCCATAAATACAACTAAAACTCGGCTTAGAATAGTCGTTTTTAAAACAAACATAGTCAAAATTTAAGTAAGGTCTATGATAGTCTTATAATTTAATTGTAATTGCGGACAAACAAAAAAAACATCAAGAAACTTATTCGCAGCTTGTAGACTATCCTAAACATGAGTTATGTTTGTAGCTGTCGTCTGGAGACTTAATAATAATACAATTTTCTGGGTATACTCACAAATATATAATTGATTCCTACACTAGGGCATTTTTGCTAAAAATTACTATTTACAGGACATTTATATAGTTAGGTTTTTGAGTCATATTGAAAATTCTAACATGAATTGTTATAATTGTACAACTATGTCTGGGTTGGTACAAAAAAATCTTCCAAATAATACTCTCATTACAGCATGTCGCAATGATTAAATACGTATGTATATCTCACTCGGCAAATTAAATTAAATATAGTCTATTGAGATATTGCAACCAGAGCTGACAACTTAAAAAACCCACGGGTTTCTATAACGAAACCCACATTCAGAGGAAACACGAACCTGAGTAGAAACCCATATGAAAAACCACCAAATAAAACACCTAAATATAGCTTCATTCTGTAAATATGACTATTTTCTTATTTCAATTACTTTCACTTGCGCGGTGTAACAAAAAAAAAGGTCTGGGGCAGAAGGAGAGGTCTAAATTATATGGTCTAGTGAGTGTAAATGCTAGCACATATATTTAGGACCATTTTTACAGTATTTTGCCACAGGGGCAAGGTTTAAAAATTAGCGCTCCTAGTAAAAAAGCAACTAAAAAATTATGTGCCCCTAGTCACACTTTTCTGAGCTTTTACTGATACATCGCCCCGTTTATCCAACCCTAGAAATAGGCATGAAGATGTTAATAAACCATTAAAATTTGTTAAAATTATAACACAAAAAGTTCGATAGATATGAGAATGAGAACAATTTAAAAAAATAATTACTTATAATATATTTTAATACAAATTTAAAGCAGCTGCCCTTCTGCCCACCCACCCCCGCCTAAGCCAGTGATATTTTTTTATATCCTACAAGGAACTATTCATAAAACTGAATTTTAGATAATAGTATCAATAAAAACAGAAAATAAAATTATAAAACTGTACTTCTACATTTATTCAAGAGCTTACTACTATTTAGAAATATGTATCTCCTGTACAATTTAATAACAACTAGAATAATTATGTGTCCATTTGAAATTAAACCATTTCATTTGTTCAGTTAAAACACACCTATTTCATTCAACTTTTTTCATATCCACCAAAATTACCCTTTGGAACATAATATATTATTTTAAATTTGAACAGAACTGTAATGACTCACAGTCGCTAATACTGAAAAAAAAACTTCATATTTGTTAAACAGATTGTATTTTAATTTGAAGCACTTGTGATTAAATTTCCCTTAACAAAAAATTTCAATTCAACATTCTTTCCTCGAAGGTTTTTTATCAGGAATGACAACCTGATTTTACCCCTCTTGATTTTTTTATTTGATAATATATGAAACAAAGTATAATGCAAAACCATCATTATATATTGAATCAGAGCAATTCTTGTTACTAGAGCTTGAAAAGCGCAGCCATGAAAATTACAATGGATACAATATTAGAATTTCTTCTACGAGTCTAGCACTACTTTCGATATGTATGGTCCAATCAAATAGATAATATGGTACAGGGAATGTTCTTGAATTCGATTTTATTTATAAATTATGAAAGTTTTTATATATATTTTGAATAGATAAAAAAAATTAACACAAAAATTTTAACTGAACTGAAATGGGTCTTCTTGTTGATTATAAATATACTAGCTTTAAGATCTGTATCTTTAAAGCCAACCGAAAAATTTGACAACTCAGCCATGGGAAGCAGTCTTTTCCTACTCAGTAAGAAATTAGATGAATTGAGATCTTAATAAACCAGTCAAAACTACGTTAAAACTATAACATATTTTAATACTTCCCCACCCATTTCCGCCTAAGCCAGTGATAAGTTTTTATTAAGAAACAGTTTTTTAAATAAAAATATAAATGCCAGCCAATATCTGAAATCTATAAATATATTAACATAACACATTTCAGGTTAGGTTCTTGAATTTTCGGTCAAAATGAATATGTAAAAAGCCAAAAACAATATACCCCGAAAAATGCTTCCAAAATAACACAATAGTTCGGGTTCTTGCCATCATCGATTGCAATATCTTTGAATCTAAAATTACATATATTTAGCACTTGCATTGTTTAAAATTGTTTTTGTAACAGTGTTTCGATTTCTTACCATATTTTCTACCCCATCATAACAGAATTTAATAAGATTTTTGTTGCAACAAATTGATTGTATAAATCCACTTTGACGATTTAATTCCATGAATCATTCGTTCTTAGTTGAGCAAAGCAGAAAATGCTTCATTTATATTATTTATTTATATACCATTATTTTAATATTTTCATAAAAGATCCTGCCTACTGATATAAAACAATACATTGTGACAAAAAGCAATATAAATTCAACTAAATTCTCGTCTCAAAAGGAACCGTTAGACAGCAATGAAATCCGCATTGTTGTCAATTTTTACCACCAATTCTCGGGTTTTCAAGGCGGGATTTACAAAATTTTTATATTATATGCGGTTTTTTCTTCTATCCTGGTGCAAACCTTGCACTGATTTGTTATAAAATTACCTTTAGAAAAACAATAAATATTGGGACGAATATCACCTGGCGCTGACCTAGCTTTAATCCACATTTGTAAAAAAATTTAATAAGGCACACTGCCAAAAAGAATCCAAAAATATCGGCAGTTATCATTTATCAACTATTTGTATTTATGCGAATACTTCGTCGCAACAACACATTAAAAAATATAAATACTTTTATAATTGAATGAAATTTGTCAACATCATGGATTTCACTACTGTTTAGAGAGGCTTCTATTTCAAACACCTCTGATTCTAACCAATAACCAATTTTTCGACGTTTTGTACCAACCCCTCTAAACGTAAATCTATGTCTTAGGTAAAAAATAAATAAGTGATGCTAAACCGCACAAGACAAGTTTCAACGGGAAATATTACGAAATCCTGCCGGTTGCAACATTGTCTTTATATCCTACAAGGAAGTATTCATAAAACTGAATTTTAGATAATAGTATCTATAAAAATAAAAAATTTCATAAAAATTGTACTTCTACAATCATTCAGGAGCTTATACCATTTAGAAATATGTATCTCCTGTACCATAATAACTGGAATAATTATGTGTCCGTTTGAAATTGAACGATGACATTTGTTCACGTAAAGTGCACCTAATTCATTCAGTTTTTTTTTTAATATACAAATTCTGAAATTCAATCAGAAAATGCCTTGGTTCAATGCTGAAAATACCATATACACCAAAATTACTCATGGGAACATATTAAATTATTTTAAACTTAAACAAAATACTTTTTCCCATGCCAATCCTAAAAAATCTCTAAAAACCAAACTACATATATTTGTTAAATAAATCATATTTGAATCCGAATAACTTGTAAAAGTGAATAAGAGAAATCACTGTTACCAGAGCTTGATAAAGCTATGAAATCGCAATTACTGCCAAAAATTATGATGGAATTATAATTAATTTATTTGTAATATCATATGAGATGGATAAACAAGTTTTCATTTTGTGTCTGGCACTGCTTTTGATATGTGTATGGTTTGATCAAATTGATGGTATTATACAAATAGTGCCCTTATACACAATTTTATTTGGAAATTACGAAAACATTTACACAATTTCTATATACATTTTGAATGGGGTCTGCAATTTTAATAGATAGAAAAAAAAATGTAATAGAAGTTTGAAGATTTTTCCTGAACCATCAGGATTTGATACAAAAATAACATGATAATTGGTAAGTAACAAAACATGCATCGACTTTATATTATTTTTCAAATGGGTCTCTTCTTGCTGATTCTAAGCATACCTGTTTTGAGTAAAGACAATCGAGAAATTTGACAAACTTTGCCATAAGATGCAGTGTTTTCTTTTTCACTCCAAAATTTATGTGGTAAAAATTATAATTTTCTTTCTGTTTCTAACACATTCCCTTTTACAGCAGGGTTATTGTGAGTTTTTAAAGATAAATCTATCAAACCTGGTATATTTGTAGTAGCAAGAGATTTACTTACTTTAATAGAAAAAACTACTATAGCCTTAAAGAATAATTTAATTGTGATCAACTGTGGTATATGCTTGTTACTATTCTTATTTCAATTTTTTTTGTTAGACTTTGGTCATATATTGAACTGTTATTTTCTTTTTACGTCGACTTTTCATATATGTACATGTTATTGTTATTGTAAACCTATAAAATTTAAGCTGTATTAGATAAACGATGTTTCGAATTCTTTTTTCATTTTAAATCAACAAGACATACTTTTGAAAGAACTAGACCATATATATTATATAGCCCTTTGAGTGTATATATGTATTTTCAAAATCTCACCAATCTGACCTTAAACAACTCTACGCTAAAGAAAAAGAATCTTACTTCTTCATCTCACCCAAACTTTCATTCAGATCATTTACAATCATCTCTAACGTTTTCTCGGTACCGTCGTCTCTTTCCAGGCTCTGTGTCGCGTCTTTCATTACGATATCCTCGTCGAGGTCTGCAAGTAACGTTTCCTCCATTCTCTGCTCCTCTTCACGACTAGTATGAGGGCCGACGATGTTATCAGTATCGACTGGTAGGTCTAGGGGTAACAATTCACTATCAGACTGCAGTCTCTCTCCCAAGTCAGCTGTCAAACATTTATCAGTATCTGTAGATTCACAGCGACCCTCTAGTCTATTTCTGATAATACTTTCATCTATATTATTTTGTTCAATATTTGGTCGATGGTATACAAGTATTTGGGATTCTTCCTTTGAACTCACATTTTGAATGGGTATGTCTACAGGGAAGGTGGTTTCAATATTTGAACTGCATATAACTCTTGACTGATTAGGCAACTCTTCACTTATATGTGGTATTTCAGTCTCCTTAAATGTATCAGAATTTTTATTACTCTCAACGACTCGAGAACTCAAATCTTCTTCAGAAATATTATCTGTTTGACTCCCAGTAACTCCACATTCTGCAGGATTATACCTTTCTTCTTGCATTAGATTTTCCCCCTGATTATTTCCACTTGGAACTCCACATTCTGCAGGATTATACCTTTCTTCTTGCGTTAGATTTTCTTCCTTGTCATTTCCATTATTTTCTTCAAGAAAGTTGAGGTTCGTGTCGTTTTTAATAATGTTTTCCCCTTGACAATCTACAGCAACAGTTCCTAAATTTGGAGCAATATTTCCCTGTGGACCTCGCTCTATATCATCCTCAACTAAATATTGTTCCTGATTACTCACTTCCTCATCCTCCTTAACAACTTTGTTCTCCACAAATGGAATTCCAGTCTCATTTTCCTCTCCACTTTTTATCCTATTTTGGTTCTCTGACAAGTATGATTCGTCCATTTCAACATCATCATCCAAGTCCTCCATAACGACGTTTTTATCAAATTTACTGGTCACATTTTCACTTATACCTATTGGGTCTTCTAAATTAAGATCATTTCTTCCTGTGAGAGTTTCTTTAGATACCGACTCATCAATTTCACCCATTTCAAAATCTGTTTCGAAATCGTCGCCCAAATAATTTGCTGGCCTGTTCCTAGTAGCAGGGAAATTATCAAATTCGATGTCTTTAGTGAAATCTTCATCATCATCAAATGGTAAAGATTTTACACTATATTTTGGTCTCCCTTCTGTAGCTATATTCGATGTGGAGGCCAAACACTCCTCTAATTCCGCCTCTATATTTTCTGTAGAATCTTTATTATCATCTTTATCCTCGGGAACTTTTTCTGATATATTATCAACTGAATTTCCCTCTCTTGATTCTAAAGCAATAACACTTTCAACCATTTTTTGACAATCACTTACTTTGCTACTTAGTTCAGTATTTTCAGTACTTCCAAATGGTAAAGAAGTTGCATGTACTACTTGATTCGTTAGTTCCACACTAAGTGGCGTTTTTTCCTTTTCATCAACGAGATTTTGAGCCTCATTAAACTCCCCTTTATTTAACGGTATTCCTTGCTCAGTAGAAGACATGACACTAATGCTCGAATCAATATTCTTCACATTAATATCTGGCGATTCCAAACTCTGTCCAGGTATTTCACTGTCAAATACATTGATCTTTCCTTCCACACCAATCTTATCTTCAGAACTGAAAGTATCGCTAATTTTTTCAGAAAGCAGTACGTTATAAGTAGCTTGATCTTTCTCTGCCTCTACTGTATTAGGCTCTTGCTCAGATATACTTGCCTGGATAACTTTATGTTCGGAGAAACTTACCCCTATTTCCCCTGAATATAACACTGCATGTGTGACTTCTCTTGCAATAGCATCAGTCCTCTCGATAGTATGTTCTTCTTGAACTGTTGTCTCTCTATCATCTAAATTTGCAATAAGAACATCCTTACCTACAAGTGTAAGTCTTAAAGTGTCTGCTTCCTGGTTTTCTTCACAAATTACCTCATTTGTAGTACCTTCTGAGGGAAATTCTTTATTTAATCCGACCTTATCTACTTCCTGACTCTCTTCAGTACTAGCGGCTGGAAGTTCTTCCTTCATAATGTCTTCCAAGAAAATATCTTCATTTTCATCAGCCTTATTTAGGTCATTTTGACTTTCCATTGTTAAAACTACCTCCTTTACATTAATGTCTGCTGACATTTCTATATGTGGCCCAACCCTTTCTATTTGCTGTACATTTTCAGAAATCAATGTAGGAACTACTTCCTCCGTAGTGATTTCCATTAGAATTTCCTTACTTGGTTCAGTTCCACACAGTTCTTCTGCTGCTTTATTACTGCTTTCTGATGAGATTTTTTCACTTGATCCAACAGTGTCTTGATTTTGATGATCTTCAGTGCTTGTTAGAGCAACTAATTGTTTTCCAGTGTCTAGCAATGGAATTTCTGCATTTTCAAAAGTAATATTTTCAATTTCCTGAGAATTGCCACTGATAGTTTGATGAACTATGTCACTTTCTGTATTTAAACCATCACTGTGTATACTAAAAGTTTTAATTTCGGGTCCCAAACTCTCATGAATGGGTTCTTTCTGATTTTGACTTTGTAAACTATCTTCGCTTTCAATGCCAAAAGTTTTAATTTTAGTTTCTAAGCTCTCTGGTTTATTTGCACAATTAGGTTCTTCCACCTGATTTTCACTTTCTAAACTGCCTTCGCTTTCAATGCCAAAAGATTTAATTTCAGATTCTAAGTTCTCTGGTTTACTAGCACACACACTTTCTTCCATCCGTTTTTGACTCTGTAAACTGCCTTCACTTGCAGTTGTCAATGCTTCCACCCCAGCTTCCAAATTGTTTTGGCTTCTACTAATCACCATAGTACACTGTTCAGATTCCACATCTACGTCGCTTTTTTGGACATCGATACTATCTTGAGACTTCTGACTTATGACATTTTCAATTTTGATATTCAGTGCCAATTCATCGGTGTCCATCTCAGTTTCTGGTCCGACTTGTAATACATTGGGATCTTCTCCAGTATGTAAATGGGGTTCAGTACTTTGTATAGGCAATGATGCTAAAGGATCAATATCTGGGGGTGGCATATTCTGCAGTGTCTCATCAGAAATGACAGGATCTCCCTGAACATTCTGCTGATCAGGAAACACATCTGGTTGACCTGTTAAGACCTCCAACGCTCTTATTTCTATAGCACTACTGAAACTGTCTGTGGGTACATGATCAGTTGTATCCATATCCTCATTTTCATCCGCACTTACTGCACTTTCATTTAGTACCACTGCACCCGCACAACTACTTGGTGAATCCTGGTGTACGTCAGGTTTTGATAAATGTAACTGTGGTAATATTTGTGGAATATCTTTGTCTCGCTCTTTCAAGTGACTTTCTTCAGACACTTCCGCCATACTCTGGACGCTACTTATAACTATTTGCGAGGGTTTCTCTTGGGGTGAACCAATGGGATCAAAAGTGTTGTTTGTGCCAATTATGGTTTCTTCTTCTTGACTAATATTAGTGTTACTTAAAGTTTCTTCTTCTTGACAAACGCCTGTGCTGATTTTGGCTATGTCCACGATCTGTACATTTTCTTCTTTGATTTTGAGTACCCTAAAAATGAAACAAACTAATTAGCAAATCACTTGATTACTACTAATATAACTTTATAAAATACATTTTAAGAGGAATACAGCCAGTCAACATACAATGTACTATGTGAAATTGGGCAGGCTACAATTGTGAAAAAAATTAAATATTTGGGATTCATTGTTGATGATCAATTGTTGTTTAGGGAGCATTGCAATTTTAATATTTCCAAGGCTAGCCATCCGGCTTATTGTGCTACTTGTCTCTCTTTGTGGAAAAATGTATATATATATATATACATACATATATACATACATACATACATATATATATATATATATATATATATATATATATATACATACATATATATACATACATACATATATATATATATATATATATATATATATATATATATATATATATATATATATATATATATATATTAGGTAGGTTTTATATTTGCTATTTTAAATATGTGTACTATTCAGTACAGTTATTTTTCAGGCTACATTTAATAAAGACTTTTATTAAGAAAATAAATATACAAAATATGAAAAATATATATTGAAAAGATATATTCACAAAAAAACAAATCATGAAGAAAGTGGCGAAGTCTAGCCTAAATAGGCTACTCCTACTCAACCAACAACTCGCCATGATTGGCCTTTCACAATTTTTGAAGCCGGTAGTTTAACAACACAATAGATGGATGAACCCTAATAATAAACATATAATCCTACAAACGAAATAGTGATATTATTATATCTCAACAGTTGGTTTAGTCTTTAGTCATTGCGTATTTAGCAAATAAGAACGAAATTTAAATTTGTTCATGTTAAATAATTTAAACTCGCTTGGTATAGAATTGTATAGTTTAACAGCGTTATAACTGAAGCTTCTTTGAAACATTGCGGTTCTATGACGAGGCATTGTAAAAATATTTTTATAGCGAATATTTCGATTATGGACATTGCTTCTTGGAATGAATTTTTTATTTAAAATGTTTGATGTATTTGGTGACGTAAAGAGTTTACGTACAAAATTACGAAGATAGTGAGTACACCTGTACAAGTACTAGCATTAAATTATTGCTAGCTTCAGAAGGCCTTCCCAGTGACAAGGACTCCCTGCGCAAGTTGTATTATCGCTTTCACGATGCCTATGGGATTGGTTCATCTGAAGTGGACTCAGACCTTGCAGCGTATAGATCTTTCTACTCCTCGGAAAAAATTTTACGGCTCCAAAAAATTCGTGAAAGTACTGGTAAATATTATTCTAGTGGTTCACCATCAAAAAGTAAAAGTTTTTAGTCAATATGACGCGAAAAGAGGATCTAGCACCCTCTAAAAAATTGACCAATAGTAATTTTAATCTTTTTTTTCTTAATATTCAGTCCTTAAGACATAAAACAGACGAATTATATCTTTTGTTAGAAGAGCTAAATTTTCCAGAAGTCATTGCCATCACTGAGCACTAAAAACTATACCACAATTGCCAGATTTAATAGAACTAATTTAACTCATGGAGGCACCATGATAATGTCTTCAAACAACGATTTTTCCGAAATATCAAAGTATAATCATTTATTATCTGAAAAAGTATTTGACTTTTCTATCGTTTATCACAATACTTATGACCTTTATATTATTTGTATTTATAGAACACCTGATGCTGATGTGCAATTATTCTGCCATAACCTTCTAAGTTTGCTCGAGTCCCTTCCTGTAAAAAGCAAATTAATCTTATGTGGCGATTTCAATATTGACTTTTCCAGTGTGTGTGCTGCTCAGGAATGTCTTCAGTCCATCTTTGAGTCATTAGGAATTGCCATGCACGTCAACTCACCAACCAGAATTACTAAGACAAGTGCCAGTACTATAGATTACGTTGTGTCTTCTTTCGATCCTAGCTCCGTCGAATGTAATGTCTTAAGTCCAGGTTTCTCCGATCATGAAGCAATTTTCACAAAATTTTCAATTACATCCAAAGCCAAAAATTCCTCTAGACAAGTAGGCCATATTTTTTCGGTTAGAAATTTCATTAATTTCAAACACCTATGTCAAATAACTGACTGGGACTCTCACACTTATGATGTCGACACTGAATTTTCTCGTTTTATAAAAACTCTAACTAATATAGCTTCTGAATCTTTTCCTCTTAGGCCTATCAAAAATAAAAGAAGTAAACCCTGGTCCACTAAAGGTTTACGTATATCTTCTAAGAACATGCGGTCACTATCTCATTTAAAGAAATTTTCGGACAGTGTCTTTTTTCATAATTATGTAAAATCATACAGAAAAATTTATCATAAGACTATTAAAGCCGCCAAAGATATTTATTACAATAATAGACTTTCTAACGCCAAAAATGTAGCTAAAGAAACCTGGTCTATCGTAAATGATTTAAGAAACAAAACTCCTTTATCCAACACTATCCTTACCTCTCCTGAGAACCTAAACAATTATTTTGTAAATGTAGCCAAAGATTTGACTAAATCCGTATCTCAATCTAATGACCCAATTTCATATCTCTCTAATCATAGGGTAAACCTGCACAGTTTCTTCTTTTCACCAGTAGTTTTATCAGAAATTCGTAGTACAATTAATGATATCAAAAATAAATCTTCCTCGGGAACTGATGGGCTTACTTTAAAAATGTATTCAAGTCTGCCGGAGTGCACACTAGAGCATCTGACTGCTTTGATAAATATGTCTTTCCAAAATGGTACTTTTCCAAGCTGCCTTAAAACTGCAATAATCATTCCTCTTCACAAAGGAGGTGTTTCAGAAGAAGTTTCGAACTATCGCCCAATTGCACTTCTCCCTACGCTATCTAAGATCATCGAAAGACTGGTTAAAAAAAGGCTTTTATCATTTCTGTCTAGATATGAAATACTTACAAAACATCAATTTGGATTTTTAAGTAACAAATGCACAAGCGATGCCATGTTTTCCCTTCTTAATAGAGTTTACTCCAGCCTAAACAACCATCACGCTACGGCAACAATTTTCTGTAAGTACTATGGATTTATTTAGAGGGGCTCCTCTCAATTGGTTTAAGTCATATCTTAGCAACAGAAATCAAGTTGTGAAAGTTGACAACAGGATGTCTTCTTGTAGGCCAATGGAATATGGAGTGCCTCAAGGCTCGGTACTAGGCCCTATCTTGTTTCTTCTGTTCATAAACGACATGGCTAATTTAAACATTAGTGGAAAAATATGTCTCTTTGCGGACGATACCAGCTTTACGTGGAGCCACCCAGATGTCACGGACCTACATAGGATTGTATCTAATGACCTAATCACCATTAAATCCTGGTGCGATTCTAATCTCCTATGTTTGAACATCTCTAAAACGAAAGTCTTGTCTTATAAAAACACGCTGCAACCTTTTGACCTTAATGGCACCACTATTGATGTCGTAAACTCTGTAAAATTTCTAGGGCTTCTTGTAGATGATTCTTTAAAATGGGATCCACATATCGACGCTTTATCAAGGAAGTTGGGTTCTGCTTGCTTTGCGTTAAGATCTGTTTCCGAGGAGCTTAGCTTTTCTACCTCTAGAACTGTTTATTTTGCTCTTGTTGAGTCGCACCTCGGATATGCTATTCCATTCTGGGGTACATGTTTTTCGACTCAATTTGATCGAATTTTTATACTACAAAAAAGAGCTGTTCGTTACCTACTGAGACTTAACAGTAGAACTCACTGCCGAGATTTCTTTAAAAGGTATAAAATACTAACCCTTCCTTGCTTATTCATTTTGGAATCGGTTTGCTTAATTCGTAAGCATGCACCTGCTCTATTAGAGAGACCTTCTCACAACTACCCTCTCAGAAATACTGAGCACGATCTCTATCTTCCAACCCCACACTCAGAGTTAATTAAAAGATCAGTAATCTACAATGCAAAAAAAATGCATAATCACCTGCCATTTAACATCAAATCCATAATATCTCTGACTTCATTTCGCAAGGCTTTGAAATCATTCTTACTGGAAAGTGCCTTCTACACCGTGAACAAGTTTTACAACACATAATTTTATCCTTATGAACCCCTAGTGTGATAAATGCCATTACCAACCATTTTTACCGAATTTTGTATATGTATTTTTTTAATTGTTTCGTACTTTTTTATTTTTTACTTTGCTTTTTTATTTTTTTTACATTATATTTATGAATATGTTTATAACATAGTACGACTGACAAAGTACATTTCTAATGTACTTCTTTTAGGATTCTATAATATTAATTTTCTAAATTCTTGATTTAAATATTATTTTTCTATAATATTTATTATGTGTTTTTGTTTTGTTTTGTTTGCTAATTTTGATGTTTGTAAACTATTTTTTTACAACAGCTTTGTCCACAAAATTGTAAAATTTTTTTTGACAATAAAGCATTTATTTATTTATTTATATTTATTTATTTATGTTACGCATATTAAGCCAATTACATTCCTTTATTTTATGGGATATGCGATTAGACTTTCTTACTCCATAAATTAGCCTACAGCAGGAATTTTGCATTTTTTGTATCCTATTCCTCTCAAATTCCACAAGACAAGGCATATAGATAAAATCGCAACAGGAGTAATGAGAAAGAACGAGACTATCACAAAGGATTTTTTTTAAATTACGGTTGAGAAAATGACGATTATTGAAAATAAATTTTAAAGAACCAAAGGCTTTTTGTGAATATTTTTTACGTGTTGTTTAAATCGAAGGTCTTCGTCTAAAACTACACCCAAATTCTTAGCCGACTCCGCGTAAGAGAGAGTAACGCCTCCCAACACAATCTTAGCGCTATTTTTTAAAATTTGTCTATTTACTTTATTTGAGATACACAGAAGTTTAGATTTTTCAGAGTTTAGATTGAGGTTATGTGTTTCAGACAGGGATCTAAATCGGAATTAATATGGTCTACGGCCTCTGCAGAATTTGAAACTTCAAAGCTACAATAAAGTTGAGTATCATCAGCGTACGCAATCGCCTGACAAAATTTAGGTGAGGTTATAATGTCTGACGTATATAGAATAAACAATTACGGAGCTAATATGGAGCCTTGTGGTACCCCAGAAAGAATATTCATCGTATTTGAATAAACATTATCCACAACCACTTTCTGAGAGCGACTGCGCAGAAATGACGATATAAGGTTGACTGATTCGTCCGAAAATCCATAGTAATGACATTTAGAACAAAGGAGTTTATGATCGAGCGTGTCAAATGGTTTTGAAAAGTCCAAAAGCACTAGTAAAAATCCCCACTGATTATCCGGAATAATATTATTTTCTGTAAGAAACAAAAATATTTGATCACGCAAAACCTTTTCCAGTATTTTAGAGAGTACTGGAAGTATGCTAAAAATTCTAAGGTCAGCAAAAGTTTTAGGGTTATTACATTTCGCCAGTGGCTTTCCAATGGCAACTTTCCATGCATCTGGAAAATATTTATATTCAATGCAAGAGTTAATAATGTGTAGAATGTAAATATCAATGAAAGGACTGCATAATTTAATCATATTAATTGAAATATTATCAGTTCCGCAGCAATTTGTTTTTATGGACTGAATACTCGAATTTATATAATCAAGAGTAGATAGACTAAAATTAAATTGACAATCGTTATTATAAAAATTATTTATAATATATCCTTACCTTTATCAGATATGTCTTGCAAAAAAGACCTAAAATAATTATTGATATCTTCAGGATTTGATAAATGGTGTGGCAGATTATAATTTTTATAAGTACGGATATTGAGATCTCTTAAAGTTTTCCAAGTTTTATATGAGTTATTTTCAGCACAAATAGTTTCAAGATAATGTTTTTTAGCTCGCTTCAGTAGGGTGTTTTTTATAGCGTTGCAAGGCTTTAGACCTATGTTTTTTCATTTGCTTTATTTCTTCCGTTAGCCACGGTGCTTTAGGTTTAGTGATTCTAGCTTCTTTAAAGGGAGCATGTTTTTCAAATAGATTTAGTAACATTTCATTAAATAATCTAATTTTATCATCTATATTGCGTTCTCTGAGAATAACATTCAAATTTAAATTATATAAGTCTAAGCAAAAATTATTGTAATTAAAGTTTTTAAAACAGCGGTATCTTATTACTTTATTTAACTTTAGTCTGACTGGTTATATATATATATATATATATATATATATATATATATATATATATAGAGAAACAGAAATTTCAATTTCTGTGCAGTTCTTGGTCGTAAAAAGTTATACAAAACGAAACCAGTAACGGTAAGGATTACTCCTTCACCATTTTGTCGATATATATATATATATATATATATATATATATATATATATATATATATATATATATATATATATATATATATATATATATATATATATATATATATATATATATATATATATATATATTTTGGTCGATATATATATATATATATATATATATATATATATATATATATATATATATATATATATATATATATATATATATATATATATATATATATATATATATATATATATATATATATATATATATATATATATATATATATATATATATATATATATATATATATATATATATATATATATATATATATATATATATATATATATATATATATATATATATATATATATATATATATATATATATATATATATATATATATATATATATATATATATATATATATATATATATAACCAGTCAGACTAAAGTTAAATAAAGTAATAAGATACCGCTGTTTTAGAAACTCTAATTACAATAATTTTTGCTTAGACTTATATAATTTAAATTTGAATGTTATTCTCAGAGAACGCAATATAGATGATAAAATTAGATTATTTAATGAAATGTTACTAAACCTATTTGAAAAACATATCCCTATAAATAAGCTAGAATCACTAAACCTAAAGCACATTTATATATATATATATATATATATATATATATATATATATATATATATATATATATATATATATATATATATATATATATATATATATATATATATATATATATATATATATATATATATATATATATATATATATATATATATATATATATATATATATATATATATATATATATATATATATATATATATATATATATATATATATATATATATATATATATATATATATATATATATATATATATATATATATATATATATATATATATATATATATATATATATTTCTTGAAATTTCGAAAACTAATGTTGAAATCTGACTTAGTTATACAAGTTGTCCGAAAATTATAAAAATTTGAAAAGACCTAAGGAGTAAAGTATCCTTATTTCTATAGTTTTTGAAACATTTTATAAAAAACGTGGAATATTTATGAAATAAAGGCATGTAAAATTGGAGCTGCAGAATTTTTTGCTGGTTGTTTGTATTTCAAAATAAAGCAATGTTTGTAAATTTATATCTTACGTTCCGTCTGGTTCCATTACAGTATGGATATCCATTATAACCGGTGGTTCTGGTTCCGGTTCGGGCTCTGGATCTGGTTCCTTTTTAAAAATGTTGGGCGTGTTTCTCTTGGGTTCAATTTTTATATTTACCAAGGGACTGTCGTAATTTCCTATGATTTCTTCGCCATCTTGCGACGTCATTTCTTGATCTGAAAATATAATTTTGTTTCAACTACAAATAGATATTTTATCTAAAATGAAAATGTTTGTATCTTGGCGTTATCCAAAACCATTTTACATTACTTCTTGCGGTGGTAATATGAAGGAAGAAAAACTGAAGAGAAATGAAAAGTTTGGTTTTTCTGGACATAAACGCTTTGAACTTTAGTTAAGTAATGGAGATCAGGATTTTTGTAACTTACTTGTAAAAGCGCCTGCCTAAATCATAGCGAAAACAAGTAACTATTCAAGTTTTTATCTATATTGTCTTAAAAGGCGTTAATATGTTATAAAAGATTGTCGCGGACAAAAAAGTGCCATAACGTGCCTGTAAATGCTCAAATTTGTATGTCGTGTCGCAGGATTATGAACCCAGTATGCATAAAATACTACCTGGATATTATCAAAATTATTGATAACACCATAAATTGCTGCAAAAAAAACATCACAATAATCACAATTGTAGACCAAGCCGACCAGAATGAAGGAAAGGATCTAAAGAACATCAATGACCACGTCACAACTGACCTGTTACGTGAGAATGATCTACTACTACGTTGGTTAACGAAATGGAGGAAAAACAAGGTCTGCTTGTGTTTAAAATATGTGTTAAAAAGACATTCCGGGAACGTCGACGAAAGGCTCCGGCTTGCCAACCATAATATATCCAAGTCATCTAGCAACACTGTTCCCAACATTCTACCCATAAATCCTCGCCCCGCTCTTACGTCATTCAAGACACTGTCTTACTCCGAACGGTTCTCAACACAATTCAAACACAGCCTAAGAAAATATTCACAAGATTCCCGGATGTGCAGAAGCACAAGTCCAGCCGAATAAAAGAATTTAACGTCAGCCAAATACTATCTAAACCAAACAAACAAAACAAACAAACAAAAGTATGCTTTATTGCCGCAGAAAAATTTTACAATTTTATGGACAAAGCAAAATATACCTAAAATAAGACATATCAAAACATTAATCGAAAAGACTTTCGATAGGTCAATGCTTTTTAAAAATGTAAATTATCAATTTACCAAATCGTAAAACACACGTTAGAATATAACATAACATTGCCGCAAAACAGTTAATGAATCCTAATAACCTTATAAAAGTAAACAAACACACATGTACGAGGTGAATAATTTCGATGACATTGAAATCAAAATTGCAACTATGCGACCTTAAACTCTATGTTATTATAGTTATACAAATAATTGTGATGTTAAACAGAAGGTATAATGAACTAGTGTAGAATGTAGTATACAAAAAAGAATTAAATTTTGTTTTTAATCCAATATACCTAACAAAAATAATTAAGTTTTAAGTGAATGTTCGACAGTTCTTTTCTCTATATGATGATTTTCAAAATTCTATGCTACGAGTTAGGACATGACTCACAAAAGATTTAAGTAAACAAGCGAATTTAGTGACAATTTAAAGAGACTTACTCGCTGTAAAAATCATTAACGCTGTAAAATGGTCTCTCAATGAGGTATGCTTTGGTGTTTTTTCGAAATTGTGCAAGCATAGGGATAGATTTTACATGTACTGGCAGATTGTTGTAAAGTTTTATGGCGTTGTAAATAATTGATTTTTTTATTAATTCTGAGGAAGGAATGGGAAGATATATATCATGCCTAGAGTTTCTGGTAGGGTATACATGTTGTGGCCTTTCTGGGAGGGTGTTCATATGTTTTCTCAGCAAACATACCGTTTCCAAAATAAATAATGCAGGAAGTGTTAATATTTCATGTTTTTTGAAATAGTATTGGCAGTGAGCTCTATTATTTAGACCAAACAAATAACGAATGGCTCTCTTTTGAAGCATAAAAATACTACGAAATTGCTCGGTGGTACAGCAGCCCCAAAAGGGAAGGCCATAGCGGAGGTGGGATTCAAATAAAGAGAAATAAGTAAGTCTGGCAGAAGGAACGTCTAGTTCTTTTGAAACTGATCGAATGGCGAAGCAGGCGGTAGAAAGTTTTTTAGTTAAGGTGTCAATATGATTAGACCATTTTAGGTTGTTATTTATATTTAAACCCAGGAATTTAACCGACTCTACGTATTCAATATTGCTGTTATGTACCTGAAGTGGTTGTAAAGTTCCCTTATAAGATAACATTTTATCGACATTAAAACAAAGCATATTGGAATCAGACCAAGCCTTAATTATAACCAAGTCTTTGGGGATACTAGAGTGTAAAGACGTTGTATCAAAATCACTCCAAGTTATCCTTGTGTCGTCAGCAAAAAGGGACATTCTTCCATTAATTTTAAGGTTCGTGATATCATTAATGTATAACAAAAAAAGAATAGGTCCCAAGACTGAACCCTGTGGGACTCCAGTTGTAATCAACTTACAATCAGAATCGGAACCATTAGCCCTTACAAGTTGTTGCCTTTTCCCAAGAAAAGATTTGAACCAATTTAAAGAAGTACCACGAATTCCATAAAAATTTAGTTTGTTTATCAGAATTTCTTGACTAACACAATCAAAGGCTTTCGCATAGTCACAAAAAACTGAGGCAGTTGGGTCGTTGTTATTGAGAGATAAGTAGACGCCTCTAAGCAACGTGAACATGGCGTCGCTGGTGCACTTGTTGGGTAGAAATCCGAACTGCTCCGGGGATATTATCTGATGTTTCAGGAGAAATGGCATAAGACGATTCTTCAGTAGCCTATCGATGATTTTTGAAAGCACTGGTAGTAGTGCAATTGGGCGATAATTGCAAGAGTTAGTTTTTTCGCCGCCTTTATGAAGTGGAATAATTATAGCTGTTTTAAGGCAATTAGGGAATACACCTTTTATAAAGGACTCATTTATTAATATTGTAAGGGCCTCTATGACTGGGAGTGGCAAGTTCATGAATATTCTAATTGATAGGCCATCAGTGCTAACCACTGGCGATTGGCAAAGTCGGGGCGTCCTACTAGAAACCGCCTGCGATATAGGTGATAATCGGAACTGGATCTATAACAAGTGCCCTGTAACGTCAAAAACGCAATTTTAATTACGGCCGCGACTCAGATGACAGCAATCTTTCTAATCTCGATGTACAAATCGACACAATGCAAGATTTTTATCAATGACGCTATTTCATACTCATATAAACTTTTAATTTTTACCAAAAATTTGAAATTAATCGGGTAAGTAGTTTCCTGCGAGGAGACACGGGAATGACAAAATATGTTTTCTGGCATCTATAGTATCGAAAACGTAAAAACACGAACTTCGAGCGAGGGAAGTAAAAAGGATTAGGTGTAGTATTACTTTTTATATACAATACATCCACAGAAACGGAATTTTAAAAACGGATAGAGCAGTTTATTTTTCTTAAAAGTTCATTGGTTCGCCATCTCTATCTCTTTTGAAACAATGACAAATTATTTGGTATCAAAAGAACAACAAAGACACAATTCCAATTTTAACTTTCCCTTTTCTTATAAATATACAGAGTTCGACTCACGGTGATTTAATCTTACCTTGAACCATATAATCCATAATTGTATTTTCTTCGACGTCTAAAGGTTCGGCCTTGATCTCCTCTATTTCATCTCCAATTAATGGATCGTTTTGGTCCGTATGAGGTTCCCGGACTATGGGGGCGTCTGTGGAGTCCTTCGCGGAATCGTCATAATGTGTGTGGAAAAACTTTGGTATTTTGACGTGAGGGCGCGACCTTGTACCTTTTCTGGAGTGAAACGACGGAGGAGGAGACTAAAAAACAAACTTTAGCATATACAGGATTCTACTTAAAAACCCAAACGCTGTTTTTTTGGGAATCAACAGGGGATATCAAAATTTGGTAAAAATCGTTTGTTTTATGGGGTAAAATTTGTTTTTTACGGTTAAAATAAAAACGACGCCTTTACCACTAAACCTACACATCCATCTTCTAAAATACCTAATGGATGTCCTACTGTCATCGCGTCTGGACGTTTATTTTTAAGATATCTGATGGATGTCTTGTTGTTTTGGGATTTGGGTCCTCTGGTCATCAGGTTTGGATGTTTATTTTTTCTTCTAATTGATAAGTTGTATCAGTGCGACACTTTCGAACTTGGGGTTTAACCTTAACGCTTCATTAAAATTAAAATTCCTTCTAAAACCATTTACCAAACCGAGTATAAAAAACTAATTTAGGTCCATTAAAAAAAAAATTAAGAGCCAATGGCAATAGCTATCTTTATTCAACCCCTTTACACAGATTATTGTAAAGGGGAAAGCCTCTTAGTTAACAGAAATGACCTTGCTCTGACAGACATTCAGGATCTCGAAACATTGGAAAACAAATTTTCAACAAACGTGAAATTCAAAAACAAATTTCTTTTAAATGAAATATTTGTATATGTTTTTGCAGATAGATGCTTTAGCTCAAACTGGAGGAAACAAAACTGACGAAATCGTTAAAAAAATGCATAAAATCGAGCTTACGTAATTTCAGAAACAAAGAAAAATGTATATCTGAAACACAATTTGGTTTCCGAGAGCAGCATAGTACCGACGATGCTATTGCTGAGGTAACAGAGTAAGTAGTTTTAATGAAGGATACGGGCCACTTGCACTCTTTTTGGATTTGTCAAAAACTTTTAACACTGTCGACCACCCTAGACTCTTGGAAAAACTCGAAAAAATGTATAACTTATATTGTATAGCTTTTTTACTTTGTGTAAATGCACTTTTCTACTAGATTATTTTAATTTTACTAATTTGGTCATTATTTTCATCACGTTATTTAGTGTTAAATATCAAAATTAATTTAAAATGTAGTTAAAATGTTGTCACTCGAGTGCATACGCAGATCTGTGATCCATTGTGCTCTAGTTGTGATATATTTCTATTTGTAAATTTGTTCTCTTGTGAATAATAAATCATTTGGAAAATAATACTTTGACGTTTGTTCCAAAATTCTCTGGCTTCCCACTTTAGTTCGACTGTAACGAAAGGAAACACGTTTTTTGTTATCTGAGAATTTCAGAAGTTATATTAAATAAGTACAACAAAATAACTAGAACTCTCTTTCTAGGTGACAAATATATCTATGATGTTTTGAGGAGTACTAATTAATTGTATTTTTTAAAGAAAGCATATATGTAAATAAATCCCAATAAACCAAGTTGTGCATAGAAAAAAATATTATAGATTCTATTGAAAGTTGGCTTAAGCATGCGACTACCAGAAGAAAAAAATCAATATATGATTTAATGCATTTTAAAAAATTTATGAAGAAATCAAAATTTGTATCTATAACTGTATTTCCTAGGTCACCTAGTATACTTACTAAACACATCGTGGTTATATTCTAGGGAGAAAAAAGAATGAAAATATCTAATGACGTTGGTACTGAAAATAATCAAAGAGACAATAACAATAATAATGAATGATGACAAAGAAAATGAGTAAACATTTTATGTATTACCTACATTTCTCAACTTGATATATCTTTTGACACCTAAGTTTATTGAATAAATTTATTTTTAATTTATAGAAAGGGAATAAAATCTGTCTAGTCTCAAAATGTTGATTGAAATATATCAAGGACCTGCTTTTTTCTGGTATAGCAAATCCATGCACAAACGCTTATATAAAAAATTCTGAACATATTTGAAATTTTGTTATCAATATCTAGTTAAACCTTTTTTTGCAAAGACATAAAAGACAAAGAGAATATAGAACACTAATTTTTAAATATCTATTTACACTTATGTGCTGAAAAACCACATCTACATACGTGCTTTCCTCCATCAACTTATTTTTATTATAAGGGCCTACATAATTTTTTTTTCTAAAAACTGTTTACCCTCCAAAATTACTAATATACCTTGCAATGTAGCAGTTTATTGACTTTTGGCCCAATGATATCTTTACGTCGTTTTTATGTGCAAGTTTTTAATTGTTTCTGTATTTTTTACACATTAAGTATAAGTAGTTAGTAACTGAAAAACATATATTTATGGAGTATAAAAACTAACTTGTTACTGACCTACCTAATATTATATCTACACTACATATACCTAGGATAGATTCATGATAAAAGTATAAAAATGCATGCCATAATAAAAAAAAAACAGCTTCGAGTCAGTTTCGCTATTAGTGTTTGATACAGTAACAGTTGTTTTTGTTACGTTTTTGAATTACAGAAAAAGAAAATATATGTCCTGAGGTATTCCTAAATATGTTCTCTTAATTTTTTTTTTTCAGGGTTAATAACCTCATCAACGCTTATATTTCAATTTTTACCAAACTGCTTATCTAATTTTTCAGTAGTAAATTTAGTTGGCACTATATACGGTATTGAAAACATTTTAAAAGAATAATCAATTATTTCCAGAAATACAGGTGTGCTCCTTCGAAGTGCATTATAAGTACCATTTGTTAACCAACCATTGTTATCAAGGTTATCCATAATAATCCTATGAACTACTTTACCACAGACTTTACCACCTTCTTGATAGTTCATTACCCAGCAAAAAATAAACCACAGACATTATAAAAACAATATAACACTATGTAATACAACAAAATTATAACCAGAACAAAATGACAGACCCAGCAATACTATCTGAAGATCGCACGTTATATTTAGTTTAAAAAGAAATGTTCCATAAAACCATTATCGTTTACACTTAAAGCAGTCTTTGTACCGATACTTGACTCTTTTTTTTTGCACAAAGAAAAACACATCTTCAAAATACTAAATTTATTTGTTGCTGCATATAAGTAAAAAATCGTGAGAATCGCCATTTTACATACTGATTCCAATTCGTTAGCACTGTTGCCAGATGTCATGGCCTATTCGGGAGTCGGCTGTGGTAGGAGCTTATCAATGCCAAAAACATCTTATTTTACTTTAAATTAATTGAAATAAAACTCCTGATATATTTTGCGAGAGAAATTTTGATCGACTGGAGGTCCCTTATTAATATCTGAAATATAACATAGATTCTAAAACTTTTCTGGTATTTGCACCAAATCGATTGCTATAATGGTTTCTGAAATATAGGGTGTGTTTTAAAAAAATAATTAATTTTATAAAAATAATATAAATTAAAAGTATAAGTAAAAAAATATTATTACTAAAAAAAATGTGTTCCAACACAAAATCGACGTTTGTAATTTAATTTAAACATCCTCTATATCTCAGCAGCCAGTTGACAAACCAAGGTGCGGCATATGAAACTCTTAGTAATAAACGGTTTTTAAAATCTGAAACTTTTAAAGATCTTGCAATTGTTTTGTTCCTTCCTGGGGTCACGACGCCCATAGTGGTGTTGGCGTCGTTTTTATATCAAATTAACGTTTGTTTACCAAATTTTGATATTATTGTCACTTCCCGAGAAAATGCCGTTGTGAGTTTTAGGTTTAACAGCGTGCATACATTAGGTTCATTTTTAGCGCATGTAGGTACCTCACTTTATAGGGGTTTGACCATATTTTTGGTTTAATATAATATATACAATATGGTTAAAACTACAAATTCAATTTTTTTTATGATACAATAAAACAACAAAAAAAAAGACACGCTTTTCCGCATTTGAGGAAGTGAACAAACAAGAATTGCCAAACATTTCCATACCTCTTCCCTGTCTTCTGCGTACTCAGCATATCTTCTCTTCTTTACCTTCTTGTTCATGCCCTTCTTTAACGGCACATTTCCCCTTTCCTTCAATTTCCCAGGGCTGACACTTTTTACGACAGGAGGGGGATCTTCTTTGGCTATCTCTTCATAGACTGGCTGGAGCAAGTCTAGTGGGTCATTGATATTGTCTTTCTTTAAAGGTGGTTTCTCTTTCTCCTACAATTAAGATGTAAGTGATAAAATATCAATTTCCGATATTATGTATTCACCAGCACAACCTCAATATGTAATATCGTTAAGAACAATTTTCATATAATTGAAACAATTTGTCAGATTTTCTCGTTTTCTGGACATTTCCCATATACCATATTTGTTTACTAAAATTACCTGGGGACGTTGCTCTTGCTCTACATCATAGTGAAAACTCCTGTTCAATAGTTGCATAGAAAATCAAGGACATATACACATACTTAGTTTGAAGTTGGTTTAAGAAATATTTTCGGCTCGAAAAAGTAAACTTAGTTTACTTGAATTATTACGATAAGACAGTGCTAGCAAAATATGTGGATATAATTGCTGGTCCTAGAAAGTAGTTTATTGACAAATAGATTTTGTTGAACCCAGACTGAACAGACTAGAAGATAGAAGTTTGTGAAAAGAAAATCGGTAGCTAGTGAAGACATTTCTGGTAGTTCACAACATATCTTGTAAAAATCATAAAAGCGTTCATAAATGTTGAAAAAAAATCACAATATGAAAACAAGCAGCGGCAACACTGCGTTGAGTGCTCTGGATAGCTACTAAAATTGACCAGAGCGCTAGCATCACGTAAATGTTTGAGAAAAGAAGAACGATCTAGATTGCTCTGAACGCGATAAATGCGCATGTCGGGTATACAACGCGTTCAGTATAAAACTAAAAGGCGTTAGATGTCTTAGTACACAGAGTGAGCAATAAAAAAGATAATGGAAAGCAGTAGTAAGAAAGTAAAGGCATATAATATTCATTCGGAATGGGAAGCACAGTATTTTTTTACAGAAGCTAAAGGTAAAAATGTATGTTTATTATGTAATGCCTGTGTTTCGGTTGCTAAAAAAGGAAATATTGAGAGGCATCATAAAAGTGTACGTCCGAATTTTGAAAAATATTTCCCGTTACATGCTGCCAGAAGAAAATTGAAACAATTAAAGAGCTAGTTAATTGGACAACAGTCAATTGATAAAACAGGCGTTTTTAGAAGCTGCAGATTCCTTATTTTCCAACTTTAAAAATAAAGACGAGATAGTTTCAGCAATAAAATCTATGCAACTTTCTGCTAATACAGTGATGAGACGAGTGGAAGTAATGAGCAAGGATATTTTTTCACAGTTAAAAACTGACTTAGACAAGTGTTTATTTATCTCTTCAACTGGATGAATCACAGACGTGATTGACACCTCCCAGATGGCCGTGTACGTCAGGATGGTCTTTAGTGATTTTATGATTAAAGAAGATCATTTGAAGTTTATTCCACTAAAAGGATATACCACTGGACAGGAATTGTTTTCTCATTTAAATAATTTTATATCTTTTGAGAAAATTCCAATTACAAAATTGGTAGGCTAGACAACTGATGGGGCTCCAGCTATAGTGGGTTGTGATAAGGGTCTGGTAGCATTTTGTCATAAAGATGAACGCTTTCCACAATTTATGTGTTACCATTGTATTATTCATCAGCAAGCATTATGTGGAAATGTTTTAAAACTAAACAACGTCATGAAATTGGTAGTAAAAATTGTAAACAAGATTAGAGTTCTCGAATTACAAAGAAGATTATTCAAAATCTTAGCCGATGAAATTGATTGTCAGTACAGGTATCTACTTCTTCACTCTGAAGTGCGATTCTTAAGTAGAGGACGAGTGATAACACGTTTTAATGAACGCATAGTTCATTTGTCATAGTTCAATTTTTGAAACAACGCGGCGAACCGATTCAGGAACTGGAAAATTCAATTTGGCTTAGAGATTTTGGGTTTCTAGTGGACAGACAAAATTAATGAACTCAATTTGCAACTTCAGGGAAGTGATAAAGAACTCGCGAAAATGATTTCCGATATAAATGCATTCATAAAAAAACATGAGTTTTGAGAACAAACCTTAGTCAACCGTGATGTCAAGCATTTTTCTGTTCTTTCAGAGAAGATATCTCAAAATCCAAAAGAACCCTATGACAGTAAATCTCATGTAGAAATAGTTTCTAACTTGAAGGATAACTTCAAAAATCGGTTTAAGGATTTCAACAAAATGACATTGATGGGTCAATTTGTGGTTTAACACTTCATGAAAATTGATATCCAACAGTCTGCAACTTGTGTTGTGCAGAACTTTGGCGAAGACATCTCTGAAACTGAAATGGAAGTGGTTGCATTTCAAAGTGATTTACCATTGAAATAGTTAGTTTCAAGTACAAAATGTATCTGGCCTATAGTAAATAAAGACAAATATTCAGTTCTAAAAGTGAAAGAGTTATTTACTTCCAACTATTTGTGCATGGATAATTGTGTTTGAATGGCTGTATCAAATTATACTGCAAATATCAAAAAAATTATCGATTAGTCTAAGTGTTAACCTTCTCATTGAATGCACGCATTTTTTATCACATGTTCCATTTAAAATTTTAATTATAATGTTTTGTTGACTTTTATTAAGTCGTATGTGACATGCCATTATCGATATATGAAAATTTTGTTTTATTTTTTTAGGGTTGTATTAGTATTAGTTAAGTACTCATTAATTACATAAAAACATGTACTTATGTCAAATACAACTGTGCATTATTTCGTTTAGGCTGGCTTAAACGCTGGTTACAAGTAGGTAGCTCACGGTTTATTTCTAAATTATCAAAGTAGCTTAACACCTTGAAAAGGTTGGCGACTACTGGAATATGTCATGGTCAGTTACCATTATTTAACGTTATAACGGACTCTTTTTTGATATCGCGAAAAAAATTATGAATGATTAAGATGCCAACAATTGAAGATCATTAAAAATTCAATGGAGTTAGCCGTTACTTGACAGAAATTCATTATACCCAAATAAAAATAAACAAATGTTTAGAAAATGTCCACTATATTACAAATATTAACAGCTGTTTCAACAACACTGTGCCTTCATCAGAATATTATTTTAAATTGATACTTAAATCTAAAATTTGTATCCCAAATATTTGGTTTTTTAACGAGTGCATCCAAGAAGGAGTATTCCCAAACTACGTGAAATTGAAGACAGACATAAAGATTATTAGTTTTTTTAATTTTAGTAGCCTTTAAATCAAATTTCTTGAAAAATATGCAAATGGTATATTTAAAATAAAATGGTAAATATAAAAATCTCTATAAAAATCAGCCACACTAAAGAAAATTATGAATCTGTAGCAGTAACAAATACAGAAATTTCTTTAGAGTTTTATGTTTTTATGAAAACAATATATTGCAAGTCCTTTACTTTTCATGTTATACCTTTTTCTTATCCTTTTGAACAGGAACCTCAGCTTTATGTTCCTCAGCCTTTCTTGAAGCATCGCTTTTGCGTGAAGTGTGTGTTGTTTTGGAGGTGGAGGGCTTTGGGACAGGTTTAATGACTGGCTTAACGACTGGTTTAATGACAGGTTTAACAACACTTTTCATAACATTTTTGACAACATTTTTTACAGTAGTCTTTGGAGCAGGTGGGATCTAAAAAATAGTATATATTAAACAATTTATAGCAGAAGCTTTTGGTAATAATTGTCAAGATGACGTAATATATACAGATTTTTTGAAAGCTTTCGACAGGTTTGACCACAATATTTTGCTAGATAAACTTAATTCGCTTGGCTTTCCTGACAATCTGATTGGGTTTTTCCAATCTTATCTAACCCTGAAGAACGCAAATAGTGGAACGCTATGGTCAATCATCCGTGCAGTTGGAGGCTACTTCAGGGGTGCCACAGCCACAGGGGTGTATTTTGGGTCTTTTAATGTTTAATTTATTCATTAATAGCATAATTAATAGTCTAGAGTCTAGATAATCACAAGCTTCTCTGCGCAGATGATATGAAGATCTATGCCCCCAAAAGATCAGAAGATTGTAATGCATGGCTGCTGTCAATTGACATAATTTTTGATTGGTGTAATAAAAATAAATTACCGTTAAAAATAAAAAAATGTAGTATAATGACATTCTTTTAAAGCATAGTACTATATTGTATAAATATAAAATTAATAACGAATTGTTGGAAAGAGTGGAGTATTTTCGTCATCTTAATGTTCTATTCATTCTATTATCTTTATCATAAGAAACACGAGGGATTTTAAGAATCACAGTGTCTTAAAATTACTCCATTATGCTTTCGTGAGGTCAAGACTTGAGTATGCCTCTGTTATATAGTCGCCTTGCTGTCAGGTACAGTTGCTGACAGATAAATCCGTACGGCTGAATTGCTTTATTGTAAATTGTACTTGCTCTTCCTTTATTTTTTTGATTTTTGATGTCAGTCTTGCTTTGTCAAGGGTAAAATGAGAGCACAAAATACGCCCCGTTTGAGTATTGCTGCAAAAACTGCCATAATTATATTAATAGAATAAGGCTGGTGTCGAATTATTTTGGTAGAGCTAAAATCACTGTTCAAAGAATCATATGAATCGTAAAGAAGTGACATGAGGAACATACCTTAGAAAGATCTGCGAAAGTCAAAATCCATTTGAAACGGCTGTATCGACGTGTATATAATACAATCTTCCAGCAGAAGAAATAGAGCAGCTGCTCAAAAGTTTTCTTAAAGTCCAGTGATAAAGAACAAAGGGGTCGGGTTTGCTTTAGAATACTTATTTGTCGCAAAATGCAGATTTTTGGGAAAAGGTGATATTTTTTGACGAAAAACTATTTCAGTATACTTGTAATTGGTAAATTCGTGTCTACCGACCTCCAAATTCTCAGTAGGGTCCAAATTACACTCAAAACAAGCAAATTAGCGGCCGTTTTTCAGTCAGAATTAGCGAATTTAATATACATATCTCTTTGAAAGTAACCTAATATATAACAAATCTGTCAGTTACGTAAAAAAACCTTAATATTCCTTTAAAACCACTCAATACGTATGATTGTAATCTAGGTAACAGGTAAAAATAAAAGTCCGTATTACCAAAATATCATAAAACGAGGTTATACTCATTTGACACCATACGGATTTATCTGACGCTAACTGTACATGTAGGCCGTATTGAACGGGTCCAGCGACGTTTTCTAAAATATTAAGTTTAAAAATTGACGAGCGGTATCCTGGAGTCGGCATCCCCGAAAGAGAATTATTGCATAGGCATTCGTTTCACTCCTTCGCCGATCGGCGCACTGTGTTTCACTTAAAGTTTCTTCATAAAATCTTACATAACAGGATCGAATGTAGTGATATTTTGAGCCAGTTGCAGTTTCTGTACCTAGAACGTCAGCTCGCTATTCTCAAACTTTTTATGTGCCAACACCCCGTACAAATATCTATAAGTACTGTCCAATAAATAGTATGTGTAATGCATACAATTTTCATCAAGATAAATTTGACATATTTAACTGTGGTTTGGCCCATGTAAGTTTGACATAAAAATTTTTTGTGGTTCGCCTTTATAATGCATTATTTTTGTACATACATATATATATATATATATATATATATATATATATATATATATATATATATATATATATATATATATATATATATATATATATATATATATATATATATATATATATATATATATATATATATATATATATATATATATATATATATATATATATATATATATATATAATTTATGTTCTTAAACAGGTAGTTAAATTGTATTACTTTTATGCGATATTCTTTTTATACATAGAAATTTACTTACAAACACTGTTACCTTAGAGGAAGAATAAAAATAGAGTTCATTATTTACATATTTAGCCACTGCCAAGATTACCTCACAGTATAAGGTCGATCGTACGACGATGTTAAGCCTAGCCAGGAACACCAATGTTTATACCAATTTATATTACGGTGAATATGTTTAAACATGATGCAATAAAATTTTCATATAAAGAATAGTAATGTATTTCCAGTATTAATTTCTAAGCAGTATAAAGAAATTACTTTTATTGCAAAACAGTAAAATACAAACTAAAATACATAAAGTCTCAGATCAGATTTCACAAGTAACAAGAGTTTTAGTTAGCTATGGCAAACCCGATCGACAACTCCACGTATTAGACCATCCCACTTTCATTGACAAGGGATATTTATAGTAAAAAAGTATAATAGTCTATAGTAAACATTGTTACAGAGTCACATGACCGCGCGTGGCTTAAAAACCAATAGCGGGTCGTGGAACTACAATAAATTTTAACATTAAAGAAATTAATTTGTTAAAAATATTTTTTTAGCGTCACTACTGCATGTGTTTTAATGTATTATTGTGTATTTGTTGATATGGTTCAAATCTTATAATTATATGTTGCCTTACTTCAAGAAGCAGTGTTTTAAAGTTTCGGTGACATTAGAACATTAATTTTTTAAATATTTAATAAATAAGTTTTATTTACTTTATCTTGGACATTACGAAACTAGGAGCTTTAGTTGACCTAACGGTGCGGCATGTGAGTTTGTAAAAAAATGGCCGTTTAAGATTGAGTTGTGATCTCTACTTTAATTCTTACTCTAAGGTTTGATGGGTTAAAATAAATAACTAAATATTGTTGGCGTTTTCCACTCCTTAAAATAAAAACCTAAAATTTTAATTTTGTTTTTAAGGAGCTGTTTCACCACCTTAATGTAACCCTATATACAGAAGATTGCTTGTGTATGCAAAAAAGAAAAATCAATTTGTCCTTTTTTACCGTTTTACTTTTTAAAGCTAGGTATTTTGAATATAAAAAATATTTGTATTTTTACACGATTCTTGTGTTACCAAGGACTCACCTGTATAGTGTAGAAAATGTTTAATGTAGACTTTGCAAAATCCCTTCAAAATTACCCCATTTCTACTTTTTTTTAAATGATATCCCATGCTTCGATATTGCCCGTTAATGAACTTGTCTGAGATTTTTAGGCGGGAAATGAAAGAAAAAATGTTTTACCTCGAAAAATTAACCATAGTGACTTGCATTCTGAATCATCGGAGTTTCGAAAAAAATGCCCCTATCGGACGCCACTGCTAGTTTATTATAGGCCCGACCGAATTGGCTTTTTTAATAAAAGAAGCGCCTATTCTCCGACTTACCGTTACCGAACTGGAGCGCGTCAAAGGCAAAAAAAACTCAAATATCAAAAATTTTCGCTCCAGAAAGAGAAATGCTATTGTAACATTACATCACTTTAACTATGTATTCCTAAAAAAAGTTTCTTACCCATACCACTACAGAAAAAAAATCCCAAATTAAACTAATTATAAACAAAAAAAATCCAATATATTTTGAAATCTTTTTAAAATGACAAATATTCATTTTGGTCATTTTTATTAAATTAGGTTACCTTTGGCAATACTACCTTGGCAACGATCTTGGGAGGCACCTTCGGCGTCACTTTCGGGGGTGGGGGAGGTTCTTCCACTACCTTTTCTTTCTCTTTTTCTTTTGGTGCTTGAGCGGCATGCTTAGATTTTTTGTCCTCTTTTTTCTTTGAAGGTTTTGCTACCTCGTGTTTGGCCGGTTTGGGGGGTGGCGGAGGTGGTTCCTCTTCTTTTTCTTCTTTCACTGGTTTCTCTGGGACTTTAGGAGGAGGTGTAACGTCAACTTCTTGTTTAATCTCGGGGATGACGGGTTTTACGTCCTCGTTCGTTTTTGGTGAGCCTGCTAGTCCTTTTATCTATATATTATTGTTGTGTTATTGTTTGCTTAATTATTCAAAAACATTAGTCTTATAATTTTTTAAAAATATGTGCGTCTGCAAAAAAAAATAAAACTAAAAATAAAAAATCATTAAAAATCAGTACAGAAAAGAACATTTACTCTTGTTCAATATTAGAAAATGTCAATTTCTAAACACACAAAGCCATGAGAATGAAACGACTACACATATATTAACATCTCTATTAGTCATCTCTCATCACTGGCAGCTCCTAGGGCAAACCAAACAAAGTTTGAAGGGGTGCACTGGAGCTTAAAGACCAACAAATACCGAAAACTGCGTCAAAATATTATTCTTTTTATTTTTCGATTTTCATGTATATTTCAAAGTCAAAGCTCGAAAATACTGGTTCTATAATATATCTATAACATACTTGTAGAATGAATATCCTTTTTGAATACTCTTAGAAGTCCCTATAAAAATGTTTGTATGGTGTAAGTGTGAGGAGTGAATACATATACCAAAAATAGATTGTATTAGTAACTTCACGAATCCTGCAATTTTTTTTTTATTAAACATTGAGAACACAAAAAAATTATTAACAGTTTTTTTATATAAAAAAAGATGAACCTATTTAGGAAAGTTCATGCATACTCTTCGATGTGAGTAAAAATATTTAATCATACATGACAGAAAATCTTTTGTTTCACTAACACATAAGATAGCAGTAAAAACTAAGCAAAAAAAATAAATTAAAAACTCAAATTAAATACCAGTCTGTTGCAATTTTTGATATAGGTCTATTCTAAAATAACAGTTCAGATATTCTTTACAGCTACCCCTTTAAAAACTGTATTTAAATAGACAGAAAGAAAAAATCTGTAAATTTTTGTTTATATTCCCTTTCAAAAAATTTATAATATATACGTTAACATTTTTCAGGAGAAGGGCGCGGTCACGCGACCTCAAAGAGCAGCCGTCACGAACTCTTACTAAAAAAATTCTTATATAAGTAACCAAAGGACCAATCTTAACCATTTCTGAGGAAAAAAATATGAAAATATTGGGTTTATTTTGATGTATTTTTAGTAAATTACTATACATTTTATTTTTTTTATCCAAGACTATTTCAAGACGTCCAGTCTTGTTTGAAATCATCTCAATGCCTTTTATATGCACACAACCTGAAGATTTACAGTGTTATTGGCTCTAGTTCGGACGATTTGCAGTCGGATCTTGATAACTTTGTGAAATGGTGTAAAGAAAACTTCCTAAAGATTAACATAACAAAATGTAAATCTATTAGTTTCTATAAATGTGTACATCTCTCTACAATCTGAGTGTAACTGTTGGTACAAATATTGTTCTTAAAGCGTATAGATTACTGGGCTTTATTAAGAGGAACCCCAAACATAACAGCTATACTAGGGCACTTGTATGTTTATATAATTGCCTTGTCCGTAATATAATTAAATACTGCTCTATAATCTGGTCTACTCGGTATGCTTGCCACAGAGACTCACAAAAGTACAAAACAAATTTGTGAAATATTTATTGTATAAGTTTCGTTTTCCCTACCAAAACATACACTCTGAAACATATGGTTAAAAATTTTAATTAATCTTAATCTGAGTATGATTTATTTTGTTTGAGTTAATCGTCCGTAAATTAAAGTGAAACTTAATGTTAAGATACTAATAAAAGTAACCATATTTATTATTTTTTCTATTGTCTTTACCTACCCACTGTCTATTTTTAACTCTATTGCATTCCGTCATTTTAGTACTGTTCATAAATGTTTACTTTAGTTCATAGTTATCACAATGTATACCGTTTAGAATCATTATTGTATTCTATAGTGTATTTGGTAAAGAAATAAATAAATAAATTAGTTAAATCACTTCTAATTCAACAAATAAGGTTTTTGTTTAAAAAATCCCGAATTTGTGAAAGATCCTTGAAAAACAAATTTAGGAATGAACGCTCATCATCACATATCTTACAATAGTCATAATTTGTGTTTTAAAAAAATGAAAATACTACTGATGCTGTATTTAATTTGTTGAAGCGCCTATTCTTGGGCTTAACGAGGGTGCTGCAGCAGTCTTTTCTTTTCTAAGGCATTTGATTGTGTAAGTCATGTGACACTGCTGGTCAAACCGTCTTTGTATGGCTTTAGGAGACTGGTGCTCGAGTGGTTTTCTATTAAGAGCGCAAGAAGTAACTGGTTTGGAGTTGTAATGGCTTGTCTAAGGTGCTATTAATTCTCATACATATTAATGATCTGGTTATTAATGATAATCAAGTCGGTTTACTTTTTTTTGTGGATTACACTTTTTTAGGTAGGTAAAGACGCCGATGCTTTGATGAGCATTGATCCACTGATGTATATATAATAACTTTTAAATATAGCATAGATGGGACTGACATGCCTATTTCTAACAAGACCTCTACTAAGTTCTTGGGAGTCTGGATAGATGACAAATTGAAATTTAATGACCACATTGTATCACTTAATGCCAAGTTAGCTTCTGGTTGCTATGCTATTTGCATAGTTTTAAATAAGCTAAGTAGCGTGGCAATAAATGTTTATTTCAATTTGGCTTAAGCCTATCTAAAATATGGTATTCCATTTCAGGGATTTTGCACCCAGTATCAATTTAACTCAGTTTTTATTATGCGTTATTATCCTTTACTCACAAGTGATTCAAGGGCATAAGAATGGGTCATCAGTATGAAACAAGGAACTCTGATAACCTCAACTAGTCCTTATCAGCTCTCACCTCTCACCAGAAATGCATTTTTCTTGGAGGGGCTTCCACTATGTATAAACAAATAAAAAGCACTAAATTATTTATAAATTGTTTGAAACATACTCTAATGGAAAAATCCTTTTACAGCTTGCTGAAGTTTTATGATAACCACCTGTGATTGCCAATTTATTGTTATGTTACTGCACTTTCAACTTTTCTATTTTGTGATTCCCAATTTATTATTATATTCTTGTAATTTAAGCCATTTAGAGAGTATATGACAAAAGAAAATTGTCAACATTTAAAAATATATTTTCTACAAAAATAAAAATGAATAGATTTTTTTATATTCATTTCAACTTAGTTTTATAGTATATTAAATTATAACATAGGAATTTTTTCATTTATTACAACTTTCGTTAATTATTTTTGTAATAAAAATAACTTGTAAACTTAGTTTGGAATAAAAAGAGCTTAAACAACATTGTGTAATTATGTATGTCTAGTTTAATCTCTTAGCTGTAATGACTAGTTTACTCTTTGTAACAATAAATGCGATCTTAAACTTCTTACCTTTAGGTTTGTAGCAACATTCAACAGCTCCTGCAACTTATCTTGCAATATATGTACCTCCCCCGCATACATAAAATCACAAAGCGCTTTCAAGATCCAAAACGGTATATCCTTCATAAAAAGCACAGGATGTTGTAACGGACCGATGCCGTTTAACACCTCTTCAAAATATGGACTACACGATGAAAGAACCATCTAAAAAATTGCATTATTCAAATATTATTATGTACTTATTTGATTGTTACACATACTCTGTGGCATTTAAGAGTTTTCCCTTCAGAAACCAAAGTAGCATCGACATATTGTTCTTTTGTTAAAAGGCTGGGAAACGCTGACTGTATGTTTGTATAGTGACTGTCCCATTTAAGGCACACCTCCGGCGGTGGAGGGGGTGGAGGTGTTGGTGGTTTAGGTGGTACAACCTGTGGTTTCCCTTGGCGAGTAACCTAGAACATAAGAAATTTGACACAATGCCCACTTTTTTGACATTATTACCGAGAAGCAATCTTGATGAAACTTGAGTTTCCGAACATTTTTTATATTGCGCATTTTATCAAAACTATAATCCTATAATTGACATGCGTGTCTACAAAACAGTCAATGTTCTGATCAGTGTTGGACTGGCCAACTTTGGCCTGATGCTATATTTTCTGTGAAAGCCAAAGGTTTTTTTTTAGACATCTGAAATGATTTTAATACTGCATATAAAAGTCAGATAAGAACTTGGAGGAAAGGGGCAGCGGGATTCCACCTTACGTGAATTCTAAAACTCATTTGATCGATCACCTTTTGAAAATTGTTTAGTGAAATCTTTTTAACAAAAAGTATGCCTTTGTCTACATCTAATTACTTTTATCTACGTTTCTGATAAGTTAAATGTAGACTGACAACTCGTGGAACATTTAAAAAATAAATTTGTTCTCGAAAAAATGAATTAAGGTGAGTCCCATTTTTTATAAGTTTCCTCTATTAAAACTTTAGTTAAGACTCACCTTCCCGTCTGACATTGGATTTGTACTCGCAAAACATTAAAAATAGAGCACTTTTTCGATTGCACTAGCCATATTCAGGGAACTTTACTTCACAAGATCGGAATAGTGAAGATGCCTAGTGCAATTGAAGGCGACATATCGGAATAGTTCCATTCTATATTAAAATAAAGCAAGTCCTTGAATATCAGACGCGCAACAGTTAATCCACATACACTCCTGTTTGTGCACCTTCTTCCCTTTACTACTATAGCTCCAACTGAACACAAGAGTGTAAAAATCTAGGAGCACTATTAGAATGTCATAATTAACCATGTGTTAGCTTACCAGATGTGCAATGATGAATACACATTTTGCTCTTGTGTTTCAGAACTAATACTATTTCCGAGGGGTAAACCACCTTTAGAAACTGTACACAAGAATCCCATTTAGCAGGGAATCCCAACGAATTCCTACTGAATCCCTCGGAATTCCACGGAATCCCACGAAATTCCTCGGAATCCCAAAGAATTCCACAAAATCTTGCGGAATCCCACAACTTTTTATTATTTGTTTTACTTTTTAATACAAAACAAAATTAGATAAATGTTAGTTTGTGGCTAATTTTTACTTAGTGATATAAAAAAAATGTAGAACCCATCAAAAATTTCAAATTCATGAAATAAACTCATTTTTTCGGTATAAAATTGCGATAATATGTGAATAATGTGTGTAAATTACAAGTATTCAAAACCTTTTATAAAGTACATATGTATTTAAAATGAATTTATTTTGACTATTTTAAATTATAATAAAAATAACCAACTTGATTTACGCATAGTACTAATATTTCTAATATATATCTAAATAAATGTTTATTAATTAAATATGGCAATAGTTAACATATTTTGAAAAATGATGAACAATTTCAACTAAAGCTTTCTTCAGTTTTGTTTACATTTTTTGTGCTTCTATTGTAAGCTTATCATGCCTAGAAAGTTTAAGAGATTCGCTTCCTACCATTTTAATAGAACAATATAAAATATAAATGTCTTTAACAATATCGCAATCTTTCTCTCTTGGCCAGAAGTTTTCCATTAATTTTTTATTTTCATGAAGCGATTTTATTGTAGAGTTGTGTTTATCTATTCGGTTAATAACTTTACCAATAAACCATTGCTGGTTGTAAAAAACAGCATAAAACATTAGATCTGTAGAATCATCATGATATATCTTCTTCAGTTACATCCTCTTCTGATGACTCCTGTGACACTTTTGAATGCTTAACAAGTTGACGGGCTACACTAGAGTCCTCGTGGGCAGCTATAAATTTATTTAGTTCCAGTAAAGAGGTTTCTTGGAGGTATAGTGATGACTCATCAGCTAGTAATATGTCGCAATTTATAGTAGCTTTGTAATACCCAACATTATAGTAGATATTATTTTGAATCTGTATCGTTTTTAGAAGCCCATTTTGGTATAAAAGGTACCATGAGCATACACATCCTATATTGCATGCTTTTTTGTTGAAGTGGGAGCATTATCTAATAAATATTGTGGTTTTTTCATAGATTTTTTGCCAAATTTGTTTATATTAATGATTGACATGACTTGATTGGATCATTAGAATAGGAGCAAAAAAGGAAAAAACCGGAAAAATTAGACTTTTTCAAAAATTCACATCGCCCTTTTTTTTAAGTTGTAGTGAAGGCCCTTTGCGAAATAATAGTTATTGATAAGTACTATACTCAATTTAAAACCAGGTATTATGGAATAAATAGTTTTTGATAATTACGACTTTTCGCGTGCCTTCCTTGGAGGATCTGATTTGAATTTTGCAAAATCACATCGAAAGTAGAAGTATGATACTATAACAAGTATATTTTGATTTTGCGTTAAAATTCTGTGAAATTCGCGAAAAATGCTTCCAAACATGATCAAAAACGGCGTAACTCGACGCAACCATGGCAGCCCAGGGGTAATAGAGACGCTTAGCACGCTATTTTCCCGTTTTTGATCATGTTTGGAAGCATTTTTTGTGCATGGAAAACATACAAGAATATTACTGTGGACTATCCTGAGTGTGATGGCGCACTCGGTTTCTGGTTAGTATTTTTGGCAGAAAATCACTACTTTTTTGCTCTATTGATTGGCGTAATAAGACTTTTTAATTCACCGTAACACCAAATGGTTTAAAAAATCACCAAATCTGGTGAATTTTTACCAGACCTGGCAATATTGCCTCTGCATCAGCGTTGATAGCCTCAATATGTATTGCGGACATACCACGTGACTGCGACCAGGAGCGATGACTCAAGGTTGCCAGGAGAAGAAAAAAAAATAAAGAAAAGGATGGAAGCAACTGCATGGCATAGGGCGCGGTACGGCGAGTTAGAAAATATATTATTAATCCGGGAGAATTAATGGATTTATAATTTTCTTATAGGATATTTAATAAAATTAAATTTGGAGAGTAGAAACCTAATAATTGAGAAAATAAAATACTATACAAATAACATTTTACTTCACCTTGTAGAGGAGACAGACAAGCCGTCACTGGTTTCGATACACTAAATATATCGATATTAATTTTTGAATATATCCTTTGAACGTTAATAGATATCGATATGTTGACATATCAAAATGAAAAAATAATAAATTTTTGTACTTTTCTTTTGCCAAGCCAGAAATTTCCTGGAATGGTAATAAATGCATACAACATACATTGTGTACTAATTTGCGCACGGATCGGGCTGCAGATCGCGGATTATAATAAAATCCTACTTACTTTTATACATATAAGCACAGATAACTAGCTAAGGCAAGCTTTCAGCTACTTTTTCTGTGGCATAAGTAACACAGTGGTCGGTAAGGAAATGCATTTCAAGGCGAATTTTAGTAATGTCAATAAAAATTAAATTCGGATATAGGAATATATAATTTCTTTAATACAACGGATGGAGAGGTATTTTCGAGGGTATCGTAATTGCCCTAAAATAGTTGAAATTAGAGTCAATAAAGATTTTTCTTAGATGGTCTATTTTTTTTATTTTATTAAATTTATGGTATACCCCTTTTTATAATAACTATTCATATCTATAATATACTATGGCAGGAACAATACAAAATCGGAATAAATATAACTTAAAATAACAAAATCACTCAACAACACTCTATTTTTAAAGCCAACTAGTGTGCACCCAAATGGATCGAGATATTCACCACTCATTGAGTAACCGAAGACTCCTATCAATGGGAGAATGTTTACCATAATTGGTAGCATGAAATGGAACCTTAAAGTTCCTCAAACGACGGTTGGGAACATTTAAACAAATTCTCAAAAGAAGTTGGGGACAATCAATCAAACCATTAACGAGTTTGAAGATAAAGCACAAATCGAACATCAAGCGTCGCTTCTCAAGAGTAATCAGATCCATGTTTTGCAACATATATGATCGATGATAATCATTAAAGCTTACACCAATTTTGAATCCTACATAAGGCAAAAACCTATTCTGAATCCTTTCAATAACGCTAATAGAATTCAAATATTGAGGAGACAATACCACTGTAGAGTACTCAAGGCAAGATCTAACCAATGAAGTATATAGAGTCCTAATCATACCCACAGACAAATTCCTGCTATTTCTATATACAAAACCCAACATTTTTTGACCTTTAAGAGAAGTTCTTCTAATATGCTCGTTGAAGCACAGCTTTTCATCAAACCAAACACCTAAATCCTTCACAATATCAACATACTTGAGATGGTCACCATTAATGATGTATGTGGATTCAAAGCTCTTAGAACCCTTTCGGAAAGTTATGTAACAGCATTTACTAACATTGAGCGATACATTATTAATTATTGTCCATTCATACAAAGCATCTACGTCTTTTTGTATTCCCACTGAATCTTCCAACTGATCAATTGGTCTGTACAACTTTAAGTTATCTGCGAACATACTCACTGATGAAAAATTGATAACTTTCATTATATCATTGACAAAACAGATTGAACAGTAGGGGGGCACAGTGGGATCCCTGGTGAACACCCGAGAGAACATCAATTGATTTGGAGATAAAGTTGTTAATTTTTATACTTTGCACCCTTCCAGTCAGAAAACTCCTCAACCATGCCACCAGATGGGGATGAAAGCCCATAGCGCCCAGCTTTGCCAACAATAGATCAAAACTGACCCGGTCAAAGGCCTTGGAGAAGTCAGTGTAAATAGCATGAACTTGGGATCCCCCCTCCAGCGCCTCCAATAATTGAACCTTATAATCTACCAAATTACTTGTGGTGGATCTGCCATAAGTGAATCCAGACTGATCATCACCAATGAAGCCCCTGCACTTCCAAGAGAGTTGATCGAACACCAAACTATCAAATAACTTAGCAATAGCACATTGGTTACATATTCCCCTGTAATTTTTGATATCCTCTGGATTGCCACTTTTGAAAACAGGAATAATAAAGCTTCGCTTCCATAAATCCGGAAATGAAGAGGATTTCTTAATATGAAGCGAAAAATCCATTTCCTTATGTGTTAAGCGTGTCGCTTTTACTTTTATGTCACCTAATACAAATGCGGCCTAACAACAAACGAAACGATAAGTTTTGCTTGACGTGCGGTTGTTTAAAAATGGACCATAAGCGCCGTTTGGCGGGCCCCCGAGAATTTTGTGAAAAAAATATTTTCTTAGCAATTTTAAACAAGCTCGCTCCCCAATTACTTTGGAACACCTTCAAATTATTTTTAAGCACATTAGGCATAAAATCATAATGAAAATATGACAGTTGATAAATACGAGTTGTCGCAGTTTCAAATTCTTTAATTAATGTTAGTGTACAAAATGGTACTTACACAGGTCAACAAATCAGATATAAAATAATGTAATACATTTTTAAAAATAGACATTACAATACACATTAAAATAATATAAAATAATTTAATTTTAGTTTTATTTAAAAAAAAAAAAATTTGTTACCCAAAAACCAGAGTACATTACACATTAGAATACTTAACTATTTAAAAATTCCTCAACACTGTAGAAGGCACGTTCCTGTAGTGATGTCTTTATTTTGTGTTTATAAGACTTTAGTGGCAGATTTTTTATATCTGCTGGTAATCTGTTATAGAGTCGCACAGACAAGATAGGGTGGAAAAATGTTGGTTTTTTGCCTGGTATTGTGGCTATGAACTTCACTATGCACTCTGAATTCTTCTAGGTTTGTTTTTATATAAATTAGATTTTCAAGAATAAACGCTGAGGGCAAAGTTAAAATTTTTAGATGTTTAAAGGCTAGCCTACAATCCTCCCTGTAACCAAGCCCAGCCAAAATCCTGACCGCCTTTCTTTGCATCCCGAAAACTCTATTCGCTCCAGGAGCATGTCCCCAGACCAACAATGCATATGTCATAACTGAATGGAACAAAGCATTTCTTAGTACAGCATAGGATACAGACTCCGAGAGATTTCTCAATGCAAACAAACTATTACCTAGTCTCTTAGCAAGACAATCAGTGTGTACATCCGACCTGAGACCAAGATCCAAGTGGACACCCAGAAATTTTACTGATTTGTGTTGCTCATTCATGTGTGCGGTATCTCTAAGAGAGAAAACAATCATTTTGGTTTTATCTTTATTTAGTAGTAGTTCATTTGCACTGAACCACCCCTCAGCTCTAGAACGGGCTATATTCAGATCATGCACAGCTTCCCCCAGGGTACTTGCAGCTACAGAGATCGTCGTATCGTCTGCAAACAGGGTGAAACCTGCTATGGTTTCTCCCAGTGGTAGATCATTTATATATATTAGAAACAAAATCGGCCCAAGTATTGATCCCTGAGGTACTCCCACAGCAAGCTCAGCCAAGCTATTAATTGAACTGCCACATTGTTAAAATTGTAGTGTTTGAGTTTTTTAACAAGAATACTGTGAGATACACAATCAAAAGCTTTGTTAAGATCACACATCAAAGCAGCATTAAAGTATTTACCCTCAAAAGCATCCTGGATCCAAGTGCAAAATACCCATGGTAGTGTTACGTCCTCGGAAACCAAACTGACACTGGGAGAAACAAGAATTTTTTTCAAAAAACTCTATTATTTGTACAGACATGCACTTTTCAACAATTTTGGAAATGATAGGCAAAAGTGAAATCGGTCTATAATTAGATGCTGTGTTCTTATCACCACTTTTATAAATAGGGACAACTATGGCTTTTTTCGGAATGTCAGGAAAAATACCCAAGTTCAAACAGATATTAATCAATTTTGTTAGTGGATATATTATTAAATTTTTTACTGTTTTGATTATCTTAATATTAAGTCCAACTGGCTTTATTTTTTAAGCTACTTATAATGTCTCTCATTTCATTAAAACTAACCTCACGAAAGTTAAAAGCAGTGGGAATGTTTAGATGTTTTAAATTATTTAAAGGTTTAATATTTGACTTTGGTATACTTTCAAGTATATTTTTTGCAATGCTACTAAAGTAATAATTGAAGTCATTAGCTGTTATAGAAGTATCTATCTCATCTTTAATTAACCTGCCCGTGCCCCTGTTTATGATGTTCCACATAGTCTTTACTGGATTAGCTGAGGAGGAAATAAGCCTTTCATTCGCAGATATTTTAGAATTTTTTATTGCCTCTTTATATTCTCTTTTATACATTTTATAGTTGTTAACATAAGTGTTCCCTCATTCTCCTAAGCCTTTCATCAAACCATGCTATATTTCCCCCTTGGTCCGACCTTACAATATAGTTTTTTTGTGGAAATGCAGACTCGCAGTTTTGCTGTAATATACTAATGAACATAACAAATTTATCATTAATGTTTATTTTAGGATTACTAACAAAATCAAAAGAACTACTCTCAATCAAGCCATAAAAAGTGTGTTATCCGGTTTGAGTTAATGGTCTACATGTTTTATTCAGAGACTGGATTGGACGCCTATCTGGTAGCATAACACTCAGAATCTGAGCCCTATTATCAGACACCTCCGGATCTAAAATGACCGACTCAAAATTTTCCTTAGAAAAATTTATCAAAATGCCATCCAAACAAGACTCATTTCTTGTTGGTTCAGAGCTTGTGATTAAAAAGTTATTACTAATTAAAACATCGTCTAAGGTAATTGTATTTGCATCGGGCTGTTCAAAGTCCCCCGCAACCACTATATTTTTGTTTATACCCACCTTATTAATAGTTTCATCCATGACTTCAAGAAAAGTATCTATCTTTAACAAACTACCCGGCTAAACGTAAATATACGTGTAACATATCCAAACTGAAAACATCATAATCATAAAACAATCAATTTTAATATCAGTATAAATCGAAATATATATCGAAAGTTGAAGCAGTTAGATCGTATTCTGCAAAAATAGCTGAACTGAACTTATTTTTCTTGCTGATGAACGATATACTAAGATAAAATTCTCCTTTGTTTGTATAAATATCTTACGGAATCCCACAGAATTTCATGGAATCGAACGGAATTCCACGGAATCCCACCGAGTTTCACGGAATCCCGCGATATCTTGTGGAATCCCAGGGTGGTTTACCCCTCGACTATTTCTAACTCGAACACCTCAGAATATAGCAGTAATTACCTTAAGTTTGGTGGGAGATATTGGTTGACTCTGTAGAACAGTCTCTTGAGGTGGGGCGGGGACAGGTGGCTCATTGTGATTTTGAGATAAACGTTGCTGCAATGGCATAGAATCTGAAAAAAAAACTTTTAGAAGTAAATGTTTTATACAACAGATAGTACTACATTTTACATTTTTTAACAAATAATATAGGCAATCTAGTAGTGAATGCTGTTAAAAGTGCCTAAATTTTATTATGTTTAATGTTCTTATCAAGGATCTTGTTAGTAATATTGAAATTAGTAAATATATGTATGTATGTATATATATATATATATATATATATATATATTTACAAGTTTATCTTGTGGAACTTTTTTTTGCAGCACCCTGTATGAATTATGATATAAAATTTAAACTAATAAATCCTTTAGCTCATATCATAAATTTAATTTTTAAAACTGGGAGAGTACCAAGTCAATTTAAGACTTCTGTTGTCATACCTATTTTTAAGACTGGCGACAAAACTAACACTGATTTTACAAAAATTTTTGAAAAAAAAAGAAACAGACAGCAATAATTTATTTTAAATCAACCAACATGATAATGAACAATCAGATAAAATTATTATATCTCCAAACATTAATTAACACCTTATATATATATATATATATATATATATATATATATATATATACCAATATATATATATATATATATATATATATATATATATATATAAAAATATATATATTACGGCTGTTATCTAAAATGTCACTGTCAAATATTGATAGTATTTATAAAAAAAAACTTGTATGGAACTCTTTCAAAATAACTGTTAAATGCATCTAAGTGTAAAATATATTGCCTTCTCTCTCAAATGTTGAAATTGAAAATCTACTGTGAGGTTGACACTATGAATTACTGTGGAGTGATAAAAACCTATAATATTAAAAATGCATATTAAACAGTAATTCATAAAGAGATATTCTTGGTAAACAAATTTTAATATCAGTCATTAATAGAATCATTGATATATGGTATAACAGTTTATGTGGATTGTGAGCTATACTTTGATTATCATAAAAAATAAAGCCATTACGATTTTAGGTTTTGCTAACCGAACATATAAAAAAACATAAATGATTTACACAACTTATTGTAGCTATGGATATTTTTGATGTCAATCCTTTTATGTTTATATTACAACATTTATGTATGTACATAAAAGGTCAAAGAGCTTATATAAATTATATCTGTCTTCCTCACAGAACCCTGAATATGAACAGACATCTTGTGATACATACCTAGTTCTAGCACTAGTAGTAATCTTAGATCTAGTTAATTATCTTGACTCCTAAAATTTACAATATTTTACCTATAGAGATAAAAAATTCAACCAAATTATCAAAATTCCACACAATTGCAAATTGTTCATTTCTAAAAATTATAATAAATTTAGAAAACTCTTTCTAAACTGTTAAATATGTAAATATATACTTTTTCTAACTTGAAATGATTTTTTTTGTGATTACCAATGTGTGTAATATATTTTATTCTAATATATATATATATATATATATATATATATATATATATATATATATATATATATATATATATATATATATATATATATATATTTATATATATTTATATAAATAATATAAATATTTTTATATATATATATATATATATATATATATATATATATTGCCTATATATATATATATATATATATATATATATATATATATATATATATATATATATATATATATATATAATATATATATATATATATATATATATATATATATATATATATATATATATATATATATATATATATATATATATAAATTAATAAAACTCAGTTGGGATTAATAAAAAATTTACAACTGTATTGATAAATGTAAATGCTTTTATATCAAAAAAAATAATACTATCTTATTTGATTATAATATTAACAATGCAGCCTTAGAAAAGGTTCAGCTGATAAAATATCTTGGAGTTTATGTGGATTGTGAGCTATACTTTTATTATCATATAAACTTCATAAAAAATATCAACTATTAAGATTTTAGGTTTTGCTGGAATGTGCATGTTCTTTTTGGTCTCCATATTACAACATTTATGTAGACTCATTGGAAAAGATGCAAAGAAAATTTCTCAGGTATTACAACTTTACGCTTGGACTTCCTACTGAGGACACTGATTATGACCATTTTTACAGTTTGATAAATTTACCTTCTTTGAGGGAGTGAGAATTGAGATTGTTAATGGTATCTTTGACAGCCCAGAATTATTAGAACTTATTTATTTTAGAGTGTTCCAAAGAGTTACAATACACAAGGATTTGTTTAAAATGTGGAATTCCATAGGACTAATTATGGCCTAAATCAATCTATTTCTAAACAGTAGGGTTGCGAATATATACTTATTCTATTGAAAGTGATTTTTTTATGTGACTCTTTAGGTCTTCAAAAGTACTTTGTCTAATAGACTGAATGGTTCAGATTTTTGATATGGTCAATTAGATATATAGACTGTAAATATATTTTTCGTATAGTGTTATTTGGTAAGAATGGATGATAAACCAAGACTAAATTAATTTCTATTTTAGTTATATGTTATGGTAATTTCAGTAATATAATTATTGCCTATTTGATGTGACATGTGTTTTTGTTGAAATATTGCACTGTCGATAAAGTGTCAACAATGCGATGTGAACCTAATGTCAGTTAAGATGTACAAAATAAATGTTGCCCTTTTTGTATAATTTGTATAATAACAAGTATTTGTATTAGAGTAAAGGTCTAAATATGGTTTTAAGGTTATTCTCTATTATAAACTTTTATCCTCAGGAAATACAATTTTCTTACACAAACTTGAAAACAGTTCCATGACCTTAAAATCAAGTGTAGATTACTTCTAATTTGGTCTGTACTTGTGCTTTATTTAAAAATAAATAAATAAATAATTTGGCCTGTACTTGTGCTTTATCTAAAAATGGGTACGCCTCTATTGTTGTGTCTAAATGGAAAACACTTTTTGAAATTGAAAGGAAAAAAATTTTAAAAATCAAAAAATAATGAAGCACTTAAATGATACTAAAAAGAGAATCCCTATAACCATATAACTATGGTATTATAACCTTCTTTGGCAGCTACAGTTCTTAAAGTATATGAATATTTGTATCTATAATATCAAATGTATTCTTAATAAAATTAAAATATGTAATATATAATCAAAAATGAAACTAGTAAAAACATAAAGCATTGACGATACCCAAAATCAAAAACATTCCATTAAATGTATCAGATTGTGCACAAGTAAACTGTAATGTTAAAGAAAATATTTCATAAGTCCTCTGGTCTCTCAAACCAATGAAGTCAAAGATGCCTACAAACGCAACGTTAGCTCCCATTTGTTGAACGCTTGTGCGGCCGAAGAACTTTCATGGCATGTATGTAGGTTAATCACATTTAGGCGAATAAGACTACCCTGGGAATCTGCAACACATTTCTAGTTTAGCAGTATGTTAAAGGTTTAGGAAAACAATGTAAATTTATCATTATAAAATAAAATTAAAGTCTATTCAAATTCAAGATAAGAGTGTAAATGTAAATAAGGGTTATTGTGCATGCAATATGCCATTTAATAAAGGTGGCTGATTATGATAAAAGTTTTTAGTAAACTTTTAAAGGCATATTGCATGCACAATAACTTTTGTATAGCAAGGGACCAAGAATTTCAGAAAGAAGTAACTCCCTAGTCACTGTAAGAACTAGACAATGACAGACACACCACCTGTATTAGATCTGTAATATGGCGAATACTCTTCGTATAATAGGATGAATACACTTATATATAACACTGAATAGTTAGCTAATATGTTTTTTGGTATTTCTTTTGTTAATTCAGAGAGTACAATGACCGAAGAATCAATGGGTTTTTGGCATGGCTGTTACCTTTATAGAATGAACAAATCAAGCAGACAATATACATACAAGGTACTAAACCAACATGAGTTTTATTAAAGCCTTAAGAACTTAATTCATAAGTTATTATAGATCTTTGATAAAAAGGACATTTCATTTTGTGTCATTGTTTATGACAGGGAACAATGACAGGATCCCTCCCACCTCTTTCTCAAACTGGAGGGTTATTGTATGGTACATAAAAGGTTATCTTATAGACAAAGGATCTGGGATGGGAGTTAATGAGGAATAACCTATACCAAGCATCAGTCTTACTCTTGCATGTTTTGCAAATGTAAAATTAAATGTATCAGAGCATATCGAGATAAGATTTCTTAAGATAAGAATTTGGATTTAAGCTTGCTTAAAAGTAGTTTAATGATGGCATTGATAAAAATTATATGATTACCAATATCCTAGAAATGAAAAATTTCAATATTTACTTAAAAAATTGTCTTCAAGATATCTATAAGACTTTTATCAAAAAACCATTTAACTCATAAGTGTTTAATCTAATAAATCTAATCAGTTCTAAGAATTCTTATATCAAGACATTTAGGTTCTATCTTGTATTTATGTGTATACTAGAGAAAATTCATAAATATTCTTATTAGCATATGAAGCCTTAGGATATAAATGCCTTGTAAAAGAACTCCACAAGTTTATTATCAATTACTGATTATTAAAAAATACATCAAATACTGTTGTTTTTTAAGATGCTTAAATAAACATTACTTTTGAAAATTAAAAAATACCCTTGTGTCATCTTAAATGTTTTATTAATAATAGGTTTGCATGGATAAATATTCATAATCCTAACTCTCCTTGTTTATTTATGCTTGAAACAGTGTATATTATACATAAAAGATGTGATCAGTATCGTAATAACACAAAATTCTCTTATATTTAATAGCGTTAAGATCTACAACCACTTGCTGCTAAGCCTGAGAAATGTTACTGACTTTAAATTATTGACGAAAATCTATTTGTAGATGTTTAGTAGAACAAAAAGAGTATTACAATTTACAGGAATACTTTTCTGATGAGTTGTGACGTTAAGGGTGGAACCCATTTTTGTTACTGTATATATGCATCTTGTCTGATGTTATGCTTTACTATTATCACATTACCTGTTGGTTTTTTTACATGTTTTTAACCATGACTTTATTTTGTTTTAGTTTTTAACTAGATTTAGAATGACTTTATACATCTTCTTTTATGACTTTTATATTTTGTGAACAAATGTAAAATTCTTACCATTTCAAGAAAAAAAAATGCAATAACTTTTAATTATGTAATAAACAATGAACAGTTGGAAAGAGTTAACCAAATAAGACTATATATATATATATATATATATATATATATATATATATATATATATATATATATATATATATATATATATATATATATATAAATTGCTTTATATATATATATATATATGCAATTCTTGAATATGCAAGTCCTGTGTGGTCTCTGCATTATCAAGTCGATATTGAGTCTATTGAAAAATGACTTCTTATGGACAGTCTTAAAAACTGCCGAGCCCAGTTAGATGTTTCCACCTTATTTAAGATTGTTAATATTATTAAATCACCTGAGCTACTTTCATTAATACCTTTGCACGTTTCCCAACATCCAAAAGTATTCTTTGTACAATTTCATAGAACTAATTATGGAATGAATGGTTCTATATCTAGATTTTGCAGATTAGCCAATGACAAATGTAGCGAACTAGATTTTTTTAACATTTCACTGAAGTCCTTCAAAAGTTATATTAAGAAACTGGATTGGTAACTGTTTAGGTATGTAATTTTATTGTTGATTTTTTTTTTATTTACATTGTGATGTTTTTTAACATTTTGTATGGGAAACCTTTAACATTTTTATTTTTATTTATTTTTTTAAATTTTAACTTAGATGTTGATTTGTTTTTTTTTGTCTTTATCTATTTGGATGTTTGAACTTTATAACTTTTTAACCTTCTCATTCTTTACAGCTTCGTCAACAGGATTACTCTTATGACAATAAATCATATTTAAAGTTATTCATAAAACTTGTTAGTCGTATATTTAATTATCAAAGTTCACAGTTTCATGATGTGGTCTAGGTTTAAGGCATTCCACGGACTTTTCCAGTAAAACGAATTTTTTAAAACCATATTTAAAAGTAAACAGTTTCAAAAGGAGAGTAAAAAAGTTCATATATAAACATTTTAACTAATATACATATTTGTCCACATCATTTAAGCAAATATGTTCCTTAAAATTTAGAAATATTACATAGTCTTGGCAAAGTATCCTTATTCACTAAAATATTCATTTGTTTTCATACTCTAATAAGTCAGTTTTTGATTTTGTAATACCTATTGGTAAATACATTAAATAAATTCCTGAATAAATTGCTCAAGAAATTAAATTTTAAGCTACATCTCATTGTGATCAAAAATCCAACAAATTAATTAATTTTTTTCTTAAATAAATACTCAGTCAAAAGCAGTGTTATCGTGCGGGTCATACGATTTATCATCGACAAACTTTTTAAGTTTGTTTTTCCTTTATTACGTGTAATCATATCCTCCGCATAAAATCCGGAAGATGAACTAGATAGGCCTATGGTATTTTCGTATGAAAAAAGAGGATAAACATATAAATACCTGCAGTTGCAAAAATCTTTGAGCGATGTCACTTCAAAGTCAGATTGACAAGTCAGTGACAAAATGAGTAATAGAAAACAATTTTTGGGCTTTTTGCATCTACAAGCGAAAAAAATGGTATTAAATCTAATAAAATATTACAAAAATGAAAATTCACCGGCCAATATCCAGGAGAGAATAGCAAAGGCTCTGGGAATCTGTACACAAAAAAGGCCAAAGACAGAAGACTTAAGTGGCAATGTAAAAATGGATGTTCGTAATGCAATTTACGATTTATACACATCAAAACCTAACATAACCCTTCAAGTTTTAAAAGAAGCTTTAAAAAATCGAGGCATATTGGAAATTGAACTAAAATCGTTGTCAAAATTAATAAAAATGTTGGGTTTTCGATATAAAAAGGACTGTATAGTTGGCGCATTACCTTTCTGGAATGACGTCATTTTTGGTTATTTTTGTTTGATTTATGTTAACTGACAGTGACAAAAACATTTTGAAAAAACTCATTGTCGTTTCTTTACAACAGTCAATGCCGGTTTTGGTTATGTGTCTTTCAGAATATATTCGTCAAAATTGACATTGATTTGTTGTGATTCTTTTTAAACTTTTGCAAGATGCCGCGAAGATATAATCAGCAATCACAGCTAATAGTTTTGAATATCTTGGCTTTTTTTCAATTGGAAAAAGAGCAAGCTAAAAATGGAATCCTTCCGCAAACTGATAATATAATTGAACGAGCTTCAAATGCAACAAAACTTAGCCATACAACAATCATAAATATTAAGAAAAGAGGAATAACGAGCGATGAATCCTTTACCTCCAGAATGTCTCAAAAGCAAAAAGAGGTAAAAACAAAAATTACAGATTACTTAAAGAACAAAATAAGAGATACGATCTACTGCATGTATGCGAAAAATGAATATGTTACAATGCAGACTTTGCTTAAAAAACTAAAAGAGATAAATGAATATTTTAATTTTTCCATCACCTCGCTAAGAAAATACGTAAAAAGTATTGGTTTTAAGTGGAAGAAATCAAATAATAGAAAATACCTGATGGATTTGCCCCACATCGTCCACAAGAGAATCAATTTCTTGAGGGAATATGTCAAAAATCAAAATCTAGGACAAGATGCTTATACCACCGTATTTATTGATGAGACTTGGATTTTTAGTAAAGGTTCGTTTAGAAACAGCTGGCAGGATAACACTATGGCTACAAGTTCTAAAAAAGCTAGTGAAGGTCATCGATATATTGTAGTTCACGCTGGATCAAAGGAAGGATTTATTAAGGGGGCCAGTTTAATATTTAAAAGTGGACTAAAAAGCGGAGATTATCATGACAATATGAACAAGCAAAATTTTGAAAATTGGTTTAAAAATCAGCTGGTACCAAATCTTCCTCCAAAAAGTTTGATAGTGATGGACAACGCAAGCTATCATTCCGGCCTTTTAGAGGATATTCCAAGAAAATCATGGACAAAGCGGAGATTGATTGGATGGTTAAAAGAAAAGAACATTGACTTCCCAGAGAGGGCCATGAAGGATGAAATATGGAGCATTGTAGAAAAAAATTGTAACATTGAAAAAACATTCTACCTTGACGAATATGTGAAACCTTTGGGCCACAAAATACTAAGACTTCCTCCATACCATTGTCAATTTAATGCTATTGAAATGGTATGGTCTGAGTGTAAGAGGAAATACGACCAATACATTGCTAGTCTGAAGGGGACACCATCGGAAGTTTTGGCCATGTGGGAAAAAGCGATATGAAGTATCTTCAGAGCATTGGAAAAATTATGTCAGCCACACAGAAAGAGTAATCCAAGAAGCTTGGAAGACAATACAGATATGTGATGCTTCAGACATTGCGCCACTTGTAATTAGTACCGACGAAGATAGCAGTGACGATGAAGAATTTAGTTCTGATTCTGAAGACAGTGAAGGGGAGTAGTTTTTATTTTTAAAGTTAGTTAGTTATACATTAATTTCTCTCTTTTAGTTTTTAAAGCAAAGTCTGCATTGTAATATATTCATTTTTAGCATACACGCAATAGATCATATCTCTTATTTTGTTCTTTAAGTAATCTGTGATTTTTGTTTTTACCTCTTTTTGTTTTTGAAACATTCTGGAGGTAAAGGATTCATCGTTCGTTATTCCCCTTTTCTTAATATTTTTTCAGTATTGTCTGTAATTGAGAATTAAAATAATTTTGATGAAAATGGGTAACTGGCGTCAATTTATTACATTGCAAACAAAGAATAAGACTAAGATGAATGAATTTATATTAGTAAAGTCTTATTTGCAAAATAATTTTAGTTTTTGAAGTTATAATAGTTATTTTTGTATTAAGTGTGCAAAATGAGGGTTTTTTTATGGCAATGAGAGTGTTAATTTTTTGCCAGCCATTTTCGACAAGTTGCAGCGCTTTCTGTACAGAAAATGCCAATTTTAAATTCGCTTTAGCCAGTGCTGAACGCACCCCTCCTATCTACATCACTGCATACGTTTAGGTTAGGAATCATCGCTGAAATATAAATAATATAAGAAATACGTTATTTGAAACCAGCGTGACGTCATTCCAGAAAGGTAATGCGCCAACTATAATCGAAGATTCTTATGTGAGTTGCCACATATAGCAAGTCAGCGTATCCAGTTTATAAACAAATACACGGAAAATGTTAATTCAAAATTTAGAAAAGTGGTATTTGTAGACGAGATTTAGATATTTTCTAATGGAAGTGGTTCGAAATCTTGGCAGGGAGGGATGTGGGAAAACGGTTTATCATTTTGCATGAAGGTTCTTCAACAGGATTTGTCCCAGGTGCAAGTTTACTGTTTTCTTCAACATCCAAAAGTATGGACTACCATGATAATATGAACTGTGAACTGTTTGAAAATTGGTTAAAAGAAAAATTCCAAATTTAGATGCTCCATCTTTAATCATTCTGGACAATGCATCTTATCATTCAAGAATCTTTAATAAACAACTACTTCAAAATCTATTAAAAAACCAACAATATATGGCCATAGATGAAATATTACGGGAAAATGGACATGAGGTTTTACGACTGCTGCCATACCATTGCTAGTTTAACTCAATAGAATTAATATAGGCTGCGGCAAAGTCATATTACAAAAAACACGTGAACGATGGTCTTACATCAGATAAAGTGCAAATTGTTTGGCAAGATTCATTAAATTATATTACGCCGAAGTACTAGAAGAAATCTGTGGAACATATGGAGAAATTAATATGGGATTGGTGGAATCGAGAACGAGTTCTAGATCTCGAAATAGCACCAATGATCATTGCGCATTTGAGGACGACTCAGAAGGTGAGGACTTTTTAAGTGATGATGATATTTTTTAGTCTATAATATTGAAAAGTTTCTGAAAGATTATATTAGTCTTTGAATTGTAACTTAAGTCTTTTGCCTTTGGATTTTTTCGTGTACATTTCTTTACCTTCCTCGGAAGTAAATTATGTTTTTTTTCACGCACAAGTTTCTGTACATTCCTTATACCGATTCTCAGAGCTTTTGCCACTGGCTCCTGGATATTAGCCAATGAATTTTAATTTAAAATTTTTTTTATTAGATTTGACACCATTTTTTTGCTTACTCTTTTAGTACATTTGTAATTTGGAGGCAATAAATAAATAATTATAGAATACTTGTTCCAATTTTAAAGCGTGTTTAAAATAAGTAAATTTTTTTATTAATTATAAGATAAAATTTGATATATAAAAATCGGTAAAATCGCTTTACCAGCTACTCAGGGATAACATTGCAGACTGCAATAGATGTTCTATGTTTGTATTTGTTTGACAAAATAACAATGTGCTGTGTATTTTATTTTGCTTAAATGTTAATTGGTGTTATTGACCTTTTGATTTACCTCTAATGGAAAAATTAAATAAAAACATTTTTGAAAAAGACATTGAACTACCTGTCGAAACGTCAAATGAATTAAATATGACAAATAATTAAAAAATCGTTTTAATTTTATGAACACGCATCCCAAGAAAAGAAGTACCTAATTACAACATATATTGAAGGTTCAAGAAAAATATTTGCGAAACAATATTGTAGAATAAATCTATTAATAACATTCTAAATCCCAATAAAGTGTTTTTCCCGCCACGTTTTGAATTTGAATTGCCGCCAGTTACCGCTAGAGGCACTTCCGGTCAAGTTTAGCACCGGGACCACTCCCTTCCGCCGCGATTGGCATTCGGAAAAAGATAAGTAAACGATGCGCAAAGAAAGTGCGTCGCGAATTATGAAAAATGTATTTCCGGATTGTTTGTTTTAATAAAAGTTAAAAAATATTTATTTTTGTGTTTTTCTGCCAACTCTTTATGTTTCCTACAGCTTCAGGTGTGGGGTAAAGGCAGAAATAACCATGTTTACTCGAGTTTAGTGCTTGGAATTTGTTTTTAAACTTTCGCTTAGAGTTTTCGATTTTTCGTTATGAGTTTACCGGGAAATAACTCTCCGCTTGGTGCTTCCAAATCTCCTCCAGTGCCACCACGAAATAATGTGATAATGGTGAATGTTGAAGAATTAATTGCAGCCGCCATAAACGCAAATACATCGTCGAGAGCTGCCGATGTTTCGTTGCAAGATGTATCTGTTTTGATCCCGAAATTTTCTGCTGCCTATGGAGAAGATGTAAATATATGGATTAAAACTATCGAACAAATAACCCAATCGTATCTAGTGTCTGATAATTTACTGATACTTGCAGTAATCAAGAAATTAGAAGGAAAAGCTTTACAATGGTTCCATTCTCGACCAGAAAACGTTTCCATGAATTTCCAAGAGTTCAAAGACAATATAGGTAAAGTCAATGTTTAGTTGTGCAGAAGATTCTGTAGTGTTGCTAAGAAAATTTCAAGCTCGAAAGTTAGGTAAAAGTGAAATATTTATTGACTATTACACCGATAAAGTTATGTTAGGCAACAATTTAAATTTGTCTGAATCTGATATCATAACTTACTTGATTGAAAGTTTCAACAACCCTGTTTTACAAGTCCAAGCTAAAATGAGAGAATTCACTCGCTTAGAAGAGAGAGTTATGAATTCATTAACTGACCTGGAAAGAAGTCAAATACCTTCAGGAGCTGTTTCAACTTCACGGTCTGTAACAGATCATCAAGTTAGTGCCAACAGACAATTACATTATAATCACAGTAGTCAAGCTACCCCAGTGAAGTGCTATAACTGCAGTTTATCAGGTCATACTTCCAGAGAATGCACAAAACCCAGACAAGAGCCAGGAAGTTGTTTTGAGTGTGGTTCAAAAGAGCACCGCATCAAAGACTGCCCCCAAAAGAAGAACTGTTTGCAGAAAAATCAACCTTTGTTAATGGAAGAAAAAGATACTGATCTAATTAAGCCAGCATTCAGGTTACACATAAATTTTAAGAATTTAGACAAAAATGTTTTTACTGTTTTAGATTCTGGTAGTCCTATTTCTATGGTAAAACAAAAATTAGTTCTTGATTATAAAATTGAACCTGTTTATAACCAAACACACTGTTTTTCTGGAATTAATAATTCAATGCTTGATATTAAAGGTATATTTTATGACACTATTGTTATTAACAATTTAGAGTATCAAATGAAATTTTATGTAGTACATGACAATACCATGTTTAACGACTGTTTGTTAGGGCATGATTTTATGTCTAAGCCCAAAATTAACCAAATTATTTTTAACAATGAATTTTATTTTTTAGCTGAAAAACCTGATAAAGCCGAAACTGATTATAAAATGCATATTACTTTAAGTAAGCATGAAATATCTTCTTGTAATCCCCGACGAATGTCGTTTTCTGAAAAGAATGCTTTAGAAATAATTTTAAAAGATCTTTTAATGCATGGTATCATTCGCGAAAGTGAGTCCCCTTACTCTTCTCCTGTAGTAATGGTGAGCTCAGACTGTGCTGTGATTACTGTACTTTGAATAAATATGTTAAACGTGACAGATTTCCAATTGCGCTTATAGACGACCATTTAGATTTGCTTAAAGAAAAAAAACATTTCTCTAAACTTGACTTGAAAAATGCTTTTTACCATGTTTCATTAGATCCAGATTCAATGAAATATACTTCTTTCGTAACTACTTTTGGTCAATATGAATTTACTAATAACAAACAACAAACCTTTTGGTTTGAGTACAAGTCCTAATAGTTTTTGTAGATTTGTTAATAAAATTTTTAAAGAGCTAGTTCAAAAGAAAGAATTAATAATATTTTTTGACGATCTTCTAATAGCTACTTCTACAATTCAGGAAAACCTAGACATTTTAAAAAAAGTTTTAAAGTTGTTAGTCAAAAACCTACTTGAACTACGTTTAGATAAATGCAAATTTTTGTTGACAGAAATAGATTTTTTGGGATACAAGATTAATAGTCAAGGTATTCAACCTAATAATGAAAATACTCAGAGTATTAAAAATTTTCCTTTGTGTACAAATATAAAGCAAGTTCATTCTTTTTTAGGATTGGCTAGCTATTTTAGGTGTTTTATCCAAAATTTTGCCATTATAGCGAAACCTTTATATGATCTTTTGTGTAAAACTACAAAATTTGAGTTTGGACCAGTACAACTTAATGTTTTTGAAACTTTAAAATCTTTATTAATTTCTCAGCCTGTTTTAGCAATTTATTCACACACGAGTGAAACAGAATTGCATTGTGACGCAAGTGCTCTAGGATTTGGTTCAATCCTCCTACAAAAACAAAAAGACGATAAGTTTCATCCAATTTTTTATTTCAGTAAAAGAACAGATCCAGAAACTAAGTATCACAGTTATGAGCTAGAAACACTAGCAATTGTGTATTCTATAAAACGTTTTCACCCTTATCTTCAAAGTATTCACTTTAAAATAGTCACAGATTGTGATAGTTTTTGCTTAACTTTATCCAAAAAAGAAGTAGTACCTAGAATAATGATATGGTGTTTATTATTACAAAATTATGATTATGAAATAGAACATCGTGCTAATCCAAAAATGAGACATGTTGATTGTTTAAGTAGGGTTCATAAGATTAGTTTTGGAAGGTAATAAATTTGAACAAACACTAGCATTAAAACAGTCCAGCGACCCTGAAATTGAAAGAATTAAGGCATCTTTAGAAAACTCTGAACACCCATTTTTTGAACTTAGAAATGGCCTTGTTTATTGTAAACTTAAAGACAAAGTTCTCTTTTATGTTCCATCTAACATGGTTTTTAATGTTTTACATACTTATCATAATCAATAGTCATGTAGGATTAGATAAAACTTATGAATTGGTCACTAGAACATATTGGTTTCCAAATTTAAAAAGCTAAAATTAAAAATCATATTCACAATTGTCTTAAATGTATCGAATTTAATCCTAAATCTGGAAAAAAGGCATGTAAGTTACACAGTATTCCAAAAGGAAATATTCCATTTGAATGTTTACATTTGGATCATTACGGCCCTTACAAGCATATTTTTACTATAATCGACGCCTTTTCTAAATTTATAAGATTCTACCCATGTAAGTCAACTTCAACAGATGAAGTCATTAAGCAAGAAATCCTATTCCTCTTCTTACAGTAGTGCTAAAGAGGTTATAACTGACCGAGGATCTTGTTTTACTTCTCAACAATTTGAAGATTTTTTAAAATCACAAAGTATTCAACATATTTTAATAGCGTCAGGAGTGCCCTGAGGTAACGGCCAAATAGAAATTATGAATAAATTTTTAACACCAATGCTTTCAAAATTATGTGATGAGCGACAAGAAAGTTGGGAAAATTGCCAGATGTAAAATTTTATTTCAATAATACTGTAAATAGATCTACAAGTGAAACACCTGCTACATTATTATTTGGTATAAATCAAATAGGAAAGGTAGAGGATAATGTGAGGATAATTTTAGAGCATTTGCTAGGTCAAGGTAAAATTGATATAAAATAAAGCTAGGGATAGAGCAGCGAGTAATATAATAAAAAGTCAAAATGAAAATAAAGCTTATTATGACAAAAAAACATAAAGAAGCGCAAACTTTTAACATAAGTGATCATGTAATGGTATCTAATGTAGACACAACTGTAGGTGTAAGCAAAAAGTTAATCCCAAAGTATCGAGGACCATACATTATTAAAAAAGTTGCCAAATGACTGATATATAGTGACAGATATTATTGGATTCCAAAATACTAATATTCCTTATGATGGAGTCCTAGATGCTTCGAGATTGGAAGCTTATCAATCTTAAGTTTGAAAGACTATTTAAAATTAGACTTATTCTGTTATTTTGCTCTACCTGCATTCAACCGTTTACAATGTTAAAAACGTGTGTTTAAATCTTAGCTTATATTTGATGATTATGAAATGTTTGTGAAAAATGATTATGTGCTTATGATAAATACTTATGACTTGCTTATGTCCCTATTTTATAAGAAATGTTACGCTTATGTAATTATGGTATAGATTAAGAAGTGTTTATGATTATGGGTTTATGTCGTTTTTAATATAATTATGTTAATGGCTTGATCGGGTCGATCAATATGTCAGAATGGCCGAGCTGCAGAATAAATCTATTAATAACATTCTAAATCCCAATAAAGTGTTTTTCCCACCACGTTTTGAATTTGAATTGCCGCCAGTTACCGCTAGCGCCACTTCCGGTCAAGTGTAGCACCGGGACCCCTCCCTTCCGCCGCGATTGGCATTCGGAAAAAGATAAGTAAACGATGCGCAAAGAAAGCTGCGTCGCGAATTATGAACAAATGTATTTCCCGATTGTTTGTTTTAATAAAAGTTAAAAAGTATTTATTTTTGTGTTTTTCTGCCAACCCTTTATGCTTCCTACAATATCTATTAGATATATACATATATATATATATATATATATATATATATATATATATATATATATATATATATATATATATATATACGGTGCCTCATGGCTCTCTCCTTAACGTTTTGGGTTTGTATGGGGTCAGGGGCACCGCGTTGAGCGTCTTCGAGAGTTACTTAAGCGGTCGAACACAGATTGTCAAAATTAATGATGTTTGCAGCAATCCACTTAACATTACAATGGGAATACTTCAAGGCACTGTATTGGGACCCATACTTTTCATCACTTACATCAACTCATTAACTAGTATTGACATTGACAATGGCTCATTATTGTCTTATGCTGACGATACTGTAGTTCTGTTTTCAGGATCATCATGGACTTCTGTTCGTGATTTTGCCATTCAAGATATGGGCAAAATTAAAAATTGGTTAGACACATTTAAGCTAACTTTAAATACCTCAAAGACGAATTACATAGCCTTTTCCATCACAGCAGCCAATCGTCCACACTTCCGAAGCATTCATATTGACAACTTTGATGGTGATATTCTAGAGGTTGAATATACAAAATACTTGGGGTGTAATTATTGACCGTAATCTCAGATGGGATCATCATGTACTTAGAATTACAAAAAATATAAAGAAACTAGTGTACAAATTTTATGTTTTGAGAGAGATATTAAGTAAAAAGTTGTTGTTGTGTGTGTATAAAGCCCTTATTGAATCTTTAATTCGATATGGTATAGTGGTGTGGGGTGGTCTGTATCAAAATTCCTTAAAGCCTTTAAATGTAGTTCAAAATTACATTCTTAAGATTATATTTCGAAAAAATAGACGATATACTACCAGGCTTTTATATTCAGAGGACATATTGGATGTGAGAGGATTATATTGTCTGTCAACATGCTCATTTATTAAAAAATCGACTAAATTTAAACAAACTATAAACCACATCTATGAAACTAGGTCTAAGGTCAGTGAACAATTGGAGATGCCAGTGAACAATACATCAAAAAAATTGAGATCTTTCTCTTATTTAGGTCCCAAAATGTATAACTTGCTTCCCCTAGAATTGAGATCCCTGCCAAGACTGAAAAAATTCAATAATAGTTGTAGGATTTTTATTTTTAAATATTTACATAAATTTAAAGCTCTATTTCAATTGGATAACATCTATATTTATAAGGTTTGCTAAAATAAGAAATTATATTTGTTGTTGATGTAATTTTTAAATTTTTATTTGTACAGCTTTAGCATGAGGTTAACTGTATTCTCAATATAAATTCAAAGATAATACTTGTGTACATACAAGTGTACATACGAGTGTTCATTCACTTAGGTGCAATTTCCAGTTATTAGGCTCCTATTTAGATTATATTTATTACAATATGTATGACATTTGTTACCTTATGTTTAAAAATAAATAATAAATAAATAAATAATAATATATATATATATATATATATATATATATATATATATATATATATATATATATATATATATATATATATATATATATATATATATATATATATATATATATATATATATATATATATATATATATATATATATATATATATATATATATATATATATATATATATATATATATATATATATATATATATATATATATATATATATATATATATATATATATATATATATATATATATATAAATATATATATATATACATATATATATATATATATATATATATATATATATAGTAATGTCCGGATATAACGAACTCGAAAAATGCACTGAAGATGGTCCGTTATATCCGAGGTTCGTTGTAGCCAGTAAATAATTTTCTATTTAATATAAAAACTAAAATCTAAAAAGATTACAAAAGCATTATTTGTTGAACCATTTTAATATCTATGGATTATGTGTGTATTCAAAAAACACATACTACAAAATCTACAACTAAGAAAAACAAAGCCTAAATCTATTTCAAAAAATCTGTAATTTTTGTTTGTACATTTCTGCTACAAAAATAAGTGTTGTCAATATAGTTTTCAAGTTTACAAAAAGATGCCTAAATATCGTCAGGAACATGTTGTAATTCCAAAAAATTACGATTCTCCCACAGTTTTTTTGCTACTTCAGAAATTGTTGGAATGTAAACAGCCTTATTTTTAGTAGAATCGTTTTCACCAATGACTTCCTCCTCAGTATCACTTAAGTCAATATTGGAAGTTTACGGAGTCAATGATCTGCTGATCAGTCAACACCTCTCTTGCTACAATACCATTGTCGATGTTTACATATTAATCACAACTGAATGCACCAAATTTTATCTTAACTTGTTCTTCGACTAAATTTTGCACAGTCAGATTCATACTCGTGGTTAGGTTCCGACTCTAGTCGATGTTTTGAATGTATTACTCCTTGGTCCATAGGCTGGAGCTTTGAACTTGTATTTGGATGCATAAAAACCAACTTTATTTGCTCTAATTCAAAATCGGGATGGGTTGGGCAATTGTCAACAAGACATAATATTTTTCTGTTTTTCTCTTTCAATTCTTCAGCTTTAAAAATGTCTGATGCCATCCAAGCTTTATTGTTTGCTGTATGTTTTAGGGGTAGAATTTAATTTTTAAAACATCTAATTCTGGCCGATTTTCCTATCACCAACAATTTTCTTTTCTTTGTTCTAGCCATGTTCGCCGCCACCAAAGCTGTAATCCTTACTTTAGATAATTTGCCTCTAGCACAATTTTCACCAACAAATTTCAGTGTTGTGTCGGGTGTCACTTATGTCTTTGTATTCATAATTTTCTCGTATGGTGGGCCAACCAATCACTGACAACATTCATATCTTCTCCGGCGGACTCTCCCACAATTTTCCCACTGGTGATATTATGCCTTTTTTTTTGAACCTCTCTATCCAACAACTATTCTAGAACACTTAAACTCAGTTTTTTTAATCTTGCTACCCATTCCACTGGCTTTTTCTTGCAAAACAGTACCACTTATAGGAACGTTCCATTGTTTTGGGGGTAAACCACTTAAGAGGTCCTTTGTCAACCTCTTGACGCGCAGATGTTTTCAATATCTTGCATCTAACATTTGTATTGTTATACGCTGATAAAACATCTTGCTTCTTTTTCCAAATCGTCGCAATGGTAGATTTCGTAAGATTTAATGCTTTGCAAACGTCAGATTGTTTCACACCACTTTGTACTTGTTTTATAATCTCATACTTTTCCTTCAATGTAAAAGCCTTCCGTTTTTGTTTTTCCATTTTAAAATCCTTAATATGCGTATATCAATAAAAAATGCGATTACTTACTGTACTACAAGAATCCGTGCAACAAAAATACACATTCAAGACTGGCAGGCTAGACAAACCGAATAAGCAAGCGTCGCAAGCAAGCTGCGACATTCAACAAAAGTCGGGAAAGTCCCGCGGTGTAGTCGGTAAATCCCCTATAGCCGAAGTTTTACTTGCGTGATATGCGATCAAATTATCGAATTAATTTGCTAATTTGTAATAATTGTAAACTGATGTGTTTTAAATATTTTCTTCTATTTTTTCACAAATAATTTCGATTATTTTGTTATTTAAAACAAGAAGTACACAAGCGAACTTCGTAGTAGCGGCAGAATGGTTTGACATTTATCATCTAAACTATTTAAAAAATAAAACGGAGTGTTCGTTCTCCGTCGTTTTTACATGCGGCTTATTTTACTTTAAAAGATTGAAAATTGAGGATCGTTGTATCCGGCAGTTCGCTCTAAGCGGGAACGTTATAAACGGTAAAAAAATGCATTGATCTTATTGGTGAGTTTTCGTACAAGGAAAAAACGTTCATTTTTACCAGAAGTTCGCTGTAAGCGGACTATATATATATATATATATATATATATATATATATATATATATATATATATATATATATAATATATATATATATATATATATATATATATATATATATATATATATATATATATATATATATATATATATATATATATATATATATATATATATATATATATATATATATATATATATATATATATATATATATATATATATATATATATATATATATATATATATATATATATATATATATATATATATATATATATATATATATATATATATATATATATATATATATATATATATATATATATATATATATATATATATATATATATATATATATATACATATATATATATATATATATATATATATATATATATATATATATATATATATATATATATATATATATGTATATATATATATATATATATATAGATTTTTCTTGGGTTATAAGTTCATAGCATTAAAACAATTCTCAAAAATTATTAGTCATCTATTCATTTTAAATTTGACATTTCGGCAGGTGGCTCCGTGCCTTTCTCAAAAATACTTTCATGAAACGTATATTAGTAATTAAATTATCCAAAGGTGTTTAAAATCACAAAAAACACGACGCTGATCGCGTTATTTGGACAAACATTTTTAACAATACAACATGAAGGACGACGAAAAGTTATTGACTCGTACATATATATATGTATATATATATATATATATATATATATATATATATATATATATATATATATATATATATATATATATATATATATATATATATATATATATATATATATATATATATATATATATATATATATATATATATATATATATATATATATATATATATATACAATATAAATATATATATAAACATATATAGATATATTTATATATATATATATATATATATATATATATATATATATATATATATATATATATATATATATATACATTTTGTGTATTTTTGTTCTTGCCAACCAAAAAATTTTAACCAAATACATATTTAGCGAATTTTCTGATTTAATCCTAAAATAATATTAAGTGGCTATCTTAATAATATTGCGTAATATAAGAAAAAAAAACTATATTCTTTCTCCCTCTATAAAAGAACTACACAACATTTTGGTATTCACTGTTTTCTGATTTGATTCATAATGTTGGTGACCTCTGGACCTGCACGATAAGACCACATTTGACTATACTTAAGGTGGTTTTATATAGGAAGTAAAATAAAATAAAATAAGGATTTGGAGGTAGTTTATACAGAAAATAGAATTAAATAAGAAATAAGAACAATTGCTGTCAAATTCTCTAACACAACAGTTTTTTACAAGCTTTTCAATATTGCTAAACCTATTGGATTAATTTTTTAAACACAACTTTAATTGAAAAATGCACACGACTCATCCAAAAACATATGTTCCAATACGCAATGTGCATGCATATTTTTGAAATAAAATAAACTAAAATGATAAAAGTTGGTCATCTCTTATTTTATTTTGCTGTCTAAACGCCTTGTGGGAGTTGCATGTTTTGATCTCCTTTTATTTTATTTTGTTTTATTTCTTATTTTATTTTATTTGCTGTATAAACCCACCTTTAATCCTTAAATTTAGAAAATAAAAAAAAAACAAAAAAAGCTAAATAAATGATACCTAAATCTTTTTTATCTTTTTTTTCCTCCTTTCCAACTTTCTCCTCAGAAACTTTCTCTCTCTCAATGCTTTTGTCCTTTTCTTTTTCTTTCTCCCTATCCTTTTCCTTCTTGTTAGCTGGCAGGGAGGGCAGAACTGACTCACTGAAACTACCATGGCCCATTGTATGTCTCTGTGATCTCCTGATACTTTGCTGGGCCTTTTCCATAATATCTTGTTTGAGTTTCCTCCATCTCTTAATTGTCTCTTCGCTAATTCCAAAACGTTTTCTGGCTTCTTGATTGCCTTTCTGTTCAGCATACAAAATTACTGACCGTTTAAATGCTGGTTCATAGGCTGAAGGGAATCCACGAACCGCTGGATTTGGTACCCTGCGACTTCGATGCTTTTTGGTTTTCATATTGTTAGTGTCAAATTGGCACTGAATTTAACCGGATTAGTCACAAGTATTCAATACTTTTAAATTGTTTGATACCTGCCTTAATATTGCATTTTTACACAGTTTATTAAAAACCTTTTGACTTGTAGAATTTAAATGTATCATCAACAACCACAATACAATGTAGACAAAATACTTTGGTAAAATCTATTAAAAAATAAAACAACATAATGGTTTGAGGTTGAAATTTTATATACCATGATTAATTTTGAAAATCTTGTAATAAACAGGATGAACCATTTAAGCTATGGCATTCCAAAGTTTTGTACTCTTTTAATAAAAAGCCTACATATTATTTTCTGTTTCACAATATTAACTAAAACAGTTTTCCTTAAGTAATAAGAACTCAAGGTGTTTGGTTGTTTTTATTTAGTCATGTGACTTCAATAAACCTATTGGAATGGAATGGTTAAAATTATTACTCAATTTACATACATGAACCATTTTTTTAAACATGTTAAGTATATAGGTATATTAAACCCTCGATTTCAATTAAAGCCTAAATTTTTTTTTATTTGAAAGGGGAAAATATGGAATTAAAAATTTCACAAAATATAAGACGGGTAAGGTTATGAAGTAGGAAATCGCAAGAGACGTTGCAAAGATGTATGACAAAATTTAAAAGAAAAAAGAAGTTTTCACACTTTGGGCTCCTCAAACAAAAACAAAATCATTAGACACTTCTGACAACCGGCGTTTCTCTGACGTCATTAAGATTTGTGATTAGCCTTTCCAGCAGTTGTCAAACAAAACCGACAATCCAAACAAAACAAATTTTATAATACAGTTCAAGGAAAAACATACCTAATTCATCACCATCAAGATCGTCCCTACTTCCAGATATATCGGCCGTTCTTAAATTGTACTGACATTTTTTCCACTTATTTTTAACTTCGTTTAAAGTACGTCTTTCTAGAGAAACCTTATTCACCTCTTCCAAGATGATATTCCACACTTGATTTCGAATTTCCTTATGAAAAAAGCTTTTTGAAGTTTCCTTATACAAAATATCGTGATTCTGCATAACAGTTGTAACCAATACATCGATTTCCTCCTGCGAAAAGTTACTTTTTCTCAATTTTCGGCTTTCGGCAGCCATTTTTGTTAGCACTCTTACGTTTATTTAAGAATAGGACCCTTCAATACAAAACAAAACTTGCACCAAAAACACGATACTTTGTAACAATTTTGTTGCTATCTATCACACAAACACTATTATCTATGAAGCTCTAATATATATAATAAATTAACAGAGAAAATCAATAAAAACAAAGATTTTTGGACTAAAGCGCCAATCCCCGACCGAAAAGGATAGCACCTAGAGCGCAGCGGTCCTAAAAATTTTCCATAGTCAGTTTCCATTAACTATTATAAACAAATGAAATTTAGAACAGAGAGCGAATCAATACACAGGATGTTTTCGGGATATTGAATAAACAATACAATTATTTTCTAGGCAAATTAAGGAGGAAATTATTATACAAATGTCTAATAACAAACATAACCTTACCCAACCAGTTTTCTAAATGAAAATTTAATAATTCCAAATATCTTAACTAATCAAAAGGGATTTTTAATAAAGTCCATGCAAATACACAACATTACTTCAAGTCACATTGTTAAAAAAAGCACAAACACAAACAAAAAACACTGAGACCCTCCGCAAAATCGTGTTTGAGGCCAGAGGGATAGGAAAATTTAAAATTCAGTGGTTCCCAAACCATCACATATACTTTTAACCAGTAAATTTTCAGGGCCACAAAAAGCCAAAATATTTTGGCTTCTGTCTAGTTATAAAGATGCATATGTCTTAGGACGAAATGTGGTCTAAATAGGTTTATTTTAAAACAAGTGGGATAGCGGATTTTTTTATATGACCGAAAATATAGCTTATGAATCCAATTGCACAAAAGTGCCGTTAAAGTTGTGCATGTGAAACGGCTATCGATCGTTGGTAGCAGACGAGGTTACAGCAAACCCTGTCTTATGTAGGCTGTGGTTATAGTGTGTGTGTGTGTGTGTGTGTGGACGTTTTACTATAGTTCTCTCTTGCTCAAATTACAATTTCTGCGGGAATCAATACGTTCACACTTTGATCAAAAAGAACTAAAGCCTACCGTAACTTTGTCAGTTTATTATTGTTTTTCTTATAAGTATATCATTTATACATAATTACCGTACATATATGATAATCCGTTTCTTAGAAATTTGATAAATATATTTTTACGTTTTATTAGACATAGGAAAAAGGTTTAAAAAAAAACAGTCGTTATATTAACTTTTATATATTTTTAATATATCAATACAATTTACATAAATATAAAAATAAGAAAATCTTACATTTAAAATATGTAGTTTTATTAAAGTACATACGATGGTCTAAATCTAGATTACGCCGATTAAGCGGCACATCGATTTTATTCTAGTTGAGTGTAGATATTATAATTAAAACATGTGTGCCTGCTAAAATATTTGTTTCTAATATATCTTTATTCAAGTATGTAAGCCTAAAATTGCAATGTGTATTATTGAGAAGATAGTTTATCTTCTGCTTCGAACTTTAAAAACATTTTATTGTTTAGCGAGAATTTTGATTTGAATTCAATGAAACAGATTTTTGGCTGGATTCACTTTCAAGATTGTTAGTTTTCTATACCCGTTATAAATAAAATAGAACACAACTCTAACTGTTCTATTCTAAAACGCAAATTACAAATTTCTTCCCTAAAACATCTATCTACAAAAATATGTTATAGAAAAATTATGTATGATTTTTTATTTTATGGACTGTAAAAAATACAAACTTATTTGACAAGGGGTGTACGCATTTAATTGAGTTGTCAAACTACCATATTTTGATTACATTTACAATTCTAAAATGTACTTTTTATGTACACGGTGTACAGATAACCCAGCATCATATCTGGAAAACTATAGGAGTTTATGGATAAAATTTTAAAGTTTATTATTTTAAAACGAAGTTTTATTGTATAATCTTTTTGTAAATACGGTGTAAATCGTTTTCCTTAAGCACTCGGTATTTTAAATGAGACATCCTATATATTTGTTATATTTTTAAATTGTACAATGAATTCTATTTACATTTCATGTAACATGTTATATAGTCAAATTCATTTGTTTTCCCGATATTGACGTTTGAAATTTGACATTTTTTGCATTTTGAGCGGCTGTAAAATCTAAACAATTTCGTTTATAACAAAATGGTTTGTCCTGTGTTAGTTTTTAAACATCTATAAATTGACATGAATTTCCGGGTAAACCGGAAACAACAAAACTAAGATAGGAATTTGCAAATAATCGTTTTGTATTTTATAAATGGTTAAAGTGTTCAAAATGTCACCTTTCAAATGTCAATATCGCGAAAACAAATTAATTTGGGTATAGCACATTACATGAAATATGATTAGAATTTATTGTAGAATTTAAAAATGTAAAAATATAGGTCCCCTTAAAGTAACGAAGTTAATAGTAGCTTTAAGAAAACGACTCACCCTGTATATAGGGCTCGGTTTACAACTATAAACTTTTATATTTAACTTTTTTTCGGTAACTCTTAAGAATTTTTCAGATAAACTGGGTTGTCTTACGTGAGCCACTCTGTACATATATCCGCTATAAATTATTTTTGAGCCACTTTGGTCAATGAGACAAACTTCACATCATTTGTCTCGCTCTACTTTGTTGTCCTACATGTCATTTCACACAGTTTTGGTGCCACTGGTTGTTAAGCTAAAGGCCAGTAAAGGCCCCCTCCAAAAATAGTAAAAGATAGACGGTAAGAAATCAATAAAATATCAAATCAGACAAACCTTACTCGTTTACTTTACAGAAGAATGCAGGAAAGCCTGGTTTCCTGGTTAAATCGCTATTATACCACTATTAAATTTCTACACCATTTATCTTTTGCGGTAACTTTGTAATTTTCAGATTACCTAAGTATATCATAATTTTTAACAGGGGCAGGCGGGATATATTTAGACACATATTTGATACCTATAATGTAAAAGATTTCTATTTATTAGTTTTATCGGAATGGAAAATATTACTACGCAGGCACTAGCCAGAAATTGAGTTTGGGAGGTGATCCAAACCAGAAATTCATTTCGGGCGGTCCAAACAGTCAAACTTTAGGAAAATTAGTAAGAGGCATGCCTATATCAACATATTTTCAAAGTTTCGGGCCCCCACAACCACCCTGGTTACGTGCCTGTTACAACAGAATGATTTCGTTAATTTAAGTATCTTCCAAATTAAATATTTGGCATTATTTGCACCATTTTTTGAAAGGGAAATCAGTGCCGCTAAAGTTCTTAGTGCCTTTAGCTCTTTAGCATTAAGTTGGCTATATAAATTATAAATGTCAATTGCCATTTGTCAAAGAAAAAAGAAAAAGTATATTTTTGAATAACCTCTGATGCTAGGAGCAATTTTTTTCCGATTTTTTACCAAAAATAATAAAATTAGAGACTTTGGGGCTAGTTTTTGCCAAAAATGGCGGAAACATTGCCGTCTATAATCGAGCAGGAATTGTTAGGTTTAAGAACTCTATTGTGGGGTGCCGAAATCAAGCAGGATATTTTTCATCGATGGTCCCAAGGTAAGTTATAAATAAAAGTAACATAGGGCTGTTTGTCTGCGTTGTAATTTTTCATTAGCCAATAATAAGTTTTATCAATGTAAAAACTTTTTACCTTTTAATTTAGCCCGCTTTTCATATTTGACCCACTCCTGGCTGACCTACTAGTAACTAGATTCTGTGGACAGTACCAGTACCTAAAACAAAATTGCCCTTTTTAGGATTTTACTTTAGTACAAATGAGAAAACTGCCCTAGAACAAGCTGAAGGAGGTCCTTGTGCTATCCTTGCTCCTGTTCAAGCATTTATAATCAAAAACTTGCTTTTGGAATATAAAGACCTAAGTTTCACGGAGAAGGTACATTTATTGACCCTTTTCATGTTATTTAAGTGACAAACTAATTATTTTGACATTTGTTTCTAGGTTAGTCCAGAATTGCAGGGCAAAGCTCTGGTAAATGCCCTATGTGAAATCTTAGGTCAGTGCAATGCTGAGCGATTTTGTATAGTACATTTGGATAATCATGTGGGCGAATCAGATACTAAACTGGAAGGGGATAAAAATGATAATCTTGCTGGATCCCGAGACAATTTAGATCCACTACGTTTTCATGAGGATCTTGATGTGATATCCTTTGCATCTCTTGGAGATGTAACAAAGTATTATTTTGATCATATTTCAACATTACGAGGAAGATTTGGGGTGTTGTTATTTCTGTATTCTGTGATATTATCTAGGGTAAGTTTAAGTTAAACATAAAGAGGATCTCAGTTTAATATTTTTGTACTTATTAGTTTTTCCAGACACTTTAATCATTGATTTATCTTATTCACATAAATTATCAACATTTACTAGTTCTGGTAAAAAAAGTTTACCCTAGGGACTTCAAGGTATTTAAAATCTACAATCCTTTAAGCAAAAATGTTGTAATAATCCTTTTTAAAACAACACTCTTTAGGGTTTACAGCAAGTAAAAGCAGAGTGTGGTGATTCACTTGAGCCTCTAATAGATGAAACATATGGTTACGGCAGCCAGTCATTAATAAATCTTATGATAACTGGAAGGGCAACAACTTATGTTTGGGACCATTATCAGGATGTAGCAGGCCTAAGTAAACATTAATTTATTCTACTTATATATTGTGTATATGATTTCAGAACTTAGAGATGTTAATTACATGCACAATTTTAATAGTTTTTAAAAATATTTTTTGCAATTTCAAAAGTGGTTTGAATAAATGTATTGTCAACTTAATTCTTATTCTTTGCTTGCTGATTTCTGGACGTCTGTTTAGTTACAGGTGTTGTGCTGAGTAGTACCTATGCAGAATGCTTAAGGCATACAGTCGATAATTTTATTTTTAGCCTTGATGGGTATAGAGAAGCAAAGCCAAGTAGGATTTATCACAATTATGGAGTATCATAGGTACTGTACTGTTGGATCATTTTACAAAAACCCCATTCATCCTGTGTGGGTTGTAGCATCAGATACTCATTTAACAGGTAAGTGCCGGAAAAACGAATTTGATAACATTTTTCAGTCATTTCATATTCATATTAATTTTCAGTATTGTTCAGTGATGAAAGGAAGCTTGTTAGTCCAGAAACAAAAAGTGAACAAGCTAGAAGAATCTTCAAAAGTTATGATCCTGATGGAAACAATTTTATAAGCACTGATAAACTTCAAGATGTATTAAGAGCTTTGGATTTAGTTAGTGAAACAGAATAGTAAGTTTATGTTTTAAATTTTGTCCGAGTATCATCTATGAGATGTATGCCTCAATAAATTTTAAAAAAGTTTTATTATAAGAATGTGTAGAAAATTATACGTATAATATTTATTTTTGTGAAATAAAATTCCAGTTAAGCTTTACATAGATTATTCAGGTTTACAGATAAATATAGAACTAGTTAATATATTAAAATTTAAATGGAATATTAAAAAAAATCCTGTATCTTCAATGAAACAAAGAAAGTGAGTAACGTAATTAAAATTATTCCAGGTTATTCTAAATTTTAAAATAATACATTTTTTAACAGTATACCTACCGTTGCTAAATTTGTTTTACCATTTTTTATTTTTTATATTAATTATGATTACCGTAGAAGTTGGAACAAGTAGTATATAGGTAACTGTAGATTTTTGCATATTGCATATCAGTTTGTTAAGAAACAAAATTTAGACTAAGTATAAATTGTGTGAAAACATACGAAAGAAAGAAAAAGAATACTTGATAATATTTGAACACATTTTGTAATTTATGTAATCTTGAATGTGAGGTTGAATGCATATATTGTTCAGATAGTCTACAATAGGTAAAGTGAATATTGATATTTATGTAGAAATTTATATAAGGATTTTTTTTTTTAAGTATTATAGATATTGTTATTTGTAGCGTGAATATAATGAAAAAGAAGTTAGATAGTGAATCTTTAGGAATAATATTACTGAATGCATTTATGGATGAATTCTTTCCCAAAGAAGAGTCATCAACACCAGATATGTTCACTTTGGTGCACTACAATGGACTGGCACAAAGTAATGTCAATGGGCAGGTAATTGTCTTATTGTTGTGTTTACGTTTTTCATCTATGAGTTTTTCATGAATTTTTCACACATTTACTATTCTGTGTAGTAGTTCATTGTATGTGAAATTAGTGAAACCTTGCCAAAAATAATAAATTGTAAACACACTAGGTTTTTTCAATGAAATTAAGTAGTTATAAAAGCAAATTAATTAATTATAAATACACAATAAAAGTTTTAGTATGATTGTTTGCACTGACAACGTTTCTGTTAATTAATTTTGTGATCTTTCCATAAGTATTGTGATTATAACCTTAAAAATGGCCACATGTATGCAGTGCAAAAAATCACTTCTTGAAGAGAATATGGAGTTTCTGCTTCATTGTGACGTTTTTTTTTTATTTATTTAAGTTTATTAGTCTGAAGAAAAAATACATTTTCATAGATAGGTCAAAAAGGAATTCAATAAAATAAAATACGTTACATAGAAGAAATACTTAACATAATAATACATATTAGACTTAAAACATACAAGTATCAACCACAAAACATTGAATTAAAATACCATTAAATCTACACTAATAGTAAATTGATCTCCTTATTCTCTCTTATGGCACTTTGAAAATCAGTCACTGAATAAGGAGCAATGGCTGTTAAATATTTTTTTAGATTGTATAGATCTATGCCAACAGTGTTATTCCTATGAAGCCTGTTCTGTGGTTTTAAAATATTTCCCTTGTGTCAGGTATCATGGTCATGAATGTCTGAATGAGTGGTGTGTTGATGAATGTACTTTTTTAGGTAACATATATTCTCAAGAACTATCTGACCAAAGAGAGTCAGTATAGAGTGTCGAAAAAAAAGAGGTTTACAACTCTCTGTGGATTTCATGTTAAAAATTATTCTGATGGCTTGTTTTTGCTTCATAAATACTCTCAGCAGGTTAGTGTGCGCTGCATCACCCCAAGCCAGTATTCCATAGCTCATTCTTGCGTGGAATAAGCCATGGTAAGCTATCAAAGCAGCATGTTGACCAGCTGTAAAACGTACCCTACGCAGTGCATATAGGCAAGAAGAGAGTCTATTACAGAGAGTATTAATATGTTCATTCCAAGATAAAGCAGGATCCAGCTGCAAACCCAAAAACTTCAGAGACACATCAGCTCTACCACCGGTTAATCTGAACTTCATGTCTAATGTTTTAGACTCATTTAATAGGAGCTTATTTGTAGCAAACCACAATCTAGCCTCATCAAACATCCTCCGAGATACATCAGACAGAATATGATCTCTATTACATCTTATAATAAAACTGGCATCATCTGCGTAGAGCAAGGTCAAACACTGACTGTATGTTATTGAACCTGGGAGGTCATTAATGAAGATAAGAAAAAGTAGGGGTCCTAGTATAGACCCCTGAGGTACACCTCTCTTTATTTGTAAGGATGAGCTCAGCTTACCGTTGATAAAAACTTGCTGGTGTCGATTACTAAGGTAAGACTTAAATAGGTCCAGAGTTATCCCTCTAACACCATAGTGCTCCATTTTACTGAGCAGAATGCTGTGGTTGACACAGTCGAAGGCAGAGGTGAGGTCTGTCAACAAGCATTCACTATCAAGACCCGCTTCAAAAGATTCCCACACATACTCTGACAGCCTACACATTGCATCAGATGTAGACAGGCCCCCACGGAAACCATATTGACCATCTGAAAAAATGCTATGCTGATCAAAGAAAGAAAATACACTCTCACACATAATGACTTCGAAAATTTTAGAGAAAATGGGTAGAATTGATATTTGCCTATAGTTACTCATATCATTGTAATCCCCTTTTTTGTATATAGGAACGACCCTAGCCACCTTCAATGCATCTGGGAAACGCCCTTCAAGCAAGCAGGCATTTATTGTGTCAGCAAGGGGTTCAGTGATATACCGACTGCATGCCCTAACAACAAGGGAGTTAACTGAATAGATATCCTCGGTTTTTTTGTTCTTTAATTTTTGTATTATGATCTTAATATCATCTGGGGTTACTGGCCTTATAAAAACAGAGTGTTGTTGCTTATGATTTTTACTGTTCAATACCACAATGGGATCAGCAGGAGTCACTGTTAAGGATTGTAGAATGTTTTCAGCATTGTTAACAAAAAAAGAGTTAAACTGATCAGGGCTTACATTGTCAGGTAATATTTTTGATTTTGTATGACCAGTCTCATAGTTAATTATACCCCATATGCACTTACTTTTATTTTCAGATTGATGTATTTTACTACTGTAAAATGTTTCTTTAGCTTTCAGAAGTTGCTTACGATATATTTTACTATATTCTGTATATACATTTTTATTAATTTCGGTAGGATATTGTTTATAATATTCATAGAAAAATAACTTTAAGTCTTTGGATCTTTTAATTTCCGGAGTGACCCAGGCAGACACATCAGGGTTTTGATTTTTAACCTGCTTGGGGAAGAAGTGTAAATTATAATAATAGGTGAAGGTAGTCAAGAAACAATCTAAAGTGAAGCATTGAAGGCAACTACACTGCTTGCACTGTAAACCCTTCTATAAACAATCTCACTGCATGCAGAGTCATCCTGATGATCAAAGTTAAGCTGCACAAGTTGAGCCAGATGGTCTGACATACCTAAGTCCAGGGTGAGTCCTGGACCTGAAATGACAAAGCTAACAAATATATTATCCAAACCACTGAACCGTTCACCCTGATGCCTAGTGTGGGAATATATGGTTTGGGTAAGACCAAAGGAGTTAAAAAGTTCAAGAAGCATATTCTTTTCCCTGTTATCCTCAAGAAGGTCCACATTAAAGTCACCCCCCACCAATATGTTATGTCTGTGTTTCAATCTACTGCCATGTTCGAGCACTGTTTGCAGAGTGGAGGAAAATATATCTAAATTTGAGTTTGGCGGTCTGTAAATTGCCACAGACAGAAGATTGATACTTTTTGAATAACAAGCAGCCACCTCACAAGTTCTTTCTACAGAGAAAGCTACCAGTTCGCCCACCTCGACATTATTTAGCATCCCTCTAGCATAGATGCAAGCACCACCATTTTTGGCATTCTCACGGCAAAAGCAGCTGACAAGTTCAAACCCCAGAATAGGGAAGTATGATTTTTCTCGAGTGTTAAGCCAGTGTTCAGTGATAAGTATTATATTAATGTGTGGATTATCAATAAGAAATATTTCAAGTTCATGTATTTTGTTACGAATACATTGGATATTAATGTGTAAAACTGATTTCAATCTAATGTCTATTTCTGGAATAACGAAAAAAATTGTAAGGTCTGATTACTATATCTTTTGGCCATGTATCTGAGTTGAAAAGTTCATTTTTTAGTTCAAAATTGGCTGTTACTTTAAAAGACTTATAGGTTTTGTTTGAATTACCTTTGTTTATTTCCTCACATTTTATGTTCTCACTGTTAAGTTTGTTAATAAGATAATTTTCTAATTTATTTTCGGTAGTATTGAGAGAGAATAAGGATGCGAATACAGTACATTGTTTGGTTTTCACAACAGCCCTTATATCATCATCGCCTAGGACTTTGGATGTCCCATGTTCAGTCCTTGGACCACCAGAGTATTCTTGAGAGTCCTTATTTCCATTTTTTTGTTGTTTACGGTTGGAATTTAAACTGTTAATTTGATGAACCTTGTTATTTACAGTAGAGGGTTTGACCAGGGAGTCAGCAGGAAGGGGTTTCCTATAAACTTGCTTCAATTTTTTTGTTGTTGTAGCTGATTTAGGGTGCTGCAAGTCTTGATGGCCAGAGGACTCAGAATCCTTTTCTTGAATTTTAGCTTTAAGAAGGCTAATATCACTTTTTATAGATGCAAATTCATGACTAAATTGATTTGATATTTTATGCAGGATGCTATTAAAAAGACCACTAGAGCTCTCATCCTCATTAGACCTAACAATAGTCTTATTACTCGAGGTTCCATTATTAGTCAAGTTAATGTCCTTTGTGAGGAAGGAAACCAGTTCAGTATTAGCTGATTTAATGCTGGCCAAATTGCTGTCCAGTTTAACGGCAATTTGTTCTTGCAATTCTCTCAGAAGTTCCTCCTTGATGTTGGAAACGATGTCTGATGAGTTCCTAATGTTTGAAACTGCTAAATTAATCTTCTCACATACCAGAGCAGAGTCTTGATTGAGTATGTTTCTAATATCATCGAGTGGTTTGATATTGCTGTTAATAGATTTGATTTCCTCAATACCCTTCAGTAGCAACGCCACCGCCTCGCCTAGATTCGAAGCCGAAACGTGGTCACCAGTACACTGTCTGCAGCAATCAACACAGATGTACTTAATGCAGAGTGATCTCTTTTTTAGGGCTACTGCCTTATGTTCAGAACCAGTCAGTGACGAACATTTATAGCACAAAACATAGCTACATTTATCACATTTAGCATGACCATAGCTCTCTGTTTCCCCTGCAGAGCATTTATTGCAAATAGCTGCCATTGTCCCGACATACATTCACTGATTAAACTTATATTAAAACCAGTACAAGAGCACCGAAATTACCAATGTTTATGTTTATATTATTGACAGATGTTTATTTTGGTGCTTGTTTATATTTATATTTACGACCAGAGTACACTTGCACCTAAATTACCGATGTTTATATTTCTATTCAGTTTGTAGAGAGGATTATTACCTATACTTCTTAAATTTGGGGAATTCTGAGCTGCGGCCCCTGAAAAAGTGTGTACTGGTGATTTGTTGTCCAATCTGCGAAATAACTGTTCGCAGCTGTCTTTTAAATGGGGGAAAAGTAAAACATTTGGAAGAGGAGCATAACATATTAAAATCCAATATTTGAGATAAGGACCTACTAATATCAGATAAAGTCAAGATAATTTCTCTTATGCAGAGGACAACCTCGAGCCCAGTTGGTTTGGTGCAGAAGGGTATTTTGGGTGGCAATGGGAAAAATAGTTTTAAAAGTGGCAAAGTTTCTGACACCATAATGAAGGCCCAAGCTGCATCTGCCCTGGGAAAATAGATAAACATAAATATAGATGCTCCTCGGAAGAGTGTTTCACCCTTGCACAATAAGAAGCCTTTGGTGGTAAAAGACAGACAAAGATTTTTATTGGTAATAGTTACACTAAAGTGTTTTTACATGTCAAAGATGAAAGTACAATTATAAATTGTTGATTCATTGTTTTGAAATGATGCTGCAGGTGAACTGCAGGCAGCAGAAGAGTGTAAATGTAAAAAATAATTCATTTGACATAATCTCTTGTGAAAAACTGCAAACTAAACAAAATCATGTTTCTTTTAAAATTGCTATTTGTCCACAAGATAAGGAAGCAACAGCAATCTTGGGCCAATTGATAAACTTCAATTTATATAACTCATCATTTATATTTTGTCAAAACAATAACTACAATAATTAATGAAGGCAGATACTTGCTCGTGACAGAAATTGTATTTTTGACTTGGCGAGTGTTATATTGATCTTGCCAATTACGTATTCGTCGTAGTGTCAGATCGTATACTTTCTGTACATTTTTACCTTTCAGTCGTTATAACTTGGAGACGGTGACCGATAAACTTTCGAAATTTGGTAGATTTTTAAAGTACACTTGTTTCTCGGACTGTACCAATTGATCTTCATATCATTTTTGGTTTTTTGTCTATTGAAATAAAACATGTTTTTTGGAATTTTTAGAATTTTCTATGATACACGACAAGTGACGAAAAAATTTGAAACTTAAAAAATGTTCCCTTTTATGACCCCATGAACTCTATTGAAAATAGAAGGGATCCCAGTTTGTGTATTTTTTTTTTAAAATATAGTCAAAGCCAAACATGCTTATTGTTTAAATACAAAGTATTTGTTAACAAAGCTATACATAATCAATGTTCAAATGTTCAATAAAATCAAAGAGCAGATACACTCTACTATACATATAACATGAAGAAGCAAAATGTAGTAAAATGTAAAACAGCAAACACAGAAATATATCAACAAAAAACACTGTAAAAAGATACAAACAAGACAACAAAAATAAATATGTCAATAGTTAAAATAAAGAATAAAAGCAGTACCCACTAAACGAGCAAACAAACAAACAACAAACAAACAAAAGTATGCTTTATTGCCGCAGAAAAATTCTACAATTTTATGGACAAAGCAAAATATACCTAAAAATAAGACATATCAAAACATTAATCGAAAATAATTTCGACAGGTCAGTGCTTTTTTTTTTTAAAAATGTAAATTATCAATTTACCAAATCGTAAAACACACGTTAGAATATAGCATAACATTGCAAACAGTAAATGAATCATGATAACCTTATAAAAGTAAACAAACACACATGTACGAGGTGAATAATTTCGATGACATTGAAATCAAAATTGCAACTATGCGACCTTAAACTCTGTTATTATAGTTATACAAATAATTGTGATGTTAAACAGAAGGTATATTGAACTAGTGTAGAATGTAGTATACAAAAAGAATTAAATTGTTTTTAATCCAATACCTAACAAAAATAATTAAGTTTTAAGTGAATGTTCGACAGTTCTTTCCCCTATATAATGATTTACAAAATTCTATGCTATGAGTTAGGACATGACTCACAAAAGATTTAAGTAAACAAGCGAGTTTAGTGACAATTTAAAGAGACTTACTCACTGAAAAAAAAAATCATTAACGCTGTAAAATGGTCTCTCAATGAGGTATGCTTTGGTGTTTTTTCGAAATTGTGCAAGCATAGGGATAGATTTTAAATGTACTGGCAGATTGTTGTAAAGTTTTACGGCGTTGTAAATAATTGATTTTTTTATTAATTCTGTGGAAGGAATGGGAAGATAAATATCATGCCTAGAGTTTCTGGTAGGGTATACATGTTGTGGCCTTTCTGGGAGGGTGTTTATATGTTTTCTCAGCAAACATACCGTTTCCAAAATAAATAATGCAGGAAGTGTTAATATTTCATGTTTTTTGAAATAGTATTGGCAGTGAGCTCTATTATTTAGACCAAACAAATAACGAATGGCTCTCTTTTGAAGCATAAAAATACTACGAAATTGCTCGGTGGTACAGCAGCCCCAAAAGGGAAGGCCATAGCGGAGGTGGGATTCAAATAAAGAGAAATAAGTAAGTCTGGCAGAAGGAACGTCTAGTTCTTTTGAAACTGATCGAATGGCGAAGCAGGCGGTAGAAAGTTTTTTTGTTAAGGTGTCAATATGATTAGACCATTTTAGGTTGCTATTTATATTTAAACCCAGTAATTTAACCGACTCTACATATTCAATATTGCTGTTATGTACCTGAAGTGGTTGTAAAGTTCCCTTATAAGATAACGCCACCGTTTTATCGACGTTAAAACAAAGCATATTGGAATCGGACCAAGCCTTAATTATAACCAAGTCTTTGGAGATACTAGAGTGTAAAGACGTTGTATCAAAATCACTCCATGTTATGCTTGTGTCATCAGCAAAAGGGAGATTCTTCCATTAATTTTAAGGTTCGTCATTAATGTATAACAAAAAAAGACTAGGTCCCAAGACTGAACCTTGAGGGACTCCACTTGTAATCAACTTACAATCAGAATCGGAACCATTAGCCCTTACAAGTTGTTGCCCTTTTCCAAGATAAGATTTGAACCAATTTAAAGAAGTACCACGAATTCCATAAAAATGTAGTTTGTTTATCAGAATTTCATGACTAACACAATCAAAGGCTTTCGCATAGTCACAAAAAACTGAGGCAGTTGGGTGGTTGTTATTGAGAGATAAGTAGACGCCTCTAAGCAACGTGAACATGGCGTCAGTGGTGCACTTGTTGGGTAGAAATCCGAACTGCTCCGGGGATATTATCTGATGTTTCAGGAGAAATGGCATAAGACGGTTCTTCAGTAGCCTTTCGATGATTTTTGATAGCACTGGTAGTAGTGCAATTGGGCGATAATTGCAAGAGTTAGTTTTTTCGCCGCCTTTATGAAGTGGAATAATTATAGCTGTTTTAAGGCAATCAGGGAATACACCTTTTATAAAGGACTCATTTATTAATGTTGTAAGGGCCTCTATGACTGGGAGTGGCAAGTTCAGGAATATTCTAATTGATAGGTCATCAGTGCTACACGAAGATTTACTTTTGATATTATGTATTACCTTCAATAGTTCAGTGTTGCTAACGGGACTTAAGAAAAAGCTATCAGCTAAATTTTTTGAAGGAGGGAGAAACGAAAGAGGGTCCAAACTTGGCGAGATACTAGAGGTAACATTTTTGCTTACATTAATAAAATAATCATTTAGATCATTAGCCCCTGGCAAGATCTGAGTCACAGGGTTTGATTTGTTTCTGAGGTTATTGATGATGGACCAGGTTTCTTTTGAAACGTTATTAGAGTTTGTTAGACGTTTTCGGTAGTGTAATTTTTTTGCTGACTTAATAAGAGTAGTGTAGATCCTCCTATAATTAGAGATATAGTCGAGAATAAGAAAGGAGTCGGTGAATTTTTTTATATATGAGAGCGAGCGCATATTTTTAGCAGAAATTCGTATTCCTTTCGTGGTCCACGGTTTATGCCGCTTAGGTTTGATATTCTTAAGCGGGAAGGCCTTGTTAAAAGCACTTAAAGTTTTATTTAAAAAAGTTCTGAAGTTTGTGTTGACATTATCAGATTCAAAATTCCAATTGGTGTTAAAGCAAATATTATGAAATACTGAGAAATTTGCGGCCGAGAAAATTCTGCCCCGATGGCGAGATCTTGGTAAGGGCCTAATAGGTAAACTAAACCTGGAAATTACCGCCTCGTGATCGGAAAGACCTGAGTTATAGACCTGTGATTGCACCTCTGATGGAGAAAAATCAGACGCCATGTAATCGATGATAGAAGAAGAGTTTTTTGAAATTCTAGTTGGCGAGGATACATGCATTGAAAGACCGAAAGAGTCGAATATAGAAATTAGATATTTCTGGATGGCACAAACAGTAGCATAGTCAATATTAAAGTCCCCGCATAGAATTTTTTTACCTTTAATCGGTAGGCTGTCTAGCAAACTTACCAGGCTATTTAAAAATGATTGTACATCAGAGTTTGGTGATCTATAAATACAAATTACATAAAGATCAAGGTTTTGATTATATACTATAGAGAATTCAAAAGAGCTATCCGCTAACAAATGATCATATTTAGATACCGACATGAAATCTCCATTTAGGGATAGAATCAGTGTTCCCCCATGAGCTGAGTTTTTTCTGTCATATCTAGCTACTGTGGTATACCTCTCAATATAAAAGGGTTCGTTTAGATTCAGCCAGTGCTCAGTAATTGCAACAAGTTGGGGGAACTCCAATTCTTCCAGAAATAGGTACAACTCGTCAGTTTTATTTCTTAGAGAAGCAATATTAATTAGAACCATATTAAGACTAGTAACAACAGGAAGTTTTGAGGAATCTAGTTCCTCAGGACACGTCGTGTTTTCTAAAAATTTTTTTTGGGAGAATTGCTGGTAAAATAATTTTTATGGCATTCTCTGGTCCTCTGAAGATGAATCGATCTCTCCGAAGATATGTAGGATCCATAGGCTGCAAGATCCGCTTCCACTTCTGCTGCGTTAAATCCGTAAGCAGCATGAAAATCGAAATATATCTTATGTAGGGTTCTATAATCTATAGGAATGCCTTCAGAAGCCAAAAACAGCCTGGTGCTTGTATTTGTAAACCCTTCAAAGTGAATTGGCGCAGGTTGGTCGTGCAGGAAGGCGAGATATAACTTGAAGGCCTTTAAAATGGCTGGTTCTCTTAGTCTAGACATGAGGAAACGGTTATCAGAACTTTTTTCGGTTCGCGTAAGCTTCACTGTTGGGGGAGACATTGGATCAAAAATAGGTTCTTGGTCAGTAGGAGCTTTCTTGGAAAGACTATAGCAGTTGTCGCTCAACAAGACATCTGCTTTGCAGGCAGCAATGGCCTCTTTGTCAGAAGATATTATAGTGCCCTTTGGAGAAATTGGAGAGGAGACAACCAGTGAACTGACGGAGCTCGAGTTGGTGGGCAGTTTTTTTGGTGTGGAGGGAGGTGGGAGGTTCGGTGTAGATTTTTCTGTAAGTTCGGATACAGCTGACCGTTTTATTACTACGCCATGTGGCCATAGATTGCTGTCTAAAAGCTTTTCAGCTGACTTTTTTGACTGAGTTCCAATTTTAAAATCAATATTTGAAATATGATTGATTAGGTGGTAGCATCGAATAAACTCTGTAGTCCCAAGCTTTTCCTTAACGTAGTGAACTATGTTGTTAGGCGTAAACCCTGCAGGAAGATTTCTTACGACTACATAGTGCCACCGTTGTGTATTATTACAAGCCAGCTTGCTGGAGCCTTCAGTAGTACTGGGAATAGCCGTAGGTGTTACCTCAGTTTGTGTAGAGGCGGTGGAGCAGGTAGTTTCCATAGTTGGTGTAGGCAAGGGTAAGGTGGTAGGGTATGTATTTTTGATATGCTTACACTTATGTTGGCTTTCATATTTGGAGTATAACTCCTTTACCAAGTCAGTTACACGAGTTAGGTTGCTCTTAATGTTAGCAATACCTGCTTTTAATTCAATTGAAGAGGAGTCCTGTACTTGGATTTTTATCATTTCTTCGGCATTGTTGAAGAGGATTTGGGAAATATTGAAAATATTCTGTTCCATATCCCTTAGAGACTTTAATAACATATCTGGTTTGTAAGCGGAAAACTCCCTCGAGAGATTATGGATATCGTCAATTTTTTTCTCCATGAGATCCCACCTGGATTCACTCTTCACTAAAATGTCATACATTTCAGAAATTGTCGGTACACTACTTGACAATTGAGATACACGGTTTGCGACTGAATCAAAAAGTTCATGTGGAATCAAATTTTGAGATACCTTTGTGATTTTATCGTTGAGATATTTCAAACTAGGGGAGTCGCACAGGGCGCAGAAAAATCGGAGGTGGGTTGATTTTTGTAATATCAAGATTTTTGTGGTAGCCTTATCAAGGCCCGTGCAATTCATGCAAAAAGATCGTTTACACTCGCCACTACAACGAAGTTTATTGTATTTGTCTTTCTCTGAAAACTCTTTACGGCAATTGTCACACTTGTATTCAGCCATATTTAGAAAATGAAAAATTCGAAACAAAAATACACAGCGAAAATAAAACAGAACAAACACACGAACTGCGAAGCAGCTCGACTGCGAGGAACGCAAAACAAAGCACACCCGAACGGTACCGCAGTCGAACTGAAGCAACATATCATTCATTCAGAAACACTATAATAAGCTTTACTTTTAAGATGTACTAAAACAGATTTTTTAAACCTTACATATGAATCAGAATCTTTAATGTTTTGAGGCAAATGATTAAATATTTTAATACTTTCGTATATTAGAGAGTTCTTGGTGAGAGTAGTTCTTGGTAGAGGCAGAGGGAGAAGGTTAGTCTGTCTCGTATTGTATGCACTTACAGCATGGTTGCTATTATTATACTTTTTAAATATAAGACAGGCGGTCTCCAAAATAAACAAGCAAGGCAAGGGTAATATACCTTGACTCGCAAATAAGGGTTGGCAGTGTTCTCTAGCATTAGCTTTACATATGTAGCGTAAAGCTCTTTTTTGTAAAATAAAAATTGAGGTATTGAGATATATACAAAACCCCCAGAAAGCAATCCCATACCTCAAATGGCTCTCAATCAGGAAAAAATAAACAGATTTCGCCGACGATTCGCCCAGTTCACAGCGAATAATTCTGACTGCGTAACAGCCTCGAGCTAGTTTTTGTTGTAATGAACATATATGTTCATATCATATATAAACCTCGTTTTTTAGTTAGAAACAAGGGTTCATTGAACGTCCTCTGACCGGTTTAAGTTTTTGACAAAAACAAAAAGGACTCTGAAAGAACATAGATCACAGAAAAAATTCTTATAGACCGATATCTTCAAAAAAGTCTAAGCAATCACAAAAAAATTTGTGTTATTGAAAATTGCCATAAGACCGAATTAATGAGGAGGCAGAAGATACAAAATTGCATTTCAAGTTTGCAACTAAATGCTTTAAAAAGAAAATTTTTACAGGTAACAGCACTGTTTTTTGCCATTTGATGCTTTTTTACCCGCATCAACTAACAATAAAATGTATTGTAAATCAGCTCTACCTCTTGAAGTTTTGGGGTGTTTTTTTATTCTAAAAGTATATTGATGCCTCAAGGTCCTGTCAAGAATCTGACCCTATCATATAAAAACTTAAAAAGTTCAAATTTAAAATTGAACAGAATTCGAAAAGGTACTGTTACTTTCAAATTTAAATATATATTTAAGTAAATTTAATTTAATTTTAGAGCCTCAAAAACGATTTTTTGATATGAATTTTTTTGTGTTATTGCTTATTTAGTTTGTATTGATATTGTTGGAAATAAAGGAATAAATAAACAGGCAGAGTTATTGGTACAAATTATTGTTTTGAGATTGTACAACCGTGGTTACCCATTCATGTCTATGAAAATCATTGATTAGCGATAGATAGTATTTTGTTGCAGTTTAGTGACTGCCAACTTTACCTACTGGGCAATTACAATTTGCTTAATATAAATTGGGTAAACAGTTAATTTGTAAACACATGTAATTGTCTGGCATTTTACAATGTGTATCAAATTAATGGTATCTTAAATGCAAATAAAGTGTTATTAGGTTTCATTGTTTTCCAAGATAGTATTGATTTTATTGGAATTGCTGTTGAGATTATGCCGCCATGCGATTATCATTACCTAGCTTTTGTTATGGATGTTGCCTTGATATCTTTTATTTCAATTTCTAACAAACAGGTTTAAACTCTTACCTCTTAAATATTAATTGTGAACAATGTTTTCATGGTTTATATAATGTTAATGGTATATTTTATAGCATTTTGCTTTATGTGATCGATCTGTTTATTCAGCTTTCTCATCTCAGGACACCCAATTGTTGATCTGTCTAGTAGCCGTTTCCAGAAAATATACAAACCAGACCTTGCTAATGGTAGTAATTGGTAGGTACTTGTAATAGTGTAAATTCCATTGATTTACATGATTTCTTAATTTCTTTGCCTGCAGTTTTTGACAGCATAATTCAACTAAAGCCAAATAGGGGCCCTGGACATGAGGGAGTACCACAAGATCTTAAAAATTGGGTATATTCTTTATCCAAACCTCCTTCGATATTGTTTAATGAATCTTTAAAACATGTTATCTTTCCATAACAATGATATTAAATATTTGTAACTGATCTCAATAATTAATTCAATCACAAAACTCTTTTTTTATAAAGGCAGATCAGATCAACTTCCACTAATATGCTTATTTATACCCATTTTTACTTAGATTTGAGCCATTTACACTAACTTTTCCAAATATTCAAATTAAAGGTTTTACTTCACAGAAATTATTGTAACATCTGGAGTTGACTACTGACTAACTACTAACTGAGAACACATTTTTTATGCTGATGATTTAAAATTATAAATTCTTTGGATGATTGTCTATCCCTACAAAATGATCTCGATCGTATATCTAATTGGTGATGTAGGTACAGATTGGATTTAAATATTGGTAAATGTAAGTTCATTAACTTTTTCAGAATAACAAATTTTATTAACTTTATTCATTTAGTGGCGAAGAATTAGAGAGGGTAAATGTAACTTCTGATTTGGGTATAATATTGGACAGTAAACTTAATTTTGATTTAAATTGTAATCATGTAATTAATTAATCATTAAAACTCCTAAGCTTTTACTTTCTATAAATATAGTGAGACAAGAATTAGGTTTGACTTGGAGCTTTTGAAATCTAGAAGGGTAAAATTGTGTATTTACTTTCCTTTTTAAGTTACTTAATGGTTTGATAAACTGTTCAGAATTGTTATCCTTGATTGGTTTAAGGGCTACAGAATGATTTGCAATTAATTTTCATTGCTGCATTTATGGAGTATTCTCACCATAAAGTGATTATAGATTTCTTTTTATTTTCTCTTGAATGTTTTAAAAGGAAAGCTTCCATAGTTAATTTTATTGAATTAGCCAGATGATAGTAATGTAATATTGATATTCTAAGTATATAAAAGTAATATATTTGTGAACATGTTTATGATTTAATGAGTATTTATACCCATAAATAAATAAATTAAACCTGTATATCTATTTAATGGGTTTCTGATTTTTGATTATAAATTTCCTACCTTTTATATATTTTTTTCTTCTAGGTACAGTACCATATTGGTTCAGCTATTCTACTAGAATCAGATATAAAATCAGTGTGTGAGTCAAATCCAATGCTGACAGTACTACAAACAAAGTGGCCCAGTATAGAAGTGAACTGGCGTGATGAAGTGACCCCTTCCTTAAATTAAGCCATTTATTTTTATTTATTTATTTATAGTTTTTAATATGTCAAGCAGCTTCTTGATTTAAAAAGAGGCATGGGTTTTGGTAAAGTAATGAAAGAAAAACTCTAATACCTGCTTAGAATAAGATTTGTCTGGCTTTTTGCTTTAGCAGGGTTCCTATCAAACTTCCTGACTTTCCAGGTCTCTGAAAAAAAAAACAACTTGCAGAGCAAGAATTGTGTTTAAAAAATAATAAAATCATTTTTGTAAAAAAATTACAAAACAAAACAAATATACCTAATATAGACATTAGAGTTTTGCAAAGGCAAGTCCTACCAATCTGCATGCCACTATGAAACATTTATTTTACTCAAAAAATAGATTGGTTTTACAAACTTAACTTATAATAAATATAACTAAACCTTAAACTTTTTAAAACTAGAATTAGAATTGAGACAACAGCTGTTTATCAATAAATAATGTAACATTAATTCTTTACAAAAGTAAAAAAACTTGAGATATTTATTTTTTTTTTCAGCAGAGCTTTGTGGGTTTTTTGGTACCTCTAGGAAGGATTGGTCAATAAAATTTCCTTGCGGTCTGGATGTGAGATGCAATCACCCTTCTGAGACCCTGCAATACATTTGGAGATGTAAAATTACCAATAAAAATCACTTCGTCTAGCTGGAGAATCCTTAAAAATTCAATATATTCCAGTTAAAAATCCATCCACATTTCACACAGTAGCTTTGTGTTAGTCTAAAGAGCACTGTGTACTACATGAAGTCTGCATGTCCACATGTTATCAAGCAAATATTCTTTTAAAAGCCTATACAATTTCAATTTGGATCATCCATAGAAGTATGATTATTGTTTCAGGTTTTACTTCTAGTTTTTCGAAAGCCTTAAATGTTTGAGTAGAGTGTTTGTTAATAAGTCCATTAATAAAGACTGATGCCACTTATTTCATTGTAAAAGAAAATAGCAACATCAGTTCGTCCTTTGTATGAAATCTTATTAAGCAATTCATCAAATGAAACTGAAAAAGGTGTTAGCCTTCTGATATGTCTAGCAAATTCATGTATAAAGTATTCAGCTAAGCCAAAAATATATAAATATGAGGCTTTTGTGGAACTTAGTCTTAACTTAGCAATATCTGAGTTTCGAAAAATTAATGAAAGTAATGGAATAGTTTTGCTAACACTATTAATTTAATTATGTGTAAAGTCCATAAAAGCTCAGCTTTTAACATTTTCTTTTTTGAGCACTTTTATTGTTTTTCTGAAGTTTAATTAAAGTGTGGTCAGAATTAGTTGTTTGAGTAGCTTTTAATATTTTTTTATGGAAAAATGTATCCAATATCGAAACATTTAATAATTGAATATTACTGAACGCTTTTTTTGTAAATATTTGATTTCATGTGACTTATAATAGACTGAATTCCCATATTACTCAAAGTAAAATCCTTTCTACAAATTAGGCATCAAAATTTCATATAGTCCGATGGTACACTAATTATATTTTAAAAATCTTCGTTCTTTCTGTAACCAGGATTCTTGGAAATTTGTTTTTGTCTGTAACATTATCGAAAATCTGCAAAAAAAGGTTTCCACATCTTGAAAACATAAATTTAAACATCTTTAAAAACTTACCAATAGTTCACGTGCATTCAAAACATTAAACTTGGCTTTTGACTTCATTCTTCTACTGTAGTTTCACACTTTTTTGGTACGGCACTGCTACAAGGCAATTTGTTATTGCTTATTATTTATCTATAAAACAAAATTATTATTATCCTGAGTTCTCAAGAAAACAAAATTTAAATTTATCTAAAACAAACAATAGACTGGTGCAATGAAGTCGGCTTAAGGACCTCCTTGTGTTTACGACTAACTGTTATGTGTGTAATTAATTTCTTTCGAGCCTTGCCAGACTCCTAACACTTTCTCAGTCAAGCAGCTACGTTTATTCCCTTGTGGAGGCTGGCACATAAGCGAAATAAAATCAGAAAAATCGTAGGATTCTTCACATTGGGGATGTAAGGGGATCACTATCACTCGGGGCGTTTGACTTGCCCCTTTTCTTCTCAAAACGACACAGATAAAACCTACCGCCATGTTTATTCGACAAGAAGAAATTTTGTTGAAAATTTATTTATTATTTAAGAAAAGTTTTTGAGGTCAGTCTTCCAGATTTTATACTAGGACTGTGTCAGACTATATTTAAGTTTCTTGAAAATTAATTTTTATCTTCATAGTCAAAGTCAAACATGCTTTATTATCAAAAGATGTAGATCTCATTGACAAAGCGAAAGAACTGTATAGAAAAATTAAATTAAAACTACTTATTGTCTAATTGAAAATAAAAAACACACAAAAAAAAATAAAAAAGTGATAACTATATATACACATAAAATAAGATGCTAATTATTATATTATAAAAATTAATATATACATACATACACACCAATTACTGTTATACAATCAAAAGGCAACACATTCAGACTATAAAAGGGAGATACAGTCTTAGTCACAAATAAAGACAAACAAATCAAAAACCGATCCTCAAAATATTCTTCGACACTGATAATATTGAGATAGAAATTTTTTTGTTTCGTTTTTGAATTTTGTATATTTTTGATATTAATAGACAGATGATTGATTGGCAAGAGGGATATAGGTCTGAAATTAGATGGAGATAGATCTTTGCCACCTTTTGCAAGGGTATAATTATAGCCTTTTTTAGAAGTTCAGGAAATTGACCATTAGCAAAAGAATGGTTAATTGCGCCAGCTAATGACAATAATGCAGAGTGATTCAACTCAGAAAATACCCTGACTGACGTGTCATCCCACCCTGAAGCATTCTTGTCTTGTGAATCACAGACCTTACCTCGAAGACATCAGTGGGGTACAGAAAGAATGTTTCGGGGACATATTTATTGGTTAAATATTGTAATGGGTCATTTTTTGTCTTTATCTTAACCGAAAAATTATGACCCACAGAAGAGTAGAATTTGTTAAACTCATCAGGTGGTCGTGTTGCAAAAGTCTGTTTACTGACACCATTCTGCCTCAAATCATTAATAACAGACCAAGTTTCTTTAGAAATATTTGACGACTTTTTTACTCTGTCACTGTAGTAGATTTTTTTAGCAAACTTCACCACCCTTCTGTAAATAGCTCTATATTTAGAATAATAAGACATGAAGAACAATTTGTCGAAAAAGAATTTTCTGATACAGTGAAGGGTTCACATGTTCTTATCAGATACTCTTATTGCTTTGGTAAGTCAGTGTTTCTTCCGTTTATTTTTTAACTTTACAATAGGAAAAGCTGTTTCAAAAGCCATTGTTAAAGTAGAATGAAATATTTTAAGTGGATTTTTCTGGTTTTTACTTACATTCCAGTCAATTTTTTTACAAGTATCACGGAAAGTATTAAAGTTTCTTTTAGAAAAAATACGGCCCTTAACAATATGGTTTGCTTTTTTTGGCGTAAATTTAAACTTAGCTAATATAGACTCGTGATCAGAGAGAGATGAGTTTTTAACTGAACAAACAACATTTTCTATGTTTGAACAAACATAGTCAATAGTTGTGGCAGAATACTTTGTAATTCTAGTAGGCTGTGTGACATGCAATTTGTAGATTGAAACAAGACAACAAATTTTTTATTGAAATACTATGTTCATCTCCATAATCAATATTAAAATCCCCTAAAAGAATTATGGAGCAATGAAAAGGAAACTGAGATAATAAAACTTCCAGATTATTAATGAAATCAACCCGATTCCCTGATGGTGCGCGATAGAGACAGATTATGTATAAATTAAGTTGCAAGCAGTGTGCAATAGAAAACTCAAACTCCTTTTCTATAATAAAATTATCAAATTTATCAACATTTGTGAAGTTAAAGTTATTTAATTTTTTACTAATCATCAACATTTTTATGTTGATTTTCTAGGTTTTCTGCAAGTTTTCCTTGTCTTCCCTGACTAATTTTGAATTCCTTGACATTCTCAGACTTCCAAGATTTTCGAGAAAAGTGGGAACCTAGTTTATTCATCGTAATTTGCTTTAACATTTTCATTGCAAAAACAAAATTTATATAGTAATAACTTTTATAAAGTATTTTATCAAAACCCTTGCGAGTTCAGATTTGTACAAAATATTGTTTCATTACGCTTTACTCAAAATTTCTTTTCAAAACGATTAGGTTGTAAAGAGTAGTTTTTTTACTAGTAGTAGGTGTTACAATGCATTTATTACCTAGTTGTATTACCTATTTGTTTTAAAAAAGCAAATTTTTAATGTATAGATGCAAGATGGTGTTCCTGATCTTTTTAGAGAGATATAAAATTATAAGTTGTATTTTTATTTGAAATTATATTTTTGGAGTCTCAATTACATTGTGCCAATTTTTCATGGGTGCGATTTGCAATAAGATTTATGCTTCAGGATGTTAAGGTATACAGACTTATTCTTGAATGTGATATGTTAAGTCATAGCATTAAAGTTAAATGTTATAAAACTCTAGCAAGAAATAATTTTTTCCAGCTGGCATACAGCCATAAGTTGTGTGGTATATATAATGCAAGGTGCAAGTAATTGGTTTAAGGTTCAGGATAACTTATTTTCCATAAAGTGATTGATAGTATGTGGCAAATGATTATTACCTAATATCTTGAAGTTTTAGAGCATAAAGAAAATGTATTTTGGTAAAAACTCCATAGACAGTTCAAGGGTGTTAAAATATATCAATAATACTAAAGTCATAGCCCGTTGCACAAAACTTTTAATCACGTAATAAATTTAACTGAGCCGTCTGATTAGTTAATGCTTAGTTAAATGCTTTGTGCAACCCGCCATAAGTCTATCAAAAATTTTAATCAAAAAGGATTTGTTCTTCCCTTTAGGGTTGTTATACAGGGTGTAATTTAATTGATGGCTGAAAATACAGGATATGATTTCTTAGCTTATTTAAGAAAGAGAGGTTTATATGAACATACGTCTCAAAACAAAACCTCTCGGCTTTTGAGCTACAGGGTGTTAAAGTTTTAAGAAAAAATTCGTTTTTTTATCATAACTTTAATAATGTTCTTAGTATTTTCGTAAAACTTGGCACGCATCTCCTAAGCATCAATAGGCATTTTTTGATGTAGAAGATTTTTTGATAATTTTTACCAGTGGCGTCCGTACGGAATGTAGACTGGAGATTTTTTTTTTAAAATATGGTACGCCACTGCTTTTTCTGGAATTAAAAATCATTTTTGAAATCCTCATTTATTTTGCGACAAATTTAATTTCTTAACTCTTTTTCGTCCGACGCACTGTTTTCGCGTAAAAAAATAAAAATTGTTCTAATGCATTTGTGGTATAACGAAATTATTTTAAACTAGTAGGCTGGTGCCCTATTTTGTTTCTGAAATACTGACATTCGATCAATTACGTTGCTGTCTTATTTTGACAAGTATTCATAAGTTGCAGTTTTTTATATTGTGAAAATTTATTTAATCAATAATAAAAAGAAAATAAGTAAACTATGTTAAGATTTACAAATTCCGAGTTAGCAGATATGCATTTCACTTACGGACTTGCTGGCGGGAATGCGTTTATGGCTAAGCGGGTATATCAAGAGCGGTATCCAAATCGTATCATTCCCGATGCCAGAATCTTTTCAGGAATACACAGAAGACTACATGAAACTGGGAGTCTTAGCATTGACAATAGTACCAAAGGGGCACATCGCACGGTGAGAACACAGAACAGAAGCTGTTTTGAACACAATTGAGGAACATCCAGAAACAAGTACTAGGAAAATTGCGGTAATGCTAAATGTTTTCCATTTTCTTATTTGGAAAATACTTTTTGACAATTTACTATACCCATATCATATTCAAAGGGTTCAAGCACTGATCGCATGATTTTCCATTGCGTTTAAATTTCTGCCGATTTTAGAAAAACTTGCTGAAAATCCTTTATTTACTCATGCTCAACTCATAGTCAAGAAGCTTTATTGTCAAAGAATGAAAAAGAAATCTTATTGACAAAGCAGTAGCAAATTAAAATTAACAGTAAAAATTTAAGAACAATTATTACAATGATTATAGCTAGATAATATTAAAATACAAAAAACTATGTATGAATAGTAAAATATATATTAGTCTTAACATACTCAACAACATATAAATAAAGTACATACGAAAAAAAACTACCAAATGTTTTCAGTCAATAATTGTCAAAACCTAAATATTCTAAATATAAGTATTTCAGAATCCATAATGTTGTCAGCAAACAAATTAAAATGACAAAACAAATAGTAACAAAAAACAAATAACCTAGATAAAGCTTTAAAAATCATAATGGCCTCAGTAATTAAAATAAAATAACAAAACAAGTATTAACAAAAACACATAATCTAGCTAAAGCTATCTTCAAAAAATTGTGTAATAAGCCTTTGAGATAAATAACTTTTTTATACATTTTTTAATTTTTTATAAGGTGTTAATTGCTTCAACTGCAGTGGTAGGTGATTAAATATCTTTTTGCTTTGATATATTAAAGATTGCCTAACCTGGGCAGTGGATGGTATAGGAAGTCTAATATTGCCAGCTTGATGAGTATGATAGGCAGAAAACAAGTTAATGTCATCTCTATGTTTCTTATATATCAAACATGTTTCCAGTGGACACAAAGACGGCAGGGTAAGAATCTTGTAACGCAAAAATAAAGTCTTACAAGTATCTCTATATCTCACCTTAGATATATATCTTACGGCCCTCTTTTGCAAAACAAACAACATATCAAAAAGGTACTGAGAACAAGGCCCCTAAAAAGATCCCATAACACAAATAAGACTCTGTAAGAGAAAAATATGCATTCCTTGCCATCTGCTGGTTTAATTTATTAGAAATTATTTTAATTGCATAACACCCAGATGATACTTTCTTGCATAAATAAGATATATGTGTTTTGAATTTTAATTTATTGTCTATATGTATACCTAAAAATTTATTTGATCACAAAATACTCTTTACTGATGCAGTTAATTTTTCCCGCAGTTCCATTCGAAATTTCCATAATAATCATGTATGGGCAGAAGAAAATCCACACGCAATTACTGAGGCCCATCATCGGGAGCAGTTTTTCGTGAATGTGTGGGCTGGAATAGTTGGAGATTTCCTCATAGGACCGTTCTTCCTTCCAGGACGACTAGATGGACTGTCCTACCGCCACTTTCTTGAAAACGATTTGCCAGTTTTGCTTGAGGATGTACCTCTTATTAAGAGAAGAAATGTGGTACATGCATGATGGTGCTCCTGCACATTTTACATTCATGGTAGGGAATTTCTAAATGAGGCGTTTACCAATCGCTAGACAGGACGTGGAGGAACACAATCCTGGCCTCCCAGGTTCCCTGATTTAAATAGCTTAGACTATTTTTTGTGGGGTCACCTCAAGACTTTAGTTTATACTACACTGGTTCAAACTGTAGAAGGACTAAGGCAAAAAATTTTACTTTCTTGCCAAACCATAAGAAATACTGGAATTTTTGAAAGGGTTCGCCAATCCATGAGAAATAGAATTGAAGCCTGTATTTCAGCAGAAGGATATTTTTAACAATTGTTGTGATAATTAAATTAAATATTAGTTTATTTTATGCATAGAAGTTGTCAAAACTTTTCAGCATTGGAAAATCGCTAACATCTCATGTGGCAGTTTGTAGGTAAAATGTGTTTTTGTCTAATTTTTATTAAATTAAAGTGAATCGATTAAAATAGCCACTATTACAATTCAAGTTTAATACAAAAAATGTATTAATAAGTATTATTTTGAGTATTGGGTCGAAAACGAATTTTTCATTAGCATTAGATTTTAGAGATTTTGCCATGCATGAAAATTGTTTTTATTCTTTTACTCCAAAACAGTTCGTCGGACGAAAAAATGTCAAGAATTTAAATTTGATTTGATTGCTAGAAATATTAAAAAATCTTCTACATCAAAAAATGCCTATTGGTACTTAGTAGGTGCGTGCCAAATTTTATGAAAATACTAAGAACAGTATTAAAGTTATGATAAGAAAACGATTTAACTTTAACACCCTGTAGCTCAAAAGTTGAGAGGTTTAAGATGTATGTTCATATGAACCTTTCTATCTTAAATAAGCTATGAAATCATATCCTGCATTTTCAGCCATCAATTAAATTACACCCTGTATAAACATTTTTGGCGCATCGCAGAGGAAGGGAAATTATTACTTATGTTTAATAAGTTTTCATGAAAACTTGTCAAAAAATACTTCTCGCAGTCACTAACTCACTAATAAGCATTCGAAAATTTTGTCTAATAGAAATTTGTATCTAATAGAATGTCTAAAAACTAATATAAAAAATGTAATTATTTAATACAAAGTTCTATTAATTTTCTTAATAAAAGAAATCTCAGGTTTGACAAAATTGTTTTGTTTTTTTGTTTTAAATATCTATTTTTATAATTAAATGCATAGTATAAGGGGATTATACCAAAGGACAATCAGTTAAATACAAAAACCTATCTTTAAACAAAAACGAATTCAGTTATAATTAATTTCTTATTTTCAAATACTTTTTTCGTATTTAGACAATAATATTCCTTTTTATCGAAAAAAAAAATGTTCAAAATGAGAAAATATATTTTTTTATATTCAAATATTAATTATAATTATTTCTTTTGGTTTAAAGATAAACTATGGTTCTGGAGTATAATTGCAGTAAATATAAAAATAAATATTTAAAATTTAAAAAAAACAAATTTTATGAAAATTTGAACTTTCAACTGAAACATCATTTCTACTATTATGCAGTGAGTTATTTTATTTCCAAGGCCAATAATATCCTGAAAAAGCTCTCTATGAAGCTTGAACCGGAAATAAATAATTCTTTTAAGAAAATAAACCAGTACCCAAGAATTTTAATAAAAAAAAAAAATATATATATATATATATATATATATATATATATATATATATATATATATATATATATATAATAAAAAAGGTCAGAATGTTTAAAAGCACACAGAATACAAATAAAACAAAAACTACAGATTCTCACACTGACAGGCTAAAACAAAAAAGGGGAAATCGTTTCATAATCTAGTCTATCGCTGCATATTGAATATTCATTCAATCTGTAGTATGTTCTTTTTAATAAAAATGTTTTAATGTCCCTTCTAAATCTTGATGGAGAGCTCTTAATCTAAGAGGCAGATGATTAAACATTCTTTTGCCACCATAGACAAAAGAACATATTACTAGTTCTGGCCTAGGAATAGGTAAATTTTAGCAGATACGAGAAGCGCACATTATAATGACCTACCTCTAACAATTCCTATTTATACTTTTTATGAATTAAACACACAGTCTCTAAAATATATATACAACAAAGTGTTAAGATTCCATGTTTTACAAATAAGGGTCGACTGGAGTCAAAAACTCTAGCACCACACATATATCAAATTGCTTTTTTTGCAACAGAAAGACAGAGTTAAATAAATAGTTTGAACATGAGCCCCAAAAGTAAATGCCAGTTCTAAGATGATAATCAATGCAAAATACGAATTTCGAGCCATAGATGCATCTAAGTTCATAGATATAACTTGGAGTGCGTAGCAACTGATAGCCATTTTATTACATAAGTTGCCAATATGAGTCCCAAATTTCAAGGATTCATCTATTGATAACCCCAGAAACTTAACAGAAAATGGCACTGCAATAGACACGTCCCGTAGTTTGATACCGTCTATGTGACATTTAAAAGATCAGTTTTTGAAACAGAATGACATGCATAACACCACTGTTTTATTTTACACAAGTCATCGTTTACAACCCTCTAGTCTTTCAAGATTCGTACCATGTCAAAAAATAAAAATATCAAAGGTAAAACAGTCTTGCAGAAACATAGAAATACTAGAACATCGTCCATTTTTGTTAATCGGTAACTACACACTCTATAACATTTACTAAACAAGAATAAAAATACAGTAAGACATAAAATACATTAATGTTCAATGGTGCTTTGAAGTTAATAGGTGTCAATTTTGTTGGTTAACAATTTGTGTTCAAAACACAATGTGAGAAACATTCTTCGTGTTGCCAAATAATTTAAACTCAACAATGTCAAGCAATCGTATACATAGTCTGATTTGTCAATCCACAACTTATACTATAATAAATTACAAATCTAAGCTGTACGCGCTCGAGTTTTTTTTGGGAACTTGGTAATAATGGGACAGATCATACAACAATATTCCAAGGGAAATATAGAGATCTTAGAGCCTCAGTATTCTTAAAGTTCCAACACTGCCTCATGATAAAACTTATTGGGAGCTTTAGCGACCGAATCAAAAATAACTAGTTTACTCGTTTCGTTTTTATGCGATTAATCACATATGTGTGTTGAATATGGCTTTGACGGCATCATGAAGAGATTTGATTTATGTTCAACTGCAGTGGGGAGTGATAGTCATGGTTTATAAGGATGAAGATTTTTAGATTATCGGCAAACATTTGGTGGTGACAATCAAAAATAATCTTGGTTTCAAGTGAGAGCCTTTAGGGACGCCGGCTGAAATTTTCATCCTTGAAGAAGTACAGTTATCTATTTTAACTACCTGAGTTTGACCATGCAAGTAACTACTAAGCCATGAAAGTAAAGGTTGAGATATTGCATACGACTTCAGTTTATATATCAGTGTGTTCTGATCAACTCGATCAAAGGCTTTTCTAAAATTGAAATGAAAAGAATCTGCTTAACAAACTTTGTCAATGATGCAACTGGCCTTAAGCAGAAAACGCATGTTGCGTGTGTATTAGATGGTTGGGCTCACAATAAACAGATTGAAAAATATCCGGAAGCAGGTGTGCAGTTATCTGAGTATCATTTGCTTTTGTGACATTTTAAAACATTTCGTTTAGAAATCCACCACTAGGGTACTAAAGTACTAGGTATTATGGTTGCTTTAAGTGAAGACGGGGAAAGTTTATTGATGTGAAATTTAAAGACTTGCAGATTAGAAGAAACGTATTTGCTGGCAACACATTCCATAATCGGATAACTTTAGCAAAAAAACGAACAAAGTGGGAGGTCTAGTAAACTTTACAGTTGGACGGTGAAGGGATGCATGTTGGTCGATGGTTGTGTGTCTGGCGGAAATCACTAAGGAGGAGATAATGGATGAATCCATCAGAACAGAATCCGCGGTAGTATCTGTAAAAGAGAGACATATCGGTCACAATTCGACGATGCTTCATCTAGTTCAGTCTTCGATTAGGGATAAAGTAATTACTCTACGCCTATCATCAGTTTCAGTCTTAGAAGCAGATTTGGCAAATCAAATTTAATTGCAGTTTTTAGCCGTTTTATTAGCTATGAAGATTTAAAATTTGGTAAAGTTATTATTGATCGCTAAATTCGTTTTACACAAGTAAGTTATGACCATAATTCACCTCATCTATATAAATCTTAATATGAAGTGGGATGTTTTGACCGAATTGATAAGTGACAATCCTCCAATAGGTGAAATACGTAATTCAAAATTAACCTGCGATGAAGTCATTGTACTTTTTATAATAAATAAAAGAAATAGTCAAAAGAGGAAGATGATTATGCGGATGAATTCTTAAAAAGTGTTTCAGTCTTATTAGAGTTCAGCAGCAGAGCAGTTTAACCAACTTAAAAGACATAGGAAAGTTGTTGAAAATCCTAGAAAACAAACAAACGTGGATTCGCTGACAAGAGCCAGCTACACATTTGTAAATTCCATTTGTACCATTTGTAGATAAAAATTAACCAGAAAATTCTAAAAAATCGTGTTGCTTACAAATTACATTCGTTTATTTTCTTCATTGTTTCGAAAAATAACCGCTTTGACATTTTCTGCAATTTTTTGCCGTTATGGTATTTTAGTTGAGAGATTTCTTTTCCATGACATGCTGGTTTTTTAGGGTACCGAATTTTTTTTTCTTCGGTTCCGAAAAGACGTTATACTTATGCTTTTGTTGCAAAATGACAAAAACACTATATTTCTACGAAAGTAAAGTGCAATTATAACACTCAGGATTCCCTACTTCCTCTATGATGCCACTATTATGTTACACAAAAAATCCTAGGGGAAGAACAGTTCCTTTTCCACGAAAATTTCCAGTAGAATGACCATTTTAATGTATATAATACAATGTATTTTATTGTTTTCCCTAGAAAGATTTATTGTATTCGATAAACAATACACAGACAAATATAAGAACAATCTTAACCAATATTCTGAAGATTTTTTTAAATATTTTATTTTTGTATTTACGGAAGTAAATATTTTAACACTCTTTCTAGGATAGAAACTAGGTTTCATTCAAACATTAAATTGATTCACAGCATTTAGATGTTAGAACAGATTAGAAGTTATAAAACAGTTAAACTACTACAGAATTGCCTTGAAATAATAAAAAATATATATAATATAATGCTAAGGCTGTTTAATAAATTCTTTCAGGCACATAAAATTAAGTTTGGGTTCCTGAGTTTCTTGCTTTAGAGTGGTGGATCAAGTAGTCCTAATTTGTAAAAAAGCCCCAATAAATTAACACCGTTTAGTCGGCCGCCTAAGAGTTTGGTAAGAATGGGTATCTATATTGATTTACAAAAAATGCAGATGTCTGTTAAGTCTTCAATGACCTTTTTTTTGGAATTTCGGTCATGTTATTTGACGGCTCTTTAGCAGCAACCGCATTACTATTGGTACGCTTACAACGAGAATGCTTGCTGTCTAAACCGAAATAAGATTCCGATATTTGCTCAAGAGCTATGGACGAGCATCTAACCACACCATCCGCTCAACTTCCCTGGGTTTCATTACCCAACGCGGTTTCTAGTTATCTTTAAATCGTCGAGATTATCTTTACATTTCTACGATTTTCTTCGATGTAGCCTAGGATTGACACAAAAAACAAACAGAGCAACCAAAATCCCTCAAAAATATATGAGTAAACACCCATATGTGAAAACAATATATTGTGTATAGGATTTTTGTTATTGAAAATGTTTTTAAAAATTATCAACAAATAAATCTAAACTTAAGTATTAATTGTATTCTAGTATAAGAAAGCCTAAGTTTAATATCGATCAAAAGAACAATGAAAAGTCAATGTTAAAAGTAATGTCATTACTGATTTTTTATAAATAATCTAGGATATATCTTCGACTTACAACATTCCTGGCCTTTTATGACATGTTGTAGTTCAGTGGTGCTTCCAGAAAAAAATTCGAGGGGTTTTAAAATTTTGCAATGATAAATGAAAATCTATAATTCGTGTCGTAGCTTTTTTATAGTCTTTCTGATAGTATAAATTTTAGGTCTTACCAGAAAATAACAAAAAAAACTCCCAAATGCCCTGGGTGCGCCACTTGTGTAGGTCAACTGTAACATCAAATTCCCATATTTTTTTTTGATTTTTTCAAGCTATTCAGTCTCTCTATGATAATACACTTTGTGGGATTAAAATAGCATATATTGACAATAGAAATCACTCTCCCTACTTTGGCACTTTGGTGATATTAGATTATCAACATGGAAAGCTAGGCTCTCCGACCGGAAATTTAACCGGGGTTCCCGGCTTGACAGGAGAGAATACTTACCATTATACTACCGAAGATCCTTTGCTTATGTAATCTTTTACTATACACATTATTTACGTTGTAGTTGCCTATTGTATAAAGTTTTTAACTACGTTTGTAAGACATACAAAGTGAAAAAGATAGGCTGATATTTGAACCATAAGTTTTTAATTAAGTTTATGACACGCGAAGTGAAAAAGAAAGGCTGATATTTAAACCATAATAAGTATTAACTTGTGTGACAGAACCAAACCATGAATTTAAGACGTTTTGTAACATTGTAATTTCTTGGATCATGCGATATATTGCTAAAATCTGTTCCCAGAATATGGTCTGTTTAAACTGAACAACATAAGCATATATAAAGTGTTTGTTTAAAAAATATATAAAGTATTTGTTTAAAAAATAGTTTGTTGTTAAATCAGCAGTGCTTGGATGATGGCATACTTCGGATCGCCTCGTATGTAAAAGTACTTCGCATGTCCACAAACGTAAGTTCCTACTGCAGACATGTTTTAAGAAAATGGCGTGATTGATATAAATCTGGTCAGAAAAGCTTCCATTACTAAATAAGAAGGCCTTGGATAACAAATGACTCGTATATGTAATTGACAGTGGTCTTGTTACATGACGTTAACATGAACAGAGTTAAGCGTGGAACACAATGATAGTTATGTCATTTGTTTTCGCCCATTTACGTCAAACCTGGTTTTTCTTTCTGTATTTTTACATTAAATTTATCACCCATTTTTGTACCACAAATGTGTACTTCTTTTTTAAGGTTCGCTTTTGTACGTTAGTTTTTTCCTAAAACGATTACGGAAGCTTCATTGTGTTCCGCGCGCTATAGAAAATCCGCCCAATTGTGAAATACGGTCGATGATTAAGTTTTTAAATGCAAAAAACGTTCGACCAGTGGAGATTTTTCGGCAAATTTGTGATGTTTATGGCGGTAATGCAAGGTGGTGCCGAAGTGGGAGGTCATCACTAGTCGCTGAGAATTTGGTTCAACAAGTGAATGAGAAAATTCGTAAGAACAAAAGGTTACAATTTCGGAACGAAACAATTTTGACGACTTATTTTCCACAAATTTTACGATCTTTGTTACACGATAGAAAAATTATGCGCAAGTGGGGTCAGTGACGCACCCAGAAAAATCTTAGTGGGGAGGTTAAAAAATTTGCACTGTTAAATGAAATTTTGGGATTGCTCGTTGAGTTCGTGGAGCAAGGAAAAGCAATAAACACCCTTTACTTACTGTGCTTCTCTACAAAGTATACGAATGGCTATAAAAAATAAGCGGCCAGAATTGTTTTGCATGACAATGCACGGCTGCACGCTGCCGGTTCCACGCAACAACTTTTGAAGAAATTTAAATGGAAATTTAAATTTAATCATCCACCCTACAGACTCGATCTTGGGCTTAGTGATTAGCATCTCTTCCCACTTAGAAGTTACATTTAACACCATTTATTTCGCACAATCCTTTCACCCATCACAAATGTATCGTACATTGTAAATATCTAGGATTTTATGAGCCGTAGGAAGTCTGGTATCGTAGGATCTGCATTGCTGGCAAAATCACAAAAATAGTACCTCAAATATAGGGTATTGATGTTACAGGATCAAACACGACTGACCTCCACGGTATGTTATGAAGGGCGTTACTAGCATCCAGGAAGTTATAAGTTAAAACCGTGGCGTATCTAAGGGATGGGGGTTGGGGATTAAACCCTCCCCTTGAGCCAGTTTTACTTGTACTAATAAGTATAAAGTAAATGCTCACAAAAATAAGGCATTTACACGTCCAATTACATATAAAACATTTTTTTTAATTAGTTGCTCTATTTCTTTATACTACCCTTGTCAAATAGATTAGTCGAATTTCTGATAATTTTAACACAAATTTAATAATTTCATCTATATTTTTGAAGGGAAAGTTTAACGCCTCCCCGTTCTCCCAGAAGCAACTTCTATCTAGGTACGCCACTGAGTAGGACCTTATCCTTTAATCTCGGACTTACTAACTATCTAGAGCCATTCTATCACTGTTACACACTTAACACTTGACCTCACCCAAAGCATGTTACTGGCATGTATCATTTTCTTGACTTCTGTCTGTACTCCCGTCTTTTTTCCCGCAGTGTATTTTTAAGAAATTGTTTACAAAAACCAACTTTATTATAGTTATTTTACTTTTTTATTTTCCTATCGCCCGAAATTAATAATGTGGATTCTAGAATGAATCATTGTTATATATGCCTATTGGGAACATACAATTCTGGTTACCAGCTGTGGAACAAACGAGCCCATATAGTTCCACCTAAGCTGATCATATATCAATACCAGATTTAAATGTAGGGCTAATAATTTGAATTCATTTTTTAGGTTAACCTTTCGAACATTCGTTAAAATACCGCCACAACCCCTATGAAAAGCTAAAGCCCTATTTGTTACCAACTCTAAGGCGGCCTGTCAAAATATATGTTAAGTAATCCACCCCCATCTAATTTGAGTCTGGAACAGTGATGAGCTGATTCTAGCGGAAAATTCCCTCATATATTCTTGTTTCCATATAGTACTATTTCAGTATTTTAATTTTTATTGGGATAATCTTGTAATCTAATTTTTAGATATCTTGTGAATATGATAAATTGCATGATACAAAATTTCCAAATAAAGGGGACTCAAATATAATTTTTGTGCAATGTTTCAGAAAGTTACGAATTTTGCGTAAGGTGATAAAACAGCCTTAAATTTAACGCAAGAGTATAATATTAATTAAAACTTAAGGATTATCATTTTTACCAGTCGTGAAAATGTATTTATATCTAGTAGTCACCAATTCATGTCACTGATGTGATAGAATCCGTACATTCGTTTAACTATGCATTCAAAAAATAAATTTATCCGATTTTTTACAATAATTCAACGATTTGGATAAGTTTTTAATTGCAGGATAGGCTTAAAGGCACCAATGAATAGATTTAGTCGTGAGTTCAAAAATATTTAAAAAAGGTTCAAGTTTATTTTTTTTGCAATGTTTAATTCTTTTTTTTACTTCATCGCAAATTTCGTACTCGCTATTGTGACAATAAATGACAATTTTTATTAATAAAAACAGCAATTCTAATTTTGCCAGTGGTATACGTGTCGAGAAGTTTTAACACATTTTTTACGAAAAAAAAAAAAGATTACTGATTTTTCTTAATAATTAAATAATAAAATGAAATTATGAGCACCAGATAAAGTTGATTTAAAAAATCTAACACGATATACAATGTTTTCGGAGATATGTCACATTATTTTGTTGATTCTACTCTGCATATTGTATACTAATTATTTTTCGGAAAACAAAATATAATAATTCCAGGGGAGTGCCGTTTTAGTTTCTCTCTCAAAAACGGTTCATTCAAATAGGTTTTTTTTTTGTTAACGTTACTTCTCGTAAGCGTAATGTTCGCCAGGTTCCCGCAGACCGCAAAGGTCAATGACCGTGTGCGTGACGTACTCTGGCCCTCTAAGTCTAAACATTTGGTATTAGTTACATTGCTCTGTAATAGAAATTCGCCTTTTAAGTATTGTTTTTTCAATATTCTTTAGTTTTTACAAGTGGTAATAGGTCACACAAGTTTGAAAAAGTGTTGTTCGAGCATAGTGAAACGTAATTACCGAACGAAACAATTAAAACTTTATTTATAACATATATTTACTTCTGCAGAAGTCTACATAACAAAAAACGATGTCTGGTAATATGTGTGCTGTGTATAGTTGCAAAAATAGTTACAAAAACACTTGCCAGGTGTAACTTTTTATAGTTTTCCGAAATCAATTATTAGGAAGGGACAGTGGAGTAGAAAAATGTTAGCTATAAATGTACTTAGGTTCTTTATTATTTTTTTATTAATTTTTCAGGCAAGTTGTGTTTTCTTTTAACATATAGCAGGTACTTTTAATTTTTGCTCTGGATTGTTGCTTTTTTAGTATTAATTTAAATTTCAACCTTGTTAATTAATCTAAAAGTTATTTATATTTAGGTATCGGAATCCTCTGTAGTTATTGTGTTTTTTGTAACGTCTAGAATACATTAATTTAATTTTGAAAAAAAATATGCACTTTACCTATTTAATTTATCCCTAAATTAGGGAAAAGCGCTTATTTCTATTTAACGATGTGGGACATCCTCTCATAAAAGAACATAATATAATAAAATTTCATAAATTAAGAAGGCACTCATCTACACTAATATATAAAAGACTTAGTTGACTGACTCACTCTTCACGCTCCAGCTCAAACCGCTTAAGGTAAAAGGCTAAATTTTGGCATATAGGTTGATTTTAAGGTGTAGAGGTTCGATGAGAAGGGATTTTTCAAAACTCAAATTCCAAAGGGGTGAGACCACTCTTTAAATATTACAATATTTTTCATTTAAAAAACGATCAGTTTTTTGGAAAAACGCTTGAGCACGGGTTTTTTAATTTATTTTTGTACATATTTTAGGATTTTTTAAACATTCATACAGGGTGTTCAAAGGGATGAAACCACCATTTAAATAATACGATATTTTTTTATTTAAAAACCGGTTAGTTTAAGAAAAACGCTTGAACACGTGTTTTTACATATTTTAGGATTTTTAGAAAATTCATCTAATGTGTCCAAAGGGGTAAAACCGTCCCTTATATATTATAATGTATTTTATTTAAAAAACCGGAAAACGCTTTAATTTGCTGCTTATATTTTACTTTTTACATATTTTAAATTTTTTTAAAAACCCAGACAGGGTGTCCAAGGGGCTGAAACCTACCCCTTTAATATTATATTTTTTATTTAAAAAACGGTTGGTTATTCGGAAAAACACTTGAACACGTGCTTTTTTATTTGATTACATATTTAAGATTTTTTATAAATTTATATATTTTTGAAAAAATCGGGTCATTAATTTTTGCAATTTTTCTCAAACCGTTTGCGGTAGAAAGCTGACCTTGTGCAAACAGCTTGATTTTAGAGTGCAGATGTTCGATAAGAAGGGATTTTTCGAAACTCAGTTTCCAAGGGGGTGAAACTACCCCTTAAATGTTTATAGTGGACTCGAAAGTTCTAGAAATGAAACTGCTTTTTGGTTTAAAGAATGAGCTATATTGACTCCACAATTAGCATACTGCTCAATAGATGTAGTTATAGACCAAGAAAATGCGGTTAATTATCCTGCCGAGTTCCTATACTCTCTAAACCCTTCAGGAATCCCTCCTGAGTTAACTTTAAAAGTGGGGGCACCAGTAATGCTTATTCCAAATTTAAAACCACCAAAATTGTGTAATGAAACTCGGCTATAGGTTTAAAACATTACAAAACAATGTAATAAGAGTCTACTATTATTTCTGGCCCTGGTCTGGGAGAAACAGTTTTTATACCTATAATCCCTTTAATTCCCTCACTATCCTTTTCAGTTTAAACGTGTACAGTTTCCTTTAAAGATTTGTTTCACCATAACAATTAACAAAGCTCAAGGGCAATCCTTAAGTAGAGCTCGAGTAGATTTGCGCTACGATTGTTTTTCCCATGGTCGTCTCTATGTCGCATCCTTAGAATAAGTTCGCGTAGTAGCTTGGCTATTTTACAGCCAGAGAATGCAACAACAAACGTGGTTTATAAAAGGTACTCAAAATGAGACGATGTATCTCTTTACGTCCCTTTCATTATAGTCATATACGCGTTTTATGGTTCTTGGGCGATACCTATGTTTTATTCCCTCTTGATTGGTGCTTTTAAGATATTTTTAGGCGTTTTGACAATTTAAAAATTATTTTCCTATTTTGGAATTTTCTCACTCACACCTTCAGTATACATGTTAGTCTCAGTAAATAGCTGGTTTTACGTTCTAAAAACTTTCTGAGCAGCTGTGCTAGTTTAGAAAACACATTAAAAAATATCAATCCTTTGTTTTGTAGTAATAAAGGATAAAAAATACCCGCACTACTTGTAGATCATAGGCAACCATGCATAAGCGATCTATATACTTTTATTAAGTCCAGTTAAATTATAAAATTATTTCTATCCTTTGTAACCATAAAAAATATTAAGGATATAAATAGTTTTGTAAACTAGCTCTGCTCAGAAAATCTTTTTTTCATGTCTTTAAGAGCGCCCATTTTTTTGTAATTTTTTTTTTGTTAAGGAACTGAAGCTTTCTATGTTTTTTAATAAATTAAAAGTAATTATGTTGCAATAGTGGATGTTTTATTTCAAGGTATTCTAAAAAAATGTTTGCTCGTACTATATCTAGAAAAGGTTTCTGTAAAAAAAAGCAATATTGGTTTTTAATATTGTTTTATTCACAACAACGTACCTATTGTCTACATCAGACTTCAGAATCTCACAATATATAAACTCACAAACTTGTCAACAATATTTTTTTCCTTACAGCTAAAAAAGCCTTATTTCTAAAACACTTGTGAAATAAGGTCTAAAATAGGCATCTTTTGTTTTAGCTTACGCACTAAATTTATAACTGTAATTACTTATTTAAATCCTACATCGTTAAAATTTTAAGCTGTCTTTTTGTTGAGAAGAGTTAAACAGAAAAAAAAAACAAAGTAACAGACGCTGTTACAGAATACGTCAACAAAAAACGTAGTACCTGGATTTAGACTTTGTCATAAAAGAATAACTTCCTGACGTTTTGTCTTCAATTGTAAGAACCATCTTCAGGATATTTACCGTATGCAATTCGAAGCTACACCTCCAACGGAAAAAATATTATTTCATAGTTATAAAACCTTGAAACCGATTTATAAACTTTGCTGTGACAAAACGCCAAAACTTTTAATCCACAACGACCGCAATTTTAGCGATTCTAATTCAAATTTTTAATGTAATAAAATTTACCTATGTAAAGTTGGATATTGTAGAATTAAATCTTAAGTTCATAAATATTGATTAGATTATGTGCTACCACGATTAAGTTAAACTAGCTAGCATATAGCTACTGCTGCAGCAGAGATCGTTTCAGAAAAGTAATATAGTAAGCAAGCGATCCAAGCTCTGAAGAACTAAAAACCAGCCAACAACAGGAAGCTGTCAGATTCTCCTGGACGGCGGCCAATCTAAATATTTTTTGAGACCCGGCCCCACTAACCGTTGTCAGTTTTGCACTAAGTAATCTAACTGCCATCGTTAGTATCAACTAAATCAAGCAAATATATCAATTAGGTCAGACGTCTCTATAAGTGGTGCAATCAATTTTATATACATCAACATGTCTAGGCATATTTGACATATCTTAAAAGAGTATTTACGCAAAACTTTTAATTTTCAAAACATTTGAGTTTGGAAATGTTTTTATTTTATTCATCACCTTCTTCTTTTTTGTTAAAAAGATAGCGCGGGAAATCTGAAATATGTGAAAATACGTCCTAACGAGTCGGAGGTCGACATATTTCTGTCTTGTGATTTTTCATGCCCGGACAGTTAACAGTAGACCACTACTGTTAACTAAAGAAATATCTTGTGCTGAATGGACAATTAGAGAATACATTCTAGAAAAGTCCCCTTAAGAGGTATCATCGCTTATTTCCTAAGAATATACTCGTTGATGGCGTAGGTTGAGCAAGGAAGTACAAGGGGTCCATTGGGGACTCCTCGGCCTAAGGTGGCATCCTTCTTTAATTATAGGATGCAGTACTAATTTTTCCCCAAAATTTTTTTAAAAATATATCGTACATAGAAAGAGAGCGCCTTAACAATGTCATATAAGTATAGTTTCATGTTAGATACATATAAATAAAAGAACAAATTGTTGTTCTATATCAATTCAAAGAGAAGGGAGAAGGCTAACATTACTGCAAACTATCAAAATTTGACGTGAGATGGAAAATTAATGCAATGTTTTTCCCCCGCAACCGTCGTGGACAAACTTTGTCTTTCAGTGTAGGTTTTTAAGTGTCTCTAGTTGAGATTCTTCCATAGAACATTCCAAAACAAATTTAACTTATTCCTTAAACCAGTTAGAGTTTTCCAGTCTTTTTAAAGTTAAGTATTTAGAAAATAAAAATTTTAGTAATAAAATTCTATTTGGACACTTTTTATATGTATCTTATTCCAAAAAAGATTAATTATAAAAGGTGTAACAAAGCGCTAAATTCTAAGTGTATGTATATAGCATGGCTGATGTGTTATATAGCACACAAAACTAGAATTTCTTCATTTTTTCTACTTTTTTAAATCACTTCGTTGTTTATATAAAATTGATACATTTATTTACAGTAAAAACTAATTACACAAAATATATTCGTTTCTTTGGAATAAAGCTTTGAAGGTTTTGTATACTCACAATTTTTTACATGATTCAAATATATAAAACGATTATAATAAATTAATTAGTCGAAAAAAATGTTAACAAAACAGTAAAATAATTCACAAAGATCTGTTGGCAATGACACATTTTTCGACCTACTTTACTAAAACGCATACAGAGTGACTCACAAATAAGTTCCATTTTTTAATGCCAAATTATAGTCAAAATGTAGACTCTAGAAAACATGATTAAATTTTCAGCACTTATTTGCAAATCATTCTGTATAATATAAATTATTATATTTGGCTTAGACAAAAGAAAACAATAATTACCTATTATAACAATATATCTCCAATTTAATACTTTTGAAGGAACAGAACATATATCACTAGAGTTGTAAAAATATCACTTTTCTACTGAGGCAATCTATATATTCGAGAAGTAATTTCGGATCCCAAGCAACACGAAGTAAAAAATAGCCGCGATAAAGTGGTCAGTACATTCATCAGACCTAACCCTTATGGATTTTTTTGAAACGGAGTTACTAAAAAGTCATCGTATAACAAAAAAAATACATCAAAAATGGTGCAAAATTTTAAAAAATTAGTTTTGTTAAAATCAATGATAATTAGTTGCAATATTTCAAAAGAAAGATTTAAATTATTGATTTGTGTTTAAATAATTTAGAATCCTTTTAGCAGTAGTGTCCTTATATTCTTTTTTAAAGTGGTATATTTCTTTTCAGGCGGCTGCATATAAGGAAGAAAATAACAATAACACAATGTTAAGTTCATGTTAAAGAACAAAAAAAAATTAAACGCTAACACAGTACAACATAAATGTTAGAATAAAATAAAACAGTTACAAAACACTCATTATAAAGCCGGTAAAAGAAAAAAGGAAAAATTAGCAAAATGCACTCACTTCTCTATCCTTCTCTGTTCTCTTTAAATTTATTTACACTTATCTATTCCAACAAGAAAAGAGATTTTGTCAGGAATATTTAAAGTTTGCACCATTATGATTCGAACTTACCTATTCCAACCTTAATAACTGACCTTGAGTATTGTATCAATTCAATATCAAAGCCCACCAATTCAAGAAGAAAAGAATGAACTAAGAAATAGTTTCATCAACATTACAACTAACTATATAAACGCTTTAAAAAACAATATATTTAAATCCAATAATATAATGAGAACTTTTAAAATCTGCAAATCTTTTTTAAAAGATCACCCGCACTTGACAATAATGTGTTCTGATAAGGAGAATGCTACTGTACTAATGATGTATGTGAGGATTACACTTCTGCAACTAAAAACTTATTAAAGGACGAACAAGCCTATACAAAACTTGCTTTTGATCCAACAACTAAAAATAATAATTATCACATTACACTAATCAATACAAAATTAAACAGACAAATACTGACAAGTGTGATGACAGATAGTTTAAATTTCCCTACATCCGTAATTTTTCAGAAGAAATAAAAAAAAAATCCTAAATACAAGTTAGCTTTCTACAATATTAAATCTGTAAACTGCCCTTAAAAGATAAAACCCCCAGGGACATCTCTCTTTAACCTTATATATAAAATATCATGTTTAGATTGCAATAAATGCTACGTGGGGACTACAAAAAAGCCCTTATATCAACATCAATATGACTGTAGAGAAAGAAATCGAAAAAAGCTGAGAAAGCAAACCATCATTTTCTCACCCATAATTTTGATTTTCAAAATGTTTCTATATTACATAGGGAACAAATTATTTTAAGAAAAGCCTTAGTGAAATTATTTTTCTTTTATTAAATAATACGATTAACCCTAAAACTGACACCCAAGGCTTTTAAATATCCAATATACCAATCTGATTAATTCTTTTAAAACAAATATGTAAAAAATCATCGATTTAAGACGTTCGTAGTATATATATTTTTAAAGAACCTAAATAGGGAAAAAAGATTATAATGTGATTATAAATGTGTATTGTATTGCAACTGATAAGATCCCTATAATTCTTTGCAATCTTAGTATTGGTCATTGTGAATTGTATGTTTTATGTTTCGCATAATGGTGTAAACTTCCAATTTACCTTATAAAACCTCGTTTCTTGTTGCAATATGTAAGTGTAAATATATTTAAAGAGAAAGAGAACAGAGGCGGGAAGGGAAGAAGGGAGTTTTTGTTTTTTTTATCGATTTCATGATGAGTGTTTTGTAAATGTTTTACTCTATTCTAACATTTATATTGTACTGTGATAGCGTTTCAAATTTATTTTTACATATTTTTTTTCTTAAAAAAAAACTAAACCATATTAATCCAATTTTTAGTACGTCTTAAGGACGTATATAGTCATTGTGTTTATTGGTATTATCTTTCCTTATATGCTGCCGCCTGAAACGAACGATAAGATATGTATAAGATTTAATTTCTTTTCCAGACTGGCTAAAGACCCAACAAAGATCGAAACGTTGGCATTTTTGGAATAAAAGAAGGTTTTATTTGTTGTCCTGAACCCACAAAACAACCTACCAACCTACTTATCAAATTGACTTTAAATTTTGCACAGAAATGAAGTGTGACATAGGGATAAACTGGTAACATTTTGGTGAGAAGCAACGAAGACGGATCAAAAGGGCCGCCTAATGAAATCATTACCAAAAAAACACTTACCCCATTTAATTGAAATCTTGCACAAAGATCAAGTATAAAATAGGGGAATTCTGTATGGCAAAACAAAATGGCGGCCTAATAAAATGTTTAAATATTCGGAGAAATACAATTTCCTGGAATATATCCTTTTTTGAAGGAAAATAATAAATAACAAATTATTTTTTACACATTATGTAAATAAAGCTATGGAAAAATAAATAATAATAATACAGTCCGTCTAACGTAATTTAAATTAATGTACCTGCTTAAATTCTGATGCAAGGGGTCATAAATACACTTTTCATTGCCATTATAATTGTCAGTCGATAACAAATGAAAAATAAAACAACTAAATAAATAAACTGAAATTATGAGGTAGACCTACGCAAAATAGCCGGTAGACCAAGGTCCGTAAGTAGATAGTATACCAAATATTGATCTGCTTTAATATGGTTAAATATCACAGTAACTGACAACATTGCAAGTATTTCTCTCACGTAAACGGCATTAGCTATAAGGTAACGGTTAATATCAATATTAAATGACTAACGTTGCAGAAAATATATTTTAACTTCATATTTTAAAATTAACTTTATGTTTTGAGTTAATCTTAACATTATGCAGTCAATATTGATATTAACTATTGTTGATCTTTAGCTGTAACTTATAAAAAGCTTCAGCCCGTTGCTAATTTAGCTAGCAATTTGGAAAAAAATGACAAAATTTAAAAGATGGAAAAAAAGAGAAAGAAAGAAGAAAAATAGAAGTTATCAAATCATCTTTACAACAATTTCTTTTTGTTAGCAGGTAAAGTGTGTTACTTGGGTAAACTATTTCTGAATTTAAAACTATCTGTATCTCACAATATTGTTAATGCCTTAAAAAAATCAAGAAATGTGTATACAATCTAACTGTAGTCTACCTAAAAAAAAAATCTTATTTAAATTCATTACATCTGTTTTTAGTTGCATTTTGCAAAGAACTGCAACACCCAGTATACACATGATCACGATATGTAATCTAACTACTAAAATTATTTTCTGTGACTAAAATTACCATCACACAAATGTATACAATAAGTTTCTATCATAGAAATGGTATACTCCATTGATGTGTTTTAACACTTTGCCCTCGATCAGATGCCTTCCATAGTTGACAGCCTCAATACGGTCCCTGGCTAAACCAACCTTTATAAGCCAATCTATGAACTGTGAACCCGTGAAGACGTTTTTATACGTTTTGAAACGCCATCTAGAAAAAGTGGAATGAATTACTTAATAACTATGGAAATGTTAAAGCATTCATTTGTAAAGTAAAGGGATATCCAAATAAATGTGAACAGTCCTTGAAAATTCTTTCTTTATAAAAATGGACGAAAATGTTAAATATGAAAGTTTTCTAGACTTTTGTGGATCATTCCTTAATATTATCAGCAAAACTCAGCATGGAATAAAAAAGATACAGAAAATAATATCGATTTTCTGATTATTTTAAATTGAATGTTATGAATTTTATCATATTTTTTGGATTTCATGAAAAGTTCTAGACTTATTTTGTATAACTTACCCTATGGTATTTTACAGTCGCTTTTGAAATATTTGAATTTATAATTTTGCTTAAATTAATTTAAAGTTAAATATTTTTATTCAGTTCAGTATTAGTTCAGTTCAAAAAACCAAAAAAGATTTTTGTTTGTCAATCTAAACGCAACAAATAATCTGAACACATTTAAAAATAACATTATAGATGGCTGCAAACTATCATTTTTCTCATATGTAGGTTACATGTCAAACAAACTGACAAATTTTAAAATTTTGAAATCAATTCTTTTCTATTATTTAATGTTTCTTACGATCGGCGCACTGATGAGTCCCGATAGGATGAAAGTATTTGTACAACTACTATGTGTCTATAAAAACTTAAGGTAAATGACACAATTTCGTATGCTTGTTTAAATAATATTGCTTATATTATGTATCGAAACATTCCGTAAACAGACTAGTCTACATGTTGAGTTACCTAATTTTATTAAATATTTGCTTCAAATAATTTAAAGTGGGCTTTTGTAAACAATTTTACCCACGGAATTTGACAAATTTAAAATATACATTTGAAAGATTACCTTTTTTTAATACTTCCTATACACAAAAATTTATGAATGAACCACTTTTTCAGATTAAATCCAAAAAAACTAAGGTTTCGGAAGGTTGCACTGAACTTGTTTTTGGGGTATCGCTAAAAACATATTTTTCACAAACTTAATCTATGAACTACGTAAAAGATTGATTATATTATAATGCTCTATAACACAAAAATGATTATTTGTAACTAAAAGTTAGAAGTAATTATTATATTAGACATTATTAAACGTTTTTCAACATAATTACAACAGCTAAATAAAGAGAGAGCGGGAGTGTCGCCTGTTGGATGGAAATCCAGTGTGCTAGGGATGCTACGTTGCCAAGTTTATTTTATATATGACCTATATAAATTATATAAAAAAAAACAAAATGCATGTGTGGTTTGTGGATCGGTACGAGCAGGAGCGCGAAGGCACTAGGTGGATTGGTACCAGGTTAGCACCAGGTTAGGGGCCGTAGGCATCATCGTTAATGCCCTAAAAGACGAACAACAGAGCAGAGCACCACTGGCGAATGTTAGACTTGCGCCAGTGATGCATCCCCCTGTTGATTAGTGTTGGATGCACTAAATATAAAAGGCGAACGACAGCGAAGTGCATCACTGGCGGAAGTCTAACATTCGATATCGGCACAGGGGGGCCAAATCCGTTACTGTCGGGAGACAAACGTGAAAAATTTAAGCTCCATACAATAATGTAAGTTTGGCAACAATGTAAGATAACCTTTCTTCAAATTGTCATATTAAGGAATATGGCGCATTGGAATGCAGTGGAAATATCGAATTTCTTTTTGGTTTTTTTTATTAGAAAAAGTGGTTCATCCATTTCTTTTATTTTCTTAAAACAGTTAAATGAAGGTAAACTTTCTATTTTATATTCAAAAATTATCAAATTCCGTGGGTTTAATTGTTTACAAGACCCTTTAAAGTGAAATATTTTTATTCGGTTGCGAAAAAGCCAAAAAAGATTTTTGTTTGTCAAGATATATGCTACCTTTTTCAATTTTACGTATTTAAGTGAACGGCAATGTCAAGATTGACAAAATAATACTTTAGTCATGTGTTAATTTAAGGACACACATATACTGTGTGATCCACTTTTCATAAGAACACCTCTGTATCTCCGGAATTAGTGACGATTGTTTTACGATTTTGGTGATATTTATAGATTTAAAATCTGATTGTTCTGACATAATCTTAACTTTGACATCGCTCATTGACGTGCAAACCTAGATGGAAAAAAGTGTCGAATTTTTGATAAAAATTTTAGCGATTTTCTTATGGAAATGTTGATCCTAGATTTCTTTCCCAGGTTCAATAAACATGGTAAAAATTTAAAAAAATGTAAAAAGAATTTGGCCTTTGAAATGTAAAAAAATGCATTTATTGAAAGTTCTTATCTCCGAAAGCCAATGAAATATTTTGTTAAAATTTGGTATAGAGAGGGTTTTGATGATGCTGAGTAAGAATCTAAGATCAAAGAGATTTTCGTAGAAGACATACATAAAAATCATTTGACGCGATTGGGTATTTATTCAACCTTAGTTGAATAAAATGGTTTTATTACTTGCACTATTAGATAGATATTTAGGTAATAATAATAATATCTAGCCAAAAAGTACGTCCATCTATACAAAAACGGAAAAAAAGGCGGACAGGATAGTTGTTTTGGAGAATATTGCAAAAATGCATCGGCAAACTTGCCAGAAAAAATGTTATCTTTGTTCCCAGGGAATGTGATAAAAGGAAATAGTGGTTTGATGCATTTAAAAGAATTCAAATTCCTAGAATATTTTTAGTAAAATGGGTTTATCTAGTCAAACCAGTAGTGGTTTTGTAGAAACAAATTCTAATAATTTACCCAAGGTTAACATGTTTATGTTGCATAATTTTTTAAAGCTAGATAATATTAAGGTAATTTACAGTAGTGACAAAATATTTTTCATAATAATAATATAATTCAATAAATAAGAAGTTTTTTCCTGCTTAGCAGTCCTTTATAAGCATATTTTTTTAGTTCTGGAAGGGAAAGTTACAGAGCTAAGCTCATATCTAATAGTTTTTTTAATTATTTGTTGTATAGTTGATACAAATTGAGAAATAAGAAATTCATACTTAAAAAAAGCTGGTGAGCATTTGTTGCAAGATTAATATAATTTAAAAATAAATACTTTCTATACATTTTCAATCTTCTATTGAAAATCTAAGAATTTAAGACCTGAATAACCTCCCTGTGCCCACTTTTAGCCTCACAAATTTTTAATCCACTTTTTACCAGTCAGTTGATAATAATTAAAAAAAAACAAAAATTATCCGTTGTAAGCGTCGTAACAGGCGTTCCATGTTTTTTTTCTAACATGCCTCAAATAATAAAGTGAAATGTTATTCATACAATAGTTTTGTGAAACCTTACTTAAGATATTAACATTACGCCGAGGAAGTATAAACTGCAAAAACTGTAAATACTTTAAACCCATCTATAAAACAAAAATACCTCGAACAAGAAAATTAAACAATTTAGATCAAATAAAACTAATTTATTGCTACATAAACATCTAAAACTTCTGGGACTCACGTTAAAGTGATCCACACAACAGTAAAAACAAGTTTTGCTATTTTAAAAATCTTTTTTAATTGCTTCAAACCACGATTTTCTTTTATCACATTCCCTAGGAACAAAGATAAACATTTTTTTTCTGGCGAGTTTGCTGATGCATTTTTTGCAATATTCTCCAAAACAACTCTTAATTATCCTTAACTCGTAAACTCGACACAAGTAATAAAACCATTTTATTCAACTGAGACTGAATACCTAATTAAACTTATAAAAATATACAACACAACTTTATAAAAACTTTCCTCGAATGGTCATTTTGGTCTTTGTCAAAAATAGTATAGCTGAAAAAAATCACCCTGTCTCAGGCCTTAGTCTCTGTACAGGGCGTTCATTTATATTTTTACACCTACCTACAGCTTTAACAAAAGAAACATGACAACTTCTAACCCTTTAAAGGTTTGCATTTAAAGATAAAGATATAAGACCTGATATATTGATCATCAGCATGAAAGACTCCTGTTTAAAGTTCTGTAGGATCATCATATCTTTTAATTAAAGCTGTAGGTAGATGTCAAAATATAAATGAAAACTCTGAACATAGAAAAATATAGGATATTCTTGATGTTGTTATTTTAGGAACATAATAAACTATATTTATTTGGAGGGTGTCAAAAAATTGTTTTTTATTGTTGGCAAAAATTCAGTGACATCGTTTTTTTTTCACAAGAAAATATAACTTTTGAAATCCTATTATTGAAATTAAAAATAAATATCTTCAGCTTCTAGTTACAGTTTTTAAAGTTCATAAAAAAATCTGCATATATTTAGAATATATTTCAAAATATTTGATAAACATACAAATTTCAAAAGTTTTTTAGTCTATCAACAATGTATTTGATTCTACGTTAAATCACCCTGACCAACCTTTTGTCTGTAGCTATCGTGCCCTTACAGTTCCTAAGGTGATGAGTGACGAACTGATCGCAGACGTGTTTGGTCTCCAGACTTAGTTCGTCCCAAGCAGGAAGATTTAATGTGTTAGCTCCGTACCATATTTTTCTCCAGTACTTGATAACGGGGAATACCACTTCTTTCATGTCGAGCCCAAAAATTATAAAAACTATGGAGCTCTGGCCAAAATTCAAGATGGCATCGAGGAATGACAGTTCTACATAGATTCCAGAGATTTGTTCCATTACCAGAGTCCATATTGATAAAGAAAGACCCTAAAAGATGATTAGAAAATAAAATAATTAACTAATACTAGAGTCACTAATATTATCGCAAATCAGTATTATAAATAAAATTAAATTTAGTGTTAAAATTTTTGAATTAAAATAATAGTTAACGGTAGATTTTCCAAAAATCCAAAATTCGGTTCTAAGGTAATTGTTGATGGAAGCCATTGATAAAATGTGTTTAGAATGTCCCACTGACTTTTAAAAAATAATATATAGGGTTAATGATATAAAAAAAAGTGTATGACGTCATAATTCTTACACGGGCGAAGTAATGATCAAATAAGTACTATCAAAAAATTCAGAGTCAAATAAATATATCTGACCGGTAAAACAGCTTTTTCTTCCAAATTATGAGGATTTTCAACTTACAGAATTTAATCCAGTTAAATATTCCACCGTGAATACTGAGTATTCAATATTATATTATATTATGACTAAGAAAAAGATGGAGTTTTATGCAGGAAGTGCTATTATTGTCACATTCGGGAAAGTTTAAAGATGACAAAACATTTTATTTTGTAAATATATCACATTTCAGCTAAGAAAACGTTGCATCTTTGAAGGGTATAAAAGTGAAAACTAATTTTAAAAGGCATGTTTGCACAGGGTCATTTCTTATATATTGACATCCGCCCTAGCTCCTTTATTTGAAGAGTTGTCAAAAAATTGTAAATACGAAATTTTGAGGTTTTTTCAAAAACCTTCAGAATTTGTGGCAAAATAAAATAACGTTATCCATAGCTAAAATGACTTTAATAAACCTAATTTTTACCCATGTTAATAATAAATATTTCGCGAACGGTAAAAGTAAATATGTCCAATATGTAGCTGCTTGAAAAGGGCAAACCAGTCTTTTTAAATTTCACTTGTTTTCAAAATACTGACGTTTGAGAATTAACATACGTAGTACCACAGGTTAGTCCTTGAAAGGGTAAAATAGGAAAGTGAAAACCATTTTACTCTAAGTAGAGCTATTTGGATTCTATTCAAAATATTGAAATTATTAATTTTCAAATGTCAATATTTTGAAAACAACTGAAGTTAGGTATATGGTATGTTACATCAAGTATTCTTAGAATTTCGTATAAAAGTCAAAAATCTAATAAAACATTAACGCAACCATTAAAAAAAATTACACCAACAAACACCACAAAAACCTCTAAAAATTTTGTGTTTATTTTTTTTTTGACAGCTCTTCAGATTAAGGAGCTGGGGAGGGGGTCAATATATAAAACATGACCCTGTGTAAAATGAAAACAAAAATCATGCCTATAACACGTCTTGTCATAGAAAGACATTAAACTTACCACAAACATACTACACAGCAACGAAATCAACAGCACAGTGTGTCGTAAAATCTGAGGATCATGGGAATCCGGATCTTCTTCTATGGGTTCCAGATCGTCGTCTATTGGTTGTTGGTACTGACCCACCACGGCTCGACACGCTTCTCTCCGAGGTCCTTGGCAGCCGAATTTGGTAGCACAAGCGGCATTAGTTGTCGTCGAGGTTAATTGGTTGGGACTTTGGGAATCTTGTTGGGTAACTGATGTCTTTGCTTCGACTGGTAATTTCTTAACTGAACTAAAAGTAAGGCGGATCATAAATAGATTATCAAGTTTTTCTGAAAGAACTTTTAATACTACAGATGACATAATTAACGGTCTAAAAAACAAAAATACTCCAGATATCTTTTGATAAACCTGTGCATTAAAGAAAATATTTTTTTATTAGTTTTTATGGGGATGTCCCCTATACAAAAAAAAGGGAGACAAATATTTACCAGAGAACTATTATTTCAACAATAGTCTAAATTGCATGTCGAAAACTTCCTGGAGACTAATAAATGCTGTATGAACTCTCAGTTTGGCTTTAGGAAAAATAAAAGTACAGTCCTGAATAATTTCACAAATTCAAATTTAATTGAGTTCTTATGTGTGATTTAAGTAGAGATTTTTTATTGTGTCGATGGGATACTCTTCAAGGAACTAGGAAAGTACAACTTTTGTCCTGAGAACATTGAATTTGTGGGGTCATATCTAATGGACAGAGTTCAGATTGTGAGACTGTCTGAGCAGTAGTCAGTAGAAGGCGTTATCGATATCGGTGTACCTCAAGGCTCCATTATGGGTCTATTATTACTTCTAATCTACCGAAAATAATATATCTGACACTGACTACAGCAAGGTATACACGTTTTGCTGCTGACATCGCGGAGGTGGTTTTTGCAACTGATGCTTTTGAGAAGGCCCTAAGGGGTTCAATCGTATTACAGAAAAAAAGCCAAGGAATGGTTTGCTGTTAACCAATTGTTTCTGAACAATGACATTAACAAAACAAGCTGTCTTCGTAAGGAGAGATGTGAGAAACCTTAATAATAGAACGAAATTTCTGTAAAGGAGTATTTGATAAATTGATCAAGCTTTTTATCTCTGGATGTTTTGAAGAGTATGTATTTTAATCCCATTACTCCTATTCTTTCCTTGCATGGTCACATTCTTTAGAGGTTTACCGAGTTTTTGGGCTGCAACAATATTGGCTGGACTTGGTTTCAGGGGCAACTGCCGCGGCCGTATGCATTATGTACCCTTAAGGATTATAACACATTCGTCACGATATATCCTTGAAAATCTTAACGTGTACCAAGAAAAATGAGGGCACATTTCTGGGCCACGAAAGTGTAGATGATCATAACACCAAGTTTTAAATGTTTAATGTTAACCCGACATCATAAAGATTTTACCAGATAAAATATTCATAGGGGTGCAGTTATAAAAAAGAAGACAGAATTACAAGATACAAAGTCATGATAGAAATTTTCTGGATTTTTTTATAATAAATACATTTTCTTTGTTTATTCAAACTGTCAAAAAATTGTTTAAATAAAAGTTGAAGGGTGTAATATAGTTCACATGATGCTGTCAATTTCAAGAAATGACGATTCTTCCTGTGAGTTGCGGGCGGCAATGCCGTTAAAAAAATGCAGGGAGCGGGCAGACCACATTTTCCAAAATACAAAGCATGCTAAAACCTTTCCTTGCTCCTATGTAAGAGCTCTAAAGAGAACTTAGAAACGGGCAAAAACCGTGCCATAAGAGGCAATGTATTCTTACTGACTCCATCATGTTAGAATTTTTTAAAGTATGATGTCTAAAGAAGCAATTGGTAAATGTCTTCTCCAGTTTTTATATGTTGGTATAATAATAATAAATGCTTTTATTGTCGATAAAATTCAGTGTATATAAAGAAAACAGCAATAAAAAAATCGACAAAGCAGAGCTCTTACACTCAACCGAAAATAATATAAATTAAAAAGACCCATTAGCATATAACCACTGTAACAAAAAGTAAATGACAAAACCTAATAAAATACTTGAACCCATAACAGTTAAAACAAGAATACATTATAGTTGGAAGAAAAAAACAAAAAAAAACAAATAATTGTTAATACAGTAGGACATTACCGCCTGGGTTAAATGTAAAACAGAAAAAAAATAGGAAATAATAAACACATAAAAAATACAAATACATACATACAAATACATAAAATAATATTGCTAGCCATTACATAGCATAGCATGAATGTAAACATATTTTATTTGCTCTTCTGTTGGGAGAGAGGTTGAAATTGAAAACTTCATATTTATATATATTCAGATGTAATTACCCAGATGATTTAATGGAATCAGGAACCCTGTTGTATAGCCTAGTGACGTTATACGAAAATGATCCACGGAATTGAGTGGTTTTATGCTGGGGAGGAGTCTTGGATTTAAAAAAATTAAAAACAATTTTTTTATCTCAGAAATTTGCGTCCAAGAAAAAAAAAGGTGATGGCCTGGGAATATTTATTCACAACAGATTTAGTTTTAGGAAAAATTGAAAGTGAATACTCATTTATTACCTTTAGTATAAAATCTCCAGAAATTATTGTTTGTGGTGTATATCTCACGTAAAGTCGTAACTGACAAAAATCGAAAAAATGAGTTACACCATTTGAGACCCTACAGGCACCCCAGCTAGCACTAAAGTAGCTACAACTGTTTCCACTACTATTTTTAAGAGTTTTTACGTATTTATTACTAATAATTCTACCATTTATCAACAAACACTTTGGGTTACACGTTTTTAAGTATTATATATGTATTTGTTACTGCAAATAATACTTTATAGTAATTTTTCATGAAAAGTAATTATATAATAACTACTGCCAAGCAACTACTTAAGTAATTGACTCCAAGGTCGTCATTTCTTTTCCAGTACATAATAGTAATTATTCAAAGTTACTGTTTCTAATCTGTTTACTAAATTACAACTTTGCAGAGACTACTCCATTATGTTCAAATGTACTCCTATAACGTATTACTATAAAGTAAAACGAGTCGTTGCAGAGTAGAAAAAGTTATCGTCTACTGCTACTTTAAACTGGCTATTACCAGTAGTTATTCTTCTGTTACAACTTAGAAGTAAGAATTACAAGGACAGTGGCAACAATAAAGTAACTAATTTTTTATTAGTTCGGCCATATTGCTCCTAAAATCGTTTTGTTTACTTTTCGCCTACGTGGGTTTTATATGAGGTTTGTTGTTTTAATGTCTCATATATTAGTTTTTGTGATTATTAAAATGAATATTGATTCGAACAAGAAGTTTTCAGCCATTGGCCATATGGAGAAATGTACTAAGGCCTGGTTCACCTGTTTTTTTTGCTTGTAATTATAAAGTGTTTGTGATGAATGTGTAAATAACTATGACCGTAAATGTCTTAAGTTAAAATTTATTCCAAGAAAAGTTATTAAATATTGTATATTATTATATTTTGGTTTCATGGTTTAGTGTGTTTTACTTCATTCTGCAGCTCAATTTGAGGTAGAAGCTCTCTAAGATTAGCATAAAAGAAACTTTATTTTGTAGGCCTTCTTCAGTGCATATTACATTATTAAATTCACTTGGCAGACAACTCTCATTAATCACTTGCACAAACATTGGTATTTGTTAAAAATCTAAATGAAAAAGTAAGTTTGTACTAGATAGTTCGAATAGATTATTAAAGTAAAACATTAACATAACCCTACATTCACAACTGACGCTGACAGATGTTAATATAAAAAAAGATTCATTTAGTCATATTTTTCGAAAAACTAACGATAATATGGGTGCCTCCATTTAAACCTTTAGAAATTTTGCATCCATTTGGCGGGTGGGCTTCTATTGTCGCCACTGTCCTTCTAAGGTCCTTGTAATTCGGTCTACAGTTATTAATTAGTTGTGTATGTGTTGTGTTATCGCCTACGAGTAACAAGTTAAAATGGTTCACAATGGCTTCACATACCATAAGAAAAAAGTAGCTGTCGTCACTCAGCCACATTTTATAGAAAATTAAAAATATCACAACTTGGTTATGTCATACCTGATCAAAATACAAGAGTTCTAACCACACTACACCACAACTTGTTACGTTCTGGACGCGCGTTTTGCTAACCAAGTTTGACGTATTCATGACTAAAAGTGCTACTTGGGACATCTCACGAAGTGCCGCAACTGTACACAGTATCACGGCAGTGATGGTATTTGGATTCAACGTATCTGACAATCAACACCAAATTTTTCTCACGTACAAGCGTAGGTGCAGTTACGTCCCTTCGTGCGGTGTTTTTGAACAAATTATCTACGTCCCAATCTCGAAAGAAAGCGCCATTTTTTTATAAATCCGACTGTGAACTTTTAATTCACGTTTTATGATGTAGCGAGTAAAGATTGTTTTTGTTTTGTTTGGAACGAATCTGTTAGAAAACGTGGATCTTCTGAGACTGTCTGTTTTGAGGTTTTAGAGGAGTATAACCAAAAGTCAAGTTTCTGTTTATTTGCTGATAGCTGCTATGGACGGAACAAAAACAGCATTATTGCTGCAACGTAATTTTATTCTTTATCAAAACTGGACAGCATGGAAGAAATTTCTCTGCGATTTTTCGAGATGAACCACGGGCAAAATGAGGGCGACTCGGCGCACAGCGCAGTATCCACAGCAATATCTGGTGCTGGCGATATTTTTAACCTATCTCAGCTATACCCTGTTATTAAATTAGCCCGAAGAACGCATCCCTGTAAGGTCATAATAATGAAATATACCGATTTTAAATTGTTGTCAAAAGAGCTTCGCATTTTAAGTGTTAGAGAAACTGATACTGGCAAAATCATAAAATGGCCAAACATTATGGAAATAATCGTTAAGAATGAGCAAATGAATTTATTTTTAGTCATGTCCAGGATGAATACGATGGTATTACCCTAGAGAGATTTAGAGGTAGTCTTTCGATTTCTTCTTTAAACAGTGAGCCCAGAAAGATTGCTAAAAATAAATACGAAGACTTAGTTGCACATATGATATTGCATGAAACAGACATAGTATTATAGCATTGGCCTTCTTAGTTTTAAAGTTGATTGATATATTTTTTATACAAAATGGTTACCAATATTAGATTGTTAACAGACATGTGAAAATGTATTTCTTTACCTCAAGTTTTGATTAAAATACAATTTACCTGAACTACCCGATGTTTATTTTCATAATAATATCCCTTACCTACAAAACAGTACTGTCTGACATATCCAATATGTCAATAAAAGAAAATCGCACAAAATGACGTATCTATATATTTTTCAAAAAAACTCAAAAACTAAAAAAAAATTAGCTATCAAACAATTAAAAAACATATAAATGGCCCATAACCTCAGTATTTCCCATCAGTTTGATCATAGTTATAAAAACTACAACAAGTTTAATACAGGTAATTTTTTATTTTCTTCTCTCCTGAAACATTTACAAAATGCTAGTTACGCCAGTACGTGATAGGGAAAGATGTGTACCACTTTCAGTAAACATTAAAAAGTTTTTAAAATTCATAGATGAAAATTCAAGTTTAATAGACCATCTTTTGACAAATTCAGCTAAGAAAATAGAAATATAGGACACTGCAACGATCTGTCAGTTGAACTTCACCGATCAGCTTTTTTTTGACCGGCGTAGGACAAACGAATCGATTTTTTACACGGTAGTATATGGGACTTTTGTTATTTATTTTTATTTTTTTACCTTAAAATGCCTTCTTTTTCTTGTAGTTTCAAAAATTTTTAATTTTAGATATGAAAAACGATAGAATGAACTTTCGTCGATGTGGCTGAAGTGGATTACTGCAATACGAAGAGGATTTATGTACTACTAAATTAAATTAGGCCCAAGTGTGTGCAAAACATTTCATATTAATCATAATAGAAAACTCCAAACGTTGGTTCAATCTTGAATTATTAAAATTACTTAAGATTGGGGATAATTATTATGCTAAGAAGAAACAGAATCCAACAAATAGCTATTATGATAAAAACTACAAAAGTTGTAATAAATTCATCAAAAAAACAGATTCTAAAAATAAAAAAAGATTATTATAATCAACCATTTTCAATTGGAACACAAAAAACAATATGGGAAAATTTACAGTTAATTTTGAGAAACAAAATTAAAAATAATCATGGTGTCATTGACTACATATTGATAAATTCTAACAAAATTGTGGATAAACTAGAAATTTGTGAAAAACTAAATAATCATTTTGTAAACGTTGGTGAAATTTTAAACCATCGAATATCATTTAAATGAACGGAAATGCGATCTATCCTTTGCAAGCCACAAATTAGCCGAAAGCAGGCATTCTGAATAAGCTGCAGTCTACAGGGATCACTACGAAGCAAATTAGACCCATAAACTCAGTCTTAATAAGAGACAATAATAACGAATCACAATGTAATATACGAAATTTTTTAATCAGTAAATGGCGTATGGAGGAAACTAGTTTTAGATTGTAAAATTCCTTTTTGGTAGTATTGGTAATGACTGGAAAATGTCAGCCTAAAATCTACAACAACTCCCAGAATTTTTGCTTGGTTAGTCAGTTTGTTATTGGGAATAATACTGAGACTATTAAAACACTGTAAAGCAACAAAAAAGTAATTTCTTTGGTTCTACTATCCCCCCCCCACCAATTCGCAAAAATAGGTTTAAAGTTGTAAAAAGAATTAATTATTGTACTTAGAATATTGAGACTTTTCTGAGAATTTTTTGTGATTTCTAGATCCTCAAAAAGGTTGAGTTTTAATCCTTTACAGTTCAACTGTATATAATTTTACAGTTTTTTGAAGGAGAGAAAAGGTGATTGTTAAATTTAATATAAAAACCAAAGGCAGAAATAGATGGTCTATTAAGGAGTTCTTTGATTCTGACCTGTAAGGATTTGAAAGTCTTGCCAACATATGAGGCATTACAAGGGTCGTAGCCACGTTTAGTATACTCAGCTTTGTTCACGGGTTCAACACGGTCCTTGTTAACTAACAATGAAGACAACTTGGACCTTGTTAACTAAGAACGAAGACGATGTGTTAATCGTTTTAAAGGCAACGGTAAACATTACATATACACTAGAGAGTTGTGAAGAAAATGGAAGACAATTTCCATATTCTTACCTATTAATACTGCCTCCGGTACTGACTAAATCTTCGATATCAACTACAGGACTAGTAACTTCTTTTTCTTCACAACAACCTTCTTTTATAGTTGGAAGTCCATTACATTTTGCATTGTTCAGGCCAGTTTCACCATTTGTACAACACTGAGTACTACTAGACTGTTCAGCAACATCATCTATTTAAAGGAACATGTTGACATTAATTAAAGTTTCTAATCTCACCATAATTGGCCCTAAATAATTAGTATTTATTTCTAATGAAAACAATGAAAGTAAAAGAGAAATGCCCATTTTATAGTATGAAGGTAGGATTTAAAGACTTACCAGTGATTTGGGGATCAAAATCCGTTGCAATTTCATTAGACAAGTCTAAATATCGGCTGTATCTTCGGCGATAGCGCTGGTGTAAAATTAAACAACCTGCAGTCACTGTAACATAAAACAAACATAAGAAACTTTTATCTCGGTCAACAAGTATATCTTCATTTTCTTATAACTAAGATGGGATTTGTTTTAAATAGAAAGAACTATGTAATAAAATAAGAAATAGATTTTCATGATTATGAAGGAAAGCTCCTTCCCCGCAGAACTCTGGGTCTAACCAAAAGTCATATTGTTCCCTGAGAGTTGATGTTGAAAATACATTATTTTAAAAGATTATATTCAATGGAACTAAGCTTGTTTTATATAAATGATTGTATTTACTGTAACATAAAGCACACATAAGAAACTGTTATCTCAGTCAATAAGTATATCTTTATTTTCTTATAACTAGGATGGAATTTGTTTAAAATAAAAACAAATATGTAATAAAATAAGAAATAGTTTCCCATGAGAGGGAGGGAAAGCTCCTTCCCCTCAGAACTCTGGGTCTAACCGAAAGTCATACTGTTCCCTGAGAGTTGATGTTGAAAATAAATTATTTTAATATTATATGGAGCTAAGTCTGTTTTATCTAAATGATCGTGTTTACCTTATTGGTACTTACCAATAAAACATAACACCAACAGTGAAACAGCAACTATAGCTTGTGAAGCTCCATAAGCAAAATTTGGATTCCTCTTTTCAAATGGCAAATTTGATGACTTATCAAAAATCAACAGCGCGGAGCAAAGTAAAATTGGCAACCTAAAAAAATAAAATATATTAACTGTACTTATCAGGGACCCTATCAAGTAAATGCAGAAAAACTTCAAAATATTAATTTATGATTTTATTGTAGCTAATATTATACTCAAATTTATTTTTATTTAAATATTTAATATAGATGATGATGTATGGGTAAAGATAAAATGAAACAACTGTAAATACAATTCTTGAATATTCATTCATAGTCACTGTAAGAGAAATTATCTAATTTAAAGTGATTAATGTTTTAAACAATTCGCGAAAGATACTTTATGTTCACAAAAAGAATACAGTAAACAAAAAACTTACCCCCATCCAACACTGAAGAAAAACGGTTGCAACTTGAGCACAAAGCAGAGACTCCTACACTGCAAAAACAGCAATGTTATTGACAATATAGCGGTCCATATCCTTGAACTATACACACCAATCGTAAATAACGCAAACTGAATGTAGTTTCGATTCTGTTCTACTTGTCCTAAGGTATTCCATAAAATTGCGCCTAAGCAACTGATAAACTGAAAAGAAATAAAAGGTCATAGCACAGCGCTTTCAACTAACAAGTCATTCTTTTTATACTTTATTCGCCCACCTTCATCACATACTTCGATATGATGTGGGTTTATTTTCTATCTAGTTTTATATTTATGAACGACAACGCGAGACTACCTGTATTGTAAACGATTTCTTAGAAATAATCAAATTAAACGAATGGTATGGCTCGCAAAGTCACTGGATACAAATCCAATAAATCATTGTTGTGACATGCTTAGACACGTCTACATGAGCAACTGAAAACTGACAAACTGCTAGCCTGATTCAGAAAGAATGGCTACAGATCAGGCGGCGAAGATTGACAGCTACAAAGCAATAATGCCACGTCACAGTCGTGATTTATTTTTATTTATCGTCAATTTACTGAACATCCCGGATTTGAACTGGTACAACAGCAAAAGGTTCAACGATTAACCAAAAGCAATTTATAGAGGATACTTCAGCCTATGAAAGGGGATATATTTAATCTTCAGTTATGTTCTAGGAAGTCCTATGTAACTAGTCAAACAGAAAAAAAACTTTTGTGTTTTATCCTGTAATATCTTAACAGGACATCGAGGAACAAAAAACATCAGGTAAATTTCCTAGTGCAAGTACTGAGGTACAAATTCTATTAAATTTTGTGCAGAACGTTTCAAAAGGCGTTGGGGGTATTATCATATTTGTAATACATGGAATATTATAGAAATGCAAATTGCAACTGTGTTGGTCAGAGCACTGCAGATATTGTTTAACCTATCCATTCATGCATGCTAAAATCTGACCAATATTTAAGAGCGGTGACGCTCGTCATGTTCATAATTACCGTCCAATCTCCATTTTGTCCAACTTCTCAAAGGCCTTTGAGATGTGTATTTATGACAAAGTTTTCAATCAAGTTAAGCACCTTATATCTCCGAATCAACATGGATTCTATCACTCAAGGCCTACTGTCACAAACTTGACAACATTTCTGCAAACTGCTTATCAAACTATAAATCAAAAGCTGGACCACGGACTACTCATTAATGCATTTTTACAGATAGGTTTTCATATTAATCTTGTTAACTTCTTTGGATTCAATATGTTGAGTACAATGGTTTTTGATCGTGTGAGTACATTGGCTCGAATGGAGCCCCCCCAGAGTAGTAACCTTGCACCCCTCATATTTTCAATATTTATAATAATAGTTTATTAACGGAAAGTTACAATATAACTGAATCCATTTTATCACATACATTGGATACATTCTTACAAAAAAATTAAGTAAATAATTAGCATTTAATAATTTTTTTTAAGTTTAAATTTAAAAGTATTCAAAGACATGTTAAACATATCAATATCCTCCAAGGCATTCATTTCCCGACACATTCTTGACAAGGGACTGTTGAATCCAGTTTGTTCTGTGATAAGGAACATTAAACAAGTTATGTCTTCTGTTAACCCTTTGTGGAACAGATATAGCAATCGAGCCAAGCAGATTTGGGGCATCAACTATAGAGTTAACTATTTTATAAAGAAAAATAAGATCTATATAGACACGTCTTTTTGATAATGGAGGTAGATTTGAGGCGAGTCTCATATTTTCATAATCGACCTGGAATGGACCTGAATCTAAGAAAATCTAAGAAATCGGTTTTGGATTAATTCCAAATTTTCAATATAAATCCCATAGTATGGCTCCAAATTGGAGAAGCATATTCCAAAATTGAACGTATCAGGGAACAATAAAGCATCCTAAAACAATCAACATTATAGAAATCTTTTTTATAAAGCCCAACAGCTTCAGACATCGATTGGTAATGTCATTAATATGTAAGTCAAAGCAAAGACTACTGTCCAATAAGACACCCAAATCCTTCACAAAATCAAGACGAGTGATTAATTTATCAGCCAGTGTATAGTTGAAAATTACACAGCTTGGTTTCCTATGGAAACTAATAACTGAACATTTTTAACTAACAAAGTTAAAATGCATGAAGTTAGACTGGCACGAATTTGTGAGCTGATTCAAATCACTCTGCAAACCAATACAGTCATTTATATCCTCTATTTTATTGCAAATTTTCAGATCATCGCATATAATAAATAATGGCTAGATGTAATTACTTCCCTAATATCATTAATGAAACAGTTGAAAAGCAATGGAGCCAAGTGTGAACCCTGGGGTAGCCCAGAGGTCACCAAGATATCTGGACTCACACAATTGTTTAATTTTACTTGTTGCCTTCTGTCTGACCAGTAGCTACTTATCCATTGAAGGAAGGTACCATGAACTCCCAGACTATACATCTTACATAAGAGCCTTGATGATTCACCTTGTCAAAGGCCTTGGAGAAGTCTGTATAAACGGCATCCACCTGTAACCGCTCCCAGCAAGTAATTCTCATATACTAGGAGATTAGTAACCGTAGACCGATTAGATACAAACCCATGCTGATAAACACTAAAGATCTGTCTGAAAAGAGGGGTGATTTTCTGAGAAACTATGTTGTCGAAAATTTTAGCAAATATGCAAAATTTAGAAAAACCACGGTAATTCTCAATGTTAGATTTATCACCTGATTTATGAACTGGTGTCAGATAATTGGTCTTCCATAATTCAGGAAAGACTCCAGTGAATAAAGAAATATTAAAAATGGTAGATAGTGTACTCGCCAACAGACACTGACAGTTCTTAATAAAGACAACCGGTATGTCATTGGATCCAGTGCCCAGGGAACTACTTAGTCGAGATATTGTTTGAAAAACATCTATTGGTTGAACAGATACGGAACCCAAGTTAATGGAATTTGTGTAGGTGAAACCCTGCAAGTCATAATGCTCATTGGAATAGACTGTTGAAAGGAAGGACTTAAATAATTCAGCTATGTCCTTTGAATTCTGTGCAGTTTGATCATTATAATACATAGAGTTAGGCAGAGAGAATTTTGAGTTTTTTGTATTGACATAATCCCAAAAGGCTTTGCTGTCATGCAGTATACCATTTTCAACCATAGAAATATATTTATTGTAATCAGTTCTATAAGACTCTTTGCATAACCGACGCAGTTCAGAAAAACCGTCAAAGTCAGCTGGGGATTTTGATGTTTTATATTTTTTGTGAACGATCTTTTTTTCAAAACCATTTATGCAATTATAAAAGTTATCAATTGTTTTATTTACATTTCTGTCATCCATCAAGGATGGCCAATGAATACCAGATAAATAGTGCAAAATTTCCCTGAAATCACAATTATTAAAATCATTATAGATATAGTTAAATTCTAGTTCAATAACTTTCTTTGGTACAGTAATTTCAATTTCAAGAGCAAGGTGATGATTATCACAAGTTGTGATTGGGACATTAGAAAGATTGACCTTAATATCTGCTGTGGTAGAAAAAACTAGGTCTAGTATATTACCTGATGTGTTGGGATATGGGATATATATATCAACGACATCTCTAGTGATTTATCGCGCGACACTGCCTTTTGCTTGCTGATGATGTTAAAATTCGTGTTCAACATGACGTCATTACTTCATCTCAAAAGCAATGTTTTTCAAGGAACTATGGAAATAGTTTGTAACGAAAAATTTACTTTTGTTTGGAAACGAGTCATGTGAAGAAACCTAAATAATGATGTCAGACTTTTCCCGTCTATTGGGTTCCATTTATCACTATACAAAGAAAAATATTCTATATATTTATCATACTAATGTAAATAATTTTATTTTAAGTGTAAATTGGAACCAAAACTTGGACTGTGATATAAATGTAACCATAGAAAAATGTTAATTAGTCTTAAATCAGTGTTCGAGTGAATTTTTACCTAAAATTAAAATAAAAACAAACTATAAGTTTCCAATTTAGTTCAGCAATGAACTAAAAAACCTAATTATTGAAAAAAAGGAGGCTCACAAAATGTTTAAATTTTTCAAACCCAACAAAATTATGCAAAATTTAGTGAATTGCGGACTGATTGTAAGGACATGTCAAATAATTGTTATCATCATTATATAACTCAGACAGAACAAAACAGTGTGAAATCTTTCTGGAAATATGTCAATTAAAAAAAAATCGGAATAATATCCCATCACTGATTAGGTTGATATCGCCAATGCATTCGCAAATCATTTTTTTACAGTATACACTAATGACAACAATACAACATCCAGTAAACTCCCATCTATTAATATTATTAACATAAACTCATATAAATTCAAAATTTCTGAGATACTTAAAAAGCTAGAAAATATTGATAGAAATAAATGTCCAGGTCCAGATGGTCTCCCTGCTGAATTTTAAAAAAATTGTTCATTCTCTTTATCGAGACCTCTATGGTTGTTTTTTAATAACTCCACTGCTAATGGGATTTTTCCCTCTATCTGGAAAAATACTTTTGTAATTCCAATATAGAACAATAATGGTAATAAAAATAGTGCTATAAATTACAGACCTATATCTAAAATATCTCTAATTCCTAAAATAATGGAAGCATTGATTTCAGAACATGTAGAGGGATTGTTTAGGAATGTCATTATGACTAACCAACATGGCTTTCTGAAAAAAAAGTCAATCAATAAAACTATTATACAAATTTTGTCTCTGAAAGACTTGAAGAATTATATGATGTGGATGCTGTATACACAGATTTTTCGAAAGGTTTTGATAAAATTAACCATAGATTATTAATTAATAAATTATCCTTTGATGGAATTTCGGGTGCACTCTTGAAATGGTTAGAATCTTACTTAACAGGAAGACAACATTTTATTGAAATCTATAATCATTACTGCAACCCTATCAATGTTACATCAGGTTTACCCCAAGGAGGTCACCTATCACCCTTTTTATTTAACATTTTTATAAATGATGTAGAAAAATGTTTCCATTATTCTAAATTTATTTTATATGCTGACAATCTGAAAATTTTTAAAGTGATAAAATCACAAACCTCTTCAAAAAAACTCCAAGAAGATCTCGATAGATTTTACAACTGGTGTAACATAAATGGGATGATTCTTAATATAGATAAATGTAAGTTTATTAAATTTAGTAGATCTAAAAATGTCCAGCCACCATTTAATTATCAATTTAGCAATATTCCTTTGGTACAGGTTAACATAATCAGAGCCCTTGGTGTTAGACAATTGCAATAAGGCACTTCTAGTTTTGGGTTTTGTCAAAAGAAACAACAAAGACTTTAAAAGCATTGACACTATAAAACTGCTTTATACCTCGCTAGTAAACCCCCATCTGGAAAACCAAATTGAACAAAGTTCAAAATAAATTTTTAATATATATTGCTTTTAAGAAGCACATGCCCTTAAAGGATATTAATTATTGCAATCTAGGAAAAGAACTATACTTACAAAATATTACTAAACGTCTAAAAACAATTGATATTCTCTTTTGCTATAAAATTATAAATAATCATATTGACTGTCCGGAACATATGTTATTATTATATTGTGTTCCCATTTTTATCTTTGTTCTTCTACATTTTAACAACTGACTACCAACTCTACTTTTAAAATACTTGACTTAAATACCTAATTAATGAATGCTTTGTCTATGTAAACACTTCTTATTAGTTGATACCTATTTAAATGTGTATTAGGTTTAAAGTAGGTACTACTATGTAACTTTAGATACAAATAGATTTTAGTTCTAAGTATTAGTACATTGTACATTGTATGTAAATATTTATTTGTGATATTTATGTTTAATTACTTGAGGTTTGTTCGATAATAATAACAAAATACTTACATGAGAAATCACCAAACATGTTGTAACCTTATGTGGAATTTTGGTAATTTTTTTAGTTAAAACAAACACTAGTATAACCCAGAAGCACGCCATGACACCAACGACGCTGACGTCAAATGTAAACTTGTCTAATTGTTTTACGTATTCTGAGGGATCGCAACTCGTGATCGTGATCATCTTGGCCGACACAAACATTAATGGAGCGCTGAGAAATGTACAAGCTACCATAGCGCTAGCAATCTAAAAAATTATTACCATTATTATACATGTCATATGAAGGTTTAAGGAAAAAATTACTCAGCTATTAAAAAGGCTATGTAGTTGTTTCACAGAGTTATAAATGTAAATATAAATACAATAGTACAGAAAAATTAACTATTCAAAATTGATTTTTAGTTCTAGAACCAAAATCAAATTGCTAAAAAATCAGTTTCATAAAAAACAAGTAAAAAAAAAGCACAAAAAAGTATATAGACTTAATTTAACTTGCCATTTTCAAGGAAACATGAATATGAGAAAAAGCAGCTTAAAAGACACATCAAATTATTATTTCAAGCTGCTTTAGTTTGCAAAGTAGGTAAGTACTTTATATTGTTAGAACAATATTTTTATTTTATTTATTTAATGTATTCAAAATTTTACAATTTGTAAGGTATTATTTAATTAAGTGAAAACTTAACTCTAGTGTTAAAGTAAATTAAAGTTTTGTCTGAAACCAAGGAATTATATCACAAATCTTATCAAAATTTTCAGCTATCCATTTAAATATTTTCTTTTTATTTCTTTGAAAATTTAGTGCAGTAACCCTAAAGGGAATTTTATTTGTAATTTTAGGTATTATATAAGTGAAATGCCTTTGCACAGATGAGAAATGGGTATTTGGCGTAGTCAAGTTTTTATTCCAGTATGCCCTTGTACCCAGACCATGTGACACGCAATCTTCCCGTGACTGATTCTTGAAATATAACTTAAAACATGTCTTTATATATAGTTGTCTGATATTCATAAGTTTTATATTTCTGAACAATATATTTGTTGGATACATCCGTTTTTTAAACATTATTATTTTTAAAAAGTACTTTTGTAGTATAAATAAAGAATGTCAGAATGTTGTTAGAAGCTGCCCCCCATGCGGAGATCCCGTAGCACAAAACCGATTCCACAAGTGCCTGGTATAACATCCGTAGCACATGATACGGTACTATCTGTCTCAGGAAGTAAAATTTGTATATGTTCTTTCTTGATTTCTCCATAACTAGGTTTACATGCTCATGCCATCTCATATACTGATCAAAGTAGACTCCAAGATATTTAATTTTTTCTGTTTGTTTAATTTTATTTTTACATTTACAGTTTTCAAAATATTTACAACCCCAATCATGAATTTTTATTGATACATTTTCTGGTAGGTTCCGATTTGTCATAGTGAAAATTAAGAATTTTGATTTATCTATGTTAAGTGTTAATAGACTTTTATCCAACCAGCACTTGATTTTCTGCATAGTCTGTTCAGCTTTTTTTAATACGTTATTCCAACTATTGTCCTTTATTAATATTACTGTATCATCCGCATAACATACAACCCTATTATCACAAATATCTGTAAGGTTATTCACATATATTAAGAAGAGAATCGGTCCAAGTACCGTGCCCTGTGGTACACCAAAATCAATTCTTTTTGGGTCGCTTTCATAATTTTTTATTTTTACTTTCTGCATTCGTTTATCGAGGTATGATCTAAACAGGTCATTAATTTTACCACGGACTCCAATGTTCTCTAATCTTTCTAAAAGAATCTGGTGCTCCACAGTATTGAATGCCTTTGATAGGTCTAGGAAAATTGCCATTGGTTTATGTCCTTCATTAAAACTTCTTGTGATAAATTCCGTCACCTCGGCAACAGCATTCTCGGTACTGCAGCCATCTCTAAACCCAAATTGATGATTGGTCATTAATCCATTTTTTTCCAGATAATCCCAAAGTCTCAATTTTATACATTTCTCAACTATTTTGCTCAAGGTACTTATAATTGCAATAGGTCTGTAGTTAGTTTTTTCTGTCTTATCGCCTGATTTAAATATTGGTATTACAATGGCATTTTTGAAGATATCCGGAAAGACGATTGTCTCGAGAACACTGTTTACCAGGTGTCTTAGAGGTTTTACCAAAAAAAGTGAGTTTTCCTTAACAAATTCCGCAGAAATACCATCTTTGCCACTAGCTACTCCATTTTTTAATGACATTATTTCTTTTAATAATTCGGTTTCAGAAATTGGAGCCATAAATATGGAGTGTGTGCATACTGGCCCGTCGTCAACGGGATTTAGGGGCTTCTCAATTTTGTTTGCAAGTTTCTGGCCTACTTTACAAAAGTATTTATTTAATTCTTCTGCTATGCCTATATTATCTAAAATATCTTTTCCATTATCATTTTTAATTACTTTTATCTCATGTTTAGTATTATTTTCGCCTATGGCATGTTTTATGGAATTCCATATTTTTTTAGGGTTTTTTAGATTGTTATTAATTATTCCTTGATAGTACATATTTTTCACCTTATTTATTAGTTTTGTTAACCTATTTCGGTAATCCCTAAACTCATTTAGAGTTTGCAGGTTACCAGGACTTCTTGCAGATTTCCTTTTTAACTTGTCTCTAATCCTTATTGAAGTTAATATACCTGATGTGATCCATGGTTTGATACGTTGATTTTTTGATTTTATTTTTACTTTATTCGTACAGCTTTTAGTAATGTTTTTGATAGTATTTACTAGTTTACCAGCTATTTGATTAGGGTCATTACATTCATGTAGTAAATCCCATTTGTAGTCTGATAGTATATTTTTAATTTTTTGGTAATCTACTTTATCATAAAATCTAGTTATGTTTTTGTGTGATTGAATAACATCTTGCATTTTCATATTAATTACCACTGGGTAGTGATCTGTTAGACCCGAAATCAGTACCATTTCCAGGATATTTTCTATGCTGCATTTTTATCAATCTTTACGAACACGTGATCTAGGCATGACTTTGATTCACCTGCCACTCTAGTTTCCTTATTTATAACACTTTTGTATCCAAACTCCCCTAATATACCTATATAGTTGTTTGTTACTCGTGTATCTGTGTTTAATATATTAATGTTGGTGTCCCCTGTAAAAATTTCTATGCTGCATTTTTTATAGTTTTTCAGAAAGAGTTTGTTTAAATCTTGAATATAATCTTCTGGTTTAAGCGATGGGGATCTATAGTTTGCAATAATACCAATAGATTTTTTGTTTTTTGTTAAGGTTACTCTTAAAAATTTTGAATTTCTTATACCTATTTTCATACTATTTTCAATTAAACTATTTTTTACATAAATTAGCGTACCATCACACTTATTTATATAACTTTCATTATAAAATACTTCATATGTTTTTATTTTGAATTGTTCTAAATTTTCTATTTTGTTGGTTTCAGACAAAACAATTACATCAAAATTTGTATTTAATGATTCCAAGTATGCGACTAAATTATCAAAATTTTTTGTTATGCTTCGAATATTCAGGTGTATTAAGCTAAAACCGTTAGAAGTTCTTATAAAATGTTCAGAATTATCTATGCTCTCACTCAATACTGTGTCACAGTCCTTATGTAATAAGAAAGATGTCGGATCGTTGAATTTTATTTATGTTTTTCCAATATATTGATATCACAACCTGATACGCACTGAAATCATAGTCTAGTTTTCGGATAGTTTTTGGCTTTCTCCTAGGTTTAGTCTAAGTTTTCCAATGTCGTCCAGGTTGTAAATCCTGTGGACTGGTTCGTTTTCTTTTCTTCTTATGAAAATACATCCGTCCCTTACCCAGATGTATTTAAATCCATCATTGCGAAGTGATCTGGCATGCATGAACAGTTCCCTCGAGTCCCTTGACAAATCTTCATTTAAAAAAATAAGGTCTGTGTCACTCAGACCGCATTTATTTCCAACTATTTTACCCAACTGTTTCCTTTTTTCTATCAATTCATGTTTTTGTTCAACTGTTTTGAACATTATGGTGATAACAGTGTTCTCTTTCACAGATGTGTTCAATTTTATTTGTGTGTCCTGTAGTTGTATTTCTGGGTTAATATATTTGAGTACCTTCTTTGCTTTTAATTTTATTTCTTCTGGATTATTTATTTCCTCAGCTGTGCTTTTTACACCCATCATAACAATGTTCTTTAATCTATTTTCATTTTCTTTCACATCACTTTGTATTTTAAGCTTCCTTAATTCCTTCTTTATATATTCGTTTTCTTTCTTTAATTCAATTATTTCTCTATTAAAAGTTTTATTTTGTTCTTTTTGTATTTCATATTGTTCGGCATAAAATTTTAGGTCTTGCCTGAGGTCTCGGATCTCATCCCTTAATTCCTTTATAGAGTCTATTACACTAGTTCCTTGATTGTCAACCTTATGTTGGGCTTTTTCAGAGAAATCCATTTATCTTCTTATCTGTTTTTCAGTATGGGTTTTACACTCTTTACAAAGATATTTATTGTTTAATGTACGCAAGACTTCCAGCTCAACATCTGTAAGACCTGCACAAGATCTGTGGATCCAACCTTTGCACTTATCACACTGTACTGACGTTTGCGTTTTTGTAATATTTGCAGAGCATTCACCACACTTGTAAGTTTTTGGCTTTGTAAAGTTGGGAAAAGAACAATAAAAAAGTGCTAAGTGTTCTCAACTTGTAATAAAGTAATGTCCTCAAATAAAAAGACGAACTTTCGAAAATTCTCCGATCACCAATTTACAAAAATACCTGCCAAACTCCAGTTCCACTACTATACACACAGGACAAAGGATGGAATTTGTTATTTATAATGTAAACAAATTTGACAATGGCGATATATTTTCGATTTACTCTTGCATAAAATAAGCACTATAATTTGTGATATTTTCAGCTATAAGTATAAAGTTTCAGAAACACTAAAATTCAGAACATTTGAACCACTAGAAACTCAGCATTCCCGCTCAACTTTAGGCACGATTTTACGTTGTTTATACATCGTCGGCCATTTTATATACACTCTTTCTCATATGAAAATTAAACTACTATTTTTTCCTGGAAAATCTATAAAAGTAAATAAAAATATCAAAATCTAGGCAAATCTAACCCAAAAATAATTCAGTCAACCAAAACTAACAAAAAAAAATATATTTCTAAATCTATAAAGTGAAATTGATAAATATTTATTGATGATTTTTTTAAAATTAAGTGCATAAAAAACAGAATGCTATATGAATGAGTTTTTCACAAACATTCTCTCCAAATTAATCTGCAAAATTTACATCTCCTCCAAATTGTCAAGACCCTCATTATATACTTACTTCAGTAGATTAACTACTTACCAAATCAATATCAATGATATACTGAGTTGCAAATACAAATACACCTGGAGCTGTAGGAAATGTTCCATAGAAAAAGCCATAAGTACTGAGATCTAAAGTCTCTGAACTATTTAATCCTGAATGTAAGACATTTACCACTTCTCTTGTAATTAGAGGCAAAGCAATCCTAAAAATAGAATTATAGAACAGACCTTCCAAAGCAGTTAATAAGTTGATAAGTCCTAAAATGCAAGATGTATTGGTTTCTCACTTACAATTTTACCATAATTAAAATTCCAGGAACAACTAGGGTTGCTCCAGTCAATTTGTGAATTTTTCCAACCATTCTAAGTCCAAGTAAAAACAATGAACTGGCTGAGAAAGCCGACCCTAAAACCTGAAAAAAACACATTACATAAGTATTGACTTAACCCTCAAGTGGTGAAGTGCCTAAATATGTTTCTCAACTAGTGACAGGTAACATTAATGACAGTAACATTTAATATTGTATGCTTAGATTACCCTTTTTGCAATACAGTTTTATAAAAAAAAAACCTTAAAATTTATTTAATAAATGTTGAGATAAAATAAAGTGTAGACATGTGTGATGTTATTTGGATAACTACATACAAAAATCGAAAAATTCTTTACCCACAACTTCCCTCATATAGAGTTCCACTATTTACAATACATAGTCTATATATGAGTATAATTATTTGGTAATTCTCCCAGCTAGAATTTATAGTGGGCAGGTACGTAACTGCTACTATCAAAGCCACTATAAAGTTCCACCATAAAAAAAACTTTATTTACAAATAAAAAAAACTTTATTTACAAATAAAATATTATTAATTAAATTTATTTTTTGCTTTTCACTGTATATATAAAATTCTAATTTTCCTTAATTAGGAAATTAAATAGAATTTCTTATTCAAACAATAATTTTTAATTTTGAAATTTAATTGCAGTTTTAACTGTTCTTTTAGATACAATCTAAAGTTTGGTATTCTCATCAAGGGGGGCTCAAATGAATGGTGTATTTGACAAATAATGACAAATACTGAAATCAAATGTTTGTCAATAACAACACTCTGGATATCTAAACTACTTAGCGAAGTGATGAGTGGATTTATATTTGACTATGCAATACTGTTGAATGTATCAGATACTTTTTATGAAGTAATTTATTTAGAGTTCATAAAAAATATATATAAAGAAAAAAACAGAATGCAGAGTTGTATATATTGCAGTTTGAATGAATGTTATTCAGGACTACTTACACCTAGAAAAAAACTTCAAACATGTGTACACAAAAATATACTTACATTTAAAATATCAGCCAAATACAAAGGCACCTGATGCTTGAAGGCATAATTCCCAACAATTCCCAAGATAGTCATTAAAATAATCGGATTCAAAAAAATATTTTTCATGATAGTTACCACCATCTTGCATCGTTTTTTGTGCACCAGCACAGAACTGTTTATTGAAACCACTTCTTGATTTAAAAGTGCCTCTTCGTCTTCAGCTACCGAGTGATTTTTGTGGATCTCCATTAATACAAAAGCAATAGGGTTTAATACTGCCAAATTTATAGGGGCGACAAGATAAAGGTACGCAGCATATTCAGGGTGGGTATTCTTGTATAATGCAGCAACTAAAAGAAATATCAAAAATTATATTAAATATATAAAGATATGCCCACATCTTATCAATATTATATTATTTATTTAAGTAAGTAGAAATGACCCTTGGAATGACCTAATATACAATTGTAACACATTTTTTTTTAACTAGACCATTAAAATTAAATATTTTTAACAAATCTGTATTATTAATAGCTTATATCTAAACTGTCCAAATACAATAAAATAAAACTAAAATTAACATGTGAAATTTCAAGCACGCTTACCTATAGGATATCCTATAGCAAAATCATTACTCTGTGTGCAAAATATTGCAAATATGCCTGCCCTTCCAAGGTTCAGAGGCCTTCCTACCAGTAATGTCACAATTATCACAGAAAAAAATATAACACTCTTCGACACCAGAATGGCTAATAGAAATGTCCAATTAACAGAGCTCAACTCTAATTCTGCTAAGGACATGAATATTAGAGCAGGTAGGGAGAAAGTTCCTACGAAAGTATTAATGCCTTTGGCTTCTGTCTCAGAGATCAAATTCATTCGACCAGCTGCATAACTAAAAGAAAAAAATATTAAAATAAACAAATTTAAAATTCATTCCCAGTGAATTAAATTTTTCTGTCCCGAATTAAAAATCAAAATATGCTTTATTGAGCTATACACTTGTCAAGAAAGCTTTTATATACCAAAAATTAACAAAAGAAAATAAAACTTAGTTAAAATGGATCTTCAAATAATGATTGAGATGGTGATGTCATTAATGAACAAGTTAAATTGGAGAGGATCCAGGTGCAAGCCTCACGAATTCCAAATGTTACTGAAAATAGAAAGATGATTTTTTAGTGTAATAAACTGATGTATGTCAGATAGGTAGCTTTTTAACCACCATACCAGGCTGTCAGAAAAGCCCACTAGTGAGGTTAATAGAAGATCATGATTCACTGTATCGAAAGCCTTGGATATATCAGTAAGGACATTGAATCAAGATAGTGATTATCATAAAGGTCCCAGTATTCATAGTACAGAAGATTAGTTATAGTAGAGATTTCATCAATGAATCCACGTCATTCAATAATTATAATTTTTTGCAATGTCATAATATGGTCAAATCACAATGGACTTGGGTATGGCTGACAAAATACTTATAGGACGATAGTTGCCACCAAATTCTTTTTACTAGGCTAAATAAGTTATTAAAATAAGTTACAATATGGGAGTAACAAAAGAGTTCTTCAATAGATTAGGAAAAGTATTCAAATGCAACGAGGGATTATATAAATATGCAACTGGTTTTGTTAATGAAAAAGCTCAAGGTTTCAAGAAAAATGGATAATGGTATCCATTTTACTTGAAACACTAACTAGTCCAGAATTCGACTTGTTAGGTAGATTATCTCAGCTTTCAAACAAGAGTAATACTTTCCTCTGTTATTAAACCATGGGCATAGACTATCAAACACAATTTCAAGGTCAACTACTAAACATGATAAATCAACCACACAGTTGAACTCTGGGATTTCAGCAAGTAAATGATCATCTCCAAAGGCACTTGTAACGTACTTTGCAAAAAGATTAGGTAAGTTGTAGCCAGTATTTGCTGATTCATTGTTCAATGACATTTCACTGGGTAGGTATATAGTGGTTCCTGTACAATTAATTTGTGTGGGTCCAAAAATATTTACTGTCAGTACCAATCAATACTTCCATACTGGATATAAAAAGCTTATAGAAAATTTTAGATATGTAGTTGCTTCCACTGAAGACTTAAGTTTGAGAACTCATGGTAATCAGTGAGAGAGTAAATTTCTTAAGTTTGGGTTCATGATTCCCATTGTAGCAAAATGAAATGATATAATGTATACTTTTTGTCATATATCAGATACCTGAATGGTGGACTTGAGGAGCAGTTAATTTTGTTAAAATACATGCTAACATATGTTAATCACATTTTCTTTGTATGTAAAAACTGCTGGCATCACTAGATTCTGTCAAAAATGTTAAAGAGAGAGAAGCCACACACAAATAGTTGTTACCGTTGTTATGTACAGTTATCAGTTGTTATATTATTGAAGAAAATACATGACATATATATTTCATTTTAATGATTTTATCTAAAAATAGGTGGTCTTTTTCTAGAAGAGTTATCTCATTAATTATAAATTTTAAGATATGCAAGTTTTATAAAACAAAGTCATAAAAACTGCAAAAAAAAATATATATTATAATAAAAAAAAAATAAAAATTTTTATTGAAAATATTCACTTACTAACACTAGAAATAATAATAATAATAATAATAATCATGTTTATTGAAATAGTGCAAGAACCAATAAAGCTCTTTGTAATCCCATGTTTCAAGCTTCCACCATATATAATCCATTGACAGTTTACATAAAGATTGACGAAACCTTACTAGATTTCTAAGAAAAAAAACTAAAGATCCCTCTAGTTAAATTTAATTATTATACTCATGTATTTATTTCCTACATGATGATAGCTTTTTTTGTATATCTTATACATATTTAAATATGACTTCAAATATTTATATATTTAATTAATGGTTAACAACAATTTACAATAAAATTTAGGAAAATATAACAATATAAAATAATACTTAAACTAAATCCATTTAACAATATTACAATAGAAAAATATATCATAAATTAATTATATACTAAAATAATCAATGTAACCATTTTAATTTGACAGTCATATTGAGAATCCAAACATCCAGTGGCAGATTTAGAGCACCTGTGCATACCCAGGAGTTACAATGATATAAATAAAACAAGCACTGCATCAGTTGAAAATCCTAATAGTAATACACCCCCCCTTGTTTCCAAGCAGGATCTATAGGCCCACCCTTTTTGATTTACATGTTTGAAGACTTTATAACATTCAACTAAAAAAAAAACCCTTAACATCACCCTAGATCTGTCTCTGGTAATACTGTCTTTTCTATAATGTCTGAATAAATGAAATCATCTAATATTGAGTTCTTCTGTTATACACAAGTGGACTTGTCTTTAGTCTGTATGTATTAGATGAACATTTAAGATTGTATTTAACGCAACATATTATATTATATTGTACTTAAATGTTAACTAAATTGGGCATAGCCCGTAAATAAATAAATAAATAAATAAATAAATAATGCCAGTTTCTGAAGGGCCAATTTAATATATAATCCCTCCTGCTTCAGATAAAAAAACATTGATCAAGGTACTTTTTAAGCAACACGTTACTATTTTTAGAGCTTGAAATTGGTCCAGTTTTGTCTAATTAAATAATGATGTCGAAGCTATGCTTGACATCCATAAACTAACTGACTTCTGAATAGACCTTTATACAATATTTTAAGTAAAAGAGGTCTACCTGACTATCTGGGAATTCTCATAAAAGAGGCATCTTCAATAATATTTTGCAAGAAAATTGAATTTACTTATTAAAATAACCAATTGTTCAGAAAATTGTGGAGCACTTCATGAACAAAATAAGATTCAAATTCAAATGTGGTTCTCAAAAGTTTTAGCAAAGAATATTGTAATAAAATAAAAGAAAGTAAGAAAAAAGTTAATGACATACATATTTCAAACAAAAAAACAAAAATAAAACTAAGTATGTGGGACTTCATTGTGAATAATCCTATAAAAAAAACACCTATGTCCGAAATATTAAATGGAAACTATTTTAATATTTTTTTCAGTAATGCCATAGGTATTTTAAATAATCTTACTAGCTCCCATATAGATCCTGTTCGTTTTGTAAACGTGAATGGTAATGTAGATGCTAAACATTGTATATTTCCATTTAATGAAGTGTCTTTATATTGAGTTTAAAAAAAAGGAACAGCAAGGGTTTCTATCAGTTAAATGTAAAAATGCTTAAAACTCTTAAAGAACCGCTGATGCACTCTTAGTTGGGTTGTCGCAAGCAGTATGTGTCTTACAACAAATAATCACCAGGAATGGCTGAAGTCCCACATTGTGTACTCCAAGGATCTGCGCTTAGACCAATTTTATTCCTGATACATATTAATAAGAGCTGGCTGCATATTTAATATCACTAATCATTCACTGCTAAGATCATACTGTTTGTGGATGATCAGAAAGTCTGGCTGATCTGTAAAAGTTAGATGTACAGTCTTGGTTTCTATCCAGTAGACTCAGTGTTAATGAATCAAATTTGAACACAATGCACTTTACATTGCAACTCTTGGATGAGAGATGTGATTCTGCCACATCACTCTGGTATCTACCTTGACTCATGGCTAACCTGCGAAGCTCATGTTAATCATTTAACACCCTAATTATATAATTACTATATTCGAAAAATAAATGAAAAAGGTATGGCATTTGAAAGTAGATTACAATTTAACTTGAAAAAGTAAACATGAAGGAAGCCTGCTTACCCACATAATATTATGGCAAAACATTGTATTAATGCTGGATAGAGATTCTCGATTGCAGCTCCAACTGGTGCTTCCATTTTTACCAAGTATTATTAACACCAAATATTTTAATATGTTTCAATACAAGTTAATCCTTTGTCTTTCAAACACCTCATATTACGATGTCATCGTATGGCGGTGCTGAAAAATAAAGTTTTCTCTTAGTAAACGTGGGAGCGAAAATCAATACACAATCCCATACATATATTTTCTATTTACCTATTTCCTGTGGATCACAAAAAAAAGACACATTTTTCATCAACTGACCTTTACAACAATCGGAGCCAATCGCTCTCTGGTGAATAACTAATCTAATTCATTACCTAATTATTGTAATTAATTTTTAATTTCAAAACTCTTCCAACATGATCGCAATGACTAAACTCCTTGTTTTGAAATCCGAGTTCAGAATTTTTTTGACCTGACTATACACTGAAATCAGCTGATCGATGAAAATAGTCACGTAGGCCTTAAAGCCCAAATTTCCGGTTTAATGATTTCGGTTTTGAGAAGAACAGTTTATGCTATTAGACTTTTTACAGGGGATAATCTGGTTATGTTATCGAAATATTACCGGAAACTATGCTTTGAAAAAGTTGTGTTTAAAGGTAAGCCTGCGTTCACATATATAGAGTGCACCTGCGAGTCTTATTATTTTTGAAAATATAGTACATTTCTTCGGATTTGATTTATGTATTAGTTTAACATTGTCTAAATTTTTTGTTGTGCAGGATAGCTCCTTTCTTGTAAACGTAATAAGTAGATTGGAAAAAGATGAACTAATTCTTTAATTACTTACTAGTGTAATGAAAAACAAGAAGAGGCTATAAAAGCAATTTTAAAAAAATTGCGCATATAGCGTAACCCAGATATATGTTTTTAAATGTGCAACTATAGTTTTAGTTATTTTTTAAACTATACAAAATTAAAAATGCATCCGCTTGTGCTGTTGCTGGTTGTTCAAACTACATGCGGAAAACGAAAGGGACAGATATAACGTTTTCCTTTAAATAAATACCTGGCAAAATAATTTATGATTGCTTGTCGACGAAATTACAAAATAAATAAAAAATAATTTATGGACAATTTGTTTTGCTAATGCGTACCTTTCAGGTATAATTACTTTATTTGATTCTTGTATATATTTTAAAAATATAATCTTAATTATATTTTATCTTAGTAAGACTACAGATTAAAATTTGATTACAAAATCTGCGACATATTTTTTTATGAAATAGCGGAAGACAACGTTAGACAGAGTGAAGGGTGTGGGATTATATTTTAAATAATAGAGTTTTTATAATTCAGAAAAAATAATATTTCCACGATACTTTGAAACGGCATGGGTTGAGATACTAAATTTAAATTTGTCAAACGTATGCTAATGTTCAGATTATTTTTGAGGATTTATAGTCTTTAGGGCAAGGAGGTCAATGGGGAGGGTAAACTATTTTTTTCTCTTTTACTTCCTTCGTAGAAGGAAAATATTGTAAATGTGAAAAAATCACCGTACTCAGGTCATCCCGTTTTAACTGACACTTTAAAAGAAAATGCTAAACTATATAAAATACATTTTAACGAAAATGTCCGATTAAATAGATTATTATGTCCTTGGCAATTAAATAGATTATTATGTCCTTGAATTGCAAAACAAGAGTCTTTCGCGGTCATGATGAGAGCAGTGAGTCAGTAAATAGGAGGAATTTTAAAAAGCTTTTAGGTTTATTAATATCGAGAAGTTCCCAAGAACTAAAAGATCATCACGAAAAAATTAAAAATGTTTTTACTGGTGACTCGAAAACTATTCAAAACGAAATAATTGAATGCATTTCTGATTATTTAAATGATCATGTAAAAAATGAAATAATGAACAGTTTTTTCTCTGTGCTAGTGGATGACACCACTGATATTACGCAAACCTCCCAGTGCTCCATAATTTTAAGATACGTTAATTCAGAAGGTTCAGTAGCCGAGAGATTCTTAGGATTTTATAATGTCAGCTCCGATAGAACGTATGAGAATTTATATTTTCTATTGGATCAAATTTTATACCAATTTGACTATACACATAAATTAATAGGGCAATGTTACGATGGCGAAGTGTGATGTCTGGCCATCTAAATGGCTTTCAAAAAAAAAAAGAAAAAGCGCCGCAGGCTGTATTTGTCCCATGTCTTGCGCATCGTTTTAACCTTATGATGCAGCAAATTTTAAAAATATTTCTAAATGTCGAATTTTTTTTGCAAGTGTCAGTGGTATTCCCTCATTTTTTCTTTACCAGCCAAACGAACGTATGCTCTTACATCCGCATCTACGAGGCGTATATCAACAATTACAAAAACTCGTTGGTCTTCAAATTCGAAGTTAGTAAATGTGATTGTTCAAGACTGGAATAAATTAAAAGACGTCTTTGAATTTATTACAAACTGTGACAAATCTGATGAAAAATCAATCCGGCTTGCGAGAGGATTTTTAGTTGAGATGAACGGTTTTGAATTCACGTTTCTGGCATTAGTGTTTAGTTTTTTCAATCTCGGACATACTATCTGCGTTCTTCAAAAAAACCGCTTGATATTAATTTTTGCATATCCAATAAAAAATGCTGTCGTGAGGCGCTCTGTAAAAAACGAAATGAACATTATTTTAATACCATGTTTGATAAATCAAATTCTATTACAGAAATAAATCGTTACAAATGTGAGCTTGCCAAGCTTTCACCTGAAGAAATTAGGGCTAAGTATAGAACCCTTTTTTATGAAATATTCGACCATATTTTAATGGAAATGACACTAAGCTTTCAAGACTGTGAAAAACTTACATTTTTATGTTTGTTGTTATGTTTGGCAGATTCTGCTAAATTTTCCTAATATAGTTTAAATTTTCCGACTGGCCCGTTTGAAAATTTGTTACAGTTATATGGGGAAATATTTTCAAGAATTCAACCACTTAAAAATGAGCTTGGGCTTATTTTTGCCAATGGCAGTAATTGGAATATATCGCTGCACTGCAAAAAGTTATGAAAATAAAAATATTTTAACCAAAGCATATAAAGTGTTTTCCCTTATTTTGACAATACCGTCGACAAGTGCTTCAGTGGAAAAAGTTTTTCTTGGCTCAAACGTGTAAAAACTTATTTAAGAAATACAATATCTCAAGAAAGACTTACTTCTCTAGGCAATATTCCAATTCAAAAGGAATTTCTGGAGGAGATTAGGGCAAGGCATCCATTTTATGAGAAAGTTATAAATAAATTTGCTGCTATGAAGGATAGGAGAATTGATTTAGTATACAAAATTTAAGTAAGTAGTAAGAAAATATTTTACCCCTTCCACATAAACATATTATTGCGGTATTTTCTTGCTTCATTTGCACTTCACTTACTTTTTCACCTTCGAGCCGCCACTGGATTTTTCTATCTATTGTACCGTTTCTCATTTTAATTAAAAACAACATTATTTACACATAACAAGTTTTACAGTATCACCCTGTATACATAAATTTAGTGCGAAAAGCTGCTCGACAAAAATTGATTCAATGCTTAGAATATAGTTTACATGTATTTCAACATTTAAATAAATAAAAGATCGTTTTTATGTTACAGTTATAGAACATCCTGTTCAATATGCTGTTTAGACATCAAGATAAATAATACATGCGTGAAATGGCTTTGCTTATCTATAATAATTTTACTAAAAGCCCTTGGCATATTAAATGTCCTTAATTCAATTTAGCAGGATTTAATTTGCCCAGACAAATAACAAGCCGATTTTTAATAGATTATTTGTTAAGTCTAAGAGAAATTCCAAGTTTTGTGTATTACGACATCCCGACATTCAAATAATGTATCATCAATACGCTCTGTGCCAATACTTCATATTGAAATCACCGAAATCTGTTCCCCGGATGACGTCACATTGTGTGATTGTATGCGCACCGGCATACCGTTGTTTGTGTATGGTGGAATAGAGGTATTTGTAAAGGTAAGCGTATATTTGAACGTATCGGGCGCAGTAGACGCATCATTTTTTTCAAACGATCCACATTTCTTTGGGTTTGTCTTAAGTATTTAAATTAAAATTATTATGTTTTTGTTGACAAAATAATTTCATTTTTGTAAACGGCCTGAGTAATCCGGAAAGAGGTGAACTGTTTTTAGTTGCCAGTAGTCAGTGTGTTGAAAGATGAAGACAAACGTAAGAAGCAAAAAAAAAGAAAGATTTTTATATCTGTTTTAAATGCATATTGGTCATGTTTTAAATTTTTTTATAAATACGTCATGAACAAACTATATAAAAATTGGTTTAAAGTAGATTCGGCTATTCTGGGCCGATTGCTGCTGTGACATGTAGCGCACACGTGCGGATTTCCGAAAAACGTCATCTGGCACAAACTGCATAGACTGATTTGTTTCTTTCAGAAGATCCCTTAACGAAATATTGTTTATGCGATATGCCCGATGCAAATTGGTGAGCATTGTCCCATTTATAATAATAATTTGCAAATAATTTCAAATGCAAGTAAATTTATGAGCGTGGCCCGTTTTCCAGTTTAAAATACCAAAAAATAATATTCTTGATCTGATTTGCCCGTCCAGTGCGTATAATAATGAGTGAGGGAGGTTTATTAAATTTATAAAAATAAAGAATCGTTTCCATTATATTCCGGAAAATTTTGTGAAAATGTTCCGTCTTATGTAGAATTTCCCTAGTTCTTAATCTATAAGTAGGATTATCTATGTATGTAATTTGCAATTTTTTAAGAACTTAGTACTTTTGGTGATAGATTATAGAAATAAGATACTTTCAGTAGTCTACTTCTCAAAGAAATATAGAAAAATTGTGACATAATCACTTCCCCTACTTATACTTTCTACTGTAGTAGCAGGAAGACACCATACTAGGTATACTTAAAAAACTGCCTTAAACTGTATCAAAATAAATTTATGCTTATACGTAATATGTCACTTCCACTTGGGTTGTTTTTCTATTTCTTCCTTGACGAGTTCTGTCAATAAAAACTCAAAACAACGACCGCACCAGAAAGTCAGTTTTCCATATGTTTCGCCTATTAGAATGATAGACGAAAGTGCTCAACAAAAAGCTGAAGAAATTTTCAAAGCTTTTCAAGTGAATTGGATTTGTCTACGCGACGCAGATACGGGCAAAGTTTACTGGCAAGGACAGGACGATATTAGTCTTCCAGACGTTGAACATGAAGCTAGAGTACCTAAAAACATCCTCAAATGTCGTGCAGTATCTAGAGAGTTTAGTTTTAGGTAAATATGATTTGTTTTTTAAATAACGCCTTACTCTTATTTTAATATTTTAATGATATGTATATGTCTAGCATTTAATTATTTAATTAATTTTCCATACATTTTTTAGTTCCAAAGAGCCGATTCAAAACTTTCGTTTGGAACAAAAAGTACTATTTAAAGGAAGGTGTCTCGAAGAATGGAACTTTGAATTTGGTTCTGTTATGCCAGAATCGACAAACACATGGCAATCTATCATGGAGGCGGCACCGGAATCTCAAATGATGCCAGCATCCGTTCTGAACGGCAATGTTGTTGTCGAGACTAAGTTTTTTGATGAGGATTTGCTCATTTGTACCTCTAGGGTTAAGTTGTTTTATGTGTAAAATTACTGTTTAAATTAGCAGTATCTCAGCCATTTTTACATTTAAATCTTCTTCTTTGTTCTGCTAAATTTAGTAATTTTAGGCTCAAATTATGGTTTTTAAAATTATCTTACAAAACAAGAAGCCAAAAAGCAGTACCAAATGCCAAGCTTTAAAGAATTTACTTGCACTGTTTAGTTTGAATAAGAGTATATTGTATCTACTTGCCACTCACTACTAAATATATGTCCCAGAAATAGGATGTGAGCTCAATACAAAGATTGTTGCAAGAAAAAACATTTGTGTTTAAGCTTACACTGTGCCACAATTAAATTGTTAAAAGTATTTGTTACTATGCCAATGACATCTGTAGAAGCAGAGAGAATTTTTTTCTGCTCTGAATTATAAATTTATTTTATATTTTATTCTTATCACAAAGTGTATCCTGCAGCACTGTCACTTTTTAAAGTCACGAGTCATCACTGATTGACAGGATACATCTGTTGTTTGAATTAAAGCTGCTTAATGGTATATAATGTTAAAATAATTTAGAAAATATTTTATCATAAAACATTATTTTTGCAAATACAGTTTTGCAGTCTGTTACTAGAAATGTCTTTTTGAAAATTTTAAAGAACTTGATGTGTAATATATCAGTCACTTTGATTATAAATCAAATATAATCTAAAAATATTTAAAAAAAATTAATAATAATTCATAATTCACATCTTAAAAGTTCACAATATTACCAATTACCACGAGATCAATTGGTCGAGTGGTTTTTAAGTTATGGTGTAAAAGGACTTGTAGACAGACAAAGCTCTGTTCAAAGCGGGTACCTTGACTCAACTACAGAACTCTAAAAAAATACGTTTTTATTTCACTTCTTCAAGTTGGGCAGAAACTACTTACAAAAATCTTAGGGATGGTTTATAGTAAATAATATAATAAAAAATCAATATGACCAAAATGACATATGACAAAGTGACCATTATGATTGGTGTCTACTTTTATTTGTCATTATGTATAAAAAAGATACATAGTTTCATATTACTTACTGGCAAAAAGAAAACAGTTTACAAATCTAGTCCATTTTTACTTAAACCAGCGTTTTTGTGACCAAAACCCAGTTTATCACTGATTAAATTGTAGGGAGTAACAAGTTGACATCAGTGAGATTAAACAAGTATAATCTTGGTTACTCAAAACCCACATCTTGGAAATTTGTTTTATATTTGTAGGATAGCTTATAATTTTTGCTTTTAATTTACCAGCTTAATTTACTAGCCTGTTACCCATTTTGATGCCAATTTAAGGCAATATGGGGAAGAGCATCTCATCTAAACTCAAATTTGGTTTTGGTGAGACGTGAACTCCAATATTTTTATGCAACGATATTTATATGGAAAACTTATTTAGTAAAGAGAAAAAACTGCAAATTTGAAATAATTTCTATTTTAAAAAGAGCCGTCTCCAACCTGTTTATATACTTATTTACTTTTGGATTTATTACCATCTTAAATTATTATTATAGATATCAAAACTTTTCTTTTCAAGCACCTAAAATTTATCTGATAATCACTAAGAATTATTACCTACAGAATGTATCAAATTTATCCTAACAAATTCATTAGCTGAGGGAAACAGATAGGGGATAGATTAGATAATAGTTGCTAGCATAAAAATATCTGATAAAAAATTTAGTTGCAAACAATAATCCAAAAATAAACATTTCAACCGGACAAGCTTGGAACCAAGGAAGAAAGTTAATAATTTAGTAGTAGAACGAGGAGAGTCAGGAATGCTCCCCTGGATAGTATGAGAAAACTCATCTACATTGAATCAAGAATATCAGTACCAATGAACAAATAAAAAAAAGCAGAGAATTTAAATCCGAACAGGTAGTAGTAGCCCACAAGTGTTTGCTTATACATTTTTTTAGGTACTCAAACATACGTTGATGTAAGTAAACTCTCGGCAATGTTTTCAAATAGCCCAAATTGTGTACTTTAAAAAGTGGCTGAGGTATTCACATAACATCCTTAATATTATTGTTTCAGCTTTTGTAAATATTATAATGATAACTGCTTTTTTTTAGTTACAGAAAACCATACAATTAGTGTTCCTCAAATATCCTTATGTATCAGATATGCCGATAAAACTTAAATGACAGAAAACCATTCCATTCTTGTATTTAAATAATGCTTTTGTTGTATAACTAATGTTTTTGTATATTTTGTAAAAAATAATTTATCTTTTGTTTATAATATTACAATTTATTCAAAGCAACGAATGACTAAAAGTAAATTTGCATTTTTTAGTATTTTTTTAATAAATTTTGAATGGTTGAAATAAGTTTGTTTTCTTTCTTTTTTTATCTGTAAACACCTAAATATAACCACTTCAAAATTAAGAAATTAAGTTAGGTATTTTAAAAAAATGTAATTCCAGTGTTAAAAGAGCTTTTTAATAGAAGCAGACACGATATTTGTACCCTAAGAGTTAATATATGATAAGTTCGGAACCTTTATTATTTATTTATTTTTTAATATTCTAGTATTGTCTGTATATTCTATTTGAGTAGCTCATATGCAAAACCCGCTATATGCCAAAAAATTTCAAACGAAGTTATTGGCAACATGGTATAAAAGGTCAAAGCTAACTATCTGAACACATTTTAAGCTGCAAGACGCGCTGTATCCTATTTAAAATTGAGTGCAAAGAATGCATACATTTTCAAAAGCCGCTATATCCTCAAGGTAAACAGATGCAAAATCAGCTAAATGTTCGAACGCGTGGAAAGTGCGTTATATTCGATAATGATCTCTAGATCTATCGAGAATACTGCTGCAAAACCAGTTAATTTATGGTTTCGCGGAATTTGTATGTAGTTACTATTTTAAACGTATCGTGGCGTTGTGATTATTTCGCATTGCTAGAGGTGCTTTTATTTGTTTACGTTTACAATAATTGCTGAAAAACTGTGTGGAAAATGTCCGATAGTGAAGAACATGTTAGTGATAGTGAGGTTATTGTTGAAACCCAGCCTACACGTTCAAGAAAAAGAAAAAGGTGTCCTGAAACATGGAAGAGAAATATTGCAAAAAAAAACTAGGTAGGTTCCTAGTTTATTATATTATATTTCTTATTTCTATTAAGGGTATTTTTTTTGTTATAGGCAACTACCTAAAGGACTGCCAAAGAAGCCGAATTGCGAACGTAAGGCATCTGCTTTCCAGTGTAATGAATTGTCAATGCAGGATGTGCCAAAAATTCATCAAAAATATTATGAAGTTCCGAGTTTAAAAAAAATATATATATATTACAACAGGTTTACATTAAATCACCAAAAAAGACATGCGTCGCTAGAGACTTGGATAGAAGAAGAAATTTAAGTACCTGTTTCGTTCTTCCGAAACAAAGAGGTGGGGTTACTGATAATGTTGGAGTTTGTCGAGCGGCATTTTTGAGCATTCTCCAAGAAAAGCGGGATAGGGTAAACAGATTGTGTCAAACATTTTTGGAATCTGGTAGGACACCTACAGAAACAAGAGGAGGCGATCGCAAAAGTTTAAAGTACCAAGCACGATGAGACGCAGTTAAGGCATTTATTAAAACTTTCAAAGTCATTACACTCGTGGCAAACATACAAAACGACAAGAAAGCTCAACACAAAAAAAATGTGGACTTGGTATAATGAAAAGCGTTCCGTCTGTTGCAGCTTTGAAAATAAAATTAGTCTTGAGGACAAGGACAAAAGAGATACACTTAAATTCAACATGAAACACCACAAGAAGCGTGCAGATGCTTTCTACAACAAGCTTCGTCTAGAAGTTAAAAATTCATTAACGTTATGTTTGGTCCTTCCAAAAGTTCCAGATCAGGCCGCGTATTTATCTCGCCAGCTATATTTATATAACTTCAGAATCTGTCAAGGTTCATCACTGTCCTTCCAAAACAAGGAAAACACATTCAGCTATGTGTGGACCGAGAACGAATTTGCAAAATGAAATGATCTGTCGCTCATAAGATTGTTCTCCGATGGATGTGGAGGACAAAACAAAAACAGGTCTTTGTTACGAGTGGTGTTCTCTTGGTTGTTTTTGAAGCCCCTAAAAATATCGAAAGAATTGAGATTTGGTTTCCTATGTCGGCCATTCATTTCTTCCGGCAGATCGGGTATTTTGTAAATTGGAAAGAGAATTTAAGGCACGCAATGTCATCGAAGGCCCCAAAGACTACATTGATGTAATAAGCAAATATTCGGAAGTCACATACTTAGGAAAAAATGATTGTCCTGTAAAGAACTGTAAATCGCACTCTGAAAATACAATTAAGCAGCCAGGACAATGGCACTTTAAATTTCAACAAGCAAAGAAAGTCTTCATCACCCGAAGTAAATCAGGCAAGACTGCATTAGTACAAGATCTATTCTACAATATTGATTGCTGTGAGAAATCAATATTATTATTATTTTAGGCTAAGCCTAAAAGTATATGCAAGAGAGAAAACAACTTTCAAAATAACAACCCTGTCGAAGTTGTTGAAAGAGGAGTTGATGTTAAACCAGCAAAGCTTACCGACGTTAAAAAACTGATCATTCTACACTTTGTTGAAAACTGGAAAGAGAAAGAAAAGTTGCAGTTCTATAACGACATATTTTCTGGTACGGAGGAAACTGACACAGCCTCTATATCTGACAATAATGATGTGGACAATGACAGCACCATTATTAGTGACTGCACTCCCTGAAGATGAAGCCGAGTTCCAGACTTAAACATTAATTTTTTTAGAGTAAGATTTGATTTTATTTTTAGAGTAAGACTTTATTTTATATTCTACTTTTTTCATTAAACTTAATAGTTCTTCACTTTATGGAGTATTTATTTCTTCTTTCCTTCTATTTCGGGATCTCAACATGCCCGAAGTAATAGAAAATAGCGGGTTTCGCTACTTATTAAAACAAATATGGCGGCATGATGACATGCAAAACCTGCTATAAACATAATACTTTTGCAAAACACGCTATTTAAAAAAAATAAAAACAACTAAATTCGGGTATTTAAGAGAATATACGCATCTATCTCAATGATTTGTAATAACTATTTCCAATTTTTTCAATAATTAAAACATTTTCTACAACAAATGTTTAATTAGTTATACGTTTTTCTTTCATATAGGGTTTCCATCTCCCCGGATTTGCCCGGACATGTTTGGGTTTCTAAGGCGTCCGGGGACGTCCGGGCGGATTTCCAAAAAATGTCCGGGTTAATGTTGAAAATCATAGTTTTAATAATAGGTATAACATTACATCAGCAAAGTTCATAAATTTATATAATCTCAACTAACTCGACCTTCGACAACTCGTGATGGCGCGCAACCAACATTACAGATTGGCCAAATCCGCTATATCAACGAAGTTCTACAAAGCGCGTTTTCGTTTCGTTTCGCCCATCTCTATGCGAGTGTTTTTGGTTTGTATTTTACTCGGGGATTCCCCTTTATAACCGAACGGCTCGAACGGTTTTGTTTTGACCAATCAGTGCATTCTGTGCATTTGGTTTTTTGTGGTTTGTGTTTTGTGCTTTTACATAGTACATCAATATATTATTTTGAGAGTTAATTATGCCAAAACGAAAGTGCGTTGTTTCGGATGAAATGCTTAATACATTTCCTTCTTTTAAAAAGGGAAAGTCGAGTTTTGAAGTAATGTGTAAGATATGCAGTGTAAATCTTAGCATTGCACACAAAGGCAAAAAAGACATCGAGGACCATATAGCTACTGAAAAACATAAAAAGAACTTGAAAAGTCAGGCAGGTCAGTAAAAAAAAACTAGTTAACGGTGTTAGAAAATCTAAATTATATTTATTATAATTTTAGGCACATCCAAACTAGACGTTTTTGTTAAGGCAACAAGTAAAGATAATGAAAAACTTGTTAAGGCAGCTGAAGCAACACTAGCATATCATACAGTCAAACATCACCAGTCATTTAATTCAATGGATTGTACAACTAAGATCCACAAGAAGATGTATCAGGACTCATCAATTTTAAAATCAGTGACTTGCGGCCATACGAAAGTTGAAGCCATAGTAAATGGAGTACTCGGACCGTCAACAGTAAAAGCTATCACAAATCAGATTAGTGGTATTTCGTTTATTGGAATTTCTACAGATGCCAGTAACCACATAATGCAATTAAGATGTTTCCTATATTAATTCAATATTTTGATTTTAAAAAAGGGGGAATACAGATTAAACTAGTTGATATATGTAGCTCAGACAACGAAACATCGGAGACTGTTACAGACCTTTTATATTCCGTACTGGAAAAACTTAAACTTACTACAAAGTGCATTTCATTTTCTGGTGATAATTGTAACACCAACTTTGGTGGAATTAACAGGGCTGGTCAAAATAATATTTTTAGCAGATTAAAATCTAAAATAAATAATAATCTAATCGGCATTGGATGTCCGGCTCATATCATAAATAATGCGGTTCAGACCAGTTGTGACATCTTGCCAATTGACATAGAAAGTATAGTTTTAAAGCTGTTTAATTATTTTCACATTTTTACAGTTAGAGTGGCCTCTTTAAAACAATTTTGTGATTTTATTGACACAAATTACATGCAATTGTTATACCATTCCAAAACTAGGTGGCTTTCATTATTTCCGGCTATTGAAAGAGTGCTCAAGATGTTTGACGCTTTGAAGTCGTATTTTTTGTCTGAAAAAACTCCACCCTTTATTATTAAATCATTTTTCGAAAATTTATTTTCTGAAGCTTATTTATATTTTGTTCATTCTTTGATGTCAGTGTTTCACCAAAATATTGAACGTATTGAACGCGCTGATAATTCCGTTGTCGAGGTACTAGTCATTCTTGAAAATGTTATTGAGAACCTAACTAACAGATTAAAAACTAGGTTTATCCCACTAAAAGTCCGTGACATTTTAAAAAAAGCTTCAGAAGAAGGTTTTGAAACAGAGTGCGATATATTTAGAAAAAATATATTTTGTATGTATGAAAAAGCTATCGATTATGTCAAAATTTGGATAAAACCTCTTGAACAGTTTAAATGTTTTAAGTGGATGAACTTAAATAATTTGGAGGCAAAAGACTGGGAGGTGGACATTTTACCATCCATAAACTATCTTTTAGAAAAAGGCGTCAATATTGACGATGCAAAGTTTTTTGACCAATACTTTTCCTTAAAACAATTTATAACTAACAGTTTTTCTGAAGAGCAGCATGATTTGTCAGCTCATAAAAAGTGGGTTATTTACTTTCAAAGTTGTGTATCAATTGAAGTATTTTCGGAACTATTAAATCTATGCGAATTTTTTTTCTCCATCACGGCACACAATGCAAATGTTGAGCGTATATTTTCATTAATTGCTGCCCAGTGGACAAAGGAACGCAATAGGCTAACCCTTGATTCAATAAAACGGATTATATTGACAATTTTTAATTATGATATGACCTGCAGTGAATTTTAATAAATAAAGTATCAAATAAAAATAAGGAAATTTGGCACCTTTTTTTATGAAATCATTTTTTTTTGTTCCTATGTTTTGCACTGTTCTATCTTTTGTTCCTATTTTTGTTCCGTCTTTTTTTTAATAATAAATGTTTATTTAAGTTTTACTTTTGCTCAAAATAAATAAGTAAGTACGTTAATTTATAGTTTTATTGTTTTAGTTAAAAATTTATACTACTATATCAGTTTTATAAAAGAGTCCGGGTTTCGTCCGGGTTTTAGGTCTTAAATGTCCTGGGTTTTAAAAAACTGATATGGAAACCCTACTTTCATAGCCTAAAATTTGTTATGGAGCATATAGCGGATTTTGCATATGGGCTACTCATTTGTCTTTTTTCCTCGTGTTTAATTTGCACTCCTATTATGTTCGTAGTTATTTTAAATTCACATGGTGTCTTTATATTTTCTCTAGGACAAATTTTATTAAACGGTTGTCATTTAAATCTGCTGTTCTAAGATATCTGGTAATAAATGATCTGATTTTATTTGTACCGGGTGTCCAAAGAATAGCCTCCGGCCATAACTCTGCAACCGTTGATCACACAGTTATGGAATATGGAGAAAAATATATTTATGGGTAAATCGGCTAATAAAAAATAGCTGGTAAATATTTTCAAGTTCGAAAAGCTGCCGCTAGGGGGCGTAGCAACTCAAAAATGGAAATGCTGATTTTTCTCTAGAACAGAGCCCTTGTCTATCTATAAACAAGGGCGAGGTACTAACTGTACCGTATTGATTCCAACAGTGATCAATAGATGGCGTTTTTTCGTAATTCTTCAAATAATAGGAACTGATATGACTTTTCTCATAATTTAATTGAAGGTTATAAAAAGTATCGGATAGTGCAGTAAAAAATCCAGATTCGTATATAAACTAAAAAAGTTAATAATAGTCGCCCGAATCCGAAACGTCGGATTGAAAAACTAACCTCACCAATTTGTAGAAGAGAAAAAATGAAAATTATTTTCATCTGTCATTTTAACTAAGCCTAAAATGATAAAAGAACCAAAAAAGTTATTTTTTTGTTTTTTTTTTAGTTTTTCTAAAGTTGTAGGCGGGTTATGGCCGAAGACCATTGTTAATTGTACACCCGGTACAGGCTGATCACGCATATTGTTCACTTTTCTAATTTATTTTTGCCGCTATGAGAAATATGAACTAGGATTTTCTATGTAATTTTTGCACATTTTCGGAAGCTTAAAAATTTACAAGGTAGATCGAAAAATTGTTATTGCTTAAATTGAAAACCATGTATATAACTATATATAACACCAAATGGGTTTTTTCCTGCTGATTATAAATATACTAGATTTGATTGTCATTATCTTTAAAGATTTGAATAAGAAATTTGAAAAAATCCTACCAAAAGAAAACAATGTGTTCCTATTGATTTCGTTATGTGCAGAGCTTAAAAATATTTAAGTCATTTGTTGAATTAATTCATTCTTTTAAAATTAACATATTATATGGTAGATTTGTGTCGTTCCGAGTTGACCCGGTTCGATTGAACGAATCCAGTGGCGGACTGGGTTGGAATCCAGTATCAATATCGGACCGGGTCCATACGCGCCACGAGTAAGCTGCCACTAACTGAATGTTAACGTTAACTGGATACGCGTAGATCTAAATTATTGACAAGATGGAGAATTGTTATCCTAATCGTAAGTTTTAGCACAGTTAAAAGAATATATTCTTTTACCTGTGGTTTTAGGGTTTACCATCTAACAGATATGTTGACAGATTTATGTCAACAATCACAATTATGACCGTACAATTTATAATCGTCAGCAGTTAATAAAAAAGTAAATAATAAAATATAATAATAATAGTTTTATTTTTAAAATTTAGTAAAAGCTTCGCCACACTAAAATATAAAATATTGGTAAAAATTGAATTGCATTCAACATAGATATGGATTCCGCAGTGTTACCAATGGACGCCGACGACGGATAAAATCGGATGTTTTTGGAGTAGTAATAGATATTTCACTCTCAAAGAAATTAGAAACGCTGTATAATCGTCATTAACCATCTTTATTAGTATGTTTTGATTAAAAAGGATAAGTTAGTTAAATAATATTTTTAATACATTTTGAATAGGACATTCGTTTATACTATAAATATAAAAATGCACCACTGTTTCCTTAGTTTAAATTAGGAGTTTGTCTCGAATCTCTTTATTTAGAGTTATAACTATTTTATATGTGGAATACATAATATAGTGCGGGACACGAAAGAAAACCGGGCGGTCCTTATCCTTAAAATAAAGGTTCATAGTCTTAAGCAAGCGGAAAAGTAAAATTTGTGTACGCCAATAAATTTTATGTTATTTTATTTGTTGTAATGGTTTTTCTATTCACCTATAAAGTGCGCCAGCGCTAACCGAGCATTTGTTTTCGTTTCTATATAAATGCGTTGCGTTGAATTTGAATTATTATTTGGAAGTAAAGATACAAAGATAAAATTGACGATGGTGATTTTCAAGTATTTCGACGAACAATAGAGGATTTTTATATAAACTTGAAGAAGGTTCCGACCTGCAAACCCCTACTTCGTGCTGTAAAGAACAAAATAGATTTTCCGTACGGGTATAAAACCCTAAATCGGCTTTTACGATCAAATGGTTTTGTTTGGCGCAAGTGCCAAAAACGAAAATTGCTCATTGAGAGACCAAATATTTTTCACTGACGGTTGAAATATCTATCAATTGTAAGGCAAGAAGGGCGCAATATTGTGTCATCATTTTCAGAGGAAGACAACAATTTAGAAGGAATCGAACCGTTAGAATCACAGCCGTCAACCTCAAAAATGGCTTAGTTTTTTTTATATATTTTGTAAAATTGTTCATAAAGTAGCTGTCAATAAACTGCTTCAAAACAATTAATTTTCTGTTCAATACCGGGTGTCAAAAAATATCTAATATTGCAATTAATATTTGAAAAACTACAGAACTCATATTTTTCCAAAATTAACACATCAATGTAGTTATAAAGAGCCAGCATTTTTCCACTGGCAAGATTTATCAAAATTTTAACTTATGCAGTTCGACTTTGGGCTTTTTGGGTATGCCAAAAGTGACCGTTTGTCTCCGTCTGTCATATTACTTTGTACAGAGGGCGTCATTGTGAAGTACTCTACAGGGCATTTCCTAATTGCCTGCTAATGTTAAAGGGGGGTGATTCTTGGACCTTTTTAAGAAAAAAGTTTAATATGAACCTAAAAGCCTTCAATAATACAGGGTTTTAAAAAAACATTTTTTTTAAATCCTAATTCTGATGCTATTATAGATAAATAACTGTGTGAAATTTGATACACGTCTTTTATGCATAAAAGGGCATTTTTTTTATTAACAATCAATTTTTGAAATTTCTACCAGTGGCGTGCATATGTAATTAACCTGGGTAAATCCGTATGCTCCTTAATGCATAGAAAACGTGTATTAAATTTCATGCAGTAATCTACAATAGCATCAGAATTGAGATGAAAAAAAAAATGTTTTCTTTTTAAACTTTACCATCCTGTATCTCAAAAGTTAAGACCTTTAGGACATAAAAACACCCCCTTTAACATCAGCACGCAATTAAAACGCCTGCTAATGTTAAAGGGGGGTGATTCTTGGACCTTTTATAAAAAAGTTTAATATGACACCTAAAAGCCTTCACTTTGGAGATACAGGCTTTTAAACTAAAAATTTGATAAATCTCGTTCACTGGATCTGATGCTGGCTGCCCTTGTAAAATCTGGACTAATAAATCGTGTATCACTATACTCTGTGGTCCAATAATAGTGCACGTAGGCAGTAGCCCGGGAACCGTTAATGACAGAACTCAAGAAAAGATATATTTATAGGTAAATCGATCAAGAAAAATCAAAACTAAATCATTTTAAGATTCGAAAGTTCGTCGTTCTTGCAACACAAAAGAGATATAGAAGTGCGGTACACGAAAGAAAACAGACAAATATAGATAAAGGTTCATTAAATATAGTTACATTTTTTAATTATGTGAAGTGCGTATAGTCAAAAAGGGGTGCCGTATTATTTAAAGAACGACGGGACACCACTGGTTCAAAGATATTTCTTGGCCGACCTTCTCAAACCGATTGACTCCGTCCGGTTTTCTTTCGTGTCCCGCACTTTATTTAAAATTTATTTCACGTACATATACGTATATTGGTTATTTACATTGCACAAATTGAAGACATGATACAGGCAACAAGTCAGCAACCAATTCAACACACGTAACGTAGACATCGGAACTAAATGGGCCCGTGAACGAATCGATTGGAACGGGTCCACGAGCGGCTGGATCCGAATGGACCGAAACCATCACTGGACCCGTACCGCCCATGTCATACGGCCCGCGCCAACCGCAACAAAAGCAGTGTTGCCAGAATTTTTTTAGGGTTGGTAGTAAATTTCAATAGTGTACTAGACTTAGGCAAAATGTACTAGATTAAAGAAAAACATATTGATATATAATTATACATAGGAAAAAGTGACGACCATTTAAAAAAGGTTCTGTAGCACAAGTAATTTTGTTGTGGGAGGAAATCGGATGTATTAGATTGTATAAAAAGTAGATTTAGTACAATTGTACCATACTTGCAACACTGAACGCATATTGTATAGGATGCACATTTTCTAATGGTTCGTCGTTTATTCTCTGCTTTAGAGGCACTTCATATGTGTTCGAGTCCCCGTTCAGGGAGATGCCTTGTTTAACTTATAATTTATAAAAATGCGGATTTGGTTAAGTTAACTAGGATTAGTTAGCTGCTGTATACTTTAAACCTCAATAACTTGAAAACAAATTAATTTTGATGCATATTGGGTTGTATAAAAATTTTTTAGAATTTACATTAAAATCAGAAAATCCTATACAGGGTCTATTCAATGAAAAAAATGTTTCTTAAACTAATAACAAAAACGAACGACTCTGTATTTACCAAACTATGTTAGAATTATTAATTTAATTAAATTAACATTAAATTTTTGTCAAAGAAAAACTTTTTTGTAACTTTCAGATTTTAACATATCGTCGGTCTCCCTTCCTAATTGTATACCCGGCACATTAAAAATTATAATTCACTGCTTTAATATGCCAAATAAAAATATCGTTCCAATGTGTTTTTGGCCTCTTTGGACAACCAGGCAGTGATGCCAGATCAGGGATTTCTTCCCTTCTAGGGACTGGGAATATTGTTCTTAATCTAGCGATTTTTTTATTTTGTTTTTTATATATGATTTTTTTTTCTATTTTTGGCATTTACTAAGTTAATTTTGTTTAATCGAGAAAATATAAAAAATAAATTGCACTTGCCCTGTACCCCCCGGTTTGGAAGTTAAGGCAAAAATTTTATTGAACCTCACCGAACTGGCAATAATGTTTTTTTCTGTATGATCTGGTTTTTCCTCCTATCTAAAAAATTTGCATTAAGGGGTGGTTTTGCCTGTCTCGAATTTTTAATTACAGCTGCAGATGATATGCAGTCACGATTCCTTTTAGACGATGCGTTTTTTAATCCTTTGATATTTCCTATGCTTGATATTGTCTAGATATCAAACAGGTCAGGTTATTTAACATCTTTTCGCACTTGATTTAAATAATAACACAAAATATTAAATATTTCCCTTTGTTTATAATATTTCAGTTGATTATAAAATATTGATTTAGTGATATTACATTTGTCCAAACTATAGACTCTAAATTTCCATCTGACATCACAGCAACCAGGCTAGGTTGTTGGCCAAAATTAACTTTGCGGAGGGGCAAGGTGCTCCTGATATTTTCCGTAACTGCACTGCCTAAAACTCTTAGATCATTAAAGATATTTACTGTTGTTCTTTATATTAGCAACTCTTTACAATTTTACCTTCGAATGCACTGAATAAATGTAAATTAACTCCTCGATTCGGATTCTATAGCATTATTATCCGCGTTATATGGGGTCGTTTGTTTTTATCATCGGAAGTTAATTAAAACAACGCCGCGCAAAAATAGGCGATTAAAACGTATCATTAGTATGGGCAACCATAAAATGAAGAAGAGAAGCGGGTACGGGACGGGACGGGGGGACTACGGCGACAAAATTAATAGTCCTTATCAATGCGCGGAAACCGTGACTCGATAAGAGTGAATTGTATACGCAAAATGTTTGTAGTGCGGCAAAATTACATTTTTTGAGCTCGGTATTGCATAGGAAAAATAAACTTTTTAAAGGGGCTCTTTACAAGGCGATCGTGCAAATTGTTCACACTCCTAACTTATTTATTTTTTAATACTTTTTTTTTGGGTTTTTCGCCGCAATCAAAATCACACTACAAAAACAATAAAAAAGTTAATTACCTGATAAGTTCAGTCTGTTTTCTGTTCGTTTCGGGGGTAAGTCTATCCCCATCTTCAGCAAATCTAAAAATAATAAACTAAAAGCGGAATATTTCTTTTGTTTAGTATCAGAAATATAACCAGAATGGTTAATCTCTGACAGAATGTTATATTTCTGATACTAAACATAAGGAATATTCTGCTTTGAGTTTTTTATTTTTAGATTTGCTGAGAATTTTCCCTCATAACGTCCAGAAAACAGATATTTTTCAGTGTCGTTCGTCGGGTACCTTCAATCAGCCACTACAATTTCGTAATTATTTATTTATGTTTGTCACTATACAGACTATTTTTGTATGATCTGGTGTAGAGCTAAAAGATATGTATTGTATGTCCCATATTTATCAAATGGGTCTGTTTTTGTTGACCATAAATAAACTTTGCGACACTTGAAGTGGACAGTTCAAATTGTAGGTGAATTTGAAATTTACGTAACTTTTTAATTAGCAAGCCGTTTTGACCTTCTAGTATTGTGTTATTTAAAACGCGTGTCGTAGAAGTTTAAAAACTGCTTAGTCAATTATAAGTAAAATAGGGGTGCATGTTTAACCGTTTTTTAAAGAGTGGTACAGAAGAAACTGGCAGTATATTCGATAGTGTTTTTAGAAAGGCCATTTGAAAGGTTACGAGTAAACAAACTTGTATTTTTCATTTTTGTTTCTATGCCAGTTATTTATTTTTTTTTAATATAGTAACATTTTCCCATTTAAAAGAGGTTTCAATTAATTCTTCCACCATGTTTGCACTTAAAACAATTGTCTTGTCAAAAGTTTGTATTTTGTAGATAAAATATCATATCCAATGATACGGGTGTAGTCAAAAACTTTAGTGTATCAAAAAACCAAATCGATTTAAAATTCAACAATGAAAAAAACTTAAATATTGAAATTAAACACTACTAGAACAACAAAAAACGATTTGACCGCTTCTAATATCTAGTAGGTCCTCCGCGAGATTGGTTAACGGCTAGAAATCTGCGTGGCATACTTTGTATTAGAGTAACTAAAAAATGTTCAACTACATTTTTCCCATTTTTCTAATAAGGCAAGTTCTAATTGTTGCAAATTTTCAGGAACAATGGGTTTAGAACCGCGCGCATTCTTTATAGCAAACCCAACCAATCCTAACTTAACTTAATCGGCATTTTCTTAAATAAGTTTTGTTAAAAAACCTAAAAAAAGCTTCGTTCCAGTCGGGATTCGAACACACATGTTGTACAACGTAGGCCAAGACCCGTACCATTGTGCCACGAAGCTGCGCTGCACGCTGAGAATGTACCAATCTTATTTATATTCCGCCGAAATAAATAATTAGAAAACACAACAACGGTATGTGGCGAGGTATTTACCTAATAACAATTGTATGATTTGTATGAGAGGTCGCCCATTCGCCCATTTTAAAGAATTAAAAGATTGTAATATAGTATATATTTACCACATTATTCTTATTCAGTCTTCTTTTAAATCTGGAAGTGAGTGGTAGTGTAGTGTTAAGAAAGTTGTTTCAGTGGTATATTTAAGATAGCTATTTTCTGAAAATGTAAAGAAACCTATTTTCTCTATTTTGGTCATTTAAACGTAGATCAAGTTAAGCATGTACGCTGTGTAAGCTGTAGAGTGTTAATGGTGCAGTGGATGAAAGTGAAGAGAAAAAGTATGTCTTTTGCCTTTCTAATGATTTGGCGAGAATCGACCAATCACCTTATTGACTATTGTTTTTGCATGACAAAGAAAAGCAAAAAATTGAACATCCGAATTTGCCTTCTGTCAAAGACCAATGCAAACTTACTAGTACCGACTGCTCCTTTATAGATTGGCAAGATATTGTTTTGTGATGCAATGGCGATAATAACGCATCATCAGGCAACAGTCTATCGACCCAATTTTCATTCTAGTTCTGATGGGCCATATTTGATTGTCGAGAACGGGCCACATGATTTAGTGATACGTGATTTGGGGCAGTCAAAGCAGCCAATCAGAACTCCCTGGTTCTCGTCTTAAGGCAGCCATGTCAAGCTCAAAGTCACTGGTGGGCCAAAAAGAAAAACCTTATCTTAAAGAAGACAAACTACTGAAAATATTGAGAAAATGTACTATTATAAGACAAGTCTGTTTATTAAATTTCCAATAAAAAGGACATTACAAAAAACTGCAAACATTAAATTCTTTTTCCAGATATTTGACATCTTTTGTCTTTAATTAAGTTGTGTATTTGTGGTGCGAATTTATCGGCGGAAATAACTTTTAAAACTGCGTCCAAGTGTGCATCCGTCAATCGCGATCTTGCGGGAGATTTGTTTCCTTTCATCAAAGAAAATAGTTGTTCACACTTATAGGTACTTAAAAACATTGACAGGATTTTACAGGCAAATTTTCTCATTTCTTGGTATTGAACAGGCAAGTACTTATAAAATTCGAATGTACCAACACTATCAAATTTTTGGTTTAAATGGGTCTGACACTGAATCTCAATTACTTCCAGTTGCAAGTGAGGGGGAACTTTATCAATATCGATAGTGAAAAGACCAGTAAATAGAGAAAAATTGCTTTCTTGAGTCTTAAAATCCTGAAAGCGCTTCTCAAATTCTGCCAGAAGGCTCCTCATTTTCTCTGAATATATTTTGTATAATATTGGGACACTTGTGCTTTCCTGATATGCCTTACAAGTCAGAAAATGTGATAGTTTATCCTCTGCTAACCGTTTTTCCCACAACATCATCTTATACTTGAAAACTTTCACATGATCATGCATATCTGTAATAACTTGACGTGGTCCTTGCAATTTCGTATTTAAGTCCGACAAGTGTTTTGTGATATCTACCATAAACGAAAGATCTTGTAAAAAATGTAAATCGCATAATAAGCTGATATATTCTGCTTTTGTTTCCATGAAAACGCGTATTTCTTCTTTGAGTTTCCAAAACCGGTCGAGTACCATAGAACACGAAAGCCATCGCACCTCTGCATAATATGGTAAACCAGTGTACTCACTTTCAAAATCATGTGAAAATGCATGATTAAGGTCTCGTGACCTTATGAAGTTTATAATTTTTTTCACTGACTTTAAAACACTTTCCAACTTGATCGCTTTTAAACATAAAACTTCTTAGTGGATTATACAATGAATATGATGAAAATCTGGTTTGTTACTGCCCGTTTCTCTCATCTTTGTCTGTAATATTTTAACGAAGCCATTTTTTATGCCAGTCATTGAAGGAGCTCCGTCTGGTGCAACGGAACACAGTTTTGACAAATCTAAATTGTACTTTTGCAGAAGTCCATAAACAGCATTGAAAATATGGTACTAATTCCAGTAATTCTTCATACACATTGATATCTGTATCAACCGCACGAAGAAAAACAGCGGGTTGCGCCACACCACACACATCCGTACTTTCGTCACAGGCAATAGAAAATGCAATGAAAGAGTGTGATTTTGTTTTTATCTGATCACTTATATTGGCAGCCAATTCAGTAACTCTTTCAGCGAGAGTATTCCGGGACAAGGATATATTTTGAAATGCCTTCACGCTCCCGGGACTTACAATTTCCGCGGCGTTTACAAGGCACTCTTTTATAAATTTACCTTTAACAAATGGTTTTGAGTGTTTCGCGATCAACTCTGACAGTACGTAGCCCGCTTGAAGGACAGATTCATTTTCTTGCTTTGGACGTGTAGACATAAGCTGCTGATCTTTCAACCGTGATTTTAACTTATTTAACTTTTCGTTTCTGACCATGCCTTTATACTTGTCAAACATAGTTTTATGAATATCATAGCGACGTTTTATATTATATAATTTTGAGACACCGATTGTACTATTACAAAACAAACAAATAATTTTTTCTTTCACTTCACAACAAAAAAACTCTAATTCCCACTTTTCTTGAAAGATACGTTGCTCATCTACCAGTTTCTTCTTACTCCACTTGGTTTCGAAAGAGACAGGTTAAAAACTGTATCCGAAATAAATTATAATAACTACTGTTAAGTGTTGTAACAATAAGTGCGCAGCTCAACTCGAAACTCTATCGCAACTGACTCATAACTGATTAAACACTGAACGACTGAACTCAATCGAACACGGCTTATATACGGATTGTGATTTCTCGAGTTCTTTCTAGAATATTCAGATAGCGTCATCTGTGTTTTTGCGCGATAGAATTTCATGGAACAAGCCAGATAACGTTTGGCTTTAGGTTGAGTATGTATAGTTCATCCTCCTAAACATAGATGGCTCTATGTACAATTGTACATTTTATAATACCAATCGTTGTTGCAACGGCGCGCGCTTTCAAAAACGGTTTTTAGCTTGTTCGCGGGCCTCATTATCTGGCTGTGTTCAAAACTGATTTGGGCCGCAGAAAAATGCTAACTGGGCCGCATGTTTGACATGGCTGTAAGGAGTAGAACTTACTAGTCGAAGAAGAAAGAAACAAATATTACGCCTTTTGAAAGCAGGGATGCTACGTTTTATGTATTTTAGAATATGGGAAATTCATTATGCGTGTGCAATGATATCGATGGTTTAACACTGGCCAATATCGATCATTTTCGCATATTCATAGGTTCATCGAAATAAAGTATAAGATCTGTATTACTTACATAACCAAAATTTAGAACCATCTGTACTGGTTGGAGTGACAATGAAAGAATAATATGAAAAAATCAAGATAGAATCGGTACAAATTTTAATGGGTCTTAAGCTCGGATACGACTTAAGAGAGGATGTAAAAAATATTGCTGCTTTCTTTGTTTGTGGGACAGTCGTGTAAAAATGTGTAATATGTGCCTTTTGCTAGATTCAAAAAATGTTTTCTTGCCTCCTCTTCACATTAAACTTGGACTTATTAAAAACTTTCTGAAGGCTATGAATAAACAGAGTAAAGGGTTTAAACATCTATAATAAAACAACTCTTTCCTAAGTTAAGGGTCGCCAAATTAAAGGAAGGCATTTTTATTGGTCGATAATTTAAAAAGTTGCTGGGCGTTGTTCATTTTGTAGTAAAACTCATTATGCAGAAACTCAGATTTTGGAACTAATTTGTAAGTGCAGTGAGGGGATTTTTAGGCAACAAGATCGATGAAAACTATGAACAACTACTTAATGAATTTTTAGCGCCTACCAATGGTAACATTTTGGTAAAAATATAATATAGTAAAACAAAATGAGATTGGCATAGTGAAATGTTAAAAAAATTATAACTAAAATTCAAGATGGCAAAACAAAATGGCAGCTTATTAAAATATTTAAAAAAATCATCAGAGTGCGATATAGAAATGAACTTAAAATTGTGGTGCAAATTCAAGATGGAGGAACAAAATGGCGGCTATATAAAATGTTCGTAATCCCGAAAAAAAAACCTTGAAATTTTACATATCTTGGCGTCCGTAGATGCCAAAAAAAAATGTTTTCTTAACTCCGTGGGCCTGTCTGTCAGCCTGTCATTTAAATTTTGGTCAAAATTATGGGTCATTTGGGGATGACCTGGTATTATTTTGATAAGAATCCAACATTCTATTGTTAAAAAAAAATATTCTACAATACTACCTAATTATCCAGTTATCTCAAATTTTGCGCAAATATCATTATAGTTATATAGAAATAAACTCGTAGCATTTTGGTATGAATCCAAGATTGATTTCGTAGATCAAGGGCTTCTAGCCAAATCCTATTTAGAGAAAATACGCCGAAACTAAAAAATAATACACTCAGCAAAGATTGAGCAACAAATTTTTTTCGAAGAAATAAAGATAAGATCGCTAATGTCACAAATATTTCTTCTAGACGTGCTAATTTGGCTCCTCAAACAATCGACCCTTGTTTTGAAGATGTCTCAAATGTCATCAAAGACATCCATCTTGACCTTCTTATCAACTACGATGAAATACATTTATCCGGGTTCCAAAAAATACGTTTTTAAGCGGGGTAATACTAAAGACTAGCAGAGGCTGATAAATTTATTAAAAACTGCAACCAGTATCATGTTTGCCGAAAACAAGGGAACAAAACTATCGTCGGAGAAAACCTTTTATCACATTTCTCCCCACGTGCCTTAAAAGCATGTGATGAAGCAAACAGTTTTTATATGTTTCCCACCATGTTCTACTCATATTCTGCAACTATTAAATGTGGCTTATTTTGAGCCTCTGAAAAAGTACTGTTATTAATCGCAAAAAGAAGATGGTGGGCAGAAGATGTTCCGTTTTATATAAAGACGCCTTTTCGGACTTTAATAAAGAAGCTGAAAGACTCACAAAGAGGCAGAAATAATATAATATCCGGATTTGCCATATATCCATTTAAAATGTTTAATCCTAAGAAAAGATTGCCGTCTACGTCTTTGAAAATCCTGATAGAGCAGTTTTAGTGTAACCATCATTATGATAATATGATGAAGAAGCAAGAAAATCAACGTTGAGCCAGAAAAGGACTTAACAAACTCTGGAGAACCTCCCACTTCGTCAAACACCAGGCCAAGAAAAATTAAGCAGAAACAGAAGAAAGGGTCCATAAGCAAAACCAGTAATTCCTATGAAGACATGAGCGGAATAAGTTTAGCCACTAAAAGCGACATAGACCTTGATAATATAATAGAAGACCAGAACAGGAAAGAGGACATCACCAATACAGAACATGGAGACAAAGGGAATGATACCACCATAGTGAAATACAAGAGTGGAAACCATTATATTGGCAAGTGGAGTTCTTAAAAAGTGGTCGAGGAATACAGTCAGGAAATAGACAAAAGTTTATAGAGACATGCCCAAATGACGAAGACGGGATAATAAAAGAAATGATTAATAAAAGAATATCAACATCAGTTCAAGTGAGCTCAGGAAAGAGATGCTTTTATGAATTCTCCGAAGATTTGTCCCAACTTATAGTTCGCTAAGGACTAATATTATTAATGTTTATTTCCATTTTATTCAAATTTGTAGTATTTTACCAAATGTTCGTAAGTTCTTTAATGCCTCTTAAAAGTTAATTTTAAGGAAATTTAATTTAAAGGAAATCCTATATAGTCCCTCTACGTGAGGCTGTTTGGGACGAGCTTTCAAAGATGTAAAAAAGATTTTTTTTGGCCTTCCTTGAGGAAGCTTTGTTTTGGTTATACCAAATTCATTAGTGGCCCTAGGGATCTCTCCAAAGCACCTAACAAATCCGAAAAATATTTTCTAATATTGGTTTTATACACAAAAATGTATAAAAAAATGTCTTGAATGGTTTACGCAATTTGTTTGGTCACATTACAGCATTTAAATGGAACGATCGTGTACAGGGTGGTCCAATAATAGAGGGCGTCGGTTGTAGCTTTGGAACGGTAAATGACAGAACTTAAGGAAAACAATATTTATAGGTAAATCGGCCAAGAGAAACCGCTGTAAATTATTTTGAAGTTCGAAACTTGGGGGCTAGGAGGCGTAACAGCAACACCAAAAGTGTAAATGTCAATTTTCTCCTAAATTTCCATAATTCAGGTATATTGAAAATAGAAGCATTATATTCTTCAACCAATTATTGACTGTTTGTTTGAAACCATTTTTGTCTATTTTCAAAAATAAAGTGGTGGGAGAAAGTCAAACATTTTTACAAATGTAGATATCTCTGTTTTGGATGAACCGATTTTAATCAACTTGGTTTCCTTTTTTTGCTCCACTCGTGGATCTATAAACTGTATCGTAATGACTTTGTTAGTGGTCACTAGATGGCGTTGTTTCGGAATTCTCTAAATAATGCTGATTTTCTCAAAAAAATAAAGATAGATATAAATATTTCTTCCAACATGCCAATTTAAACTCTTAAACAGTCGATGATTTTTTTGAAAATGTCTCAAATGCCCTCAAAGACCTCCACCCCGATCTTCTCCTAAAAAACTACAAATGTATCCGACGACCCGGGTTCCAAAATGTATGATTTTAAACAGGGTTCCAAATACCCGGAGAGGCAATTCATCAAAAACTGCAATCTGTATCAAATTTGGCTCAACTGCTAGTGATCATATGTTTCCTACTTATGTTGCGTACAAGACACTTGTGGGATGTTTGAATGCATTGAGGAACGCCGGGTTCAAGATATTATCGAACAAAAAGCGGATGGTTCGATAACGCTTGCTTTGGGAACAAGGAAAAACTGTCATCGGAGACAACCTTTCGTCGTATTTCTCCCCACGTATCTTAAAACCATGTGATGAAGCAAACAGTTTTGTTTTCCACCATGTTCTACTTATTTTCTGCAACCATCAGATATGGCTTATTTTGCGCCTCTGAAAAAGTACTGGAGGGAAATCCTTGGATAAAAGATGATTGGCACTGTCTGGTTCTGTTTTAACTAACTACACCTTTCCCGGCTTCTTAAAGACTTTAATACGGAAGCTGGAAGTGTCACAGAGGGGCACTGATAATATAATATCCGGATTTGCCAAAACGGGCCTCTATCCGCTTGACCTGCTTAGAGCTAAGAAAAAAATTGCCGGCTAGGCCCTTAAATGAAATCCTGATAGAGTAGTTTTAGTGTCACAATAAGTATGATGATGAATCGGCCCCAAAAAAAGAAGAAGGTGAATCAATGTTGAGCCATGAGAAGCATTACAGAAAAGGAAATTCCGGTGAACTTTTCACTTTGCCAAACACCAGTCCAAGAAACAGAAGAAAGGGTCCCTAAGCGATACCAGTAATTCCGATGGAGAGATGGGTGAAATAAGTTTAGCCAGTGAAAGCGACATAAACCTTGATGATATAAAAGAAGAGAATAGAACATGAAGGCAAAGGGAACGATACTAGATACTACCATACTGAAATACAAGACTGGAACCATTATATTGGCAAAGTGAAGGAGCTAAAACGGACTGAACCTGACCCATGCCAAGTAGGGTTCTTAAAAGAGTCCAAGTAAAGTTAGGAAAGAACTAAAATTTATAGAGACATGTCCAACTGACGAAAATTGAATAACAAAAGAAATTATTATAATCCACATCAGTTCAAGTGGGCTCAGGAAAGAGATGTTTTTATGAGTTCCCCGAAGATTTGTCTGAATATAAGTTCTCTTAGGACTAATATTATTAGTGGTTTTTTTTTTTTTTTTTTTCAAATTTGTTGTATTTTCCGAAATTCTTTAAATCAATGGCGTTAATGCCTATTTACTTAGAAGTTTACTATTTTAGTTCCTTTTTGTCATAAAAATGTTGTATTCTTTTTATATATTTTTCTTCAAACTTACTACCTATTAAATATTCTTTAAAATAGAAATTTTTGTTACAAATATCCCATTTACCATTCCAAATTAGAATTACCTCACAAATTAAAGGAAATCCCATATACCCCTGGTATGTGGGGCTATTTGGCACAAGCTTTAAAAAGAATTTTTTTTGGCCTCCCTTGAGGGAGCCTTGTTTTGGTTATACTAAATTGGTTAGTGCCACCAAACAAATTCAAAAAATATTTTGAAATATTGCTTTTATACGCAAAAATGTGTAAAAAATGTCTCGAATAGCCCCGTTTCACGGAAATTGTTTGGCCACGTTACAACGTTTAAATGGAACGATTCTGTACATTATAATATAGCAATCCTTCTGAATATTTGTAACAATATTGTAAATTTATTTATACAGCCAAACCTCTTAACAACGGACAGTAGCCGTGCCACAGAAACTATCCATTGTATACTGGTGTCCGTTGTGGTGAGTGAACAAATTAAATACCAATGTAAGTTTATCTAAGAAATATTTTATTTTTAAGTAACAAAATAATATATTTAATTAATTATTAATACAATTGTTACTGCGTATACACCAACAGTTTTTACATACATATATGCATATAATAAAAATGTAGTACCTAATATAAAATATTATACTACCTACATATACAATTTGACTTTATAAAAAGTTTCAATTTAAAAAAATTATCGAGTGTTGTTTGTCTTAAACTAGTTAATTTATTTTTAATAATTTGAGATTCCATTTTAGACGCAACTTCTGAGATTTTTCCCCTAAATCAGAATCTCCAGATAACATACAAAAGTTTTCAACAACCCTTAACATTTTATATGCTTCCTTAATGTTCTTAATATTGGAAGAAATAATTTCTTCATCATCACTTTCAAATGAAATCTGACCGTTCTCACTATTTTAAAATTCACTGATGCACTCACGTACACTTATGTTAGGATTTTCGGTGAATAAACTTTCATCAATTTTCATTGATGTTTCTACATAATTCCGATTATGACACATCATCTTCACTATCATAGTCACCGTTTTCCTCGAGAATTTCGTCGAATCCAGCTTTGCGGAAGCAGTTATTAATGGTCTTGGATTCGACTTTTTTCCATGCAGCAACAATCCAAATCAAGGCACTTACAACATTTATGGATTTCTCCAATTGTTCGGTAGATTCAGAATACTCCATGGATAACAAAAGTCGCTTGATTAAGAACTTTCTGTAGTGGTTTTTAAATGTTTGAATCACGCCCTGGTCCAATGGGTGGCAATGTGATGTCATATTTGGCGGTAAAAAAATTATTTTAACATTTTTTAACTCCAGTTTAAAACAAACTTTTTCCAATAAACAGTGCATTTTTTTTTTCTCCATTCATAGCGGAGCAAAGTAAAATAGTGAGTGTCTCCTTGGACTCTTTCCCGCTAGCACATGTTTAGCCTTTTAAAAAAATTTTATTTCGCAAGGAGCGGAAAAAAGAGTCCCGTTTCATCGGCGTTCTAAATGTCTCTCAGTGCGTAGTTTTTGATAATAGCACATAATTTCGTCCGCCAATCAGTTACCTGAATCAAGTCTACAGCCGCTGCTTCGCCACAGATTTGAAAGAGATATTATGACGTTGACAGAACTTCTCCAACCGTCCATTTGATCTTTTAAAACCATCTTCTAGATTCTTTTCAATTTCTTGTGCTTTTTCCTTTATTATTGTATTGGATATTGGAATATTTTTTGAGCGGACTTTACAAAACCAGTCGTAGACAATTTGGTCTATGGCAACACCCTCAGTTTTCGCAAATTTATTTTTCTCTTTCATGTTTCCGGTTTCTGCGAATCGCTTGTTAAGGTCGCTCTTGTTTCTCAAAATATCACTAATTTGAGATTTTCCTACACAGAATTTTTCGGTTCATACTCTAACACTAAGTTTGTTTTTTTCCGCGTACTGAATTATTTCAACTTTTTCTTGAAGACTTTGTCTGAAGACATATTGATCGCACTAGAGTAACATCAATATTCTATTGATGAAGACCACATTTTATAAAAATAAGGTGATCTATTTATTATGCAATTCACCGCAATTTACCTACAAGCCAGACAGCATAAGCCAGTCTATTGTTAAACTAGTGCTATTAACAATAGGTAGGCGCCGCGCCGCTTATTAGCATAGATCTAAATATTGCCCATAATGTGCAATAAAAATGCCGGCATTAAATGTAGGCTTGTCAAAAATTTTTAATTTAAATTGTACTGCTTTTATTAAAAATGTTCCAAATTTTACTGTCCGTGTCTGTTGTTGAGAGTGTCCGTTGTCAAGAGGGTTTAATATACAGGAATACATTTACTGACGGTCGGTGACCTCAAAATTGTCCATTCAGCAGAGGTGTCCATTGTTCGGAGGTATTCGTTAAGGGAGGTTTCACTGTATTTCAGTGGCGGCTCGTCAGGGTAGGCCTCTGAGGCCGCGCCTCACCTCCAAAATAAAGGAAAAGAGAATTTTTTTATATAACTTTTTATCTATTACCAATTAGAAATATACTTTTTAACAGTTTTACAACATAATAACATTAAAAAAAAAACAAAATATAATCCCATAATAAATATTTTAGAAAATAAATTCTGACCACATCAAAAAACCGACCGTGCAATCCGTGCAAACCCATTCCTAAAGAAAGTGCTCTCGAATGAGGCGAAATAATTTTAGCTTGGAAAGTTTCGACTTCTGACCTATTTATCAACGGCCGGTGCCGATACCGGCGAGTCACCTGATTACGACAGAGCGGGATGGCGATTGCCGATGCACGCGTTTTCTATTGCATTCTTGAGGCGATAAATCTGTAGCTTGGATATGCTTTTATTGGTTATTTAAATCACATGACTAGTGAAATATTCCAACGGCTTCTTTTTACGTGGTGCGTGCGGCTGAGAAAGAAATAGGAAATAGATTGCGATAATCGCTGATTGAGGGCGTTCTGTCTTTTAAGGTGAATAAATACGCGTGAGTAAGTTTTTGTTTTGTTTTGATTTGGTAAGTTGGACCGTTCCATTTTTTATATTTGCTTTTTGCTTTTGAAATGAATCCTATTCACGACATTATTGCTTCATTAATTGAAACGCCTTTTTTAAGAAGAAGCGAAACTGAAAAGAAACAGATATTAGGTAGCCGTCCGACGCCGAAAATTTTAGCAATATTTAACGATAAGAGGCAAGGTAAAAAATATTCAAGAACTTTTCAAATATCTTGGTACGAAACTTATAGGTGGCTATGCGGAAGTATTTATAAAGAAAGCTTATATTGTTGGCCTTGTATTTTATTAGGTTGCGTCAAAAATAATTGGAGTTCAGGGGGCGGATATTCGGATTTAAAAAATTTTTCACGAGCAGTAAAATCGCATGAAAGTTCAAGAGAGCATATTAAAAATTCGGTAGCACTTACAAGACTGGAGCAAAATAGGGCGACTATTGCGGATGCGAAAATGCAAGTCTTAATAAAATTGTTTATAATGAAAATGTTCGAAAAAACCGTTTATTATTAAATTATTTAATTGATGTTACTATTACTTTGGGTAAACAGGACTTGGCATTTCGAGGTCATAATGAAACAACAGATTCTTTTAACCGTGGCAATTTTAAGGAAATATTTGCATGCTTAATAAAAAGAAATGCCGAACTTACTGAACATTGTGCTAAATTTAGTAATATTTTTACGGGACAATCTAAGACTATACAAAATGAACTAATTGGTTGATTGTTGTTTTTTTTGGCGTAATTGCGGATGATAGTACTGATATAACAGAAAAATCACAGTGTTCGATAACAGTTAGGTATGTGACCAACGGATCTTTAAAAGAAAGATTTTTAGGATTTTTTGACGTTAGCGATAATAGAACAGCAGAGAGCCTTTTTCTTTTAATTCAAAACAGCTTAGAGCCTTATGACTTTAAATATGACTATAAATGGGCTTCAAACAAAAGTTAGATCCATTGCTCCTTTAGCTATGTTTACTCATTGTTGCGCCCACAGATTAAATCTAGTTTTACAACAGGGAACAAAACTGATTACCCAAAGTCGTATATTTTTTGCTACTTTATTAGGAATGCCAAATTATTTCTACCAATCACCAAAACGGTCTTTTGTGCTTAATCAGATAGTAGGTAAAAGAATTTCGCGAGCTGTAGAAACGCGATGGTATACACGGTCTAAAATTTTAAACTTAGTGGCTAATGAATGGGACAATTTAATTATAGTATTTGAAACTATTATTAATGACTTAAGTTCTGGAACAGAATCTATTAAGGGTGCAAAAGGATTTCTAAAGCATTTTAATGATTTCAAATTTTGCCTTTTAACGCATATTTATAAACAAGTTTTTAGTTGCACTGATGTACTGTTTCAAATATTACAGTTAAAGCATTTAGATATAAATTACTATATATATATATATATATTGATATATATATATATTTCAAAGAACTTTACAATATTGCTAAAAAAGCCACTATTCTGCCAACTAACACACGTCGAGGGCAATGTTCTAGCGACTTTGATATTTTTGTATAATTGATTGAATTAGGGACGCGGTTTGAAAATTTAAATAATTTAAATTTCTTTGCTTTAATCGATTGCACAAAATGTTCGGAATATGTTAAATGCTTTCCAGACGACTTATTAAATAATTTATTAAAAAATTATCCAAACATTTTTGACAGAGATAGATTAAAGAATGAGCTTTCTGTATTGTATAGGGATGAGCAATTTTCAAATTTAGATGTCGAAAAAAGTCTAGCTTTGTTATTTAAAGATTTTAAAGCAATTTTTGCGGAAGCATATAAGCTTTTTAATTTAGTTTTAACTATTCCCGCAACAAGTGTATCGGCCGAACGAAATTTTTCATGTCTTAAACGGATCAAAACCTACTTAAGAAACACAATGACACAAGAACGGCTTTCGGGTTTAGCAATGATGTCAATAGAGCAGGAATTACTGTCAGAACTTAGTGAAGACCAAAACTTTTACGACCAAATTATAGATAAATTTGCAACCTTAAAAGACAGACGTATAGATTTAATGTACAAAAAGTAGTTTTTTATCTTATTTCATACAACTATTTATTTTAAGTTTTAATAAACTAAATTATGTTTTTATTATCGCAATCACCGCTATATTTTAGTGATAGTTGTACATATTTTACTTGTTTTGTTTACTTTTTATTTACTTTTTTTAGAGTTTATTTTTTTAGTTTTTAATGGTTTAGTAGGGCTATTGGCGATGACCTCCATTAAAAAAAAAAGGTCAACGCGTCGCAGAATAATACCTCATGGGTGACGTGGAAATTTATTCACATTTAAACAAAATTAACCTAATGTAGCCTCACCCTTCAATATACTCACGAGCCGCCACTGCTGTATTTTTTAATTCTGCTTTGCCAATGAGATTTTATTTTATGATAACAAATTGATTTGATTGATTGATTGATTCATGTTATATTTGAGTTTGAGTTTAAACTGCTGAAATACATTCCACTAACTTATGGTCCATCATTCACTTTTTCAGCCCGGACTAACGAACTCAAACAATCGCAATCCAACTCCCAAACGCAAACACACGATCCGGCCTCGCGAACATGCGCCTCGTGCTCTCCGATTCTTCCCCCATTCTGTCGTACGGCGCCCCTCGTGTCTCCCCGGCGCTCCGTCTATCGATCCCCCAAGTTTTCAAGGTAGACCTTTTCCGGCGCCGTTTTTTCAGCCCGAGCCTTTCGTAGACTTCGCACCCGGCCGTATCAGATTGAATATGGACGCGTCGCGGCGCGAAAGTCGTGTCGGTTGGGGCGTCGATTTTGACATCGGATTGTCGTCCACGCTGTGCGTTTTCATCCGTTAAGGTCACAGTCTTAGTTACGTACTTAATACATATAGCATTAATTGGTTGTTGTTTTTGTTGGGGTCGTCGTGGAGGAATAGGAATCTTTGATGATATCCGTGTTTTCTCTCGGCGCGTTTAGCATCAGTATGTCGGGCGATGGTAAGTTTATTTTACTTATGTGTTATGTATTTATAAGAACCGAAAATATTCCATCCTCACTCTTTGTCATAATAGTAAACAATGGGTCACGTAAACAGCGACGAATTGTGTCAGCTGTTCTATTCGAAAGCTACAATTATACTGATGGGCTATACATTTTAACTTTTTTTCGTATAATTAATTTAAATATTTGTATGTTTAAAGGGCCTTTCTTCGTACTTATACGTTTTACAGTGGCGGCTCAAGTTAACTTTTCAGGGGGTCAATATATATATATATATATATATATATATATATATATATATATATATATATATATATATATATATATATATATATATATATATATATATATATATATATATATATATATATATATATATATATATATATATATATATACACATAAAACTAATTTCCCAATTATTATATTTATTATTTATATACTACAGAGTCATCAGAAAAAAATTAAAGGCACGAAACAATAAAATGCCCTTATCCCTTCACAATCACATAAATAGTACATATTTTTACTAAAATAACAATTTACTTTTTTGTTTTTGTCTTTACTTGTCTGCCTAATTTTAAGTTCCGGCAAACGTCGACATCTGGCCTTAAATTCGAGACATTTCTCAAAGTTCAGCTCACTGGCGCCTTTTGAAGTCTTAAGATTCTAAACCTCTGTGGCTACCATTATTTAAAACCTTAATTTTTTCAATTAATTTAAACTACAAAATCAACAAACAAGTCTTGAAAATAAAATAAATTCTATAAAAATACGCAATCGTAACCACAACCTATCACACGATTCACATTAAACGCATCAATTGACAAAAATGTTTACGTTTCCTCGGCGTGGCTGTTGATCCAAAATTTGCCAACGTAAGCCGTATATTACCTATGAGCCCCTATGCGAATTCAATCGAGAACATTAGGGAAAAAATCGCCTCCGTTTATAACAACGAGGACATCGCGTTCCGCCAGCCTCGTGGTTCAACGAAAGATCGCTGTGCGAGGCATCGATAGTGCGAGTGCCGTGGAATCAACATGAACATTCAACGAGTTTACACCCTTAGAATAATAGAAGGAATTTTCAAATTTTAAAGAAATTAAAAAAATATAAATTATTTATTATTTTCTGTTTGGAAATATTTATTGAGGGTCATTAACGATATGACCTAATGGAGGAGCCGCCCCTGACTTTTTATGCATGTTAATGTACAAATGCCTAACATACATCAGTGCGTGTTAATAATATTTTAATTAATATAAATTAAAACTTAAAATCAATTTATTAGAATACAAGTTAAAATTAATAATACTCTATATAAACGTTAAATTTAAAGCCCAAATACTTTACAGAATAAAATGCATTCTCTGTAGGATTGGTTTTATTTTACTGCTGCTACTGCTCAGGTAGTGCTTTTATGTCTTCTTATGTCTGCTTGACACATCTTCAACCTCCAATAAGCCGGAATTAAATCCCTTTTATGCCTAGTGGTGGTGTTGTAATTATGGTTGCTGTAATAGGTATTAAATATTTAGTCTTAAGAATCCCAAAATTTTTAATAAAGGGTGCAGTCACGGCGCGTGAGATGTTCAAGGGTCAGTTCTGCATTGAAAAAAAAACGCAAACCAGGAACTACTTTGTATTATTACAGTGGCGTATATAGAAATTGCTTCTGGGGGAGGGGGGGGATTGAGACGATGAAAATGTTCTTTACCTTGATTGAGCGTAAATAATATGAACAACAAAAAGGTTACCCTCCAATTCCAAAAAAAGGTCCGTAGGTCCTTATTTTATACTATTTTCATCATTTTAGCTTAAATAAAACTGGCTCGGGGAGTGCGGGTTAACCTCAAAACCATACGCCACTGTATTACTATAAACCCTATCATTAAACTGGCGCTTGTACGTTTTATTTCTACTTGAATAACTAACTTCAATATTTATTTGTGGTGTCCGTCGACCAAGTTCTTTCATTTCAATCTGTCTATGTACATCAAAGAGCTAAAACTATGAATTTGTAAATACTCGATTGAATTCATATTTACTCTACTAAACAGAACCAATAGAATAAAATAAACAAAGCAACTCTTGTGTTCTGCCGCCGTGCAACCGCAAATCATCCATAAGTCTCCATATTAAGCCACGTGAGGCGCTCGACCAATCCAACGTGTCACTTTCAAAAATCGTTCGCTGTGCACCCAAGTCCCGCGCCCGTCGGAAAACGAGCCACTGGAGATCTTTAGGCCGTGAAACTTCCGGTGTTTTCGTTGCCGTTAGAGAAAAAATCTATATTAAAGATTTATTCCAGGATTTATTTGTTATAAAAAAATATTAAGAAAAAAAATCGGTAAATTCCTTTACCCAGAACTTCCCTCGTTATGAATTATTACTTTTATTGGAAAGAGTGAAATGAGATCCAAGTTAGTTCAGTACATAGTCACAGTATATATGTGTTACTATTACTATGATTGTAGCATGTCCTATACCTAGGTTCAAGCGTTCTTAAGATACTTGACCTTGAACCAAAAATGAGCCTTCGGGGTACCAAATTTTAAAACAAAAATATGAGATTTTTGTAAGTTTTGAAGATATAATCTTCATATTTTGCAGACGATCGGTAAATAATCTTAGGTTTCTATTTTTTTTATTGAATTTGTCTATTTTTATACAGGGTGTCCTAAATTCAGCGGCAAACATTCACTTTTTCAAAGCCGCTAAAGTCCGTTTTTTTTAAATTGGACACCCTATAACTTTAGGCACTATCAAATGTAGAATTTAATGTTCTATGGAACAGTATTAAGGTTCCCTATACCTATTCGTAACCATTTTCGAAATAATCAGGTTTTATTAAACTATCATATGTATTTGCTAAATGCTTACACCTTCCCGTAGTAAGCCATGCAAAATCAATTGTTGTGCTTTTCTATTCAATATGACAGCTGATTTGAAACTTTTAAATTAAAATAAAATAACACTCAAAAGCTGATATTCTCAATTTATTTTATATTCGCGGAGAATGGTACAAAATATTGGAGAGAACGTGCCATGTTTTTAATGAAAAACATCCTCATTTATCGCCAATGAACAAGAGAAAATTGAAGAGGATTGAAACGAAATTTTTTCGTTTCGGAAAAGTTAAAGTTATAAAAAATGTAATAAATATATATATCTATAAGTAGTGAACTTAAAAATATATACAATCAACAATAAATAAATAAAATAATAAAATTGAATTATATATATATTTGATATATATATATATATATATATATAAATGCCCATATATATATATATATATATATATATAGATATATATATATATATATATATATATATATATATATATATATATATATATATATATATATATATACGGATTTTCTGCTGCCCAGAAATGTTCGTTTCTTCTATTTGTTATTCCTTCTCTAGAAAATTTCGCTTCATCGGTCCAAAATATTTTTGAAAGGAATTGAGGGTCCTCTTGAATTTTCAAAAACATGAATTCGCAAAATTCTACTCGTCGGACGTCATCATCAGGTCTCAAGGCTTGCACGTTTTGAAAGGAATAAGGGTGCATATGATGTTCGCTCAAGATTCTTTGGACAGATGAAGAAGAAATTCTCAAATCGTTTTCTGCAGACGGTATTGAACTTTGCGGGTTTGCGTCGAAATAAGCTAATGTGTTTATTACGTTATCCTCGGCATTTGTCACTGGTTTCGGAACATTTTTTGTAACTTTAACCTTGCCAAAACGCAAAAAGTTCTTTTCAATCCTCTTGAATTTTGACTTGTTCATTGGCGGCAAATACACGACGACAACGACACGTTATCTCCAAAATTTTATAACATTCTCCATGAATATAAAATAGATTGAGAATATCAGCGTTTGAGTATTCTTCCATTTCGATTTAGAAGATTTAGTTTATCACTGACAGCTTTCGATAAATAACGCATACTAATCGTCTTTGGATATTGGATCTCAATTGTTTTTCCATGGCTCACCATTGGAACATGTAAACATTTAAGCAAATACATACAATATTTTTATAAAACCCAATTATTTCGAAAATGGTTACGAATAGGTATAGGGAACCTTAATACAGTTCCATAGAAAATTAAATTCTACATTTGATAGTGCATAAACTTATAGGGTGTCCCATTTAAAAAAACGGCCTTTAGCAGCTTTGAAAATGTAAATGTTTGCCGCTGAATTTAGGACACCCTGTATAAAAGTAGACAAATTCAACAAAAAAATAGAAACCTAGGATTATTTACCGATCGTCTGCAAAATATAAAGATTATATTTTCAAAACTTACAAAAATATGAGATTTTAAAATTTGGTACCCCAACTCATTTTCGGTTCAAGGTCAAATATCTTAAGAACGCTTGAACCTAGGTATAGGACATGCTACATAAAATAGCATTAAAATTCTCCGTAGAATCCGAAAATATCATAAAATACAGGGTGTTCCATTTAAAATAAACAAGTTGATACCAACTTTGTGAGTGACAGGAAGTTGAAAATATTTCAAAAAAGAAGTACCCCTTGACCTTACCTTAATCCCAAAATTTCAAATTTTTATCTAAATGGCATCATCAAAAACTTTTAATGAACGGGTTGTGTGAATAACCCTGTATATAAGGATGCAACAATAGAGTAGTGAAGCGTCGACAATTAAAAAAAAAGACATTTTTTTTGCTGGATCCTAACCCCAAATAATACACTACTTTAACATAAAAACAAGAGGATCGTTAACGAAAACCATTTAGAATCATAATATCTGGGAAATATCTACGGAAAAAGGAATATGTAAATACTGATATTTTGGGTTTCATGCTGGATATAGAATCTACATGTGTCATGATGATGCAACAATAAAGTTGCGAAACGTCGGCTATTTAAAAATAGTCTTTTCTTTTTTTACTGGATTTTTTAACATTGTTCCTCTATATTGGATTTTTACCAACATATTATCAGGCTATCCCCACATGACCCTTACTTTTTGGTCAAAATTTGAAGTCAATCGGGTAAGTAGTATTTAAGCTATGTCACGAACTGACACACAGACCGACACACGGACCGACGGAATTGATAAAACATGTTTCTTGGCATCTAGGGACGCTAAAACTGAAGATATGTAAATCCTGAGAGGGTGATTTTCTTCACGATTATGAAAATTTTATTTGACCGCAATTTGTAACACAGTTTTACTAGTTGAGCCCTATAGCACAGTTAGTCATGGCACACAATTTGAAATCAATCGTTTAAGTAAATTTTTCAGGCTGAATTTTTAAATATTTTATTATACCGCCATTTTGTTCCGCCATCTTGGATTCATACCAAAATTTTACCAGTTGATTCCAACATAATGCTTGATGTTTATGCAAAATTTGAAATAAATTGGATAAGCAGTTTTTTCATAATAATTTTTTTAACATTTCACTACGCCGCCATTTTGTTTCGCCATTTTGGATTTTTACCAAAATATTACTAGATCATACCCATATGACCCTTAATTTTTGATAAAAATTTGAAGTCAATCGGGCAAGTTGTCTGTGCTTTGCCGCTAACTGACAGACAGACACACTGATAGACGAACCGACGGAAATGATAAGACACATTTTTTTGGCATCTAGAGACGCTAAAATGTAAAGACCTATAAAACCTGAGAGGGTGATTTTTCACGATTACATACTTTTTATTTGGCCGCCATTTTCTTCGGCCATCTTGAATTAGTACCAGAATTTTACTAGTTGATCCCTATACCACAATTAGTTATGACACACAATTTGAACGCGAACCGTTAAGCAGTTTTTCAGCCTGAATTTGTAAATATTATAATAAGACGTCATTTCGTTCCGCCATTTTGGATTCGTACTAAAATATACCAGTCGATTCCAATATAATACTTGATGTTTTTTGCAAAATTTAAGATAAATTGTGTGGAGTAGTTTTTTAATAATATTTTTTTAAAACATCACTAGGCCGTTATTTCGTTTAACCATATTAGATTTTTACCAAAATGTTACCAGGTCATCCCCATATGACCCTAAATTTTTGACCAAAATTTAAAGTAAATCGGGTAAGTAGACCGACGGAATTGATAAAACATATTTTTTGGCATCTAGCGACGCTAAAACGTAAAGACGTGTAAAAACTGAGAGGGTGATTTTTCACGATTACAAACATTTTATTTGGCCGCCATTTTGTTCGGCCGTCTCGAATTCATACCACTATTTTACTAGTTGATCCCTAAACACACAATTTTAAATCAAACCATTAATCAGTTTTTTCATGCTGAATTTTTAAATATTTTGTTATGTCGCCATCTTGGATTCGGACCAAAATTTTACCACTTGATTTCAACATAATACTTGATGTTTTTGCAAAAATTGAGATAAATTGGATGAGTAGTTTTTTAACAATTTTTTTTAACATATCACTAGGCAGCCATTTTGTTTCGCCATATTGGATTTTCATCAAAATGTTATCAGGCCATCCCCATATGACCCTTAATTTTTGACCACAATTTGAAGCCAATCGGATAAGTAGTTTTTTAACTATGCTGCGAACAGATAGATAGACGGACAGACAGGTAGGCAGACAGACAGACAGACATAGAGACAGACAGACAGACCGACGAAATTGAGAAAAAATGTTTTTCGTCATCTGGGACCCCGACAAGTGAAGATCTGAAAAAATCTCGGATATTGATTTTTTCACGATTGCAAAAAAGCAAAAATACGAATTGTCAAAATTAGGTGTATTCTGCAGCTCTGCAGCTCCAGTCGGCGCCAGCCGCCACTGACAGGGTGACTCCAAAAGGTACGGAAAAAGGGCTTCCACAAATTACCGAGGCTAAAATATAACGATCTAACTCCAGAATGAAGTTGAAAGTGGATGATTTCGGAGATAAAGTGTCAAAAGTTCAATTTGGTCTTAATTTTTCATAAATAATTTTTTCAATAATTGATGTATGTCACAAAATTCGGGTAGGGGGGTTTTGTGAAAAATTCAAATCTGCTTTCATTTTCATTGTAAAATTTAGGGGCTGAGGGGGAGCCACCTGCGGTACTTTGCATACATTTACTTTTATTTACTTAATTTAAATACTTTGCGTACATTTTTTTTATTTACTTAATTTAAATACTTATTTTCCTAAAAATGGTATACCTGGTAAGAATTGATTTGAACAGTCGTTTGGAAGATATGTGGATTTAAAAAAATTCATTTTGTTTATGGCCAGGTTTAATTTATTGTAATACAATTGAACACAGTTTGAAGCGAAGGAGATTTAATAAAAAAATTGGGTTTAATTTTATAAAAATTCTTTTTTTCCAATGTTTTTCACCAAATATCGAAATAACTGATATGAATTGAGTTTTTGGGCACCCTTTTTGGAATGTTGGGATGTACATTTTTGATTTCTTACTCAATCTCATCACTGCATTGCATTGCATTGCATTACTAAAAGAATTACAAAAACAAGTAAATGTTTAATTTTATTTTCGAGTAAAAAAAGTCAATAAGAGATTTATCAACAACAAAAAGTTAATTAAAAAAATCATCATCTTCCGTATCTAATGGCCTAGAATACACAAGGGTTTTCAAAGTTCCCAATAAAAGTAATCCATCGGGGTCATGTCAGGAGATCGAACTGGCCAATTTGCGGGTGCATCATTGCATTCGGTTCTAGATTTTTTAATTTTACAGAGAGAATCCTTTGACGACTACGAGATAAAGGTAAATGAGAACACTGATGTCCAATATCGTGATTAAAATCAGCGTGTGCCAAGAAGGAAAAGGCATCATGACCCCGGATCTGCATAAGACGTTCAAAATTGAAACATATTTGCCTGTACTTGATATGTTGTGTACAGAATTGTTGCTGCATATAGGAGCTTAGCGGAAAATTTATTATCTACCTACTTGAATCTCTAACAGATTTCCCGACAAAGACTAAGAATGAAATTAGAGAGGTTTTGATAAAATTTGGGGAACATTATTTCGAATACATTGAGCCTAAGTTTATAGACGATATATATATATATATATATATATATATATATATATATATATATATATATATATATATATATGGTGAAACATCAGCAAAATTAGGGTGGTAAACAATGCAGTGCAGTTTTATTTTCAAATCTCATGTCTGACCCATTTTTGAAAAAAAAAAACGATTTTTTGTGATTCTTATCGAATGCGGGGGAATGCATAGTTAACAGTAGATATTTACTTGGAGAGTTTTTGAATAATTGGGGTAGTATCAGAAAAATTAAAATTTTACTAAAAATCAACTTTTTTGGATATCAGCGACCTGTATCTGAATAACATTTAAACTAATAAAACCAATTTCGGTGTTTTAATTGAAGGCTCCAAAAACTTTCTTTGAGTTAGAAAATATCGCAGTTTCTTACGTTCTGCATAATTTTGTTATAAGCACTTAAACAATATACTAATGTTTTTGTAATAACCAGTTTTGAGAGCCAATCTGTATAAGTGTTATTCACCTACAGGGTGCTGATATCCAAAAAATTTGATTTTTAATAAAATTTGTAATTTTTCTGATACTATGACAATTATTCAAAAACCCTTCAAATTAGTTTTTACTTTTGTCCTATTGATTCCACCACAATCAATAAAAATCACAAAAAATCGTTTCCTCAAAAGTAGGACAGATGAAATTTGAAAAAAAGTGCACTGTACTATGAATTAGGATTGCAAAATCAAAATCCAATTCAAAGCCCTGGTCTCTCATTTCTCGAAAATCGCACTAAAATTTCTTTTAAATTTTTCGAGATATTTAAGTTTAAAAATAGCCCAAAAATTTACATTATGCATTTCAAAGTTTCAGCACTGTAGTAACATAGTAGAGACCATTAAATCAGCAAATACGTGTCAGGATTTGCATGACGATAACAAATTATTTTCAGTCGTCCCAAATACATATAAATAGGCTAATAATTCCATTCAACTTTATGGTGCTAAAATAGGTTACGTGATTTAATATCAGCCATTGATTAGAATGCAAAATTAGACCGTTATATACTGGGCGGCTACGAAATTATTTACACACCGAAGTCATTGATGACCGCACGAAAACAAATAAAAGCTCTTTTAATAGCGATATTGTGATATTAAATTTGTAATATATAATATTTCCATTTTCCAAGAAGGGCAAGTGCCCCCTTTGCTCCCCTTCTGCGGGCGGCCTTGTCCGAAGTGCAATTATCAGTGGCGTATACAGTGTGTCCAAGATAAGGATGCACAGCATGGGGATCTTAGAAAGGGTAAGAGATATAGTGTCGGTTAAATTAGACAAAAGTTGTATATTTTGATGGCCAACAAAATCCGAAATATTGCGATTTCGTTTTAATTTTCTTTTGAAGCTATTTGAAAAGATATGAAAAAACGGAAAATACTTTTTCGTTCCCACTTTTTAAGCTGCAAAGGTGACGTTAACAAATTTGCATTACAACGTTTCGTTTCGATGGAACCACCATCAGCTTTGATTTTTCTTATGGGACAGAAAAAAGTACACCCATTATTAGATTGCGCTTTTCATTGCGCATTCAACGATGTACTACACAATATGGTTACTTAACGTGTAAATGACGGCTTTTTGACAAACTTCTACTAATCTAACTGGGGGACTCAATTAACTGTATAAATTGTGTTAAAATAAAATCCTTGTTTTAATATAGACTCGGAATTTCGGAAAAGTTTTTATCCAGAAAAATGGCTTTTTAATACATTTCTAGCATTTTATTATAGTAGGCCATGAAATCCTAACGATAAAAGCAAAAAAAAAACAGTTGACAAGTTCGAATGAATGTATTTATTTATTTAACAAAAATTCAAACAAGTAAATGTTTGTATTGCTATTGTTGTTGTCGTTTTTTAATTTATTTTGTTCTACAAGGATGGAGGTATGGTAATTTTACAAATGAAGAAAAATGTGATATGCTATCTTGCTACATTTTATGCCAAAGAAATTGTGTAGGAGCCGAGCGCATGTATTCTAACAAATACCCAGAGCGGAGACAACCTGACATGTGTATTTTTCGGCGTTTACTATTTAATCTAAAATAATATGGATCATTTAAAAAGCCTGTATTATCCCGACAAAAACCTTCCAATGAAGAAAACCAATACAACGTTCTACAATCTGTTATTGAAAATCCACAAACTTCCACCAGAGAAATTGAAGACCAGACGGAGGTAGCTAAATCTACAGTTCAATTTATTTTAAGGAAAAATCAATTTAAGCCTTACAAATTCCGAATATGTTAAGGATTAAAACCGGGTGACGATGAACGACGTAGACATTTTTGTGAGTGGTATACTAGGATGTGTGTAGACAGTTTCCTTATAAAGTGATTTGGTCTGATGAAAGCATGGTAACCAATATCGGTATTTTTAACAGGCGCAATACCCACTATTGGCCACAACGAAATCCACGTGTAAATAGACCATCCAGACATCAAGATCGCTTTGGATTTATTATTTGGTGTGGGATTTTTGGTAGCAAGATTATAGGCCCTATTTTCTTTCACAATTTATTAACTTCCGTGCGGTACCTTGAGATCTTGAGGCACGAGAAGATGCATTAGATAATTTACCGTTAGACGCTGTACACGGCTGTTGGTTCCAACAAGATGGTGCTCCAGCCCATAACTCCATAGAAGTTTGCCAATATTTAGCTGAATGGTTTGAAGGAAGATACATTGGGACTTACTTACCTTGGCCTCCAAGGTCCCCGGACCTAACTCCCTTGGACTTTTTCTTGTGGGGCTACATAAAAAATTAGGTATTTAAGGAATGTTTTGACAACGAGGAACAATTATGTCAATCAGTACGAGCAGCATTTAATACAATTACTCCTGAAATGTTAAGTCATATCTTGGAGTCTACCGTCAGACGGGCGTACTTCTGTTTAGAAAATGGAGGTAATTTGTTTAAACATTTGTTACAGTTAGTAAATAAATAAATACATTCTTTCGAACTTGTCAACCGCTTTTTCTTTCTTTTATCGTTAGGATTTCATGCCCTACTATAATAAAATGCTGGAAATGTATTAAAAAGCCATTTTTATGGATAAAAACATTAGTAATCATATTGTGCTGTACATCGTTGAATTCGCAATGAAAAGCGCAATCTAATACTCGGTGTACGTCCCAAAAGAAAAATCAAAGTTGATGTGGGTTCCATTGAAACGAAACGTTGTAATAAAAATTTGTCAACGTCACCTTGTACAGTTTAAAAAGTGAGAACGAAAAAGTGTTTTCCATTTTTTCATATCTTTTCAAATAGCTTCAAACAAAAAATTAAAACGACATCGCAATATTTCGGTTTTTCTCGGATATTTCCGGAACGGCTTAGAATTTTCAAATTTGTAAAACGGGATTTTGTTGGGCATCAAAATACGCAACTTTTGTCTAATTTAACCGACACTATATCTTTTACTGTTTCCGAGATCCCCATGCTGTGCATCCTTATCTTGGACACACTGTATAGATACTGCTTCTGGGAGGGGGGAGGACTTCTTTAACTGTCTAGGATCGAAGAAACGATGACAAAATCTGTATATTTAATTTAGTCGAAACTTCCCTCGATATGAAGCTTTCCTTTTATGAGGAATAGTGATGAGTAACCCAATTTAGTTCAGCACATAGTCATTTAGTAACTCATATACTGTCTATTTAAACATATTTACTGGGCGCCATTTTGTTTTATCATATTGGATCTCTATCAATATTTTACTAGTTTCTATTTATTGGACGGAATTGATAAATTTTTTTTGGATTGTAACACAGTTTTACTAGTTGATCTCTATACTATAATTAGTTATATACTTTACACTATTTCCATCGATTTAGTGTAAATAAAAGTTACTCTGGGGTGAGTTTTAACTCCCAAACCACCTTCCATTAAATACGTCACTGGCGAGTACTGTTTGAATCGAGCAGGGACGTGCGGTGAAATTTTAAGAAAGGGAAGCAATTTTTAGAAACTTACTTATTTATAATGTAATTCGATTCTTCGATCATTTTTTGCAAATTCGTCAATGACGTCATCATAAAAACGTCGATGCTCCGATATATTTTGGAGAAATTTATTTTTAATGGACAACAGAGATGTATGCGTAAGTCTCCCTTGCCTCGTTGAATTTCTCACGAAATTTTTTATACGTTTAAGTGTTGAAAAATTGCGTTCTACTGATGAACTTGTGGCAGGTATTGTTAAAACTAATTCACACAATTTCGACACTTCGGTGTAGGTATCTTCCAGCTCTTTGTCTTTTAAAAATTGAATTAGTTCCTTAGTTTTCAGTTTCGTAAATCACTTTTAGTTCAGATCGCAGTAACACTCGGTCGAAGAACTGGCCATAATGAAGAAGAAGAGATTTAAACGCATCTTCTGGAAAAGTTTTTCCTTTAAATGCATCAAAATTGCATCATTTAAACCGTTAAATCTATAGTTTATTTGTTGCTGAATTAGATCGATTATTTCATAAAAGAGGGGTCTGTATGATTTTTGGACATCTCCCACCTTGTCGCTTGGCTTGTGGCTCTACATTTAACGCCATCGTTTCCTCCCAAAATAGGTCAAAGTCATCTCTTTTTTGGCTTAACATGGACTTAAAATCATCCACTTTTTTTAGGCAAAAAGTAATATCATTTGTTTTAGTTTGTAATATATTAAAAACATACTTCGAGAATGGAAATATTTCTGAAAATATGTTCAACAAATAATTAAAATTAAAATCTCGTTTTAAACAGTCCATAAACCCCCTCGAACTATTTATTGCTTCTGAGTCCCACGTTTCATTATTTTCTATTATATTCTCAAATAGTTCAATCAGTGATTCACGATTTTCAGATACTGTTAACACAAGCCTTCCATTATAGTTCCACCTAGTAGGAGCTACTTTAAGCAATCGTTTGTGGACAATGGAGTCCAAAGCTTTACGGTTTATAATGCATCTGCTGTACGATTTTCGGACACATTCTTAAAACCTAAAAATCGCTCTTGAATACTTCCCTCTGTTTTAACGTAGCGTATTACTATAGAACCATAGCAATGAACCGCGCCTCGCCAATCTCCTGCTTAATTCTTTTTAGAATAATGGTTGCAACAGCGGAAATTAAATCATTCTGGATTCGATTCGACGTTCCGCGAAAAACGCTCGAAAAACGCTAGACTGCTCTAAATGATTTTTTAAGCAATCATCATATTTAGCCATTAACCTAAGTAAATCTTGAAACTTTCCTCTATTTGAAGAAACCCTGTGACTGTAACTAATTTCCAACTGTTTATTAAGGGCGTGTTCAATTCTGGTTTTGCCGAAGACTTTTTCTTTTATGACGGCCTGCAATTGCCCTTTGATACAATAAGATTTTTTTACGCTGATTAAAAAAAATAATTATGCCGCCATTTTGTTCCGATATCTTGAGTTCGTATCACAATTTTGCCAGTTTTTCTCTAAATCACACTTAATGCGTGTACAAAATTTGAAATTAATCTAATAATTAGTTTTTTTTTCAGGCCGGTTTTTTAAATCTTTTTGCTAGCTTATATTTAATACCAAAATGTACCAGTTCATTCCTATGTAACATTTGATTTTTGTTGGAAATTAGATAATTAGTTTTTTGGTAATAATTTTTTAATGTTTCTCTAGGGCGCCATCTTGTTCTGGCATATTGGATTTTTACCAGGTCATCCCTATATGACGCTTAATTTTTGATTAAAATTTGAAATTAATCTGATAAGTAGTTTTTAAGCTATGTCGCAAACTAAGCTATATACAGACAATCCGACGGAATTGATAAAACATATTTTTTGGCATTTAAGGCCGCTAAAACCTGAAAATGAGTAAAACCTCAGAGAGTGATTTTTTTCGCTGTTTTAACCCCCAAACCACCTCCCATTAAATACGTCCCTGGCGAGTATTGTTTGAATCGAGTTAAAAAGACGGTCAAAACAGCGGTGAAAGGAGCGGTGGATATTATTATTAAATGTTCTCTTCCCTATTTAATTTAATAGCAAAGAAAATGCCTGATCGTTGAACTCGATGCAATCATTTCGAAGATATGGCGGTTCAGAATTGGTTGAAAGTGAGGAAAAATAGCGTGAAACTACGACCATTTCTGTATGTGGGGATTCCGAAAAAGCTGGGCTAATATCTCGAATACTGGTAAAGCTAGACAGTTTGAAATTTGGCAGTTGTATGTGTACCAACATATACCAGCATAATTTTAAAATAAATTTGATAGTAGTTTTTACGTTAACACACCGCCTTTTTTTATGTCATTCATTCAACATTCACCTGATTTACAATAGGAATTCCATTTTGTGTCTAAAAGTTGGGTGGAAGTCTAAAGTATCCCTTTCAGTAATTATGTTGTTATAAACAGTGACATAGAATTTGTTATATTTTTTGTGTGATTTGCCCTAAACATGGGACTTTTAGTAAGTACCCGTTAAATCTAAGTATTAAATTAACTTGGGACAATAAAATATATTTAAAAACAATATAAGCATATTTTGTAAAAATTAAGACTTTTAAATTCCCTTAAAGACTGTTTTGTTACGCATAACTTTTTATATAAAAAATATTTTGATGACTAAATTATTATGACTAAACCGTGTTTTTAATGTGTCTTTTTGTCGATACAAAAAACATATACGTATTTTTTTTATTTTATTTTATTTATTTATTTCACCTATTACAAATAAATGATTTTATATTTTAATCCAGAATACCACTCCTGCACAATGAATCTTACGATCTGTGTGTGCGATTGTGGTTTAGTACAATTTACTATAATTTATACATTGTAATATAATAATAATATATACTTTATAATACTAGTAGTATATGACTCATTAGATATTACATACATTTTCGGTTCAGGCAGGTATAACAATATTTTATAAGTAAGTTACACTGTTATTGTGACATTATTATCTACAATCCAACTATTTATCTTTTTCCTAACTCTGGTATATGGTTTGCATTTATAGAAATCTGGTATGCTGTTATAGGTCCTGGGACCAACGTAACACATATGCTTTTGTGTAGTGCTGTATAACATTCTTGGAATATCTAAGGTTTTTCGGTTTCTATGTCTAGTTTGTACATTATGGTAAATATCATATTTATAATACTCTGTTTTTAACATGAACTTAACAACAACTTTGGTATACAATAATTTTAAGTCAAAGAGCTTGGACTCTTGAAACAGTAATACAGAAGGATATCTTTTATCTTTAAACAACATATTTTTAATGATACATTTTTTTGCTGAATTTAGTGATCTCATAATATTTAAGGATGCCAACCCCCAGACTACTAAGCCATAGCTTAGGATAGACTCGACCAGTGCACAGTAAACCTTTCTCAATGTCATGGTATTTAATACCATATCCTAAGTTGAAGAAATTTGTAAATCAGTTTACGAATTTTACCTGTAACGTATTCTACATGTTTGTCCCAGCGTAAATACTGGTCCAAATATATCCCAAGGTACTTAACATGATATTTTTTGGAAATAAGAGTTGTGCATCTACAATTAGCTGAGCGGTCACATCCCGAGCCATGTACCGCAATAGTTTGCCTAAGAGGCTGTGTGCTCGCTGTCATTGAAAAGGTTACAAAATGTGTTTTGTCTATATTAACTGTTAGTAAACTCTTATCTAACCAGATTTTAATTGCACTTATGGCACATTCTGCTTTTTTATATGCATCAATCCATGAGCTGTCACTAACTAATACCACTGTATCATCCGCAAAACATATCACATTAGCATCACGACAGATCTCCGTAATCTGATTTACGTAAATAGTAAATAACATTGGCCCAAGCACGGTACCCTGTGGCACACCGAACTCTGGCGACAAAGCACTGCTATAAGTATCCTCTAGTCTAACTTGGTGTGTTCTGTTAGCTAAATATGAATGTATTAATTTATACGCATGACCCCTTATGCCAATTCTATCCAGTCTCTGTAACAGAATTCGATGTGACACAGTATCGAAGGCCTTTGACAAATCAAGGAAAACACCAAGACATTTTTTACCATTATTAAAACTTTTTACAATGTACTCCGTCACCCTACACAAGGCATTCTCTGTTCCAGCACCCTCCCGAAATCCATATTGATTTGATGAAATTAATTTGTTATGTTCCTAGAAATTATTTATCCTGAGTTTAATGCACTTTTCAATCAACTTACTTATACTGTTAGTTAGCGCAATGGGTCTATAATTGGTTGTTAATTTCTTGTTTCCAGATTTATATATAGGAACAATAACTGCTTTTTTAAAGATTTCCGGGAAAGTACCTTCTGCAAAGATTAGATTTATCAGATGGTGGAGTGGTTTAATTAAATTCTTATAAAATCTTTTTATGATACAAGTTTTTACAGGATCATTACCTGACGCATTCGTTCTAAGGCTATTTATCTGCTGTAATAGTTCTTCTTGTGTAAGTGGAGCCAGGAAACATGTATTTGGATTCACCTTACCGGTCTCTGGCGACACCCGATTCATAGCAATATTTCCAGCAAGCTTTTTACCAATTTTACTAAAAAAATTATTGAATTCATTGGAAATGTCTTTAGGACTTGTTAATTCAAGACCACTTTCAGATAAGATAGTTTTAATTATTTGACCAAAGTCATTTTGATTAGTTATTTCTTTAATAGTATTCCAAGTTTTTCGTGGACAGCCAGAGTCTTTATTGAAGAGTCGTTTAAAATAATTATTTTTTGATATTCTTATAAGTTTTTTAAGATTATTCCTAAAGTTAGTATAATTTAATTTTGCATTTAAGCTGTTGGGATTGAGTGTTAATATTTTTTTTAACTTATTTCTCTTTCTAATAGAAACCAATAGACCTGCAGTGATCCATGGCTTTATACGATATTTTTTGTTTGAAATGATAAACGAAATTGTCGAATCGGTAATATATTTATTGAGCTTTTGAAATAAAGCATCTGTACAATCATTAACCGTTGTTTTATTTAGCACTTCTTGCCAGATCTCTGTGGCAAGTAATGAACTTAACTTATCGTAGTCTAATTTGTTAAAACACCTGACTTGAGAGGGAGGTCTGTACTGATTGTCAGTCCTAATATTCAAAATAATAGGGTAATGGTCAGATACATCAGTTATAACTACCGCTGAATTTATGTGTTTAACTTTAGAATTATTACATTTTATAAAACAATGATCAATACAGCTTATTTGTTCTCCCCTCTGCCAAGTAACTTCATTAATTTTAGAGCTGTACCCATATGAATATAAACAGTTAAGGTAGTCTTGTACATACTTGTCTTGTTGTTTCAGTAGATTTATGTTAATATCTCCAATGAATACACTTAAATCAACATTACTGCTGCCATACTCTCTAAGCAAATTGTCTAGATTATCAACAAATTCGTCTCTATCTAAAGCATGCAATCTGTAGGTGCCAAACAACTCAGCTTTAATAGCATTTTTATTGATAATGAGTTTTAAGAAGTTTGTATTATTAAATTTTATAATGGAATGATCAACTATTAGATTACTCTTGAGATAAAAAACAAAATCATCGCACCTATTTATATAACTTTCATTACTGAAAATTGTATAACCCGGTATTGCAAAATCTGTTATTTTATCCATAGGATGAGTCTCTGACATTGCCAAAATATCGAATGATTTATTACATGACTCTAAGTAAACAAGAAAATCATCCAAATTTCTATAGATGCTCCTTATGTTAACATGCATTAAGTCTATATCACAATTAGAATCCCTCAAAAAATTTATATCACTAACAAATTAGAAATCTGAGTGTAACCATTGTTATAATCGTCCAATATATTATTTAAAGCCATTATAGTTTCTTAATATTAGCCTACAAATATACATAAAACGAAAGAAATTAAAAGAAGAAAGATAAGTGTTAAGATCTAATTAAGTAAGTCGTTTAAGAATGTCTCATTTTTAATAACAACAACTGCATCACCATCGTTCCTTCTTGCCAGAATCCTACCATCTCTATGCCAGATGTATATGAAACCAACGGATCTCAAACTTTTAGCCTTTTTAAAAAGATTATAAGCCTCCCTAGTAAGCTCTTCATCCACAAAAATTGGGTTTGTGGATTCTCCCAAGGAACAGTTTTTTAATAGTAAGCTTACCCTTTTTAGCTCTGGCCTTTAATATTTCCTGCTTCTTCTCCATTGATACCAATGAAATGACAAGATTGACCCCATCCTTGCTTTTAAAATGCTGTATATTTGAAATGTCCTCTTGGGATACCTTGACATCAATTGAAGTAAAAAGCCTCGAAACAGAGCTTAAAGTTACTGCCTTGTCATCTACGTTGCATTGCAAACCATAGACACGAATATTTGATTTGATCTTATTGGTTTCTTGACTATTAAGAGCTTGTTTAAGCTTCTCAACTTCTTGCTTTAGCCAGCGGTTATCCCTCGAAACTTCTGTGAGAGCTTCTGTTATTACCATATTTCGTTTTTTCTCGTCTTCGTTCTTTTCATTAAGAAAATCCATGGATTTTCTGAGCTCTCGAACCTCCTCTTGCAATGATTTCATTAATGATTTAAGCTCTAGATCGTCTACCGAATGAAAAGTACTTGGTGCCAAAGATGGCCGGGAAAATGATGAAGATGATCGACGATTACTACTTTCTATTTCGCAGTCCCTACATTTCCAAGACCTTCTCTCGGCTGCCATTAGTTTAGCCTCAATTTCAGTAATATTGCCACATTCAATATGAAAATAGGCTTGGCATACACCGCATTGCAGCCTTAATTTATTATAAAATACGTATTATTATATTAAAGTTTCGTGAATTTTTTTCGAAGTGTCTGTTTATTGGCTTATTAGTGTTAAGGTTTATTGTAGTTAATAGTTTATATAAATCACTGTAGGTGTTGATGCAGGCAATAGTTCAGAAGCATAGCCTAAAGGGAAATTAAATTAGCCTAGTAGTCTTCTTTGCTACTAATTCAATTTTACGATTGAAACTGATATCAAAGCCATCAAATGCAATGGTGTAATGACAAAAAAATATACATAAAGAAATATATTTTGTTCCATAGCTACTCGTATAAGAACTCTCCAACCTAAAAATTTAGCCGTTTATATATGAACTTCGGGACTTTTTATTACTTTTTTTTGGTCAACAAAAACTAGGAACCCCCTAAGCCAAAAAGCTGATTGCGCCACTGACTGAATGCGTTTATGTATATGTTCATAAATTAATTAATTCGTGCATTTGTTTCATTTCAGTGTAGTAGGACAAAATAATTTTTTTTCTAGTTTTTCGCTGATTTAGTTTTTTTTATGTACCGTTTTTTTTTCAGAGAAGGACTACAAAGAGAAGCTAATAGCTGCAGTAAAGAAAGAGGTGAAACAGGTGATGGAAGAATCGGTAACGCGTAAATTCGTTCATGAAGAAAGCGGCTCTGTGACGTCACTGTGCGGAGCTGTTGAAAACTGTCTATCGCAAGGTAAAATATTATTTTATTTATAAGTCAAAAAATCATGTGACAAATGAAAAAATTAAACAGTGTATAAATAGTTTTTTTATAGTTAAATGTGGCAGTCATAAAAAAACATACCAAAAAGGACCACCACCGATGAACGGGCAATTCGAAAATATGCAAATATATATGGAAGAAATATGTTAATCGATAAATATGGTAGTAAACAGGGGTCCTTAATGATATGTGAATATTAAGGGGTATGATACTACATGGAAAATTACATAATAGTTTGCATTATAAACTATGGTCCACAGTACGTAAATTTTAAAAGAAAATTTATTAATATTTTCGAAACCGCTTGAGATAATTCAGTGATATTTAACAGTGGCATACAATAAAGGCGCATGTTTTTCAATATACACAAAACTTTTAGCTTTAACAGAGGCGTGCATTCAAGCACTGATTTTGATATTTTTAAAGACAAAAATGGTACGCCAATGTTTTTTTCCGAAATTAAAATTAATTTAGAATTCCTCGTTAAATTTGAGTTTCTTTCCTGCAAAAAAAAACCGTTGTAATGTACGAGAAAACTAACTAACTAATTTTGTAATAAATTTAGTTGGCCTGGAATATGTCACTAATTATCCATCTGATATTTTCCAGTAAATCCCTATTGTTTAAATCTTCGCTATGAATACTTTATTTTGACAATATTTTCAATAATGGTGAATTGTTTAAATGCCGCCGACGGTAACGCAGTTAGTCAGACGTATTTATCACCAGAAATATTCCGATCCTGCTTTGCCAGATAGTCAAAGCTCTTCTAATATGTATTGTCTTGTTAACAAACGTCCGCATGGCTCTCACACTTGGTGACGAAAACCTAATGTGGGGCAAGTCATTTCAGAAAACCGTGTTTTGTGAGATTGGACATTGAATTTAATATATATTTTTAAAGGAGACATGGATCTCGAGATTTGTTGCCAACATTTTTCTGGAACACCTTTGATACCGAAGATATGGTACCGTAAAGTTGACCAAAAAAGTCAACTTCGATGCGATATGGTCGCAATTTCAATTTTTTTAAGATGAAACTTTCTGGAACGATGTTTCTTTCGGTCTTACAGAACCCTATTGTTTTTGGTTGGGTTTCGATTTCGGTTGACGATTTTACGATTTTTTTTCATTCGAAAAAAGGGTGTTTTGGAGCACTTATCTCCCAAAGTAGGTGAATCCTATCGAAATTTTTCAAGAGACGTTTTTCATAAGAAATATCTACGAGAACAAAAACCTAAATGCATCTCTGTCGGAAAAATGACAAGAAAATAAGAATTAAAAAAAAAACTGGATTCAACAGAGCTCTTATATTCCCAATTGAACGGGGAACCCAAAAATAGTTTTTGTTTGGTAAAAAGCCATTGGCGTACCATTTTTTTGTTTGTATTTAAAAACATGCCTTTTCTTAAATGTCACTATGTGCTAAATAACACTGAAATAACTTAAACACTCGCTGCTAGTAAGCGGACGCAACAACTGATCCCGTTTGGCCGAATTCGCACGATCGCAAATTAATGAACTTCGTGGGGTTTAGTTGTCGCCGCGAGAGTTGCTAATCAACCAGAACTAGTGGATGCAATGTTTATTTATGTATTAATTGTTATGCTTTTAAATTTATTATATCACAGGTGAAATATTGTAAGGCAACAAAAAGCATTCTTATGATTAATTTATTCAGGTGCGATGTATTTTATATCAAGATTCAAGAAACCTAGACTAAAAAAAACTTATTTTTATCTTATGTCTTCATGAGCCTCACAAACAAAAGAAAATTATTATTTTTATGTAAATATAAAAATCACTGTTTTTTGTTCCTAAAAAAAGATCTTTTCAAATACCATTAAGCTCTGTTTCTTTTGAATGATATTGAAAACTTGGGAGGAAAATGAATAATATGCTCGCTCGTGTAAGAAGAATATGCAGGGTGTCCCAAAATTAATAGTACAAAATATTGAGAATTGGCTTAACTAAGCTTAGTTCAAAAGTTAATAATTTATAACCAACATACAGGGTGTCCAAGTGATTTTTTTCATTTCCAATTTTCCTAATTAATTTATTTTCTAAACAATATTTTTGCATGAAACTTATAGATTGGGAGTTTTTTTAGGTGAGGAATTACAATTTGTTGATAATTTTGATGTAGATTGTAGAGGGCCCTTATTGCAGTACTTCGGCTTCAAAAAGCAAGTGTTACTTTTGGTGCCATACTGTATTTATGTTGTTATTAAAATATAACTTTTCTCGTGTTTTTTAAGCAAAAAGTTATACCTTATTGCGGTATACCTTTTAAATGTCGTTCCGAGCAACTGTTGGAAATTTTTGCATTTAAAGTGCCCAGTGTGTTTTTCAAAATATTTAAAGTGGAGCTATCGCTGGTCATTCACCATTTCATTTTTTAATATGTTAAAATCGACAATTTTTAAGGGTCAATAATTCGAACAGTTAAAGACATGTATAGGACATCATACATGAAACATATCTAGAAATTTTCCTTAGAATCCAAAAATGCAATAATAAACAGAGTATTCCATTTAAAAAAATGACGTTAATGACCCTGTATATTCTAGTTTTAACTAAAAAATACAGAAGTAACAATAAAAATTGACTCGTCCGAGCGTTTTTATTAAAATTTAACCTGTTCACAGATATTCCTATGCCTAAGCAGTAAAAGTATACCTTTGGGCATGTCAATCGTCACAAAAAATGCTTTTAATATCATTTGGAGAAAAAGGGAATAATTGCATTTCTGGGCAAATTAAAACCAATATAGCTAACTTGTAAGGAACAAAATGTCATATTTAAATGATTTTCGAAAAAAAAAAAGATTAATTATGACAATTTTAAAATATTTTTACGTAGAATATAAAACATATAACGATTACAGAACAAGGTTACCCAACTTAATATTTTGATATTTATTTTCAGCTCGAAAATCAATATGCTATGGAAAGATTGGAAAGTCTACCTCTTTCACAACGATTAAGAATCATTGAAGGGCCAATTAAAAATCAATATTTAAAAATTACCTACCACATACTGTATCTACCTACCACTTTTGTAATTTTTTGGTGTACAAACTTAACTTTTCTTTATTCTTTTGATTTTGACACCAATTAGTTAATCATGTAAAATATCGATAATAATGCCATACCACTCTGTATATTTTGTATTTATTAATTTGTTTTTAATAAACCATGCAGATATTAAACAAAGAATATAATAAAAGATGAAACGTTATGTAAAAATTGGTAATACTGAACTTTTCAGGTTTACGCAGGAGAGCTCTAGGTTTGTTCAAAACATCTTCCACAACGGCTCTACTTCACAAGGTCGCGAAGCACTGCCCTGAAGCTGATCGAATATCAAAAAAAGTACAAGAATTAGAAAATCTAGATCCTAACAGGAGGTCGAGTAGCAGTAGTGATAGCGTCACCAAGCCAACCCTAAAGAAAAATCTGTCCTTTCCTACGACACCTCTGCCCAGATATCTCTGGATAAGGTTAGTGATCAACAAAGCAAGATTTCTTGTCTTGCTCGAAGACAAGTAGTACTGTTTTGCTAAGCAAAAGATGAAATAAAACAACTCCTTGCTCTCTGCCGGCTAAGGACGTTGATCAACTTTGACAATTTAGTTCTTTTCTGAACTCGTAAAAGCCAAAAGTAAATTCGTATATATTTAATCAGTAATAAAAATTAAATTATAATTGAAGATTATTTCTAAGTGAATTATAATATTAATAGTAATTGATAATTGCTTTGGATTTTATAACTTAACCCAGTGTCGTATCTAGGGTCTGGCAACAGGGGTGACCGCCATGCTGGCACAATCTACGTCTAAGATATTTTATTACTCTCTGGGCTCTTAGTTGGCTTAATAGTAGGTGGCGCGCAATATATGCTGAACGGTTTGGCTACGCGGTTCGGCGCGCGAAATATACAAGATCATAATTACCACGTAATTTATTCGATCGAGCGTTGAAAACTATTGATGCGGATATTGGCATAATTAGCCAATTTATTGGTTAGTAATATTTAAAGTTGTCGAAAAGTGCTCTTAGTGCGTTTTTAATTCCTTGTGAATTATTATAGTTTTTATTGATCAGCTTCAACACAGGTGAGTTAAATTAAATAATTTTAAAACATTTTTAATGTGTGAAAATCACTTGTACCCGGTAACAATATTAATTATAAATGAAATCATTTATGGTGGTTTCTTATTTATCCTATAAATAATTAAGTATAAAGGTTTATATTGTTATTTTTAATTTTTTTCTTTGCAAGTATGCCATTTAAAAAACTCTCAGGGGCGGAATTTTGCAAGATTAGACAAGCGCGAACGAATGAACACTTGCAAAAATGGATAACAAATTCTAGTAACTTGAAAGTGAGTAGCGTTGAAGTTACACCATCTACAGCTTCCATTGTGGAACATGACTTAGATGTGAATGCATCTGTCGTTTCTGTATGAATCTGGCTGAATCTTCTGTAAATTCTCAGGATGGTAAGAACCTAATTTTACTTTGAAAAAATCTGCGGCTACTAAGAAAGAAACAGATATTCACGCCTTGCAAAATGAATGATTAAAATACAATATCTGTTAAATAAAAATAAGTTCTGTTACTTCCACATTATCTTCGAAATGGGGAAGTAGGACAGTAGAATCGGCAAAAAAAATTACAAAAATTTTTTTGTTGTAAAAAATCCAATTTCAGAAAAAAAAATTATCTCTGTGGATCTGTGTGTATCTGTTTACGCGAAAACTTTCAAAGGAATTGAGATATCGACTTGAAATTTGGTACACAGGTACCAACCAATAAGAGAACGGGTCGGATTGCTTTTAGGCTAAATCGGTTTGGGGCAAAGTGGTAAAAGGGGAGTAAAAATGGTAAAAAAAATGGCAATTTTCTCTAATCGAGTAATATGATGATTTATAGGTTTTCGGATATACAAAATTCAGTTTTTTGAGTTTGTTTAACAACAATATCAAGATTAAAAAGTGAGGTTACGCAGTTGAGGGAATGAAAATCGAAAATTTCATTAAAAAATCGAGTAATACGTTGATTTATAGGTTTTTGAGTACACAGATTTCAAGTTAATTTGACAAAAATAACAAACAAAAATTGGGTTACAAAGTGGTGGGGATGAAAATCGAAATTTTAGTAAAACAATCGAGTAATAAGTCGATTTATGGGTTTTCGGGTATGCAGATTTCGATTTTCAAGTTCATTTGATATTCTAGAAGAAAATAAAAAGTTAGGTAATAAAATGAAGTGGATCCAAATTTTCGTAAAACAATCGAGTAACTGCTCTAGTTAATATTTTATTTTATTAACTAGAGCAATAAATCGCTAAGAAATAAACATACATTTGTAATAACAAAAAAATCTGTGAATAAATATAACTGCTTTAGCGTTTCATGCTTTATTCTGTGAAGGAAAATCATAAGTATTATAAACCATTCTTCTAACTTCCCAAGCCACTGTATTGAAACAAATGAACCCGTAAGGTAACCACCTAGGTCACCCGATTTATCTTCTTTGGATTTTTTTGGTTTGTGGGAATACCCTGTAGATAAAATGTATAGCATGTAGCATTAATGGTAGATTTAAAAACTAAGAAATGCCATTGAAAGAGAATTTAGAGATTTGCAGGAGCCTCTTATTTTTTCATTGCATTAAAACCAATTGGAACTATTTGTAAAACATGTGTAAGATATAATGGAGGATAATTTGAAAAATATTTAGGAGAAAGTTGCTCATATTTTTGTTCTATTTTTAAGCTAACACCAGGTATCCTCTGTTTACTTTCAATGAGTAATAATTGTTAATTAAATTAAATTAGCAGTAAGAAATTTGTTGTTTTCTTATTAAACGGCAAATATTGGACCTTCTATTAAAAATAAAAATAGTGGGACAGGGTGTCCCAATAAAAAATGAAACTTTGGTTTATATATAATGACAGCCCACAGCAAAAAGCTGACTAGGCCACTGAATTCTACGTAAAATCTGGAGGCTAGATTGTTTTTTCTCTTTTAGTGCATTTTAATAAAATCTTGTCAAACAATTTTTTAAAATATATTAAAAAAAAGTAACAGCTGTAATTGCTAAAATGATGGCTTCCGGTCGATGTGCAAAGCAAATACTCAGGATTCCCTGCTTTTGTGATCCCCAACATGTTAATACAAAAAAATCCGAGGGAGGGCAGTTCTTTTTTCACGAAAATTTCTATTAGATTGACTCCACTACGAGTATAAATACTTATGTTGGAAAAGACGGCCACCTTGCACATTGTTTTGAAAGAAGGCTATAAACATGGATTTTATTAAGCACTACGTCATGCTAGACTCGATCGAAGACTTTAGATATATCAGCAGCAGCTTTCTGGCCTCCCCCATAAAACTCGAAGGATTTGTTCTAGTTTAATTTAATGGCGTTTGTTGTGTACGTTTCTCTGATGCCCTGAAAAACCGATACACTTCAATAGATTTTGTTGTACATTTTATTTCTGTGAAACCTCTTTACTTGACCTCATTCTCGTTATTATAGTTTTTTTTTGTTGGATTAGCGAAACGGGATTTCTAGTATATATATATATATATATATATATATATATATATATATATATATATATATATATATATATATATATATATCATATATATATATATATATATATATTTTATTGTGCTTTAGCGGTCATTCAAAAAAATTTGTTTTTTTACTATATAATATTCTTGCCGCGTTAATCTTTTTTTAATTTAATTTAATTATATTATGATATATATATATATAGGGTAGGCGACAACCACAATAATTTCAAGAATAATGACGTTATAAGAAAACGTTAAGCCGCGTACACACTTAGCTGACGACTAAGTTTTATAAATTAAATTTATCCGCCTATCTTTTAAAAGGGCGAATTTACTTATTATGACATCCGTAAAGTTATTAGCCTTCTGTAAGGAGCAGAACAACTCTTTTTCTATTGAAATTAGCGCAAGTGACGATAAACGTTCATTTTTTATTGTATTGCGAGAATACGTTTTTATTCGCTTTAAACAAGAGAAATGTCTTTCCACTGAGGTACTTGTAATAGGTATGGTAGCAATTAACGCAAAAAGTTTGTAACTTTCAGGAAATATTTCTTGAAGTTCATTTTTTACGAAATGTTTTAAAATTGCCTCGACGCTCAGCAATGCAAATTGTTCATCGAGATATTTTACACTAAGCTCATTAATTAATTTTTGTTTGTCAAAGAAATTTTTATAAAAGTTGGTCACATTCGTCACAAATTCAAGCGGAAAATTTTTGCTATATTCTTCGAATTTTGAGGAATCCGCTAAAGAAAAATATAATAACTGAGACATATCTGCAAACTTCTATTTGAGTCACAATATTGTCAATTATCTCATAAAATAAAATGCGTAAAGAACTTTGCTCATCGCCTTTAATGGTGTCCGATAACTTAATTCTTTTTGACAATTGCCCTAAGTCCCTATTATTAAAAATCCTTGTTTGGGCTTGTTCAAATATTGTATTAAACATTGTCTCATTTCTCAATAACTTGATACGATCTCTTGCCATAAATATTTGCTTTTTACAATAGGTGATGTCCAATGATTTTTTCTGTAGAATGTTGAAAAGGAGGTCAGTTATGTCAAAAATATGTTTATACACAGCGGTAAGAAACGAAAATTCTAAATCGTTCATAAATTTAAGATATCCCTTGGCCCCGTTTATTGACTCAGCCGATGATGATTGGTCGTCAATAATTTTAGAAAAAACTAATTTTAGGCCTTCCCATTCAGAGTGCAAGATTTGAATGATTTTAGAACGGGAAGCCCACCTGGTGTCTGAACTAGAAGAAATCCCCTTTCCTATCGTCGAATCTAAAGTAAATGTCCGTTTTGCAGACTGATGAAAAAATCCGGGAATCGAGGACGCACTTGTGTGAACCAGTTTGTAAAACCAAATTCAATCTGTGCGCACTACAATGCGTAAACAAAGCAAAAGGAGCATCATCTTTAACTTTTTTTGCAAACCATTCAATGAACCTGCCATCACACTAGCACCATCGTAGCATTGCCCAACTAATTTTGTTTTATAATCGAAATTGCCTATGACTGTAACAATTAATCCATACATTGCGTCCGCTGTTCTGTCTTCGCTAACGTCATGAAAACCCAAGAAACTTTCTTTTATTTCACCTTATTTATTAACGTACCTAATTGAAATCGCACTTTGGGACTTCTCATAAATATCCGTAGTATCGTCAGCTTGCACTCAAAAAAACAACGACTCTTTTATCTCCCTATGAATTGTATCTGCAAGGTAATCGGAAATACAGGATATCAAATCATTCTGGATAGTTTTTGATAAACCAGAAAAAATATTTCCAATTTTTTTTAAATGTTGTTGTATTTCGTTATCACGTTTAATTAACAGATTAAAAGTTTCTCGAAAATTTCCCGCACTAACGGAATCGCTTTTTTCATTATGGCCTCTGAAAGATAATTCTTGCTTTGCTAGGTGACACGTAACATCGACCAAATAGCTCATTAGAAGTCTGTTTTTTCTCACCTCCTCATTATATAATTTAAGAGACAAAGAAGATTGTAATTGTAGCGCATCCTGTATAGTGCTACTGTTTTTTTCTAACCGCTTTAAACTAAGATAACTGCTTAAATGTTCTTTCGATGATTCGTGTTTTTTTATGGCCGCAGATAAATTTTTCAAATCAGAAAATCCCTGACGCACCCAAGTATTGTTTCTGCCTTTTGCCAAAAGTAAACATGGCCAACAAAACAAATTTTGTTTAAAATAGCTACCACATATCCACTGATGACTTTCGTACCATTGAGCTTTAAACGATCGTGAAAAAGTTTGGCCCTGTTTTTTATCAGGCTTTAAAATATTGAGAAGTGGCGTGGGGCGGCCAAAATAAATAACATCTTTTCGATCGTTGTCGTTTAGACGCGAAAATGGTGTCTCGCACAAAGAGCAAACAATATCATGCACCGGATTATTCGCCATGACTTTTTAAAAATCCATTAAAAAACAACAAAGCAACGTAATGTACCTATATAAAATAGAACAAACCGGAAAAAACGCACTTAACCTACGGTCGACGCGACGGTAAATTCATCGAATATGAACCGTCCAACCCCTAAAACTAGCGAAACTACACTTAAAAGCAAAATATTTAATACCTAAATATGTCTATTAGAAACAAATAAAACAAAAATACTTATCCGTTTATCAGGATTTCTTCGTTTTCCTTCTGGCCAATGCCGATAAACAACCAAAATCACAAATTAAAGCACAGAAAAACTAGACGCGGTCGTAAAATAATAGTCAAAAAAACACACACGTATCACCGTCCAATGTTTTTATTTATTGATCGATATCAGAAAACGAGAGCGGTCAGAATGTAATTGACAAAATTTCAAATCACTTGACCGGAAATCCGAACGAACGATAATATTGCATCATGCATACTATTTACGATTTTTACGAATTATAAATGAGATTAATGAGAATAGTAGCAGGTGGCAAACGTTGCCAAACGCAAAATTTGTAAATACGGTTTCGCAAGCCTGAGAAGAATTTCTTTATTTTTCTTGAGATGTACCTAGATTTTGTTTAAAAAACCCTTTCAAAACCACCCTAACAACATTGAAACTGCTTATTTTATTTTTTTTTATGGTTTGCAATGTTTGCATATGTAAGGCTGCCAACCGTCCCGCATTCTGCGGGACAGTCCCGGATTATGTTTTAAGGTCCCGCGTTACAAATAAGGTTAGAAATCGTCCCGCATTCTCTAATTATTTCCCGCAAGTCCCGAATTGCAACAAATCATATTCTAAGTTCCCATGTTTATCGGTTTAATAATACAGAGAAGTACCATTTTAAGAAGATTTGATTAAACTAAATTATGTGTTATAAATAAGCCTTAATTAAAAAAAATACCAAAGTGTAGAAACATGTTTCATTTTATTATTATTAAAAAAACCTCACCTAACCTAACATTTATGTTTAATGTCTTTAATTTTTTTGCTTTAGTATATAACAGAATGTTCGGATAATCAATTTAATTAATTAAAAAATTAATGCTGAAAATAAAGAATTTTAGAATATGGTTAATGCGCCTACAACGCATACTAAAATTTGTTGTGTCCCGCATTCGTAAATGAAAAAGTTGGTAGCCTTATGCATATGCATATTTTCTAAAAACGTAAAGCAGTTCAGGTGAAAATTCGAGAATTTGGCAACACTGCCAGATGAACAATATTGGAATCCAATGCGAAGACGTCAAATATTTGCCGAAGGCGGACGATCGTTTCGCCTACTGTAGTAGTTTATTTCGCGTGATTTTCTCTGTATGTCGGTCGCTGGTCGTCGGCGATGTGCGTTTTCGTGGGCTGGCTGGCTGCCGTAGAGAACATCTAAATTTAGGCGGTTGGGATATATCGCCTCTAAACGTACATAGGTTTCGCATGTAATCGATGTTTATTTAAATGTTAGGAATTTCTAAGGGAAACGCACGGGTTTTTTCGAAAGTTTTGTATATTTTGTGATGTTAAACGGTTAAATATCGTTTAATTGATATGAGATATTAGATTTTTTGGGCAGTATTTAGGCACGATTATTCAAGGGTAGGCAAGGTAGGCGCTCGTCGCTGACGAGCCGCCACTGATAGAGTCCGGCGATGATTTAGGATTTTCTTTTGGTAACGCCAAATGTCTGTTTTGCTCCCGTTGGTGACACTGGTTTGTGTGTTAAGGTTGGCACTAGTGGTACTCGTCTCTCAACTAGTTTGTTGTACTGTTGAAGACCATAAGCCAGAAATACATGTCTGCGGTTAACCAAACTCCATTGTGCTTTAGCGGTCATCCCAAAAAATTATTCGATTGTCTTCAAATTTCGTTCCGAAACTAAGGGTTATATGGGGATGACATGGTAATATTTTGGTAAAAGCCAATGAGGCGGAACAAAATGGCATCCAAATAAAATGTTAAAAAAATTATTACTAAAAAACTACTAATCCAATTTAGCTCAAATTTTGCACACAAATGAATTGTGACATAGGGATAAACTGGTAACATTTTGGGGGAGGAGCCATTATGGGAAAACAAAATGGCGTCTAATCAAATGTTTAATTTAGTTGAAATTTTGCACAACAGTCAAGTGTAAAACCGGAATGAATTGCTAAAATTTTGTCAATCCTATATGGCAAAATAAAATAATGACCTAATAAAATGTATAAAATCGGTAACATTCTATTTTCAAGAATAAAGACCTTTTCATGGGGGAAAATCATAAATGTCATAATTTAAGAAATCATGGTCCTTGGGATTAGACCGTGTCAAATTAGAACTACTATTGACGTTTCGCCTTCGATTACACAAGGCATCTTCAAGGATCTTTACTCCACGAGATATGAACACTGAATGAGCTCGGAGAGATTTAGGCGGACTTGAAGGATCCATTTTTACAACTTTTGACAACATTACCAATGCACAAGTAGAAAATATTCGTCAAGAAGTTACACCTAAGCAACAAAATCGGGCATAGCGGAACACGTCTGGTCAAACCAACACCGGATGCAGTGGGCGGAGGCTAAAATTTTGCATAGAGAGCAGCACTGACGAAAACGAAAGTTTATAGAAGCAGCTTTCATAGAAAGGAATCAGTCAAGGCATATTTAGTAAGCCTAGCGTCAATATTCCAAACATATGGAAGCCGTTTCTAACTCAAAATGATCTGCTAAAACTTCGCAGTTCAGGTAACTAGGGGAGGGGGAAGACTTCACGCATTACCGCACGCGACTGGTCTATAAACCCGTAGCTTTAGAGTTAGCATTTAGTTACACTTTTCGAAAAGTTCTGAAACCGAAAGAACAAGTCTGAGTTCAATGAAAAATGTTACCATGTTATTCCCATTGTCGGAATATCGGACTTTTTGCATTATATTTATCAGAAATACCACTAAAAACATGTCTAAAATCAAGAACAACGTTTCCTATTTAGCACGCCAAGCTTAGTTGGTGTCAGTAAAATTTTCAAGTTTAATTAATTACAAATGATACAATGATGAAAGTTTATAAAAGGGTATAACTGCTTCACGCCTATCCAAGTTTCATTTCAATATTTGAATTAATTCTTGCATTTTCAAAATTAAACTAAATTTTTAAAATCCTAAAATTCCAAATTTTCCAACTCGAAAATAACAGTTTCTGAAAGCCCTTATCGAGGCAAACAAACTGAAAAAGAATTCATTCAAATCGGTCAAGAAATAACAGACTGAAATTTCGTTATTTGAATTTAAAAATCGGTTAACCCGCTCTAAAAATCTCATACTTCGAAACAAGCTTTTTTCCCTTTGTGAATGGTCAAGGGCCGAAATGAAAAATCGAAAGGGATCAACTAAAGACAACATCTCTGAAAATTTCAGGCGGATTGCTTAATTCCCGAAGGAATGAGGCTGCTCGTTCTTCGAAAGGACGCCCCCTCAATTTCTCAGAAACAAAGACAGATATCGAAAAATGTTATTATTTGTAAAAGTTCCTAAAGGATAAAAACTACCATAAACCCAAAATTCAGCTTCCTAAAGTTAAAAACAAAAAAGGTAATTTTGGAAAAACAAAAAATGAAATTTTCATGGATCAAAATCGGGCTTTCACTGAAAGATAGTCCTAATAAAAGGAAACATTTTTTATAATAAAACCTAATTCGAAGAATCCACGTTGAAGCTAGAAATAGGCCTCGGAAGCGAAGCACCAGGTCCTATAGAAACCTTGCGATTACAACAAAATTACTTGGAGGAAAAATCGCAAACCTCCAGGGATTAATGCGCTAAATATGTACGAACGTTTAATAACCTTTCTAAAGCCGAACTTATTTTTTTTGGAAAAAAGAAAAAGTATGTAGAGAAATCTGAAACTTTGCCAAAAGGCATATATATAGGCATTCATGGAAAAATACAGGATGCAAAAAATAATCAAAACCAAGGCTTCTGCAGAACTTGGAACTTTCTCAAGAGATGTGAACAGTAAATAAAATCGGAACAGACTGAGAAAAATTGACACGAATTTCCTTCAACGGATTCCGCCCAGAATGGTCACCACTGGTTGAAAGTAGCAGGAAAGGAGTAACCGTGACGTCAACTGCTAACCACTATAAATATAGACGGACAATTTTCAACTTCATTCAGATTATTCGCCAAACTCGTGAGTGATATATGTTCATAACTTTGTCCTCCTTAAACACCGGCTGTGTATATTAGTGCGGTTATTAATTGTTATTATTAGGGATATAGTCGAAGACTTCGAGAGGAACATTGCACTGGAATACGCCGGGTCTTTGTATCGAAAGGTTCCATTGCATAAAAGTTTCGATTAGAGCTTAGTTGTGAAGATCGTCCTAGGAGATTAGATCTGGTTCTCCTATCTATACTCTCAACCGGGTATCTGGAAAAAAATATACTGGCTGTCTAAATTCCGCGAGGAAGAAACAGGTGAGCCGAGGTCTCTGTTCTTATCTCACAGGCGTTCTCCAAGCTTTAGTTCATTTCTAGATTTAGATTTCCTTTTAAAGAACTCACATTAATTTCAACGTAAAGGGTTCATAGTGTATTTTATTTAAGTGCTTCTTGGCGTAATTGTTATCAGTAATATTTTTGATTTTTGCATTTTAAAACTTTTTGCACAACCAAAGTTTCCGAATTTTGCTATTTGATATTTTGATATTTGAAATCTGAATCTTATCTATTTTGACTTTGAAAATATTTTTGATTTTTGAAACTTGATTTTTTGTAACTTAATAGTGACTTTGTTGTTCTCTATATTGACTTGATTTAGTTGTGATCCACCCTTCATTGGGCGAATCACTTTTTACCTGATTTTGACTTTGCTAAAATTTAAATTGGATTATCTCTGAGTGATAACTTTGTAAAACCAGTTTTTAAATATTAATTATTGTTATCAAAATAAACTCGATTTTTTTAAGGCTAGATTAGGGTGTAGGTTTAATTATAAATTAATAAATTTTCTTAAATTTAAACTTTCCCTTCAGAGACTTTTGGCGCGCACCCACCACCGAAGTTCTCAATCTCTCCTGAGTGAGGAGGATTGCTAATTTTAGGGGCAATTAGAACTAACCGTTCTTTTTGATTGGTTTTTGATGGTTATATATATTTGCATATTTTTATATTTATTACTAACATAAATGTTTAGTATTTTTAAGACTTTTGACTTTGTTAAATATTAAAAAAAACATTTTCGCGTATGGAATCCCAAGCGGCGTGATCCGGATGGATTTGATAGGGCACGACAAACTTGATTAGGAATATCTTTTTAAGTTTGCCAGTTTTTTGTATTTTTTGTATTTAAGAAGTTTTGTATATTTTTAACTTTAAATATTTTTATTTTTATTTATTATTTATAAGTTTTAATATTTTATTATTCATATACATTTTGTTCTTGTTGAGGAAAAAGATATTAATTAGTTCTTTTTAGTTAGATTTAGCTGTTAAGATACTTTTGTAATTTTGATTTTGTAAAGGTTGATTTACGTCCAAAGGACTTTGCATATTTTTGGACAGTGATTTTGTTAGTTAGTCAAATACGAGAAATTTACGAAGACTTTGATTTTTAAAACTTTTTCAAATTGCATACCGTGGCTATTCCACCTTCTGGAGTAGTTCTCACAAAAGGTATTTCAAACAATTCACAGCCCAGCAACCCCATCCCAACTTCTGAGCAAAAGCTCACACATTTGTTTGGCGAGAGGAACAAACATTCTCAAGTTCTTCGGGTGAGTGGAGCTCATCAAGCTTGTCGCTCAACGTCTCTTATTATTTTATTCGACACGACAAGAGCTATAGAAAACATAATACATTTTCATGATTTACATACTTAGAGAACTCCACCATGGAGGTTCCCTGTGCGCGAGACTACCTAATGGAAGTTTCACCTACTGAACTAGTTCTTAATTTAAATAAAATAAATGTAACTTTTGAAAACAATATGAAAGAACAAAAAGATCGAGTCAGCACGTTGCTCGATAATGCTTGCCTACCGCGCAGCTCTATACGAACATTCTTTGAGGATCATTTGAATTAAGAAAACATAGAAGAGACCTTCAGTCTCCAATTTCTTTAATTGACATAGATTTTTCTTTCCCGAATCAGAATCAATCCGCGGGAAAAGAGGTTGACCTTGTTTCTATCTGTGATGGAGATTTGGACCCTGACTATGACCGCAGGTCAGGACTCGAATATTTTTTTACTGCTACAGGCGATAGAAATAATAATTTTTCGAAATTAAAAAATTTAGAACACCATATAGCACATAATTTTTAACAAAATTTTGAAGTGAATCGGATATTGAAAAAACAAATTTTTTGGCATCTAGAGGCCCTGAAACGTAAATATTAAATATTATTTACTTATTTAACATTACGAGGGAAGTAACGTTTGTGCGTGTTATTACACATTCAAGCGACCCTAAGTTTAAGCACCCTACACTTTATTTGTGGAAAACGATTTATTTCACCCCGTTTTCGCTCTTAAAGCTTTTTCGCTGGATTACCAAAAAAGGTCTCAAATAAATTACCGTTAATTTGTGCACGTACCACTTTTTTCCCAGGATCAAAGCAACGATTTTCATCAAAAAGAACCGAAAGAATAATTACGAGCCCTTTTTATTCTCCAAAGTAAGAGTACTTCGTTTTCCGAGTGTGTTTCCCCGTACAAGTAAAAGTGTTTCCGTCCCCTTTTTCGAGCCGGCAAATAAATGATTTCGAGAGGAAATACTAAAAAAAGCTTTTCATATTTCATTGTACGCCAGGAACGTTCAAAAGCAAAGTTAAAATAGGATTTCACGTGGAGTGTACGGTGCAAAAGGTGTACAGGGGAAAAGGTCATTTATATAAAAATAGGGTTATTTCCGCCTACGTATTCACTCACTACGACGTAAAATAATTATAGTTTTGTAGTAATTGGCGCGGATTTATTGGCTCTTGTAATCGTTCTCCTCCGTGTTCTCATTTTATTAAGTTGACTTTGTTTGTGTTTCCAGATGGTTTAATAGAGGATTATAAACAGAAAGTGGTTTATATCTCATTTTTACCTGTGAGGTATTTGAGTACGTTTTAACTTATACGGTGTGAATAGAGTGTCCCATTTTCGAAACTTTTGCAATGATTATTAAAGATAGGATGCTGTATTCGAGGCACTGTGGTACTTTTTTGTGAAACGAAATATGCCGTAAACAAAATTTGAAGAATCGAAAAGGCAAGGGTGTAGCTTCACGAAATTTTTCTATAGAATGATGGAGAGTCTTATAAATACTATTTTGCAAAAAAAAATAATAAAAAGAAATCTCTGCCCTCTGAAATCGTGCACCCAAGTAGCACTTTTAGTCATCAATACGTCATTGTTATCATAAGTATTTTCATTCAAGTAACCGGAACTTGGGTGTCGCCACGTTCTGTTTATGTTGAGACTACGTGCCAAAATGGGGAACAATTTTAGGATAACTATTTCGTGAATAACATGTAACTGTGACTTTGACTATTACGTAGATAGTACGGAATTGTGTAGTTCCATTTAAGTAGCTGAATAGTAATAATTCACCCTATTCGTTACTTCTTTATTTCTATCTAATTTACCGATTTTTTACATGTTATTAGGAAGCCATTTTGTTCCGCCATCTTGGATTTAATTTATCTCCATATAGCTCATAATTTTTGACCACATTTTGAATTAAATCGGATAAATAGTTTTTAAGCTATGCCGCGAACAATCAGACATACACACTGACGGAATTAACAAAACATGTTGTTTGGCAACTTGAAACCTAAAGATCTGAAAAAAAGGATGATTTTTTTTACAATTACAATACTTTCCTCTTACCTGGGAAGTAAAAATTCATATAATGTAACTAATTTGTGCGTTTTATTATACATTCAAGCAACGCTAAATTTTATAATAACATAATTCACCCTATTTGTCACTTCCTTATTTCTGTCTTTATTTAATCCGTTTTAAAAATATGTATGGTTCGTTTTATTACAAACAAAACAGTTATGGCGACTACAAACACTCAGATTGGGAACATGGTGTAGAGCGTATAGAATACGTTATTTGTATTTGAGGTAGAATACGTGCGTTTCAATAAGATTTCTAGCTACGCTAAGGACCTACAATTAAAACGCAGGCAATTTTTCTGGCGAACATGCTGATGATAGTCGTAAAAAATTACGCGCCTCTAAAATTCCGCCTCTATCATTAAATATCTTATTATAAAGAGTGATTCTTTTTTTAACGTGATGTTTAATTTGTATGCATTTTTAACCTCTATACTCACAAAAACAAACATGATAGCTACATATTTATAGGGGAGATGAAAATAAACAATGGCGTTCTATTGGATTTTTACTTTTAGAATGGCAGAATTTCTTTACTGTTAAAATTACTTAACATCAAGTGCCTACGACTGCTCCCATACGATTTTATAGTTTTGGATTCTTTAAATACGCAACCGTCACTTATAGCCAATTGCACTGAAGTCTTGAACACTAAGGTGGTACTAGTAAAGTTATCTACAAAGTTCCCATTAAACCTATACTGTATATTATTACCAAGCGGTTACTATTTGCGAACATTCTGCCGGTTCTTTAAAATGTAATGCGTTGTGTCGTAGCATGCGGAGAGTTGCGGTACTTGAGTCACTACTATAATTCTGCTATCTGTCATAACCATAACCCTTTGTTTCGTTTTTATTTTTTGTTTCCTTAAAATAACGCTTTAGGTTGTTTGTTTCAGGTATAACATAACCATATTTTGTGAAATTTTTAATTTTTTATAAAATATGACTAAGTGACGAAAGCTACTTTTTTCTTATGGTATGTGACGCAATTGTGAACCATTTTAACTTGTTACTAGTAGATGATAACGCAACACATATACAACTAATTTATGACTAGACTATTATCGTTAGTTTTTTGCAAAATATGACTAAATTAACCTACTTTTATAATAACAACCTCTGTCAGCGTCAGTTGTAAATGTAGGGTTATGTTAATGTTTTAATTTAATAATCTATTTACTTTTTCATTTTGTTTTTTAACAAATAACAATGTTTGTGCAAGCGATTAATGAAAGTTGTCTGCCAAGTGAATTTAATAATGTAATATGTACTGAAGAAGACCTACAAAATAAGGTTTCTTTTATGCTAATCTTTGACAGCTTCTACCTCAAATTGAGGTGCTGAATGAAGTAAAACATACACTAAGACATGAAACAATATTGTCTTTTACAGCAAAATAAAACCAAAATATAATAATGTGTAATATTAAATAACTTGTCTTGGAGTAAACTTAAACTTAAGACATTTACGATAATAGTCATTTACACATTCATCACAAACACTTAATAATAACAATCAAAAAACAGGTGAACCAGGCTTAAATACATTTCTCCAAATGGGCAATGGCTGAGAACTTGTTTGAATTAATATTCATTTTAATAATCACAAAAACTTATTAAATGATGCACTAAAACAACAAACTCATAAGAAACCCACGTAGGCGAAAAATAAACAAAACGATTTTAGCAGCAATATGGCCGAACGAATCAAAAATTGGTTACTCTATTGTCGCCACTGTCCTTATAAAATCACCGACCGAATCTCGTACCAGCGCCCCCTATCTCCGGAACCTCAAGTACAAGAGGTCATAGTAGACGTGTACTAAATAATTACTGTAATTCTTACTTCTAAGTTGCAACAGTAGAATAACGACTGGTAATAACCAGGTTAAAGTAACATTAGACGATAACTTTTTCTACTCTGCAATGATTCGTTTTACTTTATAGTAATACCTTATAGGAGTACATTTGAACTTAATGGAGTAGTCTCTGCAAGGTTCAAGAAGGTACTGATAATAATTTAAGTAAACATATTAGAAACAGTAACTTTGAATAATAATTATTATTATAGGACCTTGGAGTCAATCCCTTAAGTAGTTGCTTGGCAGTAGTTATTATATAATTACTTTATGTGGAAAATTACTATAAAGTATTATTCGCAGTAACAAATACATACATAATACTTAAAAACGTGTAAACCCAAAGTGTTTATTGATATATAGTAGGATTATTAGTAATAAGTACGTAAAAACTCTTCAAGAATGGTAGTGGAAACAGTTGTAGCTACTTTAGAGCTAGCTGGCTGACCATCTTATTGCTGCATGAGGGCCAATCCATCTTATCCAAAAAAGGAGGAATAATATGGGAGTTGTGACTATGTGCTCCAATTTGTTAGAAGAAGTAGATGTGGTTTAATTGATTGGAGTCTGTTGTCAAGTAATTCAACTAGAACATCTTCAAGAATTCCTAAATAGGGATTTGCAGTCATACCTCCTTCATAAATGCGATACAACCCCCCTTAACTAATTATTATTACTTAATACTTATTATTCTATAACTAATCACATTCGCAAAACAGAACAATTCAGAAATGTTATTTTAAATTATTTACACACACATCGTATACAATAATATAACATACACCTATTTCCAATGTTGCTCGCTCTGTCGTCTTACAATATCACCCACTTTTCTCCGAAAAATATTAGGGTTTTGGGACTCTCTGACGTTAGCGGGAAGTTTATTAAGGCAGTATAACTAAAGGAATGTTGAAATTGAGCCGAACTATGTCTGGGGACGCTAAATAAGCTTTTGGTACAAATTACAATCCCTACAAAAATGTAGTTTATACACTTAGGTTTAACAATCCAAACTGAGCAAAGTTTGTAGAGATGTAGTCATATTTACGTAAGCCTTAACTAATACAGACTTAATTTGTCCCTCTGCACTAACGCAGGCTAGTAGAGACCGTTGCAATATAAAATATAAGACAAAATTAAAGAATCAGTACTGTACTGTACGTTTTTTTGCAAAAGATAGGAAACATGACTCTCAAACCTTAAATTATTGTTTGTAAAAACTCCTAAATTGTTACAAGTACATGTAGGGTTTAATTTTGTCTCATTTAACACTATATTAAAATTCTGATAAGATATGATTTGGTTCCTATCTTTACCAAAAACTAAAACTATTTACAAACAACAACAACAACAAATTGGTGATTTTTTGAGTATGTACTAAGTAAGTGCAGATCTTCATTAATATTGTCAATGGAACCTAAAAGATATGTAAAGTTGAGTATCATCAGCATATTGATGTGAAGAACAATTTTGAAGCATTTTATTTAAATCAGACGTGTATATACAGAACATAATTGGTCCCAGTATGGTTTCCTGTAGAACACCTCTGGAGACGTGTTCAAATTCCCAGACAATTTGATTATATGCCACTCGACCGATTCATTCGACTGTGTTCCCATCACTACTCTGATTAAGAATTTACAATACTACAATTTTAATGATCAAAGCACTCAAATCTTGCAGAGTTATCTAGAAAACCGCAAACAATATGTTTAAATTAATAACAAAAAATCAAGCTTAGAAAAAGTGGTCTGTGGGGTGCCCCAGTGCTGGGTACTAGGGCCGGTCCTCTTATTTATATAAATGACTTAGACAGGGCCGTCTCTGAGGCTAAAGTGGAGCTCTTTGTAGATTACACCACTCTAATAAAAACAAATAAAGATTTCGAAGTTTAAAAGGGGAAGTGAACAAAACACAGTTGAATGCTGAAAACTGGTTTTCATCAAATGGCTTATGTCTTAATCCACAAAGGACAATTAATATCATATTTACTAAAAGAAAACTCCCTGAAGATGTAGCTGCTGGACGCACACAGTTTTTGGATGTCACAACAGACAGCGGCTTAAACTGGTTACAATATATTGAACAACTATCAAAAATATTCAAAATATATTTGTTATTAGAAGTTTATTAAACATTATGGATACCAAAAGCCTTATAGCTGCCTATCATTCACTTATTATGTCTCATATGACATATGCTATAACTAGCTGGGGACATTCCTCTCACACAAATAAACTCTTTAAATTACGAAGATGTGTTCTGCGTATTATTTTTAAATGTAAATATAGAGAGGACATTAAACAAAAATATACTGAATACAACATATTAAGAGTTAATATACATATATCATACTTATTCTCGCCCTTAAAAATCAATCTAAATATACTCAACAAAATGATATACATAATTACAATACTAGAGGAAGCGGCGCCCTAAGAATTGACTTTCTTAGACTAGGAGCAAGCCTATAGCCTAAATTATTATGGTCTTGTATTTCTTAATCACTTACCACCTTTTTTTGTTAAGATTGAGTCTAAATGCTTTTAAAAATACAGTTAAAGAAATTCTTATAAAAAAAGTATTCTATTCCATTGAAGAATTTCTGAATTCTACAATATAACATTTAATAAGCCAGGGTAGCGCTGGTTGAACTGTAGTTGAACATGTAGTTGGATTAGATTAGCGAGGACCCCACTGGAGCACCATCCATTTGTTTATACATTTGCCCGTTGAAAGAAAAATAAGTATTTTTGAGGCAATGCTCCGAGAGTTCTATTACCTATATGTGCCTGGAAATCCTCGTTCATAGGAATCTTGTCCAATGCTTCGTCGATGGGAATACTGGGATATAACGATTTGACATCTAGGCTTGCTATGATATCGTTTTTTTCAAGGACGATATCTCGTATAATTCGAGTGAAATGCTCCGAGTTTTTTACAAATGAATCAGCTTTTTCTACAGTTGGTTGCATAATTTTAGAAATGTATTTCTCCAGTTTTTGTAGCGGCGAATTAACAGCACTAACAATAGGTTTGATAGGCGCCCCTGGTTTGTGTATTTTTGGTAAACCATAGAGTTTAGGACATCTGCTCGACTTTTCCCGTGGTATGATTTTTTGTTGAATTTCGGGGTTTATTGGTGAACTTTTTATTTTATTTTTAGTTGTTTTTTCTAGGTACCTTGTCGGGTCCCTTGGAACAGGCCTATAACGATTGTCTTGTAGGATATCCTGCATTTTTTGTACGTAATCTTGTGTATTCATAACCACAGTTGCGTTTCCTTTATCTGCTCGAAGGATTGTGATGTCTTTATTTTTCAAAGGTTTATTAGAGCCCTTTGTTCAGTGGGGTTTAGGTTTTGTTTAAGTGTTTTGCTTGATCTTAAAATTCTTGCCACCTCTTGTCGAATCTCCTCTGCTTTTGTTTCTTCAGAGGAGTCAAGGAGAGCTTCCACTCCAGCTATTATTTCTTCTTTAGGGATTTCCTTAGGAGATATCGCAAAATTAAAACCCTTACTCAGTACGGATTTTTCATTTTCTGAGAGACTGTAGGATGATATATTTTGTACTAATTTATCGACGTCTACTGATGATCTTTGTGGCTGACTGGACTTTCTTAGAAGATTGTCATACTTTTTCGAAAGTTTATGTGTCTTGATATTCTTATTTGATTCTGTTCGCCAAAAAGCCAAAGTTTCTATGCGATTCCACAATAAAGGGTGAATGATGTTACTTAGTTTAAGGTGTAACTTTAAAAGTTCTTTCTTTGTCTCGGCTAGTTGTTTTCCAGTTTGATGGATTTGTTCTTTTAATAACGCCTTACTAGCATTTTGAAGTATGGTGTTAGTTTTTCTAGTTTTAGTATGATAAGACAACCGTGTAAAAGTAGGAAGCAAATCGCTGTCACGACAATGAATTTGAAAGGTTAGATCACATAAAAGATTAGTTTTCTTACCTCTCAGTTTCTCATACATCTTGATTGTCTTGAAAATCTCCTCCCCGTAGAGGTGTATAGTGTTGATTTTTACTCCTTCACGGATGGAAAAATACAATGTGTTTTCATTCCGGGTGTACATCCGTTCACTACTGTCGTTCTGAAAAGAACAGTTTTGCTGACGTTTCGCCAAAATCGCATTTGGCATTTTCGAAGCTTTCTTTCTAGCGTCCGAATAGAGACTGAAGTGTTGGTGACTGCGACGCTTCCTTTTATACCCCCACTCGGGGCCGAAGGTTATATCTGCGCAGGCGTTGGTCATTATTTATGTTTTCCGGATGGTGCTGTTGTTGTTGCGCTAATTGTTTTGGTTGGGTTTTTGCGATTTTAAATTTGTGGATTATTGTCTTCCATACTGTTGGTAGTTTTAATGATTCGTTCCTTTTATTCAAATCACCTTCTTTTTCAATTTCTATGGCTTCTCGGATTATTCTGGTCTTATAATGTTCTATATTGGCAATCTCCCTACACCCATCGAAATTTATTTTATGGCCGGTTTCCTGATGATGTAGGAATAAAGCTGAGGTTGTTTGTTTATTTCTTTCACTCTTGCTGATATTCGCCTGTTAGTTTGCCCTACGTACAACTTTTCACAGTCCTGGCACGGAATACTGTACTCTCCGTGGTTTTCCAGTTTGATTTTATCTTTTGGGTTTCCGAGTAGTTTACCTATAGTTGTTTGTGGCTTGTGTATTGTTTGTATGTTGTGTTTCCTCAGAATTCTTCCGATTCTGTCTGTTGTGCCTTTTACATATTATACTTAAACATATATATATATATATATATATATATATATATATATATATATATATATATATATATATATGCACATGTGATATTATGAATTATTTAAGAGCTGTGATAATTGCTAAAAATATAACCTGTATTTTCTTGTGAGTGTTTTAAATAGTGATGTCATAAAAAATCATATTTATGTCAATTTTGTTTTAAATGTACCTGTACTGTTAATTTTTTTTATCAAAAGTTTTAAGTACTTAAAATATGTTAATAATAAATAAGATGATCATTACAATTTCATAAACTCTGGACATTAAAGTACAACTGAATTGACGAAGGTAAGTACACTTGTGCATTGACCAAACAAATATTTTTGAATTTTAATTTTGCATTTGAATTCGTTGCCGCTTGTTCTCAAAGTACTACCGGTACTTGTGAAAAACATTAGAGCTTCCTCTCCAATACCAAAATATTTTAATTCTTCATTCATTAGGGCACAATTCAATGTGTCAAAGGTCTTACTAAAGTCTAATAAAACTAAACATTTATTTTCGACTTTGTCACATGACCTGAGAATATCGTGTGTTACGTTAAGAAGAGCTATTGAGGTATTGTGCTTGCCTCTGAATCTTAATTCTGTAGGAGGGAGAATATTATTAGCGTTTGGGAAGTTGTTGAGTTGTTCGTACATAATTTTTGACATAGTAGGTAGGATGCTTTTGGGACGAAAATCACCGAGACTTGAAGGCTTCCACAATTTCGTTAATAGGCATTAAATTAATATGATTAGAAAGAAAAAGGACTAGGTATAAAATCTTTTTTATATTTGTTCCAACGGAACCAGTGGCATTTCATTTAAGTTTAAGAATAATTTTTAGTGTATGATGTATGATTTTTATTATGTAAGGTCGATATTTGTATTTCGTCAATATTTTATGTACCCGAGTCTTGCTAAGACCAACTTGTTTTCTACGACGCGACATGAATTTGAAGTCTCTGCCTCCACAGAAGCCAAAAAAATTATCTGGGAAAGGCTGCTTTCTTTCCGGGTATCTATTGAAAGAAAACGTGAAAATCGTTTTAAAAAATTAGTACTAACAACTTAGGACTCACCTATTTAACTATAATTCAGAAGCTTCATTTGCGTTCTCATTGCGTTAAATAAAACAAACTAACATGTCTTATTTTTCGTTTTTTTCATTTTCATAGGTTCTGATATTAGCCTTTTAATTATTCAAAATTAAGGCAATAATAGTTGTCATTAAAAGCTTTTGTTTTCCACTGCGTACCTACAATCACAGCCAACTTGTAAAATTGTTATTATTTGGTTAATAATTCCGGATTGCGGGCTTATTATTTTGAAAAGAACTAAGTGTTATATATTTTTGAAAAACTTGAAATAATGTGCTTTTAACTGTTAAATATACAAGGTATTCCATTTAAAAAAATACAAGTAACATCATCTTTCGTTTGACGAAAAAGTAGCACAGTGCCGCGTAAACGTCATCCCTCTATCTTCAAGAAGAACTATGATATCCTGCAAACGTAAGGAAAAAGGGACACCCTGAACATCGAACATGGAATACATTATGTATTGTCACTTTCGTAGATTTTTATAAAAACCGCTCGAACACGTGACACTTATTTTATAAACAAAAGTACGTGTATAAGGGGAGAGCCAAAAAAATAGTTATTATAGCCAACTTTTTTATTTTTTTTTAATGGAAACTCAATATTTTTGCCATATTTTTAAACGACTCCTAAAGTTGTATATTGGTGCTGGTGCTAACAAATTTGCTACAATTCAAAAATATCTGTAATAAAATGGTATTACACTTATTTTAAAAAGTGTTGAGAATATTGTTTATTCACTTCCTGACTAGTGTAAAATCCATTTCTCACATCCTGAATAACCTCTGGTGTAAAAAGTCCACCATCATGTGTTATTCGTTCTTTTAATACCTCAATAGGTTCGGGTTTTTTTAAACTTTGCTTTTTAAGTAACCCCATAGGGGAAAATCGAGTGGAATAAGATCCGGACACCTCGGTGGCCATTCTGTTAGACCCCTTTGTTAATCCATCTATTTGGAAATTGTTGGTTTAGATAATAACAAACAGACCTCGCATTAAGAGAAAGTGTGCCATCCTGCTGAAAAATAGATATGCGCATTTAACGTGTGGTTCCAAAGCATTGATAAACCAAACTGCTAAATTTAGAACAAGTTCTTGCTGTAGAAATTACACATACTGCCCCCCCAGTTAAGTTATTGTCAAAAAATATTGACTCAGTCACTCTATTCTCAATAATTTGAACTCAAATATTAGTTTTGTAGGGTCACTGGGTTAGGAATTCCCTTATCTAATAGAGATTCCTATCTGCACAATAACGGTAATTTTGTCGATTAACATGGTCATGTAACGTAGACGTAGTTTCATAAGAAAATAGTATGTTTTCTGAGTTTACGACATTTCTATCAATTAAATCCATTACTTCCTCACAAAACTATAGTTTCTTATCTGGATCATCTTCCGCCAATTCCTGTTTTTGTAGGGGTAAGTAAGAAGTAAGAAGTTGTATTTTGTAAGGGGTAATTCTTGTATTATTTAAATATATCTATTACAGAGCTCTGTCATATACCATTTTCTACTGCTAACTGCCTCGTGACCTCTTCAATTGATACCAGTACATTTAATTCAATTTTATATCACCGCACAATGCAGATTGCCTTTCAGTAGATGTAGATCTTGCATGTCCATTTTCTCCAAATATTTTCTTATTGTACTTTGTCTTAGTCGGGGCAATTCAATTCCTGTTGAGTTTTAATGTATCTCAGCATCCGACCATCATTAACATTTCAACATGACCAGTTTCTAATAAATGGTGCATTTTAAGCCTGATTTTATACACAATTCTGAATTAAAGTCAATCTGACTGACAATGTTTAAAGACAGCTATTTCAACAATCTAATGTAGGCAAAACATTAAATTTATTGTTATTTTTTGTTCCCTCTGTACATACATGTACTTTATAAATACGCAAGGAAAAATCATAGTTTACTTCTTCGAGCGATTTTTAAAGAAATCCACCGTAGTAACAATACAGAATATATTCCATGTTAGACATGGAATTCCACGGCGACAACATAGCTATTATTCTCTATGCCGGTGGCATCAACTGTAATTTTGAACGCTAGTTAATTGAGTTCGACGTAGAACTTAGATTTAATTATTTATTTATTTAAATTAGTTTGTGTTCTAATTAATTTAAAAAAACTATGAATAGTAATTATTTTACCGAGCATGTTTTAAATTAAGAATCCAATACTTTTGAGTAAGTAAAAATTGTTCATACGACACACTTACATTTTTTATAATTTTGCACCACACACAAATCACCCATGATATAACTGCCGAAATTTCTACTTTTCTGCACTAGTGCTGAAAGCCCTGAAGTTGAAAACAACATATATTAGCACTTAATTACACTTTATGTGCTAATGAACATCACCGGTACTGGATTAAAGAGATCCAATTTAACATATTTAATACAATATAGATGAAAAATATCCATGGAATTCAAAAATTATTAACCCACCGATTAACTACAAGACCTTTCTACTTGTAACGTTGCACTATGGAAAATATGAGTCTGATTCATATAAAAAATCTTGTCTAATCTTGGAGAAATTGCTTTCAAACTTTGCATAAACGTAGTAGTTAGCATAAGGATAAAAGCTATTATATAGATTCAATAAATATTATTTCTAACACCGATTTATTTTTAATATAAAACATGGTTACTTGAAAAAAGCTTGCGAATTTTGCGTTTTTGTTTGCCTGTAGCTCTTGATGATTTTTTTAACCTGTTATTTAAACTATACTACTCTGAATATTATACTAAAATTAATTGCCCGTATATACAGTGTGTTTATTTATGCGTCCTCGCCTCCACTAAGCTTTTTTCTAAATAATTCTTCAAAGATGAAACTAATAGACTATATAGGATGCACATTAATTCAGATTTACGAAATGAATATAGTATTCTCTCTTGAGAAAAATAAGAAAACACGAACTTTACATAGTAATATATCTACAGTGTGTACAGGGTAGTCCCTTATATTTTGACAAATTCTGGCAGTTTTATTATAATATATAGGAAATAAGTTTAAATATAAAAGTTGTAAGGTTTCTCTTAAATCGTAAGAATTTGATAAGAACAGAAACAAATGAACGTCACAAAGCTGTTAAAAATTGATAACTTTGGTTATTTAAATAGAACAAATTTGGATTTTATAGGGAATTCTAGACACATCTGATATAACATACCCCAGGTCTATTTATTTCCATTTTTGAAATATTGATATTTGAAAAATGACAGTTTTTCCTCTTTCGTATGCTACAGAATCCAAACGATGCTTCCTTCAGCCAAACATTTTGTATGTCCCTAGTGTCATTCGATAGCTTATAAAAAACTAAGATAGGAACATGCAAACCGTTTTGCGCTATGTTAAGCCGTTTAGGGATACGAGGTGAACTTAGAATATCAGGTCTTTTTAGAGTCACGACTTATCATATTTTCCCGAATAACTTCGGAACCCGCAAAAAGTTACAGCTGATTTTTTTGAATGTGACTAATATATTACTGAGCTACATATTAACATAATATTCGAGTCGTGGGGAAACGTGCGTAACTGCTAAAATTCTGTTAAACTTAAAGTTTAAGTTTTTTCTCCTCACTTGCTTTTCTAACAATTCATGAAGATATCTCTCTATAGTATCAAAAAATTTCAGTTTTTGTAAAACCGACATAAGATAAACTTTCCAAAACGTATAATAGTGTATATTTGTTTAGAAAATTCAATAAGATATTTACTTCTAAAATTACATATAAAAAGACTCGAATTGACCACATCTAACAACAATCTTTAAACCATACCAGTTCAAAACCAATTACCTTCAGCCAACCGGTTATTTTTCTCACACTCGTAGAAAAAGCGTTCTTTTTAACATGTGCGGAAAGTATATTTTATGCACTCGACTTCTGACCGGACTGTACTACACGTCGTTCAGTCAACGGAAGTCACGGCGGAAAAGTGTCACTACTTTCGGCACTAGTTAGGCATATAGCTATTAGTAATATATGTTGAAAATGGACATCATCACTATTTACACGAGCACGGTAATGATGAATCAATCAAGTTTCACAGACTTCTTGATTAGCATCTGGGATGTTTTTATCTCCTCCAGTGCGGCAAAAACTCGATTGTGAAGATTGCTTTTGTCAATAACTCCAAGGTACACTAATTTTTTCATATGACAGCAAAAATAAAAATGTAATGAAATTATTTCGCTAGAATAACGTTTTCTGTGTCTCTTACGTGTTGATACTGACACAAGTGTTCAATCGTTTTCTTGTCTGGAAATCTATCCCGATGAACTGTTGTAGCTAAATTTGCGCTTTGTCACGCGAACACCATAAATAAGTATATTAACTGTAGAATGTATTTTTTAACACACACGAATATCACTATAGAATAAAATCTCGTAAAATAAGACTGGTCACATAGTGGCAAAATATTTCCGCTATAAAAAGTATACTTTACATGACTGCATTATGCACCATTGATGTAACCAGTTTTTATCGCTTGTATTATCTAATGTAGTGAGTTTTGATTTATCACATAAGTGTTAGATTTGCTACTGGAGACACGGGTATGAATCCTAATTTTAATTTTTTCTTGTATATTTTTCTGTAAACTTATAAATATTTTTATTTAAATACGTAACGAATCTGAAGATAAATGAACTGAGAGGAGTCCCAAATCTGGAGTCCTACTAACCAAATTACAGTCGCGTAGCAACCAATCCCCCTCCTCCAAAGGTTTTCGACAAAGGGTCTCTATATGCAAGTAAGACCGGAAAATAATTGATGACTAAATAAAAAGGTCATCCCTTGGGCTCCATTATACATTATCTCCGGGACCCCTAGCATCATTGCCCCCCCCCCGCAGAGAGGGGGGCAATGTAACTATCCGTTAAAAGTAACGAAACTTTACGTCATTACTTACAATATGTATCTACGGATATGATGCACATTATCTGCTTGAAAGAACTACATCAGTCAATTTATTACCGGCAATAATGGATGAGAAACTAAAAAGAAAATCTTTGAAACATCGGAAAAGCAAGGCATAAAAGAATATCTGTCTGACCTAGAAAATTATATGGAACAATCAATATAGAACTGCCACATTATGGCGAAAGTAAACAAATTTAGAATGTAATTTATTATCATTTGATTCAGTTAAAAGTAAGCGTTTATATTTATTACAACTTGATGAAAATATTTTCATAATTGAGTATCCAGAGTCACCAACAGGAAGAAAACCGACATTTATGGTTATAAAAAAAACAGGAAATCTTTGCCTAAGGCACAATGAAACCTGTCCAAGTGTAGTATATAATTTTTTTATGTAGAGACCTAATTGTTTAGTAATTAACAAAAAATGAAAAGATTAACAAGCTGATTGAGGAAAAGAATTTTCCAATACATAATTCTGAGATTGTAAGTTTAATTTTATATGAAAGAATCTTAGAAACAATTTTATCTATTATGAAAGATTGACGTTAAATATTTACTGCTATTTGTTTTATGATTATATACTAAGCTAAATTTCCAGAATAAGTGTTAATAATATTTTTTATGAAAAATAAAATTATTATTACTTAATATAAATGTTTATTTAATGTGGATCATATTTAAAAATATAAATAGATACGAGTTGCGAGAATAAAAAAGGCGAATACAAAATAATTATCTGTAAGAAATATCACACTTAAACTTTCTATCTTATAATCATCATTTTAAGGATAACTTTTTGTTTAAATCATTCAATCATAAAAATTAAAATAGAACATTAAAAATCATTTAATATCGGTTATTCTACCAAGGAGGTCAACAAATAAAGAAATATAAATCAACTTTTGAATGAAATGATTAATTTTATGTTTATCGTACGTTTTATCGGTAAAATGAGTAAACTCTAGGCGACATCATTATTTATTTTTACTTCCCTCTCTGCATAAATGTGTATGTTTGTATGTAAAAAAAATTGCATGCATGTAAAAAATATAAATAGTTCAGATAAACGTTTTGATATCAATACATTTTGGAAGTCATTGAAGCAGAAACTTTTTTTTTTCATAAATCTAAGTTTTGTTTTTTCTACGTTTTATTTTTAGCTCGAAGAATACGAAAATATATTTTTAGAACAAAAAACTATGTCTGCCTGGATGTATAGGTATTTTATATGAACGAATCTTAGAAACAATGTTATCTATTATGAAAGATTGACGTTAAATATTTACTGCTATTTGTTTTATGATTATATACTAAGCTAAATTTCAGGATAAGTGTTAATAATATTTTTTATGAAAAATAAAATTATTATTACTTAATATAAATGTTTATTTAATGTGGATCATATTTAAAAATATAAATAGATACGAGTTGCGAGAATAAAAAAGGCGAATACAAAATAATTATCTGTAAGAAATATCACACTTAAACTTTCTATCTTATAATCATCATTTTAAGGATAACTTTTTGTTTAAATCATTCAAGCATAAAAATTAAAATAGATCATTAAAAATCATTTAATATCGGTTATTCTACCAAGGAGGACAACAAATAAAGAAATATAAATCAACTTTTGAATGAAATGATTAATTTTATGTTTATCGTACGTTTTATCGGTAAAATGAGTAAACTCTAGGCGACATCATTATTTATTTTAACTTCCCTCTCTGCATAAATGTGTATGTTTGTATGTAAAAAAAATTGCATGCATGTAAAAAATATAAATAGTTCAGATAAACGTTTTGATATCAATACATTTTGGAAGTCATTGAAGCAGAAACTTTTTTCATAAATCTAAGTTTTGTTTCTTCAACGTTTTATTTTTAGCTCGAAGAATACGAAAATATATTTTTAGAACAAAAAACTATGTCTGCCTGGATGTATAGGTATGAAAGTCTTTATGTATGTTAATAAAATTTGCTTGTACCATAATTTGAGAATAGTCCAAGCGAATCGTTTTAAATTTGCACCAAAAATAGTATAGGCCAGTACGTTGCGAGGATCAAAATTTTGGTGATTTATTTTAAAACGGTTAATTAAAAAAACGATAAACATGTCAAAATTATTTTATCTCTTTGTAACTAAACATTTTTTTTACTATACAGAGTAGTCATATAGGATAAAACTGTCCCTTAAAAACACAAAATATTTTCTATTTTCATAACGCTTAGCTTTTTTAGAACAACGGTAAAACACAATATATACTGTTACTCTAAGGGAGGGAAACACTAAAACTAAAAACAAAATTAAAATTTCAAGAAAATGTTAAATGATAATGAAAACGACCCTCAATTTGTATTCGTTTATTTAAAGAAGGTACGATGTTCCAAAACAATCATTATCATTTTTAAATGTGTTCAGATTATTTGTTGCGTTTAGATTGAAAAAACCAAAATCTCTTTTTGGCTTTTTTTGGTGGCAAATTTTAAAATTTGTCTGTTTGTTTGACATGTAACCTAGATATGAAATCAATTCTTTTCTATTATTTAATGTTTCTCTCTTACGATCGGCGCACTGATGAGTCCCGATAGAATGAAAGTATTTGTACTATGTGTCTATAAAAACTTAAGGTAAATGACATAATTTCTTATGCTTGTTTAAATAATATTCTTTATATTATGTATCGAAACATTCCGTAGACAGACTAGTCTTCATGTTGAGGTATGTAATTTTATTAAATATTTGCTTCAATTAATTTAAAGTTAAAATATTTTTATTCAGTTGCGAAAAAGCCAAAAAAGATTTTTGTTTGTCAAATTTTATCATGTTTCTTTGGAATAAAGTTCTGGGTAGAATATATAGTTAGTTCAATGTTACAGAATTCAAACGAATATCTAAATCCTATTATAAACGAAACCAATCCTATCCTACAATCAGAATTTATAGATGCCTTAAAAGTATGCATGAACCAAAATTACTTCCAGTTTAATGAAGAGTTTTTGTCAGCAAAGGGCTTATAATGGGGAAACCTTTGGAGGAGAGTGGACTTCTCTTGGCTTCATATATTTATGCAAAATTTGAAAGAAAAAATTAAAATAAACCTTTTGTTTCAAAAATGTCTCTATTGGTATAGATACGTCGACGATATATTAGCCTGTTTTACTGGCCCGATGAGATAACTTACCATATTTTTAAAATATCTAACTACTACTACTATACACAGAAACATAAAATTTTCAGAAACTAATAATTCTATAAACTTTTTAGATTTGAACATAACAAAGGTAGTAAATAAACACGAATTTTTAATTTTCCACAAACCTGCACATACGGACACAACGATCAATAATAAATCAATGCACCCATTAGCACACAAACTAGCAGGATTGTATAGCATGATATATACAGATTAATTAATATATCTTTAAACAACGATAATGTTCAAAAAGGATTAAACAAATAACAGTTAACAATGGATATGATGCCAAAATAATTGACAATATTTTAAATAGAAAAACTATTAAAAAATACTTTCATAAATTTACCCTGTACCACCTAAGAAACAAATAAATATAAGATACTTACGTATCGGTAAACCTACCGAAAAGGTGGGTTCTATACTGCGTAAAAAGAATATTAAAATTTCATTTAAAACAAATAATAATCTAAATAAAGTTATAAAAATTAACAAAGAAAAAACAAATAAAAATAATTAATCCGGAGTTTATAAATTAATCTGTGGATGCCCAAAAGTGTATATAGGCCAGACTGGGGGAACTTTAAAAAAACAGAGATTAGTGGAACATAAAAGAAGTTTTATTAAAAATGAAACAGATTTAACATACGCCGAGCATTTGTGAAATAATAACCATGCTTTCCATGAAAAGTTGGAAGCATTACATACAATAAACAAAAGTAAAAAATGGTTACTTTTAGAGTCAATAGAAATAAATAAACGTAAAAACACCCAGTATCTAAGTCTTTACCTAGAAACTTATGTCACTTATTATTTTATTTACATTGTTGAATATTTTCTTTTTTCTATTTAAAACGACAGAATACCTATGTCCGGATTCATAAATAATAAAACAACTTTTTTTTATAGCGAAAGGGAAAAATGGATACGTCAAATGACAGTTAAACGAAAGGTCAGGTCTATTTATTCCAAGCCGAAGCTGAAAATCCATTTTCTCCTACGTCACTTTCAGTCGTCGCCCCGTTTGAAAGTGAGACAAGGAAAATATTGGTGTTTGAATTTTCAGCAAGCTTTCAGGTGAAGCTTCAAAAACAAGAACCTTGTTTTTTTTCGTACTTGGATTGTTTTTATTTATTCGGTGTCATAACATTTCGAATGGTAACTATCTCCAAACGTCATGTACACGTAACGTGTGCAGTTACGTGTACATGACGTTATTTTGAGCAGCGACTTTTACATATTTGAAATATTTATTCTTTTTCTATGAAAGTAACTTTTATAGACTTTCATTTCTGAGAGTGCTGCTTCCTGTGAATCATTTTAGCCTCATTATTCAGTGGTGGTTTGACTAGCCGTGTTCCGCTATGTCTGATTTTGATGCATCTTTTTACTTTCCTCATGAAAGGGAAGTATTGTAATGGTAAAAAAATCACCCTCCAAGATTTCTTTAGATCTTTACGTTTCAGGGCCCCTAGATGCCGAAAAACATATTTTCCCAAATCCGTCGCTCTGTCTCTCTGTTTGTCTCTTCGCGGCACAGCTAAAAAAGTACTTACCGGATTGACTTTATATTTTGGTCAAACATTAAGGGTCATATGGGGTAACATTTTGGTAAAAATCCAAAATAGCAAAACAAAATGGTGGCCTAGTAAAATATTACTAAAAAACTACTTACCCAATTTATCTATGTTGGAATCAACTGGTAAAATTTTGGTACGAATCCAAGATGGGGGAACAAAATGGCGGCTTAATAAAATATTTAAAAATTCAGCCTGAAAAAACTACATAATAGACTGACTTCAAATTGCGTGCCATAACTACTTGTTGTATAGAGATAAACTAGTAAAATTCTGGTACTAATTCAAGATGGTGGAACAAAATAGCGGCCAAATAAAATATTTATAATCGTGAACAAATCACCCTCTCAGGTTTTACATATTTTTAGGTTTTAGCGTTGTGGTATGAATTCAAAATAGCGGAACAAAATGGCGGCCAAATAATTTTTACGTCCCTCGTAAAGATCTTTACGTTTCACGGTCCTTAAATGCTAAAAAACATGTTTTTTTCAATTCTGTTGGCCAGGCCTGTGTGTAAGTCCACCTGTTCGCGGCATATATAAAAAACTACCTACCCGATTTACTTTAAATTGTGTTCAAAAATTAAAGGCCATGCCAGAATGACCTGGTAACATTTTGGTAAAAATCCAATATGGCAAAACAAAATCGCGGCCTACTGAAATGTTAAAAAAATTATTACTAAAAAACTACTAACCCAGTTTATCTCAGATTTTGCACAAAGATCAAGTACCTACCTATTATGTAGAAATCAACTGGTAAAATTTTGGTATGAATCCAAAATGGCGGCTTAATAAAATATTTAAAAATTCAACCTGAAAAACTATTTAATTGACTGATTTCAAATTGTGTGCCGTAACTAACTGTGGTATAGAGAAGAACTGGTAAAACTGTCGTAGTAATTCAAGATGGCGGAACAAAATGGCGACTAAATAAAATATTTATAATCGTGAAAAAAATTACCATCTCAGGTTCTACATATTTTCAGGTCTTAACGTCCCTAAACGCCAAAAATGTTTTCACTAATTCCGTCTGTTAGTTCGCGGCGTAGCTTAAAAACTGCTTATCAGAATGACTTCCAGTTTTAGTCGGAAATTAAGGGTCATATGGGGATAATAATTTGGTAAAAGTCGAATATGCCGAAACAAGATGGCGGCCTTGAGAAACGTTAAAGAAATTATGACTAAAAAACTAATTAGCCAATTTCCTCAACTTTTATTTTGCACAAAAAACAAGTGTTATATAGAAATAAACTGGTAACATATTAGTATGAATATAAGATAGCAAAACAAAATGGCGGCATAATATATTATTTAAAAAATCGGCGAAACTACTATTTATTTTCAAAATGTCTGCAAGCATTAAGTATGATATAGAGATAAGCTGGTAAAGTTGTGGTACGAATTCAAGATGGCGGAACAAAATGGAGGCTAATTTTTTTTAAATCAACGCAAAAAAAATCGTATTCAATTGAATCTGATATGGGGATAAAATGGTACGAATTCAACATGACGTAACAAAATGGCGGTATGTGTCAATGTAAAAATACTTACTGAATTTATTTTATATTATGCCCAAAAATCAAATGTGGAATTTTTAGAAACTGGTAAAATATTAGTAGAAATCCAGTATAATAGAGCGAAATGGCGCCCAATAAAAATGTTTGAAAAGATAGTATACTTATATGTGTTATTAATAGATTATGTACTGATCTAAATTCTCCTTGACTATTATGCTAGGGGAGCGTTTTGTCTTGCCAGTGAACAATTCATAAAAAAAGATTGTACGTGCGCATAGAATAAACACACAGTATGGCATAACAGCAACCACCTATATAAATAATTATAATTTATGGCTTTTTGATACTTTTATTTAAGTTTCTATATTAAAAATCACAGAGCAAGAAGGTAGCAGAATCAAAAAATCGCATCCAGGAGCAACTGCATTCTAAATTGGGGTTAATTGTGGATAAGCCAAAACCGGGCTTTGGTACAACAAACGACGGCAATACGGTTCGTAAATTTTTTCAAAATGCAGAAATTGTCACTCAAATTCTAAAAATTGATGTTCGCATCGTGAAAAATGTTTATACAGTATTGCAAACTTTATCATCTGGGTACCATATTGATACCGAAAAATTTAACTCATTTGCATTAGGAACTGCTAAATTATTTTCTTCATTATACCCCTGGTATTCGATGCCTACATCAATTCACAAAATATTGATCCACGGATCTGAAATTATCGCCTCTATTGTTCTTCCTATTGGGCTGCTTTTTGAAGAAGAACACGACGCGAAAAATAAAGATATTATTATCAAGAAAGGGTAACTGAAGAGATACTTTTAATTGCGTCCTTGTTTCCTCGGATCCATTAATATCAAATTTTAGAAAATTACGTCCTAAGAAAGTAAGCATCTTTCTCTTGAAGGGAGGGAGAAAAAAATAAATGTAAGAAAATATAAAGGAAGTTTTTTAAAAAAAAAATTTACATAAACACATACATTTTAAAAATTTGAATATTTTCTTAAAAGCTTGAGGCTTTATTTCAAGTGTGATGGCATCTCAAGCCTCATGCTTAAGAAAATATTCAAATTTTCAAAACTTCTGTATTTATGTTATTTTAATTATTTTTTACTTTTCGTTTCAATACCTTATAAATAAAACTTTAAAAAATATATTTTTTTGTTTACTTTATTTTGTACATTTTAGCGTTATTTTTTACGCACCCTGTATAAGACATTTACGATTGGACTCCATAATATTGTATTGCCATCGAATTTATGTACCTATACTAAATCTCAGTCAATTCTGATAACGGGAACTACTTCAAAAGTTACCTGCAAGATTTGACCCAAACATACAAGTGAAGTTAAATAAAAATTTTTAAAAACGTCGCAGGCGATCGGACTATGACTGCACTTACCATACCTAAGAGGTCTTAACATTGAGCGATAGTCCAAATATTGAACGGAAGCTTTCACGGCTTTGGTCAATTAAGAAATCAAGGTTCTTGGGATTGGACCGTGTCAAATTACTATCCGGAGTTTCGCGTTCGCTTGCACGATCCATCTTCAGGGATCTTTACTCCACGAGATCTGAACACTGAATGAGCCCGGAGAGATTTAGGTGGGCTTTTATATCCGACTTGTGCTCGTCGACCCTGTAAATGTAATGCCGTTGTTCAAGGCCCAATTAGATAAACTATGTAGACACCTTTGCAGATGTTGTTCACTTTGTTTGTAGTTATCAGATGAGTGATATATGAGAATTTCATCGGCAAATAATTAATGTTTCATGATTTTTTTAAAGGGGGATGATGCCTATTCGTACAAAATATATGAGACAATGTCACATCTTCTAACAATACAGCTGTATGTACGGTTGTATACCGTAAGTACCCATGATATTTTGACACATTATACAGACAAAATGTAATATCCCGGGGAAAAATTTAATTGATTTAAAAAATAGAAAGTGTATTTTATTCCTTGTCAAGAAAAAAAAAACGGTTACGTCAAATGACAGTTAAACGAAAGGTCAGGTCTATTTTATCCAAGCCGAAGCTGGAAATCCGGTTTCTCGATTTAAGCCGTCGGCGTCGTCGCCCCGTTTGAAATTGAGACAAGGAAAATATTGGTGTTTTATTTTTCAGCTTTCTTTCAGATGAAGCTTAAAAAAAGGATATCGGTATTGTTTTATTTTTCTTTATAAAGGTGAATTTAAATTCTTTTTTTGAGGATGACCCATGAAAGCGGATAGACGAGTACTAGTACGGCATGTTTCAAGAATGCGGGTCAATCGTTTTTTGCACATACGGATACGAAACAAGAAAAATTGAACGCCAATTAAAGTACACGGTGAAGCACAAACCAATTTAAAGGGATGATACTCTGATTTTTTAATGGTATTTGACGGTTAGGAACAATTACACGATTTTTTTTAAATCCTACTTCTGGTTTAGCCGGAAACGCCATCGTAATCGTTATATATGTTATAAGAATCGAAATAAGGATTATTATGACTTGTGAGATTAGCCGTGAATGTCATCCCACGAGGTTTCAGCCAAGGCTGATACCATTGGCGCACATTGGTTTTAGTAAGAGAAAAAAGTCAATATTTTTAAAGCGTAAGATAGTTTTTCCTTGCTTTGAAAACTCGTGTTTACCATCGTGAGCCTATAAATTATTTCTTGTAATCTCAGAACCCTTTTAATTAACACAAAAATAGTTTTAAGTATTTAAAAGTGCGACTATTAAAAACATTTTTTAGTTAACAAATAAAAAAAAAAATTTCTGGTTGGAATCGCCTACGGACTATAATGTTGATGCATTTTTGAGGTTCCTCAAATTTGTAAAATAATAACTTATGACCGCCAATGACCGCCAAATTGAGTTTAGCACATAAGTTACCTTCAAATTCCCTCTAACTAATTATTGCGAGTTTAGCTGCTAATATTTGCTTGCCTTGTATACATTAGTGTGAGGACGGTATGTTACGCTAAACCAATTAGTGATAAAAAATTTTTTATAAGAATTGCAGTGATTTCGGAGAAGTTTAACATAAAAATATTTCTAGATATACAAGGCGTATCAAAATATTTTAGAGCAAAAAGATTTTTTGACGGAATACCTATCTTACATTTGATATGATATTTCAATTCCGCTAGAAAAACTAATAATTTTTTATATACCGTATAACAGTTGAGTATATTATTACCATAAGAAAGACCATAAAAAACTAAGAATTTAGAATTCATTTTGATCTATTCAAATTTAAATATTTCAATTTTAAAACATGAATAGTTCAAAAAGAATTGAATTGGGTGTATAATATGTTACATAAAAAACAATTAATTTTTCTAATGGAATCGAAAAAAAGTTCCTTTTTGCTCAACAATTTTTTAGACGCACCCTGTACATATTAAAATATTTTCATATTTTGCGGCACTAAACTGCCTGTAAGCTTTATAAATAAAGTTTTTTTCTTTCTCTAATGGGTTTATTGTAACATACCGTCCACACACCAAAGGCCCATCCTGTATACACTGTTTATATCTAGCGTTTCACTTAATATTAAGTATATGCAATAACAAGAGCCTATCTTAATAACATTATTATTTACTACAATTCTTAGATATTTTTGTTTTAAGTCAAATATATATTTCTTTAAAATCCAACTTTGAATTTTTTATATTTTTTTTGCCTTATCTACTAAAATATCAAGAACATAACATCTAAGACATCCTCTGATACGAATATTCACATTTCTTTAAAAATATAATTGTGCTAGTTTTAAAATATTAACTGGTCTATTAATAAATTTAAATAAGAAAATAAAACTTTCTATGCTTAATTTTTTACTAGTTAATATTTCATTGCATCAGTTGTGAAAACAATGAGCATTTACAACTATTCGCGCAAAAAAATTCGGCGTGTCTGATAATGATTGTTTTCGATCCGAATAACATACAGAACTTTATCTTCTGGCGTCAACTGAGTCAAACATTGGGCAAATTTTGTTAAAAAATATTCCCAAAAGGCACTCGTTTTCTCCAGGGCCGAACTAGATCTTCGAATCTGTCCGGGCAATAAACAAATACCGGCCCACTCGAACTTTAAAATATTTGCAAATCAAAATAGGTGCGTGAAGCCTTTTTTCACACCCTAACCGCTGAACCCCACACTATTATTAAAAATTCTAATTAACTTACTTGTTTTACAATGCGATAGCAGCTGGCTAATAAATTAAAAAATCCAATATCAAAAAAAAAAACGCATGACATTTTTGATAAAAATTCATCATTGCATATTCAACATTTTTGAAAAAAATTCATCATTGCATTTTAGATGGAAATAGTGGAAACATTTATGCACCCAGTGGCGTGCAATGCCTTTTGAAACAAGGTAGGCAATAATAAATTAATGTTCTTAAAATTACTTACACCTTAAAAGTGCTTCTGTCTTGCATTATATTATTATATGTTCATAAACAGTTTAAACCGAATTTATATTGACTTAAAACCGATCTCAAAAGACTAAAATTTTTTTGTCCCAGAAAAAAAATGCATTAGTTCTTTACAAAAAATCGTTTTAATACTGCGGTCATTTTTTAAAGTCATATAGCACTAATAGTTTAATTCTTTAAACATGTGCTTCACAAAGAAGTGCGACTTATTGTTAAACAAGAAAACGATCGTTCCATCACTTGATCACTGCTGACTGTAATTTTATTGTTGTTAAATTTGCTAACTCTGATAAATAAGGAAATACACTACACATTTTCTTATCCTCACAAAACTTAAGCATTTTGTATGGACTAAGTTTAGATTATTAGGGCGAAAAATTAAATTAATGTTTCAGTCTGTCAACTAAAAATTTTTCAGGACATTTTTATAATATATTTAAGTACATAACAAGGTGAGAAAAAAAAACCTATTATTTAAATTATTTAATAAGCACTTATCTCGATAAGCACTTATCATATAACTCACCTACAACTTAATTAGACGTGAAATGAACAAGTAGAATTCCCAAACATCAAACTACACTTAAAATTTAAACCAGAGCAATCGCAAAACGCCTAAGTACCGGGAGTGGTAAACAAAATGGTGCCCAATAAAAATGTTTGAAAAGGCAGTACTAAGTGACTATGTTCGGAACTGAACTGGAACTGTTTTAGTCCTAATGAGAGGAAAGATTCAGAACGAAGGAAGTTCCGGGTGAAAAAAATTTACCGACTTTTTTTTTATTTCAGACTAGCTCTTTTCGATAAGCAGTTAGCAAAAATCATAGATTACCTGGTAAGCAACGCCTCGAAATATTACGACAAAGACGCGTTGGTGGCTGATCCCGATTACGGAACTATTCTAAGCTCACTACTGGTAGGACCGTGCGCTCTGGACTATTCTAGGACTAAAAGCGTGGAGCACTTCTGGACCGATCCGCCAGCTGACGAATTGGTAAGTCAATATATTCTCTTATTTTTTATTTATTTATTATACCTAACTCACAGGTTTAAAAACCCAACTACAAGGCAGGAAAAACAAACATTTAAAATAATATAAATATTACTATAATACTACATAAAATAGGACATAACGCATACGAAGTCTAGTATCTTAACCATTTACCTTGTCAAACTTATGACTTAATACCTATACCTAAACACAAACAATTCAACATTTGTACTACAGATATCAAAATCGTAGCAAACAGAGTGAATGTAAATATCATTCAGGAAAAGAATGACACGTCGTTTCAGTGGGTTAACAATTTAGAGACTGCTGATAAATAGTCAATATTTATTTGACTTTTATATATTCTATGCACTGAAAAAAGTGGTGAAAATTTAAAGAGATTAGTTCGAAGAAATGTATGACGACGATTTATTCGAGGTACACAAAATTTTAATCACGACAAAATATTTGGGGAATTAAGCATTTTAAAAAGAGTTATAACAAGTTGATAATACTCATGACATTTTTCAGTGATGAATTCCTAAATTTCCTAAGTTTCTAAGAAGTTCCTTCTTAGAATACTAAGAAGGAATTTTCGTTGCACCTCTCCCAAATTATTTTTAAGGTCAATAAAGTCTAGGAACCACACTACAGCTATGTATTCTAGGTTTGACCTAATATATGAAATGTACAAAGTGTTAAACGAGTTTATAATTGGGAAATTTGTGGTACAGCTCAAAATCAATCCGTAGAGTTTGGATGCTTCATACATTATTGTGTTTATTAAGAATCATAGTTCTTGGAGCTAGATCGTGTTAAATTAGAATTACTATCCGACGTTTCGCCTTGGATTGCACGAGGCATCTTGAGTGATCCTTACTCCACGAGATCTGAACACTGTATGAGCTCGGATATATTCCTGCGGACTTTTATACCCAACTTGTGCTCGCCAAAAAGTTTAAAGCACTCATCAACAAAAAAAATCTGCAGAATCTAGATACCAACTTGTCGTCGAAGCCGCTAATCGAAGCTTCCTTCCAAAGGCCAAAATTTCGCAATAGCACCGAGTGACATTCCCGCAGAAGGCATTGTATCCTCCGTTGAAGCCGCAATCAGAAGATTAACGGTGGAGCAAGAGCATGAAGTCAGATATGAGACAGCGAAGATTCAAAACCACCGAAGGCGAATCTCTCCGCAGCAGAAAAAACAGCGATGAAGACCCTAAATAAAAATGCAAACTTTCTGGCCACAGTCATCATACAAGTAGAATAGACAGACGCTTCACCAATCTGATTAAGGCATCCAGTCTACTACCAGCGGTGAAGAAATCATTAAAACCTAGCAGATTCAGGATTCCCAGGTTCTATGATCATCTCAAGATACGCAAGAATAATGTTCCACTTCGACCGATCGACAATGCAATAGACTCGCTGACATACAAACTGGGTAAATATCTTTTAAATTTTCTTAATCCATTAACTGGAAAAACAGATTATTTTTTAAAAAACTCTGCACATTTCGTGGAAAAACTTAAGGTACTTCAGTTGGATCCCGGAGATATGTTGGTCAGTTTCAATGTAGCATTACAAATGTTCCTGTCAACGACTCAACTTCCATTATATTATTTTTAAGGAACTTTTTATGAACAAACTTCAGGGGCAGCTATGGGATCTTCTCTATTACTTGTGGTAGCGAATTTCTCTATGAAAGCCTTTGAGGATATTGCTCTAATATCCGCTCCACTAAAACCAAAACACAGGTTCAGATAATAATATGTAGATTATAATTTCGTTGTTTGGCCTCATGGACAGGATAATCTGCTCATATTTCTGGACCACCTTAATCAACAACATCATAACATTAAAGTCACAATGGAAATTGAATCTAATGGAACGATTCCCCATTCTAGATGTATTTGTTCACAGGAATACTATATACAATGACGAATCTATAGGTTACTGGCTCAAAGTGATATTGCTAATTCTGTTTTAAGCTCTTCTGCTAGTTTTAAGCTAAATACTTCAAAAACTACTGGAACAGACATAGTCAAATTATATATTTTTGAAAAGAAAAAATACGTTTTGCAAACATATATTATTATAAGAAGTGGTAAAATAGAAAAACAATACATTTTAATATTTATTTGTTTCTTCTGGCAACATAAGTTTGCCATGTAACAGTTTTGTTGCGATTAAAAATTGTAGCTTTTATGATTAATCATCCAAAGCGTGTTAAAATATAAAGAACCACCATGCAATATGCACCAACTCTAAATGTCTTATTCTTACTTCTAATTCCTTATAGTGCCCGCAGAAACCGTTTAATTAAATTGTAATTTTCGCTGCCGATGGATGACATGCTCAGCACGATCCTTTGCCTTGTTCAATCAACGAAACGCCGGCCGTCTTTCATAAACATTTAATTTATTCGACGGCAAAACGGGCGAAGTACGATTTATTAGCAGTTTAGAAAAATCGTATTAATCTAGCTGGAAACGAGACAAGAAATTGAATTATCTTAATATCATTGACGTAAAAATAGTGTATTCAAAATTTATATTTTTTCATATTACATTTATGAATAGGTTTTAATTTGTTACGATTCCCTTATATTCCTTTATACGTTATTACGTTTTCCTACAAATCCCCAAGAAAACATATTTAACAACCGGACAAAGTAGGCGCGAAAACAAATGATATTACACATGTGTGTGTTAGGAAAATAACGCACAGCATTATGTAACATCATAAGTCCGCTTTATTTGGTAATACCAACTTTTTAAAAATTGCTTATTCCCTTTCTCGGTAATAAAAAAATCTCTATTTGTAGTAATGCTGGCTCGCAGAAGTAACGTTAGTGTTATATTAATTAAGAATATTATTAATAATGGAATTTCCATGGAATCGGCTCTAACGTACGACGCGTCGAACGTTAAAATGAACCGAAGTAGGCTGGGTCCGGTAAAACAAAACGGCAGGTAACGCATTATCGGCTGGCGCGTTACTTAATTTAAATACAGCTGTGTGTCAATATTAGAAATAATTATTATTTATGTTTTTGAAAAATATATAATAACTTATTTTTATTGATCTTTTCTTGTGTTGTGGGAAAAATATTGTATACAACTCGCTGGAAAGAGAGCTGACGTACTCGAGTGATTTGACATCACACTCGTATGTTATATTCCATGCTGGTTATATAATTTACTATTGCGTTATAATTGCGTTTGTGAAAAGAATAGTAACTTTCATCAACAATAAACAATTCATTTTAAATTGCAATCAACTCTGATAATAAATGAATTAAAATGAATGCATTGAAACTTTTTCTAAATCCCCGAGTAATTATACAATCTACATTCAAATTAATTTTATTCACTATAAATCAAAATGTTTTGACATTAGGTTCGTTACAATCTATATACTAAATTTAAATTAAAAAACAACAGAAGGACAAAAAAATATTCAATATATTAATAACATGTATACAATAAAAAAAAAAGGCAAGGATTGTAGAGTTACAACGGAATAACAAGACAATATCCTGACAAGTTAAAATTAAAATTAAAATTTAAATGATTAACTTAGACGTGACTGGACAAACTATAGCATTATATTTTTCATGAGCTAAATTGTTTCATTTGGTGAACAATTTAATTCATGCCGAGATATATTAGAAGTAATTTGGGTTGTCTATAGGTGGGATTTATAACGTAATATTTAATTTTAGGGTGGAAATTCGTCGTTGCCATCCAGATAAAATCACAATATTTGCCAATCATTTTAATATTCAAAGCAGGTAAAGGAATTTTATATTTAATATGAACATATCCTTTTGGTACTCTCAAGTCATGGATTCACGGCGTCGACGTCGACTTGCGTTTCTACTTTCGGTTTTCAGTTGCGGTGTTGCCGAATCGAGTTAATGATTTTTCTTAAGTTTCATGGTGAATTTGAATTTGCCGCTTCATTTCACGAGTCACTTTACTGACTATTTCCGTGCTCGACCTTCTTGGTTGGCCAACGGTCTTCATCCCTTGGTATCGTCATTCCGGTTGGTAGTCGAGGTACTTACAACACCTTCATGTGTTGATCCGAAGAAAAATCGGGAATCATCCTGAATATTCCCAGTAGTGGTGATTTGAATTTTTGTTTCTTCACATGGATTAAGTATCTGCTTTATCTGAGAGCCAAAGTAAAGTTTGTGTTTTGGAGAAAACCTGGATTTTTATCCAGCAATCTTTGGCCATGCCGGAATCAAACGTTTTGGAGTTTTGTTTTGTATAGTAATTTTCGGACTTAGTTAAGGTCCTCTTTTTTTTACCTATTTTGAATTATCTTATTTAAATTGTACATTTGCTATATAACATATGGTGTCGTAAGTATAAAAAATTTACCTCATATTTTCATTTATCCTGCCTACACTCACCTAATTTTTATTTCAGTTTTTTTTTGCTATAGGAACTAGCTTAGGCTAAAGTTTATTTATTTTGGTTTCGCAGTTTTCCTTTATTAAATATATAAAAAACCAGCGTGGCGACCTTTTAGTAGTCTACTTGGATTATGTAATGTATTTTTTTTTAAGATTTACTTTTGGTTTTAAAGAACACACCAAAATTTAATAATTAAATTCTAATATCTAACATCAAAGTTAATTTAATGAAATTATTTTTCATTTACCCCCGAACCCATAGTGCTCTCCAGATGAAAAGCTGCCGTTAGCTAAGCGTTAAAAAAAAAACAAGGGGTATGATACGCTAGAAAACATCAAACAGTAATATTTGCAGGTCACATTGATTGATGGCTCACAGATAATTGCGGTATTACAGCTTTAATTTATTTGCTCAAAAAATTCTATGAGGTCATAAAAGGCATTTTTTTGAAGATATATTGTCAGTATGGATCTGAATTTGTTTCTCGATGTTTCATTTTTAATATTTGGCAGGTGATTGAAAACTCTAGCACAAGCGTAGTAAGGGGATTTCTCATACTGTGTACTACCATGTATTGGATAGGTGATATCGTTGCCATGTCTTGTGGAGTAGTTATGATTTTCTGAATTTTGCCTGAAGTTCTCTCTACGGTTGTTTACATGTTTTCCACAGTTGAAAATGTATAAACAGACAGACAGACATCTTTATTTAACATTCATACATATACATGTTTGATGTAAGTCATAAACGAGAAGAAGAAAAAATTAAAAAAAAAGTAGCAAAAAATGCTGTATTTCATTATATAAAAAGGAAGCGGTTTCAGTCCAAAAATGAGCCTCATAATCCGTTTTGGCAGACGAATATTCGGTTTATTTCCATTGCCTGTCCCCATAGTATTATATTGTATAACAGGTAGGAGTAACCTAATGCATAATACGCAGTTATTATGGTAGACAATGGCACTGTACATTTCAGCTTTAGTATGGCAAAGTATGCTTGGTTGAGTGTTTTGCACACATGGTCAATTTGTGGTTCCCAGGATATTCGTGGGTCCAGATAGGTCCCTAGTCGATGCTTCATTCTCCAGTTTGGTTTTTGGAAGGCTCCTGAAAAAGTGCATTAATACTGTTTTGTTTTCATTCAATATGATCCGATTTGTAAAACACCACGAGTTCATTTCTTCACAAACATTCTTGATCATTTCTTGTAGTTCGGACTCGTTCTTCTATGAAATAGCTCCTGATGTGTCATCTTCGTATTTGATAGTGCTTCCGAGCAGCATTAGATCATTTATGAATAGTATAAAAATCAAAGGCGCAAGAACTGATCCTTGCGGAGCACGCACATCTATAGTCTGGTACTCTGAATTGTACCCATCGATCTGGACCTGCAAGTTTCTGTCTCTTAAGAACGACATCAATAGTTGTAGTGGGATTCCTCTTATTCCAACAGCATATAATGTTTGTCTTACAAAGTCAAGATTTAGGGAATCAAATGCTCTTGACAAATCAAAAAATTACTGTTGTTCTCTAGTTCTTTGTGGATGAAGTCCATTGGATGAACTGCTGCTGTTTCTATAGATTTGTTTGCTCTAAATTCATGCTGATTATCACCAATGATCTGGTTTTGGTCAAGAAACCTCACTAGTCGGTTGTAGAATACTCTTTCAAAGATCTTGGAGAAAACGCTTATGATCGATACAGGTCTATAGTTTTCCATATCTGTTTCATCTCCTTTTTTAAGAATTGGAATTACTTTTGCAAGTTTGGGTACTGAGGAAGGGAAAGATCCCTTTCGTGAAGTAATTATTGATCAATGCTTGGAGGGGATAGTTCATTTCATCGGCTACATTTTTTCCAACTTTGATTGGTATGTTATCGCTTGACTTTGTTGACTTCTTGTTCTTGAGGTTGGCGATCATGGAATTGACCTCTTGCTTGGTGACAGGTGTTAAAAAAAAAGAATTTGGTATTTCAACTGCTATTGTTGGAAGTTATGACAGGTTGGTCTGGAGATGCGGTAATAATTTCTTATTAGTGGTTGTAGCGACGTACTTGGCGAAGGAATTCGCGATTTCTATTGGACTTTTCACGAGTTGGTTGTCTGTCATTAATTTGGTCAGATATGACTTTTTTCCTATTCAGATTGTTGTTTACTATTTCCCAAACTTCCTTTTGTTTATTGGTTGAATTCTCAATTTTGGATTACTTTAAGTTACTTTTGCGAGATTAACCAGTTTTCTATATACTTTCTTAGTTTTGTAAAGCTCGTTAATGTTGATATCTTTAGATATTTGAGTCACTTGATACAGATTCTGTAGTACATGCTTTTTATGAATAAGGTCATTCGTGATCCATATTTGTTTTTTTGTGTTTCGTATTGCTATTTTCTTTGGATAGGTGATGTCAAACTGCCAAGTTACTGTATCCAAAAAAAAATTGAATACAGTTTCAGGATTCTCATACCGGGTGTTTGGTACATCGATAGAAAGTTTTAAAGGGGTGAAAGAGGAGGTCATTTGGAGTCATTTGGACCAAATATGTCTATATACAATGTCGTACCGATTTCGAGATATAGGCCGTTTCTAGTATTTCCATTTATTAAGGTAATTTCGGCAAATAAAAAATATTTTTGTCCCTGTCACTGATTTTATTTTTTGCAACTATTTTTTTTATAATATTTAATATATATATCAGCTAAAAAAAATAACAACAACTTCTTTGAAAACCACAAAAAAACACCGCACGCCAATGAAAATGATTTTATGCTATACAGTGGAACTAAGGTTCAACTTAAAACGCCATTTTATCGGAAATCACCCAATAAAAAAAATCTCAAATATGCTTAAAAACTACCTTATGTTATACCCTTCTCAGGGATATATCAGGTTATGATCGATTATCACTATTTGGAATAATTTGTTGAAAAAAATGGAAACAATTACAATTATTTAGGTAAAACAATTGTCAGATTTACTATCTAATTTCACATCTAAAATTAAATCATAAAGAGAAACTTCGAATATGTTGTTATTATTATTCATTTTCAAAATGCCAACCTTGATTCCGAATACACTTTCGAGCTCTCTTTCTTATTTCGGTGGTAGTGACAGCGTATCGCAACTCTACCCTTAATCTTTCAGCTGATTCATTTATTCGTTGAATAAGCTGCTCGCGGTTGATTATTTCGACCTCGTAAACAAGTTCTTTCATGCGTCCCCACACATGAAAGTCCAGAGGTGTTAAGTCTGGGGACCTTGCAGGCCACAGAATTGGTCCATTTCTTCCTATCCACCGATTAGGAAACGTTTGATCAAGAAACTGCCTTACTGTTAATCGAAAATGAGCTGGACATCCGTGGTTTTGGAATATTATCCTGTCCCGTACATTCAGAGGCACATCATCCAAGATATTGGGCAACTCGATGCGTAAAAATTCCAAATAGTTGTCTCCATTTAGATTATCTGGAAGATAATAAGGACCAATAAAAGTTCGACCAATGACAGCTGCCCATACATTTACACTAAATTTGTGTTGGAAAGAAACTTGGTTTTTCATATGCGGGTTCTCGTCCGCATCAGTCCAGTAGTGAAGGTTATGAAAGTTTGTAATACCTTCACGAGTAAATTTCGATTCGTCTGACCACAGAATACTTTTCAAGAAAAGAATCCTCCATATCAGCGTTCAATAAAAATCGACTAAAAGCCATTCGTCGTACAGGATCGCCTTCTTCAAGGCCCTGAACGGGGGTATAGTGGAACGGATGTTTTCCTTCAGTCTTGAGAACAGACCACACTTTCCATAGAGACAAATTCAATTCATCAGCTACTTTTCTGATGCTGGTTGTAGGATCTGCTTCAAAAGCTTGAAGTATTTGTTCTTCCACTTCAGGATGATATCTTTCAACATGCCCACGTTCTACTATGTGATGAATGTTACCGGTTTCACTAATTCGTCGATAGGTATTAATAAAAACTTGCACATTAGGAACACGTCTAGCGGGGAATCGATCACGATATAATCGTTGAGCAGCCGCTGCATTGCCATCGGCTCTTCCATACATAAACAAAATGTCTGCATATTCGCTATTAGAAAAAGCAGCCATCTTTAGAAATTGTAGTTATTGTAACTTGAAAAACTATGAAATCAAAGCGAACTATTAGACCACAAGGTATTCAAGGCAAATATTGCAAGCCCAATGCTAAACGCACTACTGGCCTAAAAATATGCCAGGACCCATTCGACTAAAAACTGAAATCCGATAGTGCATTGTTAAAGTAATAATTATTGTATCTTCTAAAGAATTGATAAAAACCATCAAAATAGCGATAGTGGATTTAGGTATTTATTGAATTATTATTTAGGCCAAGCGACGGATATTTTGTTGACATGATATTTTTTAATGTTTAAATTCCTTTAATTCCAAGGTATTAAAATAAAAACGATACGTTTATGGTCAACCATTTTTAATGATGAAAATTAAATGATTTCTCTAAGTACATTATTTTATCATTCTAGTACTTCATTACATAATTGCAAAATCAAAAATAATTAAACTTTCCAAGTTGTGTCTTCAATATTTAAGAAAATACATAATTATAAAATCGGATAGTAAATCTGTAAATTATTCTACTTAAATTAAGTGTAACCGTTAAATTTGTAGTGATAATTATAATTATTGATCATAACCTGATAGTATCTCCGAAGAGGGTATAAAATTGCGTAATTTATAGGCATATTTGAAATTTTTTTTATTGAGCAGTTTGCGAGAAAATGGCATTCAAAGATGATACTTAATTCCAGTGCATTGCATAAAATCATTTTCATTGGACTGTGCTGTTTTTTTGGGGACTTCAAAAAACGTGTTCATATTTTTTTTTAATAAATACATATTAAACCGTATGAAAAAAATTTGTTGCAACAATTAAAATCATTGACAGGGTCAAAAATATTTTTTATTTGCCGAAATTACCTTAATAAATAAAAATATCAAAAAAGGCCTATATCTCGAAATCGGTACGACTTTGTATATAGACATATTTGGTCCAAATGACTCCAAATGACCTCCTCTTTCACCCCTTTAAAACTTTCTATCGATGTACCAAACACCCTGTATATTTTCCATCTCTCTTCTTAGGCTGTTTTAGATCCAGTAAATTTTTTGTTGACATACATCGTATTACCCTTGTTACGTTTGAGAATTCGTATTTTTTCTGATCTTGTTTTATTCTTATCTTCAGCACCTGCAAATAGTGGTCGGATGTACTTCCTTTGTCAAGAAATTCTCAAGATATAATATAACCCTAATCAAATATTTGTGTACCTTTATAGAAAGAGCGATATCAAAAAAGGGTCATAAGATACATAGACGAAATAGGTATGAAAAGCTACTTTCTAGGTAAACAAACAAAATTTATATAATGAAAATTGCTGTTACCAGTCCGAATATTTAATTACCACAGAGGTGGGACAATATTAACAAATTGAGATTTTTAGCCAGATAATGGAGTTACAAGACGGGCAGCAAAGTTGCGTGCGCCATTCCTCCGTTTTTAATTTTTCAATATGCTGGCTATAGGACCACACTCGTCTACCCTGAAAACTTTCTCAATAATTCATCCTAGTTATGGATTTATTTATTATATCCATTAAAAATATTTTTTAACCGATTTCCAATAACGAGTAGGTTACCAATTGGAACCTATGTATTTTATTTATTTATATATACCAATTACTTTGTGATGCTTTGACCAATTTGGGTGATTTTTTCAGGAAATTTTCAGGGTGTGCCAGATTAATCCCGTAGCTTTAAATTTTCTTGAAGTTCAGGTCTACTCTTCGTTCTTTAGAATTGGAAAAATGCTGAATGACACGTTCGTTAAAATTGCACGCACATTCCTTTTATAAACGATTTCTGGATACTTAACATTGCTAAAGCGCATAGCCTATCTTGGCCCAACTCCTCAACAAAATTTATAAGCTTTCGAAAAACCCCTAGATTTTCAGACAAAGCCGTTTCATCATGGCCACGTAGTGCCAGCTCGAATGCCCCACAAAATTTTACACAATTTATAATTTTGTTTAAAATATAACGATTTTTGGATACATTTTCATTAAAATCTCTAAGGGATTTTCTGTAATTTTCTGATTTTTTGTAAGCTCAGTCTAGCTGAGTGTGAATATCCACACTTCAGACCGTAGCATAGTTCACCATTTCATGTGATCTGCAGAAAATGCTTGGCACTCTTTAGTTGTTTAATTTTCTGCACTACCGACATTTTATTTCATCTACATTCACAATTCAAACATAGACCACCTTGAAATTGGTTATTTTTGCAAAATTAAGTTCGTAAGCACTTTTTAGTTGTTTATTCTTTTGCACTAGTCACTACCAACATTTTATTTCCTGTATATTTCCAACTCCGCACATGGATCATAAAAATGAAAAAAATATATATTACAAAAAACCGTACATAAATCAATTTTTAGTGAATTTTTCGGAGATCGGCTGATGACCCAAATCGCGATATCATATTCCGTTTGCTATCACGTTTGGCTGCCGCTCGGTAGCTGTGAAATCTTTAAGGTAATCAGGACAATTCGGACTGCACAGCTTAGCTTGGTATAGTGTATTTTATTATACCTAAGGAACGCAACGAGATTATTCGAACCTCCGCGCGTGGATAATAGTGTAGCGTATTTAACTTTTCCCAAGGTTCGCGTTTTATTACAACTATTAGGAGGGACGATCAAACGAATAATTTATTATTTTATATATATATATATATATATATATATATATATATATATATATATATACTTGAAAAATGATTTCTTGAACCAATAAAATATATTCTTAAAGTAGAGTTTCTGGGGTATTTGATTCTTTAATGGAAGGTATTTAAGACATCATATAAGTGTAGAGATTCTTATATATTACCAAACGTTTCGGCTAGAATCTAGTTTTCATCAGTGCTACAACAATTTATTAGTTAAGTTTTTTTTTGAAAAGTTTAAAATATATGTTTAGTTCGACTCACCTAATGAAGTAATTACTTAAAAATCCTAGTGGTTTCATCGTTGTGCTCTATTAAAATAATAAACTAACATTTAACACAACATGTATATAGTTTCAAAACAAAGACGGGCACAGTATTTACAACATAAAACGGACCAGTGCTCACATGTATTTTAAAATATAAACTGACTAGTCGAATCTCATATTATTCTCATTTCTACCTTAGCCTTTTTTTTTCCTATTAAATATTGATAATTCTAAAAAAAATACATATAAACAAAACTCTATTAATAATACTTAATAAAGTAACATTACCAGATGACCATATTCTAGTCTCCCTAGACGTATTATCTTTATATACAAACGTCCCAATCGAAATGGCACTTAACCTAATAAAAAAGAAGTGGGACCAAATAAAAAATATACAGATATCCCCCTGGAAGAATTCTTAAAAGCAATAGAGCTAACGCTTAACTCTATCTATTTTATGTACAAGGAAACATTTTATAGACAGATTGAGGGTTGAGCTATGCGTTCCCCCATATATAGCTCAAATGGCATTGGAAGAATTGGAATCAGCAATAATCCCTAATCTTGAAATTAAACTCCCATTCTTTCTCCGTTACGTTGATGATTGCCTAAGTGCAATTCCGAAAAATAAATGCGATTATCTCCTAAACTCATTCAATTCATTTCACCAAAAAATACAATTTATCATCGAAATAGAAGACAACCATAAGATTTTTAGACATGACACTCCATAACCAAAATAATAAAGTACAAACAAAATGGTATACCAAAAAAACTTGGTCTGGTCGTTATTTAAATTACTTCTCCCAATACCCCATATCTCAAAAAAGGTCATTTATAATCGGATTAGCAGACAGAGCAATAAAATTAAGCGAATTTTAGAAATACTGCTAAAGAAACTTTAATTAAAAACAGTTATCCTATAAAATTAATTAACACTTTATTTAACTCCCGGCTAAAAACTCTTAAAAACGATCCACAACAATCAAATAAAAAAAACCGAAAATGATTTATCAATTCCATATATACAGGGACTGTCTGAAAATCTACAATCATATTTTAAAAAACATGAAATTTCACTGTGCCATAAAGGACATAATCTCCTCAAAAAATATTTTAGTTCAGTTAAAAGTAAAACACCGAAAAACCGAAAAACCCACACCATATATGAAATACCATGCTCTGACTGCTCTTCTGTATACATTGGACAAACAACACAATATCTACAGAATCGCATAAATGGCCACAAGTATGACAAGAACAATAAAACAGCCCTAACAAATCACGAGACCCAAACCTCTCATAAATTTAATTTTAAAGAAACAAAAATCTTAAAAACTAAGCCAAATCAGCGAAAGAGGGAATTCCTAGAAATGTTATATATAAAAAAAATTAAAATTCTATAAATGACAAATCTGACTTAAAAAACTTAAGTAAAATTTATTACAATGTTATTAATTAATACCCTACCTACTAAAATCAAAATAAATATATGTATTATTCCACCAGTATATGTTATCGTTATCAATATTTAATAGAAAAAAAAAAGGCTAAGGTAGAAATAAGAATAATATGAGATTCGACTAGTCAGTTTATATTTTAAAATACATGTGAGCACTGTGTCCGTTCTATGTTGTAAATACTGTGCCCGTCTTTGTTTTGAAACTATATACATGTTGTGTTAAATGTTAGTTTATTATTTTAATAGAGCGCAACGATGAAACCACTAGGATTTTTAAGTAATTACTTCATTAGGTGAGTCGAACTAAACACATATTTTAAACTTTTCAAAAAAAAAACTTAACTAATAAATTGTTGTAGCACTGATGAAGACTATATTCTAGTCGAAACGTTTGGTAATATATAAGAATCTCTACACTTATAGGATGTCTTAACTCTACTTTAAGAATATATTTTATTGGTTCAAGAAATCATTTTTCAAGTATATATATATATATATATATATATATATATATATATATATATATATATATATATATATACATTAATTGTATGCGTAAGATCTTACATTTACTTAGTTCACTTTTCAAGGAATTTTTTATTAACAAATTTCAGAGGCAGCTATGAGATCTCCTCTAACAACTGTGGTAACGAATATCTTTATGGAAGCCTTTGAGGATATCGTTTTATTATCCGCTATGATACTTTTGTTGTTTGGTCTCATGGACGGGATAATATATAATCTCGTCATATCTCTGGACCAACTTAATCAACAACATCATAATATTAAGTTCACAATGGAAATTGAATCTAATAAAACATTTCCATTCCTGAATATCCAAAGGAAGGAAAATGGTACATTAGGAGATTCTGAATATAGAAAACCGACGCCGACGCATACAAATAGATACTTAAATGCAAATTTCCACCACCATCCAGCACAAAAGAAATCGCTTATAGACTCACGAATATTTAGAGCTATTTCAATTTCTGATTCTTTAACATCGAAACTGACCGAATCTGTGAGAGGGAATGGCTTTTGCATTGAAGATGTTATGCGTTCAATTAAAACATATAGTAATCCAACTCCGAGAAACGCAAATGATAAGGAGCCACCGTTAAGTAGTGTTGTTCTACCCTGCATACATGGCATTACAGATAAAATAGGACGTTTATTTCGGTGGTCCAACATACGTACAATCTTCAATACACTTAAGAACACTGGACAGTGCTTGCGACCCCCGAATAATATTGTACTTTTCAACAGAAGGAGTATATAAAATTCCTTGCGCTTGTCGAGAAGTGTAGTTAAGGTTCTAGCATCGATTCCAGGATTTTACAAACGAACAATTATATAATCTATTGGCATTCTTAAACATACAAAAAACTTCAATAGAGATACGAGTTACAGTCTACATCACACGTGAAAACTGATCTTAACACAGAGTCACGTTTCGACGAGAACAAGTCGGGTATAAAAGCCCGCCTGACTCTTTCCGAGCTCATTCAGTGTTCAGATCTCGTAGAATAGAGATCCTCTGATGATGCTTTGTGCAATCTAAAGCGAAACGTCAGATAGTAATTTCAATTTGACACGGTTTAACAAGAACCATGATTTCTTAATTGACCAAAGCCGTGAAGGCTTGTGATCTATGTAAGTCTTAGAATCTCTAATTTCGACATAGCTTCTGTCGCTAAATCTAAGTCCACCAGTCTCATTGCTTCATTTTTAAACAAACAAATTATTTCCGCTATTAAAAATCTGTTTTACCCCCTAAAGACGGTCCTGTGTAGTCAAAAAACATTTTATATAAAAAAAATCAAATAAGTCTTTCAATTTAAATTTGTTGTTTCGTCTTTCCACGATAACCCTAAGTAATATATTAAGAGACAGATTAAATTTAATCTGTTTCACTTTTTCCTTAATTTAAAGAAAAAATATTTTGTTTTTAGGGGACACTTTCATTCTTAAGGGTACTTTATATAGTGCGAAAAATGTTTTTTTACAATTAAAAAAGTAAAATACTTTATTAATAAATTTATTCAAAAAATCATGTATCTATCATGTAAGAATAAGGGTCTTAGCTCCCCACTTTATGCTTTATGCTTCTTTAGATATTAAAATGTGTTAAAAATCATCGTTTATTATGAGTTGTATTACATCACTACTAAATGTCGTATTTTTAAATATAATAACCCTCCAGTGCCGGAAAAACCCTTTAATTAAAATTGTTTTTCTCCAGCCGGTGCGTGACGTGCTTAGCAGATTCCCTTAGCTTGTTCAGAAACACCGTTACTCATAAATAGTTAATTCACTTGGCGGCAATATTAGCAAAGGAAGATTTACTAGTCTAAAAAATCCATCTTAATCTAGTTTGAAGATAGAGAAGACAATATTAAAAGCATACTAACCATTAAATTCTAATTTTTATACAGCATTTTATAATTTATTTGTTGATCAGTTTGAGACTTTTAACAGGGCACTTTAGTAATTTAATTTTAAATTGTAAAAAACTTGTAAGAAGTTCCTCGTAAATTTATGTGATTTAGAAATTACAAGAATTATTTTGCGGAAAAAAATTATGCGTTCGAGATTCAGTTGATGCTGAGTATGAAATTTGAGAAAATTAAGATAGATTTGTAGTGAATCGTTTTACATAAGGCTTTCGATTTTATTTAGAAGTGTATAATAATATTATTACTTATCAGATATTGTAATTTTTAATGAGTGGTTTTTAAGAGTGCTCAGAAAGTAGAATTCTTGATAGTTGAATTTTATATTTTTTGCAATAAAAAGCAACGTTTTATACTTCAAATTCAAATTTTAATCAGGTTATACATTTTCTTTTACAAAACTTTACCATCGTTAATTTATCACTGGTTTTAGAAATAAATATATATATATATATATATATATATATATATATATATATATATATATATATATATATATATATATATATATATATATATATATATATATATATATATATATATATATATAGCTTGACTAAAATGGATCTTTGTGTCTGTTGTGATGTAGAACATGTTTCAAACAAGGATCATTTTCTGGTTATGACGATGGTGTACGTGGAATGAAAACATATTATAATGTAATGCTCCCAACGAAAGTCACAATGTAATTCAATGCCGGTCGTGGTATTAGCCAGCGGAGTAGCTGTTTTTGTGATTCCATTTTGTGTTTGTCCTACACGGGGCTCGCTAGTCTATGGCGGCCGGATGAGCTCTAATAAGAGCGAAATCGCGATCGTCGTTTGACTAAAATAGATCATTTTTTCTCCTGTGATGCGAACATATTCCAAACAAGGATCATTTTCTTGTTATGACGTTGGTGTACGTGAAATAAAAACATACTATCGTATATATATATATATATATATATATATATATATATATATATATATATATATACAGTTAATATCTAAAAAAACAGTTAAAATATAGGAATAAAAAACATTAATAATTTTACATTAAAAAGTGATTTTAAAACTAAATATCTTCAAAATAATGTTTAAAATAGACATTGATTACTACACACTTTAAAATATTACACAATCACAATTAAAACAGAGAAAACAGTAAAAAGATTATTCTGTGAAGTCATGCTGCAAAAATTCAGTGGTACTATAAAAAATATTTTCTATTAAAATTGATCAGACTGACTGCCCAAACTTTGCCCCTGTCATAATTCTCCAAGATCTTGAAAGTTTGTTGTACAAGGCTGGACGGTAGTAGTTCACAGAAAAGCGAGCTCTTTCCAATCTAAGATATTCAATTCTCAAATCGTTTTCTTGCATGGTCTGATGATGATGAAAAAAGTTGTTATTGTTATATTCATTGATGTGCAATATACCAGACATTTATATATATATATATATATATATATATATATATATATATATATATATATATATATATATATATATATATATATATATATATATATATATATATATATATATATATATATATATATATATATATATATATATATATATATATATATATATATATATATATTTGCTCTTCTTTGCAATTCATATATATATATATATATATATATATATATATATATATATATATATATATATATTTCACGAAGCCCGAATGTTATTTTTTCAGTTTTAGCATGGTTTAAGGTCAATTTGTTTGCCGCAGACCAGTCACTTAGTTTATCTAAACACTCTCTCGCTCTCTCATCCAAGGTATGCAGGTCGCTATCCAAAACAGTGACTGAGGTGTCATCAGCAAAGATTATCAGTTTTGCATTAGATATAGTTTTGCAAATATCGTTTAAAAAGAGAAGAGGGCCGTGTGGTACCTCCTCCCAGTTGTCTGATACTCTTCCCTGAAACACTCTTTTCTGTTCCCTTCCAGATAAGTATGACTCCAGTAACTGCACACCAAGCACATCCACTCCATAATATCTAAGCTTATCGGAGAGTATCTCATGAGATACACAGTCGAAGGCCTTTGAGAGATCACAGCATACTGTGTTTGCATACTGCATACAGCATACTGTGTTTGCAAACGCCCTCACTATGCACTCCAGCAGCTCCAAGATGGCCAATGTGGTCGATCTACCCTCCCTGAAGTCATATTGATACGTTGTACGATGAACTGTCACATTTTTTAATATAATATTCCTCCAGTTCTGCAGAAACCCTTTAATTAAAATGGTTTCTCCCCTTTCGGTGCGTATTGTGTTTAGTACGATCCTCTAACTTGTTTAATAAATGAAACATCCAAATCCTGGTATGTGGTAATTACCCCCTTCTTCCTCCTTAGCCTATGCCATTGGTCGGCTGTAGTTTCTCCTGCATTCAATAATATGGATTTTATGGATTTTTACTTTGCTTTCTTTTGTCAGGTATCTATTAATATATATTCTGCTTCGTATATTATTGAGTCTTTTAAGAGTTTTATTGTTTATGTGCTAAATTTTTGTTTTAGTCCCCTATCGCTGGTGATTCTGAACTGCAAGTAATTGAACAGCGTCATATCATTTCTCATGTCTCCTTGCAGCTTTAGTTTACATCGGATGGGATATAAAAAACATTTTTTCAGAATCAAATGCTACGTTGCATATTTGAATGAGTCTCAGAATCTTTGATTTTGGCTAAGTCTAAGCTTCTTTAGACATTTAGGGGCTGCCCCATTTTTAAATAAAATATCTTCCCAGAAACCCTTTATTAAAATGGTTCAACCCCAACTGGTACGTGACGTGCTTAACATGATCCCTCAGCTTATTTAATGAACGAAACACCGTCTCTAATAAACATTCAATTTATTCGTCGCACTGTGGGGCCAGAGAACCTTTAAAATAGTGAATTATTCAAAAATATTAAACTGCAAATATCTTCACAATTTTATTTATTATGGGTAAGTAGGCTATGAAGCATCCCAAAACAATCGAATTATATTGATATCTTGTCATGGAGATGCGCAAACACGTTCAAAAGTTTGACATATTTGTTATTGTTAGCAGTTATTAATTTACCTTATTAAAAATTGCATAATATAACCGGTGAAAATAAGTGTTTCGTGAATTACAAAATATTTTGTGATGAATGATGTTCAAGCAGGTAAGTTAATAATTATTTTAGGCCATTAGTTCTTTTTTCTGAATTATTACATATTAGTGCAAATGTTTGTAAAAAAATAAGTTTTAAGTTATTTGACAAAAAATATTTTAATGTTCTACACACAGATACGTATTTTGTCATACCTGGTTTTCTTCTTTAATCTTATGACTTTTCAAAAAAAAATATAATTTGTGCAACTTTTTGCAACTTGTTGATTAATTGACATTTTTATTTGCCTATTATTTTACCTACAATGTAAGACCAATTTTAGCTCCACACTTTTTTATTGCCAATAACTATTGTATGTTCCTGCAAAGTTGTCAAATTTTGATTAAAATCTTTTAAACAGTGTTGTAGTTGATCACGACTTTCTAAAATAATGCATAAAAGTCGATAATTTAATAAATAATTATTATTAGTATCAATTTTGGGTCTTCTCTTTCTTCACTTCTTATTTTTTTTTTCTAGACGTACGATCTCATCCAATTCTCAAAATTGATATTTTTGAAAGGGGAAAAGATGTCAATGATATTTTTAATACCTTATTGTCCATAACTTGTCCCATCTGCCAAAAGAAAAATAAACAAAAAATAAAACAAATATCAAAGAGTTTGAATAACCAATTTACACAAAAATGGAATAAAGTTTTTCGTATAAAATCAAAATTTATTAATAAGAATAGATTATGGCTGGACAAATACATAACTTTACCATGCTGTCCCGGTAAAGTTGGGAGACCCAAAGAAAACAATTTTAATAATTTAAGTTATTCTGCAAAATTTAAAAGAACCGAATGTTTACGAAAATTTGAAACGAATGAACTTTTGTTTGCGTCTAAAATGGGTTTAAGGGCAGACGGGAAATCACAAGCAGCCAAACAATTACTAACCATTGAACACAAATCCAATTAGTGAGATAAATCGACTTAGTGATGATAGTACTTTGGCAATGATAGTAGATTCTAGATTGTCCAAAAGACAGTACCAAAATATTCGAGACTCTGCAAAAAATAAAACCGATATTTATCCATCTTATAATAATATTAGAGAAGCTAAAAAACGATGTTATTTTCCAAATGTTATTTCCACTGAGCATTCAGTAACAGTCGATCTGCAATCCCTCTTAGACCACACTACACGCAGGCTCTTGTCTACTCTTGATCTGGAAAACTATAACATAACTCAGAAAATTGTATTAATCTCTAAATGGGGAATGGATGGCAGTTCTGGTCAGGCAGAATATAAACAGGCCTTTTCCGATAACAGATTCACCGATTCTAACCTACTTCTTACTTGTGTGGTACCTATTCAGCTTTATACAAAAAACAAAAAAAATCAAAAAGTAATGTTGTGGAACAATCCAACGCCTTCGTCAACCAAACTATGTCGACCACTAAAAATGCAGTTTTTAAAAGAAACGAAGGAAAACAGCATAAATGAGACCAAAGCAGTTCAAGATCAAATAAAGGCATTCTTGGAAACCCAATTTACCACCAAGTTCTCAAAAGTGTTATTTATAAAACATAACTTGTATATGACCATGCTGGATATGAAAATGATTAGTTCCATAACTGACCCGTCCTCACAAAAATGCTACCTGTGCGGAGCATCTCCGGTTGAGATGAATAACTTGGAAAAAGTTTTACAAAAACCTATAGTCGACGACTATCTACTTTACGGAATATCCTCGCTCCACGCTTGGATAAAGTTTGTGAATTTTATATTTTATTGTAGGTACAGGAGGGTAATCCACCATATTTTGAACATTAAAATTCTCCGTTAATATTGGTGGTATTATTATTTGCAAATCTTTTTTTTTAATGGTGCACCCCTGTATATTATTTTATAATAGGTATAATGGTCAAAATATGGTAGGCTATTAGTTGGACCTAGCTAGTACTTTTACTACACCACACACCCTAGATCGCCCAGATACAACAATCACTATTTTGGATAAAATGTCTGACTTTTGATTTTTTTTTTAGATCTTTTGAGTTTCTTTTAAAACTGAGTTATCGACTACCACTAGAAAAATGGCAAGCCCGTGGTGATGAAGCCAAGGAAGTAACTAAAATTCAAAAGCGTCGAATTCAAGATGAATTTAAATCTCAAATTGGAATAATCGTAGATCAACCGAAACAAGGGGCTGGAACATCCAATGACGGCAATAGCGCTAGAGCTTTTTTCCAAAACCACTTGATATCTTCACGCATAACTGGGGTCGATAAAGACTTAATATATAGATTTTATATTATCCTCCAGGTAATCGCTAGTGGGTTATACATTAAATTAGAGGTATTTAAAGCCTACACTTTGGATACTGCTAAGCTTTTTCTCTTCCTATACCCTTGGTATCTAATGCCTGTGAGCGTACACAAAATTCTGTTACATAGCCATGAAATTATAAACGCTTTACCAGTGCCCATTGGCCAATTTTCCGAGGAGGCCCAAGAAGCCCGCAACAAAGAATATCGGAGGTACAGGGAACATAATTCTAGGAAATGTAACAGGATTTCCACAAATATGGATGTTTATAATAATTTGTGTGTTTCATCGGATCCAGTTATAACGAGTTTGCGAAGAAAACCCACAACACCAAAAAAAAGTTTTGCTCCTGAAGCGCTGAGCCTCTTGGAAGCATCTTGTCCAAATGCGTCATTGGATTCTTCAAGTGACAGTGATTCTGAATAAATGTGTTAGAGTTATTTTTTTTTCAGTCTCACCATTCAAATTTATTTCTCATAACCCTGTACTTTACATCTGTAATATTTTTTACACTTCTAGACTTTCCAGGGTATGCCGAGATTAAGTTTTTTTTGTTTAAAGTTAAAAATAAAACAGTTTTTCTTATTGTGTCATTATTTTCGCACACGGTGTATGACACCGTTGTACAAATTCTAAACTAGCTTCAAATATGTTTTACAAAATGCTAAACTAAGGTTTTTTAAGCGTTTCATCACAAAAAAAATGCATAAAGCCTAACTTAACACTTTTTCCATATTTCAAGAGGTTTCTGGCCCACAGTGCGTCGGCAAAATATTACACCCCCATTTTATTTTGCCGTATAAGATTTGTGCTAAAAAAACGAAGAAGCAAGATTTATTAGCTTTATTATTAAATAATTAAAAAGAGACAAGAAAAGAACTCTGCAACTTTAGCGAATTTGTATATAACTCTGGACATATGGCGCAGAAATTGAAAAATTGTATTTTTGTTAGCTTGATTAATATTATTTCCTCTGAAATCGATCGTGCATTCTAGATTCTCTCAATTGACACTTAAATGCGACATTGTTAAATATATCAATCTACTTCTAATTGTGTAATGTTTATGCAGATTTTTGTCTTTGGAAACTGGGCCTGTAGTAAAACAAGTAAAGTAACTATTAAAATTTCAGTTCAGAAATCATAATTCTTGGGATTACACAGTGTCAAAAATGGAAGCACTTTCCGACGTTTCGCATTCGATTGAACGACACATCTTCGGAGATCTTTACTTTTCCAGACTTGAATACTGAATGTGCTTTGATAGATTTATATCCGCCCTGTGTGTTTTTGTACAAAGGAAAGGGGTGGGTTCCTTAGGACAGTCTCTATATAAAAAACCAATACATACCTACGAATATCTAAATGGAAATTCACATCATCACAGGGCACAGAAGAAATGAGTTATTAATTCCTTGAGAAATCATGGTTCTTGGAATTAGACCGTGTCAAAATGGAATCACTTTTAGACGTTTCGCTTTCGATTGCACGAGCCATCTTCATGAGATCGCAACACTGAATGAGCTGTGTTCACCGAACCGTGACCCGGTGTAACGATCGGTTTCCACGTATGATGTAGACTGAAGCCCGTATCTCTATTAAACTTGGTAGGATGCTTATAAATTTCAATAGATTTTCCGTTTATAGAAAACTTCGCCATTACACCAAAAGACATACCCGTAGAAGACATAGTGTCATTCGTTGAGGTGACAATTAGAAGACTTCCAGCAGAACAAGCTGACGTAATAAGGTATGAAACAGTGAATATCATCAAAAATTCTAACCCGCCTAAGTCGAATCTATCAGCTGCGGAAAAAACGGCGATAAAAAGATTAAACAACAGTACATACATTTTTGTCCAGGAGACAAGGGAAATGCCACTGCCGCGCCGTCATGGAGAAAACAAATTACGTAGAGAAAATACAGCTTCTTTTGGACAACAGCACCGACAGAGTAATTCAAGTAGACCCGACCAACAAAATTGAAAGATGGATAACTTACCTTATAAACTCATCCAACCTACCAGCAGTCGAAAAGACGATGTTAAGGCCAAGTAGCTTGAGGATCCCGTGATTCTACGGACTACCTAAAATACACAAGGTTAATGTACCACTTAGACCTATCACAATGCTATACGATCTCCTACTTACAAAATCGGTAAATATATTTCATATATTCTTAATAATTTTACAGAAAAAACACTTTTATATATTAGAAACATTTCTTAGATAAATTAAAAACAATCCGATTGAATGTGTCTATTAATGATGATAATTTCCCCATGTTTCTTGATTGCCTGAATCAGCAACATCCTATTATAAAATTTACAAGGGAAATTGGATCGGAAGGCACGATTCCCTTTCTGGATGTTCTTGTACGAAGGAAAGGGTTCCTTAGGACATTGTCTATATAGAAAACCAACACATTCGAACGAATATCTAAACGGAAATTCACATCATCATCAGGCACAGAAGCAATCCATTAATAATTCTTTGAGAAATCATGGTTCTTGGAATTAGACCATGTCAAGTCAAGTCAATCGGGTAAGTTTCTTAGCTATGCCGGGAACATACAGACCGATAGAGCGACAGAATTGAGAAAACATGTTTTTCGGCATCTAGGGATCCTGAAAAAGATCAGAAAAAATCTTTCTCCCTTCCACGACGGAAGTAAAAATGTATCTATTCTGTATACAATTACCCGCAAGCACTTCGCTGCTCCAATTTATCCAGAAAATGTAATCGAATAGCACTTCTATCAAACGAAAGTCAATATTACTCAAAATATTGGGAATGATTGACGTTTCACCATCGATTGCACGATTCATCTTCAGAGATTTTTACTTCACGAGCTCGAAGAGACCTAGGCCGGTTATAGTCGACCTAAGTTCACCGAACCGTGACCCGATGTAACGATTCGTTTCCACGTATGATGTAGACTAAAGGCCGTATCTTTATTAAAATTGGTAGGATGCTTATAAATTTTAATAGATTCTCTAATTTTTCGTTTATAGAAAACTTCGACATTATACCAAAGGACATACCCGTAGAAAACAAAGTGTCATCCTTGAAGCGACAGTAGAAGAAGCGGACGTAATAAGATATGATGGAAAGTCATCCAAAATTCTCATCGAATCTAACAGCTGCGGAAAAAACAGCGATAAAAAGATTGAACAACAGTATAGACAATTTGGTCTTTCCAGCAGACAAGGGAAATACCACTGTCGTCATGGACAAAACCAATTACGTAGAGAAAATACAACTTCTTTTGGACGGCAGCGCCTACAGAGTAAGTCAAGTAGACCCGTCCAACATAATGGAGAGATGAATAACCAACCTTATAAACGCATGCAACCTACCAGCAGAGGAGAAGAAGATGTTAAGGCCAAGCAGCTCAAGGATCCCGCGGTTCTACGGACTACCTAAAAAAGGTTAATGTACCATTCCGACCTATCGTCAGTGCAATAGGATCTCCTACTTACTCAATCGGTAAATATGTTTCAAATATTCTTAATAATTTGACAAGAAAAACAGATCCATATATTAGAGATTCCACGCATTTTGTAGAGAAAATAAAAGCAATCCAATTAAATCCAAAAGATATCTTAATCAGTTTCGATGTAGAATCGCTATATACGAATGTGCTTATAAATTATTAAATTTCCATAATAGCAGATTTATTTCACCATAATAATATTGACTCACTTTTAGATCTGATTGAAGCATGTCTCACGTCAACATACTTTGGTTTTCAAGGAACTTTTGTCTGTCTTTGAACTTTGAACTGTGACCAGAGGTAGCCAATATCTTCATGGAAGCTTTTGAGGAGGAAGGTTTCAAGTCGTCTCCATAAAAATCAAAATCGTGATTAAGATATGTAGACCACACTTTTAATATGGCCACATGGTTTAGACAATCTCCCCGTGTTTCTTGATCATCTGAATCAGCAACATGCTAATATAAAATTTACACTGGAAATTGGATCAGATGGCACGATTCCCATCCTAGATTTTCTGGCACAAAGGAAAGGGGATGGTTTCTTAGGACACTCTATTTATAGAAAACCAACGCATACGAACAGATATCTAAATGCAAGTTCCCATCATCATCCGGCACAAAAGCAATTCTTTGGTTTACAGAGCCCTCGCGATTTGTGACCAAAATTATTTACAATCGAAAACTGACTTACGCTTTAAGAGGGAATGGATATTGCACTGAGGATATTAGATGGTGAATTAGAAAATATAATAATCTTACTTCACAAAATGATACTAATAAGGAATTACCGATTGAAAGTGTTCTTCCTTTTATATACAGAACCACAAACAAGATTGTTAGGTTACTTCGCCGTTCCAACGTACGTACAATTTTCAACAAACACAAGAATATTGGACAATGTTTGCGTTTGCCAAAGCACATTATTCCTTTCCAATTTCTTGTTCCTCTGGTGATGTCTATATTGGAGAAACTGGACGATCTATATCGACTATGCTTAAGGAACATGAACATGACGTATTAGAAAGAAACAAATTGTACAACCTACTGTATCTGACCACCAAGATTCAATTGGACATGATATAAATGTAAAAGAAACCAAAGGTCTTATATCGGTTTTGGGGGTTCTATAAACAGAAAGTTAGAGAATCTATTCAGTCTACATTATACGTGGAAACCGATCGTTACACCAGATCACGGTTTGGTGAACACAGGTCGACTATAAATAGCTGACCTAGGTCTCTCCGAGCCTATTCAGAGTTCCGATCTTGTGAAGTAAAGATTCCTGAAGATGTCCTTTACAATCGAAGGCGAAACGTCGGAAAGAGATTCCATTTTGAAACGGTCTAATTCGAAAAACCATGATTTCCTAATTGAACACCGCCGTGAAAGCTTTCGTTCTGTATTAATTCGCGATTTGTGACCAAATTTCATTACGACTGGAAATAGAGAAACTGACCCAAGATTTAAGAGAGAATGGATATTGCACTTAGGATATTAGACGGTCAGTCAGAAAATATAATAATCTTACTCCATGACAGGAAACTAATAAGGAGTTTCGAAAGCAAGTGCAGTTCTTCCATTTATACACTGGATCCACATACGTTATTCCATTCCAATGCAATTCCGGTCTGTTCCTTTGGCGATGCCTATATTGCAGAAACTGGACGATCCATCCATGTTCACTTAAGGAATAAGAGCGATGTATTAGAAAGAAATAAATTGTACAATTTGCTCTATTTGAAAACCACCATTTCACTGGACATGTCATAAACGTAAAAAAATTAACTTAAGGACTGCATACCCCGCCTCTAATTCAACAAGAATCCAAAAATAAAATTTGTTAAGAAATATTGGAACGACTGACATTTAAATATAATGTCAAAAAATTTTGTTTTTTTTTGACGACCAGTTTATTTCCGGAAATAATTCTAGCCTGTTCAGTTGGCAGTTTTTGTGCACATAATTCGTGTTTCCTTTTTGGCAGAGAAACCAGAATAAATATGTTCTCATTTTATAAGCGAATGAGTAATGAAAACACGTCTAAAACAGACGCGAATAAAAAGGGCGAAAATTCTAATAAATATTTCCAGTCATAAAAAAGGTAGCAAAAAGTATGCTTATGAGACAGAAAAAAAGTTCACTTTTTTTTATAATACCAAGTTTCCCTGAAATTGAAAATTATGCGCTCATAAATTGACTTTTGTAAAACGGAAATAACTTTTTAAACAGGTTTATGGATTTTTATTTAAATTGCATAGTAGAGACAGTATTAAAATCACATAGTTACTCTGAATATTTTTGTAATTAATTTAGAAAAGTATTCCATACTGTATCATTAGAATTTTATAAGTTAATATCAGAGACGTAGACAAGGAAAGACAGGTAGGGCCGGAGCACCCTTTGTAATCATTGACCCCCCACTGGCCCCTCAATTGACGTACAAACATTTTTAGCCTTTGCTTAAATTTCTTACCCGATTGCCTTCAAATTTTGGTCAAAAATTAAGGGTCTCACTTTAAATTTGGCATACAATTAAGTGCTACATAGAACTCAACTGGTAACATGACCGAACAAAATGGCGGTAATGTTTAGTACGAATCTAGTATGGTGGATCAAAATGCCACTCAACTAAAATATTTGAAAAGACAGTGTTAATAAATGACTATGGGAGAACTAAATTGGGTCACACTTCACTAGTTCTAGTGATAGGACAGATTCATAACGAGGGAAGTCCCAGGTACAAGAAATTTACCGTTTTTTTTTTAATGAAACTACATTTAAAGTATACTAAAAGAAAATATGCATAACGACTAGTAAGTTAACTATTTTAATACATATATGTGCCTCAATGTCTTTTATATATAATTTAGTAAACAAAAATCAAGATTCACTGGTTTTTGAAAAAAACATAGGTAGTTAAATTTTACTTGGAAGTTCCTTTCACGCATTCAGTAAGGATTTTCGTTGCTCCATAAACGCATATTATGACGTGTCTTGAAGAATATTATATTAAAAAAAATTCTTTTGTTTCCTTAAGAATATAAATTTAGGCAACAATCGCGCATTCGCAGAATTCAACTGAAATCAATCGTATTATAATAGTTATTTACTTGTGCTTTAAAATTTTCAGGATCAGTTTTATTAACAGTGGAAACCGAAGACAAAGGATTTTCATTATCTCTGGTAATGTCATTTTTAATATTGCCTTTGTGCCTTAAAAATCTGTTTTTTTTCTCTTGTCTTTAATGAGTAAACCATGTACTTTTAAATATCATTTGAAAGCAAAAAACAAAGAAACAAAATGAACACAACCAAGAGACAAAACCATGTTCTAGAATACATGCTATTTTAACTTATAATTGTACCAATTTTACTTTATCGATGCTCTAATCGTTTAATGAATAAGAATCCTTGTCTAACAATTATTTTTTAGTGTCACTTTTAACATATTTTTTGCGTTATATATATTGTATTTTATTTTAAATCTTTTTTATATAAAAAAAACTTGTTTTCTTGATCTGTGAAACTAAATTCATCTGCCAAATCTTTCTTGTACCTAATTTTATATTCATGCTTACATGTACATTTTTCAAAGAAATTCTTATTACCACATACAAGAATAACAGAAGAAAAATTTAGTTTTTTTAGATTAGAAAAAAAAATATTTTATTTTAACACTTTCACAGAAAGAAAAAAAATTGTTCTCAACTATATTTATCTCTCATTTAATTGAACTAACATCTGAGAAAGTTATATCATGATAATTGAAATTATTTTCTATATTTAATTGTTTTCATATAAATCTACATTAAATATCAATCGAATTAACTAACTTTTTAGGAGAATTTTGAACCACTTTTAAAAAGCAAAAACAACAATTGAAAATGAAAATGACAAATTGGTGAGGTTAGTTTTTCAATCCGACGTTTCGGATTCGGGCAACCATAAACAACTTTTTTAATTTAAATACAAAGCTGGATTGTTTTCACTATTCAATACCTTTTATGACCTTAAATTAAATTTTGAGAAAAAAGTCATATCATACCATTTGATTTTTTTGGGAAAATCCGTATTATTTGAAGAATTACGAAAAACGCCGCCTAGTGACCACTAATAGAATAATTACGGTGCAGTTAATAGCGCGATATCAAGTTCAATGTAATCGGTTCATACAAAACAGAGATATAAACATTTGAAAGAAAAAAGTTTGATCTTCCCTTAATACTTTATTATTGAAAATAGAAAAAGAATGATAAACAGGACAAAGTTGCATAGTTTCCTGAAGAATGCAATGCTTATAGTTTCGATAAACCTTAATTAGGAAAATTCAAGAGAAAATCGGCATTTCCATCTTTGAGTTGCTGTTACGCCCTCTAGCGGACATTTCTCGAACTTGAAAATAATTTCCAGTGATTTCTTTTTTGTGTGATCAATGGTTACCGAGTTATGGCCGAAGACCATCCTTATTGGATATACCCTGTATATATGTCACAAAATTCTTGAACCAGTGTACTGCTATATTGTCGGTTTTTTAGTTTTTTTTTCTTGGGAATGTGGTTCAACAAGACAAAATTACGAGTGTATTACATAATTCTATATTGTCTGCAGGACGTTTCGGCCCGCATGCAACCTTTTTCAACTGCGTTAAACTAAAATTATTACACAAGTCATTCTAAAAATTATAATGAAATAATAAAAAAGTGAAGACTTGCCATAGATAAATACTCAAACATTACGAAGATACACGCAACATAATAGAGAGTAAAAAAGTAAGAAAAAACATGATTTCAATGCAAAACAAATATGCACTTCGATAATTCGAAACATCAACACACATACATGCACAAAGTGTAGGTCGATACTGAAAGATTAGAATTATATCATACGACAATCGTTGTATATATTATTGATTTTGCTTTTTTTGCTCGTATTTATTTGAAGAAATTTTTTTTTAAATTTTTTGACATATAAACATTACGTTAGAATGTTATGATATATTTTGCTTAAACAAGCTATTTTAGATTTATTGTGTTCATTTAGTCTGTTATGTAGGTATTCGCTGGTTTGACTTACGGAGACAGAGGGACATTTTTTGCAGGGTACTTGATAGACACGTGCGTTTTTTTATTTTTTGGAATTTTTATTTTAAGTTTACTAAAGCAATTATTGACTAAATTCACGGCTTTGTGGCTAACTTTTATGTCATGTTTTTTGAAAAGTTTTTGAAAATTTTCAGATAGGCTAGAGGTATAAGGAAGGATCAAAAAGTTTTGGTTTTTTTATTTTACTTCGTATTGGTTAGAGATATTATGCAAGTTTTTTTGATTAGATTCATTGAAATTTTCCATTCTATTTCAAAACATCGGGTTTATTAATTTAAGTGGATAAGAGTTGAGATGAAGTACTTGTTTGGCCTTATGCCTGTGTCTTGGTACTCCGGGCTACTCAATATTATAGCACGATCAGCTAGTCCAATTATGACTGATTTGTTTTGGGAAATATGATGTTGAGGGTTATAATTTAGATACCCTCCCGACTATGTTGTGTGTGTATGTGTTAATGCAGTTGTGTAAAGACATGTCCAAGAAGTTAATTTTTTTGTCAGTTTCAATTTCTATAGTGAATTTGAGTTTTTCGTGGTAGTTGTTAAATGTACCTAATATGTATTTTTCACGATTTTGAGGGATGTGAGTTATACAATCGTCGACGTATCTACAGAAAAATGGCAAATTAAACGCAAGTGTTGGTATAATAGTGCATTCTAGACGTTCTAGTACTAGCTGGGCTATTATGGTAGAAACTGAAATGATTACATTTAAAGTGACATTAATTGGTATGTTTGTGTAAAGTGACACATCTAGTGAAATTAGCATATGATTTGCAGGGATATGAATGTTGTCAATTTTTTCTTTAAACTCCACTAGCCTTTTAGGTAGTATTCATTTTTGTTTGCAACATTGGATAGAATATCTTTTAATAACAATATATATATATATATATATATATATATATATATATATATATATATATATATATATATATATATATATATATATATATATATATATATATATATATATATATATATATATATATATATATATATATATATATATATATATATATATATATATATATATATATATATATCGAAACTAGGAATGTGTATTAATTTTGGCCCTAGTGTTAAGTCAGAAACACGTGTCTATATTGTTTTAAAGGTCTTTCCAAAAATAAAAAATAATATCTCCTTGGAAACAATCCACTACAATAATACTTTTTAGTGCAAATGTGACACTGATGTAATGGAATCTTAAATAAACATTTTTGGTAATTAATAATTTGACATTAAATATTTTGAAAAATAAAATTATACAAAAATTGAAAACACATTTTAACTGATATGCATTCTTCAAAAATATAAAATTGCTTTTACTGAGGTTTATAAATTAGTTTTAATAGCTGTAAGAAAGCATAACAGTTAAAACCTGCTTTCAGTTTTTGTATAATTTTATTTATTTACACTGTAAGAATATTATTAAAATATAAGAAGGAAATGATTATTTGAAACTAAAAACAATTAACATCTCAAAAATATATATATATATATATATATATATATATATATATATATATATATATATACTGGGTGACAATGTAACTACTACCCAGGGCGCCATTTGAAAACGACTACAGATAAAAATATGGAATTTGGTGTGTTGATAGGGTTGAATATTGTGAACGTTTGTAACATAAAAATAATTGAATATCGTTTACGGTTACCCCGGAAATGACCGCGACTTCGTTATTTTAAATCGAACACCCTGTATATTTTATGTTTTTTGAACTCTCTTAACAATTCTAAACAACTTTTGTATAACATAACCTATGTCTAAAATGTATAGTTTTCCAAATCAAGGTTATTTACTCTTTATTTAAGCCTTCATCCAACAAAATGTCCAAAAAGAAAATGTTCCGAGTTTTAAAAAAAATGTGTTTTTCGCAAATCGATTTTTCAAGTGACTTTCTCTTTTTATTTCGATCGCTTTTTTGACTGTTAATTTATGATAATTTCTGTCTTGCGCCAAAATCTCGGTTGCGTTAAAGTTAAATTCATGTTTTGTTCTATGTTATGAAAGGCAGTAGATGAATTTTTAATATACAGGGTGATTCATGAGGAAATGTCGATACTTCAGGTACATATTCAGGACCAAAAAATAAACATAAAAGTCTATATAAATAAGTGTCCGCAAGACCTTAGTTCTCGAGATACAGGATGTTAAAGTTTTTATTTAATTTTCCTATTTTTTAAATAAAATCTATAATAATGTAAATAATGGAGTGAAAATTGATATACGGGGGTTTTTTGGTATGACAAATTCGAATCTAATTAGTATTGCTCTTAGTTGTAGGGGGCGCCACCTAAGTGTCTTTCTACTCCTTCGAACAATCACAACTTTTTGGTACAGTCTTGTATTACATTTTTGAGTAAAACAAATTATTTCCTTGCCATTTCTACGTCAAAAAGGTATACCTGTTAAAAGTGGATACGAGCAACCGTTTCGAGATATTTGGATTTAAAACAATTTCGGCGCATGTGATTTTTTATCGCAAAATTTTAAAAGTTTGTTATTTTGTCCAAATTTAAACGCATCTTGGCACAAAAGCTTTGAAATGAAAGACTAAAAAAATTTAATTCAAACTAATTAAAACATTTAATTTAAATTAATTAAAAGTAGCGGCTTGCTAAAATTTTTTTGGTCCTCCTTGATTATCAATTACAGCCTGCAGACGTCTAGGCATTGATTCAACTAATTTTCTGGTGTACTCAGGTGAAATTGTGTTCCAAGCTTCGGTAATTTTTACTTTTAATTCATTTTTGTGTTGATATTGATGCACTATTAACTTTATTTTTTAACTTCATCCACAAATTTTCGATTACATTTAAATCTGGTGACTGAGCTGGTGTTTTGATGATATTTGGGCAATTATAAAGCAACCAACTTCGAACCCGATATGACGTGTTCTTTGGATCGTTGTCGTGATAAAACCGATAATTGTCAACAATGTCGAATTTTTGGGCACTCGCAACAAGATGCTGTCTTAATATATCCAAATACATGTACTGGTTCATATTTCCTTCCTATAAAATGCATAATACCTACTCCAATATTCTGCAGTTTTAGTTCTTCATTGGGTTTTCTCCAGACTGATATTTTACCATCCGACCCAGATTGCTTTAGTTTTGTTTCATCAGCAAAGATTACTTGGTTCCAATAGTTAAAGTCCTTATTAATATGTTCTCTGGCGAACTCTAAGCGTACACGTCTATTTCTTTGGCTTATAAAGGGTTTATTTCTGGCAGTGCGACCGTGCAAATTATTTTTTCGCAAAATTCTACGAATTGTCTCGGGATTACACCTTTTTCCAAATTGTCTTTCTACCTCAGCACACAATTTTAGAGCACTTCTTTTGGAATCAATTTTAATTTCTCTTACAATCCATCTTTCCTCACAATCGCTAAATATTTTATTTGGAGCCAACCTTGATTGTTCTGGACTCTATCTTCATTTCGATAACGTTTAATGATATGTTGAACAGCTGATGAACACTTATTTGTCATTTTTGCTATATCCCTTTGGCTGTATCCATTTCTGTAGTGACTTAAAATAAAATTTCTTTCATCAATTGTAGTTCGACGACCCATTTTAAACACTTTCGTTTCACTGGGCCAAAAAAACTGTTTCTAAACGTCAAACTAAACAATTGCAATAAATTGTTAAAGCAACGCCTACTTAGTAACTTTCGAAATGATATATTTTGACCTGTTTTGTTCACTATGCATCATTTAAGCTGTGACATTAAAATCGCATAAAATTTAATTAAATATTTATTGTTATCTAAATATAATATAATTAATGTAAGAAATTAATTTATATGATTTTAAAACACTCATATTAACTTAATTTCAGTATGTTGTTTTTAAAAAATAAATGTTGAGCCACTGAGAGAAATTAGTTTTTTTTAATATCGATTGCATCATTTAAGCTGTGAGTCACTGTATATAGATATATATATATATATATATATATATATATATATATATATATATATATATATATATATATATATATATATATATATATATATATATATATGTTCGTGCAAAATTTATTTTCAGTCTACGTCCCAGTATGTTACAATAAATTGATGTAAATTAAAGATGTTCAAGAATCTCTATCAAGCAAACGTTTTTAAATAATGAACTATGCAGCGTCTCTTGTAGCACGTGTTTTCCAAAGCCTACTTGTAATTTCATGACAATTAAAGTCGGAAATGTAAGAAGAAAAACGGCTTTTCTTGAAAAGTTTAATAAGTGCTTAAAAAAACAAAGTGTTTGCAGTACATACTATACGTACTATAGGGTTCAGTGGATTTTGTAATAAGCATGAAGCATGAATTGGTTTTAATCTGACCCATCAAAAAGGGATTTAGCTACAAATAAAATAAAACCAATTTGATTAACTGATTTGAAAATTAAGGAACTTTAAAATTATTTGAAATATTAGATACGTGCGTCGTAGTAATCAGAGAGAAGGGGTAAAGCGTACGGTTCCAGTAAAAAAATCCGTAATTTGGAAATGTTTTTGAATAAATCGGTACATTCAAATTTTAGAAGGATGACTGTGGAATAGAGGGTAAAAATGTTTCTTACAAATACTGGTGTAATACACAGAGTTATTTAAAAAATAAGAGAAAAACATATTCTCAATTTTTCCATTAACTTCCGTGAGGCTTGGAGAATATTTCCAGTTCTTCCGTTGCAAGACAATGATATTACGAATATAAGAAAAAAAATTGTTAAAATCGGTTTAGTAGTTTAAAAAACAGAGGAATTTAGAAGTTAAATGGAAAATTAAGTGCGTGGCATTTAAAGGAACTGTGTGTATTTTTCTTACCTAATACTTTACATAGCTTATTTTTGTGTACACTAATACACTAACATTCTCGCAAGCACTCTCATAATTGTATTGTTTATACATGCATAATTATCTTGGTGATTTTAATTAAGACCTTGTAGAAAATCCTAGTAATTAAGTTCAGACTGGCTTTTGCCAGACTTAATTTACAGACAGAAGTTAATTCTCTATTTAGCATATTTCATACGCATTCATGAATATTAAATATGCGCGTCTGCTCATTTTAAGTTACTCGTAATAATCTAAATCTGTCTGTAAAACTGGAAAGATTTGTTTATTTAGGTTATCAAATTTTATTTAATGTATTATTTAAAAGAAGTAGCCAGTACATGGTGTTTTCGTTGTTTTTATGGGGTATCTCTCTTATTAATGCAAATAGAGGGTTGAGGTTTTTGCGACGTGGTACTACTTTTCTTGTGAAACGAAAGATGACCCAAACAAAATTTTCATAGCCCCCTTCGTTTTTAAGATACAGTGTGAAATTGAAAATATTGCATTTTTGGGCCCCTCTCGTATTTCGATTGTTGTTTAACTTATCGAAAAGGTGAAAACTGGCTCTGATACAGTTTTTCACGTAGAATTCAGTGACGTAATCAGATTTTTTGTGTGAGCTGTCGTTTTTGAGATATAACACAAACTTATAATTTTTTAAATGGGATACCCCGTATATTTTTATTTTATATTATTCAGTTTACAATACGCTTCTCGAAAATATATAATAGTATATACTTTTCTATTCGAATCGCCCAGTAATTTGCATTTTTTTAGAGATAGACTCAGTTTTTGGTAGAAGGCTGGGATTGCTTACAAAACAAATTCTTTTTTCAGGTATATTTTATTTATAGTAATAGGAATTTTTTTTTAAATTCTACAATAAATTATATATATTGCATATCCTTGTTTTATACTATTTTACAAAAAATGTTCAAATTTTAGCAATTTAATAATTCAATGAGTATAATGTAAAATGTAAGTAGATTTGTAATAACTATCATAGCATTATTTATTTTACGTTGTTATAATTTTAGGAGAAGGTTTAAAATAGGACCGAAAACCCGGTTTTATAATAAAAAGAATTATTATTAACCTGTTTTTCACTGCTAAACCTGTGCATCCATCAATCTTGAAAAGTATTATTAATTGAATAAAATGAACATGTTAATATAACAACAACAACAAAAACTATCGTTACCACTAAAGATCACTAAAATAAACAGAAAACTAAATCTATACCCTAAAGATATTTCTCGAAATGATGTCCATTTTGCTTTACACAAAGCTTACATAATTTCCGTATTCTTCTTAACACATTGAAAATTTTACCCGGTCGTTGATGCATCTTTGAATGCTCTTCTTGTGGCGTATATTAAATCGGCTAAGATGTCATGTCCTATATATTTTGTTTTCTAAACTACCCCACAGGAAGTTATCCAAAACCGAGAGACAACAATTTTCATTTGTTTTGTTTAGGCAATCCCAGCCTACTACCAAAAACTGAGTCTATTCCTCGTAGAATGTAGTCTATTTCAAAAAATGGTGCCGATTCTTGCTACTACTATAAAAATATGAGTAAATGCTCATTGGATTCGGGATGTCGTCTAAAAAAATGTGTAATAGTTTCGATCCCGCACATAAACGATTTTAAAAGTTATTAAAAAATTAAAATAAAAAAAGAAGTTTAGTTTTTTTGGCAAATAACCCGGATATTAACATTTAAGAAATAAAAAAAATCTTAAATAGGAAGAAATTTTCATTAAAAAAGTCCCCACTACCAGAACTCTGTCTCTATTATTAATAATAACTGTAATTCAATGTTGAGAGAAGCGCGCGGTGAGCGGTAAGCCGTTACGATGGCCTAAAAATGCCCTTAACAAGTTTAGAAAATTCTTATACTATTAAATATTAATTTAAAAAATGTAGACATATGAGGGAACAATATCCAGCTGAAATTTTTTGTCGCTAATTTTTCATAACGAATTTGTTAATTAAGACATTTTTTTATGTTTTCGCTAATATTTCGAGTTGGATAATTGTTAACCAAAAGCCACTAAAATTATTTTGCTTCGCAACTATACTATATGAGATTTTGACATTGCGTTTTTAATTGTTATGCTCTATTAGTTATTAATTAATGAAACAACTCTATTAGTTATTGTATAAAAAAATTAAACTTATGAATGACGAAGATATTTCATCTCTGTTCTTTCTAACAATTACAAGTATATGTATAATTTAGAGTAGTGTCCATTTTGGTTTATTGTTTAAAGCAAGCTATGTACCTCTGAAGCTAACAAGAGTTAGTCTTCGAGTATTCTATGAAAGGATTTTGTTAATGATTCTGCTGTATACAGTGATACACATTTTGAATAAAAACCAGAGGCGTGTTGTTTTTTATTGGATATAAGTAAATCCATACTATAATATATAATAAAATATTTAATAAATCAACAAAAATTATTTATCAGGCGATGTAATCCATTTGCGGATTGTTCTTTTTCTACTAGATAATCCATTTGCGGATTGTTCTACTAGATAAGATATATAACATTTTACTTATTCAACAGTAAATAACTTATAGTGCATTAGTTAAGTCCAGTGGAAGGAAAGGACATGTATTCTTATTTAGTGTGACTTGACTGAATTTGTCATACCTGTAGTAATACCAACCTACGAGTTGATTAAACATGATCCTTCGAAATTAGAAAATACATTATAACGAATTTGTTTTCACTCTTATAGGTCGTATCTAGGAATAAATAATTATAGATGCACCAAACCATTTGATATCGTACATCGACTTCAACACAATCTAATATCAAGAACGATGGTTGCGATTCCGTTCTATAAAATATTTTTGTCATATGTCATATCATATTTTAAAGGTATTATTTGAAGAAATACAAAAAAAATATATGTTTTTAAATTTTTTACGAAGATATTAGATATGACATTTAAAAAAACCACTGACAATATTTTTTCAAATGGAATACCCTATAGTTTATTTAACATATACAATCTCCTCGTTCTCCTTTTTTCAAACATATACAGTTTGCCTATGTTTAGATAAGAACTTTCTGTAATAATTAGACTTTAAACTTTTATTTTAATTGCTATAGAGCATCCCTTCTTTGGTCTAGCAAGCCATGAAAGCCAAACAGAATTTGATGAATATTGGAGCTTGCTTAGCCATGGATGACGACGGAGAAGAAAATAAATAAACTGAAATAATAACTACTCATGCATAAACGACATAGTAACAGTAACAATTTTTCTTATTTACCTATAAAATGCTTTTTAACGAGGAAGAAAAACTTCGTGTAGTTGCATAATATTATGTAAATGGCAATAGTGCCGTGAAAGAAGCTCGTCGGTATCAACTCAAATATCCGGGAATTAGAATTCCATCAAGATAAGCGAGTCTGCAAAAACAATAGTGAAAAAGATTTAAATATTTTATTGTATTTCGAAGGTAAAGCAAATTGGTAAAATTAAAAACTTGCTAAAAATAAATTTTCTTCTATAAAATCTATTTTACTCAATACTGGATGTTTCACGCGTTACGGGTAAGTCATGGGGGTAGTATGAAAAGTATGGATATCATCCTTATAAAATCAGACTAGTTTAACATTTATCAGAAGACAGTACAATACAGAGATTTTCTGCAGACGTACTAAGAATGTAAGAAGTCGATAACCAACTTATTGACAAAGTGCTGTGGTCAGATGAAGCCACGTTTACGACAACGAGCATCTTTTAGGAAAAATAAGCATTTCTGGGTAACGCAAAATTCCCATAAAATAGAAGGGGTGGAAAGCAGGGTCATAAGGTTTTGCATGCGTGGTTTGATCTACTAAAAAATAAAGTAATAGGACCTATCATCTTTGAAGGAACTTTAACATGAGATCGTTAAGCTTTCACGGCTTTGGCCAATTTGGTCAGAAGACTTATCAATTAGACTTGCCTACACACAATCGAAGTGAATATGTTTCAAATTTTTTTAATCCATTTACTGGAAAAACACATTCTTTTGTCAAAAACACTGCACATTTCGTGGAAAAACTTAAGGCGATCCAGTTGGATGCCTAATATACTTTGGTCAGTTTCGATGTAAAATCACTATACACAAATATTCCTGTCAACTACTCAATTTCCATTATATCAGACATATTGGATTATAAAAAACCTGAAAAGAACTTAATAGACCTAGTGAAAGCTTATCTTACATCTACTTATTTCATTTTTCAAGGAACTTTTTATGAACAAACTTCAGGGGCAGCTATGGGATCTCCTCTATCACCTGTGGTAGCGAATATCTTTATGGAAGCCTTTGAGGATATAGCTCTAACACCCGCTCCACTAAAACCAATACACAAAATGACTCGAATGGAACGAAGTCATTTCTCGATGTATGTGCTCAAAGGAAGGAAAATCGTACATTAGGACATTCTGTGTATAGAAAACCGATGCATACAAATAGATACTTCAATGCAAATTCCTATCACCATACAGCACGAAAGAAATCTTGGTAGTATTCACAGCTATTTGGATTTTTGATCAAGATTCTCTAACATCGGAAACATCGAAACTGACAGAAGCTCTCAGAGGGAATGGCTATTGCACTGAAGATATTACTCGTTCAATTAAAAAATATAGTAATCCAACTCTGCCAAAGGAAAATGATAACAAGCCACCATTAGGTAGTGTTGTTTTTCCCTACATATATGACACTACAGACAAAGTAGGACGATTACTTCGTTGCCCCAACATACGGATACACTTAAGAAGATTGGACAATGCTTGCGATCCCTGAAAGATATTGTACTTTTGCAAACAGAAGGAGTATATAAAATTCGTTGCTCCGGTGGAGAAGTGTATATGGGAGAAACAGGACGCTCAATATCAACTAGCCCTGAGGAACATGAACGATGTATTAAAAATAAACAAATTGTTCAATCTGCTGTAGCTGAACACCAGAATACCACTGGCCCTGTTATAAATGTAAAGGAAACCAAGATATAGCATCGTTTCCAGTACATCATAAACAAAAAATTAGAGAATCTATTGAAATTTTTAAATATACAAAAAATTTCAACAGAGAGGCGGGTTAGGGCCTACATCACACGTCGAAACCGATCTTAACACATGGTCAAGATTCGGCGAGTACAAGTCGGGTATAAAACCCCCCTGAATCTCTTCGAGCTCATTCAGTATTCAGATCTCGTGGAGTAAGGATCGCTGAAGATGCCTCGTGCAATATAAAGCGAAACGTCGGATAGTAATTCCAATTTGACACGGTCTAATCCCAAGAAACATGATTTCTTAGGAGATCGCTATTTAAGTTTTCTAAGGCGTAAAATAGAGGAGTTTTTGAGGAATACTCTAAATCGTTTAGATATATTATTTGGCGAACTTCCCTATAACTTTTATTTTCTTGTGGATCGGGAGATACGGATCCATTCACCGGCCAGCAAAGAGTCTTGATCTTACCCCACTAGAAAGTTTTTTGTTGGGGTATTTGAAGGATAAAATTTATTTTGATAGCACACATAATTTGGCAGAATTATGGCATAAAATTGTGCAAGAAATTCTGATTTTAAATAACGAATATTCTTTTTACATTAGCAACGCAATTCAAAAATTTAGTAAATTCTATGAATGTTGTTTTAATAATGGAGGTTCCTATATGAATATTTAACTAATTTGTTCAAATATATATTACTATTTCTGACTGTTAAATTTCATAATATATTATTTCAGTTCATTCGTTTTTTATCCGTCGTCATCTATGGCTAAGCAAAATCCAATATTCATCAAATTCTGTTTGGCTTTCATAGCTTGCTAGACCAAAAAAGGGATGCTCTATTGCCATTAAAATAAAAGCTAAAAGTCGAATTATTACAGAAAGCTCTTATCCAAACAGGGGATTTTATATCTTGAATATAGGGTATTCCATTTGGAAAAATATTGGTTTTGTTTTCTAAAATTTTTTGTTTATTTTTAGTTTATATACCACCTAAAACTAGTAGAGATGAATATAATCAATTATTTGAAGAAATAAGTGCACTGGATTTTTTATACGAATCGAAAATTTTATTTTTAGGTGATTTTAATTTGCCCGACTTCTCGATCACGTTATCTGGTGAGAATATTGATGATAACACCTTTTGTTTGTTAAATTTTATGGAATTTTTCAGCCTAGAACAGTATAACGTTGTAAAAAATTTAAATAATCGTTTGCTAGATCTTGTGCTATGTAACTCTGTTCCTTTTTATGTGAAGTTAAAAAGGCTGAGCATTTTTTGCTTCGTGAAGATGTACATTATCCAGCTCTGTTAGTTCATTGTATCGTGACATATGAAAAAAAAATTAATAAGCAAAAGAAACACTAACACTAACATTTTTTATAGCTTTAAAAAGGCTGATTTTATAAATCTTTACTCGCATATGACTAATATTAACCGGGACTTTTTGTGCAGCGCCAATGACGTCATGCTTCTGCTTGTGAAATGTTTTATTTTAAAATTTATGAAATCCTGGATCTTTTTGTTCCAAAAACACAAAAGCGTCGCAGAAACTATCCACCTTGGTTCAATTCTCAAATAATACGAAAAATTAGACAAAAACTCAGGGCATGGAAGAGGTTTAAAAGAACTAAGAATGTTACTGATTTGCAGGCATTTAGGGAACTTAGGACTCAGGTTAAATTTGACATAGGTAATGCTTATAAATAATACTGCCAAGGTATCGAAAATATTACGACTAATCCCTCAAAATTTTGGCAATTAATTACCAGTAAAAAAAATAATAAGCAGTTTCCAGAAATAATGACATCAGGCGAAGACAGTTTTAAAGATTACACATCTATTGCAAATGCAATTGCTAATTTTTTCCGGTCCTCGTATATTGTGCCTGATAGTGATGGACTAAATCCTCAGAGAATCAGCGGTATTGTGAACACCGTTTTTATAAATTGCGCGACTGAGGAGGATATTTTACGCTGTTTAAAAAAAATGAAACCGAAAGGGACGGTAGGTCCAGATAAAATACCATCATTTTTATTACGAGACTGTGCATGTCTTCTTGCAAAGTCTCTTACAATACTTTTTAATTTATCAATTAAAACATCGCAGTTTCCAGATTGTTGGAAATTATCTAAAATAATTCCTGTTTTTAAAAAAGGAGATAAAAATAAAATCGAAAACTATCGTCCAGTAAGTATAATTAACAACTTTTCTAAATGTTTTGAAATATTCCTGAATAGAAATTCGTACTTTCAGGTTAAAAATAAACTCGCGTATAATCAGCATGGTTTTGTCAAGGGAAAGTCAACAGTCTCCAACCCTGTTTGTGTTACGTAATTTATAGCAGAAGCTTTTGATAATAATTGTCAAGTTGACGTAATATATACAGATTTTTCGAAAGCTTTCGACAGGCTTGACCACAATATTTTGCTAGATAAACTTAATTCGCTTGGCTTTTCTGACAATCTGATTGGGTTTTTTCAATCTTATCTAACCGGTAGAACGCAAATAGTGGAATGCTCTGGTCAATCATCCGTGCAGTTGGAGGCTACTTCAGGGGTGCCACAAGGGTCTATTTTGAGTCCTTTAATGTTTAATTTATTCACCAATAGCATAATTAATAATCTGGATAATCACACGCTTCTTTACGCAGATGATATGACGATTTATGCCCGTATAAAGAGCTCAGAAGATTGTAATACTTTGCAGCTATCAATAGACAAAATTTTTGATTAGTGTAATAAAAATAAAATACCGTTAAATATAAAAAAATGTAGTATAATGACATTCTCTTTAAAGCATAGTACTATACTGTATGAATATAAAATTAATAACGAAATGTTGGAAAGAGTGGAGTATTTTCGTGATCTTGGTGTTCTATATGACAGAAAGCTTTCTTTTGTTCCTCATATAAATGATCTTATAAAAACATGTTTTTAATCACTGTGTTTTATCATAAGAAACTCGAGGGATTTTAAGAATCAAAGTGTCTTAAAATTACTTTATTACACTTTCGTGAGGTCAAGACTTGAGTACGCCTCTGTGATATGGTCGCCTTACTATCAGGTACATGTAGGCCGTATTGAACGAGTCCAGCGACGTTTTCTAAAATATTTAAGTTTAAAAATTGACAAGCGGTATCCTGAAGTCGGCATCCCCGAAAGAGAATTATTGCTTAGGCATTCGTTTCACTCCTTGGCTGATCGGCGCACAGTGTTTCAGCTAAAGTTTCTTCATAAAATCTTACAGAACAGGATTGAATGTAGTGATATTTTGAGCCAGCTGCAGTTTCTGGTACCTAGAACGTCAGCTCGCCATTCTCAAACTTTTTATGTGCTAATACCGCGCACAAATATCTATAAGTACTCTCCAATAAATAGTATGTGTAATGCATACAATTTTCATCAAGACAAATTTGACATATTTAACTGTGGTTTGGCCCATGTAAGTTTGACATAAAATTTCTTTGTGGTTCGCCTTTATATTGCATTATTTTTGTACATACATATATATTTTTGTATTTCTTAAGTCGTAGTTGTAGGTAGTAAAATTGTATTATTTTTATGTGATACTTCTTCTATATACATAAAAATTTACTTACAAATACTGTTATGCTTGTACCCATTAGTAACTTCTAACTGTATAATGGGATAAATAAATAAATAAATAAATAAATTTGATATCTAAAATCTAATAATATCTAAAATTTTGGTAAAAAATCTAAAACTTTATATAAACCTTTTTTTTTTGTAGTGCTACAAATAATCCCTTTAAAAGCATGCCAAATTACATTGTACAACTTCGCACTTACAAAAAAAATTCCTAAAATACTGTGTTGACTAGTTATATATTTAAATTTAAAAGTATACATGACCTAATTTTATTTCCAACTGTATTATTCACTTCTTTCATTTCCGCTTGACTGATAAACTTTAATATGTTCCTGTGATATTAGAAATGCCAGCTTAACGTACACGAAAGTTATATATACCCTTGTATTTCGCATTAAATCAGCCGTTCTTTCAGGAGAAAAAAATTCTCCTCCGCCTGCCGCCATAAATCTTCTCTAATCCACGTTTAAGGCTAACGGGTTGAATCCCGGTTATCCCTAATAACGTTGTAAATTCACGTCTCAACAAACCCTGTTTACTTCGTTGCGCCCTCACGACATATTTTAGCCCGGGAATCTGACGGCTCTAATATGAATCTGTGCATATTTACATACGGTTACGTCGCAGTATTTAGAAAATGGAAAACTGTTTATTCCTGAAATTTTAAGTACATGTCTTATAGATCGGGCGGCGCACACTGGTCGAAATCACTTAATTCATGGCATTGATGCTAGTAAGCCAAACTAAAGGACCAGTATGCATAAAATTTATTATTGCCACTTAATCAAATACCAAATCTAGAAAATTTTTATGTTAGAGACTAAATATAATATACAGGGTGAGGCTATTTGTCGAATATTATGTATTTTTGTAAAACGGAATCTTCATTTTAATTGCTTAAACATTTTAACACTAATAACTAATGAAACACACACAAGCAAAATTTACTGGTTTGATTAAATATACAAGGTGAACAAAGTATGGAAAAATTGGCTCAAAAATGTTATGTTTATCTAGTTAAATACAGATTCTTAATAAATTAAGTATAAACTATTGTTTTAAAGTATAACTAGATGTTTAGATTAAAAAACATAGGCATTCAGCCAACAGTAGTACCTTTCAAGTAAACATTACTTATCATCAGTGTTATTAAACTTTAAAACTAAGTTTACATGGTCGTTTTTAACTCCAAATTAAAAGAAACTTTCGCAATAGAAAGAACTATCACATTCGGTAAAATTGTCACATCCCGCAAAAAAATGCCAAATTTTATATTACTTATTACATAATACTTGTTTAATGATCACTAAAACTATTTCCTAAAAGCGCTTTAAAACAAAGTAGAATATTAAGAATTTTTACGCAAAAATAAGTTTTATTCGTCATCATCAGAGGAACTTTCGTTTTCAATAAAATTTTGTTCAATAAATTCCACATTTGGAGATTTTAACAAATGTATAGATTCAGGGAACAAAGATTTCCTATTTTTGGAAGGTGTTTTTCTAAAACTTGAAATAATAGGATCTGAGGAAACTAGAAGGCGCAGAAAAATGTCTGTTAAATTATCTTTTATCGATGTTTTTCGTGAAAAATTACATCTAAATTTTTTGATGTCTTTATTTCTCGCCTCCTGGGCTTCCTCAGATAACTAACCTATAGGCACCAAAAAAGAGTTTAATACTTCTGATCTATGAATGAGGATTCGATGTATGGATGTTGGCATCGGATACCACGGATACAAGGAACAAAATAAATTTGCTGTTTCTACACAATATTCTTTAAATTTTTTTACATTAATGTCATATCCAGATGATAAAGTTTGTAAGATTATATGAAACTGAAACATTAAATTATAGTTAACCTGTAGAATATCGGCAACCACAGCAGAATTTTCAAAAAAATTTCTGGCTGTGTTGCCATCGTTTGAAGATCCAAAGCTATGTTTCGGTTTATCTACAATTAATCCTAATTTTAAATGCAACTGTTCCTGGATATATTTTTTTCGGTCTGCTACTTTTACCTTATCTTCCGTTTGTCTGACTTGCCACTTTTTAATTTCGATTTTGTACGACAAATGTAACAAACATTCAAAAAAACCTGATCCAGGCATGCAAAGTTGATAACCCGAATTTCAAATAAGATGTATTCAAAACTGGTCTTTTTAAAACCATTTCAATATTATTAAAATCTTTAGAAGTGGCTCCGTATAAAAAACATTTTTGAGTGGAATTGTTTTCCGCTAGAGCATTTCCCACTTTAACGTCAATCATAGTTAAGTACATTTCAAAATTAATTTCTATTTTTATGTAACTAGTATAACCTACAAAATTCACAAGATAAAGTAAGTGTAGTTGTTTCTTTCGAAACATGTACTTTAATAGGACGACAAAATCGGGTTGAGGCTGGCCGCGAGTTCTACCAGACTAAAGCATTATCTTCTTTATTTACAAGCCTTATGGGTACAAAAGATGTAAAAAATATGCTAGCATCAGATGTCAAGCTGTCTTGAAATCTTTGTTTATATTCTGACTGACCAGAGGTTCCGTCAAACCCATACTTACAAAACAAAGTTAATTTAATTTTGTTTTTCGATTTTGCTACACATTTTATTACATCTTTTTGCACTTCTATTAGTCGTTCACAGGTGTGGTTCAGCAAGGATTGTAATAGTACACTAGCCCGTTCTTCTGTTATGAAAATATCTTTGGGGTAACACCTTTTTTTGTCACACAAAACTTCATCGTACGAGGGATAAATATCACAATTTTTAGATTTTGCTTGACTTCGAATAAACTTGTATTGAAACTTCGTGAGCTGTGCCTCTACAACTAACGAAAGCGCTTCATCTCCATTTAGTTTACTGTATTTTGTTTTGTTTAGTGCTTGGAAGTATTTTTTAGCTTTGTTTGGTTCTTCATGTATTTTCACGATCATTTTAGATGCATCTGACCCTGGGCACGAAGCTGCATCTGGAGCGAATACGGAAGTTCTTGTGGAGTTGTAGAATGTCGCAATTTTTTAGTTCTTAATCTTTTGGTTCTCTCAGCGCAATTATCGAAGCTTAAAACTTTACGACCCACATTTGTTTTCTTCTTTAAAAATTGACATTTTGCATTATTAGCAGAAAAGAACCTTTCTTTTTTCCGATTTGAAGCTTCCCATTTCTTTCTAAAGTTGCTCATGAATCTTGAAAGAGTTTTTTTTTGAGTTTATTTGTTTGTTTTTGTAGTTGTTTGTATTTTGCATCTAAGTTTTTCTGAGAAGTCCTTATAAACATTTCACTTAGTTGCCTATTGCTCAAAACTATAGTTTCGTTTTTATCTATAAAAACATATTGTCTTAGCCTAACTTAAACTTTTCAAATAAGAAGTATCAAAAGATCTGAACTATCCTTGATTTTTTTTAATAATAAATTATAAATGAATAACTGAATTGAAATTTAAAACTTAATGTAAAAAATAATATGGCATTGACAAAGGATATTTAACAGTTTTGTCGCATGCTATTTGAAAGTTTACGAAAAATGTTTAACTTTTACGATTATTTTTTTAGGGATATATCTACAAAATAATTATTCACCCTGTATCTATCTCCTGATTTTAAAAAAGTTGCCGTTTTTAGAAATTTCAGTTATATAAGAACCTTTATCTGCCTAATATGCTTACTCCAGACTTTTTCCGCAGATAAATAAAGTATTTTTAACAAAACACGGTTTTTTTATCAATTACTCCTCTATTTTAATTTGTTTTTTTTTTGTAAAATGGCACAAAAATGCGCAATGTTTTATTTAATATCTTTTAAGATAAATAAATAAGATTGTCAAAAAGGATATTCAACAAGCTGGGCAATGAGCGGAACTTATTGAAATGTTAAATTAAAATACGATTTTTTCAGTAAAATAACAAAAAGCATGAATTATTATAGTTTTAATATTTTTGCCTGCTTAAAGAATGTTATAAATCAATAATTTCTAATTATTTTATAAAAGCATACCTTTAGAATGTGTTTCCATGTTTCACAAAATGGTTCTACTAATTAATGATAGAGTTAGACATAAAGCAAATTATCAGAAATTTATTACACAACGACAACAAGAATAAGTTTCATCGAACTTGACAACCTACTGCTGATCTTTGGCATCTTATAAAAATAAGTGATAAGTGTCAAAATCACAGCCAACTATTTGTTGACACCGTGAAATATTATCGGGTTAATTTAGTTTAATTTGTTTGTGTTTTTTTAATTGCAATATATGCCATGAATTAAGTGATTTCGACCAGTGTGCGGCGGCTGTACCCAATCGTGGACCCATCGAGTAAAATGAATGGTAACATATGTAGTTAATAGTTTACTATTAGTAGAAGCACGCATCATTTTCGGTTTTTCGTTTATTAATAAAAAAAGTCGGTAAATTCCTTTACCCGGAACTTCTCTATTTATGAATTATTTCTTTTATTGGGAAGAGTGAAGTGTGATCCAAGTTAGTTCAGTACATAGTGACATTGTATATACTGTCTCTTCATTTTTATTGGGCGCCATTTTGTTTCATCATATTGGATTCCTACCAATATGTTTACCATTTCCTTTCTACCTATGCCACATTTAACTTTTGGGCATAATTTAAAATAAATTCAATAGGTATCCCATATTCACATTTAAATTTTCTGCAGAATTTAAAATCAATTGAACAAGATTTTTTACGTTGATTTACGTAATCTTCATATATATCCAAAAAATAAAAGTATTTCTAGTATTCCTGACGACATTTCTGATGCCAACTTAATTAATCAACACTTTGTGTTCTCTATTCCGAATCAAAATATAGATTTACTTGGCTTTGAAGCTTTATATAACGGTACTAAAGAAAATATGAACTCTTTTTTTATCTTTTAAGTGTATCTCGATAAAAAGTTTTTTAAATTTAAAGATCTTTCAATTTCCCTATTTTCTATAAAATCCTGTGCGGGGGCAGATGGTATCCACATTATTATAATTATGTGCTGTCCTTTTATTCTTAAATATTTAACGCATTTCGTTAATTTTTGTATTGAGCGCTCAGTTTTTCCATCTGATTGGAAAACAGCGCATATTATACCTCTACTTAAGGTTAGCAAACCCTCAGGATATAATGATCTTAGGCCGATAAGTATCCTGCCAGTCCTGTCTAAGATACTGGAATATGCGGTTAAACGTCAACTAGTGAAATATATTGAAAAATTTAAGATCCTTCCTGAAACACAATCGGGATTCAGGGAGGGAACGGGTGCACGACGGCATTACTTAATGTAACTGATCACATTTTTACGGCTGCTGATAAGGGTCTATGCACTATTTTAATTTTACTTAATTATTCCAAGGCGTTTGATACCTTGAATCACGCGGCTTTGGAAATAATACTAAGATTTTGCGGTTTAAGTCAGTCTGCTGTGATTTTTTTCAAAAATTATCTTAAATATAGGAAACAAGCTGTTTTTCTCAATGTCAAGTCCTCTCACTATCTATACACTACTAAAGGTGTACCGCAAGGGTCAGTTTTAGGCCCCATTTGTTGCCTACCTTCATAACTAACTGCAATGTACAAATATACGCTGACGATACGCAAATCTTTTACTCTTTTCATCCGAATGCTGCAGAATATAGCTGTCAACTTATAAATCCGGATCTGAGTATTATTCGCAGAGTTTCCCTTGAGCATTGCGTGAGATTAAATCCGGACAAGTGTACAGCTATGTTATTTGGAAGGCCGGGCGATAGAACTAAAGTTTCGGGTAGATTGAGCATTCGCATTGACAACCAGGAGATACCATTTAAGAATGAAATAAAAAATCTGGGACTGATTTTGGACTGTGATCTAAGGTTCGAAAAGCATATTTCGAGGCATATTCTTGACTTAAATCTAAAACGGATTTTGTGTGATTCTTTCGTACTATCGATTTTCAGTTATTGCGATGTTGTGTATGGACCCTGTCTTTCAGCCGCGACGGCGCAGCGGGTGCAGTGGATACAAAATTGCTGTCTTAGATTTATATATGGAATAAGAAGACGTCACCCTGTGAGTCACAAACTTTTCGAATCTCGATGGTTTAACATGAAAGGGCGACTTAGGTTTCACTGTGCAGTATTATATCATAAAATATTAACTAATAAAAAGCCTTCCTATCTGTATCGTAAAGTATTATCCAGAACAGACGTTCACACATTAAATATTAGGTTTAAGGGTACTCTGACTCTGCCTATGCATAGAACCTCGTTTTTTGAAAGGTGGTCTTTATCAGATCGTCTCTGTTTGTAATGCCTTGCCTCCTAGCATTTCGCTCCGTGCCTTCGTTCCGATATAATTTAAAAAAAATATTTATTTAATAATTAACTTAAAAAAACAAAGTAAAAATAACTCTAATTAGTTTTGCGACCAGATAGTCCTGTTTTACTGAAATTTTAAAAAAGTGAACTTCAATTAAATTATTAGACGTCAGTCTAGTTATTATGCTAAGTACGTGTAGAGTAATATACATTTTTATTATTTTCTTTTGGGTTAAGTGTAAAAACACCTTATCAAGGCTTGTCTCAATAAGGTGAAATTCGCCTTTTCATCTTTTATAAAAAAGTGTTTTGAATATTTGTGCTATTTTTTTTTTGAATAAAGAGTTTAATTATTATTATTATCATTATTTTTTAAAAAAATTATTTGGCTGTCAGTTTGTTTCACCATCTTAAATTGAAACTCCTATTATCAGTCTTTACCTACTCCGCAGATATCCCAGATATTAAGTTTCTGAATGTTTTTCATTAAAGATCCTCTTGTTGTTATGTTAGAGTGGTGTATTATTTGGGGTTAGGTCAAGTAAAAAAACAAATGCTCTTTTTTAAATTGCCGACGTGTCGCCAGTTTACTGATGCATCCTCAGGACATAGATTTTAAATCCTGTATGAAGCCCATATTAGTTTTTACCTACTCCATTGAACCGCAGTCATTTCCAAACCCCAAATAATACCCCACTTTAACATAAAAACAAGAGGATCGTTAACAAAAACCATTTAGAAACCTAATATCTGCGGACCAACATGCATCATGCAGTATATATATATATATATATATATATATATATATATATATATATATATATATATATATATATATATATATATATATATATATATATATATATGAGGATGCATCAATAGAGTAATAAAACGTCTACAATTTAAAAAAAGACATTTGTTTTTTTTACTGGATCCTAACCTCAAAAAATACATCACTCTAACATAAAAACTAGAGGATCGTTAACGAAAACCCTTTAGAAACTTATTGCTGTACAACGTAGCAGGTAAAGACTGAAAATATATGTTTCATACAGGATATAGAATGTGTGTGTGTCCTGAGGATGCAACAATAAAGTATCGAAACGTCGACAATTTAAAAAAAGTCTTTTGTTTTTTTACTGGATCCTAACCCTAAATAATACACCACTCTAAGATGAAAACAAGAGGATCCTTAACGAAAACCATTTAGAAACTTAATATCTGGGAAATATCTGCGGACAAACGGAATACGTAAAGTCTGATAATATAGGTTTCATGCTGGATATAGAATCTACATATGAATCCTAAAAATGCTATAATAAAGTTGTGAAACGTCGACTATTTAATTTTTTATTTATAATCTTTTGTTTTTTACTGGATCCTAACCCCAAATAATACGCCACTCTAACATAACAACAAAAGAATTGTTAACGAAAGCCATTTAGAACTTAATATCTGGGTAATAATGCGGAACAACGGAGTAACAGTATTTATAATATGGGTTTCGTGCAGGATATAAGATCTATATGTGTCCTGAGGATGCAACAATTAAGTTATGAAACGTCGACAATTTAAAAAATGCTTGTGTCTTTTTCTGGATATTAACCCCAAATAATACACTTCTCTAACAAACATTTTTTATCATTCTTCCGCCATATTGGATTTTTACCAAAATATTTTCAGGCCATCCCCATAGGACTCCTAATTTTTGGTCAAAATTTGAAGTCAATCAGGCGAGTAGTATTTAAGCTATGTCGCGAACTAACACACAGACCGACAGACGGACCGACGGAATTGATAAAACATTATTTTCGGCATCTAGGAGCGCTAAAACGTGAAGGTATGTAAATCCTGAGAGGGTGATTTTATTTGGTCGCAATTTTGTTCCGCCATCTTGAATTAGTAACACAGTTTTTTCATAGGCCCATACCGTAATTATTTATGGCATATTATGGCAATTTGAAATCAATCCGTTAAGTAGTTTTTTCAGGCTGAATTTTTAAAAATTTTATTATACCGCCATTTTGCTCCTCCGTCTTGAATTCGTATCAAAATTTTACCAGTTGTTTCTAACATAATACTTGATGTTTATGGACATTTTGAAATAAATTGGATAAGCAGTTTTTTCATAATAATTTTTTTAATATTTCACTACGCCGCCATTTTGTTTCGCCATTTTGGATTTTTACCAAAGTCTTACCAGGTTATACCCATATGACCCTTAATTTTTGATAAAAATTTAAAGTCAATCGGATAAGTAGTCTTTAAGCTATACCGCTAAATCAGAGACAGATAGATAGACAGACATACCGACAGATGGACCGACGAAATTGATAAAACATATTTTTTTGGCATCTAAGGAAGCTAAAATATAAAACTCTGTAATACCTGAGAGGGTGATTTTTTCACGATTACATACTTTTATTTGGCCACCGTTTTGTTCGACCACCTTGAATTAGTACCAGAATTTTGCTAGTTGATCCCTATACCACAATCAGTTATGACACACAATTTGAAATCAAACCATAAAGCAGTTTTTCAGGCTGAATTTTTAAATATTTTATTAAGCCGCCATTTTGATCCGCCATTTTGGATTCGTACTAAAATATTACCAGTTGATATAGTACTTGATGTTTTTTGGCAAAATTTGAGATAAATTGGATAAGTAGTTTTTTAACAATTTTTTTTCAAGAGTTTACTAGGCAGCCATTTTGTCTCTCCATATTGGGTTTTGACGAAAATATTACCTGATCATCTCCATATGACCCTTAATTTTTGACCAACATTTGAAGTAAATCGGGTAAGTAGTCTTTAAGCTAGGCCGCGAAATGAAAGACAGACAGATAGACAAACCGGCAGACGGACTGACGGAATTGATAAAACATATTTTTTGGCATCTAGCGACGCTAAAACTTAAAGATGCGTAAAACCTGATAGGGTGATTTTTTCACGATTACAAACATTTTATTTAATCGCCATTTTGTTGGGCCATCTTGAATTAGTACCACTATTTTACTAGTTGATCCCTATACCACAATTAGTTATGGGACACAATTTCACAATCAAACCATTAACCAGTTTTTTCAGGCTGAATTTTTAAATATTCTATTATGCCGCCATTTTGTTCCACCATCTTGGATTCGTACAAAAATTTTACCACTTGATTTCAACATAATACTTAATGTTTTTGCAAAATAAATTGGATGGGTATTTTTATAATAATAATGTTTTTAACAGTTCACTGGTCCGCCATTTTGTTTCCCCATATTGGATTTTTACCAAAATGTTACCAGATTATCCCCATATAAACCTTAATTTTTGACCAACGTTTGAAGTCCAATCGGATAAGTAGTTTTTTAGCTACACCGCGAGCAGACAGACAGACCGACGGAATTGAGAAAACATGTTTTTCGCCATCTAGGGACCCTGAAACGTGAGGATCTGAAAAAACAAATTACGATTATCGCAGCGTATTTAAAAACATTAACTTTTTTCTGATTTGTTTGCTAAAAATTAATTTTGTTATTGCCATAACTCCTAAGTGCTTTACGGTTCTGACCCAAAAAATGTACTCGAGTAGCTCTTGATTCAAACGAATATCGCCATTTACCATACATAGCAAATTTTGTTAAGGATTCTTACAAAATTGGGGAAAGCCTCCCAAATTGTAGCTATCGCCCTAGACCTCATATTTTATCCTGCCAATTTTAAAAATACCCAAAAAAATGTTTTTGCGATCCTAAACCGTTATATTATGTCCGATTTAAAAAAAATATTTTTTAAAGTCAAATTTCACTTACATCCAGTATTTATAATTAATATCAATCATACCTCATTTTTAAGCAAATATCTTTATGAAGAATATATTTTTTCCGAAAAATGAAAAATATAAAAATGTTTCCTCTTGTTCAATCAATTCGTGGAAATATTGTATACATACATACATCAGTTTTAAATACATTACCTTGAGCAGCCGAATACAAAAATAAAACAAAGGCAATCAATATATATATATATATATATATATATATATATATATATATATATATATAATATATATATTTATATATATCTCCTTTTGAAGCGGGTTTCAGAAAAACCTTCTCTACTTGAGTACTTACACCGCAAAAATAAGTTCCGTGACCAGTTTCAATGTGTTATCTCTAATGGATTCAGATAGGTTGTGATACATCAGTCAATGGGTTTTCTCTTTTTTTTTCATCACAAGAAAATGTCTAATGGAATAGAATTTTTGTATTTTAATATTCTTTAAATTTGTCAGTACATTTCGCATATTATTTGTGATGCATTATAAAGAATGTCATATATAACTTAAATTTAGCGATGTTTTTGCATTTTACAATGCTGACTCTGTGAAGGAATTAGCTACATGGCCTAATTTAAACTCAGAAAATAACATCAAATAATGCCGAGATGCGGCTTCCAACAGCATATGAATTTTTATTTGTGCATTCAATATTGCCTTTAAGGTTAAAATAATATTTCCAGGCTTTTTATTAGTATATCTTTTGCTTTGGGTCATATAATATCGAATACTATTTCCTTTTCGAATAAATATTGGGTTAAAACATATAAATCGTTATGTCTGATTGCATTTGTTTTATTTTTGTACTCGGCTGCTCAAGGTAATGTATTTAAAACTGATGTATGTATGTATACAATATGTCCACGAATTGATTGAACAAGAGGAAACATTTTTATATTTTTCATTTTTCCGCAAAAATATATTCTTCATAAAGATGTTTGCTTAAAAATGAAGTATGATTGATATTAATTTCATACTGGATGTAAGTGATACAAAATTAAGAAATCTGACTTTAAAAAATATTTTTTTTTAAATCGGACGTAATATAACGGTTTAGGATCGCAAAAACATTTTTTTGGGTATTTTTAAAATTGGCAGGGTAAAATATGAGGTCTAGGGCGGTAGCTACAATTTGGGATGCTTTCCCCAATTTTGTAAGAATCCTTAACAAAATTTGCTATGTATGGTAAATGGCGATATTCGTTTGAATCAAAAGCTACTCGAGTACATTTTTTGGGTCAGAACCGTAAAGCACTTAGGAGTTATGGCAATAACAAAATTAATTTTTAGCAAACAAATCAGAAAAAAATTAATGTTTTTAAATACGCTGCGATAATCGTAATTTGTTTTTTCAGATCTTCACGTTTCAGGGTCCCTAGATGGCGAAAAACATGTTTTCTCAATTCCGTCGGTCTGTCTGTCTGTCTGCTCGCGGTGTAGCTAAAAAACTACTTATCCGATTGGACTTCAAACGTTGGTCAAAAATTAAGGTTTATATGGGAATAATCTGGTAAGATTTTGGTAAAAATCCAATATGGGGAAACAAAATGGCGGACCAGTGAACTGTTAAAAACATTATTATTATCAAAATACCCATCCAATTTATTTTGCAAAAACATTAAGTATTATGTTGAAATCAAGTGGTAAAATTTTGGTACGAATCCAAGATGATCCAAATTCAGCCTGAAAAAAACTGGTTAATGGTTTGATTGTGAAATTGTGTCCCATAACTAATTGTGGTATAGGGATCAACTAGTAAAATAGTGGTACTAATTCAAAATGGCCGAACAAAATGGCGGTTAAATAAAATGTTTGTAATCGTGAAAAAATCATCAGGTTTCACGCATCTTTACGTTTTAGCGTCGCTAGATGCCAAAAAATATGTTTTATCAGTTCCGTCGGTCCGTCTGTCTGCCGGTTTGTCTATCTGTCTGTCTTTCATTTCGCGGCCTAGCTTAAAGACTACTTACCCGATTTACTGCAAATGTAGGTCAAAAATTAAGGGTCATATGGAGATGATCTGGTAATATTTTCATCAAAATCCAATATGGAGAAACAAAATGGTAAACTCTTTAAAAAAAATTATTAAAAAGCTACTTATCCAATTTATCTCAAATTTTGCTAAAAAATATCAAGTACTATATTGGAATCAACTGGTAATATTTTAGTACGAATCCAAGATGGCGGATCAAATTGCGGCTTAATAAAATATTTAAAAATTCAGCCTGAAAAACTGTTTAAAGGTTTGATTTCAAATTGTGTGTCATAACTGATTGTGGTATAGGGATCAACCAGTAAAATTCTGGTACTAATTCAAGGTGGCCGAACCAAACGGCGGCCAAATAAAAGGTATATAATCGTAAAAAAATCACTCTCTCAGGTATTACAGATCTTTATATTTTAGCGTCCTTAGATGCCAAAAAAATATGTTTTATCAATTCCGTCGGTCCATCTGTCGGTATGTCTGTCTGTCTATCTGTCTCTGATTTAGCGGTATAGCTTAAAGACTACTTATCCGATTGACTTCAAATTTTTATCAAAAATTAAGGGTCATATGGGTATAAATATTAAAAAAATTATTATGAAAAAATTGTAAATTTACAAAATTTCCATAAACATCAAGTATTATGTAAAAATTTTGATACCAAAATGGCGGAACAAAATGGCGGCGTAAAAATTCAGAAATATTAAAAAAATTATTATGGGGCTCAATAAACTGCTTATCCAATTTATTTTAGGGTCAAAATTTCCATAAACATCAAGTATTATGTTAATATTTTGGAATCAACTGTTAAATGTAAAATTTTGATACACAAGAAAATTCAAGACGGCACATATACAGGAACAAAATAGCGGTATAATAAAATTTTTAAAAAATTCAGCCTGAAAAAAACTACTTAATGGATTGATTTCAAATTGTGTGCCATAACTAATTATGGTATGGGGCTCAACTAGTAAAACTGTGTTACTAATTCAAGATGGCGGAGCAAAATTGCGACCAAATAAAATCACCCTCTTAGGATTTACATACCTTCACGTTTTAGCGTCCCTAGATGCCGAAAATAATGTTTTATCAATTCCGTCGGCCCGTCTGTCGGTCTGTGTTATTTCGCGACATAGCTTAAATACTACTCGCCCGATTGACTTCAAATTTTGACCAAAAATTAGGAGCCATATGGGGATGGCCTGATAATATTTTGATAAAAATCCAATATGGCGGAACAATGTTAAATGTTTGTGAGAGAAGTGTATTATTTGGGGTTAATATCCAGAAAAAGACACAAGCAGTTTTTAAATTGTCGACGTTTCACAACTTAATTGTTGCATCCTCAGGACACATATAGATCTTATATCCTGCACGAAACTTATAAATACTTTTACTCCGTTCCGCATATATTACCCAGATATTAAGTTATAAATGGTTTTCGTTAACAATTCTTTTGTTGTTATGTTAGAGTGGCGTATTATTTGGGGTTAGGATGATCCAGTAAAAAACAAAAGACTATAAATATATACTGGAAGTAAAATGTTGGTAGTGACTAGTGCAAAGAAATAACCAATTTCAAGGTGATCTATGTTTGAGTTGTGAATATAGATGAAATAAAATGTGGGTAGTGCAAAAAATTAAACAACTGAAGAATGCTAACGAACTCAGTTTTGAGAAAATAACCGAATTCAAGGTAAATGGTTGCAATTTGCCAGAACTTAGTATACGACAAACTAGTAAAGACAAAAATAAAGAGGTTCATCGAAACTTTGGCAAAACTGGATATGTGGTTGTGGAGTCTCTAACTCATTTTACTGTTAGAGATTTTAATGAAAATGTATCTAAAAATCGTTATATTTTAAACAAAATTATAGATTGTGTGAAATTTTGTGGGGCATTCGAGCTGGCACTACGTGGCCATGATGAAACAGCTTTGTCTGAAAATCCAGGGGTTTTTCGAGGACTTATAAACTTTGTTGAGGAGTTGGGCCAACATGCCAATTAGCAATGTTAAGTATCGAGAAATCGTTTATAAAAGGAATGTTCGGGCAAATTTTAACGAACGTGTTATTCAGCATTAGAGACCAGCAGAGTAGACCTGAACTTCAAGAGAATTTAAAGCTCAATTTAAAGATAAGATATTTATTTTTATTTTAAGGATGCCTATTTTTAAATTCCGAATATAATTCACCACGAGCTGGCACTGCTTTAGGTGAATAAATAAACAATACACGATTTTTTTTTTAAAATAACTGAATGTCTACTCGATACTGCTTGACCCTTAACGAGATCTGTAGATTCGCGGAACGTGCCGGGGATCCCCTGCTAAGTAAACCATAGTAATAAGTTGGTCAAAGTAGTGCTGCGCTAAAAGATCAAATTTCGGCTTGGGTAATGATCGTCTAAGATTCTACTTTTTTTTATTTGTGTCGAATTTCGACTAAAAAAATTGAAAAAGTCTTTAAAATTATTTATATTTATATTAAATGAAAAAATCCCTCTCAAGGGCACGATTTTATCTTTTTCTCTTTTCAGTCAAAAATTCCCGTAAAACGGGAAATTTCCCTCTGGTTGGCAACACTGTAAATTCTGTTTCATCGCCCAATTTCAAAGTGTGATTAAAACTTGGTTTGTAGGGAAATATTCCACTTTCTCTTAAACATTGCGGTATACAGAGAGCTTTTTTGGTTATCTTTTTTAAATCTTGAACTGGATTCGTTAATGATATTATGCAGTGTTTTCTTCCATAAAGCGTAAAACTTAAATATTCGCTGCATCATTCTTATCATTTCTACCTTTCTCTCCTACACTTTTTGCTTTTCAATTTGAATTTAGCTCTTAAATAAAAAATAATACTTGTTGATAAAATTAATATTGTCGAACCTTGGGCGTCCTGTATACAAAAGGTGCGAGGGTGACTTTTTGGTCTATTTGTCCTCTTTTAAACCCTATCCGTGAACATATCTTGTATAAATGATAAATATTCTTGTTCCTCTTTTTAAAGAAGCTTTTAGAGAAGCCTAAAAATTGTTAAGAACAATCCTTTGTGTACACACAATCTCTACAATCTCATATAGCAAGTATATAATTTTTATATAAAGAGAACAAAAAGATTCCCTTTGTAATGTTTGCGGTTTAACTGTCACCCCCATTCCTAATTAGCATTTTAACAACTGTGGTTTCGAATGTCGCTTTAATGTTGCTCCACTAAAAGCTTCTGGAAATGGCATAAGCCCTTTGTCAAAATGTGATAAAACTAGAGAAAATGTATATGGTTAAAAACTATAGCTTTGTCGGAAAGAGGGGGTTTATAATATGTTGTGACCCTTAAGGCATTTCACCTATTAGGATCTGTTAGTTTCGGTATTGGCTTGAGGCACAATTATTTTATTTATCTTATAAAACTAAACAAATTAATTGGTGCATTCATATTTGGTTAAAGGAACTTTTTGGCGTCTTCTGATCTATATATATATATATTTTTTTTTTTTTCTCTTGAGTTAGGGTCCTTATAACAACAACAACACAGTTTTTGCTAAGTCATATTATAAATGGACGTTTCGATTATCTTGCGATCTTCATCAGAATATACAAAGAAAATTTTCAGACATTAACATTGTGCGTTGTTTTCCTATGCTTAAGAATGCAGACACTTTGCGCTCCGATTTTAAAATTGGGGTGCAAAATAAAGATCACTTAATTCAGCTTAAGAACGCTAGTCTGTGGCCACCTGGTACCATAATTGATCCTACCAATGATTCAGTTTCACCAACCCTTATCCAAACGCCGCCCACTTCCACAGCCCATAATGTCTCATCTTCTAGTCATCAAGATGTCAATATAGATATCCCAAAGAGCCGGGGGCTGTCTCCACCAAAGCCTCAATTATTGGAATCACCAGTGACATTTGTGCCTGAGGAGGATAAGTTAGTCATGATTGGCTCTGACAGGGAGGCCATAGCAGCTTGTAGGTCATTGGCACTGGAGGGTTCTAAATTAAGCTTGGAGAAAACTGCAAGGAAAGATGATTTTTTGCAGTTTGATCCAATGACTCCACCAAGAGTGCGGCTGTCCCAAGATTCGGATAAAGCAAATGGTCGCTATATATTAGCCACATTAAGGGATCCTTCCTTACTAAAGACCTTAAGGCTATTTCTTGCTTATCTATACGACCAGCCATCTAGTGTGTATTTTGAGGGGCATACAAGTACTAGCATTAAATTATTGCTAGCTTCAGAAGGCCTTCCCAGTGACAAGGACTCCCTGCGCAAGTTGTATTATCGCTTCCACGATGCCTATGGGATTGGTTCATCTGAAGTGGACTCAGATCTTGCAGCGTATAGATCTTTCTACTCCTCGGAAAAAATTTTACGGCTCCAAAAAATTCGTGAAAGTACTGGTAAATATTATTCTAGTGGTTCACCATCAAAAAGTAAAAATTTTTAGTCAATATGACGCGAAAAGAGGATCTAGCACCCTCTAGAAAATTGACCAATAGTAATTTTAATCTTTTTTTTCTTAATATTCAGTCCTTAAGACATAAAACAGACGAATTATATCTTTTGTTAGAAGAGCTAAATTTTCCAGAAGTCATTGCCATCACTGAGCACTGGCTAAATATCAATCAACCTGTTTTTATTAAAAACTATACCACAATTGCCAGATTTAATAGAACTAATTTAACTCATGGAGGCACCATGATAATGTCTTTAAACAACGATTTTTCCGAAATATCAAAGTATAATCATTTATTATCTGAAAAAGTATTTGAATTTTCTATCGTTTATCACAATACTTATGACCTTTATATTATTTGTATTTATAGAACACCTGATGCTGATGTGCAATTATTCTGCCATAACCTTCTAAGTTTGCTCGAGTCCCTTCCTGTAAAAAGCAAATTAATCTTATGTGGCGATTTCAATATTGACTTTTCCAGTGTGTGTGCTGCTCAGGAATGTCTTCAGTCCATCTTTGAGTCATTAGGAATTGCCATGCACGTCAACTCACCAACCAGAATTACTAAGACAAGTGCCAGTACTATAGATTACGTTGTGTCTTCTTTCGATACTAGCTCCGTCGAATGTAATGTCTTAAGTGCAGGTTTCTCCGATCATGAAGCAATTTTCACAAAATTTTCAATTACATCCAAAGCCAAAAATTCCTCTAGACAAGTAGGCCGTATTTTTTCGGTTAGAAATTTCATTAATTTCAAACACCTATGTCAAATAACTGACTGGGACTCTCACACTTATGATGTCGACACTGAATTTTCTCGTTTTATAAAAACTCTAACTAATATAGCTTCTGAATCTTTTCCTCTTAGGCCTATCAAAAATAAAAGAAGTAAACCCTGGTCCACTAAAGGTTTACGTATATCTTCTAAGAACATGCGGTCACTATCTCATTTAAAGAAATTTTCGGACAGTGTCTTTTTTCATAATTATGTAAAATCATACAGAAAAATTTATCATAAGACTATTACAGCCGCCAAAGATATTTATTACAATAATAGACTTTCTAACGCCAAAAATGTAGCTAAAGAAACCTGGTCTATCGTAAATGATTTAAGAAACAAAACTCCTTTATCCAACACTATCCTTACCTCTCCTGAGGACCTAAACAATTATTTTGTAAATGTAGCCAAAGATTTGACTAAATCCGTATCTCAATCTAATGACCCAATTTCATATCTCTCTAATCATAGGGTAAACCTGCACAGTTTCTTCTTTTCACCAGTAGTTTTATCAGAACTTCGCAGTACAATTAATGATATCAAAAATAAATCTTCCTCGGGAATTGATGGGCTTACTTTAAAAATGTATTCAAGTCTGCCGGAGTGCACTCTAGAGCATCTGACTGCTTTGATAAATATGTCTTTCCAAAATGGTACTTTCCAAGCTGCCTTAAAACTGCAATAATCATACCTCTTCATAAAGGAGGTGTTTCAGAAGAAGCTTCGAACTATCGCCCAATTGCACTTCTCCCTACGCTATCTAAGATCATCGAAAGACTGGTTAAAAAAAGGCTTTTATCATTTCTGTCTAGATATGAAATACTTACAAAACATCAATTTGGATTTTTAAGTAACAAATGCACAAGCGATGCCATGTTTTCCCTTCTTAATAGAGTTTACTCTAGCCTAAACAACCATCACGCTACGGCAACAATTTTCTGTGATTTTTCCAAAGCTTTCGATTGTGTGAATCATAATATATTAACTAACAAGCTGCAGTACTATGGATTTAGAGGGGCTCCTCTCGATTGGTTTAAGTCATATCTTAGCAACAGAAATCAAGTTGTGAAAGTTGACAACAGGATGTCTTCTTGTAGGCCAATGGAATATGGAGTGCCTCAAGGCTCGGTACTAGGCCCTATCTTGTTTCTTCTGTTCATAAACGACATGGCTAATTTAAACATTAGTGGAAAAATATGTCTCTTTGCGGACGATACCAGCTTTACGTGGGGCCACCCAGATGTCACGGACCTACATAGGATTGTATCTAATGACCTAATCACCATTAAATCCTGGTGCGATTCTAATCTCCTATGTTTGAACATCTCTAAAACGAAAGTCTTGTCTTATAAAAACACGCTGCAACCTTTTGACCTTAATGGCACCACTATTGATGTCGTAAACTCTGTAAAATTTCTAGGGCTTCTTGTAGATGATTCTTTAAAATGGGATCCACATATCGACGCTTTATCAAGGAAGTTGGGTTCTGCTTGCTTTGCGTTAAGATCTGTTTCCGAGGAGCTTAGCTTTTCTACCTCTAGAACTGTTTATTTTGCTCTTGTTGAGTCGCACCTCAGATATGCTATTCCATTCTGGGGTACATGTTGTGCGACTCAATTTGATCGAATTTTTATACTACAAAAAAGAGCTGTTCGTTACCTACTGAGACTTAACAGTAGAACTCACTGCGGAGATTTCTTTAAAAGATATAAAATACTAACCCTTCCTTGCTTATTCATTTTGGAATCGGTTTGCTTAATTCGTAAGCATGCACCTGCTCTATTAGAGAGACCTTCTCACAACTATCCTCTCAGAAACACTGAGCACGATCTCTATCTTCCAACCCCACACTCAGAGTTAATTAAAAGATCAGTAATCTACAATGCAAAAAAAATGCATAATCACCTGCCATTTAACATCAAATCCATAATATCTCTGACTTCATTTCGCAAGGCTTTGAAATCATTCTTACTGGAAAGCGCCTTCTACACCGTGAACGAGTTTTACAACACATAAATTTATCCTTATGAACCCCTAGTGTGATAGTTGCCATTACCAACCATTTTTACCGAATTTTGTATATGTATTTTTTTAATTGTTTCGTACTTTTTTATTTTTTATTTTTTACTTTGCTTTATTATTTTTTTACATTATATTTATGAAAATGTTTATAACATAGTACGACTGACAAAGTACATTTCTAATGTACTTCTTTTAGGATTCTATTATATTAATATTCTAAATTCTTGATTTAAATATTATTTTTCTATAATATTTATGATGTGTTTTTGTTTTGTTTTGTTTGCTAATTTTGCAGCTTTGTCCACAAAATTGTAAAATTTTTTTGACAATAAAGCATTTATTTATTTATTTATTTATATTTAACATATAGACTTTAAAATTAAATAAAAATCTCTTAACTTTTACAACAGAAAATTTGAAAAATTAGATGTTACATGTAACACATTTAGAAAATTAAAATAAAATAGTATAATATTCATGATACAAGACTAGACGGAGACAAATAAGGTGGTAATAAAGGAATAATTGAAATTTATGTTATAAAAGGGTCCAACTCACCCTTTTATAACATAAATTTCAATTATTATATATATATATATATATATATATATATATATATATATATATATATCTGAATTTCTCTTGGGTTAGGGTCCTTATAACAACAACAACACAGTTTTGCTAAATCATATTATAAATGGACGTTTCGATTATCTTGTGATCTTCATCAGAATATATAAAGAAAATTTTCAGACATTAACATATAGACTTTAAAATTAAATAAAAATCTCTTAACTTTTACAACAGAAAATTTGAAAAATTAGATGTTACATGTAACACATTTTTAATAACACATTAAAAAAAAAGAAAATAAAATAGTATAATATTCATGATACAAGACTAGACGGAGACAAATAAGAAACTAATATTAAAATATGTATTTATTTGTGGTAATAAAGGAATAATTGAAATTTATGTTATAAAAGGGTCCAACTCAGTTTTATAATTTTTACTTCCCTCGTAAAAGTAAAGTATTGTAATCTTGAAAAATCACCCTTATAGATTTTGTCAGATCTTCACGTTTCAGGGTCTCTAGATGCCGAGAAACATATTTTCTCAATTCCGTCGGTCTGTCTATCGGTCTGTCTATCGTTCTGTCTGCATGTCTGTCTGTCGATTGGCGATATAGCTAAAAAAACTACAAAACAAACAAACAAAACAAAAGTATATTATATATATATATATATATATATATATATAAAACATATAAAATATTTCGACAAGTCAGTGCTTTTATTTTTAAAATGTAAATTATCAATTTACCAAATCGTAAAACACACGTTAGAATATAGCATAACATTGCAAACAGTAAATGAATCATGATAACCTTATAAAAGTAAACAAACACACATGTACGAGGTGAATAATTTCGATGACATTGAAATCAAAATTGCAACTATGCGACCTTAAACTCTATGTTGTTATAGTTATACAAATAATTGTGATGTTAAACAGAAGGTATATTGAACTAGTGCAGAATGTAGTATACAAAAAGAATTAAATTGTTTTTAATCCAATACCTAACAAAAATAATTAAGTTTTAAGTGAATGTTCGACAGTTCTTTTCCCTATATAATGATTTACAAAATTCTATGCTATGAGTTAGGACATGACTCACAAAAGATTTAAGTAAACAAGCGAGTTTAGTGACAATTTAAAGAGACTTACTCACTGAAAAAAAAATCATTAACGCTGTAAAGTGGTCTCTCAATGAGGTATGCTTTGGTGTTTTTTCGAAATTGTGCAAGCATAGGGATAGATTTTAAATGTACTGGCAGATTGTTGTAAAGTTTTATGGCGTTGTAAATAATTGATTTTTTTATTAATTCTGTGGAAGGAATGGGAAGATAAATATCATGCCTAGAGTTTCTGGTAGGGTATACATGTTGTGGCCTTTCTGGGAGGGTGTTTATATGTTTTCTCAGCAAACATACCGTTTCCAAAATAAATAATACAGGAAGTGTTAATATTTCATGTTTTTTGAAATAGTATTGGCAGTGAGCTCTATTATTTAGACCAAACAAATAACGAATGGCTCTCTTTTGAAGCATAAAAATACTACGAAATTGCTCGGTGGTACAGCAGCCCCAAAAGGGAAGGCCATAGCGGAGGTGGGATTCAAATAAAGAGAAATAAGTAAGTCTGGCAGAAGGAACGTCTAGTTCTTTTGAAACTGATCGAATGGCGAAGCAGGCGGTAGAAAGTTTTTTAGTTAAGGTGTCAATATGATTAGACCATTTTAGGTTGCTATTTATATTTAAACCCAGGAATTTAACCGACTCTACGTATTCAATATTGCTGTTATGTACCTGAAGTGGTTGTAAAGTTCCCTTATAAGATAACGCCACCGTTTTATCGACGTTAAAACAAAGCATATTGGAATCGGACCAAGCCTTAATTATAACCAAGTCTTTGGAGATACTAGAGTGTAAAGACGTTGTATCAAAATCACTCCATGTTATGCTTGTGTCATCAGCAAAAGGGAGATTCTTCCATTAATTTTAAGGTTCGTGATATCATTAATGTATAACAAAAAAAGAATAGGTCCCAAGACTGAACCTTGAGGAACTCCACTTGTAATCAACTTACAATCAGAATCGGAACCATTAGCCCTTACAAGTTGTTGCCTTTTTCCAAGATAAGATTTGAACCAATTTAAAGAAGTACCACGAATTCCATAAAAATGTAGTTTGTTTATCAGAATTTCATGACTAACACAATCAAAGGCTTTCGCATAGTCACAAAAAACTGAGGCAGTTGGGTGGTTGTTATTGAGAGATGAGTAGACGCCTCTAAGCAACGTGAACATGGCGTCACTGGTGCACTTGTTGGGTAGAAATCCGAACTGCTCCGGGGATATTATCTGATGTTTCAGGAGAAATGGCATAAGACGGTTCTTCAGTAGCCTTTCGATGATTTTTGATAGCACTGGTAGTAGTGCAATTGGGCGATAATTGCAAGAGTTAGTTTTTTCGCCGCCTTTATGAAGTGGAATAATTATAGCTGTTTTAAGGCAATCAGGGAATACACCTTTTATAAAGGACTCATTTATTAATGTTGTAAGGGCCTCTATGACTGGGAGTGGCAAGTTCAGGAATATTCTAATTGATAGGCCATCAGTGCTACACGAAGATTTACTTTTAATATTATGTATTACCTTCAATAGTTCAGTGTTGCTAACGGGACTTAAGAAAAAGCTATCAGCTAAATTTTTTGAAGGAGGGAGAAACGAAAGAGGGTCCAAACTTGGCGAGATACTAGAGGTGACATTTTTGCTTACATTAATAAAATAATCATTTAGATCATTAGCCCCTGGCAAGTTCTGAGTCACAGGGTTTGATTTGTTTCTGAGGTTATTGATGATGGACCAGGTTTCTTTTGAAACGTTATTAGAGTTTGTTAGACGTTTTCGGTAGTGTAATTTTTTTGCTGACTTAATAAGAGTAGTGTAGATCCTCCTATAATTAGAGATATAGTCGAGAATAAGAAAGGAGTCGGTGAATTTTTTTATATATGAGAGCGAGCGCATATTTTTAGCAGAAATTCGTATTCCTTTCGTGGTCCACGGTTTATGCCGCTTAGGTTTGATATTCTTAAGCGGGAAGGCCTTGTTAAAAGCACTTAAAGTTTTATTTAAAAAAGTTCTGAAGTTTGTGTTGACATTATCAGATTCAAAATTCCAATTGGTGTTAAAGCAAATATTATGAAATACTGAGAAATTTGCGGCCGAGAAAATTCTGCCCCGATGGCGAGATCTTGGTAAGGGCCTAATAGGTAAACTAAACCTGGAAATTACCGCCTCGTGATCGGAAAGACCTGAGTTATAGACCTGTGATTGCACCTCTGATGGAGAAAAATCAGACGCCATGTAATCGATGATAGAAGAAGAGTTTTTTGAAATTCTAGTTGGCGAGGATACATGCATTGAAAGACCGAAAGAGTCGAATATAGAAATTAGATATTTCTGGATGGCACAAACAGTAGCATAGTCAATATTAAAGTCTCCGCATAGAATTTTTTTACCTTTAATCGGTAGGCTGTCTAGCAAACTTACCTATTGACTTCACATTTTGGTCTGAAATTAAGGGTCATATGGGGATGATTTTGGTAAAAATTCAATATGTCGCAACAAAATAGTGGCCTAGTGAAATGTTAAAAAAATTATTATTAAAAAACTGCTTATCCAATTTATCTCAAATTTTTCACAAACACCAAGTATTATGTCGGAATCAGCTGATAACATTTTGGTACGAATCCAAGATGGCGGCTTAATAAAATGTTTAAACATTTAGGCTGAAAAAATTGCTTAATTTGATTAAATTGATGTCATAACTAATTGTGGTCTAGAGATCAACTAGTGAAATTGTGGTACTGATTCAAGATGGCAGCCAAGCAAAATGTTTGTAATCGTGAAAAAATCACCCTCTCAGGTTTTACATATCTTCACGTTTTAGCATTCCTAGATGCCAAAAAATATGTTTTATCAATTCCGTCGGTTCGTCTGTCGGTATGTCTCTCAGTTCAAGGCATAGCTTAAAGACTACTTATCCGATTGACTTCAAATTTTGGTAAAATATTAAGGATCATATGGGGATGACCTGGTAACATTTTGGTAAAAATCCAATGCGACAAAACTAAATGGCGGCCTAGTGAAATGTTAAAAAAATTATTATTAAAACCTACTTATCCAATTTATTTCAAATTTTGCACAAACATCAAGTATTATGTTGGAATAAACTGGTAATATTTTGGTACGAATCCAAGATGGCGGAACAAAATAGCGGCTTAATAAAATATTCAAAAATTCAGCCTGAGAGAACTGCTTAATGGATTTATTTTAAATTATGTGCTGTTACTAATTGTAGTAGGTTCACCTAGTGCAATTGTGGTACTAATTCAAGATGGCCGAATAAAATGGCGGCCAAATGAAATGTTTATAATCGACAACCATTAAGTTAAATTTACATAGGTGAGTAAACCAAACAGTGTTTAAATAATATTATCTCAAATATTATTCAATTGATAATTAATGCACTATAATAAAGTAGAACTAAACAAGCTAAACTTGAAGTAATTATTACTTTTAAACAAATATTTTTTTCGGGGTACCTAGTTATATATTAGTAATTAGATAAATACATATTTACTTTAACGTTTTAGATATATTTTGAATTTTATCTTTATCAATTCTAAACCAACCTTTGTCTTAGTAGAAATACAAATTCAGATGTTTGATCGCCACTGGAAATTATATTTGGCTCCCTTTCTCAGCAAATAAAGACCATTTCAGTTTTCCTACTGACCGCCCAATTTTAAACTAAGATATGTAGGCTTGACCAAAATAACACTAGAAAAGTTTGTCTCTGATAAAACGATACACCCGACTTATGAGACTGCAGTCGACTTTATCTGTGTTTTATTATTATAGATAATATTTTCAAAATGTCTGCTAACTTGATCTAATACTTAAAGCGAGTTTTCCAAGTATTTTGTGACCTTGAAAATCTATTATACTGTTTTCTGAACACTGTTTCTTTTAATTTTCTTTCTCTCCAGGTGTATATTCCTTGTCAATTTATAAAATCTGTTTATAACTGAAACATCCTTAGGTAATCAACTACTAATGCAGACGTACGAAAATAATCACAAAGATGGTAATAAAAACTGCTATCGTAATGTTATACGACTCTAGAAATGGAGCTAAAAGATCCCTTTTGTGATATTTGAGGTTTATTTCAGAGCGTCAGCTATAATGTTACTGTCCATTCCAGCTTTCAAATTACCATTTTAACGACACTAGTTTCGGATGTCCATTTAATCCTGCGTCATGGAAAGTTTCTTGGGTTGGCATATGTCCTTTGTGAACACATGATAAAACTAGAGGGAATTATATGGGTCCAAATTATAATTCTGTTAGATAATGCCTGTTTATTCCGTGTTGGGATTCGTAGAGCTTTACCTCTATTATGTCACAAGGATTGGGATCGGACATATTTTACGATTTCGTTGTAATAATGGATACGTAATTTATTATCTCAGGTGTAAATTAATTCATGTCCATAACTTTGGGAGGTACTTTATTTCATAGAAATATAAAAATCGGTAAATTTCCTTTACCCGGAACTTCACTCGTTATGAATTTTGCATTTTATTGAGAGTACTGAAGTGTGACCCAGTTCAGTTCAGTACATAATCCACCATTTTGTACCATCATATTGGATTCCTACCAATATTTTACCAGTTTCTACCTATGCCACACTTAATTTTTGAGCATAATTTAAAATAAATTCAATAAGTAAGTAGTTTTGATATTGACACATACCGCCATTTTATAATGTTGAATTCGTACCAGTTTATCCCAATGTCATATTTAATTTTTCTGCAAAATTTATAGTTATATAGGATTTTTTTACACTGATTTAAAAAATATATATTTTGCCGCCGTTTTGTTGCGCCATCTTGAATTTATACCACAACTTTAATTGTTTGTCTCTATATCACAGTTTATGCTTGCACAAAATTTGGAAATATTTTGACAAAAATCTAATATGCCTTAACAAGATGGCGGGCTAGTGAAACGTTAAAAAAATGATTACCAAAAAGAAATAAATATCTAATTTACCTCAAATTATAAATAAAAATCAAGTGTTACATACCATGAATTAGTAACATTTTGGTATGGATTCAAGAGAGCGAAATAAAATGGCAGCCTAATAAAATATTAGAAAAAAATTTTTGTGAGTGTTTCAATCGGTCAGTATAGCTTGCTGTTCTTTTATCCGTGTGCCAAATTTTAAATCGGTCGCATTAGCAATTTTCGAGTGAAATGCAAAAAACACTAGATTATCTGTCCGCCTTCCCCCACCACTTTTTCTTATAAGGTCAGATAGTCCTTTATGGCGACTACCTACAATTTTAATGTTCTAATCTAATTCCTATAAATGAAAATTCCTATTTTTAACCACCCTCACTTTCTTAACACTGAGTATATTGTTGGGAGTATACGTTAGTTAGTTTATCCAGTTTTGTTATTGTAATTACTCTATTATCAGCAAAATACTTACTATGCGTTAAAAATGTCATAATAAAGACAATAATTGTAAGCTTTACTTGGACGACATTATTTTCAAAAAAAACATAGATTTAATCAAAATATGCACTTTATATTATAAATATTTAACAGAAAACATCCCTCAAAGTGTCAAACAGATTTCTTGAAAATAACATCTAACATAAATTATGCACAATTTTTTATTTTAAGTGTTTTATAACTGCCCATTAAATTTATTTTGAAACCAAAACTTTGCACCAAGAACAAAAACTGTGGAAATGGAATCGATATTCTTCCACATCGGTATTTATTCGTACCAAAAAAATCATCCACTTACTTATTTTTAAATATTACAAAATATATAAATAAATAGAAAAATCGAATTTGCTGATTACAAAAAGTCGAGAAATCAGAGACATATATGTCTCATTCTCTTTTGTGATGTGAGAGTATAACAGTGTATAATATTTAAGTTTTTCACACACACGCCAATGGCAATAGTGAAATGATTATAACATGCGCTAAAACCCTTTCTACATTATATTAAAACACAATGTCTCCAAGTTCTCCAATATTTTAATAACGTCCTGCTTAGAAAAAAATTAAAATATTTCGAGTACATCTCTGAGTTCTCCGCCTAGCTAATGAGGTTCCTTTAAATACGTTTATGAATGAAAATTACTGAAATGCAGTATCTGATTGCTTGTTAATTTGTGACACCAGTCTTTCTTTTGAGATTTTTAAAGTGTTACAATATTGATGTATTTTTTTTCTTTTTTGGTACACCTGGCACATTTCTAATGATTTCTAAATAGAACTTGGTACATGGTATGCTATAAATAATGTCAATAAAGCGACTAAATAAGAAAAGCGTTAGAAAAATCTAACGTTAACTTTTTACAACAACGACAATGGCCCTATTTTGTTTGATAATCTTTTGCGTTCTCAAATGTTTGCACTGTGTAGAAGTTATTTAACAAAATATCCATTCTCGCATAGGTCACAATGCATATAGGACATGAAAAAATTTTTGAAATTTTACAACTGTATTCACTAATAAGGTTTAAATTTAGACCAAGCCTAACTTGGCAGTTGTAAGTTTAAGATGCCATTTTTGACAATTGTCACAATTACAAAATATCAGTAACATAAGCGAAACACAACTGGCGGACTAAGAGCTTTAAGTAACATGGTAACTAGACCTAGTCTAACTCTTAAACCTTTTTAGTGAATACGGGGGTTAATATGATAAGGCATTATGATTTAAGAAATCAAAAAGTTACATAATTAATTTAACTATTTTATTGACGTCAGTCATAGTATAGTGTGTACCAAATTTGTTTAAAAATCTCTAGACATTTTGTTTTAATCAGGTGTTTTGGTTCAAAATATAATTATTTAATTATCTTGATTCGGGATGCCATGTTCTCGTATGGTAGGACCATGGTTGCCATTATGGTGTATATTATCCTGATGGTGATTATTTAGTTGAACCAAAAAGTCGTATTTTCCCGCGTAGGGTTTTGTTTGCAATGTATTGTGCCCCGTAGAAAATTCTAAGTCGAAATGGACCGACCTGCAGTCGTCCAAATCAATAATTAGGTTATTTATCTCTTAGGTCCCAGGTTGACTATATTTTGCTAGCTTAAAGTTTCGATTGAAGAACTAGAAACCATTGTTACACTTATTAGGTTTTGATTAAGTTCTAGAGTGGTATGGCAGTAAATGTGGTGCAAAGAGCGGCGACGTCGGTTGACCAATTCGTGAGGCAATTTTTATTCATCATGTAAAACCTCGGGGTCGCCTTGACGAGTAGTTTTAATTAGCCTTTCCTTATTAGGAAACCCGTTCGTGATATCTAATAGTGTGTTTGAACAACTAGGACCATTTAAGGATTTTTTATTATCTACTGTCCAAGTTCTGTTTTGTACAGAGGTAAATAATTCAGGGTTAACGCCCAATGAATTCACCGAGGTTTTGCCATCATTTACCCGTGTATTTCCTGAGTAATGAGTACTCGCCCCAAAGAAATTAGCTAACGCGGTGAACTCAAAAAGGGGAACAAAGTCACTGGATTTGGAATAAGCCGTGTTATACCATATTTGGAAAAATTTTTGTCCAAATATGGTATTTAGGTTTTTAATAAACAAATCTAACTAGGGTTAGACCGTGTTATGGGAGTAGCGATGGGGAAGATTAAATGGGAAAAATTAAGTCGCGGTAAGTGCACTACTACTAAAACTATCAACGCGGACATTGAGTGGATAGCTAAAAAACTAAATTTAAAAATCTTTCACGGGACCTGCAGTTTAGTTTTTATACTTCTTAATCACTCACTTAGGTATCTGATTAAACTCGATTCGTTTTCACATAAAATGGTCTAAGGTGAATGTTTTTAATCATTCACCAGTTTATTTCGTTCTCACCATGAATACAAATTTGAAGTTTTTATTCACTAAAAGTTTAAATTTAAATATTTGTAACGAAATGTCCTGAGGGCAGCAGGATTCCTTTGATATAGGAATAATATTTTACAAAACTTTAACGTCCTGTGGAGGACGATATTTCCTCTTTATCTTCGAGGAAAAAGTTAAAAATAATTTGTCAAAACTAGTTGCTTTAATAGGTTTTTTTTTAAGATAAATTCTTTTTTTTACAAGGCAATAAATCCTTTTTGTATTTTATTACAAAAGGAAATCATTTTGACTATTTATCTTTTCTGAATAAAAAATTGAATTCTTTCAGGAAGTTTGATCAACAGTAAAAGTTATGGTACCAGTGGGGATCGAACCCGCACCTCTGGATCGCTAGTCCGTTGCTATAACCAATTGCGCTATTGTATCAGTGATAATCAATTCGTTAGAACTTGTACAGATTTAAATCCACCAGTATCATAACCATTGTTGATCTTGAAAAAATATTGAAGTTATTTTAAAAATCACAAGTTTTTGTCAAGTAAAAATTGTAAGTAAAGTTATATAATAAACGCCCTTACAACTACCTTATTCCACTCCATGCCTGACGCAGCTTCGAAAAAGGAGTCTCGCGAAAAATTGATAAAATTATGAGTTAAGTTTTTATACAAACATGGTACTAATGCTCATATTTCAGTCAGTTCTGTACACTGAGACAATAGTCTGAGATAAGCTCAAATCGACTTTTCAAAGCTAGATTTTCACAAACGGTTTACAAGAGAGCGTTTCTTAAATCACTAAAATTCTTAAAATTAGAGTTGCTCAATCAAGGGTAGATCTAACGCAGAGTAAAATTACGGGAAATAAGAAATTCGCCGGAGAGATTTCAAAAAATTAAAATTAAAAAATTAGTAGTATAATAAATAAACAAACTATATTTGTTCAGTAATTTCCACTAGGCTGTTTGACAGCTCTTTCGACACACTGTGTCTTTTTTCAAAAATCAGGACTGACTGTTAAACGGAAATAAATTAGCGGAAATAACTAAACAAATATTGTTTGTTTATTTATTATACTAGTGATAACGAATTTCCATCAAGTAACGGCTAACTCGACAAATTATTTAAAAAATTTGCTTTAAAATCTTACAAGTGAATGCAAGCTCGCGAATGAACACTAAAAATCGTGATCTGACTGGGATGTTTTTCGGTTAAACACTGAGGACTAATAGTAGCTTGAAAATACTCGAGACAGACTAAAGGCGAATACTTGAATTTTTTCTAGGCGAAAATTTTAACTGAAAATGTCTTCTTTTTCTTGTGATTAATCCCTGGGCAGTATACAAGGCTTTTAGGAGTGCATACGGTATTGGGTGAATCCATAGACAAGATCGTACTAAGACACCAAGTGCAACTGTGCCTTTTCAGAATCAACTCGTTGAAAGCAAAGAATGCAAGTATGTACTCAATGTGCAAGTTCTTGTCGATGTCTTCGGCAATATACGTGTTGACGATACAAATCACCGAAACTACGCAATCATTTTCTCGAGAATGCGTGCTATTTATGCCCGAATCTGCCCATACCATTTGCTTCCTCCGTTTGAACCAACAGCGGCGAATCAGGAATTTTCAAGGAAGCAGATCGGTCAAGATTTTCCACGCTGTTTGAGGGTTGCGAAATGAGCTCCCGTGTTCCTGGTTATCCCGGGTTTCAGGATGCTTGAATGAAACCTTTTTGAAACAAGTAAATTCATTTAAGTTGTTTGCGTTTGCTTTTATCATTATCCATGCAGCGAAGTTGGTTTCGTGGCGGAAATGTTATTTTTTGGATTTGTAATTTGACCATCTTCACCAGATCGAAATAGGCATTTGCAATGAGAATTATAAAAATAGTTATTTAGGTAAAAGATTGTCCGTATATTTCTATTTTCTGTGACGTCTTCTTCGAAGAGATAGGATAAAGTTAGGATTTTTCATCGATCAACTGATTGGCGTCCCTTCGGTGTGAAAAATATATTTCTAAACATCTGGAATGCTTTCTAAGTGAATGGGTGTAATTAAATAGGGCTTTTTTTGTTAATGAACTTTTGGGCGCCCGCCCTTTGTTTAGCGAGGACGTGAAAATTTGTATTTTGAAGACATCCTTTTAGGTAGGAAAAGTTAACAAAACAAATTTTTAAAAATGCTTTCCAAGTGAAAGGGTGTAATTAAACAAGGCTTTTTTGTTAATGAACTTTTGGGCGTCCGCCCTTTGTTTAGCGAGGACGTGAAAATTTGTGTTTTGAAGACATCCTTTTAGGTGGGAAAAGTTAACAAAACAAATTTTTAAAAATGGAAACTATTTACTTGCATGCTCGTGGTTTTTTGATATATTTTCAATGATTATCTTAGGGGTGCGTCAAAAAAAACTAAAAAATGTTAAGGTTTTAATCCACTGTACCTGGGAAACGATACTCTTACAAGTCACTGTTTATATGAACTTTTTTTTATGAGATATGGTTATATTTTATGCATATCATGTTCTGCCTAATATTTTTAAGTCACAAACATAAATATAAAGTAAAATAGGGATATATTTTACCTTGAATACATCGACATATTAGTACGCAATCATCCTTCAATAATATTTGCCTTTAGGGCACGAAACTCCTTAAGAAGATACCGAAATTAATTTAAATTTAGGATTCGCTGCTGCACATAAATCACATTATATCTGCAGTGTGGCTGGACGATATGGGTTACCGACAGAAACTTCTATTCAAGCGAACAATTCGTAAAAGTTGTCGGAAGTATTGTAATCGTGAAAAAATCACCCTCCGAGATTTGTTCACATCTTTACGTTTCAGAGTCCCTATATGCCGAAAAACATGTTTTCTCAATTCCGCCGGTCTGTCTGTCTGTCGGTCTATCTGTTCTCGGCATAGCTAAAAAACTACTCACACGATCATATGGGGATGACATGACATTTTGGTAAAAATCCAATAAAAACAAAAACAAAATGGAGGGCTAGTGAAATATTAAAAAAATATTACTAAAAAGTGCTTATCCAATTTATCTAAAATTTTGCACAAATATCAAGTATTATGTATAGTCCAGGAGGCAGTGAATTTTTTTGGTACTTATTTTCCTAGTTACAGTATATGATTTACTATCTCTTAGTAACACAAAACAACAATTTTTGAGTCTGGCTAAAATTGTCGGGTGGGTTCAATAGAAAAATCAAAAAACCAAGTTAACTTATTTTCTCAGTAAAAAAAATGTCACGTGCACTAGAATAGAGCATACCATTTATGAAAATAGCAGTCTGGCTTATCTCAGATGGAGGAAAGTAAGTCTGGCTGGAATTTTTCGGATTCAAAAATTGCACTGATTTTTGGGATCCGTAACCTTTATTTTCCCACGCTTGAAATTCAACGTATATATTGATACATTTACAAGCTATCATTAAAAATAAGTCTGGCTGATTTACGGAATTGGCAAATGAGTCTGCTGGCATCTTCAAAATTGCAAAAATAGAAAAAAATTTTCTCTCATTTTTCCAGGTTTGAAAATTTGTCACATGGTAGATTATACTATAATTTGACAGAAAATTTGCGTCTGGCTGTCATTTACAGTCACGAAAGCCTTGCCAGACTCACAAGTCATATAGCGGAATAAGGGTAGGTAGAGAGCAGCGTGCGTATGCATTCAGGTATAAAGACGCTGGAATGCGCGTTGCCTACCTACGGTCGGAGTCTTTGTATAAGGCTTGGTCCCTGGTCTTCCTATCTCTGTCAGTTACATTGGTTTTATAATACCATATGAGATATAGCTATATATACAGTTGAGCAGCTGTGGCCTGTGGGCCACATGGCCACGTATACCGTAGTATACTAGGTTTTAGATGCGTAATTTTCGAAGGCAACTGGCTGGGAGCATTCCAACGGCAGTGTGACCCTAGTATTTGTGGAAAAAAAGACGTGTGTGTAACATTTGGGAAACGTAATGGCGCCAACGTCATTTTTTTGTGTTATATGCCGGAAAACGACGCACCCCATTAAGATATTTTCAGAATTAACTCTATCGAAATGTGCCGAAGTGTTAGTGATTCGCAAATTCTTCGTCAATTGTTTTATTGCAAATTGAATTCTCTACAGAATGAGTTCTCAGACATCTTCTCGAATTTTCATAGACTTTGGCGTTCTAAGTTACGTTCCCGTGAGAAATGCAATTCTGCATTTATGCACTTGCAATTCTTAGACTTTTATCTTTTCGTTCTCATGCAACATAAGCATTACTGAACTTATAAATATAACTAAAATGCATTTTGTAGTCAGTTCTCTTTGTACGCTTATGAAATAAAATTGATTTTTTAAAAATAATTTCTCGTGTTTCGAGTTGTTAACTGGCGCAGTCGGTAGGATTATTGCCAACAGTCGCGCATCGTGCGTATTTTCTGGTTTCGTCTCAACGATTCGTGGCCAAAATCGGACAATTAAAAAATCTTCAGGGTGTACCAAGAAACTCAAAAATTGACCAGGGATTTGGAACAGCATCGTCCAGCGTCCTATTGGTGCGAGTTTGGGAACACACATCGTCCCACCCTCATAGCAGCTAACCAGGGAAAGGACCACATCGCCTCTCCTATTGGACCCTAGTTTAAGAATGAGAATTGGAATTATCTTCAGTACATTGCTGTAAGTGCTTCCTTTCAATTTTCCTTATTTCATTTTATTTTTATCCTATCTTAAATATTGATATTTACGTCTCTTGTAATTCCGCAAACTGGAAGATTTAACATCAGCTTTTGGAAATTTAAATTGTGAAAGAAATCTAACACCTTTTTCTAATTTAATTCAAATAAGTAAAATAATGACTACTGAACCTAATTTACAACTAGTCAGATATCAGGCAGACAATATTCCCTTATTTGATGGGAATCCAAAACAAATAAACAGATTTATTAATGCTTGTGATAATTCTTATAATAATCATAGAAATAAAACTGACAATAATGCACCTATAAATGTATGTTTACACGATACTATATTAAGTAAACTTGTAGGTAGGGCAGCCGATATTATTTGTTCTAGAATAGAATTAAATACATGGCCCGCAGTAAAAGCTGCAATAATTTCGACTTTTTCAGATCATAGATCGATCGATTGTATTATTCAAGATATAATAACGTCCAAACCGGAAAAAAATGAAACACCGCAACAATTTATATATATATATATATTATATATATATATATATATATATATGGAAGCTCTAAAACTTTTAAAAATTAATGAATACGGAAATTTAGTATTAAAAACCTTCATAAACGGTCTAAACTACCATATGCAACTTGTGGTTAGATTAAAAAATCCAGTTACTTTAGAAGAGGCAATGAGCTGTGCCTTGGAAGAAGAAAATTTTATGTATTATAAGAACCGTAGTAACATATTACCAAAAAACCCAAATTTTAATTCACAAAAACCAAAAATAAATTTGCCTACACAAGCACATTATCCTGCTAATGTGAGACCAATATTTTCGAATTACCCCGTTCAGCAATTTTCAAATTTTATGCCTTCTTATAAACAACCAATCCCAAATTTTAATAATGGAAATAATCAATTTATGAGCTTTGGACAATTTAGGCAACCCGCAAATAATTTTAGACAATCGAATTTCCCAAATCAAAATTTTATGCAAAGAAACACTTTTACCCCAAGACCATCTTTTAACCCCCAAAATCAACGCCCAACTTCTTCTGGAATATCACGCCAACAAAAGCCTGAGCCGATGGATACTTCTTCAGGGAACACAATCCTTAGAAGAAACCAACAACCACATTCTTCACAACGTAATATTGTTGTAGAAGAACTATATAATCAATCAGTCGAATCGATAAATGCAGATAATGATCAAAATGAAAATTTTCAAACTAGCAATGCTGAATTTCAATATTATTACCCAGAATACACCGATAATTCGCAATATTCGTATAATGACTCCAATACCGAATTTTCTTGTCTAGAAAATAACCCTTATGAAAATCAAATTGATTTTAATGAAGAAAATTTTCAGGAGAACCAAATTTCCAACAACCAAACATAATACTTTTAAATAATTATACAAATTCAGATTTACCAGTAATTTTCATACCCGAAATCAAAGCAAAATTTTTAATTGATACAGGTAGTGGCAAAAGTTTTATAAAGCCTAATTTAGCATACAAAATTTATGCAAATTTCATTTTTTTGGAACCTTTCTCAGTAAGGACAGCCCACGCTACGTCCATTCACAATGAAGTAATTAATATACCAATATTTCCTTGTTTTAATCATACAGGTAATCATAAGTTTTATCTTTTTGATTTTTCACCTAAATTTGACGGACTTTTAGGAATTGATTTTCTAACACATATTGGAGCGAATATAAATTTAAAACATTGTTCTTTAGATACTCAATTTGTAACATTGCCTTTATATTATCATAATAATATATCAAATATATATATATATATATATATCGAAATAATAATTCCCCACGCACATGTCAAAGAATCAAACTGCCTGTAAATCAATCGAATGGTTTAGGTATTTTAAAATATACAGATTTTGGGTGCGCAGAGATGCCAGAAGCTTTAGTACAAGTCATTGACTCCTACGCAACAACTATAATTACGAATAGTCGCGAAAACCCAGTTAAAATAAAAATATTTAATCCCATAGATATCGAAACCATAAATGAAGTAGAAAACAACTTCATAGAAAAAATGGAAACCGATACAGAAATAAATGAATATATGGATAATACACAAAAACAAATTAAACATAAAATAAACCTAACCGATGACACACCTATATATACAAAGACTTATCGATATCCCGAAATTCATAAAAAAGAGGTTAAAACCCAAATTAACAAAATGTTAGAGAACGGTATCATTCAAAACTCAACGTCACCGTGGAGTAGTCCAATTTGGATTGTCCCAAAAAAGATGGACGCGTCCGGTAAACGCAAATGGCGTATCGTTTGCGATTTCCGTAAAATCAATGAACGCAGTATTGATGATAAATTTCCTTTACCAAATATATCGGATATTCTCGATAAACTCGGAAAATCTCAATATTTCACCACATTGGATCTAGCAACCGGTTTTCATCAAATAGAAATGGAACCGAATGATATCCCTAAAACAGCCTTCTCAACCGATACAGGTCATTATGAATTTAAACGCATGCCTTTTGGCTTAAAAAATGCGCCCTCTACATTTCAGCGAGTCATGAACAACGTCCTTCGGGGACTTCAAAATGAAATCTGTTCTGTATATCTTGATGACATAATAATTTTCTCTACGTCACTTCAAGAGCACATCGATAGATTAAAATCCGTTTTTGATAGACTTAGAGAATCCAATTTAAAAGTGCAGCTAGGCAAATCAGAATTTTTACACAAAGAAGTTGCTTATTTAGGTCACAAAATTACAAGCGAAGGTGTAAAACCTAATCCTGATAAAGTCATCGCAGTTAAAAATTTCCCCATACCAAAAACCCAAAAAGACGTTAAGTCATTTTTAGGACTAGCCGGATATTATCGTAGATTCATCAAAGACTTCGCAAAAATCACAAAACCCCTTACATTATGTCTCAAAAAAGGAGCGAAAGTTGAACACTCACCAGCCTTTATTCAATCCTTTAACCATTTAAAAGAATTGCTTATTAATGCTCCAATACTAAAATACCCTGATTTTGAAAAACCTTTTGTCCTTACGACAGATGCCTCAAATGTAGCCCTAGGCGCTGTTCTCTCTCAAGGCAACCCGCCAAATGACAACCCTGTAGCATTCGCGTCGCGCACTCTAAATGAAACAGAACAAAAATACTCAACGATTGAAAAAGAACTTTTAGGAATCGTTTGGGCATGTAAATACTTTAGACCTTACCTTTATGGCAAAAAATTTAAAATATATACTGACCATCGCCCATTAGTATGGTTATTTAACCTCAAAGAACCAAATTCGAAATTAGTACGTTGGAGGCTAAAACTTGAAGAGTATGATTATGAAATAATCTACAAAAAAGGGAAACAAAACACTAACGCTGACGCCCTTAGCCGAATTCAATTAAACGCAATCGAATCCGAATCATTAATAAATTACCCAGGCGATATAGACACCGACGTAACGCAATTCCTAAACGACCAATTCAACCCAGATATCCTTGACTCTGAAGTAGTGTCACAAACAATAGAAAGACTAGAACACGAACCCGAAACAACACCCAAAATTAATATTATTTCTGACATTCTAATAACTCCACCTATAACACAACTAACCCATTCTAATATTCCAATAAAACCACCCGTAACGGAAACAATACATAGTACAAATGCTAACGAAAATCATTCCAATATGACTATATTAGATGAAATTATTAATAATAAAGCTCATCAACTTATTATTAAAAAAGCACCTTATGACAAATATGTTAAAACCAAACGTGAAAATTTCGAAGGACATCAAATTACTCACGCAACATTACCCACTAATATTATAGTAATTACTAACTTTTTGAAAGAATATTTAACAAATAAAACAACATATGTTTATTTCTTTTCCAAAGAACTAAGAACCTATTTTCAACAAACAATGAATAACCATTTTAAAAATTTAAAACTTATAGAATGTTCAAAATTAATAAATAATGCTCAACCTGATGAACGAGAATTACTAATTAAATATCGTCATGAAGGCAAAACAAATCATAGAGGAATCGAAGAAACTTGCAAATTTTTAAAAGCCAATTATTATTGGAAATCACTTAAGGCAGATGTAACAAAATACATCAATAATTGTGAAATCTGCCAAAGATCAAAATATAATCGAAAACCCCCAGATCAACCTTTGATATTAACCGAAACGCCAAGCAAACCTTTCGAAATTGTTCATATCGACACTTTCATCATAGGTAAACAAAAATTCCTAACTATTATAGATAAATTCTCTAAATACGCACAAGCCTTGCCTTATACTGGAAATGCAGTGTCGTGCTGTGAACAGTTAATTAATTTCTTTTCCTTTTTACGTATTCCAAAACAAATAGTTTCAGACAACGGATCTGAATTTCAGAACGAAGTCGTTAAAGGCTTATTAAATACACATAATATTAAAATACACTTCACTACCCCCTACCACCATGAATCAAACTCCCCTGTTGAAAGGCTACATTCCACATTAATCGAACACATTCGATTACTTCGAAATCGGACCCCAATGCAGAGGTTACCAAACTTATGCCGTACGCAATTATTGCCTATAATAACACGATCCATTCTAGTACGAATTTTACCCCATACGAACTTGTCTTCGGACACACAGACTCTAGAGATCCTATGGATTTAATACCCGCTCATGTATATACCGAGTATGTCAATAATCATAAAAATAACACACAAATTTTGTACGACAAAATTACAAAGGAATCACGAGAACTAAAACAAAAAATTATAGATAGGTGCAAACAAGGATAAAACCCCGACCAATTTAATAATAGGCTCACAAATTTATAAAAAACCAGATAATCGATCTGGAAAAATAAAAAAGAGATATTTAGGCCCATTCATACTAACGGCTATATTAGAAAATAATAAAATACAAATAGAAAATCCCAAAAATAAATACAAAGAAATTATACATGTTAACGAAACTAAAATAATACCCCTTGTTCCAGATGCTGGACCATCGTCGGCGGCTACGTAAAATTCCATGATTTAAATAAACATCCAGGAATACTACCATTCAAAATGAGAACCGCTAAACTTAAATCCAATCACTGGACATTCGTTCAAAATATTAACCTAACCCCTTTAATTAACCAATTTCAAAATATTCAAAAACAAGCAAAATCAATATACATAAACATTCAAAATAACAGCGAATACCATAAGGAATATTTTAATTCTTTTAATACATTATGTACACTTGAAAAAAGAATAGAAACTCTATTAGAACAAATTGTCCCAAATCAAGAAAATTATCGTAGTAAAAGAGGTCTTTTTAACCCCTTAGGTTCATTCATAAAAAGTATAACTGGAAACTTAGATCAAAATGACGCAGAGCAAATTGATGCCAAAATCACGAAATTACAAGAAAATCAAAATAAATTGAAAATTGACGCTATCAATCAAATTACACTTTTAGAATCCACTATTAATAAATTTAAAACAATTATATCTAATATCACACATAACCAAATGGTACTAAAGTCACGCATTTTACAAATAGAAAAAATAATTAATAAAGTTCAAATGGAACAAATAAGTAATCACGAATTTTATTTAATATATACAATAATCAATCAAATAACAACAATTTATCAATCAATCTACGATATTCTGAATAAGATTGAAATAGGTATCACTTTTGCAAAAATTAATGTACTTTATAATTCAATAATAGAACCAAATGAACTATTTATAGAAATAAAGAACTTGCACGATCATCTAGGCTCAGATAAACTCCCTTTAGAAGTAACTTATAAAAATATACTTAATTTCGAAAAAATTATAGAAATTAAAAGTTTCTTAAAAAACTTTAATATTGTATTTATATTTGAACTTCCTCTTGTGGAATCGGAGATATATCAATATTTTAAGTTATTCCCTTTACCAATTCCCAATAATCGATCATTTCTTGTAAATATTCCTTATAAACCCTACCTAGCATTAGGCAATACAAAATATGCCCATATGGACCAAAGATGTCACGAAATCCAACCACAAAAATATTTGTGTAAAGAAGCCCACACCACGTTTGTCGAAGACAGCCCCTCCTGTGCTGTTCAACTTATCAAACATCACACAAATATTACGTTTTGCCACCCATTCGAAACTCAACTGCACGAGATCCAGACAACAAAAATAATCGACGACAAATGGCTGATAACAGTACCAATACAAGTAATCGCCGTCATAAATTGTCAAAAATCCGAAGATAACATACCCTTATATGGTTCCTATCTTCTTGAGTCATCCCCAGGATGTAAAGTACGGATAAAGTCAATTACGCTTGAAACATATAAATCAAGTCAATTAACATTTAATGGAATTAATCTACCTACCCTTAATTTAAGTCTAATTAAGGAAAACCGAGATTCATTCTACAACCCTCCTAGTATGGACTTAAACTACGTAAACCTAAAAACTACTAAAGAAATCGAAGCCAAATTGGAAAACCAAAAGAAGGCCCTAGAAGAAATGACCACAACGATTTATGTAAAGAAGACCAGTTTTTGGACAATTTTACTTTACATATTCATTTCAATAATTTTTATATTTTTCATATACAAAAAACTTGTAAAAAAGTCTAAGAAAAAACAATTAAATGCAAACTCTAATACTTTAGATATTGAAGAAAATAATAGAATTTTCTAAAATATTAATAATCCTTAAACCTTTTTGGAAATTTTTGAAAACACGTCTTTAAGAACGTGCTTTCAACTAAGAGGGGAGGAGTTACGTTCCCGTGAGAAATGCAATTCTGCATTTATGCACTTGCAATTCTTAGACTTTTATCTTTTCGTTCTCATGCAACTAAGCATTACTGAACTTATAAATATAACTAAAATGCATTTTGTAGTCAGTTCTCTTTGTACGCTTATGAAATAAAATTGATTTTTTAAAAATAATTTCTCGTGTTTCGAGTTGTTAACTTCTAATATTTTTTTTTGCTTTCACGGAAAAAAGTCAAGAGACCTATTTTGTAGACAGTCAAATTTTCTACTAAAAAATCACTTAGTCGTACTGTCGTATCTGATGTGATTTCAGAGATATATACGTCTAAAGGTGTGCGAGACTCAACCTTTATCCAAATTTCCTTATTATCGTTATATCACAGGAGCTAAGGAAGATACGACAAAATGTCAAGAGATCGATTTTGTAGAGAATTAAATTTCCTAAAACAATAATATAACATGTTTATATCTCCAATAATTACAAAGTTACTCACGGTATAAAATTTTATTTTTGGCTATATCCATATTCCACTTCCGGTGAAACCGGAAGTGATATCATGTTCAATGAGCCAAAAGGATCATCGTTAGACCATCACGAATAAGTCTACAAAGTTCTAAAACCAATCGATGTGAAAAACATGTAGGTATATCACATATTTAACTGAACCGCAGAATTCAGCACACCTGACGAGCGTCAGTCGAGTCTGGCACACCTTTCGAAGTACTCCACATTAGCCAGATTGCATTTTTCACTGTTATTACATTGTAGACTACCATCTGATAAATTTTCAGAACTGTGAAAATAAGGGAAATTGATTGGTAATTTTTCTTTAGCTTTTCACCTGCCAGACGTACTATCCATGCTAAGAGATTAGACAGACTATTTTTTTTACTCAACTCCGGACACCTCTTGAAGCTACAACTATTTTTATCACTGGGAAAATAAGTGCAGTGTATTTGTATGTTGTATCGCGAATTCCGCCTCACCCCATCGGAAACCCCCCCCCTATATATATATATATATATATATATATATATATATATATATATATATATATATATATATATAGAGAACAGAAATTTCAATTTCGTGCAGTTCTTGGTCGTAAAAAGTTATACAAAACGAAACCAGTAACGGTAAGGATTACTCCTTCACCATTTTGTCGAGAATCGACCAAAACCTTGGCCCTGGAAACAAACATAGCGTCATGTTTTGGTCGATTCTCGACAAAATGGTGAAGGAGTAATCCTTACCGTTACTGGTTTCATTTATATATATATATATATATATATATATGGAGTAGTTGTTTTTGTGATTCAATTTTGTGCCTTTGCCCTACACGGGGCTGGCTAGTCTATGGCGGCCTAATGAGCTCTAATAAGAGCGAAATCGATCGTCGTTTGACTAAAATGGATCATTGTGTCTGCTGTGATGCAGAACATGTTCCAAACAAGGATCATTTTCTTGTTATGACGTTGGTGTAAGTGGAATGAAAACATACTATCATATATATATATATATATATATATATATATATATATATATATATATATATATATTTTGCTTAGAATTACTAACTGAATAATTTTATCGATGTTTGCTCACTGGGAAAATAAGTACCAAAAATGTTCACTGCCTCCTGGACTAGTAGGGATTAACTGGTAAAATTTTGGTACGAATCCAAGATGGCGGAATAAAATGGCAGCTTAAAAACATGTTTAAAAATTCGGCCTGAAAAAACTACTTAATTGATTGATTTCAAATTGTGTGCAACAACTAATTGGGGCACAGAGAAAAATTAGTAAAATTGTGGTACTAATTCAAGATGGCGGAGCAAAATGGCGGCCAAATAAAATATTTATAATTGTGAAAAATCAACCTCTTAGGTTTTACATATTTTCTGGTTTTACCGTCTCTAGATGTAAAAGATATGTAAAAAATAGGTAAACCGACAGTTGGTTATTCTGTCTGTCTGTCAGTTGGCGACATAGCCTAACAGCTACTCATCAGATTAACTTCAAATTTTAGTCAAAAATTAAGGCTCATATGGGGATGCTACTATTTTGGTAAAAATTCGAGATGGCGGTCTAGTAAAACGTTATCAAATTATTACTAAAAAAACTAAATATCCAATTTTCTCAAATTTTGCACAAAAATGAAGTGTTACATAGGAATGAACTGGTAACATTTTGTTATAAATATAATAAAAAATCGGCTAGAAAAAACTATGTATTAGAATAATTTAAAATCTTGTGCAAGCATTAAGTATGATATAGAGATAAACTGGAAGAGTTGTAGTACGAATTCAAAGTGGCGGAACAAAATGGCGGCCAAATAATTTTACATCTCTCATAAAAGGGAAGTATTGTAATCAAGAAGAAAAATTACCCTACGAGATTTTTTCAGATCTTCACGTTTCAGGGTCCCTAGATGCCGAAAAACAAGTTGTTTCAATTCTGTCGGTCAGTCTGTTCGCGGCATAGCTAAAAAACTAGTTACCCGATTGACTTCAAATTATAGTGAAAAAGTAAAGGTCATATGGGAATGACCTGGTAACATTTTGATAAAAATCTAATGTCAAAACAAAATGGCGGCCTAGTGAAATGCTAAACAAACGGTTACTAAAAAACCGCTTATCTAATCCATCCCAAATTTTGCACAAAAATCAAATGTTATGTACAAATTAACTGGTAACATTTTGCTACGAATCCAAAATGGCGCCTCAATAAAATAGTTAAAAAGTTAGCCTCAAAAGACTACTTAATGTACTGATTTCAAATTGTGTGCCATAATTAATTGTGGCATACAGAGGAACTAGTAAAACTGTGGTACTAATTCAAAATGGCGGAACAAATTGGCAGCCAAATAAAATATGTATACTCGTGAAAAAAAAAACACCCAGTCTTTTACAGATTTTCAGGTTTTAGCGTCCCTAGATGCCAAAAAATATTTTTTTTATCAGTTCCGTCGGTCCGTCTGTCTGTCAGTAGCTTAAAAACTACTCATCAAAGTGACTTCAAATTTAAGTCAAAAATTAAGGGTCAAATGGGGATGATATGGTAATATTTTGGTAATCAGCGAATATACCGGAACAAGATGGCCGCCTAGAGAAACGTTAAAAAAACTATTACTAAAAAAGCTAATTATCCAATTTCCTTAGATTTCGCACAAAAAAACCGGTTACTTAAGAATAAACTAGTAACATATTGGTTTGAATATAAGATAGCAAAACAAAACGACGACTTAAGAAAATATTTAAAAAATTGGCCTGAAGAAACTACTTATTGGTTTAATTTCAAAATATATGCAAGCATTAAGTGTGATACAGGGATGAACTGGTAAAGTTGTGGTACAAATTCAAAATGCCGAAACAAAATGGCGGCCAAATAATTTGAGATTCCACGCAAAACAAAATCTTATTCCATTGAATGTGATATAAAGATAAACTGGTGCGAATCCAACATGACGTAACAAAATGGTGGTGTGTGTCAATGTAAAAAATATTTATTGAATTTGTTTTAAATTATTCCCAAAAAATAAGTGTAGAAACTGGTAAAATATTGGAAGGAATTGATGGTACTAAATGGCACCCAATAAAAATGTATGATAAGGTAGTATATATGTGTTATTAAATGTCTATGTACTGAAATAAATTGGGTCACATTTCACTATTTCTAATAAAAGGAAAAATTCATAACGAGGGAAGTTCCGGGTAAACGAAATTTGTCGATTTTTTTTAGTTAAGTTTCACGGAAACGTGTTTACCTTTTGTAACAGAATATGGGAAGGCTTGTAGTTTTTCAACAAACAACCCAATAAACTTTTTTTGATGTGATTGTGTCAGTGGATTCTGGGTGGAAATTCATAAAAATATTATGTAAAATAAAAAAAAAATATCTTTTTGAAAATGTTCAATTATATTTTTGTTTGAAACAACGTGACATGTCTCGATAGCTTTTTTGTAATGTAATATAAAAGTGTGTTTTTAGAAAACAATACTATTAGACAAAACACAAGACATGTTCTCTTACCGCATTTCTGTGCTATGTGCACCGTGGCCGTAGTCTGGCGTTCGGCACCACAATCGCAGCTGGGTGAACATATTTTTTGCCACTTATGAAGCATATCGCCCCACTGGATGTTCCATTCCTATTAGTGGTTCTCTAGTTGTTGTAGCTGAATTCCGATGGTTGGTGGTTGGTGTTTATATGATTGGAGGCATCCTGAGTGGTTTATTGGACTAATCTAATTAACTTAGACACTGCGAAGTCATCGTGGATCGGCAGTTGTCTATTTGTAATAATCTTTTTGCATTTCTGTATCACTGCTGTTTGTCTACGTTGGTACGGAAAGGGAATGTGGCTGAGTGTCTGAATGTGAATTACAACCTATCTATTTATAAATTTACGTGTAATACAATTATTATTCGGATATTTGCTATAATATAAAATTTGTAAATTGTACGTAATAGCTATAAAATTAAACTAAAATTACAAATTTATATTTAACAGAAGTGAACTGTTGAGTTTTCCTTGATCGTTCAATAATAAAATAAACTACTCAATTTTTTTTTTGCATTTCTAGAGACTCAAGTGCAATCAATTAATGACCATTTGTGTAAACTTCTGAAATTATTAGCAAAGTATGAGCAATGATTTATGTAACTGGACACGGTTTTTCTTTTCATAGATTTGATATTATATTAACTTTGTTTTATTAGTCATCAGCTATTTTCTGTGGTTAAGTGCATATAGGGGGTCCTTTATTCAGAAATTTGTAGCTACGCTATTGGTTCACCTATTCTTTATTAAAATATCTTATGTAAAATGTAAAAACAAAATTCAGCACTTCCACTATATTACTTCCTTCGTAAAAGAGAAGTATTGTAAACGTGAAAAAAATCCCCATCCGAGATTTTCTTCTTTAGATGCTGAAAAACATGATTTCTTAATTCCGCTGGTCTGTTTGTCTGTTTGGCATAGCGAAAAAACTACTCGTAACATTTTGATAAAAATCGAATAGGCAAAACAAAATACAAGTGAAATTTTAGAAAATGATTACAAAAAAACTACTAATGCAATTTATCTCAAATTTTGTTCAACATTCAAGTATTACGCAGGAATCAACTGGTAAAATTTTGGTACGAATCCAAGATGGCGGGAGAAAATGGTGCCTTAATAAAGTATTTAAAAATTGAGCCTGAAAAAACTATTTGAACTGATTTCAATTTGTGTGCCATAACTAATTGTAGTATAGTGATAAACCAGTAAAACTGTGATACTATTTCAAGATGGAGGTACAAAATGGCGGCCAAATAAAATGTTTGTAATCATGAAAAATCACCCTCCAAAGTTTTACATATCCTCACGTTTTAGCTTCCCTAGATGTCAAAAAATTTGTTTTATCAATTCCGTGGGTTTGTCTGGGGATTTGTCTGTCAGCTCGCGGATTACGTTAAAAACTACCTGTCAAATTGACTTCAAATTTTAGTCAAAAATTAAGGGTCAAATGGGGATGTACCTGGTAATATTTTTGTAAAAATCCAGTATGCTGGAACAAGATTGCGGTCTAGTGAAACGTTAAAAAAAATATTACTAAAAAACTAATCATCCAATTTGTCTTAAATTTTGCACAGAAAATCAAGTGTTACATAGAAATGAACTGGTAACATTTTGGTAAGAATATAAGGTAACAAATCAAAATGGCAGCCTAATAAAATATTGAGTACTTACTGGGCTCTCAAATACTGCGATTGAAACATATATTTAAAAAAAAATTACAATGTGCGGTTAAACTCCTGTTTGTATTTTTAAGGAAAATCTCGGACCTTAACGTATTAAAAAACTAATGCAGATATACTGCCTTCTTAATATTATAACTCCAGTAAAATATTAAACTTTGTTATTTGACTCTGGAAATGCAGCTAACTGATATCATAGTGTCAGTTACTGTCCGTTCCAGAATTCAAATTAGGGTTTTAATGAAAGCCTCTTTAATCCTGCTTTATGAAAACTTCCTTGAAATGTCATATTTCCTTTATGAAAATACGAACTAGAGGGAATTATACAGATTTAAATTATAAGTTTCTCGTATGATGTTAATTACATGTTGCAATCTGCAGGGCTTTACCTCTATTTTGAAACATTAGTTACATTACTGACATCGTATTTATGATTTAACTTTGAAATTTATTAATGTAATAATATCAATATTAATTTTATTTGTTTACTTTAACGGATGTACAATACAATACAATTGTAATTGGAGAAAACATCAAATCAAGAATGATCATACTAAATTGTATAAAATAAATATAGGCATGTCAATTAATGACGAAATATTGTCAAAAAATTTATATTTTTTTTGAAAAATGTAATTTTCTAAAAAGGAGATAATAACAAGCCTTATTTCTAGTATTGTAGTGATGTAAAGTGCGGCTTGATTGAAAAACGTTTTTACGGATATACGAATTTAAAATATTTTAAGAAATATGTAATCCTGTGTTCAGGAAACGCTATTTCCAAACTCTAAGAAATACCTAACGTATTTAATCTAATCGTAGGCACAACAAGTATATCAAAAATTAATCTAAATACTACTGAAAAATAAAAACTTCTACAACCTATCTGTCCTAAAAATACTTTAGTTTTAAAACCAATGTAAGGCGACAGCGGCATGGGAACCAAACATTATTTTAATCTTCCTCGCACTCGTTGATCAAGCATCTCTTATCCTATAACAAATAGTTCTAGTATCAATATGTACAAGCTATGTTCTTATGCTTTTCTCTCCCTCATTAAGGAAGATAAGGCCGGTCACTCAAGGACTAGGCGGGTAAAGCTTGAACAAAACACTCCTGTTTTAACAAGTAAGTAGTCGACAATCAATTGTTGAAAAAATCGCATTACAAGTCACTCTCACTACAATGTGTCCGGGCGAACGATATCAGACCACGGAACGCTTAGATCTTTATTCAATTTTAATTAATTGATGTGTCTAGTTCTGAAATTTTATTCAAGAATGGATTAAGTTTCAGTTGAGAGCATAACTGTATTAGACCTGTATCAGTGCAATTAAGTACAACAGTAAATTAAGTTTTAAAAAATAAGTGTTTCTTTCTGGCCCATTAGCGCTCTTATTTCTGTGCTAATTTTTGCTCATTTTTGTCCCAAAGAGGTCAAAATAACTACAATATTGACCGCAGTAGCGGTTCTTTCAGTTATAGCTAAAAAAAGTGCATTTATCAAGTCCTAGTAAGTTTCAGAGGAACATTAATTATGTAAAGTGGTCCTTCGAAATAAATAGGTAATAAATAACAAAGTATTTATTACAAATTTTGTTTTATTCTGACTACGATTTAAATACTTTTAGTTCGTTTAAAACATAATAAATAGTAGGCAATAATAAATCACTGTGCTCTTGCCTTAAAGGTGTTAATTATAAAAATTATACATTGTTATTTAGAAGTTTAAAAGTATTGATAAATTTAATATAATATTTTTTTCTATTTGTTTATTCCTTTCCTTCTCTTATAAATCCAATTCGCCTGCATATTCGGAGTAGCTGGTTGTAGATTGATTCAGTATGCTCTGAACACGAACACAACTGTTGCTTAAATTGGTGACATATATCGGAGTATAAACAAAATTCGTTAAATTTTTGGTGTGAGTTTTGTTAATCCGATAGTAAGCATTTCAATTGATTGAAACCTTTAATTTTCAATGTAATCGTGTTTCAAATTTCGGACTGCGTTTTTGATTAGCCATGGTTAAGTATTTTTTCTGGGTTTTGTAAAAAAGTGTATTTATGTAAAAACAATAAAAATATATTAAAGGATATGACAATACTGTGTGTTCAAGCGTCACTAAGTCACCGAGTCTCTTTCATAAATGACCGGTCATTTTAAAAATTGACCAATTTTTGAAAATAGCTGCATGAATGACATAAAATGCTGGGTCAGTTACTTATAATTTACCGATTTTGGAAAATGACCGCATAAATGACCGATCATTTAACTTTTATAAGTGGTCGAGTTAAAAATGCCATTTTCATTTAACAGATCAACTTTGTTTGGTATCAATTCAAAGCCTAAGATAAAGGCAACCTTTCAGGCATACTTTCGAACGTTTTTAAAAATGACCGTATAAAAGACCGAGCCATAAATGTCATAAGTGAACAGTTGATAAATGACCGGTCCTTTCCCAACATTAAAGAATATTTAAAATCTTTAAAGGGTATTATGGATTCCACTATCCCTTGAGCCGACAACGGGTATCAGGCGTATAATCTTTTCTGTCAAGCTCTGACATAACACCTTTAGCTTCCTTGGCAATATTGCCAGGAATATTCTACATTTCTAGCGTGTTAGAAATATGGAATATATAGAAGAACGGGTTAAGTATCCTGTAGATTACCGAAACAACGCAGAAAACCCGGAAACCATAGAGGCTCTATGAAGAGACCCGTATTCTACCAGAACCAGGGACACACTACACTATGTTTAAATTTTCCTAAAAGTCACAACAATAAACAAACGTAATGTCTTAACGAAATAGCAATAAAACTTCTTCGGTTCACTGTTAACTTGATATTTATTAACTGATATACACATACAAGATGGCTGAAAACCGTAATGCGCACTGTGAATCTAATCTAATCTATAATTAAACCGAAGCCGGAGAAAGAAGAGGGCAAGCCCTGGCAAAGACAAGTTTTTATATTTACCCTAAACATTTGGCGTCTGCGCAAACCATTGTTACTAAACAGTTTTACCAACTTGACTGCCAACTTAAATCTAAGAAGGAATAATAACAATTGTGCAATATACCACAATATTCCCCCCCTTAAAAAAAATTGAACAATATTTAATTTTTTTAATATTTATTTTACTCCTTCTTGGTGTTAAAATATCTTGACAAATTGATAGACAGTCATCAGTATTCTGAAAACTAAAATTATTTTTGGTGTTTTCACCATCAACCGAAGCTTCCAAATTATCCGACTGTCCATCAACATCAACTGAAAAATTGTAATCTATAATCTGATTTATGTCTTCGCCAAGTTTTATCAATACTAAGTATAAATACAAAGTAACTTCTAGGTCCTATTTTCTTTTTTACAATGCCTCTAATCCAAGAAGGTTTATTAATTAACAATATGATAGTCTCTTACAGCTACATTATCATTGGTATTATAATACTTATTTCTATTGCCAATAAAATATTTTGCTCTATTTTCCTGACTTTTTACAATTTTATTATTTTGAGCTAATTTATCTGTCTCAAAATTTTTACAATTATTATTATCTACAATATTTACATTATTATTTAAAAAATCTAGTGCGGTTCTAATGTGTCTATTAAACATCAGTTCTGCTGGAGATTTTCCTGTGGAACATTGGGTTGTGATCCTATATGCCATCAAAAAATTATTCAATAAAAGGTTTACATTTGAGAGACTATCCTTTTCAACAAACTTTAATAATGATTTCTTGACAGTTTTAACAGCATTTTCAGCTTGACCGTTAGATGGTGGATGAAAAGGAGGCATTTCTTTGAAAACTATGTTATTTTTACTTAAAAATAACTTAGTTAAGTAAAAATAAATTCATTAAATTTAAAATAGGTAGCATTATCAGATACAAGAGAAAAAGGCAATCCAAATCTAGAAAACAAATCTCTTAATATATTTATGGTAGTGCAAGATTTTGTATTATTTCAAACAATAGCTTCGATCAACTTAGTATGTGCATCTACTATAATTAAAATGTATTTATCATATATAGGCCCTAAAAAATCAATATGTAATCGTTCCCATGGTCTCTCAGGATAATTCCAGCTTTTAAGAGGTACTTTAGGAGGTTCGTCTCTTGTTTTCAAAAAATTGGTACAAGATTTAACTACATTTTCTATATCTCTACTAATGTTAGGCCACCACACATAGGAGCGAGCCAAACTTTTGGTTTTGACCATTCCCATGTGAGAGGAGTGCAACAGATTTAAGACATTATTTTGCAAAGTTGCAGGAACTACAACCTTGTGCCCTAACATTAAACAACCATCGACAACACCATAATTGTTTTTATAATGAATAAATGGTTTGAATTCTGACCTAATTTTCTGGGGCCAACCCAAATCAACATATTTACAAAGTTCTGACAGAGTTCGGTCTTTTTGAGTTTCTAATTTGATCTGTTCCCAAACTATCGGCAGATCTGAATTTGATATTATAAAATTTAAGTAATATAATAATTCTTCTTTTAAAGGTAGACGAGAAAAATAATCAGCAGTATTTTCCTTTGATTTTACATACTCAATATCAAAAACAAAATTAGACAGAATCAATGACCAACGTTGCAATCTGTTGGTTGCGAGGGCAGGGATGCCGTTTTTGTCACCAAAAATTGCAACTGAGCACTTAGAATCAGTTTTAATAGTAAATCTCCAACCATATAAATACTGATAAAACTTTTTGACCTCAAACACAATAGCTAAAGCTTCTTTTTCAACTTGAGAGTACTTTTGCTGACTACAAGATAATGTTAAAGATGCAAAACTTATTGGTTTTTCCTCATTGTTTATTACATGCGAAATCATCGCTCCCACTCCATAATAAGAACTATCTACAGTTAACTTAACCGGTAAGTTAGGATTATAATGTTCTAACACCGGAGCACAACTTATAATTTTTTTTATTTTATTATACGCCTCGGTACATTCTTTTGACCACACAAATTTGACATTTTTCTTTAGTAGAATATATAATGGTCGCAATACAGAGGCAGCATTAGGTATAAATTTATTATAAAAATTTACAAATCCCAAGAATGACCTTAATTGGGAGATATTATTAGGTATCGGGGCCTCAATAATAGCTTTAACTTTATCATCACTTGTGTGTAAACCAAAAAACCAATAGTATAACCTAAATAATGCACAGATTTTGAAAAAAAATGACATTTATCTAAAGCTACCGTAAACCCAGAATTCTCTAGTCTAGATAATACTTTATTTACTTTTTCTACAAGAGAAAGCCTGTTAATTCCCGTTATAAGAATATCATCTAAAAAGCACACTACCCCATCTAACCCTGATAAAACTTGCTCCATTAATCTTTGAAACATAGCCGGGGCACTAACGATGCCAAACGGTAAACGATTATAAACAAATAACCCTTTATGAGTATTAATAGTTGTCAAAAGTTTAGAACTATCTTCTAATTCTACTTGCTGATAAGCTTGAGACAGATCAATCTTTGTGAACTCAATACCACCTTGTAATTTAGAAAAAAGTTCCTCAATTCGAGGTAAAGGATACTTATCAATTAATAATACAGGATTAAGTGTTATTTTATAATCACCACAGATCCGAATGGTACCATTTTTCTTAACTACGGGAACAATTGGTGTGGCCCATTCGCTGTAGGGCACAGGGCTGAGGATGTTCTCTGCAATCAAACGGTCTAGTTCCGCTTCCACTCCCTTACACAGTGCGAATGGAATAGAGCGAGCTTTGCAAAACCTTGGTTTGCTCCCTCTTGAATGATTTTCCACCAGTAAATTGACCTAAGGAAGATGAAAATACATTAGGAAATTTTATTGACAACTCTTTCCTTATGTCAGTTTCATCACTGATATTCTGAAGAGTCAATTCTTCAGCTAAATCGTTAATTGACAAGTTAAATAATTTAAAAAAATCTCTACCCAATAAGGTCCATTAGAAATAATATTCAATTTTACACATTCTGTTTTTCCATTATATGTCATCAACACTTCTATAAAACCTAGAGGAATAATAGGAGATCCATCATAACTAGCCAAAACTTTTTTAGTTTGGTTTAACACATATTTAGCAAAATGTTCTTCCATAAATTCTTTAGAAATTACCGAGACTGAAGCCATTTATTGACAAAATAATTGGGTCCCCACTCGAACCTAAATTAAAAATATGGTCAAGTTTGTTACTTTCGCCCTCATCGCACAAAATATCATTTTGATTATGCGTCAGATAATTATGCCTTCTTTTATTATTACAAACTTTAGCAAGATGACCTTTTAATTTACAAAAATTACAAAAATAATTTTTAAATCGGCACTTAGCTTTAATATGTCCTTTTCTTCCACAAACTGGACAGTTGACATTGACATCTTGTCGTTCCCCATTTTGCATCTCTGTGTGTGACATTGACCTGCGCCATGTGCTGTCGCCATCTCTCGGAGGTTGACCATTGCTCTTCCTTTGTCCTGCATGCCTAGAATCGCCTGCGCTGTTGCCGGCTCTTCTCCCCACGTGGTTGTGGTAGTACAAATTTTCTTGTTTCACTGCAAAATCTTGAGAAAAGTTCTTCTCGATCTGGTTCCCGGCTATTTCAACTGCTTTGTCGAATTCAATGGTAGTCTTCTCGTCAAACAGACGTTCCATAACTTTTGCATTGTCCAGGCCCATGATGAACTTATCTCGTAGCACGATTTCTAGCTCGTTTCCAAAGTCACATTTTGATGCCAAATTGTTTTTCGAACAACGTGACCAGATCTTTGTAGGCTTTATTTTCCGGCTTTGTCGGCACACAAAGGCTAAAAATCTGTAGTAGTAGTCTGTAGGCATCTTCGTCACAAGCGTTCAGTAGAAGAGCACGTTTTACTTCGTCATCGGTAATAGAATTTGCGATAAAATACTGTTCTAGCCTCGCACTAAAAATAGACCAGTCTGAATCTTTCGCCGAAAATTCTCTCAATCGCCCAACGGCCAACGCTTGACCTTCCGCGTGGTTCGGCATAACGATCACTGCACGTGGACGCCCGTTTTAAAGTACTTCGCACTCGTTTTTCTACCTTATTTACTTTTATCCTCGTCGCCAGTTGTAATGTCTTAACGAAATAGCAATAAAACTTCTTCGGTTCACTTTTAACTTGATATTTATTAACTGATATACACATACAAGATGGTTGAATCTAATCTATAACTAAACCGAAGCCGGAGAAAGAAGAGGGCAAGCCCTGGCAAAGATAAGTTTTTAAATTTACCCTAAACATTTGGCGTCTGCGCAAACCATTGTTACTAAACAGTTTTACCAACTTGACTGCCAACTTAAATCTAAGAAGGAATAATAACAATTGTGCAATATACCACAACTTACGTTCGTCATCTAACATGATGATAACGTGAAGTGAAACGTCTATTGCCTGTATTGTTAAATCACGGTCAGTGAAAATTATGTTTATATAAACTGACATAATTATCAATTTTATAAGGAAGAAGTATTTTGTATTACTGCGATCATCGATTAATAAGTAGTCACGTATAGCCGTAAAATTTTATATTTGCTCCAATATGGTTTTATATGTTGCGCAATCTTTAATAACCATAAAATATGCCAATAAATATATAGCGCATTGCATTGTGTTCTGCGTTTTTATAAACTTTTGGGAAATTGCTACTTCTCGAAAAACACCAAACAAATAGTGCGTGTTTAGTTTATAAGCATAGGCTAGTTTAACATTTTTTATCATGTTCACATGTGATTAATTTGGTTTGGGTATGGGTCAACAGTTTTATAGTAGTATTTACAAGGAGTAAGGATTATAAGAGGTGGTGAGTTATTCTTTGGCTCTCATTGACCTTGAACCTTTAAATGGGATTTGCACTATTGCCAGTTATTACGCCGTTTCAGCAGAAACTGCGTTAATACTCCTCATTTATTGTATTTTACTGGTAAAATAACACATTTTTAATGTTTAGACGTATATATAGATATAGACATCTTTATTTAACACCCACACATATACATGTTTGATGCGAGGCATAAACGAGAAGAAAATTTTTTTAAAAAAGTAGTAAAAAATGCTGCATTTCATTATATAAAAAGATTAAGGCAACAATTAAAATATATAAAAAATTACACTCATTAAAATAAAATAGTAAGTCATATATACTTAAAAAACAATACAAATGGTAAAACTATAACTAAAAACAATAAACATAAACTACAAACTAAAAACTATATCGATGGCGCTTTGTGTGATATTTATTTTAAAAACCGAGAAGTTTAAGGACTTAATATTATTCCCGATCACATTATACAGTTTAAGAGGAAGAGAATTACGTACAGAGTTTATAAGGTGACGTCTTTGTAACAGAAGAGTGTTCGAAGATCGAGTATTATAGTCATGATTGTAAGAAAGCTTAGACAGAGTTCTGGAGTTTCGATGTATTTCAAGTAAAGTTTGATATATAAATATACAAGGAAAGAGCATGATACCATATTTAACAAATAAAGGTTTACAAGACCCAAGAGGGCCCACTCCCTCAATTGCCCTAATAGCACTCTCTTGAAGCCTAGAAGCTGTTTCGGAATACGATGAGCTACCCTTTATGATTGCTGCATAATTCAGCAGAGGATGAATATTGCTGAAATTTACTGTAAGTAACACATCCATACGGAAAGATCTTTTTAACTATGTTAAAAGATATATCTGATTACTCAACCTCTTACATAAATCATCAATATGGTGGTGCCATTTCAGACCATCATCCAAACTGACCCCCAAAAGTTTGACATGCTCACCCGTTATAAACCCATAATTAAAGCTAAAGTTATTTTTTTGCTTGATTACTGGTAAACCAATTTTCGGCGGTTGACAAAGAAAGTGCAGTGATACCTTTAATTTATGTTTGCCTCTTGCCGGAAATTAAAAGATTTGCGTCATCAGCATATAGTATAGTGCGACAAGGAAACATGTTAATACTAAAGTCATTAATATAAATGATAAAGAGTAGAGGTCCCAGAATGGAACCCTGAGGTACGCTATTGGCAATTACTTATTTATCTGATAATTGGCCATTCACCGAAACAACCTGAGACCGGTGCCCTAAATATGATTTTATTAGGCAAGGGGTGGACCATCTATCTCAATTATCAATTATCATCTCTCTATTTATCTTGTCGATAAAGATAGGGTGTGATACACAGTCGAACGCCTTACTAAGGTCGCATAAAATCGCAGTTCGCAAATCACCCTCATCCAGACCCTCGACGATGTAGCTCACAACCTTAAGAATTGCCTGAATTGTGGACATACCACCTATAAAGCCAAATTGATCATTGGATAGTAAAGAAAACTTATTTAAGTATGGGACAGGTCTATCTTTAAGAACTGCTTCAATCACTTTACTAAAATAGCTGAACAATAGAAATTGGTCGGTAATTGTCGAAGTTATTTTTGTCACCTTTTTTGAACACTGGCAAAACCTTACTTATTTTAAAGACTTTAGGAAAGTTGCCCTCCACAAGACATTTATTTATTAATATTGTCAGTAAAGGAGCAACAATATGCAAAGCATTTTTTAAAATAGTGGTATTTATATCGTATATATTAAAACATTTAGAATTATTAAGTTTATTTATAACATTTAAAATTTCATTTTCGTAGACGGGCAGCAAAAAAAAGATGATGAAGGTCGATGTAGTTTACTTAGGTACTGAGAATGATTGGCAGCTGCGTTTGAAGAGAGCCTATAATTGTACTAGAAATAGTACAAAAATAGTTATTGAAAGTTTCTGGGTCAATATTACAAGCGATATCATTTTTATATCTATTTCATTCACTCTTTATAAGCCTCTAAGAATCTCTTAATCTATTCTTAGAATTCATGAAAAACGTATTATATGACGCCATTTTGGCTTTATTATTTCAATAAGATATTCCGTCAGCATATTAGAGTCGCAGTCACTGTGTTCATAAAAAATATCCCAGTTGGTCCTTTTTAAGAATAAATTAAATCATTCAAGGTTTTTTATTTCTCACATTACGTATATTGATGCTGATAGGCTCATGCTGATAATTTCCGTTTAAAGATAATACAATGCCCTGATGATCAGATAGGAATGGCTCAATTACCCTATTAGTAAAAGTACTGGACCCTAAGTTAGTACAAATATTATCTATATTCACGAATTCATGAAAACTATCTACATTAGAAACTATTTTGCAATCACACTACGATACAAATTTATAACAAGTTTTCGCACACACATTGTTATGTTTTATTACTTTTAAGAACATGGCACGCACTAAAACAGAAATATTGCATCAAAAACTGTTTGCAATTATAAATACTACATATAATACTTATCAGTCGCATAACAATCTGTACTCTGTATTGCTTGCTGCCATTTTGTTAAACAAAACAGTTTTTAAGTCGAGGAAGGCTTTGAGACAGCACGGCCAGCGGTTACCGCACAGTAGTCCGAAAAAAAGAACTAGCAGAGTGCAAAGGAAAGTCGCACATTTATTTAACAAATAAGTACAAAATTGTACAGGTTTGTAGTTTATTTTGATTTCCAAAATCTAAAAGCATAGTTTAACTTTCGTTAATATTTGGTGCTTCGTATCTACTAAAAATTAATTGGCCTACTGTGAGTCATCCTAAAAAATTTGAACATCTTATCTAAATTATTATAATGCCTATTTTTACAGTTTTCCTAAATGCAGAGTATTACAAAAAAATGTTTAGGAACACCAGTTTGCTTATTTTGCATAGTTATAAGAAGACTACAGGCAGAAAAAGCTGTTTAAACTAAAAAGTTAAGCTCAGGGAATTCAAAAAGGTAAACTCAACACTCAAACCAACACAACTAACGCTACATAATTAATTGCTGCCGGTTTTGAAAGATTTTAATTTCTGAAAAAAAAGCAGTAAAAACTTTAAAGTAGTACAGAATATATTATTGTCACTATTTAAGTCAAATCGTATTATTGCCCTAAAATACCTGCAACAATTTTATAGCGGCCACGACTTCAAACAGTTAAGTGGGGCGGTATGAATGCAAGGGTATGTTATTATACTATATTTGCTTTATATAATGATTTTAGCGATAATATTTCGATTACTAACGATCGAAAATATTTCAAAACTTCTACTCGTAAGCGTTGTTGAGATCATGAGATCTTTGTGTATGATTATATTATCAAATAAAGATAATACTTTGAATATTCGAACCATCTAATGTTAAATAAGTTACCCCTAAATGGATCCCAACTTTGTTGTATTCCGTATATATGGATCCGTCGAGAGATTTCCGCGTAACACAACGCCCGGGGCCGGTGTTGATTTACCAGATTACTTTATATGTTGAGATACGTAATTTTCTTAATAATTTGTATCAGTCCATTTTACAGTTAGATAAATTTGTTGAGTTGCGAAAAAGTTTAAAATATGTTTTATATTTGCTCGGTATTTGATAAATGCACTTCTTGTGATCTCCTATTTTATTTGCAACCTTCTCATTTTTTTCTGATAAACCTTTTACGAATTTTAATGAATTCAATAGCTCTCGACGATTTCAAAAGATGTCAAAACATTACTTTTACTTGATATCTGTTATAATATGATATAGTGTTAAGCGTTCAAAATAAAACATTGTTTATTAAAGCCAAAGCTACAAAAAGGTCCATAATTTCGAGTACAAATTTCTGGAAATTGTTATGGTAGGTAATGTAAAAAATGATAGGCTGATCGAAACATTACAAGGGCTAAGTTTAACAAAATGACGACTAAATTTTTTTAGATAATTTAATTTCTAAATTATCCTTAAAATAAAAAAAACATCGAAACATACATATCGCAATGGAAGTACTTATACTCCTATTATCACAACTTTCCGTATGCTAAAATTTCGCACACAGAACACCAGTAGTTAAGTCATGTAATAGGTAAAATTTACATAGTCAACCATCTAAGTATCATATCGACAAACCAGGTTTTCTTTGTCTTTTCGACTAAGTCTCTTAAAATTCCAAATTTAATTTCTTTTTCTATACGCAAAGAAACATACTTAGCACAACTACGTCAACTAACGTCAAAAAGGCGAACATTTCCAAATTAACCATTTACAAAACACAATTTTGTTTGTCTATGTACATATTTTACAAATATTTTATATTTGAGAATTTAAAACATGATCTACTTTGCATTTATTTTAATTAGTATTTTTTGCAAAAATTCAATTCGATTCTCAAAACGTAACAGCAAAAAGAAATACCGCAAAATATCTTGAAGTGTACAACAGTTAACTAAACAATCCTTTTATAATATATCTACTCTATAAAGCGTATTTTGTTAACAAAATGTCCAAATTTTATTAAAATATTTTTGAATTTTTGATACAACCCATTGTATTAAAATTTCCGATTCTATATAGAAAAAATTATCAGTTCTAATATATTATATAAAACATTTGTGTTTTGTAGTGTTTTAATTTTCATGGTTAGAGTTTAACCACAATTTATGACATCTAGTCGTGTATGCGAAGGAATTCTAATTGCGTTTTAATATTAATTAATTAGGGGTAGTATTGATTTTACCATACAAAGTGGCATTGAATGAGAAGGGAGTACATTTAATTAAGAGTATTTATCAGACCGCTTCCAGTCTTTTTATTTATTTGATTTAACGATAAACTAGAAGACATATTCCAAAATTATTCCATTGATAATATAATACAATCTCATTGTTATTGTTAATATTAACTTTGTTAGAATAAAGACTAATTTTAAAATCTATTTTGAAATGGCTGGTAGGTTTATGAAAGTAAAGTGATTAAGACAGAAAGTTAAAGGCCCAGCAGGTATGTAATCAAATGCAGATAAAGTAGACGTAAACAAAGTTAGTCTTATAAAGCTAAGTGGAAATAATTGTCAAGTTTTGAAGTACAAACTTAAATTGCTTTTGTTAAAGGAAGAACTTTGAGATATTGAATTTCAACAAGTGAAAATTTTGATGAATGGATGCCGAAAAATAAGATTGGTTTGCTACTAGACGACTTTCAGATAAATTTACGTACAACCCTAAACTGCACATAACATTTTAAACGGCCTTAAAAATTTGACTTGTGAATTCGGTGTATAAACTACTGTTTGATTACTAAGTACTAAGAAAAGCCATGTAATTGATATTATTCTAAATATTTTTTTTGTCCGATTATTAAAAACTTTTTCTTCCTAGAACGGAAATTCCATTGACTTTAAACTATCAAGCGTCTAATTTTTAACTGATAAAAATGTAACGTAAAAAATTAGTCATAAAATTGACAGTTTAATTCCTGGACCATTATCTCAGGACGGTTACTCTGATTTCAGTATAAGTCTATTATTAGAACATTTATACAAGATTTCTCAAAAGTAGTTCATTATTATTCAGTTTGCTATTAAGAATGCAAACTTTTCAACCAGAACCGCTACGAAAAAAATTTACATTCACTATGTTGAATAAAAATAAGATAAAAAAGCACTATAAAAACGTGAATGATAGAATACAAGATATTCAACGTAGAACTGATGTCAATGAACAGCAGCTAATTTGTTATAATTCCCCAGTGTTAAATTTCCGCAGAATTCTTGCAGCTGTGGTACCCTGGATCAAAGGTAAAACTGCACTGTTTGATGGTTGACATCCAATACTAGTTTAGGTCTGGGATTGTTACAATACCTAATCGAACGCATAATCTTTTCAGTGCAATAAACGTTGACATATTGACCAAGCCCTAAAGACTCATGAATTGATGACGGATTCTTTTGGGGACGAATGATGTGAGAACTAAAATTTAAATATCCCTTCCTATGTGCCCGTTTCCTGTAAACAATAAGACTTAAGGTTCCGTTCTCTTTCATTTATGCTAATACATCAAGGAAGGAATAACATTTTTGATATTCTCAAAGGGAGGTAAAATCCTACAACATTCCTATTTAAAGTTTCTTCTATCTATAAGATCTAACTCACTAACTGGGCAAAATATAATAGAAAACCCGATACAAAATAATACTAGCTTGTGTAGCTAAAATCATCAATGTGGATTGACAAATAATATGTAAAGAACGAAAAGGATGTTGTAAAGGTGCTAAATAATGAATGTAAAGAGCAGCTAATCATTGATTTATACTCAATGAAGTCCTGCTGTTTCGTAGACTACCAGAAGGCGTACGATAACGTGTCCCACTCCTGGCCAATAAAAGTCCTAGAAATATACAAAGTCCACACAGTAATAATAGAGTTCCTACGAAAAGGTAGGGCTGGAGAACAGTTATAACATTTTCAGCAAAGAAAACATCTATAAGTTTGTTTAGCCTTAAATACTCTCTCTAGACTTTTAATTGGACAGGAATAGGATGAGGCACACTGTCTTTATATGGATGATCTTAAGCTCGTGCGTCGTCCTATGAGCAGCTTAAACACCTTATCATGCTAGTTGAACAGGTTTCAAGAGATATCTATATGAAATTTGGTTTGGATAAATGCAAAACTATTAATATAGAAAAATGCAAATGTGAGGAAGGTGAAATGGAGCTAACTGATGATGGGCTCATATAATAAAGGTGTGAGCATGACGTTTATAAGTATATGATTAAGTGGACAAACACTGGCCTTGAATCGGTTATGAGAAAGGTGAGAGCCGAACTAACAAAATATAGGAAGAACCACCCAAAGTCAAGCACGCTAAGAATAACACTAGCAGCAAGAAGAGAAGGAATCAGAGGCTTTATAAACATCATAAATTTTCATAATGGACAAATTAAACTGCTAAGAGCAAACTTCCATTGACACAAGCAAATATCGCTTCTACATTAAGGTGTTTGCTTGACTGACCTCTCGTAGTCACCTTCAAACTTTTTCTCTGAAGAAACCCAAAACAATGAAAAAATAAGTGGCACGTATGAGAAAGAACTAAAGTTCTTCATGAGAGACATCCTCGTAATTTTGACCAATTCTATGTCGATTATAAGCACCGAATGCATGGTTGAAACGTGGAGAACTCTTCCCGGAAATAGAAGGCTTTATAATAGCCATACAAGACAAGATTGTCAATACAAAAAAATATCTTAAACATACAGGTAAGAACCGACAGGTGTAGAAAATGCTGAAAAAAACCGAAAACAATTCAACACATTACAACAGTATGCAGCATCTTGTCTCAAAATGAATAATTATACAGGCACAACCAAAGTTGCTGCTGTAGTTTATCAAGAGATATGCTATAAGCTGGAACTGAGAACGGAGATGCCTAAAACACCTTATTACAAGCCACTACCCCTAGTTCAAACAAATCAATGAATTATTTATTACAACAGATCCATTTCAAAAAATTGCTATATCCCTTGGCTTAAATACGACATAGTATTAAGAGATAGACAAAGCTAAGGAGTCTTTTATTATTGATGTGACAGTACCTAACCCCAATAATGTACTTAACACCACGAAAAAGTGAGCATCGTCCCAACAGTATTATCAACTAAATGTGTTAGAAGTCTGGAGTTATTGGGGTTACATAAAAACTTTAACATGCTACTAGAGAAACTTGTCATTCTCAACACAACAATAAACGAGGAAAGCACTTTGTGCAAACCCGTACCTCTGCATTAATACTAGAAAAAAGGCAAAAATGAAAATCATATTATTTACAATAATAAAAAGAATCCCATATAAACAAGCTTTCACCTTTTTTCGTATCAGCAATCATTAAAACTTTTAACCCTTGAGCCTTTACCGTAGACAAAAACCATTTATGAGAAAACTGAGGATGCATTTATTTTTAATTATTTTATAAAAAATTAGGCAGTACTAAATCTTATTTGGAACATCGATCTTACTTGGTCTACTGGAAATAGGAAGTAATAAAGAATAATCGAATAGAGGATATTTCCTTGAAGCAGTTTAATTCGTCAACTCGGATTTACTGGGTGTTACCCTGAAATATTAATCAATCATGATTGAAAACACGTGTTAAAATGTCAAAGTTGAGATATGTACTTCGTTTTATGAGCATGTTTTATGGTTGGATAGAAGCTACAGAATTCTCTAATTTCTTTTTATTTAGATTGATAGGTTAGGCATTTTCAGATATATATTTTATTGACTGGATATTACTTCTATGAATTGTGAGAGGCTAGTATTTCCAATATTCCTAATATATTTTAGTTTTTCGAGAGAATAGGACAACATTTCATTCCCCCATCATTATTATTTCCTTTTAAATATCTATTGACAGCTGTTAACATGTGACATTATTCGGACACTTTTTTAAGACGAATAAGATACATGTCTCTATCGTCTTTTGTTACCCCGCAACCTGCCTCAACTTTCATTTTTCTTATGGCCGCCATATTGAATTTTTCTATTTTTGAAAGGAGCGTAAAATTTCCAGTTCAGTGATGTCTCACAAGTGCATAAAAGATTTGGGTATCATCGAAATATCACACTTCCTAAAGTTAGGTCTCTATTTTTTCTAAGGAGGCTGTGATCTATTTGTCACAAGATTATATTAATAAGTAATGTATTAAACGCATTTAATTTTCAATACAAAATTAATGTAAACTAAAAAAATCTAATTAAGTTCTTAACTACTTCGTACCTGGGTTACATTAATTTACAGATTTGCAAAATGTCGTTAATTTGCATCGAGACACTTTTGACAATTTCTGTATTATTATCCGTTAAAATTTCCAAATGTGTCCAAAACTCTTTGTCTCAGGATTTCTAAGGTCGCAGGGGGATCAAGTTCATAGATTTCATTCTTGGTGTGACCCCAGAGGTAGAAATCCAAGAGCGAGAGGTCAGGGGATCTAGGAGGCCAAAATATTGGACCATTTAAGAGGTTCCTAATTTGAATGGTGTTGTGAGCCGGATATCCGTCCTGTTGAAACCAGGTAGTAATAATAGAGTTCCTACGAAAAATGAGGCAGGGCTGGAGAACGCTAATAACATCATCGAAGAAAACATTTATAACCACTCTTGAAATAAAAACAAAACGAGGCACTTTTCAGGGAAACTCCTTAAGTCCTTTATGATTTTGTTTAGCCTTGGATCCTCTCTCTAGACTTGATCGGACAGGAATAGGATACTCTTTCAGAAATAGTCGAATGAGGCACACTGTCTCACATCAGCCGTATTTAGATGTTCTTAAGCTCATGCGTCATCCTATGAGAAGCTTAAAAAACTTATCAAAGGGAGGTAAGGACGACTTTATAAGTACGTGAATGCGTGGACAGAGACTGGCCTTGAATCGATTATGAGAAAGGTGAATATACCAAAGTCAAGCACACTAAGAATAACACTAGCAAAAAGAAAAGGAATTAAAGGCTTTATAAATATCAAAAACCTTCATAATGGACAAATTAAACTGCTAAGAGCATACTTCCTTCGACATCGCCTCTACATTAAGATGTCTGCTTAACTAACCTCTCGTAGTCACCTTTAAACTTTACCTATGAAGGAACCCAAAACAATGAGAAAATAAGCGCCATGTATGAAAAAGAACAGGAATACGAACTAAAGTCCTTCATGAGAGACATACTCATGATCTTTCTCAATTCTATTTCGATTTATAAGCACCGAACGCATGGTTGAAACGTGGAGAATTCTTCCCGGAAACAGAAGGCTTTATAATAGCCATACAAGACCAGTTTGTAAATATAAACATACAGGCAAGAATCCTAATGTAAGAACCGACAGGTGTAGAAAATGCTGAGAAAAACCGGAAACAATTCAACACGTTACAGCAGCATGCGGCATGTTGTCTCAAAATGAATCATTATACAGGCACAACCAAAGTTGCTGCTGTAGTTTAACAAGAGATATGCTATAAGCTGGGACTCAAAAATTGAGATGCCCAAAACACTTTATTATAAGCCTCCACCTCTAGTTCAAACAAATCAATGCATTTTAAAAAATTGCTACATCCCTTGTATGATTAATTACGACATAGTGGTAAGAGATAGACTAAGCTTTTTTTCTTTGTTTTGATTTTTGGCCTTACAAACTATGTGTTTTTATTTTGCAAAAATAAAAAAAAGGAATTAAGGATATTCACAAATGATTACACGCTTCACGCCTAGGGGTCCGTCGAGGCCGCTTATATGATAAGCAAACAAACAAGGTAGACCTCCGACATTACAAAATTAGGTACATAGGGATTCTTGGGAGATTATTGTTATTATTTATAATACTTTTAGATTACGTTAAATAATCAGGTTACTGTTATTTGAAAATCTGTATATTGCAGTCATTACTTTAATATTATTTGAGGATAACACTTCGGGAAGTGTAGTAGGAAATTAACAAGCGTGTTAGAATGTTGTTGTTGTAATTTACAGTAAAAAGAAGGTTTAAATCACCGTATTCACTACAAAAACATAGTTGATCTCCTATAGATAAAGAGTAGTAATAGTACCAGTGTTTGGTTGGGATCGTGTTATGTACTTTTAAATAAAAGGTGTTACTTTCATTGCAGTATCTTTGCCATTGTTGATTCCATTTATTTTTTGTATTGTTCAAAATTACAAGGTAATAATCAGTGATGATTAGTGGTCGGCTTTTTCGTTACCGTATATTCCCGAGTGTGATTTTGTCCATAAAAACCTTACTGTGTAATTGGTCTAATATTCCCACTACATATTTGTTTGAGTTGCAATAAAAATTTGATATGCTTCTTAAAACAGATTGCGAGTCTGAACAGATAAAAATATTTTTATACTTATTGGCTAGAGCCCATTGGATTGCATGATAGATGCCGGCAGCCTCAGCTGTAAAAATACCTATATTTGGATTTAAAGTAAAACCTTGTTGATGTTTTGCTGAACTACAGAAGAAAGCTGTACTAAGGTTAACCTTAGTTTTCGAGCGATCTGTATAAATAAGCAGAGGTTTATTATGGTTATTGTATTTGTAAATAATTTGTTTAAAAAGTTGTGATGTGTCAACCATATCAGGTGAATATGGAAGAATATTGACCTCAGGAATAGTAAATATAATGTTATAGTCAAGACTGTATAGGCATTTATCAGTGGCATCATTAATGAGATCTAGATTTTAACACTCTCCATAGCCGACTGCAGTAGGAGGTGAATTTTTTTTTTTGACCAATAGGGTTTTGTTAGATCAAATATATATATATATATATATATATATATATATATATATATATATATATATATATATAGTAAATATTTTATTTAGAAGATATTTATCTTTCATGTTTAATTTTAAAATTAATTTGCAAGAGAGATATTCTCTTCTAAAGAAAAGAAGAGGTTCGACCGCCTCCACTAGTACGGCGGCATTTGAGGATGACCTCATAGGTCCCAAACATATGCGTAGGGACTTGAGTTGTACTCTATCAATTTCAATCATTCAATCAATTTTTTAATTGCACATTGCTGGCAGAGCCATAGAGAACACAACCATAGTAAATTATAGATCTTATAAAAGCCTTATAAAAAAGTAGTGCTGTCTGTTAGTTAGCTTCCCAGGAAAGGCCACATACCTGTCGAAGAATATTAATACCTCTTTCAGTTTTTTTGACTATAGTCGTAATTTTTTCAACCCACAAGAGTTTGGCGTCCAAAATGATCCCGAGGTATTTCAGAGATTTGGGGACTGGGAAAATAAGCAAATTAAGAGTGGTTTAGTTTTGGATAGGTGTTCTCCTCAGGGTATAAAATACAACTGTTGTTTTATTTATTGATATTGTGAAACCGTTTTGAAGTGTCTAATTTTTAAAACAATATGTTATTGTGTTAGTTTAGTTTCACTTAGATTTTTACCTACCTCAGTACTATAGATGGCAATGTAATCTCAGAAGTAAAAATCCAAGAACCAAAGGTCAGGGGATCTAGGAGGCCAAGATATTGGACCACCCAAGAAGTTCCTGATTTGAATGGTGTTGTGAGCCGTACATCCATCCTGTTGAAACCAGGCTCTTCTAAACTCATCTTCCGTTAGGGTAGCTCGTAAAGCCGGTACAACCTGGTTTCGCAAAAGCCCTGGGAATCTCTGTCCGTTTACTTGTAGTCAAATAAAAATGGTCCTATAAGTCGATTTCCTGAAATGATTAATAATTTATAAATAGGGGCCCAGTTAAAAAAGGATAAGTTAGATAGAGTTACCGATGACCTCACACAAAACGTTACTTCCAAATCTGGTCTGTAGACATCTCTCTGCTACTTCTTGAGGGTTTTCCACACCCAATAATGACTGTTGTGCCTATTAAAAACTCCACAATTCGTAAACTTACTTTCATGGGACCACAAGCCATAATTTACAAAATCGGGATTTTCATTACACTTCCTAGTATACCACTCACAGAAGCGTAGTCCTCTTGGAAAATCAGTTTCTTTAAGTCCTTGAACTATTATGGGCTTGTATGGATGGTACTTATTCTTTTTTAATACTCTTTGTACCGTTAATTTTGGCACATAAATTTCCTTTTCTACAGTTCTTACCGATTCACGACGATTTTGAATGCCAATATTGTATCCGCTTCTAGATTGTTCGAAGACCCCATGGTTAATTAAATTAACTACAATTTTTCTGAATTGGGTTTTATGAGGCTGCCGTCGCTCGGGGTATATCTCTTAATATCTTGCTATGGTAATGCCGGCGTTTCTGTGTGACTGCAAGTACAGTGCTAATATGTCAAACTTTTCTTTATTTGAATAGGAAATACCGGCCATTTTTAACATGTCTCGACAATTTGTATGTACTACTTATTAAATACAACTTGATACTTTGAACTATTTAACGTCAAAGTCAAAGCCCACTTTTGTTACAAATAAATCACGGCTTCCTTAGAAAAAATTGAGGCCTAACTTTACGAAGTGTGATATTTCGATTATACTCAAATCTTTTATAACTTGTGAGACATCACTAGACTGGAAATGTTAGGCTCTTTCCGAAAATCCAGTATGGCGGCCATAAGAAAAATGAAAGTTGAGGCGGGTTGCGGGATAACGAAAGATGATAAAGACATATCGCATGCGCCATCTTATTCGTCTCAAGAATGTGTCCGAATAATATCACATTTTGACAGCTCTCAAATTTACCGTTTTGGATTTACTGGCGATTAATGAAATCAGCCATTTTCGGATTTTCGCCGATATTTCCAAAACCAATTGACCGATCGTACATCTGAAGCCCGAATCGCGCTACGTCTCCTCTAAAACGTTTCCCATTTAACCTGTGTTGTGGGTATAATAGAGTCGAGATCCCTATATAGAGAAGCGAATCTGGGACACCCTGTATACCAAGGGGCTAAAGTGGATTTCTAATCCCGAAGGTGAAGAAGGGTCATAATTCAACTGGGAGATGCCTTAGTTCCGCGGAATATAAGCTATTTTTCGATCAGCTGGGAATCAGAATATTTTGAAGATATTACCACGAGGTCATTTAGTTTTAATGTTAGGTAGGAGATTCTATCAATTCTGTGGGTAAAAGAATTCAATGTGCTATGAACGGTTTCCATTGATATACGTATACAAAATGCACATTAGAGGGATTATCACAGTTTTCTTAGTCAGACTTAATAGATTTTAACAGATCTAAAACTTAGAATACATAAAGACTCTGAATTTAATATTGATGTGGTTGCAGATTCAATAAAAAGCAAATTGTAATAGGCGAAGTCGAGAAAAATATATGCGTAACAGTAAGAACAGTTTGGAAAACAGTATGCTAAGAAGAAATCAGATAATTGAAAAAATATCATGTTGGTTTATTGCCTTGAAAAAGCAAAATACTTCTACATTGTGATTTCATTACTCTATGTTAAAGAAACTTTAAATTTACATAAGAATATCGATGTCAGTAAATTTTTAGCAGTGATACGGGTTTTGAAAAGAGGAATGAAAGTTTTAAACCTCAGCAGTCCGAAGTACTTTCAGCAGAACAAATGGAGTAGTTTTTGAAAGAAGCTCCCGACGACGACTATTTAACGTTGAGTAATCATATTCAGAATGTTATAGACAAGATGTTTAAACTTCTTTACGAAGATTGCACTGGCGTAGCAGGAGTGTTACTTCAATTTTCAATAAACGATGTGATTGAGGAGATTGATGCTTATTTTCTATTTGGTATTAGAAACACCAAAACGAAAGTAGATCGAAACTTTATGGTTAAAAATGCAGAGAGTGGTTGCATCAATTTTGTTGAGCTGTGTATTAAATATATAGATTTGCGAAAGATGGAGATAGAATAGAATAGAATAGTTTATATTACCATAAAATATATTATTCTATAAAGGGTCGTCAAAAATATATATATATATATATATATATATATATATATATATATATATATATAAAAAAAAACAAAAGAAAAAGTATAATATTAAAATATAAATATAAACTTATAATACACATTAAAAAAAACAATCACAAATCACAAGAACATGGAATAAGAAAAACAAGACAAACTATTAGAATAAACACTATCATGTGTCAAGCAGTAACAAAACGCTCAAGACTGCAAATATTCTTGTACCGAATAGAAACCTTTATCAATAAGAAATTGTCTGACTTTGTTCCTAAAGTTGTTGCCACTAAGAACTTTATAGTGTTTGGGCAGTTTATTATAAAGAATGAGTTTTTATGAGATGGTACACTAATGACGTTCTCATTTCTAGTCTTGTACGAATTAGTCTCTCCCAGTTTGGCAAATAATTTAAGGTTATTGTTTGTATAAATTATATACTTAAAAATATATATACAGGGCAATGTTAAAATTTGCGTTTGAGTAAATATAGGCTTACAACTATTCATTGGCTTGAGATTGAAAATCAGTCTTAAAATCCTTTTTTGTCCAATAAAGACTCTCTCCCATACTGCTCTACCTCCCCATGAAATTATATTATTAGATAAGTGGCTGTAAGCCAAAGAATAATAAACACTAAGCAAGCCAGACTCGTTAAGTGTATTCTTTAAGTTCAGAACAGCAAAGTAGACAGAGTTAAGCTTAGCACAGACATGCTCGACGTGACTATTAAAGCTTAGGGATGAGTCTATTATAGTTCCCAGAAATTTGCACCACATTTAAGATTTTTTTTGTAAATTTCGGAAATCATAAGTGCACTGCACAGTTAAAAATATTTTTAGAAAAATGCCAAAAGAGATAGCTGTTCATTTTGGAACTACCAGATGCAACCTTACAGGGACACATATTTTACTTTGTAGTAGTGTCTCAGTAGCTGAGAGCTACGTTGAAAGTTCAATGAAACATAAAGCAGTCAAGATATTTGGTTCTGAAGAGCAACGAGTTGGTACATCTACAATGCATTGGCATCGACGTCAACTACCCTCCTCGAAAACTCAGCTGTTGGTATAAATAACTTTGGCGAAAATACAGAAAAACACCAATTATCTCAACGTAGCAAGCTTCGCTTGTTGCAAAGACAAAAGAAATTAATCATTTATTTAACATAACTAATTGTCACAATGTTGATATTAATTATTTTAGAAATATTTATAATCAACAACAAAAGTTATGGTACGAGCGGGGATCGAACTCGCACCTCTGGATCACTAGTCCATTCGCTATCGTACCAATGATAAGCAATTCGTTAGAACTTGTACATATTTAAACCCACCAGTATCATAACCATTGTTGATCCTGATGATATTCTATCCTTATGGCGCGGCGTTCCTGACTTGACGTCAAATCTGACATCGCTATTAGATGCCGTCCATATTAGTAAATTTATAATTTTACGTTATGCCCGTATAAGCCAAATTTTGAATAGAAATATTTTATCAGTTTGTTTTTAAACTGTGAAATATTTTTGTAGAAATGTTTATAATCAATAGCAAAAGTTATGGTACGAGCGGGGATCGAACCCGCACCTCTAGATCACTAGTCCATTGCTCTAACCAATTGCGATATTGTACCAATAAGTAGATATTTAAAGTTCCGTTATAAATTAAATCTCGTTTTTATTTTGTTTTATTATTTTCCCCTTGGGACTAGAAGTGGCACTTTAGTCTCTGCTAAGAGGGGCTGAAGTTTCCCTTTAGACCCGGTTGTACGAAAAACGATTTTTCGCCGAAATCGACATATTCACGAAAAAGTTATTTTCAGCTTCTTTTATCCAAGATGACGCTTTGAGAACAAATATTTGAAGGTGAAAAACTCAGGATATAAGTTAAAGTAAAGGTAATAGGGTTTGACTGTGACATAATTTTCTTATATTTCTTATTTAATTTATAGAAAACATAGGCAATAAAAATGTTTAATATAAAATGACTATCATTTGATTTTTTACCTGTTCGTTAACGTCTCTCAATTATTTATTTTAAATGTGTTGGCATTTTTTGAGTTGGAGAAGCAGTAGCTTAGAGAAGGGTTGCCAACTGACTACAATAATGTACTTATAAGGGCGTCGGTGGCATTAAAAGAAAGTCAAGCTGCTTTGTCTCGCATTAAAAAAATGGATTTCGTTCAGACGAAACATATTCAAGCAAACTATCAGAAAAATAAAATTAGGGATACAATTTATATGTTGTATGTTAAAAAAAAAGGAATAAGTTACAAGGGCTAGTTTATACAAGAAGTGAAATGAAGATCTAAGCGGGTTTTTTAGTAGAAATAAGCAAAAAAAAAACAATAATATCAGTGGGAAAGGATTAATGACTATCAAAGGTAATATCAAACGTTAATTTGAAGATCAAAAATTAATTTTTTGTATTTGTTTTTAAATAACAGTTTGTTAGTTTAAATATTCTCTTGGCAAAGATTTGTAACACTTTACTGCATTCTAAGTGAATTGTGATTGTGTCAATATTACGAACATTAACAACATGAACGTTTGAACGAAAAACTAATTTGGCTTGTAATGAAACGGAAGAACCCTGGTTAGAATAAATACTTTTTAAAAAATTGGCGAAATGTACTTTTCTTCGGTTTTCCATTTTCAACCATTTCAGTTCATTAAGCACGAATGATACATGGTCATACTTTCGTAACCCAAAAATAAATTTACAGCAAGCATTCTGAACCTTTTGAATACGAAGCCTATCTAATGTATCTAAACACGGCCCATAAATAGAATCACAATAGTTAAAATTAGAGAGGACAAGTGACTCACAAAGCATTTTTCTTAAGTTAAAATCTAAAATATGACTGTTATTATAAAGTATTTTAAGATTTATATATGATTTCTGTATAAGTCTCTTAACATATTCCTTAAACCTTAACTCAGAATCAACTATAAAACCCCCGTTTTTTGCAGACTTTACGACAAAAAATTGAACTCCGTTTACTTCAATTTTTAGACTTTTTTTAAGAAAAGAGACATTATTTTTATTGTCAAAGAGCATTAATCTTGATTTAGTTGGATTAAGATTTAGGTTATGATTCTTTGATAAAAGCACAAGTGTATTTAAATCTTGGTTAATAAGGTCAGAAGCAAGCAAATAGTAGTCACGATTAAAATGAAAAGAAATTTGTGTGTCATCAGCGTATGCCTGCACCTTACAATTATTAAGAGATTTTAATATGTCAGCGGTGTACATTATAAAAAGTAGAGGACCTAAAATTGATCCTTGGGGAACTCCTGATAAAACAGGTTCCCTTTCAGAACAAGTATGATTGGACGATATAACTTGATAACGATTTGACAAATAGGGTTTAACTAAACAGAGAGACTCATCGTGAAAACCATAATATTTAAGTTTAGATATAATTAATTTGTGATTAAGAGTATCAAATGCTTTCGAAACATCTAACAGCACAAGTGCACTGTATTATTTTTTATCAAATGCGGAAAACAGTCATCAGTTACATTCGCGTGAGATTCAATACAGCGGTCAATAATATGTGTAATATATTTATCAATGAACGGACTACAATATTTAAGTATTTGTGGAGTTATATTGTCATTACCGCATACATTTGTTTTAATACTATGTAAAATATTATTAATATCTAGGATGTTTGCTCATTTAAAGGAAAATGAAACATTGTTACTAAATGAATTATGATTGTTAAATTCAATACGTTGACTATAGTCAGACAAGTTTTGAAAAAGTGTACTGAAAAATTATTTATATTATTCGGATTAGATAAAACCTCAGGCAAGTGAGATTGCTTTATTGAAGATATATTGAAAGATTTAAGAGATTTCCAAGTATTTTTCGATTTTTTTTCAGCGCATATGTTATTTAAATATTGTTTTTTCTCTTTCGTCTTATCATAGACGAAGTAAAATTTCTCAATCTTTTATAGTTTACCCAGTCGGTATCAAGACGTGTTCTTTTAAAAGTTTGTAATGCTCTATTTCTTTGGGTCATAAACAATTTTATATGATAAGTCAACCAATCTTGGCCTTTCTCAGAGGTGGGTGAATTTCAAAAATATTTAAAATAAGATTATTAAACATTAATATTTTATTTTCAATATTATGTTCATAAAAAATATCATTCCAAGGTAGCTGATACCGATCATTTAAAAAAACATTTAGCTTAAAGTTCTCAAAGGATCTATATCGAACAAATTTGGCTATTGTTTTTTACTTATTCAGTATTTAATGAACAAAAAACTAATCTATGATCGGACATCGTATCTGCAGATAAAGTACCAGACCGTTCTATTAAAGTATTATCTGTTATAAAAATGGGGTCAAGCAAAGAACTACAAGTTCTAGATACTCTTGTAAGTTCAGAGATAACCTGTGATAAATTATAATTTTCAAATAATGGTGAGAGGGACTTGTCTAACTTTAACAAATCTATATTCAAATCACCAAGACATACAATTTCATCTACCAATAGGAAAAAATATTATCAAAATCCTCAACTAAACCATTAAAATTTATTCTGGGAGGGCGATAAAACTCCAAAAGCGATTTTTTCTTTATTTTGATTTTAATAAATAAAAATTCTAAGGATTCCCGTACCGGGAAATTGAAATGAATAATATTTGGATTGTAAGACTTTTTTACGTATACGGCAATACCGTATTCTTACAGTGTTAAACTTTTTCTAATTTGATACAAGAGTACGTTGCTATTATGGTCATTATCTCATCTGAAATATTAGAAAACGTTGATATATTCACTTAACTTCTTATGTAAACCAGTCATTTTTACATATTTCTCCTAAACAAACATCATATAAAATTGTATCCCTCATTTTATTCATCATAAAATCAGAAATCTTGGTTCTGTATTTCGTTGTTTTTTCTGATATGTTGCTTGAATATGTTTCGTCTGATTGAACTTCAATTTTTTTAATTCGATACAATGTAGTTTGGCTCACTTATAGTATCTCATATTCCCTCATTAGTACATGTTGTGGTGCTCTTATTTGTAATTAGGTCTGTGAATAGTTTTGATTTAATAGAATTGTAAAATTACATATTTATTAATAAATTGTAAATACAATAAAAGTCCAGTAGGCTGAATAAATATTGTTTTCACGGTGCTAATGTAAAGTTTGAGATTAACTGTTTTTGTTGATGTATGTACCTTCATCTTCTTACTTTTTTCCTTTAGAACCTGTTAAAGAATAGGCATGTTTCTTTCTTTCTTTGTTTTCTTTCAATATGGAGTCGGCTGTCACTTTTTTGCCTTCAGCGCCATTCTCCAGCCCAATAGGTAACGACCACGGGTTGACGAGTTCTTCGTAGATCGTTGAACGGTCCTATTATTTTTTACTTTTCAAGGTTTATCTCCTAGGACTTCTACTGATTAGACGTATATCCTTTTCTTTCAAAGCGACGCCGGACTTGCGCGCTCCCGTAGAACTTTCTGATCACCGTACGACCTTTGGAATTAGATAATTCACACATCCTCTAGGACTCCCCCGTCTAATAGCGATTGGCACGTTATGTAGGACGTACCCCCAGTGATGTTTCTACAATGGTCGTTGGATTGCCCCTCGAAACACCACGAAAAACTAAACTTCTTTCCCGCCGGCGCCGTCAGGGACCCTTACCGGGCTCGGTGATCCGAGCGGAAGTCAAGTAGGCATGTTTTAGTGAAATAAATAAAAGTGATTTATTTTTCAGAACTTGTTGCAAAACTAATAAAAAATAACTGCCCACCTTTTCTGACTAGGATCATAGCTTCTTATTTAGAAAATAGAAAATTTGTTGTATCGTCAGAACACTTTACTTCAACCATAAAGAATGTAAGAGCCGGGGTCCCACAGGGATCACCCCTCGCACCTCTGCTCTTTAACATTTTTATGTATGATATACCTAAAACTAATTTATGCCAACTTTACCAATTTGCTGACGATACGGCAATTACAGCCACATGTAAAAACCCTGACTATATAGTCACCAGACTACAAAAATACTTAAAAAAAATTGAAAAATGGCTTTCAGATTGGAAAATCAAACTAAATGTAAACAAAACCCAAGTTATTTTTTTCTCAAAGGCTAGATTAAAATTCCCCCGAAAAAAAATCAAAATTCTGAACACAGAAGTAGAATGGAAAAACCAAGTCAAATATCTTGGACTAACCTTTGACAAAAAATTAAATTGGAACATAAATGCTAATTCCTCATTAAAAAAAGCACAAAAACAACTTGGTGCAATATACCCACTAATTAATAAAAAAAGTAAAATAAACACAAAAACAAAAATAATTTTTTACAAAACCATCATAAGATCTGTACTTTTGTACGCTGCCCCGTCGTGGAGCACACTGAACAATTCTGCCTGGATAAAAATTCAAAGATTTCAAAATAAAATATTAAAAATTATCCTAAACACCCCAAGTATACGCTTAACGCTGTCATACATAAAGACACAAAAACCGAAACCATCAAAGAATTTCTCGACAAAATAATAACCAACTACTTCAAAAGAGCCGACGTTTCTATGAACGATATTTTAAAAAATTCTCATGCTTCAAATGCCATCCGAGGTAAACTGCCAAGAGATTGGCTAAGAAAGATCTAAGCCCTACACCATTTCCAACAAGCAAGAGTTAAACCCAAACAAGCACAACAAAGAAAAAAAACAAATCAAACGACAAAGCAAAAGCGACAATAGCCATTGGGCTGATCGGTAAAAAATGCCAGAATAGATGAGAACTTGTTGCCTTCCTAAATTAATTTTACTGTTGACGAATAAAATTAGACTGTATACCATTTTCTTATACTTAAGCTCTAATACTTTGGAATTTATTTAAATAATTATTGTATTTATTATCTAACAAATCGTTGTTAAAATAAGTTTTAGCTTTTCGGCATTATTTATTATTTCAGTTATTCAGCTAAAAATTCTTATTGGTAAAGTTTAGTGTAAAAGGATATAATTTAGAGTAAAAATGGTTGTTAGCAGAAAGGTAAATGCATGCAAAATGACTACATACATTAATACACAAAAGGGGTATTAATTCTGAACTTATTTATAATACGTGTATTTCTGAACGCATTAATCAATTGTTAAGAAGATGCGATGCACCTTATTTGTCGCTACAGTGTTCATGATGAAAGTTTTCCAAGACATACAACCTTTTTAACCTGAATTACGTCACAGTCAATTCCGACGAGTCAATTCCTATTACGTTTACTTTAGTACGTCAAAGTTAACAACTGCTAGGTATAAACTTTTCGACGTTTTGCAAGGTACGGCATCTTATTTGTTTTTATTGATAGGCTACGTGTACGTGAAAAATATTTTTTGATTAGCTAAAAGCGTAAAAGTCTCAGTTCTAATATAATTACTATATGTCAACGACAAATGTAAATAAAAATTAAATGAGTATAAATATATCACGACTGTATTCCCTTTCCCCTTTAAAACTTTATCCGGTTATTAGCCGGGGTAGATTGCAATTCCATGAAATCTAGTTTCAAATCCTGGGAAACTCTAACCAATAATTAAGAATAGATTAAATTTAAATGCATTTCCTTAAAAAAAGAAACGAAACTATTTTTTAAAAACATTATTTTCTTTAAACGTATAAAAACATATCGATGCATATTAAATAAAATGCACTTTATTCCCTAGACACGTTACGAAAGCATTCGACTGTGAATGTTATTTGCCTCTTGGGCATGAAAATTCAATATATTGGTAATATTTCATGAAATGTATGTGCATACGGTATTCGGAAGTATAAATATGATATTTACGTTTTGGGCTGTCGTAATAAAAATTTATATTTTACATGGCTTGGACTGTTTACTGTTTAATATTCTGGGGGACATTTCTGTTTATGTAATTCTTTTTTCACAATAACAAAATTATAAAATTAAAAGCTTAATGTCATTTAATTTTTTTGACATTTTTGGTAAATTTATAGATTCTATTTTTTCAACTCAAATTAATTGCATTTTTTTGTAAGTAACCTGTTAAAATTAAATTATTTTGAACAAATTTATTTATTTATATTTAGATGGATATTTACATTAGTACAATTTACAATGTTAAATAATCGATTTGTTCCGTCGGCAGTTCAAGAACGCTACCTGTAGAAATACATGCCACAGTTCTAGAATCTTGTCTGGAAAGGTTTAGCTCCAATTTGGAATGTATTCACATCACGAAGTCCAAAAATTTTTTGGGCTATAGTTTTTTTATTATTTATGTAGTTTTCGACCTACCCCTAGGCGACGACTGCTGATTTCCAACCTCCATGCCTTTTTAAAACATCCACAGATGCACCAGCGTTAGCTAATAAAGAGGCAGATGTTCGTTGAAAACAATGTCCAATATATAATGACGGATTTGGTAGATTTAAGAATGCTGCTACTTTCTGGGGCGGTTTTCCAAACGTATTTTTACCAACTGGTTGCGTAGTACATTCATTGTTTTGATAACGAACGAAAAATCGCAAATCAGAAGTCTCAGCTTTTCTTAAAGCCATGTACTTGCGTCAGATTTTTTATTGTTACCTGAATTTTTAAAAATGAGATTTCTATCAGTTTTGTTTTTGGTATTTTTATTATTATTGATCATTGAGTGATCCAAATCAGTTGCATCTTCCACCGTCAACTCAACTAAAGGTTCTGGTACGATTTAATACATCTCGATTTTTGACCTTTTTTGAGTTTTATTAGGAAGCTTACCTCAAATTTGCTACATTTAAGCAAAAAAAAGCGTGGAGGCATTACAATTTCTCACAAAATAATACAAATTAGAATTGATTTGTCAAGTCGCGCTACGGCACTTTTAACACATTTTATTTAAAATTCTGTTACATATTCTGCATGTGACTGTTGTTGTAAGTTAATATATGTGTATTTTGAAAGATTCGTTTATTTCTAGTGTATATTTAATAAATTAGAATTGTTTTTTTTTTTTGAAATTACGAATATGAATAATTCTCTAACAGAATATTTAACAAATGAAGCTTGTTTTGTATTTAAACGCTGCTAACTTAACTGCATGTCATTTAGTCAGACGGTAAGCGCTGTTGCCAAAGTAACATTTGTTATAATCTCTGATGTGCCAGTAATATTTTTTTTATATAGATGGGTTGGTGCAAGTCAGAGTGGAAAGGAATTAGGTGGAGTGGTACCGGGTTAGCACCAGGTTAGGTGCCGGAGCGCGATAGTGTGGAGGCAGCATCATTAAAACAAAAATATTTAGGGTCAGTTTCACATTATGTAGGCAACCCGTTCTACACATATTGTGTCGAAAGGGAAATTGAGCATTTATTTGGTTTTATTATCGTTAGCAATTTTAGTATTTTTTGACTTGATATTTTTAAAAAATGCGGTTTAGGTTAGGTTAGGATTGATTAGGGTCGCTTTAAAAAAAGCGCGCGGTAGCACACTAACAAAATTCAGAGCCTGCAACACTGTTTTTTTTTAAATCAAACTGTTTGGTGGATGTGCTAGGTTAGCCCAGGTTCGTCGATAAAACCATCATTAAAGACATAAAATCACATGCTAAAATCATATCTGAAATATATCGCGCACTCTAAAGTAGCATGATTGACGATAGCGGTTTAGAGTCCTGTGATTCATACTGGGTTGGGTTAGCACCAGGTCAATATTTATAGGTTAACTATCGTTAAACCGTTTTGTTTAAATTTAGGAATACTATTTGTGTATATTTGAAGAAAACCAAGTAAATTTGGCAACAGTGCATATAATTCAGAATCTGTATTTTGTCAAAAACTTCATAATTAACAGTCTAGCATTTGAAAAGTAGTGAAATTTCTGAAGTTTCTTGGTTATTTGTAGAAAGTTTTGTGATTTTTTTTTAATAAACGCTAAATCCACGCTTTTTTTTGGTTAAATATAGTAAATTCAAGTTAAGCTTCTTAACAAAACAAAAAAAAAGGTAAAAAATTGAGATGTATTAAATCGTAGCAGACCCCAACTAACTCCTTACTTCTACAGGCACCTGCTACACCAAAAATAAATTATAAAATAATAAATAATCTTTACTAATAAAAACTGGTCGTCTGGGGCATCCATCAAAAATTTATCAACCTGGTCACCAGTTAAGATCTTGGCTTTTTTGACCTTATATCCTTATATCCTTCGTTTCGTCTTTTCAGCAGGGCAATTAGCTTGTAAAATTTGCTAATGTCGATATTATTTTTAACATTGCGCATAGTGTTCAGCATAGAATAATGTGTCCAAAGCGTCGAAAATGATAAACTGACGTTTCGCTCACATCACCATTTTACAAATGTCTGATATTGCGCTTCATATATTTTCCTTGATTTGGATGGCAAAATATCTTCTAGTGCCTCTTCAGCTGCTTTTTTTAAATCAAAAGTTTCCATTTCGATATATAATCTCGAAATTAATGACACTGACAGCTTGTTTATTTATGTTGTAACTACGTGATTTCATTATCTCAAAGCACACTAATTAAATTTGTATCTGTTACCTGCAGTAATTGTTACATTATGAGATGTTTTAAATTTGCACATATACATTACATTATTTGGTCCTAATGTTCCTTAAAGTGCAAAAAATAATGTTTATATCGTGGGACTAAAGTGCCTTAATCCCTTGAAGGGAAGGGAACTTCATTCGCGGGATTAAATGAGTCACTTTAGTCCCTAGTTTTTGTAAATTTAGTTAAATTAACTGTATCATTTGAAAAAATAATGTCAAACAATAATTGGACCAGCAGATGTCAGAACCAAATTTAGCCTGTGTCCATATCAGCTAAAATACAAACTTTCGAATTTTCAAATTAATCACTTCAACATCTTTCGTATTTCTGTCACCTCTTTATTTTTCTCTCTAAAGTGAAAAGTAGTCGGAAAAACGTAAAAAATAGATTCTTCAGATGAAGAGCTACCAGAGTCGATTTTGGATGCGGCTGAAAAGGAAAATTTGGACCTGTTATCAAGCATATCAAGGCAAAGGTTGGAACGTTGATAAAACCATTTTATCGACTGGGCAAAAGAAAAAGGTGTAAGAAGTTTTAAGGTGGAGGTATTCTTGGCATACTTTTTAGAACTAAGTAAAGTCCTTAAACCCAACACACTTTGGTCACGTTATTCAATGATAAAATTAAGAAAACCATCTATATAACAAATATTTTTAAACTAACAAACTATTTAAATAGACAAAGCGTCGGTTTTCGGCCAAAAAAAAAAAGCAGAAATATTTACGAAAGAAGTCATATCCAAATTCATGTTGTCAATCCCAGATGAGATATATCTATATGATAAAAGTAGCTACTATGTTTCAAAGAATCAGCTCAGTTAATTGAGTCACTGAAGGAACGACTTGCGACGATGAAGAGCCGCAGAGTCACAGAATACCGAGAGAGTCGAATTGCATTGCAATATGTGCTGTTTGTTACAGTCTCGATACGGCGCGACTTAGCGGTCTTAACTCTTTAGGTTTTATGTTTTTATTTCGGCTGTTTAGATTTAAAATAAATACAAATATAGATATGGTTGGAACCACCTATTGATAAATACGCATAGAAAATAAGGCAATTTACTATTTAAGAAAATAATTTAGGTTGACAAATGCAATAAACTTATATATTATTTATTCTAATATTAGGAAAAGAACATATGATGCATTTTTTTCGGCAATATCGTGAAGTCATTTTTAATATTAATTATACAAATATCTATAGGTTTTAATACCAATTTTAAACGAAATAAATAGGAACCTAATTTATTTGATAAATCTCCAACCGAAATTCTGTATAGTCAGACTGTATAACGTTAAAAATTAAAACACTAAACTTGACCAATTCGCCGTCCTAGCCGAGCACGATATCCCATTCACTGTCCTTTACAACTACGAGCCAGGGTGGCAGAACAGGTCCGGCAGTCAATACATGGGTTAGGAGCCTTCTCAAAAGACAAGGCGTGTATTTCGCTCCGCGAAGTAAAGTGAGCGAGAGTCAGTGAAGCACATCATTAAAATGAGTTACATGTCCCATCTCTACTATGTTTGCTTTGGCCGGAGCTCGCCGCAAAGCGGAACTTACAATAGGTTCTTGTAAAGAATTATACCCACGGAATTTGACAAATTTGAAATATATATTTGAAAGATTACCTTTTTTTTAAAAACACACCAAAATTTATGGATGAATTACTTTTATTTCAAATTAGAATTACAAAAACTCTTTGGTAGGTTGCACCTAATTCGTTCGCTAAAATCACGTTTTTCTCAAAATATAACTTATGAAATGCGTAAATGATTGATCATATGATGTTTTAGAATACAAAAATGTATTATTTTTAGCTAAAAGTACCTAATTAATATGTCAGATATCCTAAAGCGTTAACTATCTTTGATAACCGTTTGACAAATAATTTAGCTAGCTGAGTGATAAATAAGCAAATAATTTATGTGTGGGGGATGCCATGCTGCCAAATTTATTTTTAATATCTACATAATTTACGTAAAGAAAAACGGAATAACATTTGGGCAACTATCTATAACATCGTCGATTTTGATAAATTTTTATATATAGAGGGATATTGGGGTCCTGATTACGAATCCGAAGTAATTTTTTTCGTTCACGTTTCGTTTCTGAGTTACCCGTTCTCATTTTTCATAAACATCCTAAACACAGTTTACCTTTTTCTGTCTTCTTTTTTATGAAAATAGCGATTTTTCTGAATGAAACTACTACAAACAATTATAAAGAGACGTAAAATAAATTCTCTTTTTTGCCTTTTTTATTAAAATAATAATAATAAAAATTTAAAACATTTAAAAACATAATTTTTGGACTAGTAAATTTTCCTTAATGTTGGCATCTTCACATCATGAAAAACCATCGAGATACAACTTTAAATAGAAACAGTAATTGATACAAATTAATTAGGGACACTCTTATTATACTCTGTGTCCGAAATAAGGAGGGCCACTATGGGGATTTTGGAAACGGTAAGAGATACAACTTTGGTTAAATGGGAGAAAAGTTGCGTAATCAAGGGTCTAAGAAAATGGCGTTTTCAAATTCCTGAAACATTTTTCGGATTTTGAGATATTTTGAAAAAATTGGATTTTTTGATTTTACGAACTATTTTTTTCTGGCGTTATTATTTGCCCTAGAGCGAAACCAATAACAATTCTCCACAGCAACTTTTAATGCTCTTTAGGACGACGTTATTAGTTTCTTAATCTGACGTTTCGTTTTTGTGGGACCATCATCAACTTCATTTTTTTAAATACGGCCCTGATATTCTGATATCAGATTCTGAAAGCCCTTTCTATTTCGAATTCAACGATGTATAACACTTTATGGTTTAATTGCGTTTTAGTCTTTTTTTCTTGCCTTACACAAGAAAATTCCTATTACGGACCTGTACACACCAATACACATATGAAAACCGAAATAGTATTGACGACTTGACTTTTTTTTTAATGTAGATTAGTTTTAGGCCAATAATGGACATTTCATCTAATATAAAAACATCATTTTATTCGTAATCATACAGTCATATGAAAAATTCAAATTCTGCAGGTATTTTCTCGTGTACCATTCGCAGTATGAACGACGATAATTTTCCAAATACATACATACGCAAAAATTAATTAATAGAAGACATGACTAATTATTGCGCACTAAATTACACAGTAAGCAAATGTGTCAAAAAATCAACGTTACTGACAATTATTAAAGAAAAGCAGGCTCCGGAAAACAAATGAATGTGTTGATGGCCTCTTATACATTTGAATTGTCAGCTAACGTTGATTGTTTGACACATTAGCTTACTGTGTAATTTAGTGCGCAATAATTAGTCATTTCTTCTATTAATTATGTTTTCTAACGAAGAAAAGTTTGACATGGTGGCGTGTTTCATTTCATCCAACAGAAATTGTTCTGTTGCGGAGCGTTTGTATTTGCAAAAATATCCCGAAAGAAGACAGCCAAATCAAAGGACCTTTAGCAAATTAGTGGCAAACCTTAAAGCATATGGTTCTTTCAAAAAACCTGTAGTTTCGCGACAAAAGAAGAGCAATGAAGAAACAGTACATAATGTTTTGTTAGCGGTCACTGAAAATCCCTGTACATCAGTCCGATTGGTCGAACGAAATGTTGGTATACCAAAATCAACGACGCATTGTATTTTACAAAAACAAAAGTTCCATCCGTATAAGTACAGAATTTGTCATGGACTTCGACCAGGCGATTTAGAGCGACGTCGCTCATTCTGTGAATGGTACACAAGAAAATGCCAGGAGAATATGTATTTTCCATATTACATAATATGGTCTGATGAAAGTATGGTTACGAATAACGGTATTTTCAATAGACGAAATGTTCATTATTGGTCTGAAACCAATCCACGTTTAAACAAAACGTCGAGGCACCAACACCGCTTTGGTTTTAATATGTGGGCTGGTATTATTGGCACAAGGATTGTAGGACCATTTATTTACAACCACAACCTGACATCAGAGCGTTACCTACATTTGCTGCAAAATGATTTAGAGAATGCTCTCGATAATATGCCTCTGGCGACAGTTCGCAACTGTTGGATGCAGCAAGATGGTGCACCTGCACATAATTCCAGAGCCGTTCGAGCATATCTATCCATGAGATTTCCAGAGAAGGTGATTAGCACGCATTCGGAAACACCCTGGCCAGCGCGTTCACCCGATATAACCCCGCTTGATTTTTTCGTATGGGGGTTCGTTAAGAATCATGTTTATCAGCGAAATTTTGCTACAGAACAAGAACTGAGGGGGTTAGTTTTGGAAGCCTTTGCTAATATTACTCCACAAATTTTGGCTAGGGTGTTAGAATCAACGGTTAGAAGGTGCTATCTATGCTTAGAAAACGACGGAAATCTTTTTGAACATTTAATATAAATTTAGTTGTTTTGTTCGTATTCCCTTGTTGTTGCTTTTTAATTTTTAGATCTTCTGCTAAATTAATTGTATTTGATCTTTGTTTATTCTATTAAATTAGTGCATCAATTCAACCACTAGATTATTATTAAACACCTAAATGACATAAAGTGTCATATGTTATGGCTAATTGTTTATTCTTTGAAATTAAACTAAACTGAACTTAACTAAACTATGTACAGGTCCGTAATAGGAATTTTCTTGTGTAAGGCAAGAAAAAAAGACTAAAACGCATTTAAACCATAAAGTGTTATACATCGTTGAATTCGAAATAGAAAGGGCTTTCAGAATCTGATATCAGAATATCAGGGCCGTATTTAAAAAAATGAAGTTGATGATGGTCCCACAAAAACGAAACGTCAGATTAAGAAACTAATAACGTCGTCCTAAAGAGCATTAAAAGTTGCTGTGGAGAAGTGTTATTGGTTTCGCTCTAGGGCAAATAATAACGCCAGAAAAAAATAGTTCGTAAAATCAAAAAATCCAATTTTTTCAAAATATCTCAAAATCCGAAAAATGTTTCAGGAATTTGAAAACGCCATTTTCTTAGACCCTTGATTACGCAACTTTTCTCCCATTTAACCAAAGTTGTATCTCTTACCGTTTCCAAAATCCCCATAGTGGCCCTCCTTATCTCGGACACAGAGTATACATAGGTAGATCGATCCCAGCAGGAGCGCAAACGCGCTAGGTGGATTGGCACTAACAGAAAAGCTGAACAACACTGAGGTGCATCACTGGGGAACTCTAATATTCGGCATCGGCCCCTGTGATGCACTTCGCTGTGGATTAGTTTTGATCTTCTTTTGTGTTAAAGCTTTATTGATGACGTTGGCAAACGTCTCCCCCCATGTCCTTCCGCCTTCCGGCGCCCTCTGCCTTTTGGTGTACAGTGTAACAAATTCAAATTCAAAAATATTTATTTGGCCAATACACATGTGTGTTTAACTATCGTCAATACAATTGTACTCTAATGTCCACAGTTTATAAAATTTTAATAAACATCTTATTTATTATTAACATATTTGAATTTGACCTCACTATTTAAAACACTCGGAAGACAATAAAGAGAAATTCTTCAATGGAATAGAATGCTTTTTTTTATAAGAATTTCTTTAACTGTATTTTTAAATGCACTTAAGCCCAATCTTAACAAAAAAAGATGGTAAATGATTGAGAAATACAGGACCATAATAATTTAGGCTGTAACGATTTGCTCCTAGTCTAAGGAAGTCAATTCTTAGGGCGCTGCTGCCTCTAGTATTATAATTATGTATATCATTGTGTCGAGTATATTTAGATTGATTTTTAAAGGCGAGAATACGGGTATGACATATGTATAATGACGGAACTGTTAATATGTCGTATTCAGTATATTTTTATTTAATGTCCACTCTGTATTTACAATTAAAAAATATACGCAGAACACGTCTTTGTAATTTGAAGATTTTATTTGTGTGAGGGGAATGTCCCCAACTAGTTATAGCATATGTTATATGAGACATAATAAGTGAATGGTAGGCAGTTATAAGGCCTTTGGTATCCATAATGTTTAACAAATTTTTAATAACAAATGTATTCTTTGAAATTTTTTTTAATAGTTGTTCAATATGTTGGAAGGAAAACTTTACTGAAAAATACCCAACTTCGTCGGACAGACATGAAGACGTTTTTTTTTGGTCCCCATGTGGTTACGTGTTCTTTTCGCTATTCAATTATATGTTTCTACTTTATATGTGTAGAATATCTAAAATGTTTGCCATGCTGCATGCTAATCCCATTTATTTAAATTGATAGATTTTCTGCAGATTATTTTACTCTGGCATGAAATATTTCATACACGGAAACGTTATTTGACATGTGATATAAAACTTCACTATTTATATTTAATATTACTTGAACTTGTTAAAAAATATAAAACATGCAAATAATATTGCGCGTTGGAAAACGAATGCTTCGCTTTTATTATATTTAGAAAAACATTTAAATATTTCTCGAAAAATGTATTGTTTATGCACGTTCAATGTGTGAGATTTATTATTCCATTACGATATGAATAATTCATGTTGGATATAATCCACCAGACAGTTTATGTTATTGAACGTATTATATTAAATATTTATTTTCCCTATTTCAATATTATATTAATATGATATTTAGATACCAATTTAATTTACTTACAGTCCGAAAATATAAACCTTCTTTAACATAAATATAAATACAATTATATTTTTTTAATCGTTTTCATTTTCCTGATTATCAGAGGTTTGTAGTGGTGGCTATTCAGGTGAAGTAGGTGAAGTGCTACTTCACCAAGAAAAATAAATAAGCAAACTTCTAACTATATTTATTATATATCTCTTAAAATTTTAGTTTTTACATTCATTTATTCACCTAATTGGTAAAAAATAAACTGTACATCTCGAATAAATATTTTACTTGACCGTTGGCGTCATGTCTTTTTAAAACTTTATTATAACAACTATAACAGTGGCGCAAAGCGCTATGACTTTGCTGGAGGTGCTATGTTTAGTTTACGATTTTAGTACTATGTTACCATGACAACGCGTACCCGATAACGTCGAGCCCAGGTGAATTGCTGAACACTACACCTACGTGTCGTTCAATTTGCGGTGACTGTTTACTTTTATTTTCGCGGATTTCGCTGCAACCGGTGAGTTCCTTTGCAGTTGACTGTTTTGTGTTATTTATGGTGTTGTTACAACTTCAAATTCGAAGTTAGTTAATGTGATTGTTCAAGACTGGGATAAATTAAAAGACGTCGAGAAGAGATGAACGATTTTGAATTCAAGTTTCTGGCATTAGTGTTTAATGACATTTTCTCAATCACGGACATACTATTTGACGTTCTTCAAAAAAAATCGCTTGACATTCATTTTTGCATTTCCAATATAAAACGCTGTCATGAGACGTTCTGTAAAAAAAGAAATGAACATTTTTTATTACCATGTTTGATAAAGCAAATTCTATTACAGAAATAAATCATTACAAATGTAAGCTTGCTAAGCTTTCACCTGAAGAAATTAGGGCTAAGTATAGAACCCTTTTTTATGAAATATTGGACCATATTTTAATGGAAATGACACTAAGATTTCAAGACTGTGAAAAACTTACATTTTCATGTTTGGCAGGTTCTGCTAAATTTTCCGAACATAGTTTAAATTTTACGACTGGCCCGTTTGACAATTTGTTACAGTTATATGTGGAAATATTTTCAAAAAGTCAACAACTTAAAAATGAGCTTGGTCTTATTTTTGCAAATAAAAGTATTGGAATACATCGCTGCAAGAGCAAGTGAAAAAACTTAATAAAAACAAATATATTTTTACCGAAGCATATAAATTGTTTTCCCTTATTTTTACAATACCGTCGACAAGTGCTTCAGTGGAAAAAAGTTTTTCTTGCTTCAAATGTGTAAAAACTTATTTAAGAAATACAATATCTCAAGAAAGACTTACCTCTCTTGGCAATATTTCAATTCAAAAGGAATTTCTGGAGGAGATTAGGGCAACCCATCTATTTTATGAGGATGTTATAAATAAATTTGCTGCTATAAAGGGTAGGAGAATTGATTTAGTATACAAAATTTAGGTAAGTCGTAAAAAAAATTCTACCCCCTCCACATATAAAAAAATTCTGGAAAAAAAATTATTGCGATATTTCACATATATAACACTGGAAGTTTGTATAATTTAATAAATTTAAACTAAATACTACGTATACGTATAGAGCAAATTATTTATGTTTACTTTGGCAGCCAGATCAATTTGAAGAAAATTGCAAACCCTAGAATCGGTGGATGCTTCCCCAATATTTTATGCTTCTTCTTCATCTAGTAGCGTTACAACCCTGGGTGGGTCTTAGCTGTGGTTACAATTTGCCTCCATCGTTGTCTGTCTTGGACGTCTTCCTGCCAGTTTTCGACTTATTAGCATTGAGGTCTTAGAGGATGTCTCTCCACCTCAGTCTTGGCTTTCCAAGAGTTCTTCTGCCACGAGGGTTTCTTTCCCAGACAGTCTTTATGATCCTTGTGTTTGGTGACCTTTACACATGACCTAACCATCTAAGGCGTTGGCTTTTGATTTTTTTTTAGGATATCTTGGCCGAATAGCTGTGCTAGTTCGTTGTTGGTTCTGATACGGTATGCTCCTGTATTTTGATCTCTCACTGGACCATAGATTCGGCGCAGTATTTTAGGTTCCGTTCTGCGTAATAAGATCTCATTTTGTTTTGTGAGTGTCCAAGTCTCGCATCCACAGGTGAATATCGGCATTCCTGTACCGATGTAAATTTTTATTTTCGATCTTCTAGAAATAATTGGTGACTGAAAAAAGTCCTTCAGTACATAGAAACACTTGTTGCCCTGTTGTATTCTATACTTTATTTCTTCATCGAGGTTGTTATTTGACGTTATTATGCCCAGATACTTAAACTCCATATGTTTGGACTATCGATGTTAAGCTTACTGAAAATACATTGATTTCTTTCTCTGAAAGCGGCTTCTATTTTGCTCTCTGCTGCTCGCTATGAAGAATTTTAACCTCCGAGCACTGCACCCGGTGTTGGCTTGTTCCGCTGTGCCCGATTTTGACGTTTCTTCCTCTTGAGTATGATTGAAATGCTTCTTGTCTCTTACAGTTCACCACAATCACACTGGATTTGGTAAATGCAATCTTTTTTCTTTATCGTTATCATTTGGCTTTGTTTTTGTGAGAAGGCTTCTTAACATATTTCATGATTTAAAAGCGATTTTAATATCAAAATCGCAGGCTATTCTCCCAATCTTCTCAGATATTCCCTAATTGAAGGGTATTGTGAGAGAAACAGTGATGTTTGTTATAGATCGGCATGTTTCGTGGTATGATAATCATTTTGTTATTTTGATACTGTATTACTTATTAATTTCTCTGCGACAGATCTTGTTTTATGTTTTCAATTTCTAACTCAAGGTCCATCGTATTAAATAGCGTAAGAACATGTATTAAGTTTACAATGGAGAAAGAGGAATTTTTTTCTTTTTCCGTTTCTTTACGTTCTCTTTAAGCAATCTGTAGAAAGCATCAGAACTACAGTGTACCTAAAACCTACACATACTGGACAATATCTCAGCAGAGTTTTAACCATTCTACAGCAACAAAAGAGGGCCTCATAAGAACACTTTACAACAGGTTTTGAGGCAGATATTGAAAATATAAAAAAGATCTGTTGCAGAATGGTTTCTCTGAAAGATAAATGAGTAATACACTATCAAAACTACGAAATAATCATCATACAATGACACACTCTTTTTTACAAGAAACATCGCTATTTCTCACAACACCATATATTAAGGAAATAGTTGAAAAGATTCGGAGAATAGCCAGAGATTTCAACATCAAAACGACTTTTAAATCTGGACAATAACTCAGGATATGGACAAAAAAATATGAACAAATTTACCAAATCCAGTATGAATCTCGTGAATCGTACAGCGAAGAGACAAAAAGCCCTGTAACTATAACTGTTAAGGAGCATTTTAATCATACTCAAAAGGGAGAGATGTCAAAATCGGGCATGACTGTACATCTCTGGTCAAACCAACATCGGATGCAATAATCGGAGCCTAAAATTCGGCCTAGGGAGCAGCTCTGGCGAGAACCAAAATTTATAGAAGCAGCGTCGATATTCCAAAGATATGGATGTCGGCGTCGCTTCTAGCTCAAACTCACCTCCTAAAACTTCACGGTTTAGGTAACCAGGGGACAGAGGCTTCACTCATCACCGCACACAACTAGCATACAAGCGTTTAGTTTAGACTTGAAGACGACTGAAGATAGTCACAATTCGAAACGTTGTGAAACCAAAATAATAAAGACAATGCAAGTTCGACAGAATGAGTGTAATTCAACATTACATTGTATAACATCTTTATACAAATAATTAATATTGGGTTACAATGTTCTTTTTTTTTTACCGCGCGCATAATATGATCTTGTCTGCCACTCAGCGAGCAGAGAAATTAGCAAAACGTTCGCGTAGGAATAGCAACCATAAAACTATCATCTGATTTGTCTGACATCAACATTTCAGACTTATTTTAAAAGTAGGCTTCGTAAATTATTGTCACGACATACATATATCAACTTTGACGGATTAATTTCCGTTTCCTTTCCAGTTCTTGTTAAAAAAAGGACGTACTTACATCTTAAGAGGTTTGTAGAAATACATGTGTGAATAACGAACGCAAATGTGTGTAAAATATTTTGAGGTCTCTAATGGGAATGCTGCTTAAAAGAGAAAAAGATATAAAACTAAGAAAACATGTCAACATTTTTAGTGGCGTGGGGCGAAAAGTATTTTATTATCAGCAATTTCGACCTACAAGAGTTAGAAAACAAATTTCTTTAATTTATTTTCTATTCTTTAAGAAGACTCAATTAATTATTATTAATCAATACTGGCTAATTATAGCCGATATAAATCATAGGGACTAGTTTTTGTAAAAATTGAATTTACTCCTTTTTGTGAACTAATATATCTTCTTTAGTCTCGAATATTTTTTTAACCTAATTTAGCATATACTAAAATAAAACAAAGCTTTAATCAAAATCAATGTAACATTTATTTAACTTTAAATAAAATATAAATGGTTAAAGATATACTAGATTCATTCATTTATTGATACATCTATGCCAAAATAAAGCAACTGTTGTTGTCAAATAATTAAAAATAGTTAAAATACAAAAACAAGTTATATATTAAACATTCTTACTCAAGTTCAATTTGATTGTATCTTCACTACACTGTTGATACTTCTTGTTAAACAAGTAGCACAGAAAACACTACTACGGGTGGATATTAAGAACTATAGCTGCAACTCAGCTAATAAAAGGTTTACTTTTGTTTAATGTTCAGACTTCACACTTTCTTGTATGCATTAATTAATTATGCAAATGTAAAATGCCATCCGGTATTTTATCACTTGGCAAAAATAACAGAAGTTAACTCTGAAAATGCAATCTCATAAACCGGAGATTAATAATACTAGCAAATTTCATAGTATAATATTTACTTTGAAATCAACTTACTTCGTAGTAGGTCTACGTAAGTTTTATTCATTTGTACTTGTGGATTGAATCAAATTTGAACTTAGACAGTTTAGGATAGAACGTTTACCTTTTTTTAAATACTTTAATTTGTACTAATTGTACGGAAGCATTTCACTTGTACTAAGGGTAGCACAAAAGCTGTAATGTCGCACGTATTTTTTATGATTGCATTAAGCGGAGAACAATGCTAACTTCAATCAGACTTTGAATTATCGATCGATATACAGGGCGTTAGTAAATAAGTATGGCAAACTTTATGGGGTGATTCTGCATGAAAAAATAATGACAGTTTGCTATATAAACGTATGTCCGCAGATGATTCGTTTTCCGAGATACGGGGTGTTAAGTTTTTGTTAAAATCTGATGATTTATTTATTGCTCTAAAACCGGTCGAGATATGCAAATGAAATTTAGTTAAGAAGTAGTTATCGTGCATTTTTTGACATGCAATTAAGAATTTTATATTTTTCATTGGCGCGCATACGGGTAATAATCTCAATTAAAGAAGGTACGCCACTGAGACGTTTCAAATTAAAAACCATTTTTGAAATCGTCGTTCAATTTGTGACAAAAAATCTCTCTTGGCTTGTTTTCGTATAGGGCGCGTTTTTTCTTCAAACAAAAAATACACGTATTTTTAATTTCTTTAATACATTATCAAGAACTAGCTAATACAATATTATTAAACCAGAAAGAAGAAAGATTCAACAAATGTTGAAAATGACCTCCCTGAGACGTGACACAAGATTCAACTCTTCGCCTCATTGATTATCGTATATTCCTGGTGTATTTCTTGTTGTCTCTCAGCCGGCTATAATTCGATTCTTCAGGGCATCAACATTTTCGACGGGAGTGGAATAAACTAATGACTTAAGAAAACCCCAAATGCAAAAATCTAGAGGATTTAAATCCCGCGATCGAGTAGGCCAATTTTCCGTAGCTCCCCTTCCTATTCAACGATTTGGATATACTGTATCGAAGTGATTACGTACATTAATGCTAAAATGGACTGGTGCACCATCATGCATAAACCATAAGTGTTGTCTCAGCTGTAGAAGAATTTCTTCAACAAGAACATTTAACTCTTTCTGTAAGAAATTAAGGTAAGATTCGCATGTTAGTCGTAGTGGGAGGAAATATGGACCCATTAAATGATCAACAATTACCCCAAGCATCAAAGATTCCATGTGGATTTTCCTCAGCCCATAAGTTATTGTTATGGAAATTTCGTATAAAAGTGCAAAAGTAGCATCGTCAGTAAAGAAATTGCAATTAAAAAAAATTGGAATTTGAGCGATTTGATGAAGAAACTATTGGCAAAAAAATAGGCGCGGAAAAAAATCTCTAGGTAGAAGAGCTTGCACACATTGAATATGAAACGGATACAATTGTTGTTCTTTAAAAATTTGAAATACAGTGAAATGCTTACATTCAATATGTTGCAATTTTTCGAGTACTTGTTACAGATAACTCCGCAAATAACTCGAGAACTGCCTCTTCTAGTTGCACAGTTCGTACTTCTCGAATATTGATGATGTGAATATAGAACAGAGAAAGTAAATAAAGACATTTTTGTTATAGGCGTTCGACAGAACTTTGCTGTCAGAAATCATAGCAAAAAATATTCTAGGAACATGCATTTTGCATTGTTTATGTATACAAATAACTTTAATAATGTAACAAGTCTTACTCTGTATGGTATGACGTTAGGAATATATTTTAATATTTGAACTAAGATAGCATTTATGCCGAGTTTAGATGCATTTGATGCATGGAAATTTGTATTATGAGAGTATAGGAAGAGGATTTTAATATGTTTAAAGCATGAAGTGACTTTTTAACCCGGGTTAAATTTTTGCTTAGATTGATTTTAGATTAATACTTTATGTACAGTAGCGTGTATGTATTTAGATTAAGTACATTAGGTATTTTTGGATATTTGAGAACAGGAACATGGCATAAGCCAAACTTAAAAAACATAACTTAAAAGTTCTAAATTTTTAACTTTATTTTTAAATAAAATGTTTAGTGGGTTTTGTTAAATATTATTAATGAATAAATATTGTGTCGGCAAAGTTGAAAATGTGTTGGCAAAATTGTAATGTTTCCATACCTCATTAACTTTTCTTAGGTCCGTCCCTGCCTGATCCTGTTCCACACTAAGCTTGAACTCGGCGTTTATTATGTTAGGTCTAGTACAGGTAGTTTTTATGTATTACATAAACAAAAAACTTGCTGTTCACTATAAATGGATTTTTAAAGCAACAAGAACTGTTAAAGCAAACCAAGAAAATGACGTAATAAAAGTTAGGTATATTTTTCGTTTAAGCTTTCCGAGAGCTAGAAGTTCTCATTATCCTCATTACCATTAAAGAGAAATAACGGGCCAGTGGTAAAACTTTAAATTAAAGTTGTCGAAGTTGTGCCCACGTTAAATTATATTTAAAGCTAAACCCTGGTTAGTTACAGAATGTTTTTAATTAATTTGGCAATCGCAAAATTAATTAAACAGGTATTTTCAAATTGCATTTTATGTTCTTTTAGATCTACTGGTTGTCGCAGTTAATAGCTACCTGCTACGGTTGTTTTGATTTAGAAAATAACTTATTTGCTTGTTTGATTTAGAAAATAAATGTTAATGTTAAATGTATTAAATGATTTTAAATATACGTCAACAAATTAGGGATTAAAAAATACAACTGAATGATTTAATGATTCACGAGATATTGAAAATGTTGTTCTTTCACAGTCTAACAGTACCCTAAGCGGTCAATAAATTCCCAAAAAGTGATTTGGAGCCATTCTGGGGGTATTCTTTCTATTTGAACTCTAATCCTTCCCATTAGAACTTCAAGGCTCCCACGCTCGTTTAATACACGGTCGTTTTTAAGTGACACCAATGAAAAAATCTAGCGGATTTAAGTCCGGTGACCTTGGGGGCCACTCAGCAACTCTCCTTGGTCCAGTCTGGTATCCCGGAAACGTCGAGATTGAATAATTTTTAACACAAACTGCAAAATGCAGCGGTAGCCCATCCTGTTGGATTCATACATCACCAAAACTACTATGAAAAATATTGTTTAATGCTGGAATAATTTCCTTCTCTAACAGCTGAAGATATTATGGCCTATTTGGATTATCTTGAATAAAAAAGGGTTCAATAACGCGGTTACCTATGATACCTGCCCACACATTAACTTTCTTGGAAAATTGCCTATGGGCCTCCAATGTGGATTGAATCATGGAAGCCCTTACGGACAATTACGCCGCTTCCCAAAACCGTTTAGGCAAAATGTGGCCTCATCTGAAAACAGAATTTTGCTGAGAAGTTTTTGGTTCTCAGTGCTCAGTTCCATAATTATACAGGAAAATTCCATTTTTCTGTCTGGGTCGTCTTCAGATAACTCTTGAAGAAGATGTATTTTGTCGGGCCTATACTTAACCGATGACAGACTGATATTATTTTCAGTGGGGAACATTTCAGGGTGCTCAATTGCGGAAAGGAGAACACTAACCCTGTATTGATCATTGGTAGAGGTCTTCAAGCGCCCTGGCAAATCTTTCACAGTTGGTGGCCTATCCTAATGCTTTTCATCAAAAAGTGTGCAAAGATTTTCATATAAATGTCTTTTATCTTCATAACATTCTAACAACATCAAAATCTTTATTATTTCTGTTTCTATTAGGCTTGAAGCTATAATTTTAAATTGCAATAATTCTGAAAATAGCTTTTTACAAGACCTCTAAATTTGTGTTTAACAATTCACGACATATGCATCTCTCTTATAGGTATTGTTTTAGAGAAACAAATCAAGGTAAAAAATTTTCAATTCTGGAGTTATATTAAGGATAATACGGAAAATAAATCACGTTTGAAAAACATATCATTTGATTGGAAAAAAGCTAGGTTAATTTGTGGAATAACTGAAAATCTAACAACCTTCGTTACGCATCCAAGGGTTGAGGGTATTCAGTATCCCCCAATCACCAAACTGTTTAGATCGGTTGAGTGGTTTTTGAGATATTTGACTACTTCTAACACTGCCTAACCCTGTATGTCGTGTAAACTATATACCACCGCGCTGGGCCGTTGACCTTAGAATGTCTTGTTTGTTTATGGCATTTTTAATATGCTATTCGTAAGTAACCTCTCTCTCTGTTTTTCTCTCTCTGTTTCGCTCTCTCTCTCTCTCTCTCTCTCTCTCTGATCCCCACACCTCTTAAATTGGGTTTCTTGGTTCATTTCAAAGATACTAGAAGTATTAAATTATGTAATTAATTAACATTTGTTATATTCATAATTAATATCTAGAGTGTTTTATTTCAAATATTGCGTTGACGCAATTTTCAGAGTTTCTTTGACAAAGTGACGTGGATATATTTTTTATGAGTTATGAAGGTTACAATTATACAAATTCCATGGGTGAAAAATGTTGATGAGATTTAAATACAGCCCCTGTGATGTTATTTTGATAAGTCATTGGGGCATATGAAGCGGCCGCTATCGATTTTTTTTCAAATTACCATTTTTTACTTTTTAAAATAATGCAATTTAACAAATAGCTTATTAAAAATTCCTATGCAAAAGTGGGATTAATTTAATTTTCATACTGCATGTTAGAAGACCCATAAATTAAAAACTTTTCCGCAATGTTGAATGGATTATATCAGCGACAAAGCGTGAGCTCTTGAATTAAAAAGTTAAGTGTGAGATTAATTACCGTGCCACGAGATTTAACGACACAATTTGTTATGAAAAGAAACATAGCTTAAATGTGGAAAACAACGAAGGTAAAATAGAATATTAAAGGATTCTTATCCAACATCACTCTAAAAGTCAGCAAAACAAAATTTTAGTAAATTTAAAATTGTTATAAATTAAAAAGTTACTATTGTTTGAAATACGTCCTCATCGTGAGAGTGAAAATACATGGTTAATACGTTTCAAGAAATTAATTTATTTGCATAAAAACTCGTTTTTTCTTTAATAAATAATATTTATAACGTATATTTGTGTTGTTTTTGTAAATATATATCCTATTTGTTTTTGGCTGTAATAGTTTAACTAAATCAACTACGGAAAATATTACTGAAGCTTTCTGTCTTCATGGTTTGCCCATGTATATAAAAATACGAAAGATAAATTCTGCTTTCGAATTATTCAAAAAAATTTAAATTTCTTCAAAATATTTCGAAAATTGTTATTTTTAGTGGATTAAGTACTTGTACAAGATGAGTACATTTCTAAAACAAATATATAAGATGTTTAAGGGACAAACAAGTTTGATGAATTAATGGTGTCACATTACAATTTACTTCCTTGGTCGTGGTTAGCATGATTTTTTTGCTAAAAAAGGGCATTTCACCATCTTAAAATTTTCATTCAAATTCATTAAATATCCACCATCATCTGATAGCTAAGTTTCGTTAATAAATATTAAGAAACATTTCTTTTGCGGCACTTTTACAGGGCCGTATTTCAAATAGGAGGAATTTGTGGACACATGTATGCGTGATAAGCATGATCATCATTTTTGTAACGCCCTACATTTTCCAGACACTATTTTGGTGAAAATTTTCAGGAAAATCGAACTGCTCTTCTTCTCGGATTTTTTATATAAACATATTTTTTATTGTGCAATGACCAGATGTCATATTCATTGCCCCTCTGATATTTTTATTAACAAAGACATAAAGAGTTGACGATTTTTTAAGTTTTTGTGGTAGTATGTTTTCATTATTGTACCGGGTGTACAGCTAAGAAAGGAAGCCAGCAGTATCTCGGAAACCGTTTATCCCATGATGTTGGAAAAAATTTTCTTAAAGTAAAAGTGGCCAAGAAAAAATGTTTGAATTTATTTTTAAGTTTCCAAGTCGGCCGCTAGAGGGTGTAATACGCGTAGTCAATTAGAAGAGGCAAATTTTCTTAGAAATTCACCCAGTGAAGGTATATCAAAATTGACTTAATGTTAATCTCTGCTAAATTACGAATAATTTTTATTAAGGGTTTTTTCTCTAACTGTTCAAATAAAAAATTGGGGAAAGGGTAAATGTTTGTTGTTTAAAACGGACATAACTTAAGTAATAATTAACGGATCTTGATGATTTTAATGTTGTTGAAAAGGGCATTTATTAGGCTTTCACATGACGTATGAACTATATTATTTTAAGTTTCGTTCCGATTGTCAGATTAAAAATTTCAAATGAATGGATAACTATATTATAGACCAGTGTTACGGAGCACAAAAAAATAAAAAAAAACGGCGCAAAAAGCAAGTTGATATCTTATTTTTTAGCGTAGATATGAAGAAAATTGTAATTTTTTAGTTTAATTTTGGAGCAGGTTGTTAACCAAAAATAAGTGTAGATTAACAAAAGTTTTTTTATTTTGCCATTAGATCACTAACAGAGGAACCAGAATAGCTACTTGCAAAAAACTAACAAATGAAAATATAACAAAGAATTTTTCTGAGAGTTAATATGAAGCGGAAGAGGTTATAAAGCAAATAGCGAAAACTGATCAAAAGTATTATGCTAAATAATAATTAGTGTGGAGTGAACTGCTCAAAGTGCCTGTCGTCATTTTGAATGCATAAACGGAGCCTCTCTGCGGTAGATTAAACTGCTGCTTCTATTTTCATCGCAGTAATAATCTCGATAGCGTTTTGAATTCTGTTGATAAGGTTCTCCCTCACTGTTGGTCTGATATTAAACACCGTGTCCTTTAGTCGTCCCCACAAATAAAAGTCTAGACAAGTTAAATCTGGTGAATGAGGAAGCCAGGGGAATAAACTACCTCTACCTTTCCACCTCCCTGGAAACCGATCGTCTAGGAACTGTCTGACATTGACAGAGAATTGAGCAGGACTCGACATGTTGGTAAATCGTGCTCTGTCTATCTGTATATCAATGTCTTCCGGTAAATCTGGTAGCTGATTTTGGAGAAAGTTTAAATAAATTTTCCCATTTAAAGGTTCATCGAAAATTATTGGACCTAAAATTCTACCACTTATTATGCCATACCAAACATTGACGCTCCAGCGGCCTTGAATGGCACAGTTTCATGAGCTATACCTAAATCTCTAGATGTAGTTCTAATACTGACATGTTAGTTGATTACAATATACGCCAACACATTTATAATGTTTGCTTCTGTACGGCCTCTTCTGTGCCTTCGATGGAGGGGGCGATGAAAACTACCAGTAGCACGAACACGTCTTGCAAATCGTGTGAAAACCCTTTGCTCACATCTACGTCTACTGGGGAGCTAGTAGCACATATTCTTACTGCAATGATAGCATTTTGAAACCATTCAAAGTAAACTGCAAGCATATCATACCCTTCTCCATTAGAAGTAGGCATTTTGCTTTCATAATACACGCTTACTACAAACACTAACCTTAATAATAATTTGACAACTTATTTTGTGATGCCGGAGCTCCATCTTGCTGATACCATAAAGAATTGTCTAGTGTATCAGGATTTTGTGGATCGGGGTGGCAAGGTATGCACCTAGGTCATTCTCTAAAAACTCTAATTAAAAAAAAGTCCTATAATCTTATTTTTGGCATTCCATTATCCAATGGAGGATTTCAGTAGCCCAATTTTATTCTGACACTCGCACTTAATTTTTGCAAAAGCCTACTTTTTTAGCACGTCGCGTAATTAAATAGTAACGCATTTGAGATACGTTCTTTATGAAAGTGGTGTGTTAATTAAAGCAAATAAGTTAAAAATGAACTAAAGAAGTTGAAAAATACTTAAATTATTTTCAGTATAAGGATAAGATTAGTCCAACAAAAATCTTTTTTGGCTTTTTCGCAACTGAATAAAAATATTTAACTTTAAATTAATTGAAGCAAATATTTAATATAATTACATACCTCAACATGTAGACTAGTCTGTCTACAGAATCTTTCGATACATAATATAAACAATATTATTTAAGCAAGCATAAGAAATTATATCATTTACCTTAAGTTTTTATAGACACATAGTAATTGTACAAATACAAATGTGAACACATTTAAAGATAAGATTAGTGTTAAAAATTGATAATAATATTTTATTTTGCTTATATCTCCGTAAATAAAAAGATATCAACTTGGAGTTTGCGCTGTTTTCTTGTTTTTTTTTGTGCACGAGAAATTTAAAAACAATTTCCAGCGTTTGGGGTGTTGGTCACTTTTACTATAAGGAAAATTGTTCCAACAACGTGGGATAAACGGTTTCCGAGATTCAGCCGACCTCCTTTCTTAGTTGTACACCCGGTTTAAGGGCTGAGATACGATTTCTTTAGAACGTTACTTGTTTGTTGCGAGAATTTAAGTTTTTTATCAAAGATTACACCCAACGATTTAGCACATTGTACGTATTGGACACAAACATCTGGAACTAAGCGCAGTATTTTCGAAAATTTAAAAATGAAGAAACTGTTTTCTTTGCTCCCACCAGACTAATAGAAACAGGTGTACTTATGTATTAAAAATAATTGTAAATAACGTTATTTTTCTACAAAAGTAAAAAAAAATGTCTTTCGGTCATCGTGCAATGCAAAAACTCAAGATTCTCTTCCACTATGTTCCCGCCAATATGCATACAAAAAATCCGAGATATAGTTCCACGTCCATGAAAATTTCCACTAGAGTGCACTCTTTATAATTTTGTAACTTTTCATTGACGCAGAGGTAAATTAATAACGCGAATATTTTAGTGGAAAATTTCTTGTTTCACGGAAACGTCAATATCAGAAGCTGCAACTAATTTTGTTGTGAGCCAGGTCAAAGCAACAAAATTGTTTACCTTGCATAGGAAAAGCTTTGATTAACTTTGTGTCCTGAGAATATAGTTTCATATTTGCGTTAAGTTTGGCTGCCTAAATTAATTAATATAATATGATGAATTATTTAAATATTTAAATTATAATGCTGTTATTTTTCTTATTATAACGGCAGATCACTTAAATAAATATCAAAACAATTTTCTCTTCTAAGTTCCGTATTCGTTTCGAAGGTTGCCAATCGGTAGGACTCTTGGCTACTACCGATCTAAATAATTAGTTTGAGCCTTTTTTTTCTTTGGATGTTACCCTGCATGATGACTTGCGCTAATAATTTCCTTCCATTTCTTTATACACCTCAGTACTCGATGTTCATAGTAAAAAAAAATGTTTAAAAGTTCATATATTCTTACGGTACAAAAATTTCCGATTTTATTTTCAGGCTTCCATCGTCTTTTCTCCTTTACACAAGTCGCTAATTTTCAAGCAAACAAACAAACAAAAGTATGCTTTATTGGCGCGGGAAAATTGTTACAATTTTATGGACAAAGCGAAATTTACCTTAAAACAAAACAATGAAAAAACGGAATATCAATCGAAAAAAAAGTCATATTTTTCGATAGGTCAATGCAAATACATAAATTGTAAATATAACATTCGTTAGGACATAACTTTGTCGTAAAGCGGTTAATGAATGCGAGATGAATAATTTTGATGACAGTGAAATTAAAATTACGCGACCTTAAATTCTATTTTGTTATCAGATACTAAAAATCGATAAAAATGCGCTCTCACACATCTTTATCAAAAGTTCTTGGCCGGAAAAGATATATGTATAATAGCAGAAATATATAATTTCTGCAGGTGCATGATCGCAGGAGGGTACCCTGTGACATAATCGAAAGCAATTCTTCTTTTAGGCCGTTTTGCACCTGCAGAAATTATATATTTCTGCTATTATACATATTTTGTTATCGTTATACAAGTAAAATAAGTGAAGTTAAACAAAAAGTGTATAGTAATTGCAGTGTACTAAAAAAAAAGAAAAGGTATAACTTTAATCTATATCATGTAACAAAAATAATTAATGTTAACGGACTGTCAGACAGTTCACTCTCTATAAAATATTTTCGAATTCTATGCTACCAGCTGAAGCATGACACCCAAAAAATTTTAGATACAAGTTTAAAGGCAAATAAAAAACATTTTAATGAGACTTATTCATTATAAAAACCATTAACGCAGTAAAAAGGTCTTTCAATGAGGTACGCTTTGGTTTTTTGCTTAATTATGTGGAAGGAATGGGATGGTATATGCCATGCCTAGAGTTTCTGGTAGGATATAAGTGTTGTGGCCTTTCTGGGAATGTGTTTATATGTTTTCTCATCAAACAGACGGTTTCTAAAATAAATAATGCAGGAAGTGTTAACATTTCATGTTTTCAGCGGAGTTTCTTGATTGAGTCCCGATTTTAAAATCAATATTTGAATTATGATTGATTAGGTGGTAGCAGCGAATAAACTTTGTAGTGCCTAACTTTTCCTTTACGTAGTGAACTATGTGGTTAGGTGTAAAGCCTGTAGGAAGATTTTTAATGATTCCATAGTGCCATCGTTGCGTATTATTACAGGCCAGTGTGTTGGAGCCTTCAAATAATAAGAATATCCGCTGGAGTAGGGTCAGTTTGTGTAGAGGCGGTGAAGTGAAAATGGTGGTAGGGTATGTCTTTCTAAGAGGCTTACACTTATTTTGGTTTTCGAATTTGGAGTATAAGCCTGCTAAATTAGTTAGGTTATTCTTTATATTATCAATACCAATGCTTTTACTTCAATAGAAGAGGAGTCCTGTACTTGGATTTTTATCGCTACTCCGGCAATGTTGAAGAGGATTGCAGAAATATTAAATATATTATGTTCTATATCCCTTAGAGGCTTTAACAGCATATCTGGCTTGTAAGTGAAAAATTCTTTTGACAGCTTATGGATATCGTCGATCCTATTCTCCAAGAGGTCCCACTTGAATTCCCTCCTCAGCAAAATGTCATATATTTCAGAAATTGTCTGTACACTACTTGACAATTGGGCTACACGGTTGGCGACCGAGTCTAAAAGTTCATGTGGAGTCAAATTTTGCAATACCTTTGCGACTTTATCGCTAAGATGTTTCAAATTGTGGGAGTCGCGCAAAAAAATCGGAGGTGGGTTGATTTTTGTAAGATCAGTAGTTTTGTGGTAGCTTTATAAAGACCCATGCAGTTCATGCAAAAAAATCGTTTACACTTGCCACTACAACGAAGTTTATTATATTTGTCTTTTTCAGGGAATTCTTTACGCATGCGCTACATGCTAGTCATATCACATATGACTGTGCTTCTTATTGGTTGGTCGTTTATTTCCGCGGAGTATAAACATTTGTTAAATGTTTAGCATGGGCTTCCTTCTTGGTGGTAAAATACTCTGCGCATATTTGTTCAACTTCTCGTTCAGGTGGATGATTTTTTTTAAACAAAGTTATAATTAATAAAAATGCGGATTAGGTTGAGTTAGGATGGGTTAGGTTTGGTGTGAAGAAAGCGCGCGGTAGCACGCCTACATAATTCCGAATCTATATTAAATAAGGGCTTCTTTATAACATAACCTATACTGTTAGGTGGATTTGTCCCGTTATCGTTAAGTTAGCCTAGGTTCGTTGATGAAACTCTCATTAAAGCTATAAACCATCATTAAAGCTATAAACCATCAGTAAAGCTATAAATAATCGAAAATATGATGTGATTGGGCTGCATGTTGCCCATGAAAATTAGTAACTTTTAGTATTTGGTATTAGTTTGACGTTTGTGTAATTCAAGTTGAAGAAAATATATCAGAGGATGCCAATAGATTGTGGCCTTATTTACTTGTAAAAAATAATTCTTTATTAATTCCACAAATTTTAATGTAGCGTTCATAATTAAAGATTGTCTTTCCATATTTGCTTTCCAGATTCATGAAAAGCGTTATGTATTTGTCCTGTTTTTGAAAAGGGCGAACGCAGCGATGTAAATCACTATAGACCTGTAGATATTGTGTGCAATTCAGCAAGCTATTGGAAGAAGTGTTGCATAAATATATGGCTTCGCAATATCTCAGGGATGATGTCTGATCAACAACATGGTTTTATGTCTGCTTAATCAACAGTTACCAACGATGTGTGTGTAACCCAATATATTTCTGAGAGGCTTGAGAAACAAAGTCAAGTTGATGTGATCTAAACAGATTTTTGTAAAGCTTTTGACAGGCTTGTTCACGAAATTTTACTAAAAAAGCTTTTAACGTTTGGTATTTCAAATCTGGTGATTCAATTAATAAAATCCCATTCTTTTATATCATTTATATTATTATTTAAATGTATTTTGATTAAAATGGAATATAAAACAGAAAATTGAGTCAATAACAATGAAATTAAAGCACGAAAGAAAAAAAACCCAACAAAAAGTTATTGGGTAATATATTTAAAATATTGAAAATTTAACTTTCATAAGGATTTATTAAACGAAATGCATCATACGGCAAACAATATTGAGAACGCTGATGTAGAGGTAGGCAATCACGATAACAGCAGCGGAACAACCGATGTCGAATAAAACAAAACGAAACATAATTTAAAAATGCCGTTTTATGTTGTAATAATTTTAGTAGTGTTACATTTTTTATTAAAAATAAATAATAATACACGTTTTATTGTTTTTTAAGCTCTTTTTTTATAAGGTTAGTATAGTTTGTCGTTTTCTATAAAAAATGTCAAAGTCAAAATCTCGCCAGTTATGTTGGCCTCATAAATTTTTACATGTTTATTTTTGTATTTTGCGTTGTGTTTTCCATTGCATAAGACATATTTCCAATATAGCATAACTTTATTTCAAAAAATCAGTCATGAATATTTTAACTTTTTTTTATTAAAGTATTTTTCTTCTCAACAACTATGCATGTTATCCCTATAAAAAAGAATAAGTTTACTTTGTGTAATTGTAAATGTGTTAAATTAGAAGGAAGTCTGTTTTTGACATATGATGTTTTTCCCAAAAACCCCTTAATTAGTTTTTTTATCGGACTAATGCATGATGTTTATGTATTTTTTTAGAAAAATTATCGAAAACGTCATTTGTCTATAAAAGTAAAAAAAATGGCAAAAAACTCCCCTTCCTCTGTGATTCCGCCAATATGCCTTTAAAAACAAATCCAAGATAGTAGTTCCTTTTTCACGAAATTTTGCACTAGATTGACTATTTATGATCTTGTAACTTTTAATTTTAGTGGGAAATTTCCTGTTTCACGGAAACGTCAATATCAGAAACTGCAAATAATTTTCTTGTCGGCGTTGTTTACTTTATACAGGAAAAGCTTTGATATATTTACTTTGTGTCCTTCTGCCAATATAGTTTCATATTTAAATTAGATTCCCCTGCCTAAATTAAGCCACAGTTTTATTAAGAAAATGTTATTCTTTAATGGCTTTAAAATAAAGAACGGTGAAGGCCAAGAAAATGAAAAAGATGCTTTTATATAAAATGAATAAAATATTGAAGTTATAATATTATATCATGAACAATTAATTAAATATTTTATATTACAATTCTCTTATTTTTTATTATGATGGGGGATCATTTAAATAAATATCAAAACGTTTTTCCCCTTTAGGCCTTCGTTAGCAATAATCAGAACTCTGGGATAAAGTGCGGGATATGAAAGAAAACCGGGCGGTCCTTAAAATAAAGGTTCATAGTCTTAAGCAAGCGGAAAAATAAAATTTGTGTACGCAAATAAATGTTATGTTATTTTATTTATTGTAATAGTTTGCCGGTTAACCTATAAAGTGCGTCAGCTAAGCGGTACGGAAAATTAATCGAGGATTTAGTAAATTTCGCACTGGTCCACTAGTAATTGGGATGTACCTAGAGTCTCCATGCACTTGCCGCTAGAAGGTTTTAGCCATTTCCAGTGGCGCCTATACATTTCGAGTATTTGTTTTCATTTCTATATAAATGCGTTGCGTTGAATTTGAATTATTATTTCGAAGTAACGATGGCGAGCAAAAGAGGAAAAACAATTCGAAGCGGTGCACGTGAAGTTATTGCGAGCGTTATAGAGGCCTGTACTAAGAAGCTGAAAATAACAGTTTGACTATTCCAATTCAAAATCGAATAGAACGTGCTGCATTTTACACTGGTGTTTCGGAAAGTAGTGTAAGAAAAATTCAAAGAGAACATACTGATCGCTCATGTTCTTCTTCACCTTTAAAATTTCCTGGTAAAAAAAAAGACCCCGATTATCATACAAAGATGAAATTGACGATGGTGATTTTTAAGTAATGCGACGAACAAACAAGAGGATTTTTATATATACTTGAAGTGCTGTAAAGAACAAAATAGATTTTCCGTACGGGTATAAAACCTTAAATCGGCTTTTACGATTAAATAAAATAAACGAAAGTTGCTCATTGAGAGACCAAATATTTTTCACTAGCGGGTGAAATATATATCAACTGTAAGGGAATATAGGCAAGAAGGACGCAATATTGTGTATCTAGCCGAAACCTGGGTAGATAATGATATGACAGTAAACAAATGCTGGCAAAGTGAAAATGTTACAGGTGTTGTTCAGGGAATCCGCTCTAGTAGTTGCTTTATTATAGTTCATGCTGGTTCAGAAGCCGGATTTGTTCCAGGTGCTGTTTTAGTTTTTCGCTCAGGACTAACAACTGGAGACCTCCTCCCAAATCAGTCGTGGTAATGGATAACGCGTCTTATCATTCTCACGTAGAAAATAAAGTGCCAACTAAATACTCTACAAAAGCTCATATGATATCGTGGCTTAAATCGAACAATCTTGTATGTTATCCAACATGGAGAAAATATCGATTATATGAAGTAGTATCAGCCAACAAACCTAGAGAAAAAAAACAAAATTGACGGTCTTATACTTATCCTCGGTCATACATCTTTAAGGCTGCCTCCATACGTGTGCGACCTCAACCCTATTGAACTTGCATGGGCAGGAGTAAAAAAATATATTCGAGAGTGCAACACCGGTGAACTTTCAATTAAAGATTTAAATAAAATAACATTAGAAGCGATTGACTCAATATCGGCTAAAAATTGGAAATCGTATGTTAAACATGTTCGTTCTATTGAAGATAAATACTGGGAAGTAGATGGCAAAATTGAAAAGACTAGGTTTGATGATTTAGTTATCACACTGGGATCTTCAAGTAGTGACGACGAAACCTCATCATTTTCAGAGGAAGCCGACGATTTAGAAGGAATCGAACTATTAGAATCACAGCCGTCAACCTCAAAAATGGCTTAGTTTTTTCATATGTTTTGTAAAATTGTTCATAAAATAGCTGTCAATAAACTGCTTCAAAATAAATAATATTCCGTTCAATACCGTGTGTCAAAAAATATCTAATATTGCAATTAATATTTGAAAAACTACAGAACTCATATTTTTCCAAAATTAACACATCAATGTAGTTCTAGTAGGGGAGCCAGCACTAATTCCAGTGAACAAGATTTATCAAAATTTTAACTTATGCAGTTCAACTTTGGGCTGTTGTATTACTTTGTACAGGGGGCGTCATTGTGAAGTACTATACAGGGCATTTCCTAATTACGTGTTAATGTTAAAGGGGGGTGATTCTTGGACCTTTTTAAGAAAAAAGTTTAATATGAACCTAAAAGTCTTAACTTTGGAGATACAGGGTTTTAAAAAAACATTTTTTTAAAATCCTAATTCTGATGCTATTATAGATAAATAACTGTGTGAAATTTGATACACGTCTTTTATGCATAAAAGGGCATTTTTTATTAACAATCAATTTTTTAAATTTCTACCATTGGCGTGCATATGTAATTAACCTGGATAAATCTGTATGCTCCTTAATGCAGAGAAGACGTGTATCAAATTTCATGCAGTTATGCATGTTTTCTTTTTAAACTTTACCATTCTGTATCTCAAAAATTAAGACTTTTAGGACATACAAACATCCCCTTTAACATAAGCACGCAATTAGGAAACGCCCTGTATAGTACTTCACAATGACGGCCTCTGTTTAAAGTAATATGACAAACGGAGACAGACGGCCACTTTTGGCATACCCGAGTACCCAAAGTCGAACTACATAAATTAAAATTTTGATAAATGTCATTCACTGGATCTGATGCTGGCTGCCCTTGTAAAATCTGGACTTGTAAATCGTGTATCACTGTACTGGGTGGTCCAATAATAGTGGACGTAGGCAGTAGCCCGTGAACCGTTAATGACAGAACTCAAGAAAAAAATATATTTTTAAGTAAATCGATCAAGAAAAATTAAAATTAAATCATCTTAAAATTCGAAAGTTCGCCGTTTTTGCAACACAAAGAGATATAGAAGTGCGGTACACGAAAGAAAACCGACAAATATAGATAAAGGTTCATTAAATAGTTACATTTTTTAATTATATGAAGTGCGTATAGTCAAAAAGGAGCGGATATTATTTAAAGAACGACGGGACACCACTGGTTTAAAGAGATTTCTTGGCCGACCTTCCTAAACCGATTGATTCCGCCCGGTTAGCTTTCGTGTCGCACTTTACTACCGATCTAAAAAGTTAATGTGGGGAACAACTAAACCACTCTCGCAAATTACACAGTCATGAGTGGTGTCATCTTCTAGGAATTCCTTTTCCCTGGATGTTACTCTGCATGATGACTTGCAGTAGATGATACCTTTCTCCTCTCAACATGTGTCCTAAATAATCTAACTTGCGTTTGTTTATTGTGATGATAACTTCCTTCTCCTTCTTCATACGTTTCAGTACCTCGATGTTCATAGTTCGGTCTACTCTTCTTGTATCTTCTTAAGGTACAAAAATTCCAGATTCTATTTTAAAAGATTGTACGAAAGGCTTTCTTCGTGATATCTGCTTTAAGACTGACTGTGGTTTTAACAAAAACCTTGACTCTGATTAATACTGTTTAAGTCACCGAGCAAGTGTTAGTTCGATGAGTCGTTGTAAGGCAAGAGAGTAATCGCAGCAAAGCGGCCAATGGTCAGAACTGAGCATAGGGGTGAGTGATGGTTGCTTTTCGCCATATTTATGTTGCTTAGTAATAAACGGCCTGTTAAAAGTTCTCACGGAAGCCAGCTGTTAGGCGTGGACGATGACCTAGTTTGTTTGAAGTGGTACACAATGTAGAATTTTCACTAACGCTTCACACACTTTAGTGTACATTCCACATTATCAACCACCTTTAACGTCCCTAGATGCCAAAAATATGTTTTTTTTCAAGTCCGTCGGTTTGTCTGACCGTCATAGTTCGCTGGGTAGCTAAAATTTTGGTTAAAACTTAGGGGTTATCTGGTAATATTATGGTAAAAATCCACTACAGCTGAACAAAATGGATGCTTAGTGAAATGTTAATTAATAATAATTAATTAAATCAGCCTAAAAAACTAGTTATTAGATTAATTTTTAATTTTTGACAACCATTAATACCAGATAAACTGGTAAAGTTGTGGAACGAATTCAAAATGGCGGAACAAAATGACGGCCAAACAAAATATTTAAAAAGTAAATGTGATATAGTGGTTAAATGTTATGAATTTAATATGAACAAAATGGCGGTCTTAGAATTAATGTGAAGACTTCTTATTTTGAATTACACCCAAAAATCAAGTGTGGCATAGGTAGAAACTGGTAAAACATTAGTAGATTCCAATATGGTGAAACAACATGTTACTAAAAACTAAATTGGGCCACAGTTCACTTTTCTTAATAAAGGGAAGAATTCATAAAAAAATCAATTTATGGCGTTATTGGAGTCAGTTATTATTGGCTCACAACGGCGATGCTTAGAAAGATTAATATTAAGTTCTGTTATTTTATTACATTTTCTAAAATTTATTTCTTTAACAGTTACTCCGTAAACGCTTAAAAAAACTATATATACTTTATTTCGCAAAGATAGTTTTAGAAAATCGCGAATATTAATATGACAGCTATTGAGATCCAAAAATAACATTTTTGTCATATATTTTCTGAAACTGTCAACATTGCAAACAAGTGATGGGTACATTATATAGTAAAAGGTTTTTTTAACTTTTATTATTTGTATTTAAATAATTGTAATTGTTATGCAGATATTAAAAAAAACCATTTCAAAACGTTTGAGGCCCTTTTCCGTGTTCTCTCATTAACATGTTTTTAGTCAAAAGCATCTCGAAAACCTAATATATTTAATGTACATTGATTGGCATTGAAAAATATCTGCTTAGCGTAGATAAAGAATTACTAATTGCCTTTTAGCTGTTCAAAGTATTGGTCACTGTCGTGAAAATATATGATCGATACACAACTTAGTAACGTAGGAAGATTTTTTAAACAAAAATAAGCAAAAACATTCTTATCAGCATTGGTCCGCACTTGTTTTGTTTCTGAGATATTGGCTGTTATTTTCATTATTTTTCTTTATTATAAATATCTAGGAAACGACTGTAGAAATATGAATGAAATTTGGGGTGTAGAAGATATTTAAAGTAGTACAATATCCTACTGCAAAAAAAACTATGGATATCTTTACCAGAGATGTACGTGCGGGCACTATAATAATTATAAACAAACTTGATTTGTTTATGTTATGTTTTGTCTGCAACTTCATTAACCTTGACGCAAAAAATCTGGTATTTGTTAAAGTGCCTTCAATACATTTTGCCGATTTTTATAAGTTGGCTAAATTAATCGATATGTTACTAGTTTATGCTGAAGGGAGACAAAATAGCAGACAAGCAGCGAGAATGTGTCATGAGAGATATCTCGTGCGAATTACACCCTGCAAACATATTTTCGAACATATCTTAAGCTGTTTAAGAGAAATGGGTACTTTAAATCTTTTAAACATCTTAAATCCTTTAAAATTTAATTCCAAAACATTCCGACGATCTGTTTGAGTTGAGGAGAGTGTTCTTATCAAGTGGAAATAAGAATATAGAGAGACTACGTAAATAGTAAAGATGCTAGCGACGTAATCATTTTCTATGCGTTCAGACCGGGATGGAGTACTATCAGATTCAGATTCAGATTTAACAATAAGAAAATCAAACAAGATGCGAAACAAAAATAGAGGTTTACAAAACAAAAAAAGATAAGTTCAAACACTTGATGTGGTTAAATAAAAGGGCCTGAAAATGCAAACAAACATCCTTTTTAAAGCGCCAAAATTTATTTTTTAATAGCTTTTTAATATATATTATAGTTTTAACACAATTTCCTTATCCGTTACATTTCCTTTTATAGTGACTATAAAATACAAGTTATAAAGGTTTGCCATGTTTTTTATTTGTAATCGCCTAAACTATAACGTTGGTACGAATTATGTTGGTTCGGGATACCTAATAAAACCATCCCAAACGCCATTAACATGAGAAGAAACGTGTGAAGGTTTAGAATATTCAGAAATGGGAAATTGTTTTTAACATATTTTTCTACAATTTCATGTAAATATTAATTGAAGGTACTGCCATTTCCAGGAACTAACTATCGAGCATTTTTTTTGGTGAAATTTACCACAAACAATCACGAAAAACTACCTCTTTGGGTCCACAATTGATTATACAAATTAATAAATATGCTAATTTATGTTTTGTTGTTAATGCCTTAATATATATATATATATATATATATATATATATATATATATATATATATATGTATGTATATAATATATATATATATATATATATATATATATATATATATATATATATATATATATATATATATATATATATATATATATATATATATATATAAAGATTTTCTTTGCATCAAATAAATTTAGTTCGTAATAGTTTTTTAGTGATTAATTACGATCTGTGATATACTGCAAAAAATAGTAACATTTAGCAATAAGTGTACCTTTGTAAATGTATCTAAAAATGAAACCAATCTAAAAGAAAATTAAAAAAATGATCATTTAGTGGCTAACATAAATAATATACAAAATATATAAAACACATTCTGCATTTACTAAATACTATATTTATTTTCCCTTACTTTTTCATTATATATATATATATATATATATATATATATATATATATATATATATATATATATATATATATATATATATATATATATATATATATATATATATTTTTTTTTTTTTTTTTAAATTAAAAATTCTTGGGTACTGGTTTATTTTCTTAAAAGAAATATTTCTTTCCTTAACGTTTCGCGCTTCATAGAGAGCTTTTTCAAAAGGATATTATTGGCCTAGAATAAATACAAAATTATAAAACATCTATTGACACTAAAAATTATCCCAATAAAATGTTAAAACAGGGCGTTACAATTTTTAAAACTCCAGTTTAAAATTAATATTCAAATCACTTTAAATATATTGGTATACGCACCTTGGAATAAAACAACTTACTGCATTATAGTAGCAATAGTCCTTTGTTAAATTTATTTCACTAAACCGTCCTTTTATCATAGATATTTAAGTCATAATTTTAAGTTTTTTCATTTATTGTAACACCACCTTCTTTGGGTTTTTCCCTATTTTTGTTACCTGTTGTTTACCTTTTGCATTGTAGTGTTTTAGTTGTACCTCAACAAGAGCTATTGTATATGCGAAACATGTGATGTTGACAACAAATATAGTGAAAATCTTTAAAACTTTAAGTTGTTTTTTTCTAAAATGTTATCCATGAATTTTCATCACGTAAGGGCCAACAGTATTGAATTTTATATAGATTATATGCCATACGCCACCTGCACCTCCCATTAGTTCTATACCCCTATATTTGCTTTTAAATATAAATGCCATCTACCAACGGCCTTTTCTTTTGTACTTTTTCATTAAGAATTACAAACGATGCATTTGCAATGAAAAGCATTGGTTCAATATTCGCTTTAACGTCTATATTCGCCGAACGTATGCGTATGGTGTCGTTCGCCCGCTTTCGAACGCTCGTTTTCACCGTATGCGTGCGGTGTTGTTCGTGCGGTCTTGTTCGCTAACTGAGTACGCACCTAATATTTTGATTTTTTTTTCTTGGTCTGAACTTATATAGGTATAAAAATATATAAACATTTTTGAATAAAATAAAAATAACTAATGCATCCTATAATTTAGAATTTATACATGGTGGATAATTTAAGTTGTTAAATTCGTAATCAAGATGCATTAAACTCCTCCGTAAAGCCATAATAACCTCAGTCGCAATTATTTTTCCTATTTGTTAATTAGTGTAATACGTTGTATTGTACCCAAGAAATTGTCAATTTTATGATTAAAGAATAAGTCGGATATTCGAATTGTGTGCTAGACTGTTGAGATGAGTTTACATTTAGGCCTAATTTCTTGCGGAAATATTTATTAGATTAATTTCATAATTATTATAGCATCGACTGACCTCATAATTAACCGCGTATGAGTTTACCGGACAATAGTCAAAAGCAGTGTTATCGGGCGGGTCATACGATTTATCAACGACAAACTTTTTAAGTTTGTTTTTCTTTTATTACGTGTAATCATATCCTCCGCATAAAATCCGGAAGATGTATTAAACAGAAACATAAACGGAAACATATTTAATATTTATTGAATCCTTGGACAGTATAAAATACAAGTATGGATCAAGTCACATATGGTTCCACTGCTTCTAAGCAATGGGATAGAAAATTTTTAAATTAGATATAAATTTTATACATTGACAAAGAGTACATAGAAGAATTATTAAAAGATACAAAGTGTAACATATATGCCTAAGATTCTAAATATTCATGAACACTATAAAAACATTGAGATATTAGATATTTTTTGACAGATCTTTTAAACACATTTTCGTTAAGCACAAATTGATAATTATCTGGTAATTTATTGTATATTTTGGCTCCAATATAGTAGATATTATTTTCGGCTACACTAAGAGAGTGAATAGGATACACAAGATCCAAACGGCCACGTGTTTCATAATTATGAAAGTAAGTGTTTTGACAGAATTTTTGAAAATTTTTCTTAACAAATAGAAACACCTCATAAATGTACAACGAGGGTAGCGTTAGCATCCTGTATCGCCTAAATAGTGGTCTACATGTGGCCAAACTACACACTCCAGAAATTGTCCGGATCACTCATTTTTGAATTTTGAATGCTCGAATTAAATGGGATGAATTACCCCAAAAAATTTGACCATATTTTAAGCGGCTGTAAAATTGTGCATAGTAATACGAAAAAATAACTCCCGTGGTTGAAATCTGTTTTAATCTATAGACAGCATAGGATGAAGTGGCCAGTTTTTTGCAGAGCTCATCAAGATGTGCGTTCCAGCAAAGCCCGTTATCCAGGTGAACGCCTAAAAACTTTACACACGAGACTTGTTGTACTGACTTACCATTAATTTTTATTAGATATGACTCATTGAGAACGCGAGTTCGAGGTGTAAAGCTCATAAAATTGGTTTTATCCACATTTAAATACAATTTGTTTGCATTAAACCATTCATAAAATATATGAAGCATTTCTTGAGTTTTCTGAATAGCTTCCTGCAAAGTATTACTGGCCACTACATAACTGCTGTCATCAGCAAAGAGACTTTTGGAATATCATTAATAAATATTAAAAATAAAAGGGGACCTAGGATAGATCCTTGAGGTACCCCACAACTAATGTCTAATTCAGAAGATTTGGTTTTATCAATTTCAACAACTTGATGTCGACCATTCAGATATGACTGCAACCACTCATGCACTCTACCCCTCAAACCACACTCAAAAAGTTTTTTCAAGAGAAGACCATAGTCAACCAGGTCAAATGCCTTACTGAGGTTCATAAAGAGGCCAATACATTTCTTTTTATTATTTAAGTTTTCGTACACGTTGTTTAAAAATTCAGAAATCGCGGAATGTGTAGATCAGCCACCAAAAAATCCATGTTGACAGTCTTTAAGAATGTTAAATCTCCCGAGAAATGTTATAATTTGGTCATAAACAGTACGTTCTAATAGTTTACTAAGTACAGGTAAGATGGCTATTGGCCTATAGTTTTTAAGGGCAAGTGCATCCCCGTTTTTAAAAAGAGGTGCTACCTTAGCTGTTTTCAAAATGTTTGGAAAAATGCCGTCCATAAGCGACCAGTTAATTAAATATGGCAGTGGAAGTAATACTCTACGTATTAGCAACTTTTTTGAAAACAGCTGATGGTATGTTATCTGTCCCAACAGAGGTAGTATTTTTTAGTTTCTAAAATTTTTTTATTGATTATAAGACAAAATTTGATATATAAAATTCTGTAAAATCGCTTTACCAGAAACTCGGAGCTAATGAAAAATACTGGCTATATATATATATATATATATATATATATATATATATATATATATATATATATATATATATATATATATATATATATATATATATATATATATATATATATATATATATATATATATATATATATAGCCTGTATTTTTTGCATGCATGGCCCTTAATTTTAGACTGATATTTGAAGAAATCGGATAAGTAGTTTTTTAGCTATGCCGAGAAGAGACAGACTGAAGGACAGACATACCTACAGACAGACGGAATTGAGAAAACATGTTTTCCGGCATCTAGGGACCCTTAAACGTAAATATAAATAACTAATTATCTTGTGTTTTTAACAAAAGTGTATAATATTTTTGCAAAATAAAATTTTTTTGTTATCATAATACAAAAAAAACAAGTTTTCTTTGTACAAGGGTGGCCCGCATTTAAAAAAATGACACTGTATAAGTGGTTAGGTTTTTAGGTCAAGCGGGGCTCATAGTTTTTGGTGATTGATAAAAAAATCTCACTTTCATTAAGTGGCTGTATAAACAGAACATATCCTGATTGTTCCACGGATTCGAACCGCCTTTCGACTTTATTAAGGGGCTTGCTATTTTGTGTATGTGTAAAATTTTCACCAAATACATATTTAGCGAATTTTCTTATTTAGTCCCTCGGCATTTAATATATAAAATAATATTAAGTGGCTATCTTAATAATATTGCGTAATATAATAATAATAATACTATTTTCTTTCTCCCTGTATATTTGTAAATAGCCCATCGAGATTTAATAGCTCGATAAAAGAATCACACAACATTTTGGTATTCACTGTGTTTTCTGATTTGATTCATAATGTTGGTGACCTTTGGACCCGCACGATAAGACCACATTCGAATATAGCATACATTTTTCGAAACTTGAATACGTATATAGATACCCAAGGCCAATCAAGAGTCGATCAAAAGCAAATTAAATCCTTAAATTACGGCACATTAAAGTTGGAAGTTTTTACACCGTTTGCGGCATCAGTTCCGGGACCAATTAAATGAAATGAAATAAAGTTTAATTAAATTTCCTGAGGGATCTGTCGCCTACGAAATTTTCCCATTATCACTTCGAATTTCTAAAACTTTTTAATGATGAGTCTGAGAGTAAGAGACGTGGAAGAATTTCTGCCACGTGCTTTAATAAAGTCTGGTAATAATTCTGTCGTTCATGTTTAATTGCATTGTCTGAGCTCGCGACTATTAAATCTTGTTTTTGCTTTAATTTGGGTAAATCAGAGGTCGATCAACACTTTTTATTATTGTTATAAATAAATTAATTGTTATAAAAAAATTTAAAAGATCCGAACTGCTTAAAAGCGATTGTGACTGACTAGAAAACTTAGTTAAAAAAAAAAACAAGATAGCATATGTATTCTGCAATATCTTATAAATTATAGGATTTTATTTGTATTTTCATGAATGCCGATTTTTTCTTCTAAAATCCAGTTTCATCTATTTTGAGGCCCCACAAACCAATTTGGATTCGTTAGGTTTATCAAAAACTTAACTAAGTAAATGTTTATATGATAGTCCTGAAATATTAACCTCATTTTTCGCATAAACTTTTATTCTTAAGATATGTAATTTTAATTTTAATAATGTGAAATTTAATATTTATCTTCGTATGCTATACCTTTTCACTTTAACTGCCTTTTTTGCCAAAGTTTATAATTAAAATTGAACTGGGTATCCGTCAAAACTTACACGAAAATAAATTACTATTCTTTCAAATTTTTTTGAGCTGATCGGGCCATTCATCGGCGGAGCGCAGGCTGTGCTGGACAATTTAGATAATTTAAGGGTAAATTATTCAAAAAATGGAAACATTTTTTACCATATTAAAATATAGCATATTAGATATACAAACCTCTATAATATATGCCTATATTAGATAATATTTTTTGAAGTGATACTAAACCGGTAAAAAATGTCCCAAAATATTTAGTAATGATTTAAATATCGTCTACTGAGCATCGGTGTAGTACACAAGGAACTACTTTTAAATTTCTTTATTACACAATTTTTATCTGCGTAAAGATGTTTCATAAAAAAAGATCTTTTATGTACACGATCATTTACGAAACAAATTTATTAAGTTAAATTGATTTACCTGAAAATTTCCATTGTCGGTAATTTCCTTCTCTATTGTACAACAGTTTATTTCTGCTTTATTTAGAGTTCTAGAAGCAAATGCAATAGGTCTGTTATCTGAGTTTGACAGTATAGCCACAATACCAACCCCGCTTGCATCCATTCTAAGAACAAATTGATTATCTTTTGAAAAATTTGGATACTGTAACAAGGGCGGACTAATAAGAGTCTGTTTTAACGGTTCAAATGATTTTTGACATTCTTCAGACCATTCAAAAACTGTTCCTTTCTTAGCTAGTTTATTTAAAAGGTGAGCTATATCTGCAACGAAGCGTTTGGTTTAGTCACAATTTTTTGGAACTGGATAATGATTACATAACCTAAAAGCTATTATCAATCTGTGACGTTTAACCCCATTTTTGACCGATTTTTTGGGAACTAATAAAAAGAGGTGAAGACCACTCTGAGTGTGCTTCCCCTATAATACCCTTTTTAGCATATCGTCTACCTGGTTATTAATTTCCTCTTTTTGAGCATGAGGTAACCTGTAAGGTTTGACGTAAACTGGAGTTGCGTCCTCCTTTAATCTTATTTTTTGCTTATATAAATAAGTAACTGTTAATACATCATTTTCTAAGTGAAAAGAATCCGCATATTTAGTGCATATTTTTCGTAACGAATTTTTCTCTTCTACGTTAAAGGATTCTGTATTTATAAGATCTAAAATGTATCAACTCTGCCAACAGAGATTTTATTTTTTGTAAAAGAATAAACATCATATTTTGATAGATATTCAACTTTAGACTCAAAGTTTCGCAATCTTATTTCCCGTTCATTCACATTCAATAGCCTTACAGCCGCTTTACCACTTTCGGTCCTGCAATACTATTTGCAATCAACACTCCCTCACATAATTCATCGTTTAAAATGACACAGTACAGCAATATGTAATTATTTCACATCGGGGTGGAATAACAGTGTATAAATTATTTTTGGACTCCAAAGGTACTGTTATTTGCTTATTTTGATTAAGCCAAAAAGAAAATAAACCCCTTTCGTAATCGATAATTGCACCATACTTAAGGAAAAAATCTGAATCTAGAACTCCCTGTATGTAGAATCGAAAACTTTTAATAATTGCAAAATCATGAGAAATACATTCATTGTTCATAGTAAATAAAATATTTGCAGATCCAGCTGAATATGTTGAGCCTGTATTTCCTTTAATTTTAATTTTATTTGTTGTATTTATAATACTACTTATCTTTTGAATAATTCTCAAAAAGACAACTAATACTTGCGCCACTGTCACATAACAATATCATTTCTTTCCTTTCATACCTGACACGCACATAATTTAAAGCATTCATAATAAAACTAGCTGTATCATTATTTTCTAAATTATTAGAAACGAAAAAACTTATTTCTTTGAGATTCCCCGCTATTTTTATTTATGTTATTACTTTTCACATTATCAACAAAATATACACTATTTTTTGAAAAATGCTGACGCTTACCTCCTCGACGAAAATTTGACCTACTAAAGCTGAAATCACCTCGGCCTTGGTAATGCGAATTATTTTGTTGTCTGTTAAAATTGTGATTATTAAAGTTTTGCCTACTCGGGTTACGGTTATTATTATGAATTTGTCTGAAATTTGCAAAATTACCTCTAGACCGGTTTCCTCGATATTGCTGACGCAGACGAAATAAGTTGTTATAATAAGTTGGGGTTAAATTTAAATTTTCTTCTTTAGCACCAGTTATCGCGTTCTTTAAATTATTATAACTTCTAGGCTTTATTATTGTTCTTAAATCTGGATTTTTTAAACCATTCGCGAAAGCATTTATTGCTAATTTATCATTCACCGGTTGTAAAATTTTTGCCGATTTTCGATTACCGTCCGCTTGCGCTAAAGTTAAATTTAGTAAAAGTTGCTCGATAGTTTTTCTATCTATATTTTTAGTATCTTGTCTAACGTTTTGCAACTTTAGTTTTTCATATCCGTGACCAAAGCACCAACATTAGTATACGTCGTTTGTAATCTCCGTTTCGCGTTTTGTGTTAATTTGGCCTTTAAAACATATTTGATTAGCAATACTTTCCAGTTATCGTCAAGCAAGTCGTTATATACTTCTATAGCATCAATTAACATTTTCGTAGTTTCTTCGGTCCCATCCATAGATGGCAACGAAGAAGCTGCGGTTCGCAAATCAAAATTTTCACTCTTTGTTGAACTAGGTTGAATATTCAAAACCAAATCAGACTCTGCGAGATGTAATTTTTTTTCATCTTTTATGGCAATTAACCGACCTAATAAAATAAATCTAGCTTTATCTATGTTTTCTCTTATTTCTAATAAATATTTTTGAAAATGTTTTAATTTATCGGTTTCATGCACCTGAGAAAACTCATTTTCTAATATTTCTACGTTGCTAATTAATTTGGTTACCCTATCTAAAGATTCTCTACGCTCTAAGGACTCCTTTTTTATATTTACGATAAAAAATGAAGTAATGTTATTTCCAAATCACTTAAATCTACCTCACTCATTAAATAAAATAATTATTAATACATTTTAAGCAATAACCAATAAAATAATTAGTGCTAAAACTATTACTTACTATTTATGTTATACTATATGTTGCACGTCACAAATTACAATGAAATTTATAGCATTTAAAATTTAATTTATAACACAATCATATCAAATTAAAATTATTAAAATTTAAAAAATTTAATAAATTACATTAAACAAATGACAAGTACTGGTATAAGTCAATACAATAAAATACCAACAGAACAAGGAGATTCCATGCAGATACCCAGTGCACCTCATGATATAATGGTCTGACAACTATAATATTCTTCTTAAGGATAAAATGGATTTGCAACAGAAACCGTTTTACTACAGTTTTGAATCTATTCTTACTGGAACTTCTCAAACCAATGGCAATCTTATTAAACAGATTTAAGTCTAAACTGTTCATTTTTCATTTTGTTAATCTCAATGCACGAATTCTCAGACTATTACGATCACTAGTAACTATAATTATGATTGTCTGAGTGCTTTTCAAGAAAGATATGGTTAGAATGATTCTCCAAAAGACAGAAATAGATAAAGACGGATGGTAGGGTCATTATATCAAGCGCCACAAATAATGGCTTGCAGCGCTCTGCCGGCCCCACCCTAGCCAGCACTCTCACCACCCTTTTTTGCAGCCTAAGAATACGAACTGAATGGCACGATCGACCCCACAAGATTACCCCATAACTTAAACGAGAATGGAACATGGCAAAGTACACTGACCTTAAGACGTCGAAATTTACCGAATATCTCAGCTGCCTCAGGAGATATATAGTGCTTGTCAATGCGTGACTTAATGCCTCGAGATGAGCGTGCCAGGTAAGTCCATCATCGATGGTTACCCCCAAGAATTTACTAGTTTTTGCTGTTGCAACCTTATTGTTGCTAGATATCACCAGAGTTTGGGTTTTTTCCTGATTAAGCAAAAGATTGTTTGCCGAGAACCAGCTCACAGCCTTGGCTACTGAGTGTGATGACAGTTCAGTCAGCCTGTTTAAATCAGGATCTGTATTTAAGAGACTGGTATCATCAGCAAAAAGGAAACACCCAGCCGATTCAGTAACACAATGGCAGAGGTCGATAAAAAGCAGTGGCCCCAGAACAGACCTTTGTGGCACACCATGAGTTACTGCTCTAAGATCCTATTGATCATCATTGTCATATACAACAGTCTGAACTCTATCGGCAAGATACGACTCTATCAGCCGAAGAAGTGTACCTACCACACCATAATATACCAGCTTGTGAATTAAGAGGTTGTGAGAGACACAGTCGAAAGCCTTGGATAGGTCACACATAGTCAAGAGTGAATGCGAGCCAGACTCAAGGCCCCCGACTATGCTCTCCACAATTACCTGCAGGGCGCTGATAATCGACTTTTCTCTATAAGTTTTCATAGAGAGTGTTGTGAAGCGTTAAATAGATCTTGCTTTTCAAAATAATGTGCCAGCCGGTTTTTTAGAATAACCTCAATAATTTTTCCAAATAACACGATAATAGAAATAGGCCTGTAGTTATCAGGCAGACTAGGGTCACCTTTTTTAAAGATGGGTGTTATTTTCGAAAATTTAAGGTCCTCTGGAAAAATGCCCTCAGAAAAGCATGCATTAATAAGTTCTGTGAAAGGATTAAGTATAATGTCTTTTATTGCTTTAACAATCTTTGTATTCATTCCATAGTAATCTGTAGTGGCAGTATTTTTAAGACTATCAATAGCATCCGACACTTCCTGAGGGGAAGCAGGATCAAAGAAAAACAAAATCTTGGATCTCGGTGCTGACTCCAACAATTCAAGTGTAGTCACAGAGACATTGAGCAAAGACAGAATTGTCCTTTCAGCAACCATTGCAAAATAATTGCTCATTATATTCACCGGTATTGTACCATTTACAGGAGGTGATTGTCGCCTATTGGATTCAAAGTTTATCAGTCGCCAACGGTCCTTGGATTTGGTAGCAGAATTGGACAAAAAGTCACTGTAAGCTTTCTTTTTTGTTTCTGTGATGGTCTTTTTGTAGTTCTTATTACGGGATTTATACACACTCCAAAAATATTCGTCGCCACTATGGTTACATATGATTTTGATAGAAGAAAGTATATTTCTTATATTTGTTAGTTCTTATCAGAAACATTTTACAGGGGGTTTACTAAAAGTTGACTTTTTCAGTGGGAAACAATCATTCATAAGAGCTGAAGAGCTCCTAATAAGTTCCGTGGCCTTTTCATTAGCTGCATACTGTTGTGCATAAAACAAACCCCAATCAAGCTTGGAAAGCTTCAATCTCAAAACCCTACAACCTAAAGAAGTAATAGGTCTGAACATTTTCACACAATTATTGACCCGTCCAGCATAGGTAACAGTTATTTGGCCTAGGTGATCGGAGAGACAAGGATCCTGTACACCCGATTGAAATTTACTTTGGTCAAAGTTTGTTAAAATGTTGTCGATGCAAGAGGAAGACTCGGATGTCACTCTAGTATAATCAGATATAGTAGGTCTCAGATCATAGCATTCCAAAAGAGAAATGAGCTGGATGAGGCTTGAAGAGGTAGCCTTGAAATTAATATTAAAATCTCTTAAGATTATTACATGGTTTGTTTTACCAGTCAATTTATTAAGCACACTATCTAGATTTGAGATAAAAATCTGAGGGTCACCCACACAAGATCTGTAGCAAGTTATTAGTATTAGATTTAGAGAAGGTATTTCTATTGCACAGAACTCAGAATGCAATTCTACACAATATCTACTCAACGGAATTGGTCTAGTCGCAATCCCATTTTTAACAAAAATACAAACCCCTCCATGTTTACGTTCAATTCTACTAAAGTTACCAGCCAAATGAAAGCCGTGAATACTCACTGATTTTAAGTTAATCTCTGTAAGCCAGTGCTCTGAAAAGCAAAGGACATCAAAAACATTTCCATCATTGCACCCAATGCACTGAACATTTACATGGAAAATACAAAAACTACTACGAGCTCCTCGCACCCTTTCTGTTATCTGTCCATATTCACCAATACTAGGGCTCTATCAATCCCAACGTTGCGCACTACCAGCCTTTTGCCACACTAGCACGTGCCCTTGTTGCTGACCACCGGATTGGTTCGGCCAGTGTCTTCTCTTTTTTTTTCTCGATTTTATAAGTCTTGGCATCTTTTAATTTCTAGATGTATTTTTCTCTCTAACTCCTTTTTACTGCGGCGGCAACATCATAAAACAATTAAGGTAACTGCTATCATTATAGTTATAACTCCGCAAATTTGCGAAAGAGAATAGTTACTGTTGCTACCCTCTGCAGTCGTACCCCCACTGTTGCCTGCCTGGGCAATTATAACTTCTTCTTTTGACTGTGTCTTTCCCATGTTTTTCTTTCCTTTTAAGGCACCATAACGATATTTTTGCACCGTTAACTTAAGCACTTAGGTTGCAGTCGCAGGGTCGCCATGTAATATCATAATATCTTCTTGTTCAGGTTCGAGCTCCATGCTTAAGAAAATTAATAAAGGGGTGCACTCATTACTGTAAAACACTTTATTCTCTCCTCGTTACAATTGTTTAAAAGTACTTAACCTAACCTGATTAGTAATATAAATAATAATTTGATGATTCTATAAACTATTACTCCATATTTACAACAATCGAAAAATTGTGTCGGACATTGTTGCAATAAGTTATTGCCTTAATTATAGTTCAATGATATGGCCTACTTTTGCAACTTGGATTCCATCACAGTCCGGTGACTTCTGATTCTGACAGTGAATGGTGACAGATTTTAACAAAAATAACATTATTATTATTAAAGACATAACGTAATAATTACGCAAAAATTACACAAAATTATTGTTCCAAACATGTATGCATTTTATGTTATTTTAGTTGAAAAACCTATAGGTTGGTTCTACATGGGCTCCTCCTCGTCTGACACATTCTCTTGCTCGCCGAACTGAAAATGCCAATCTACCTATACCATTCCTCTCGCCGCAGCTGGTTCTCGGCAGTCCACTGTTTTCAGTTGTGCGAGGTTTGTGCACACAGTGGATTTTGTTTACGATTAACATATTGTCGGTTGTTTGTACGTGGTAGACCAATAAAATGCCCGTTGAATATTGTTCTGTGGATAGTTCTTTTTCAAAACGTGGAGGTGGATTATCGTTTTTTCGCTGTCCAAAGGATGAACCAAGGGGGCACCTACCTATTTGGAATATAAAATTATAACATTATAATTTTTGTGCAATTTTAAAAATATTAAAAAATATATGAATATCCTTTGTATAGTACCCATTTTTTTGGTATTTAAATTGAAATATAATATCTCCGCAGATGTCAAGCTTGGAAGTCGCATTTAGGGTTTACTGGGGACCACAAATATCTGAGTTGTCCTATCAAAAAAAAATTAGGATTTGCAGCCGTTATTTTACTGAAGAAAGCTTTATGTCACCTTTAAAGCAACGCCTCCAGTACAATGCGATTCCCACATTATACCTATCCAAAAAGTAGCTAAAATTTGGGGGGTAATATCTACAGTGTGTCTGATTTTTCCCGAAAAAATCCGAAAAACTAGTTTCTAAGGAATTTGTTTTATAAATAGTGTATGAGCGCTATTGGTTTTAAAAATCCGAGCCGAAGACGAGGATTTTTACTTCCCTCGTAAAAGGGAAGAAAAATGGCTGTAAAAATGGCGACCTAGTAAATTGTTAAAAAAATATTACTAAAAAACTACACCTCAAATTTTGCACAAAGTGTTACGTTACGAATCGACGGGCAGAATTTTGGTACGAATCCTAGATGGCGTAACAAAATGGCGACCTAATAAAATATTTAAGTAAGAATTGATTTTGGTTTAGAAGTTAATTGTTAAAATTGTGAAACGAATATAAGATGGCGAAACAAAATTTTTACTTCTATATCTCTAAGAGATGGAAAACTGTAATATCGGCAAAAAGAAATTTTTTTTTTCGCTAAATTGATTTAAAACGACCCAAAAAGTGTAAAAACAAAGTTTCGGCGAAATCTATTTTCTGTCTGTATGTTAGTTTATGTGATAAATTGCAAAGGAATAATTGTGCTATCGAGTTTAAATTTGGTATATAGGTAGTAATCCATATGGTATTGAGTAAAATCGCTTGAGAAGAAGGGGGTGAAGTGGGGGATTAATTGATAAAAAAACAACAATTTTTTGTTGATAATTCTGTAATATGCCTTTTTATGGGTTTTGGGGTACTCAGATTTGAATCATAACACTTTGGTAAATAATATGGGATAAGGGAAATAATAAATATAAAAGAGTTTTGTCTTGTTCTTGCTGCAAGAACATTGCAAGAGTCTTGTGAAACACTTCATATGCAACTTAGGTCCAATTTGAAAAAAATGTCTATCAGCAAAACTCAAACCACATCAACTTGAAATGGTGAATATACAGGGTATCGCGTGAAATTTTGACTGGGGAATATCTCAGTTGATGTACAAAATAGAATAAAGTGTCATTCATAGGATACATGGTCTTAGCATAGCTTTGATCATACAAATCAGCTCACAATTCACAAAGCGGTTGGGTAATATCATATTTTATCCTATATTTACTTATACATGGTTTCATTGGTTTCCAAGTTGTCCATGCATACTTCAGAATGTGTACTCTTTAGCACCCTGTATAAGCTAAACCAAAAAATACGGTGTTTTCGAATTGACATTTAAATAAGCTTAACAAAATAAAACGAATATACTCTGTGTCTTAGTAAAAACAGAAAGATTGGTTTGCTACGGTTTTGTGAGCTACCCTGTATGATCAACGTTATGTTTGAATTATGCACCTCATAGATCGCATAGAAAGTCCTTAAGATACTATGTCCATTTTCGAACACCAACCGGGATGTACTCTGTTATAAACAAATAATATTAAGAACTCATTTCTTACACTGTTATAACTTTTATAGTTTACCAATAAAAAAACTTAAAACAAAAAGGAACATGCTTTTGTAATACCGGCTTAATTTAGCTAAAACTTCTTTTCTCCATTAAAAATCAATATTCCAGGAAGGGAAATATTTACGTATTCGGACACCAGAAAGTACCTTTCGTAAACGTTAGAAAAATCCCGGCTATTGCATTATAACATGGTAATGCTTGTTATAAACGTATAATATTATATCATTTATAAATAAAACAATGTAAAAAATGGTGATGCTTTTCGACTGTGATATTTTTCTTTTCTCCATCTTGTACGAATAGGCACGTCCATAGAACGGATTTTTTAAACATCAAATTAATTTCCTTAAATTTTTATTTAAATTAATGACGGTCGGATACTAGTAAACCTTCCCCACACTATGCACCTGAGGAGAAAACGATTACATTTTTTATTTTATTACTCTAATCTCCCCTGGAAGTTTTTTGTTCAAGGCGGCACGGGCTTTGTCCCAGTCGGCAGGCTTGTCTAGCCCGTTTGACAAAGTTCTGACTCGGAGTGAAGGAACTTATATATTATATTCAGTAAACTTTGCCTTAACACTAGAATTGGGTTATTTCTTATTTCTTTGCAGTGGAGGTTAATTCGAGCCACCAACTCGTCTCTGGTAGTTAAAATGATTATTTGCATTCTCTATAATGTCTGATAAATGACGTTTTAATCGATTGACGTTTTAAGGCTATCTAGTTAATCTAGTTATTCTCATTGACTAATAACATTTTGCGGAATAATTTTCAAATCATTTATCTGATATAATGTAATACATATTTAAAAAGTTAGCGGACATGAATTTGATGTATGCACTCGCTTCGTCAATTATTTTGGAAGCCAGATAGTTAAATGGTGATAGATTTCCCTATTGCTGAATTCCGGACAGAAAGACTTTCGAACGGGTAGATCGACGGTTAAGAAAAACTGGTAAGAATGTTTGCTCCATTAAGTAATTTGAAAGATGGGAACGACAGTGTGTTTCAGGTATTTCTATACTCGCTAATTGCAGCAATCAGAGATCTGCATATACTTTAGACCTGGAGGTAAGCCTTTAAAATGCTGTAGAAGAGGATTCATCCTTTAGTCTTCGAAATATAGCAGCCCAGAACAATATCCCAGATAAAACCAGACCAGATGCGAAATACTGTCAAATTTATCGTTTAGTTTCAATGACCTTGACGTTTCAGATTTAAGCGGCCTGCATTATCATGTCTTTATAGCTATTGCAACGTATATTAGAAAATTACCCGCACCAATGCTGTTCTATTTAAAATGTTTTGGTACCATACTTCCCCATCTGTTGGAGATGTGAACGTAATATTTTATTTTTTTATGAAATTTACAGAGCCATGTACATATATCATGTAAAATATATTTTTTTTTATACATAGTTTTTTTTTACCCTGTTAATACAACGATTTTCGGAGGAAGCTCTTCAGATCCTATTTCAGTAACAAATCGTCATTGTATATTAAATTATATTTTTTTTTCAAAATGATGCTCGCGCAGTTTGTAACTATTGTTGTTCTTTTCTAGAAGATCTAGATTCTAGCAGCCTCAAGCCACGCCATTGTTCTAAAACATTTATTAGGACTTATTAACAACAAAATCAAGATTACTTGGTTAAATCTATTTATAAAATTACGACACAATTCTAAACAAGTATTATGTTATATGATATGCATTTGGATATACTTATTTTTGAGCACCTGAATAAAGTCTTTCCTCCACTATCTTTGTTGGAACAAAACAAGTAAAGCACTTATAATCAGGCATTTTCGCTCTAGCAAAGTAAAACGTCTCTATACGAAGGTATAATGATATTGTACACACGATTAAATATATTTTACATTCTCACATAATTACAAATAAAAATAAATTAAAAACATCCAACCTCTGACAGAAACACCCATACTACACGTCAGTTGGAAGACACATTACCGAGGCGGCCGTAAAACTTTATAACCATCGGTCCCCGTACTGGTTGCCGCTCGGCTCTCCACTAATTTGTTCGCCATACCATGCAGTTCAGGCAATACGGGAGTTTACGCATCTGGTCTGGTTTTATCTTGGACAATACTACAAAGTCAACAGTACGTTTCATGAACAACTGTTCTATCCCTTTCACCTTTACAAAGTGCAGGCTCTTACGCCAAATGACTTCCCTGCCAGGCTGCAATTTGCACATTGGTTTCTTCAGCAGAGACCGTAATAACCATCGTTTTATACACATATGACATATGAAGCAAGATTTACTCGAAGAGGAATAATAAACTCCCAAAACCTGGATATCTGGAGTCACGAGAATCCACATGAGACAATTGGGGGCCGTTATCAGCAGGAATTTATTGTTAACGTATGGGCAGGTATAATTGGGAACAATTTAGTAGATCCATTCATATTACCCCCAAGATTAAATGGATCGTCGTATTTAGAATTTTAATAGGAACAGTTATCTCAATTATTAGTCGTAACATGTACTTTATGCAGCTCATTTTAGCCTCGTGGTTACAGAACATCTGAACACAGTTTATCCGAACCATTGGATAGACTGAGGTCACCCCGGTTCCCTGACTTTAATTCTCTTGATTTCTACCTTTGGGGCTATTTCAGTATATGGTAACCCGATTGCTATCAGAGACGCGTTGGTGACTCGAATTAACCTACACTTCGAACAAATAAGAAATAACCCAATGCTAGTGTTAAGAGTACCGCAGTCTATGAGCCAATGAAGAAACTGCTCCTATTTCTACGACGCACAACGTACCTCCATACTCGAAAATCTGACTTAAAGAGAAGTCTGCATACATTTTTCTTATAATTTAAAAAACGCTAAAACATCAAGCTGCCTTGAATAAAATCAAATATGGCATGTGTATAGCCGCTATTAGAATTAAGCCTGGGTTATAGATTAAAACAGTTTGCGCCTTGCGTCGTCCGTTTGAGTTAAGCGTTTACACTGGTTCTTAGCCCGAGTTATAGATTGAAAACCTTTGCGCTTTACGTTGCCCGTGGAACTAACCTTACTTTTCTGTTTATATTTAATCGCCTTTTTGTGTAATACAATTTTGTCTTGCTTGTTTTTAAGTTTATGTGCATTACTTTAACTTGCTGAGAATGGATAACCAAAATCATAGTAATGGTACCTAGTAAAGAATAGACATTCAGGATAAAATGTGTACTGCAGCTGTAAAGTTGTTGAAGAGAGGGTGGCAAAGAAGATGGCGAATTAGGCCTATTAATTGGGGTAGAAATACTCAAAACTCCTATTTTTTTTTGGTTTGGTAGTAAAGCGGTAGCTACAGTTTGAATTTTAATAATTTTCCTAGTTTTGTAAGATGTTCTATATTTATAGTTAGATAGAATAACGGCCGGTTGCAGAAAGTTCAATTAAATTTTAGAATGTTTAACGGAATGTCAAATTTGGCAGCGAGTTCCTAGATTCCTATAAGCAACTTGTCAAATTCGAAAGCTCGATTAAATGTTCTAAAGAGCAATTAAGTTTTGTGCAACCGGCTGTAAGTTTTGTGAAAATCTAATCATCGATATTTTGACTAGAAAAAGTTTTGATCTAAAATAAATATCAGTATTAAAAATGGTAAATAATATTTTTTACGTCATTAATAATTTAACTAATATTTTATATATTTTTTATATGATTTTTTCCACATGAAGTCTTCAATTTCCTAAAAACATGATGGGTAAAAAAACCTGTTTATATAATGTTGCCAGTTCAAACACTGATTTGATCGAAGTACCCAATATGCTTTTTGAATGAATGAATCGAGCGTACAATACATAACAATTTCTCTTTGTTATCAAACCACATTAAATTTGTTAAGTATACTTCAGATAAAAGAGATTTTTCCATTTGAATGATTTTATAACTTCACAAACATCCGTTTCATTAAACCCCAAAACGTTAATTAAATTTTGCTACTGAAACTGAATACATCGTTAAGTTTTATTTCATTCCATATGGTTTTAATACGAAGCAGTAAAGCAAGAAAAAAACCTAAAGCGGATTACTATTTCTCTATTTAAAAGAAGAAATTAATATTTTTGCTATGTGCAAATTTTTGAGTCTAAATTGTATCTGTTTATTTCAACACAATTTTATTACACTAATTCAGACGGTTTTGTTACGCTAACAAAATGTTGTTTAGGTTGTAGTCTAATAGCTAGTCATTTGTAAATGGACGAATTTTGTAGAAAAAAAAATTATATACCCTGACTAGAATGAAAACCATTCTCAGGTTTGCGAAAGAACAACAATGCGGGGTGTGTATTTAAATTGCAAAAAAATATTTAGTCATTTATAAATGGCTAATATTTCAAGAGATAATTAAAACAACATAAGTGAAAAGAAAATACTGTCTAAAGAAAATGGCGGCCCAGTGCAATGTAAAAAAAATTATTATTAAAAAAGTGCTTATCCAATTTAGTTATTTAAATTTTGCACAAACATCAAGTATTATGTTGGAATCAACTGGATGCATGTGTGACGTGTCCAAGATGTCAAAACAAAATGGCGGCTTAATAAAACATTTAAAAATTCAGCCTGAAAAAACTGCTTAATGGATTGATTTCAAATTGTGTGCTATAACTTATTGTGGTATAGAGATCAACCAGTAAAATTGTGGTACTAATTCAAGATAGTCGAATAAAATGGCGGCTCAATAAAATGTTTCGTATGGTAAAAAAATCGTCTTCTCAGGTTTTACATATATTCACGTTTTTGTGTCCCTAGATGCCAAAAAATATGTTTTAGCAATACCGTCGATCCGTCTGTCGGTCTGTCTATCTGTCAGCTCGGTGCATAGCTTAAAAACTACTCACCCGATTAACTTCAAAGTTTGACCAACAATTAAGGGTCATATGAAGATGATCTGGTAATATTTTGGTAAACATCCAATATGGCAAAACAAAATGACGGCCTAGTGATATGTAAAAACAATTATTATTAAAAAACTACTTATCCAATTTATCTCAAATTTTGCACAAACTGTTATGTTGAAATCAACTGGTAAAATTTTGGTACGAATCCAAGATGTAGGAACAAAAGGGCGGGTTAATAAAATGTTTAAAAATTCAGCCTGAAAGAACTACTTAATGGATTGATTTCAAATTGTGTGATTTAACTAATTGTGGTATAGAGGTTAACTAGTAAAAGTGTGGTACTAAATCAAGAAGGCAGAACAAAATGGCGGCCAAATAAAATGTTTGTATTCGTGAAAAAATCACCGTCTCAGGTTTTTACATTTTCACGTTTTAGCATTCTTAGATGCCTAAAATTTGTTTTGCCAATTCCGTGGGTCCGTCTGTCGGTCTATCCATCAGTTCGAGGCATAGCTTAAAAACTACTTACCGCATTGACTTCAAATTTTGACAAAAAGTTAAGAGTCACATGGGGACGATCTGGTAATACGTTGATAAAAATCCAATATGGCGAAACAAAATGGCGGCCTAGTGAAATGTTAAAACAATTATTATTAAAAAACTACTTGTCCTAATTGTCTGAAATTGCACAAACATCAAGTATTATGTTAGAATCATCTGGTAATTTGGTACGAATCCAAGGTGGCGGAATAAAATATAGGCATATGAACTGTTTAAAAATTCGACCTGAGAAACCACTTAATGGCTTGATTTCAAATTGTGTGCCATAATTAATCGGGATATAGGGATTAACTAGGAAAACTGTGTTACTAATTCAAGATAGTAGAACAAAATGGCGGCCAAATAAAATGTTTGTATTCATGAAAAAAATCACCCTCTCAGGTTTTAGCGTCCATAGATGCCATAAAGTATGTATCATTTCCTTCGGTTCATCTATGGTTCTATCTATCTGTCTGTCAGTTCGCGACATAGCCTAAAAACTACTTACCAGTATTACATAGGAATGGAACTCGTACATTTTGATATGAATCCAAGATAGCAAAATAAAATAAAGACTAATAAAATATTTAAAAAATGAGCATGAAAATACTACTTATTAAATAAATTTAAATTTTTGTGCAAGAATCAATTGTGATATAGAGATAAAATGGTAAAGTTGTAGTACGAATTTAAGATGGCAAAACAAAATGGCATTCAAATAATTTTTTTAAAAAATCGACGTAAAAAAGTTTTATTTCACTGGCTTTAAATTCTGTAGAAAATTAAATGTGACAATGGGATAAACTGCTTTTTGAATTTATATTAAATTATGTGTGGTATAGGTAAAAAAAAAATGGTAAAATATTGGTAGGAATCCAATATGATGGAAAAAAATGGCGTCCAATAAAAAAGTTTGAAAAGACAGTATATGTAGCACATATATACTTTGACTATGTACTGAACTAAATTGGGTCATGCACTATTACTAACAAATGGAAAAAAATCATTACGAGGGAAGTTCTGGGTAAAGTAAATTTACCGATTTTTTTATTTATTTTGTAATCATAAAGACGACTTTTCGGTATGCAAAGTGGTATCGTAATTGCCCTCTCTCCAACACTACTTTCCACATCTTAAAATTGAAATACAAAAATGATAAGGGTTTTTTAACCACGCTTTTATTAGCTTCATTTATATGTAAACAAATCTACGAAGTCGATTTTACCGTACTTCTAATTATCGTATCGATTTGAAATTTTGCAAGCTTATGTAATTCGCATGACAATACAATAATTTGTTACCATCTAGCTGATCAGATCAGTACCAAATGGCACCAGTCCGCTTTGACCTACTTCCAGTCATCGTATCGATTTGAAATTTTGATGGTATTTGTAATTCGGCTGATAATAAAATAATTTGTAATTCGGATGAAAATACTTAAATATTTTTTTTCCAGAATTTTTTTATATATAGAGGGGGTAGAATATTTTTTTACGACTTACATACATTTTGTATACTAAATCAATTCTCCTATCCTTCATAGCAGCAAATTTATTTATAACATCCTCATGAAACGGATGAGGTGACCTAATCTCCTCCAGAAATTCCTTTTCAATAGAAATATTGCCAAGAGAAGTAAGTCTTTCTTGAGATATTGTATTTCTTAAATACGTTTTTACACATTTGAAGAAAGAAAAACTTCTTTCCACTGAAGCGCTTGTCGACGGTATTGTCAAAATAAGGGAAAACAATTTATATGCTTCGGTAAAAATATATTTGTTTTTATTAATTTTTTTCATTTGCTCTTGTAGCGATATATATTTCAATTACTCTCATTGGCAAAAATAAGACCCAGCTCATTTTTAAGTCGTTGACTTTTTGAAAATATTTCCCCATATAACTGTAAAAAATTTTCAAACGGGCCAGTCGGAAAATTTAAACTATATTCGGAAAATTTAGCAGAACCTGCTAAACATGAAAATGTAAGTTTTTCACAGTCCTGAAATCTTAGTGTCATTTCCAATAAAATATGGTCCAATATTTCATAAAAAAGGGTTCTATACTTGGCCCTAATTTCTTCAGGTGAAAGCTTAGCAAGCTCACGTTTATAATAATTTATTTCTGTAATAGAATTTGCTTTATCAAACATGGTATTAAAAAAATGTTCATTTCTTTTTTTACAGAGCGCCTCACGACAGCGTTTTATATTGGATATGCAAAAAAGAATGTCGGGCGATTTTTTTTGAAGAACGTAAAATAGTATGTCCGTGATTGAGATAATGTCATTAAACACTAATGTCAGAAACGTGAATTCAAAATCGTTCATCTCACCTAAAAATCCTTTCGCAAGGCGGAAGGCGGATTGATTTTTCATCAGATTTGTCACAGTTTGTAATAAATTCAAAGACGTCTTTTAATTTATTCCAGTTTTGGACAATCACATTTACACCATAAGTAAATATAACACAAAACAGTCATGTATGGCGATAGGTTCGATGTCATCGGATACGCGTTGTCATTGCAACATAGTAGGAAAATCGTAAACTAAAAATAGCACCTCCAGCAAAGTCAAAGCGGTTTGCGCCACTGTTATAGTTGTTATAATAAAGTTCGATTGAAAGTTTTAAAAAGACATGCCGCCAACGGTCAAGTAAAATATTTATTCGAAATGTACAGTTTATTTTTTAACAATTAGGTGAATAAATGAATGTAAAAATTAAAATTTTTAGAGATATATAATAAATATAGTTAGATGTTTGCTTGTTTATTTTTCCTGGTGAAGTAGCACTTCAGCTACTTCACCTGAATAGCCGCCACTGCATCTCGATGGTACCAATTTGTCTCCCTGGTACTAATATATCCCTAGAGAGTCCAATACATAATTTTGTACCATCGAGCTGATCTAATCGGTACCAAATTGTACCGATGGGACCAATTAGTATACCTACCCCTCTAGTTTGGGCTCGTTTGCTTTTTTCTGACAAGTCCAATATATCACATGAAAAAGTTCCAACAGTAAGGAATGTTTTTAAAAGTCAATACTTTTTTAACACGATTTTTATTAGCATCACTTGTATGCAACTATGTATGTAAACAAATATAGTTGTTTTTAACCTACTTCTGATTGTCGTATCGATTTGACACGATTTTGTGAGTAATGCGCCAAAAAGTACAAAATATATGTAACGTAACTTGCTTAATCTATTTTTTTTTACGATATATGCCTTCTACCTTTGAGAATTCAGCAACTTTTCGAAAAAGCCTGGGGTGCTTTTTGGTTAAGCTTTTTTGGAAAGCATGTTTTTCATTATTATTTTAAATCATTGAATTGCTGCTGTTGAACAATTATTTATTAACGTTTTCCTTATTTTCAAAGTGTGAAAACATGTATGTTATTTAACTGAGAGAACATGGAAATTTGTTTAGAGTTTGAATAATTGTTTAAAGTAACAACAGTTGATAATTTTTATCAAAAAAAAAACCATTAAATACAAAACGAAAATTATTAATCAAAATTATTAAATTAAATTTATTATTTTATTATTAAAGGCATTTGACACTCTTGATGGAAAAGCTTCACAGTTATGGGGTGAGGGATACCTGCGCTGACCTACTTAAATCATATTTGTTAGAAAGACATCAGTATGTGTATATTACCTGTGACAAAGGAAGTCAACACTGGACAGAGAAAATTGATATGGGGGACAGGGAGTTCCTCAGGGATCTATAATTGGTTCTATTTTGTTTCTACTGTATGCGAACAGTTTATGTGACGGACACATCTACGGCGTAGTTTGTCAGTATACAGACGATACTCCAGTAATATTGTCAGGTGAGCAGTTGAGTGATCTGTCCGCAGTCTGCACTACTCAGTTTTCAGTGGCCGCTCATGGTTAACTTTTCAGGGGGTCAATATATATATATATATATATATATATACATACATACATACATACATCTAATTTCCTAATTATTATATTTTACACCACAGAGTGATCTGAAAAATCAAAGACACGAAACAATAAAACGCCCTTATCCCTTCGCAATCACATATCCAGTCACATAAGTCGTACATATTTTTACTAAAATAACGATTTACTTTTTTGTTTTTGTCTTTACTTGTCTGCCGAATTTTAAGATCTGGCAAAGTTTGACATCTGACCTTAAATTCGAGACATTTCTCAAAGTTCAGCTCACTGGCGGCTTTTGAACTTTTAATATTCTAAACCACTGTAGCTACCATTATTTAAAACATTAATTTTTTCAATTAATTTAAACCAAAAAATCAACAAACAAGTCTTGAAAATAAAATAACATCTATAAAAATACTCAATCGTAACCACAACTTATCATACGATTCACATTAAACGCATCAACTGACAAAAATATGAAGTTTTCTCGGCGCAGCCGTTGACCCAAAATTTGCCAACGTATGCGCTCCTATGCGAATTCAATCGGGAACACTGGGGAAAAACTCGCCTCCATTTATAACCACGAGGTCATCGCGGGCCGCCAGCCTCGTGGTCCACCGAAACGAAACCTTCGGAGATCGCTGTGCAAGGCATCGATAGTGCGACGGCCGCGGAATCAACATGAACATTCAACGAGTTTACACGTTTAGAATAATAGAGGAAATTTCCAAATTTAAAATAAATTCAAAAAATATAAATTATTTATAATTTTCTCTTTGGAAATATTTATTGTGGGGTTATTGACCATATGACCTAATGGAGGAGCCGCCACTGCTCAGATTTACAAATATATATCTCGATTCTGTCATTAACTGGGCCCATCACACCAACGCGCTATTATAATCTACAGTCTACTGAAACGAGCGGTGAACAGCCACCTTGCATGCGCCGTGCGGCCTCAGCTGACTACCTGACCTTCGGGCGTTTTTGTCTCGAACTGCGGCAGTGGAGGCTCATTTTAATAACTAATGAATATATAATAGACCATGCGTGCTACAAATTTGAACCTGGACTTCTAGATTATATTTCATTTTCTATACTTTTTAAATTTCATTCTGTTTTTGATTTTGCTATGTCTTTTTTATGTAATTGCTCTGGCAATAAAGAATATTATTATTATTAAATGTAGTTCTAGATAATAAGGTAGAGAACAGAATTTTAGACTTTCGGAATACGTCAGGACTTTTTCCCATTAAAATTATATTTATTCCTACCAATAATAAATTATATCATTATAGCAAATGGCAGAGTAATTAATTTTACTCTTGACATTTTAATTAGATAGCCCACGCGTTACAACCGTTATTGCAGGGAGGTTTTCTCAGGTAAAGAAATTATATACGATTATAATTTCTAGGTCGTCCACGCTTATATTTTTTGTTCGAATTGTACATACAAATCGAATCAGGAGTAAAGTGCAACATTTTAGGTATAGTAAATTTAACAATAAATTGTTTTGACTAAATGACTACAATAAAGTTATCTGGGTCGGTCTTATTGTGTAGGCAATGCAGTAAGGGATCGACATTATATATTTATGTATTTAATACAGATTTGAGGTTCTAAGGAATGATACTGGTATGTTTTTTTATATTAATTTAATCAAATAAAAAACCTAATTAATACAAATTGTTAGATACTACTTATAAATATTTACATTTATAAGATTATTCTATATATAGTTCTGTTTTACTGTCGATATTCTTATCTAAATTACATATAATCGGTTTAATCATATAATCCAGAGTAAAATAGGCATTTTTTACAGTAATTATGTGATGGACTGAATTTTTTCAACTACTTCAGGGAATATCATCATTTTTTTTTTAAATTCTACAACACTACAACTCAAAGTCGTACATATGTTTTTAGATCATTGATTTTAATTCATGCCACCTTTGCTCCATAGGATTAAAAAAAAGGTGGAAGTCGCAGCATTGTACGTTCCATCTCCTCCGTTAATCCGTGACAAACATACACTTTCTTATACAGAATGCGTTTTTCATTTCGTTAAATTAATATAATCTTTTAACAGACCCCTTTTTTATAATTCGCCTCCAAGTAGTTTTTAATCTCTAATTTCCTGTTATTTGAGCCTATAGCCTTATGTAATTGGCGAATGTGATAGTCCAATACTATCTCGCTTTTCTGAGGAATGTTTGGTAAAAGAAAGACAATTCTTGAACCATTTTTCAAAAAGTTCTGCCGTTGTATCTTCACGGTACTCTACAAAGATACCTTTAATATTCTTTGTAGAAAGCCGCAAGGCATTTGGAAGCTAATAGTTTTCTGGCCCGGCATGTAAACTGGTTATTCTTTTACCTTTATTTGACAGAATCTGAAGGCCTAAGTACTAGGTATCGTGGTTGCTTAAAGTGAAAACAAGAAAAGTTTATTGATGCGAAATTTAAAGACTTGCATATTAGGAGAAAAAGGAAAGGCATTTACTAGTAACAGTTCAATTCCGCTATAGGGACACTTTGGGAATAAAAGACTGAGCAAAGCGAACTTTGCAGTTGCACGGTGAAGAGATGCAAGTGGGTCGATGCTCGTACCTCACTGGCAAGAATGACTAAGAAGAGCATTATGTATTTATCAGAACAGAACTCGTGGTAGCATCAGTAAAATAGAGACAGGTCGCTCACAATTCTACGATGCTCTAGTAATGCAAGCTTCATTGTAATGTGTTTAAACAATCAATCAGGCGAATAGCTATTCATTGGACAAAATCAAAGATATTAAGGATTGAAGAAGCCTCTCTCCATATATGCGACCAATACTCAAGGCTCGGTCTGATTTGCCAAGTATAAAGGGTATAAAAGTTGGCAGAAGAAAAGTATTTTCTAGCTCGGAACAGGAAACCCAATTTTTTCACTGTTGCTGTGGCAATTGAGGTGATGTGATCATGCCATCATACTAAAGGAATCTTTGCCTTCAAGCATTTGATTATTCATTTGAATGGGGTCGGTATTGGAAGATGATTTGTGAGATAGTAAACAAGATTGTGTATTATTGACGTTAAACTGGACAAGGTTCTTTGCTCCTTATTCTACATGAGCTCTTCGATTAAGCCTAAAGTCATTGCTCTACACCTATCACCAGTCTCAGGCTTAAACACAGATTTGGCAAAATGTATGTATGTAGAGTGTATTATCGTCAGCATAGCTGTGAATAGGATTAATGGTAGAAGAAAACGGATCATTAATATGTAGGAGGAATAAGGTAGGTTACAACACTAAACCCTATGGAACGACTGCATTAATTTGAAAGTTAGATGAATGGTCGTCAGCCACTACAGAAATATTTCTGTAGGAAATAAAATTGACAATGCATAGGCAGGAAGTTTGTTAAGAAGTGCGTTATGCCAGACTTGATCAATTGCTTTGGATATGTCGAGGGCAATAATTTGGAATTCGGTGGATTTATTCTACTTCTCCATTGCCTTACTTATAATTGGGAGTAGGGATATGAGTATGTAATTAGAAGGAAGAGTTTTGGATCCCTTTTTGGGAACCAGCTGTATACAAGCAGATTTCCAGCTTTTAGGAAAATGCCGTTTACATAGGACGCTTGGAATAATCTGGTAGGGATAGGGAGCAGTTCAGAAGTGTACTTTTCTAAAACTATGACCGGAAAACTATCAAGGCCAGAGGACTTTTTGGTGTTTGAGAATACGTCGTACCTTTTCAACCCTGAAAGTAATTCTGTGCAATTTCATGCGTGGCAAAACATGTCTTAATCCGGCATTCAATTATTTCTGTTTGTTTATTGCCAAGTTTTTGTAGGTATCCTATTTATCCTGAAATTTACTTTACGTATTTAGGGACACAAAAGAATTACTAAACATAGATCTGATTCTCAATCCTGAGTGATATATAGGGTGGTAACAGCAATTGGGGAATATATTTAACGAAAATGCAAAGGTATAAAAACCATATTGCTATTTTTTTAAAAATTCAAAAATACCACCTTTACCTTCTAAACACATGTCAACTAGTAGATACAAAGCGCGTTAGTTGTATACACTAAGGCTTAAATCCTTAGTGTATACAACTAACGGGCTTTGCATCTACACACACAAAGAGAGTAATTGCGAGGATTATGGTCAGGTGATCTTGGTGGCCAACCATGAGGACCACCTCGATCAATATACCGGTCTGGGAAGTTGTTTAGATATTGCCTCTCAAGCGATATATATTGAGCAGAGGCTCTGACATGTTGCAATTACATGATATACATTATATTAAGAGGGACATCTTTTAAAATATTTTAACAGCTGATTCTGTCGAAAGTTTATGAACTCTTGTCTCTTAAGATGACGTTCGAACATAAACGGGTCGATTAATTGACTATTTAACTTACGACACAACCATTGTATGTTGAAAATTATTTTTAACCATCGCATAAGGATTCTTTATAGCACCATCAATGTTCGTTAGAAAGATTATTTACTTCATCGCAAGTGAAAGTCGCCTAATCGGTGAACAGCATGTATTTATACAGATTTCAATCTACATTTATTCAATTGCAGAACTAAATAATTCTTAACGTACTATCACTTTTCTGCAAATGTTGAACTAGTTGCAAATGAAAAGGATACAAAAATAAAATAAAAAATAAGAGAGCGTATGCAACTCCGCTTGTACTCGAGCTTGGTTCATTTTCGATTAGGTTAAGGATGGCTTCTTCTAAACAAAACACTTTTTTCATTCGAAGTTTTACGTAGGCACTTTTTTCATTCGCAAACCCAAGAAATCCCCCACGTAGATATAGTACGGGCGACTGGTACTAAGCCTCTCTAATGTATTAAGGTTTAAACAGCGTAGTACAGTGTTGTAAACATAATAGTTATGGCATAAACAAAATTTTACTAATGGTAAAATAAGCTGCATAAACGAATTCATGGGGTGTTGAAGTAAATAGATGATTAAATGACTACATTGCTAACAGTATTTTAGTCGACAGGTCGTTATCATATAGTATTATTACTACAGCAAAATTCAGAATGACTTGGTGCATTTGATCTTGTTTTAAGTTTTAGGAACCAACTAGTTTAATAGGCTTTTATTTATATTATTGTTAGTAATATAAGATGGTTTATATATAATATGTATCTAAAGACTTAGTTATTACTAGGTTTTTTAAATGATAAAGTAATTCAAATAAAGTTACATTAAATAAACATTTAGAAGACAAGCAAATTATTATGTTCTAAAAGTAAAAAAATAATCTTTCCTCGCCGCCTTTTTTGCTACGATGCAGGCTTACGTTTGACACTGTTAAAGAAAACAATTTATAGCTTCACATGATTTTAAAAGTTCATATTTAACGTTGACCTGTTGGATGTCACGGGACTCTATTTTGGGGCCTACTTTATTTTTATTATATAATATGATTTCGTAAAAATAGAACAGTGGTTAATAGCTCACAAACTCTTAATAAATGTAAAAAGATCAGGCTATATGTTTGTTCTTTTACAAAAGATACCTAATCAACCATCACTAAATTTCGAAAATAATACAGTGTTCATGTTAGATATTTTAATTGAGAGATACATTTTCAGAATTTCAAAAGCAAATTATATATTTTTCTCTTCTTCACTGTCACCACAGTATATATATCTAACGAAGCAGTATCCCCAGTCGTATCGGCATAGTTGATGTTTCGGCATCAAAGGGAATTCGCTGTCATGCCGCGTCTCAATGTGCACTAGTCAATACGAGGGTGCATACATAACATGGAATACAATAATAATTACGGGTGATAATGTAAAACTAAAACACTGCTCTAGACGAAGATCTAATAAGTTTCAGTTTATTTAAATTTTCTACATTATATTGTGTTATTACATAACAACAACTTTAAACGTGAAATAATGTTAAATTAATCAAAATTATATTTCAATAAAACTGCGATTTTATATGTAACGCTTTACATAAAACATAGTAAGTCAAAAAAAAGTCTCGTTTAACACTAGTTTATGTTCTATCTTAATATTAGTAAATGTATATACATCGTAGAACTGATTGTTTTTTGTATACAAAATCGAAGTAAGTAAAAAAAATCATCTAATGTATGAAAGCCCGCCAGGGATCTTAACACTTAAGGGGCTTTTGAAAACACACTTAAGATTAGTTTTGTTTATGTTATTAATATAGGATTTAGACAAATCAAACACTTTATAATTGCTAATATTATATACATATATATATATATATATATATATATATATATATATATATATATATATATATATATATATATATACACATACATACTGTCACCTCCAATACAGCTACATGGTTCATAACCTCGCAGTATATGATACACTCAATTGAAACTTTGCAAAAGAGAGCAAATAAAAACATTATGTTAACAAAATGATGTTGAACTAATGAGTTATATAAAATATATATAACCGACTGTTTAGGTACTCACCTATTATACCTTAAGTACTGTTGTTTTGACTTAGATGATGATTCCTCATAGAAATATGTATTTCTCTGGATTTTTGAATATAAATTTATTTCTTCTTCTTCTACTCAAAATAAAATTGCTTGTTACAAAATACGATAATCATGCCACACTTAATGATGAAAAAACTTTTATGGATGATTACAGGAAATGGTCTTCCATTTGTTGCAGAACTATAAAATCTGATAGAAGATACGAACGTTTTTCATTTTTTCTTTACGTCAACGTGCTCTCTCTAACCTTAAAACCACTTACAGTGAATCAAGATTCATTTATTTTTTCTTCCTAAAATTAGCCCTAACATAACGATTTTAAGTTGGTTATACTAGCTTAGGGATAAACTCGTATAAAGAAACATCTTTTCTAAAACTATATTATACCCAAGCGGAATTATAGAAAAGAACTGCAGTTGACTTTTGTAATAAGCGAGACAATAGAGAAACTTCGTTCTTCGGGTGTAACAATGCCAATTTACATTAAACTTCAAGTTCTTTTATCCAATGTGAAATAAGGATTTTAATGGCCAGAGGCATATAAAAGAGGAAAAGTTTTGCTACTTTATTATAGTTATAAACTTATAATGTTTTATCAATGGCAAATGCCAGGCCATCTTTTTTGGTAATTAGGGGTAAAGGACTAAATTAAAAAAATAAGAGAGCATATAAAATTAGGCTACTAATAATTCCTTGTATAAATTTTTAAGTGGTAGTATTCTAAGGAATATTATACTATTTCTTGATAATAGAGGGGATTGATGAGTTCTCTACAAACCCTAATTTTTTTACTGGTAACTTTCGGTTCTTTACAATATTTTCGGTGCGTTAATTTTTTTGTTTTATGTATCCTAATATAAAATTTGTATGTCAAGTAAAAACGCCCAAATTACAACAAAATCCAAATAAAAGAAAGGCCATAATATACATAACAAAAATGATCCTGTAAAAACATTTAAATAAATTTTGCTTGACCTACATGCACAAACTTCCAGATCTAAAATAGGCATTGTTACCTACATACACTAGCTTTACAATCGTAGGTAAATAATCTGAAGCAATAAATAATCAATTAATAGAAATGTGAAATTTTCTTTATCCGAGCGAGTATTTGCTTGTGTATTCTGAGTATAAAGAGCACCCTTATCCTTCTGAGTATAGATAGTTGTTTAAATAGTTACCTTTCTTTAAGCTCTCAAAAAAGAATAGTCTGAATTTGTCTCGGAAGGGTAATATCAAAAATCTAGATCTTGAGATTGCCTATCTTTATTTGGATTTATTTAGGATGCAAGAGGTTGATTTTGGTGAAATATATTAATTTCACCGGTTTGACGTTTTATGTTGCAGAGCTTAAGTTTGCTTGCTCTATCTTGCCGCGCTTTTCGCAAGAGGGTGGCCCGTTTTTATTCATTATTGTGGACCTACCCAATAATCGAACATTAAGATAAGATATTTAACTTTTTAGTTTAATCAAGGTATATTATTTATGTCGTACATTATTTCAAAATTTCTCTTTATGGACTAAGATCGTTGTGAAAAATACAGTGTAAACATTATAAAATTATGGTATTAAAAGTTGAAATTGTCACTTCTAATGGAATAAAGCAAATTTTGTATTCTAATATTAATTTGGTATTATCTGTAATTTATAAACTTTCGTTACAGTTTAAGAAAAAACAGTTCTCTCACTCCTTTGTTGTGCTCCCAAAAGCTGGCTTTTTTTTCGAGCGTTCGTAAAGACACCTGCAGTTAACAGCTAGATGCGAGGTATACGAGGCCGCGCGTTATTTTATCGCAATGAATACATCTACGGGGAATGATCAATAACTGTATTAGTTACTTTAGGTATTCATATTAATATTTAGAGTACTATATGTTCAACTTAATAAAAGGTTAACTTATGGACTAAATTTGGTAGGTATTAACAACAAATACAAAATAAGAATGTATTAATTGTATTTGCGAAATGATGCACAGAACTTCCAACAATTAGTTTATTCTAATTTAAATTGCAAAAATTATCCGAACGACAATATGTTCTCGACGGGTTATCAAAATTGATTCAACTTCAAAAATATTCGACCAAGTTCTTAGAAATAGAGAATGGGAATACATGCTCCCTAAAAAAAGCAATATCCTAATAGCATAATACTTACATGAATAATTCTTAAAACTAATAGTCGTAAATCTAATAGGTGGTGTAACGGGAACTGGGTCTCGTTTGGCGCCGATATCAAATGTTTAAGTTCCAAGGGGATGATCACAGAGAGATTATAGACTCAATTTCGGAGGCGGTTGCTCAAAATAGAAATAGAGAAATACTTATAAAACTTCAATTTCAGTTTTTTAATGTTATGTTGGATTCAAACAAGATTTTAACGACAATGACTCACCTAAATTCTAAAATAGCATTCTCTCCAGTGAATATTAATTTAATATTTGGACATTCATTATTTCTAAAATACTAGTATAATAATGTATGTATTTTGAAAACACCTGTTAATACTAATTATTTTTTGCATATTTATCGAGTACTTATTGAAGAAGTAAGTTTTCTATCAATGAATTTTGAAAATCGTTTATTCTCTTTGCTGGTATTACAGATTATACTGGAAATATATTTCAGCGCTGGAATTTTAGTATAATTCTTCGAATTATTTAGATTATCTATCTGTCTATATATCTTCATAACTGTCTGTAGCCACCAAATAACCCCCTTTAGAAAATAAACTTAATCGCAGATGAAAGGATAGCTATAAATAAAGCTTATGCGGTCAATCGCCAGAGGCGCTTCAAAACTTTCATGTATATTTGGAATTCATAAAATGACGCGGGATTTTCGAATGCTTTATTGTTGATTTGAGATTTTTTTGGACACAGTAGTGGTTTGTAGTGTTTTCGCAGTACGTGATTTGTATCATGTGGGTATTCGTGCATATATTTGAACTTTAAATTAAAAGAGTGCCGGTTAACTATGGTGAGAAGAAATATTGCTTTCGAAGATTCGATGATCAAGTCAGCAGCGGTTTTCGGTTTTTTGATAAAAAAAATAGCAAGAATTTATATCTGCGTGGCTTGAACGTATTAATAATCCTTATCTTATGTCCCTTTCATCTGGATTTTTTTTATCAGAACTGTGTTGTATGTGCAAGGTATTTTATTCCTGAAGAAATTCAGGACGGGAATAAAACTGTAATACATAAATATCTCCAAAAATATATTTTTTCGGCTTATCTTTAATTAATTTTAATGATTATATTGAACTACCGTGCAATCGAAATATTAAGTAAGAAACTTTACGATTTTCCTACTATGTTGCCATGATAACGCGTATCCGATGACGTCGAGCCCAGCGCCGTAAAACGTTCTCGGTGAATTGCAGGCGCAGTACACTACACCCACGTGTCGTTCAGATTGCCGTGGTTGTTTACTTTTATTTTCGCGGATTTCACTGCAACCGGTGAGTTCCGTTATAAATAAATTTGCTGCTATGAAGGATAGGAGAACTGATTTAGTATACAAAATTTAGGTAAGTCGTAAAAAAATATTCTACCCCCTCCACATATAAATTCAGGAAACAAAAATTATTGCGATATTTTCTTGCTTCATTTGCACTCGCACTTTGCACAAATTATTGTATTTTCATCCCAATTACAAATTATTTTATTATCAGCCGAATTACATATACCATCAAAATTTCAAATCGATACGATGACTGGAAGTAGGTCAAAGCCGACCGGTACCATTTGGTACTGATCTGATCAGTTGCAAAGTTTCAAATCGATAAAATGGTCATTTCGTTTTTATACTTAATAAATTTTACATAGGTACATAAAAATTATTAGACACGTTGTAAATAGGATACGTATGGCTAAGAAATCTAATGGAAATTAGGCTCTGACGGTCTGTATAACAACTTAATTAAAAAAAATTACCTGGACGAAGATTCAAGATCAAATTAAAGATTCAATATTTTTATGATTATACTTATCATATGATTTTTCATATTACTTATCATATGATTTTTCAAGATACAACCAAATATGTATATAAAAATAAATGAGGATTTTTATTTTTTTAAATATCTATATCAAAAAGTATAGATATTTTTAAAAAAGACAATCTAAAAACTTGCTGCAAAATCCAATTAAAAAGTAAATATTCCTGAGAAATATGATTTAAACGTCCCGTTTTGAAAATATTAAGTATGGTCTGTAAACATGGTCTGCGCATAGACAGATTCGACGCTTACACTGACATATTTTTCACTTTTCGGCCATAACTATTCTAATCCCCATTCATAAATATATATGGCTACTTTATAGATTTCTTCATAAGCGAAGCGAGCGGCATCTGACAATAGGATCAAGTTGCTATTTAGAGAGCGCTGCTTTGTGTATCAAGAATTTTTTATCGTGTTCTTGTTGTTACAGGTCAAGATGCATAGAATATCAAGCGGACATTCCACGCCTCCGTCGGTCCGTAGACCTATCCTCAATTTCGGAAGATCTCTGAATACCTCATCTGAAGACCCGCTAGTATCGAGGAACAGCTCTCAGCACATAGCAAAAGATTACGTGGAAAGTTTGCATCAGAATTCAAGGGCCGCGTTGCTTTTCGGAAAGAACAATGTGCTGGTTATGCCTTCGAAGGACGACGTAACCGAACCCATGCCAGGGTAAGTACCGTGTAGACCACAGACATAATATCAGGGAGACTCGAATTGTTTTGATTTGAACGCTATCATACATTACAACAACTTATTACTTCTTTGGTCTATTGTAGCATTTTGATTTGGTTTACTGGAAAAGGTGTCTTATTTGTGAGAATTCGACATACGTGAGGTTAAGAAATTTGTTCTAATATAGTGGAAATTAAAATTATAGAGGTATATTCAGTATATAATGGATTTACATCAAGTATCGGCTAAGTCAATTACTGAATATGTTAAATGTATCTTTCTGTAATACCTAGAAATATGAAAATGTTTTTTTGCAAAGCTGTGTGAATTGTGTTATGTCATATTATCTTCAAAATGGTATAAAATCTATGAGATAGATTTACATCAAATGGCTGCAAAAAGCCCTCATCAAAAGTTAACACAATCCAGAAATATGTTAAAGGATTTCTTGAATATAATCTTTAAGTTGACATATTTAAAAAAAATGATAGTTTCCTCTGTTTTGTCATTTCAAGAAAAGACCAAAGGTTTAATGGAAGAAACCAGTGTTAGCTTATAATCTGTAAAATAGTCTTTTATGCTGCAAAGTAAAATACGATATTGTTCGTTTTATAAGATCAAAGCATAAATATGTCAGCGAAAGTCATTACATCTACGAGTAAGATAAATCACAAATTTGTTGGAAATTTAAACTGTAATTCTCATGTCATTTTATATATAGCTTACAAATAAACTTTACATAAAATACGCAAAATTTTTATTATCCATTATGATTTTGATTTTACATAAACATAATATACATAAATATCTATATTAAATTATTAAAGTATTAAGAAACATGCACATTTTATAAAGGTGCAAGTATTACTGTAAACTAATTTTTTAGGTATTTGAGCCTACATCAAACGCCTAGTAGCCTTACAATTAAATGGACGCCAAATCAACTAATGAATGTATTTTCGGATGAATCTCAGGATAAAAGGTAGGTATTAAAGCATTCTTATGAAGTCTCAAGATTTTTTTTAGATTATGAATCAGTTTTGTTTTAAAAGCCTTCAGTTGTGTTTACATATATCACCGTGTTCTAGTGAATCTGTATTGAAAAGTTTAGAATATTTTTATTGCCAAAGAAATTCATGTTCATATAAAATAACTAACCAATTTCTTACAAGTCCTTTTATGTAAAAAAAATTTCAATCAAATATCTTTTCTGTGTCGAGATTTCGTTGCCAGATGTGTTCTTAAAATTGAATCCATCATCTCTTGAGAGCACAATAAACAAAATATCACAATCACAAAAATAACGGTTTTGTTTTTACATTAATACAGAATTGAAAAATATTTCTGTTTTTTAAATCCCTTCTATTATTATCAATTCTAAAACCCTCTATCTACAAAGTGAAGTCAATTTCTGTTGTGCGTACACAGTTTTCGGTAGTTTTTTTTGAAATGGCGTCACTATTTTTATGCGGACTTTAAAGTATATAAACTATATATATACTATTTCATAAATATATGATGATTTCGTGATCACGTAGGATTTGTAGTTTTAAAATTCGTTGCTATGAAGTTTTTGAGGAGGTCTTTTTTCTGCTATTCACTAATAATTTTTTTTTAGTCTTTATTGGGATTACGCACTGCAAGTTCGATTGGACGAAATCGTGTATGTACACTGCCACCAAGACAGCGAAGCTGGAGGAACAATTATATTGGTTGGACAAGATGGAGTTCAAAGACCACCTATCCATTTTCCTAAAGGTAAGGATTATTGTTGTTGTTGTTGAATGTTTTTATTTAGCAAAGATTTCTACAATGTACATTTTTTTTTCAGTTTTTATAAGCATTAAAGAGATAATGTTTAAGATTGAAAAAGATTCTAAACTATAACACTCATTCAGTACAAAAATAAACTACTTAAACGTTAACTATTACAAATTAAAACTAATTTACTTCGAACTGTTTTGTTAACAAGAATTCTTTTACAGAATTTTTAAATTTTATGGGTTTTTTTCTGATTTATAATGTTTACCTAATTTTTGTATTCTTTTATAGCCTTATGAAAAACCGATATGAAATTTTATAAAAAAATATAATTTAAATAAAAATATATATCCTTACGAAGTGCTTTACTTTGTAGATGATGCAAGACATCTTCATTTGCTGAATATAAAGTGTTTTTCTTTCATTCAATTGTTTAGCGATGTTTAATATTGTCCTACAAGTCGGTGTTGGTCTATCTGGAAACCGTCTATGATATTCGTTACGAGCTATCAATGCGTTTTTACCATGTAAATAAAATAATTCTATCATGTCGAGTTTCTCTGTTTCCGAATAACCCATCGTCCAACGTATTAGATATTAAAAATTCTCGTAAAAAATTACTTCTAACCGGTAAACGTCAAAAAGGCGTCGTTCACTGCAATTGTCTTGACCATGGCTCACTATGTTTTAGCGCAAATTGCCTTACCATTTCTTTAATGTTTAAACGCTTATATATCCAATACTAATTGACAGAATATATTAAAAGTATATATATTTGAAATTAGAAAAAAAAGATCTTCAAGAATATGATTTAATATACAGGGTGTTTCATTTAAAAAAACTGACAACCTGTCAAAATTTGACATTTACAATAATATTTTCGCACTTATGATATAATATTCTAAATCTTCATAAAAAACCCAACAACTTTTGTATTTTCGACATTTCCGTATCTATTCAAATAAACTCTTTAAGTGGGTGGAAAATATACGGGAAAACCCTGTACAATTTTTTTGGAATTAAAACTTAAATTTGTACTTACTCTTTTTAACTGTTAAATTTTTACCGCAATTTTTGAAATGGTGTTTTCAAAATATAAATTGAAATAAACCTAGGAAAATTAGATTCTTTTTTGACACAGCAACCAAATGTAACTCTTTTCTAGAAGTCTAGACAATACAGATATGCGTGTTGTGGAGATATACGTAAAATGTTTTACCAGGTTGCGATCAGAAAAGAAGATAGATGTGCCCAAAGGTTCTTAGGGCATGATTTTGTTTACACAAAAGAATCAAATGAGTATGAAATGTGTGTTATTATCTTTTGAGCCACTTGTTCCTTAATGTGTGCTCGATATGTAAAAAATGATAGTGCTGATAAATTTCAAATTATAAGACAGTTCGAAATAAAAGTGAAATTCTACGTTGATGATTATTTGGATTCCATGGATATTGAAGAAAAAGTTCTAGAGATGTTTTAGAATTGGGAGAATTTGAAATTATTCTCAACTTTATGACAAATTCTGACACGGTTCGCAAAAATTTGTCTGGATGTTCAGTTTCAACCAGATTAAACTTTTTTCGATCATTTTTGAGAAAAGATTGTATTATACTAGCAAAGAGAGGAATTTGTGCTAAAAAACAGTTATGTATCTTTTTGATCCACTCGGTTTAATATCGAATTTTACAATCAGAGGTCGAATTATGTTGTAAGATATATAGCGATCTAAATGTGAGTGTAATAAACATTTTCAAAGATAATTCAAATTTAATAAACTACATTAAAAATATAGCAATAACATTCTTCCCCACGGTATAGAGTTTTAATCGCCTTCAAGTTAAAGTCTGTAAATATTGGTTTGTTTTCGACGGTGTTTAATTCCATTTGATGTCTTCATATCTACAACTCTAATTCTTTTATTGGGTCCTGGATATTCATTGATTATTTTTCAGGAGTGTCTTGGACCAATTTTGTCAATAAAAATAATCACATAATCGATTTCTATTGTTTTCTGATCTATTTTTCGTTTGTTTCTTTCATTTAGAGTTGATAGATATTCTTTTATCTATCGTTTCAAAAAGAAATCTACTAGCCCTTGGGTTTTCTTCCACTGAAATTACTAAAATTCCATAGCGTGGGGGATAATGTTAATGTAGTTTATTTAATTTTCCTTTAAAAATGTTTAGTTTTCACATAAACTTTGAAATCTGGTCGAAAAAATGTCATTTATGACATTAAAAAATGACCCGAAATATTACGACCTTTTCTTGTAAGAGAGTAAAGTAACGATATGGGAAAAAAACTAATGCAATAAAAACTCTTATCCTATATCAGCCTAAGAAATAAGACTGACTTTGAAATATATCTAAAGAAAATTTGGAAATCTGAATATTCTTAAAGTAAGACAAAGTATCAGTTATCATGAAATCTAATTTTCTTATTGAACATCGGAGAACTTATATCATGGTACGCTTACAAGAAACATAATACCGACACTCCGTACTTTGCTATTTCTCTTATGTATTTTCGAATGTTGGCATTTTTTGAAAAGGGTTATTGCTGTTTTGATGTTCGAAACCTTTTAGAGCGTAAAAGTTGGGTCCCCTGCCGCTTTGATGTAGAAAATAATCCCCCGAGAAATCGGCGGGAGAAATAAAATATAAGCCAATGTACCTATAAAAATCTGTGGCACCAACTTTGCGGCGCCCGACGATACATTTTTTAAATCATTACCGTCTTCCAATGCATAGTGTGCTTAGGGAGTTTTTTTATAATAGTGAACTTTTTAGGATTAAAGTTTTTTCCCCAAAATATACTCAGGCCAGATAAGTACTTTTTATTGGATTTACTTTCAATTGTCACATAAAAAACATTGATAAGCATAGCCCACTTTCTAATTATTAAGAGCTATATTTTTATAAATTAGCTATTGTTTATCCACATATGTATGTTTCACATCCTTCATATCTTTTGGACAATATGTTGTCATTTATTTTTTATGTAAGAAGGCGATACTTTGCAGTTCTTACATAGTGGTCAATTTTTTTCCCTCCCTTTCAATGTTACTTCCAGCTACGACCACTATCTGCTATATTCGTACAAGTATTTATTTCTTCCCGTCCACTACTCTCATGATATTTTATGTCATACTAGATCATTATTGTGTTTTTATTGCTTAGTTACCAGTTACATAATAGTGACCTTTTTGAACCACACGAGTATTATAAAGACACAAAAACCGTTTTTAATTAACTTATGAATAAAATTACAAAATATAAGATTAGTGTATGATGGCTGGCAATTCTGGAACGACCCGGTGATAGTTTGATTGCCTGCAGCAAACGTTGATTCATGTTTCATTGTCTGGGTATCAGGTTTCTGTAAGGAAAAACCAGATTCGCCTGCCAGCATCCTTCAAACTACAGTTGATTCGCCAAGTTACAATTGTATTCAGAGAAAAGTGGTACAAATCCTATGATACGTTTTCATCACATTTGCTTGCAACCGGCTTTTGCACCTGACGTTTTTTTACGTTGTCACTTGTTAGAGGTTATACTATATCAAACATTCGACACTGGTGCCAGGTCCGTTCCGAGAGGTCCCCTGCCTTTTGTGCCAAGATTTAAAATACCGCTCTCTAAGAAAATACAAAAATAAATATTTTGTACTATGCGTACTATATTTCTTTATTCAATTTTAAATTTTATGTGAATAAATAAGAAACACAAGTGTAATTCTTAAAAAAATAATTCATAAAAATGTAATGTAATGACAACATAATAATAAAGTTTTTCTTATCTTTCACCTATATCACAAAAAACCCTCCAGGCCAAATATAAACGATTTCATAAATATAATTTTTGTATGTATTATGTAGGTATTTATAAATCAATGAATAATATATATAACAACAACCCAAACTTTTTTCTGGAATTTTATGTTTGTCTATTAAACTTACTTTTAAAAAACGAACACTTTTACAACCCAAACTTTTTTATCTATTTTGGTATCAAAAATTTAGAAAATATCTGTTTGTCTAATAAATAAACTTACTTTTAAAAAACGAACCACTTTTAGAACAAACGACAAACATATTGAATTCACAAATATCACAATTTTATCCTATTTTGGTAGCTCCAATGTTGGTCGTCATCAGAATTTTGTGCATATATTTTTTCGCACAATGTGCACACCCATTATTATTCTGAAACCACGGCCCTGTTGGTAAATAAATGGTGATGAGGAAATTATATGTTCCATACATAGCGAGATTTAAAGCCTTCTTCTATTCTGGTAATTATCTGGGCATTTTCAACTACTGATAGTTAACCAGGTATTTTTATAGTTATACACACATGTAAAAAAGTATCTCGAAAAAGATTATTGTGACTTTGTCAACTTGACAACTAAAATCATTTTGAAATTTTTCTAGTGGCCCCGAAAATCCTACTTACATAAGCATAAATTATGTGTACCACTTTTCTCTGAATAGAACTATACCTTTGGTTTTTATGATGGAAAGTTTTTGTTGACTATCAAAAATAATTTCAATGTGTCAAATTGTGTCTGGTGTACCGTCTTGCTCAAAAGGTTTGTTTGAAATAACTTCAACGTAGAAATTAATTTAAACAAACATTTTGATCAGGAGGGTGCATCAGACACAGCAGAACTTATGATGCCGTTAAAATTGGTAGCTGTAGCTGCAGGCTGTAGACATGTGAAAATATGGTATTACTTTTGGAGACCTTTTTTAAAATTTTATTAGTAATTACCAATTTGTATGCCACGCCACTGATTCCTCTATATAACTTTTCGCAATCGAGGAAGATTTCCATCCTCCGTGCCGTTTTAGAGATTTAATGTCTGTCCCAGAAGAATTCGTCAATATATATGCGGAGGACCTTCTAAAACAATAGCCAGTAAACTCTTCAGGATTTTGATTCCTAAGAAAGCCGGCTATTTCGGAGGATATTTTCCTATGTTATTTATTCCTACGCATTGCACTGTGCATTTACCATTTTGATAATTTTCGAAAAATCTTCGATAGCCAGTGTTTAATGGACGCAATTCAATATATTTTCTGTAGCAGTAAATGTAAGTTTCGCCGGAAATAACAAACGTTCATGTTACATATGACTTTGTGTCTGGTATTTTACCCAATAAGATATCTTTCTTATCTTCAAAATTATTTAGAGTCAAATTTGTTAGCTCTTGGCGACGGCCAGCTTCAGCAATTCCAAAAATTTTATAAAGCAAATATATGTTGTCGGATAAAAATTTGGCGTTATCTCTATTCGTCAGTGTTTAAGAATTCTTAGATCTAAAGCCCAAATTTTTTTGGCTTTTTCATCGTTTTCAGCATAGAATATTTGCACCATATTGCAGGCTGCTTCAAGTTCTCAGAAAGTTGGGCAAAGTATGCTCTTCTTTGTCCCATGTATTTACCTTTTTCTTGTAACACCCATCGTTACAAACGAATATTCGTATCTAGGTACGGATTTTTTTCATCATAGAAAAAAGGTTACTTGTTGAATCAACAATACATTTATTTTAAAGCAAAAACCTTCTGCTAGCTCAAATTTTACTAGGATCAATTATTAAACTTTTGATAGTTTTACACTTTTGTATGGCCTCATTTAGATGGAGCTCTATTTCGCGGACTTTGTAAAAGTTAAAAAGTCCCGTCTAAAAACTGTTTTCTTAAAATTGACCAAAGTTTATTACAAACACTACTTATAGAAATCAACAACATAAACTCTGGCACTTTTCATAGCAATTTTAAAAAATATGTACTATGGAGGACTCCTACCTATACATTTGACAATAGATTAATACTTTACGAAATTAGAGATTTAAATCAGATCACAAAGTTATTTGTAGAACACAATGGAAGCACAGATCAATCTGCTGATAGAATATCAGTACTGTAATTGTCATACTTTAAAGGACAGTAAATATCAAATAATTATAATAATATTGGATTCACCTGCACCTTTGCTTATAAAATAAAATTTTTGATGACACAAGAAAGTTTTTATAATCATAAGCATTTGACACGTTTACGAGGATTTGGTAGAATTTATTGCAAATCGAAATCATAAAACAATTGATCATAAATATGCTTTCCTGATAAAGAGGGTGAAACACTATTTATAACTCATCTTCAAGAAAAATTTATTGTAATGCACTCCAAATTGATAATAATTTCTACTACATTAAATAATGTTACGATAAATGGTAAAAAAGAAAATAAAACAAACACTCATTATGTCTAGAAAACTAAACACAGAAGTATTTCAGCAACAACTGAATACCCGAAAAAAAACTATTATTGGCCAAATTTAGACAAATTAATGATCAATAGAAATGTGGTATTAGCAAATTATAAATGTGCATTATTTTTGCCAGGCAGTAAAAAAAGTGCCATGTATATATATATATATATATATATATATATATATATATATATATATATACAAAACGGAAGAACTAACGGTAATGATTACTTCGACCAAAACATGACGCTATGTGTGTTCCAAGGGCCAAGGAGCCATCTGCCAGTCAACGAGCCTGGTTGTTTTGTATAACTTTTTACGACTAAGAACTGCACAGAAATTGAAATTTATGTTTGTCTCCTATTTTTGCACAAATGTGTCGTTTTGTGCTCCAAAGTAGGTCACATCTAAAGCGATTTAGTTGCACCATAGTACCTATAGATGACGCCACTGGTTGCTTATTTCCCTAGTCGACTTTCAAAGTCGAATGATATGACACCTTGCTTGTTTCAGGGTTTAGGTAATTCCCTGTTTTAATACCGTTACCCCCCAAGAAAACTATTTCTGATGAGCCTTAACGGGGCAGATACCACGGTAGCAGATGGCTCCTTGGCCCTTGAAACAAACATAGCGTATAGCGTCATGTTTTGGTTGATTCTCGACAAAATGATGATGGAGTAATCCTTACCGTTAGTTTTCCCAGAGATGGGAATTCTAGTTGAGTTACGTGAACTAGTTCATTCGTTCTCGTTCGTAAAAAAATATAGTTCAAAAAACTAGTTCATTAGTTCACATATAATTTTTGCGAACGAGAATGGGTTTTAATTTAAATAAGACGCAATTGTCCCTGGATTTTTATATCTTACTCATTAAATTAAACTGTAAATTTTCAAAAGTAATACATAATCTTATAATAAAGTCTACATATTTAAACAATTTGCTATAAAACAAAACAACAAGCAATAAGCAAAATATAACTAAATAAAACTAAACGTAATTAGGTATTTGGCAAATAGATTCTAAAAAAATATATAAGGAACTTAAAAGTTACTATTTAAAAATAATATTTGCGAAACTTTTTTAGATTTTATTCGTTCACGAACTACCCATCTCTAGTTTTCCGTTTTGTATAAATTTTTAGGACCAAGAACTGCACAGAAATTCATCGTTATAGCTTATTTCTCTCTCAGAACTCTTTCCTTCAATATTAAATATTTTTTCAGCCCATTCTCGTTAGAAATTATCCGTCATATATATCAAATAAACCCATTTATCATGACTTTATTTGTGTTCACCTTTTCATTGCGTTATTAATTATTTAGTCTTTAGAAAAACGAAAATGTCAGGCTATGTTTCATTATTCATTCATTTTACCTTTGTAATTTCATTGTGTAGTGTTATATTAGGTTTATATTAATTAAAAATTAGAGAATACTAACGGTAAATGAAAAGGTTATTTTTATTATTACAGAGTATTGACTTTAAATACAAAACTAATAAGTGTAAAAGTATATTGCTGTATTTTTTTGCTTTAATTCATCATTATTATCATTCAGATATGCAAATTAACGTCAAAATCGTGGTTTTGATGTTTAAGGGTCGCACTTACCGCCTTGTATTTCCCTCGTAGGGAAGAAGTGTTGTAACCGTAAAAGAAATAACATTTTGGTTTTTTATTAATTTTTACATTTTAGGAATCTTAGATACTTAGATACAAAAACTAAATAAAATTAAAATAAAAATTGGTATAACGGAGGGAATGCTTCATTTGAGTGTATAAATAAATGAGTGTGTATGTATGTATGAAGTTTTACACTTATTACACTATGCTCCCAACATCAATGATTCATAAAGATCTAATTTAACAGATGTTTTCGCTAATTTTGAAATTAAGACAATGAAAGGCGGAAAAAATCTGATCTCCAGATTCGCATCCACAACCTCTGTTATGTCGGGATATTGCTCTAAGTCCGATAGCAAAGTGGCAAAGTGTATTCTCCCCACCCGCCGTAGACATGCTCCACTTTTTAACGCCCTGCTAATCGACGTCGATCCGATCCTGCCTCAAACGTGTGTCAAAATTTCATTACGTACGCCAAGCGAGGTAAGCTGTGAATTTGCAAGTAACAAAAGCGAGTTTTGTCGATTATGGAAACCGAAATCAACAAATTTTGAAATTATGGACAATGAAAAGTGAAAAGTCCGCCTTCGAGTGGAACCCGATAGCTATTGAGGAACTCGATAGCAAACTGGCAAAGCGGAGCGATATGATTCTCCCTACTCGCCGGAGACATGCTCCAGTTTTCAAAGACCCACTAATCGGTATCGGTCTTGCTTCGAAAGAACTCTCTCGACACATAATGCAAGTTTCGTCCGTGTGTGTTAAAATTTCCTTAAGTTCTCCAAGTAACGTAAGTTGTGAAATTGCAAGTAAGAAAAGCGAGTTTTGTCGGTTATGAAAACCGAAACTGAAGACAAGCTAGCAAATTTTAAAATTAAAGACGATGCAAATTGGAAAAAATCTGCCCTTGAGTGGTATTTTAACCCCCATGACTTCTGTCATACCGGGGCATTACTATAACCAATGAAAATATCGAGGAACTTGATAGTAAACTGGTAAAGTGATGGCCATATGATTAACCCTACTGGACGCACATATATTCCACTTTTCACCATATTGCATGTATTCTATAGCCTAGGAATTGGATGCTGGAAGAGTGAAGTAGATTATCTACATCTTCAAAACGGTGGAAATGTGGATTCTAACTTTTTCTCGAATAAAAGAATCGAAATTAAATCTTATCTCTTAACTTAACATATACATTTCGCCTATCATGAAGTAGGTACTAATTATTGTTTGCCACTCGGAATGTAATCATCAGCAGTTTTATCAAAATGAAGCTTGTAAGTTCGCGGGCGAACTGGTTGACGAGAAAATCCCTGTTGTACAACTTTAATTAGGTTAATGTCCACTTTGTTTAGACAAATGTCAAAATATCAAGCAATAGCAACACTAAAATTCCTCTCTCTAGATCAGAATATGTGGAAGCCATACCAACAGTTTCTCTTCATGTAGTGGGGTTTTCACTTAGATCTTCAAATATTTTTCCAAAATTACATTAAAACCTATAAAATTGGACTTAATAGATTTATAAGCATTTGATCTAGTTGACCGTTGGGAATTTGGCAGATACTTTAGTAACCAAGTGCTGACATTGCACTGCTTTATTTTGCTTACTTTAAGATGATCTGAACAGACTCGCGAAATCCTTAGAATTGAAAAAAATTATATTATGAGTCATGACAAGTATGAAATATTACAAACAAGTAAGTGGAGGAAGACGAACGTCATGAAGGGGCAACATACGTACCTGGACAGACCTAAACTCTGTTTTAACAAATAAGGTGACATTTGGTGTAGGAATATGAACTGAATCTTCGTATACAACGAGATTCATCAAGTCAGTTCGACTAGTCCAGCAACTGTGTTAAGAAGCCGCTGTCGTTCTTCATTCGGATTGCAGATCCAAATTCTATATTTTGTCAAATTTCATTCTTTTTTCGTGTTCTGTGTGCCTTTAATTCGGAGTTATTTTCTTTGGTGGTCTTAAATTATATATCAGTATCAAAGTGATAGTCTTCTAGTGTCTTAATAGAAGTAAAGTATTTGAGGAGTTTATTGTAAATTCAAATTTGTCGCAATCAAATATTAATTTTCCTTTTGTCATTTAATAATATGAATTAGAATAAAGTCGTATATTGCAATCCACAGGATTATTTGATCTGTTTCTGTGGTTAAATAATGTAATTAACGACAAAATTTATCTAACTTTATTTAAGTGGAGTTGATAAGTAAACTCACCTAAGTTATATACAATTAATTAAACAAAATAGCATCCAGTCTTGCCATATCTATCAATTAAGGTATCCAAATATTAAAGTGTCCTGAGTCTACAAGGGAATCAAGTGCTTTATGTGTTTCAATTTGCGCAATTACGTTAGTGTACAGCACATAGCTGCATTTGATTATTAAAGCTTTGTTATTTAACCGAAAATTAATATTATTTGATTGAATGTGGACTATTAGTTCGTAATTAGAATTTATTTCTTTGATTATTATTTATTTATCTTTTGATAATTTGGTTATTACGATAAACTAAAAATGGCTTTAAATTTGCGTTTTATTGGTCTTATTAGGTTAATTAAAGTTAAAGGAAAAGTAAAAGGAGAAATGTCTAATTCTACTAAATAAGGAAAAATAAATACAAACAACAAACAAACAAAAGTATGCTTTATTATCGTAGGAAAATTGTTACAATTTTTTTTATTAGCGAAATTTACCTTAAAACAAAAAAAAAACAAAACAAAGAAATATTAATGGAAAAAAAATTAAATTTTTCGATAGGTCAATGCACATACATAAATTGTAAATATAACATTCATTATATTCGTAACATGGCCGTAAAGCAAATAATGAATCCAGGTGACCTAACAAAAGGAAACAAACAATACATAGGCGTGGTGAATAATTTCCAGGACATTGAAATTAAAATTACGCGACCTTAAACTCTATTTTAATGAGACTTATTCATTATAGAAATCATTAACGCAGTAAAAAGGTCTTTGAATGAGGTACGCTTTGGTTTTTTTCTAAAGAGTGCAAACATCGGGATTGTTGCTTAAATGTTCTGGAAGATGATTGTAAAGTTTTATGGCATTGTAAATAATTGTTTTTTTATTCATTCTGTGGAAGAAATGAGAAGGTATATGTCATGCCTAGAGTTTCTGGTAGAATATACGTGTTGTGGCCTTTCCGCGAATGGGCTTATATGTTTTCTTATCAAATAGACGGTTTCTAAAATAAATAATGCAGGAAGTGTTAATATTTCATGTTTTCTGAAATAGTATTAGCAGTGCGGCTTGCTCTCTTTTGAAGCCTAAAAATACTAAAATATGCCTCGGTGCTACAGCAGCCCCAAAAGATAACGGAGATGGGATTCGAATAGAGAGAAATAAGTAAGTCTGACAGAAGACACGTCCAGTTCTTTTGAAACTGATCGAATGGCAAAGCAGGCGGTAGAAAGTTTTTTAGTTAAGGTGTCAATATGCTTAGATCATTCTAGGTTGTTATTTATATTCAAACCCAGAAATTTAACCGACTCCACGTATTTAATATTGTTGTTAAGTAACTGAAGTGGTTGTAAAATTCCCTTATAAGATAAAGCCACCGTTTTATCCACATTGAAGCAAAGCAGATTGGAATCGGACCAAGCCTTAATCATAACAAGGTCGTTGGAAATGTTAGAATGTAAAGACGTTGTATCAAAAAAAGTAGTTTACAAAAGCAAAAAACAACAAAGAACAAAAATAAAAAATCAAAAAGACTAAAAAGTCAAATTAACTTTACAAACAATAAAAATAAAGAACTATTGGTTTTTGGTCAAGAGAATTAAAATAGTTTGACCAGGTTCTTTGAAATGAAGTTAGCAGCAGGTAAAGATACTTTGTTGCCTTCTGGTTTATGGAAGTTCTGAACAAGTGTCTTACAGGTTTTCAGTCGAAATTTGCAGCTCGATATTTACATTAAATATATATTAGTCCCTCAATATATTCATCATTTTGTTCTGCAACTCCTTTTCTCCCGTAAAATAGGTTTATTTTAAAATATTCTCTAGACTTTAAACGACCGTCCCTATAGTGTATTTACGATTTCCATATTATTTAACAATGCATTTATTGCTCTGCTATCTGGAATATCCGAAGCGGAGAATCGAAGTCCCCTAACGTTATTACCTCCAGAGGATCTCTCGAGACTGCAGATAAAAGCGTGCAAATAGAAAGTTTTTGCGATATTTCGTATGAAGAATAGATAGTTTGAATTATTCTGTGGGCACGAGCGTTTATAAAGTTTGTAGATCGAAGGTTACGCTTTCGACGTAATCATGACGTCAATATCGCGTCCTGCAGCACAGTTTTAGTTCGTCTAATGTAAAGGTAGTTTGTGTAAGTTTGAAGTTTGAAGCGTAATTAATGTGCATAAAGCATAGAAAAAATTAAAATACATATTCTGTACTTTATTTTACTTTAAGTTTTCAAAGAACTCATGGTAAAAATAATATTATTTAACTGGTTTCAAATGTATTAGTGTTGCCCAGTGCAATTCAATTTTGGGTGGTGTAAAATGTACAATTATTTAAATGAAGCGCATTATTCGGGATCGAGGTCAATCAAAATTAGACTATTCTGTGCTAATTAAGATTTTATACGGTTAGCCCATGTTAGGCTTTTTTTATTTTTTATGTAAAAAAGCGCTTCGATCTAAAAACTATATGGGCACGGGAAATATTTCTTTTATAATATATGGATCGGTAATAGTTGTAGTTCGGCAGTTGCGGAGGAACTAGATAGATCTGTACCGGCTTAGGACCAGGTTAGGCGTCGAAATGCGACTACATAACATAAAAGACACTACATTTTTAATCGACTTTTAATTGAATCACATTTATTTTAGAAGTCAAGGAATCCAAGGCATTTTGGCCGTAATTGTCATTCTATTTCTAATGTTAGAATAAGGAGTTTTTGTACTGTAATATGTACTAAAAATGTAGCTATTTTTTAGTTTTTTTTCTGTGTCAAATGTGTTTGATCGAAAAATTTTATTCATTTAATATTTTTTATACCGTATAGGTTATATATATATATATATATATATATATATATATATATATATATATATAACAAAAAAGTTAGTACAAATTAAATATTCTTTCTTACAAATACTGTGACGTACAGATTTCTAGAACCACAGCACTGGAAAACTTTTCCTACATTTATGTTATGCTACTTGGGACTGTTATTATTTAAAAAAAAGAGATTTGGTTTCCAAACAACACCACCAACACAAATCAAAATTACTAACAAGACACTACTTATATATATACAGTGGGGACTACTAAAGACGAAAAGGTTGGAATAAATTTATTTAAAAACCTAGTATTTTTTTCTCCAGAAAACTCTCGGACCCGTCGGTTTTTATAATTTTATATATATATTTATATATATATATATATATATATATATATATATATATATATATATATATATATATATATATATATATATATATATATATATATATATATATATATATATATATATATATATATATATAAAAATACATGATAATTCCAAATTAATAATAAAGAAAAAATTAAAATTTACTGGATAAACCCTCAGTTCTTGCAATCCATTGTAAGAAATAAAACAATAAAATATTAGTATAAATTAACGCCCATTACACATCACCAAACAAAAGAGCTTTAATTGACGAAATGACATGTTTACACTACTTGACATAGACTTCTTATGACATGCTAAAAGCTAATACAAAGTTAGAATTCAGAGCTATTATGACCTGCCCTAATGTCATTTTGTTGGTTGTTTGTATGAGCCCTCCATCCTCTTGTGCCTCGAAACCACCCGATTTTTAAATAGTCGCGATGTCGTTAAGAAGATAAATAATTCTGCAGATTATCAATTTGAATAGGAAAAAAGTAAACAAAAACATTGAAATTTTGTCCTTCTAATAAACATTTTTATCAAATTTGAGCAGGATGTTTCCTAAGTAATTAATAATATTTAAGGAGGTGAGTATTCAAGTTATTTTGTTTTTAAGATACAGGGCGTTAAACTCTTGAATATTTTTTAGTTTTTTTTTCAAGTGCCTCGTACATTTTGTGGGGTTTTAAATTCAAATTGGGTACACGATAAACCGCAATTAATATCTATAAAATAGCTATAATATATTTGTTACAATTATACAGAGTGTAACTTTTTGGGGTCACGACCCCTTTGACCATCCCAAAATTTTTTTAATAGCGACACTAACCTAGTTTGTCCGACTTTCTGCTTTATTTTAAAAATCTTGTACCATTTAAAGTAATTTACAAAAATCTGTTCAAGAACAAGGACATTTTTAGCGATTTTTATTTTATAATTTAAATAACAAAAGCTAACACTAAAACCATTAAAACATTCCCTGTTTTTAAACACATCTTTCTAAATTACTTCAAGACGGTGGAAGGGACATAAAATTGGTACAATAAAGCAGGAAGTCCCCAAATTGGGCTAGTGTCTCTGCGGAAATTTCTTGGGGCGGTCAAAAAAGTGATTCCAAAAAAGTTGTAATTTTCTGGAATGTATAAGGGACATTTTGTAGATATTAATTATCGTTTATCATGTGCCAAATATAAAATAAATATCTCTCGAAATGTAGGAGGCCCATCAAAAAAAACTAAAAAGAATATTTAACATATTAACCCCTTGTATCTTAAGAACGAAACTGTTTATATACGTATATAAAATCCCGTAAATTTACATTTATCCACAACTGCCCTCGAACTGAATTTCACTACCTACATTTAAGGTCTATATATGTATATATTTATTTGTTAATAATTTTTTACAAATCCTACTCGTATAAACTGTAATTTAATTATTTTTTTAGTTTTCCATTTATTATTATTGTTATTAGTCTTATTTATATCTCATACCTTTATATAGTCTATAAAAAACAAATTTATGTATTTATCATTTTCCTATATAAAAAGAAGGCTTTTATTTCAAGAAATTAAATGTTTAACGTATATTTAAACAAATTATGGGGCCACCATTTTGTTCTGCTATACAGGATTCGCACTAAAATTTTTGCTAGTCTATCATTGTTTCACACTTGATTTTTGTGTAAAATTTCAAGTCAATTGGCTAAGTAGTTTTTTTAGTACTGAAATATTTCGTTAGGCCGCCATGGTAACATTACACAAAAAAATTACCAGTTTATCCCTTTTACTTTTACCAAAATGTTAATATTCTATCCCATTTGAACAAAATTTGAAGTCAATCGAATAAATAGTTTTTGAGCTATCTCGCGTATAGACAGACCGACAGATTGGCATGTTTCTCGGGGTCTAGCGATCCTAAAACGCAAAGATCTGCAAAAATATTGGAGGGTGAATTTTCTCGATTACATGGTTCTTGGGTTTAGACCGTGTCAAAATCCGACGTTGCGCCTTCGATCGTACAAGGCATCTTCAGAAAATTTTACTCCAAGAGACCGGAATAATCAATGAGCTCTGAGAGATTTAGCCGGCTTTTATACTTCATCTGTGCTCACGAACCGCGAACCGGTATGAGGAGCAGTTTCTACCTGTGATACAGAGACAGTGGCGACAATAGAGCCCATCCGCCATATTGCTGCTAAATTTCTGAAGGTTTAAATGGGCGCACATATATTATCGATAGTTTTTCGCAAAATATGACTGAATTAATCAAGTTTAACACATTAATATGAAAAAATTGGATCAGCTAAATGGTTAATTATTAAATTTTTAATCAATTTTAGTTTAGAAAGAGATATATGGCCCACAAAAAAAAATCGAAATTTAAATTTCCCGCCTTTACACTGACAAATTCTGTCAGGGCCACCTGTAAATGTCAGGTTATGTGTCATGTTATTGTTATTATTGTATCAATTTTTATTGCAAATATTGAAAATACTGTGTGAATTGCAAAATGCTTGTTTATGAAAAGTTTTGCTAGTTTGCTACCCTACCGTCAAATTATGTTATTGTTAAATTGCCACATGTTCTTAAATTTAAAAAGAGCTTGAGTTAAGTTCAGTTTCAACTTGGCAGAGCAAGGAAGCAAAAGTTTTTGGTGGCATAAATTCCGTTTAATAAATAAAACCACTTTCAAAATATTAGTTATCAGTCACTTTCCAGTTTCCACACTGAGTGTTTAAATTTGGTGGTGTTGTGTCGTAATTAGATTTAAAAAAGTTTTAAAGGAGCCATTTAAATTGTGTTGTGTAAAATGTGTTGTCTCTTGTAAGCTGGAAAATCAAATCCAATTATATTTTTGGAAAAACAGAGTATTAAGATAAATACCTAGGTGTAATCGTTGACCCTGAATTGACATTTAATTTTCAAGCTGATGATACCGCTAAGAGAGAGTCTGCAGGATGTATAGGTTTATAATTAGCAATACTAATGACTTTACCAAGTTCACGGTGCTTCAAGAAGCTGTATCATACCTACTTATGTCAGAAATTTGTTAGACTCTTAAGATAGTTTTAGGTATATAGTCTGTTTCTGTTAAAGTAACTAAATAAATATGTTGAGTTTGAGTAATAAATAAAAGTCGATAGCTACATAGATGTTTTAGTTAATAAGAAGTACCGTACTACCGTATCCACCTTGTCACCTAGGTCACAAGTTGGATACACTTCTGAATGTAGTACTAGACTGTAAGCGGCAAGTAACAAAGCAGGTAACAAAAGCATCAGTTACTCACAAGTAGCAGCACTCAATAATGACCTTAATACTGATTATGTAGGTAAATATAATAAAATTAGAAAATATTAAAGATCAATAAAAGCCATAGTGATTATTCTAAATATTTATTTTAATACTATACCTTTTTAAAGATGTTTATTAAATAAAAAATATACAAAATTTTATACAGATGATCCTCTAATACTAATTAACATTAACAGGTATTAATACTAGTCTTATGTGCTCAGAGCTAATTTTATACATTATATAGTTTTAACAGATCAAAGCACTATACATTGATAATCCAAACTACAGATTACTAGCAAAATACACAAAAAACACTTTTTTCAAATACTGTTCTAGACAATACTAAAATTTGCAATCTTTCATTTACAAATTTATCACAAACACTGATTACAAGCGAAAAGCAGGTGAACCAGGCTTAAACACATTTATTCATATGGCCAATGGCTTAGAACTTATTGTTTCTATCGATATTCGTTTTAATAATCACAAAAACTAATAAAATAATACACTAAAACAAAAAACCTCATAAGAAACCCATTTAGGCAAAAAGTAAACAAATCGATTTTTGCAGCAATATGGCCGCCAGGACCACGTGACGCGGAGAACCAATCAAAAATTGGTTACCCTATTGTCGCCACTGTCTCTGTATAAAGTCACTGTACTGTGATGTAGACCGTGGCCCCACCTATATGAATTTTTTAGAATGTTTATAATTTCAGTAGATTCAGTTACAGAAAACTGTAAAATTTGTTTCTCTCTAGTACGTTCATGTTCATTAAGCCTAGTGTATATGGATCTTCAAGGTTTTCCTATATAGACATTTCTACAAGAAGAGGGGATTTCACACACTTCTTCACTTTGAAAAGGAATAATATCCTTCGGTGATCGCAATATTGTCCAATTTTTCTATGAGTTGTGATTGTAATTTTTCAATCTTGTTTGTGGTTCCTTATATACAGGGTGATTCATAAATAAGTATCGAAAATTTACAAGCATGTAAACCTGCACGAAATATGAAAAAAAGTTGTATATAATTTTTCTGTAAGCCTCCTGTTTAGAATATACAGGACATTGAACATGTGTGATAAAAAGGACATTTTATTATGTAATATCTGATAGGAGCGAGATATCAATTTCAATTTTGGAACATGTTATCACTACATAACGACCCATTGACCCAACAAACGACAACCATATGGGTCACTTCAGAGGCGTAGAACTACCTCTGTTCTACGCCTGCTAGCCCTGCATTTATGGACATATTCTTTTACCACTCCGTATATTGCCTATTTTTAATAAAAATATTTATAGCTTGGCTTCTTTACTAAAAACTATTACTCTTATAAATTTTTCATACGAGCTATAATTTCGGAGTTTTATTGGAGTTAATGCGTCAAAACCCTTTACAGGCCGAGCAATAGAGCAGAAATTTATTGATTTTGTGAGTAGTATTTTACTACCTGAAATCCAACTGAGCAATAACTTAAAACACATTCTGCTGGTTCATGCTGATGTTTTTCAACTATTATTTATTAATTTGTTATAAAGAATTTACTGCAGCATTTAGCACTCGATAGGATGTTAGTTTCGAAGAAAATCCGGAAAAAATGGAAAATTCACCATTTTTTCAAAAATTCATAAGTCGACCATTTTTTAAGTTGTAGCGTAGATCTTCCGGGAAATGGTTGACAGGAACGATTTTTTTATTTTTTGCGTGCATTAAGTACTTTTTCTATAACCGATATCGAAAAATTTTATAAGAAATGTTGTTTAGAATGGAATATTAAACCTACATGCATAGAGATCGGGCAACTTTAATAACTTTTTAATTTAATTTAATCTATATGCGATTCTTTGGGATTTATGTTTACTCGAACAGAAAGTACCTTAACTAGCATCGTCGTTGTCAAGGCCAACTTGATTTTACAAATACCGAAATATTACAACAGGTATTTCCTGCTTGAGTAAACATAAATTCCAAAGAGTCTCTAGATTAAATAGCGAAAAGGAGAAATTATTAAAGTCGTCCGATCTCTTTAAAATTCGACATGTGGGTCTAATATCCCATTCAAAACAACTTTTTCTTATAAAATATTTCGATATCTTTTACAAAAAATTTACTTTACCTACACAGAAAATAAAAAAAGCATCGTTCCTATCAAAGCCTACTTGGCGTTTCAAAAAATAAAAGTATGACTGAAAATACTCTCTAATCAAGAAGGCCTAAGCTGCAAAGTGCCAAATTTCTGATCATTTACACCTTTTCACTTATTTGTTCGCCTGTCCTGGGACACACTTTATATATGGAACCAAGTGTCACAATCAGGGGTGGGGTCTATGGGATTGCAGCCCCTCAAGACAAAACGTATATGCGGCATAATAAGACTAAATATATTATTTTGTCATTTATATACGAAAACGAGGACCTTTTTTTATGGTCATCAAAAATTATGAGCCGCCATCAAGCTGACAACCTGGTTGCATTTCTGATGGAACCACAGACCAGTTTGCAAAATGACTTCGCAAATCACTCTACGTACAATTTTCAACACGCCTAGAAAAACTGGAAAATGTTTGAGATCATTGAAGGATATTAGGATATCAAATGGAAGGAGGATAGGCAATACCTTGTTCTTGGGGGAATGTCTAATAGAAGAAATTGGACGATCAATATATCCAATAGGCTTAAAGAATACGAACGATGTATTAGATTGAAACAAATTATACAATCTGCAGTATCTGAATATCAGCATTCCATGGCAACATAAATTTCAAAGAAACCAGAGTCCTTGAGGCGATTCTATAAATGGAAAATTAGAGAATCTATTGAAATTTATAAACATTCTAATAGTTTCAGTAGAGATGTGGGCTACGGCCCATATTACTCCTGGAAACCGATCGTTACACTAGAACACGGTTCGGTGAGCTCAAGTCGGGTATAAAAGCCGGCTTAATGATTCATTCAAATTCTTTTTTTTTTCAGTCGTCGTAATAAGCTATAAGGGGGAGATTTTAAGTAACAAAAAAACGACGCAATATGGGACACTTTTAAAATGATACAAAGTTCTTTGTTGTAGGTGGTCACATGCTGGCTTTTCTCAGCTGTCTCGAAACCGGCTTGTTACCTAGAGGGAGACTTGATCCGCCATTATGGTCTCAACGGTCGGGCGCTAATTCTACAACCAAACGGAGAAGACCTCTGCCAGCATTATCAGAAACAGAAGAAGCTACCAAAGATTATGTGTTTAGGATAATTGACAACAGCGATCATAAAGATATCTGTAAGTAGACATTTAGGAATTCATTTTTTGGTACTAAATTATATTAATTTTGATATAATATAACTAACTCCAATGATTTTTTATTAATGGAGAATTATATTAAGTAACAACTGTGAATAGGGTAATTCGAAAAACTGAAGAAGTCATTTTTGTAATAGATTAATATTTTCTATGCGTTAATAGAAAAAATGGTTTTATTATATTTACTACAATTTTAAGTATTATATTTCAAAGTATTGTATTGTGATTATCAATCAGATTATTAATGCAAGAAAATGTTTTTGTTGTGGTACTTTACCATTTGTTTTATTTTGATTTGATCTTATGTGGCGTTTGAATTAATCATCAATTAATGAAAAAATATAATGTTTTATAGATTGTGGTTACCTCCAAATGTAAAAACCATTGATCTGAAAATAAATGTTTAAGAACTTATAGTTTAACTGTTAAAAAATTATTGCACATTTAAGGGTCGTAATTTTTACTAACAAAAGAAAAAAAAACTAATTCTTTGGATATAAAACTTTATTAAAAAAATGTTTAGTTATTTACATATTTAAAGTACTAACTGCTGTCAAGTACTATTTTTAACAATATGATTATATAATACAAGAAAATGTTTATTATTTTTTGTTGTGACACTTTACCACTCACAGGAAAGCTATAAAAAATGTAAAGTTTTAATAGTGCAACATTATTTAAGTCTATATAGTTACTAACACATTAAAACTAACTGCTTTCAAGTATTATTTATAACAATGGGATTAGAGGGGTAATTGGAACTAATTGTTCAAACAGATTTGAAGTTCCCAATCAGTGGGGCATTTATGGCGTCATTCTAATGAAAGTTTTGTTTTAAAATTTAAAAAATGCATTAAATATGTTGAAAATACGTGTTCATAGTTTAATACAGATTCAGGTAAGATATGTTTTATCTATTTTATAATGTAAAATAGATCTAAAAGGTTGTAATATTTACTAGAGAAAACTTAAATATTGTGAAATGAGATCTTCCATCTTAGTTATGAATGAATGATTTAGACTTGTCTACAGGGAAACATCACCCATCCTCTAACAAATATTTTCTAATGTTTTCAAGAAATCAGGGACTTCACAAGAATCAAGAATGCAAAGCTCTCACGGCAGGAGTCAACTAAGAAATCATGTTTCTTGGGTTTAGACCTTGTCAAATTGAAATTTCTTTCCTATTTACAAAATTACAATTTGACCATTTTTTCCCATTTTCCACGAGCCATGTGTGCCATGACCAAGCATAAATATACATTTCCATTAATAAGTTCTAAACAGTTCAAAAAATTAAATTAATGTAAAAGACCAAGAAGTTACAGAACAGAATAAGGAATTTTCATTTATAGTACAAATGGTTAGTGGCACTGTAGTAAAAATTCCTGTGAGGTAAAAGGAGTCGTAACCTGGGAAAAAGTAATGCCCTATAAAGTGTTCTGAAGTGTTTCATAGCCACTCTGTAGGCATTATTGACAGCATACAGTACATCAAATGTTCCATAATAAAAACTAAAAAAATTAAATTATTAACACTCCCTATCTCAAAAACGGATGCCTTGCAAGTACATGTTAATATAAACTTCTAGCGCTAAAGTGAGCCAAAAATTATGTCCTGCATTTTTTGTCACCAACCAAAAAAACGCCCTGTATCAAAGTAAATACAAAATTTGGACACTAAATACAATTTGATATTAGCTCGAAAGCTGGCCTCATGTTTCATTGCTAAATCTGCTTAAAAGCAGATGATCTTTTTTATATATATATTTGTCCTGTTAATGCTTAGAATATACTCGCTATTGCATAGGCGGGACTAATGCTTCACAACCATCTGCCAAGTGTGTCCAAAAAAGTACGCAACATATGGAAAACTTTATTAAGTAGGTATACATTAAGAAATTTTTATTTCTGATTAAAGTTGGTGCTTATAGAAAAAAATAGTTTAGACAGTAATAAAGGTCAGATATACAGGGTTATCAAAACATACAAACAAATGGATTTCAACACTTAAATTACAAAAAATACAATTTTTGTTTTAAAGCCCAGCAAAGTTTTTTCATATATGTTATTGTTCACTATAAGTAACTCCTTTTAACTATACTAAATACGAAAACATTTTACTTATCTGTCAATTACGATCTTTTGTGCAGACTTTTCAAATTGCCTAGCACAGGATTGACACTGAAGAAAAAAACTAGGATTATTTTTTTAAATTTATACTTAACGTTTTAAGGTCGTTTTTGTTTCCATGCATTTTTGTTGAGTTATGTTCTGGTTTTTGATTGGTTTACATTGTTTTTATGTGGTATGAAATTTATGGGGTGTATGCTTTTAACATATTACCGTGCTTTACACTTTTTAATATTTTTCTAATTAAATAAATTTTCTAATATTGTATTTTATACATTTTTCTGAACAAATTTTCTAGATATTAATCCGTAGAAAATAGTTGAATGTTAATCTAATTAAAAAGGTAATGATATTAACCTAATAAGAATGTGTCAAAGATCAAAATCAGGATCTTGTAGGATTTATATGCTAGTATTATTTTCCCTACCGCTTAACAATTAACCAAAACCATTTCGCTGTACATTTTTTAACGTTCATACAAGTGCCTAAAGCAAGTTCTAAAATCCGCTTTGAACGTTTCATTAATATAAAAATATTCCAGCCACAATTTGTTATCTTCTCTATGTCACTAATATTCACTAAATTCAGTTTCGCGCGTTTTTTTGAAGCCCGGGCCACGAATTCCCACTTCGAATTCATAACCATAATACACAAATGTCTAACCTTCTTATTAAAATTATAATCCAAATTTTCTGCGACGCTGCAATGTCGCCGGTACACACAACGACTAGAGCGCCAACTACAGTACGATACCGTGAACCCTGACGCATATGGTTTTAGAGAGTAACATGTAAATATAAAGCCCAAGCAAAAAATTAGGTACAGTTTTCTTTAACTTTGGTGTGAACGTAGGAAAGCTTTATACACATTTTATAATGAAATAGGACTAAAATAAAGATGTCATTGTGTCAATAAATGATTTATTTTCTAAATACATGGCGTTGGGAAATAAAATGTATTTAAATAATTGGGACATATTCAAATATATCGTTTTTTATGTAAAAGTTGTACATGTAAATTATAAGAGAAAAACAATATCTTCTTTTAATACTTATCATTTTCGACAGTAAAAGTATTCAGGATCAAAAAAGGTCGTTTACAAGACTCTTGAGATTAAGTAATTTAATTTTATTATCTTTTACTTTTTCTTACATCTACAATAAGCGGCATAATCCTCCAGGCGGTGCGTGAGTAAAAAATCATGCGAAAAATAGAAACAATTAAACAGTGTTTTTGTCTCATAGTTAGATTTGGGCGCACGAAAATCGTGTTAAAATTTCTACAACCTCCGATGAAAGCCCGAACCCCTAATGCAATTAGATGCAAGAAGTTGGTTTTTGTGTAATAATTCGTTTTTACATATGAATTATATGGCCACTTCCGATGAATCATTTAGAATTAAGCATCGTATTTCTAATTACTCATTCATTCTTGCTATTTCAGCATTATTTTTATATAAATACAGGAGAATGAGTAACCATCTTTAGTCATTAAGTAGCTCTAGATCGGTCAACATTCATTGTAATTTCGTGTTTTAAATAAAAATAAAGTTTTTAAAAATACAAGTTAAAAGTTTGAATATAAAATTATATTTAGGATTCCTTTTCGGAGTGCGAAAAAAAGGATATCCTGAAATCGGAGTGTAACAACGTTTCATCTCCATAAGGATTATCAGTGCTGCATCTTTCTGTTTCAACAGTTAAGAAAAGGATCAGGAACATCTACGACCGAACTAGGCACTTGTAACTCCTGGTACATCGATTATTGGTACGCCATTCGAGAAGCCAGTAAGGACGATTTGGCCTGTGCTAGCGTCCAAGACAAGCGGTAGCCAACCTGAGCAGTTCATCTCTTCAGCAAAGCATCGTTTGATACAGGACCAAGACTTGGGACACATTGTAAGATATTTACTTACTTCCCTTATAGTTGAGATCCCTGTTAATTAAGTTTTGAAATTTTTGAAGAAAGAATTTTTTTTTTGAACAAAGACAAATTTTTTGTGTGAAGAAAGAAAAAGTGAATAATTGAATTAAAGCAATTTTATTGAACAATTATTTGAATAACTTTCACTAGCTATTTTAGTTGTAAAGAAAACAAATGTTAACGCAGTTAACAGTAGTTAAGTACATATTTAATGAGTAAATTTAGGAAATGTGGTAAAGACATTACTTATCCTAAAACATTTCGAAGAAGTAGTTTAGAAAATCCTTCTACAAGTAGATTATTACAAAGTAGTTTTGAAAATCAATCTGCAAGTGAATTAACAGAACTTTATTCAGACATTAATTTAGAAAATATTTTTAACCCTAGTATAAGCGTAGATACTAACATTAATAAAATGGCAGACGCTTTGAGAAGTACTGTTTCACTCTTAAAAACTTTCGATGGTACCCCATCACGTCTTGAATCTTTTATTAATCAAATAGATACTTTTTATACAAAATATTTTAATACTGATACTTCCCAACAAGAATTTGTAGATTTGGCAATTAAATCAAAAATTATAGGATCAGCCGAAGATTTTCTTTTAACTAGACCAGATCTTAATACTTGGCCAGAAATAAAAATCTCATTAAAACAAAAATTTAGTGATCCAATAACAAGAGCTAATTTACAACAACAATTAATATTCTTTTCAAGAAAAGGCGAATCAACCTTAGATTACATACAAAAACTCAAAGCCTTAGTCACCAAAATAAATACGAAAACTTGTACAGAAATAAGTAATATTGAAGCTAGAAACATAATTACAGCACAAAACGAATTAACAGCAACTCAAAATCTTCTTGCAAACATTTCAAGCGAATTAAGAACTTTACTAATCGTTCAAAATCCCCAAAATCTAGACCATGCAATCGATATTGTAACCAATTATGAAATCTTAACCAGTCAAAATAATTTTAAAAATAATTATTTGCAAAATAGTAGATCAAATAATTTACTTAGCAATCAGGAAACGTCACCAATAAATAATATTAATAAATTTTTGGTAAATAGATCGAATAATTTTCCAAACTCATCTTTTAAACCAAAACCACCAAATCAATTTTTCAATCGAGTACAAAATCAAACATTTAATCAAAAAGGCAATCAATATCCTAAACAACAATACCCACAACCAATGTCAGGTGTGAGTGTACAAAAAACAATGCCACCATTAAGACAACAACAACAAACTTTTGCCAGACAACAACCTCAACAACAAACTTTCTATAGACAGCAACCCCAACAACAACATCACCCGAAATTTACATTCCAAGAATTAACGCATTTAGAAAATAATGAACCCAATAATGACGAGTTATATAATGAAGAAAACACCGAATTTGACAATTATGATCAAGATTATCAAAATTTTGATGAAACATGTGAGTTAGATAATGAGAATTTAGTCGAGCAAATAGAAAATTTTCATCTATCAGCCTCGGACGAAAACCTTGCTTAACTTTAAACAGTTTTCAAGTAAATCAATTACCCTATGTAGAAATACCGAATTATAATATTCGACTACTAATTGATACAGGTTCTCATGCATCCCTACTTAGACCCTCTTTAGCGGAAACACATTTTCCCGAATTTATTAAACCTTACGTAAGCACACTCCAAACTTGTGCAGGTTCAAAGAAAGCGAAAAGTAAAGCTACTATTCCTTTATTTTTAAGCTTTGGTATAACCGAACCAATAGAATTTATTTTATATTCATTTCATGAATATTTTGATGGAATAATCGGAATTAAAGACTTATGTAAATTAAATTTAAATATTGATTTAAAAAATAAAAAATTGAAAAACCAATATTTAGAAATACCCTTTCAATATAGGCAAAATTTTGATGAATATACAATTGAAATACCACCTAAAACAATTCAAAAAGTAATTTTGAAAACTTCGCGACCAAATGGCACTACTTGGTTAATGCCCTATTATTTAGACGAAAATATAGAAATTCAACCTACCCTAATAGAAGTAAAAGAAAACACGTACGCTATTGATATTTTTAACCATACAGAAAAATATTTTACTCTAATATAAACCACTAATGATAATTTACCATTAAGACCAATCGAGCTTAATAATTTTGAAATAATAAATTTCGAACCAAATCAGAATCAAATTAATGAAAAAAACATAATCGAAGGTATCGATTTAAAATCACCATTAACGCATATGTCAGCAGTATGTGAAAAAGAAGAAAATTCTGACGACCAATATATTTGGCATGAAAAAATAAAACATTTCTTTGACACCCAAGAAAACCTATCCGAAAAACCAAAGAAGGTAAATAAAGAAAAGAAGAAATCGAAAATTAATATAATTTCCGATATTCAAATTAAACCCCAAAATAAACCAATTAAAACACCATCGCCATTGCCATCAACAAGTAAAATCAATAACGAAGAAAAAATTAATCAAAACAACTCAGACACAGAAACTATACATACGTCCAGAGAAGACCCCATATTAGGAGCCCCGTATGTTAGTAAAGCCCTGAACACTTTTAAAAATCAAATCATATTTAAATGGACTGAAAAGGAACAACCTTATGTTGTCACTAAAAAATTATTTGAAACTAAAAAGAGATTAATAATTTTTATAAATCAAAACCCAATAACTGAAATAATCCAAAGACTCTTAAGAGATTATTTACCCCCAGATACCTATTGTTTACATTTTCCCAATAAAGAATTAGAACCAATAATAATTCGAATTTTCCAAGAAACCTTTCAAAAAACGCCTACAACCTTGTTATTTCTAATACACTATTAGAGGACGTCGTAGACGTAAATGAACAAAAAGAAATAATTGAAAGATATCATATCACTAAAACATCCCATAGAGGAATGACTGAAAATATAAAAAATATAAAGCAAAGATATTATTGGCAAAGCCTTGAAAAAGACGTAATTAATTTTGTTAATACATGTGAAATATGTCAAAAAACCAAATATGATAGACATCCCTATAAAATAATTTTTAAACCAACACCAACAGGCTGTAAACCCATGGAACATATTTATATGGATATATATTCCATTTCAGGTCAAAAATATTTGACAATAATAGATAACTTCTCTAAATTTGCTACAGCATACCCTGTAAATGAAACATCAATCGAGATTTGTCAAAATCTAATTAAATTCTTTTCACATCATGGTACACCCTGTAAAATTACAACTGATAATGCACAAAGCTTTAAAAGTAATTTAGTACAAGACCTTTGCAAGACTTATCAGATCGAATTACATTTTACTACACCTTATAACCCAAATTCGAACTCACCAATCGAAAGATGGCATTCAACTTTGAAAGAAAGTCTTATTGTCCTTAGAAACGAACATCGAAATAAAACAATACAAGAATTAATGGATATCGCAATCCTTAATTATAATAACAGTATACATTCAACACATGAATATACACCATTTCAAATACTAAAAGGAAATTTAAATTATCAACTGAATTTTGAGAAAAATATAAATCAAATACAAACTGATTACATTCACGAACTCGCCTAAATATTTAGTGAACTTAATGAAAAAATAAATCTAAAATTAAGTGCGAAAAAGGCTAATGTCCTAGCTAAATTAAATGAAAAACGCGAGATTGACCCAGAAATAACTGAAGCTACAAAACAACTATTACATACACCTCGAAAACTACCATTAAAGTTAGAACCAAAATACAAACTAACTACTTTTAAAAATCAAAGACACCCAAAAGATATTAAAAGACGTTCGTAATTTTCAGGAACTTACTGACAAAATGAAGAAGATCCTGATACTACTCCCACTACTTGTCAACGCACAATATAAAATAGAAGAATTAAATAACCCTTTGTTACCAGTTTACCAATCAACAGGTTACATAATAACAAGTTATCATCATGTCTATTATCACGTAAATCTAACTAATATAAAAGATTGTGTAGAAAACTCGAAATTAACACTTACACAAATTAATAATACCCTAAGTAATCTATACGCACCTATATACCAACTTTTATCCATAAGAACACGTAACCTTTTCGATCAAATAGAATCAATCGAATTATTTGTTAAACATTATACTACCCCACAAAAGCGAACTAAACGCGGACTTTTCAATTTCCTAGGAAAAGCACAAAAATATCTCTATGGTACATTAGATGCCGATGATGGAGAAAGATACGACAATTATATTAAAATATTACAAGAAAATCAAGAAATCTTACATAAAGATTTGTCTGCAACCCAGACTATTGTAAAACAATTAACAAAAGATCTTGACGCACAGCTGACTAATATTAAAACTAATCAGCAAAAGTTATTAACCCGGATGGAAGACCTCACTAATATGACTCATACTACAACCACTTCGTCTTACTATATTGTTACGCTAGACAATATTGAGACTAATCTACGTGTCATTCATGACATAAAAAGTAATTTGCAAACTGCAATAAACTTTGCAGAAATAAACATTATGCATCACAGTATTATTAAGTATAAAGAACTTCGCAGAATAATCACAAAGATAAGGCCCGAGAGTCGTATTCATTTCGACAATATAATTAAATATTACGAAGTAGCACACGCAGATGTGACAATTAAGAATGATCTAATTATATTCTATATTGCAATACCTTTAATTTTAGAGAAACCTTATATACTGTATCGAATATATCCAATACCAATAAATAATTAAATAACGATTTTAAATAATCTGTATTTATTGAGATCTACAGATGACTTTTACAACTCAAAAGAAAATTGTTATAAGATAGAAAATATATCTTTATGTTCTAGAGAGACACTGAATAAAAACGAACCCTGTATACCTCAAACAATTAATTTGACAAACCATTGTCCACTAATACCAATTAAATATAATAAAACTTCTATAACACAACTTGATGACAATTCCCTTATAATTATACCTGCTTCTAAAGAAAGCATATACTTTCAATGTCCAAATCAACATAGCGTTGAAACTATTGACAAAGTATCCTTAATATTGCCTTCAGATTGCAAAGTAAAAATCCAAAATAATATTTACGATTCTCAAAAACTAGAAACAATTAGTTTAAGATTAAAACTCCCATCAATAAATATTGATGAAAAATTAATCCAAGATATTGAACCCTTGGAACTAAAAGAAATAAATCTTGATAAAATCAATGAAGATTTGGAGAATGCTAAAAGATTAATAATTCATCCCCTAAAACAAATGGACTTTGTAAGCTCTGGAGTTTCAATTACTCTAATAATAATTATTATTGTAATATTTACAATTATCATAGGTTTCTTGTATTATTATTGTAGAAAGGAAAAATCTAAAGAAAATGTAAAAGTGGACATAAAATTAGAATCTCTCGAAAATCAACCCCGATTTTCTCAAACTTAAGGAGGGAGGAATTATATGGCCACTTCCGATGAATCATTTAGAATTAAGCATCGTATTTCTAATTACTCATTCATTCTTGCTATTTCAGCATTATTTTTATATAAATACAGGAGAATGAGTAACCATCTTTAGTCATTAAGTAGCTCTAGATCGGTCAACATTCATTGTAATTTCGTGTTTTAAATAAAAATAAAGTTTTTAAAAATACAAGTTACAAGTTTGAATATAAAATTTATGGTTGCCATATGATGGTATATACAATTCTCTATACAAAAAAAGTTCTATACATTTTTTACATAACACGAGTCCTGTTGCCGTAGTAGTCGCTTTAAGATAACTGCGTAGCTCACTTGGCATTATGCCAGCGAATAAAAACCATAGACATAATAACAAGGAGACCCAACATCTTGAGATCTTTCATTCATAAAATCGTGTATTTTGATGCAATGATTGAAGTAAATAAGCATGTTAGTACTGCAAGTAAGTGTGACAAAGAATACAATATCTGTTCTTCTTGTGGGGTACTACAAAAGGCAAAGTTATAACGCAGACTTCTTTCTTCATGCCGTCGACATATAATGTCAATAATCATGAGATTATTATTAGGAATATTTATTATCTAAACCTATTTGTATAACAATTGTTTAATTGCCAATCAAGATTAAAATCTATCATGACGAGCATGTTTAATAACGTACCTTATTTATTTTTTATATTATGCATATAAACGTATACCTAAGCTCATTTATCATTGTTTACTTTGTTAGAATTTTAAAATCATTTATTGCAAGATGTATACTTTTTATGTAAATATGTTTAAAGAGATATAGGCATATACACAATATACATGTGTTCTTTGTTGTGTGTTGCCTAAAGATCGACAAAATGGCAATTACAGCTACTATTAACCCTTAAAGTAATTAATTGTACTTACAAATGAATAAATATTAGAAATAATTTGGTGTGTTCGCCAATTAATATGAAAAAACATAACATTTTGAGTTACCCGCGAAAAGAAAGGTTACGTTAGTTTGCACTTACGCGCCATAATGCCCAAGAACTTGTACAAAGTTTATCAAAACCCATCCATTAACTCACAAAAGCCGTCCAAAAACAATGCTTTTACTCAAAGCAACACCGGTTAGTTCGGTTTACTATGTAAATTCGCTCATACTGTGATTCAAAAGAATACGGCGGTGTTGTCGGTTTTTAATCAATTGTATTATATGGAAATAAAAAAAAAGACTGTTTGAATAACTAATTGTTAATAATAATTACATATAGCTAATGAAATATTACAGAGGTTATTATTATAGTGTTAGAAGCACCTTAAAAATTAATTTTAAATTTCCCAGCAAGTATAAATTTTATTCTATTCATAGACATATATATCAATAAAAAATAGTGGATGAATATGTGATTGCGTTCAAATCAAAACAATTTCGTCTAAAAAATGTAATTAAAGACGCACATCGGCAGTGGCGCATTTCCAAGTCAACAAAGCCATGAAAATTTTCATGTTAAGTTTATCTTATTCTTAACACTACAATGTATACAAAAAAATTAAATAAATTTGCCATATTTCGCCGTTTTTCTAAATACTACCTCTTTTTTATTTTAAATATGTATAATTGGAAAAAAAGTAGGAGTCTGCGCCAATGAGTTCAGGAATTTTTTAATGTTACATTTACCCCAACTATATCTATTTTCAATTTGACTATAATCGATTAGCGTTCTCAAAATATAAAATATGAATGCTTTTGAAACCTTAAAAAACTCAATATCTACGCCGATGGCATTTTAAATCAAAATTTTTAATACACAGTCCAAGTCTATTTATGGTACAAGTTTGAAACGAATCAAAATTTTACTAGTTCATCCAGTTTTAGTAATATTTGTTTTTACATTTTATTAGGCCGCATTTTTTGTACGGCTATGATTTAATTATAAACTTTCGATATTCGATATAAGTTTTTATGTTTCTTATTAGTTTTTAGACCATCATATGTTTTAATTAATATCTTTGGCGATATATATATATATATATATATATATATATATATATATATATATATATATATATATATATATGTATATATATTTATATACATATATTTTTTTTTCTTGAATAAATTACGAATTTTAAAGTTACATAGAATGATGAAACCCGTATATAAAAATTTTAAGGAGTTCAAAAGTTAGCCCTTCTGTATAACATAATATACAGGGTAAGTCTGGCAAGCGAGACCCTCCTTTTTTCTATGATAACTGAGAATAGAAAAAAAACTTCATATAAAATATTTTTAATATTCAGCGAACTTTATTTTGTGAGGAGCGTTCACTATACAGAGTGGTTCAAAAAAATGGGCGTGGTCCAACTTTGCATTTTTAAATGTAACCCTGTATTTTTTATTTCATTTTTAGATTCAGCTTGCAATTCTGGATATTTTTTATAAAACATACTATTATCGTAAATTTAAGTTTTTGCCAAAATAACACTTGAAACACGTTTTATAGCATTTTTGCCTTGTTGCAAAATTTACTGTTATTATTGGCGCACTCAAGGGAGGTTTTGGGGGGCAACCCCCCTCTGCTCTTAAATTTATTTGACTATCCTTGTATTGTTATCCATAATTTGAGTGAGATGTCAACATTTCAAATAATACAAAAGAATTCACAGCCAAATTTAGACCAATATTACGCTTCTCAAAATTAATAAAAAGAATCGAAATACCCCATCTTTACAAAACGCTTTTAAAACGTCCCCGGACATAGTTTTGAAATCGAATGAAATGTTTCCTTACGTGTCATCACTGTCTATCACGAAAAGACGTCTTAACTTGAGCCTGTGATAATTAATAATAGTAGGCTAAACATGTGCGTAACTATGGTGGTTATTCTTTTGTTTGTGTTTACCTATCGCTGTCAAGTATCCAAGTTATCTAGTTTCAAGAGTTGTTTATTTTCTACATTCATAATTAAAGATGCATAATAACCGACAGTTTTCCTTAAATGAACAAACTGATATAATTTTAATTATGGAGAATGTCGTAGCCAAATTAAATCAGCAAAACGTCGATATCAAATGAATTTTCCTGATAAAAGACAACCAAGCTGTCAGATATATGGTATTCTGAGTATAGTGGACAATTTAAATCCAAGTACCTATTCAGTAGCACATGATCTCAATATTTCGCAGAGCACAGTATCCCGAATTATTAGAAAACATAAGTATCATCCTTATCACCTCTGTCTGAATCAAGAACTTCATGGGTATGATTTCCAAAACAGGGTAAATTTTTGTAGAGATCTTCAAACGAAAGTTATTGAAAATAAACTATTTTTGAGAAATATTTTATACACCGACGAATCTTCTTTTAAAAGTAATGGAGCTGTTAATAGGCACAACATGCACTATTACAGTACTTCAAATCCTTATTGGATGAGAGTTTGGTTTTTAAAGGGCGGAATTTTAGGATCGCAGGTTATTGGACCACATTTTTTTGACGGCACTTTAACGGGCGAAATTTACTTAATTTTTTTAAGAAAGATTTGCCTACATACTTGGAAGAGGTCACTCTACAGGTTCGACAAGTTATGTGGTACCATCACGACGGGGCACCTCCTCATTATTCCCACATTCTTCGCAGTTATTTGGATCAAACTTATCCAAACAAATGGATAGAAAGAAAAGGGAGTATAAACTGGCCGGCAAGATTACCTGATCTTACTCCATGTGATTTTTTCCTTTGGGGATATATCAAAGAACAAGTATATATAATTCCACCGACTACCATGGAAGATATGAAAACGAGGATTAGAAATGTGTTTTCCAAAATTACTCTTGTAACACTTTTAGATATGATGAAAAATAATCAATGACAACTGTGTATCGAACAAAATGGAAACACCTTCGAGCATTTGAGAGTTTAACATTTTGTAATATCCCAAACTTCATCCACTGGTTTTATCACGTTAAATTGTTTTAATAGTTTTTACGTTTTCTACCGTTAATTAATTGTTAGCTCCTTGATTATTTGTTTAGTTATTAATAAATAAAAAGTTAAAATAGAAATATTGTTGTTTACAAATAGATATTAACTGGTGCAATTTTAATAACAATGCTTGTTACTGGTATTGGCTGCAGCTGGTAGTTGCTTCACAATCGTAGAGGGAAACTACAATTTTTTTTTCAAATATCATTTTGACGAAAACTATTAAATTTACGATGATAGTATGTTATACAAAAAAAACATACAAAATTGCAAGCTGTATTCAAAAGTGAAATAAAAAAATACAGGGTTACATTTAAAAATGCAAAGTTAGACACGCCCAATTTTTTTGAACCACTCTGTATAGTTAACGCTCGTCATAAAATAAAGTCCGCTGAATATTAAAACTATTTTATATAAATTTTTTTTTCTATTTTCAGCTATCACAGATATCAAGGGGAGGTCTCGCTTGCCAGGCTTACCCTGTACATATACTAGATAAACATTATTTTGAGACAAACAATTAAGTAACTTTGAGAATTTTCGCCATTTTTTGGAATATTATTTTTATTTTAAAAAGTCGACAAAAATTAATTATCTATGTCAATGACTTCCATTATTTTTCAATGTTAGAACATTTACCCTCCGTTTGGCGGGGGGGCTAATTTCGAGGTTGGGGTGGCTAAGCTCCCCCTAGCCCCCCCTAGTTGCGCCACTGCACATCGGTCAACTTAAAGTGGCTGCTACGGTGATACTGCTGGTTTTACGTAAAACTTATATAAACCAACGACGAGGAAATTTGACGTCATTGGTATAAACACTTTTTTTGTTTAGAATTGTATAAGCTTTTGTTTTGTATACCACCATATTTATCGTATGACGAAGAAAAAAATTATTTTGTACCTAATTTGCATAATTAGGGGATTGCGCTTTTATCGGAGGTGCTAGAATTTTTAATGTGTTTTTTGTGAAGCCCAAATCTATAATTAATATATAAAAAATCTCTTATATTTTTTCTATTCTAAACTGCCTACCACCTGGAGTATAACCAAATAAAGACTATTCAAAAAGAGCGTTGACAGAATATCATATGTTCAATCTCCTATGGAAATAAAGGATTTCACTTAATTTTCTTATGTAATCTTTTTAAACAAAACAACACTATTCCTGATTTAAAGGTAGTTAAAAAATATTTTTAGGTATAATTTGACTTTAGACGCTTACCATGTTTTATCAAAAATTTATAGATATATAATAAAGCAAAATATTAACTCTTTTTATATATTCGCTGTAGGTTGATCTTGACACTACCTTAAATACTTCTTGAAATATTTTATAGAGTATATAAAAGCATCATATATAGGGTTCCCTAGTAAATTAAGGGTTAATATTTTTACAGAGTAATTTATGTTTTAAAAGAAGACTAAAATAACATGTAAATACATATCGAAAATTGTTTCATTAGGGTGCTATAGCCGCGAGAATTAGACCCATTGAAGATGGTTTCTTTAAAAATTGTTAAAACATTTAATGACTAGGTAATGAAATCTTGGTATTTTGGTAAGTTTTATACGCTTAATCAAATCCTGAACTCAGAAATATCAGTACTTAATCAGGGGTATCCCGAATGGGAGAGGGAGAGGGAGAGGGAAAGGTCGTCATAACTTTTTTCTGCGTACATTTTTTAAATTTACGGTTTAATTCGTCAGGATATCTTTTTCGAGAAAAATTGATTTGAACATTTTCTTACGTTAAAGAGTTTAAAATGAGATAGAACAATTTAAACGTATTTTGTGTTCAGTAGTAATAGGTAAATCACTTCGTTTCTACTTTCAAATGGATTTTTCTCGAAAATCGTGCATTATAGCAAATTACCTATTTTCTAGAAAATCTCAAGTTTTTAAAATTTGAAATTATAAATTGAAAAAATATGTGAAGGAAGAAGTTAGGGTCATTTTTTCCTCTCTTCCTTCCATTCTTGTATATTGATATTTTTGAGTTTAGGATTTAGGATTCGACTTAGTGTATAAAATTTAATAACCTAGCCATTAAACGTTTCGAAAATATTTAGCAAAACCATCTTCAGAGGTGCTTATACTAGGGGCTATAGCTACCTTAACGGATCAATTTTCGATATATGTTTACATAACATTTTAGTCCTTTTATATGGCGTAGATTATTACTCTGTGCAAATATTAATCTATAATTTCGGGACACCCAGAATACATATGAATGGAAAATCAGTAATACAAATTGCCAAAAATTAAGATGATTAGTATAATGAAACTTCGTGTCCCTATAAATTCCCGATAACGATACGACGCTTGATATTTTTGGATTAACCACCTTTTTTTCCCATAGTGTATAATTTAAGTGCTTATTCTGTAGCGAAGTAATAATAAATTAATAAGACACGTTTACTCAATTTAGGTTAATGAAAACGTAGTCCCTAGCATAAGCTTAATGTGTAATTAAAGAGAATAACTTTCCGATATAAATTTGAATTGCGTGCTTAAAACATTTACTGTTGAACGATAAAGAAGACTAAATCGTGTAATTCTAGAAATTCCCACTGAAACTAGAAAGATTTAAGTTCGAGTTACAACGACCAGTAATCTTGTCCTGTATTTAGATGGTTTTATTAAAAAGCTTGGCATTAACATTTCCACCGACAATTAATAGCTCACCCGAAATATTTTCTTGATAAACCTAAAAATTGTAACATAAACAGTTGATCCGTTGGATGTTTACCCATGCGTCACCATTCTTATTCACACGAATCAAATCAAAATTTCGTAGATTAAATTGTCAAAAAAGTGACATTGATAATGGGCGTAGATATAAATATAAATAATTTGTAAATTAAATTACTATTAATTAAGAACAGTATTTACTAGCAACAAAAAATAACAAAAGTATCTTCCTAAAACGACTGATTTGAAGATTAAAGGGTACAAGACTTTATGAAAACACCAATAGGAACAATATAGAAACACAATAACAATAACCTCCAAACAAATTATTGGCGTTTGAGGCTTTCAGTGAAAAGCCTGCCTATGTTGAGGTCTTTGTCTAGTTAGTTTGTATTGACACAAATTAACCTAATATAGATGCGAAAGAAAACCGAAACACGCGTATTGTTTGTTGTACCCTTGAGAAAGAGTTCATAGACAATCCGCATCAATGTTCGAGTTATTATATGTCTAGGTAAAAATAATCTGCACCAATATGTTATCGAGGCATATTACCTAACAGTAAAGTAATATATTGCTGGTATTATATCAATTTCTAGGAAATTAGAGAAAAAAATAAAACATTCAAAATATTAAAAATTCATTTATTTAACAAAACTTAACTGAAAATGTGACAAAATGTTTAATTTTTTGTTGGTTCTATCGGATTTTTTTAGGCTAATCTCCGGGAACTCGTAAAACGACATATATTACTCGATTTTTTCAACGTCTTAATTTTTGTCTCTTTTTTTTTTACTCTTATCCCTTACTTTCTACAGAAGTATTAAAGAGGATTTATCTATATAACCAAAGACCAAGAACAGAATATATTGCATGGTCATTTACAAAGAATCACTATTTTTTTATCAATTATACCCCCGTTTCAAATCCTTTCCATCAGCAGATTTTGCTGAAACAAAATACGAACCGTTCTCTTATGGACCACTCCATGTGTACCAAATTTAAACTCGATAGCTCAATTCCTTCAAAAGTTATCGCGTAAACTAACAGACCGACAGAATTTTTTTTTACATGTTTTGAGTCATTTTAAGCCGGTTTAGCAAAAAAAAAATTGAAAATTCTTATGCCGATACGATACTTCTCCACCTCTTATAAATGTGGAAATAATAAAATAAAACAATCAATTTTTATTTAAAATAACTTATTAATATTACTATGGCAAATATAATATATCTAACGGCCGGTTGCAGAAAGCTCAATTAAAGTTTAGAATAAAATGGTAGGAAAGTCACACAAAATTCGATTCAAACAATCTATATATTTATAACAGTAATCCAGATTTTTCAGCAAGTTCGTGAGAAAGTTGTATTGCATGATTTTTTTTAAATGATCGTCTGGCTTTTCAACACTATTTTTTGTATTGTTTTATTGCATATTTTTTCTATAAAAGTAATGTTTTTCTTCAATAACATTCCTGGACGATGTATGAATACGCACCATATTCTTGTAATTCTAGTGGAAACTCACCGCGCCATCTAACGGAAAAGGCAGAACAAGGTCTTCCGGGCCAGCTAGTGATATCTGAGAATGTCTACATTCCACCTAGTTATCATACTCTTTATCTAGATAGTTCTCTCTTAAGGCTATTCAAACTTATCTGAAAAAGGTCGGTAAAGTGACGGTTGTAATTTCTTAAGATTTGATCCATGAATGAAGGGAACCCATAATTTGTCCGGTGTAGAGTTTTAAAAAGGAGTTGTTGATGCCTCTCGTCCTTGTGTTCTGAGAAACAAATATACCATACCCAAAATGTTCAAACATTACAATTGGTTTATTCTATTAGATTGATTGAAGTTTTCTTTTGGGAGCTTGAAAGTAATCTCTGTATCATGCATTTAAGCCAGGCACAATTTAGAAAACTATTTTCATAAGCAAGGAGCAGCTCCTCCTTCATCCATATTGTCACTATACATAAGTCAGAGTAAAGGCTTCCTTTATTTGGGCATGTGGGAATTGAGGGAAACTCGAATAGTAAGTAACTGTAAGTTTTTTAATGTTGCCTTAACCAACTTTTTTGTTTTTTAATTCAAGCAATGTATTAGTATCTTAATTTGTGGTTTGGTGTGTTCATTGATTAAAAGAATAGCGTTTACCCAGATAATATTCTATATAAAGAAAATAATTTGTAAATCGTGGCATAGTATCTCAACTATAATAACTATACAACGAGCACAATAAATATCTTTTAAATTACACATTTATTTGAAGTTGCTAGAGAATCTCACGTTTTTTTTTGCCTGTAAATTAAATGATATAGTATAACTGCTATCTAAATACTATTGCATAGCCCCCCATATTTATTTTCCCGTTTCCGTGTTTAAATATAAAATCGTAATCGTAACTTGAAATGTATTCTAAGGCTTTTAGAGCGTTGTTCTGAGCATAATATAGTTTTATGATATAAAAGAGATGCTCCTTTACAGTCAGTTACAAAACTGTTATATTCATTTTCGTTTATTTAAGGGGTGTAAATTTTAAATAACATGTTGTTAATGTTGGGAATATGTTTCCAATATCTTAGTTTTTAGGCAAGATGGATATGGATTCAGCTAGACACAAATAAGCCAAAATTACCTGTTAATAACTTGACTCGCAAAAATAAAAGACAATTGCTTATACATCTAAAATGCAAATATACGAATAACAATATTGTTATTATTTCTATCTTTTTTAAGTATTAGACAATTATTTTGCGCTTCTTAATTTGCTTTTTGAAAGCAAGCTCTGGATTTTCTCTTGTAATAGACCAATAGTAGTCGGCCAACATCTCACAGCTCCATTTCCCTCGATAACTCTTTTCCATATTCAAAATGTCCTGGTAAAACCTCTCACCCTGTTCATCACTTACTTCATCACAATTTTCCGGAAAGTAATCTAGTTTTGGGTCCAGGAAATGACAGTGATATATTACACCCTAGGTTTTGATAGCAAGACAGAAGTTACGCAACAAGATTTCTGATGTTCTCTATTTTTGTTCCCCAAAAAATGTATTGCAACCATTTTAAAGGCATTCTAAGCATCTTTTTAATTGCCTTGAAGGATGTAATCAAATTCCGCTCTCCGAAAAGTTTCCTTACTTGGTACCTACAAAAATTCTTTTCAATAGTGTATTGCGAACCTTTTTTGTTGATAATGTCATTATTAACAGGAGGCGTCAAACAAAAATCATGCTAACATGCCATTGAATGCCCTTTCCACTTACTCAACTTCGAAGATTGTTCTCACAATTATTGTTAAGGTGCCGTAGTAGTAGTAGTAGGGGTAGTAGTAGTAGTAAGATGGGTGGGACAAGTCCAGCAACTAGGCCTAAAAGGCCCTTTTGGCTAACCCTGGTCCCATCCAACTTCTCCACAAAGGCGGGCTCGTCGTTCTAATGAAGGAGAGCGTCTTTTGCCCATCTTTTATCCTGGTTTGTAATTTTGCAGCCAAACTGCAAATGTTAGATTTTCCTTGCAAAATGGTTTATAGTTAATTACTATATAATTATAGTACAGTTCACCACATAATATACAACAAAAATGATCCAGTTTATTTAAACAGACACGCGACATTGCTTCAAAACTTACTAGTTTCTGAAGAATGAACAGCTTTCAGTCAACCAACGGTTTAAAATAGGACTAATTAAAAATGTACTATTTTATTTCTTCTTATTTCATCCTCCCACAAAATATACTTGATATAATAAATTGATGTATATTTCATTTTATAATGGAATTCCCGAAATTTTAGGTTATTTTGTACCTGTAAAACCGAATCCAAGTGAGACTTTTACCTGACATGTTGTTAATTTATAAATAACAATAAATAAAATTCAGCTATTTTGGTCTCCCATACATTGTTGCTGTTGGCCAGAGAGCTCAAATACAGCTGATCCATTCTCACACTTCTGTTATCTCGGCGATCTAAGACGATTTTATTTTCCGATTTTAAGAATGAAAATATGCCTAAAAACATATTTCTCCATTTTTGCATGTCTTATTGATGTATATTGCGAATTTCTTCTTTTGGTTGTTGCACATGACTTAATTTTGTTTAGAATAGTTTTCGCTCCTATCCTTTTTGAGGTAATTTGGTTTGTAAATGTTTTGCCTATGATGACTATGTCGTTAGCAAACCTAGGATGGCTCAGGAATCGTCTATCGCTTTGGTATTCCTTTTCCAATCCAATTAAAACATTGCTGATTGCATTCTAAAAAATGATTAAAAATGTCATGAGCAGATGATTTTATTTAGTGGTATTTTAAAAACCAAATATTTACACAAAATTAGAAAATCTATAAAAAATTTGGAATTAACTAATATTTGAAAATTTAACTGGGTGTTTAGCTAAGGATAATTTTAAAATGTTAAACAAAAAAATAAATATAACTGTTTTTATCATTTTTTTCAATTTAAGATTAATAGTTTCTAGTTGTTATTTGCGAGATAGATTCTAAGATATTAGCCCAACTAACTGAATTGAGCCCTTACTCTCGGTGATCTGCTAATCACGTACGATTCAAGCCATTTAAAAATCACCCCATGCACGCCCAGCCTAGCACCTCCCTTTGAGAATAAGAACTGCATGATTTATCTTGTCAAAGGCCTTGGAAAAATCAGAGTAAATGGCATGCACGTGACAGCCACCCTCCAAAGACTCCGACAGGAAATCTATGATTAAAAGAAGGTTTAATTCATTTAAACGATGTGGAAGGAATCCAGATCATTTGTTTAAAAACTGGCCATGCAGAGAAGATAATAAGCAGTCACACACAAAGTCAAACATTTTTTGAATAGTACTAGGTATGCTTATAGATTTACAGTTAGTGACCTGCGTTGCATCACCAGACTCTAAAATTGGGGTAGTAGAATGAATATTCTAATATATTTTAAACTCTCCCCATTTATTTTTTTTTGTGAAAATGGCATCTCAAAATCGTTAGTTATTTTGGATCTTTGGGAATTCTTTACCAGCCAAACGGTTAAACCAAACGGATCTAATTAATATATAAAAAATCTCTTATATTTTTTCTATTCTAAACTACCTACCACCTGGAGTATAACCAAATAAAGACTATTCAAAAAGAGCACCGACAGAATATCATTTGTTCAATTTACTATGAAAATAAAGGATTTCACTTATTTTTCTTATGTAATCTTTTTAAACAAAACAACACTATTCCTGATTTAAAGGTTTTACGCTTAAAAAATATTTTTAGGTATAATTTGACTTTTGGCGCTTACCATGTTTTATCAAAAATTTATAGATATGTAATAAAGCAAAATATTAACTCTTTTTATATATTCGCTGTAGGTTGATCTTGACACTACCTTAAATACTTCTTGAAACATTTTATAGAGTATATAAAAGCATCATATATAGGGTTCCCTAGTAAATTAAGGGTTAATATTTTTACAGAGAAATTTATGTTTTAAAAGAAGACTAAAATAAAATGTAAATACATATCAAAAATTGTGTCATTAGGGTACTATAGCCGCGAGAATTAGACCCATTGAAGATGGTTTCTTTAAATATTGTTAAAACATTTAATGACTAGGTAATGAAATTTTGGTATTTTGGTAAGTTTTATACGCTTAGTCAAATCCTGAACTCAGAAATATCAGTACTTAATCAGGGGTATCCCGAATGGGAGAGGGAGAGGGAGAGGGAAAAGTCGTCATAACTTTTTCTGCGTACATTTTTTAAATTTACGGTTTAATTCGTCAGGATATCTTTTTCGAGAAAAATTGATTTGAAAATTTTCTTACGTTAGAGTTTAAAAGAAGATAGAACAATTTAAACGTATTTTGTGTTCAGTAGTAATAGGTAAATCACTTCGTTTCTACTTTCAAATGGATTTTTCTCGAAAACCGTGCATAATAGCAAATTAAACCAAGCGTACCTCTTTTCTAGAAAATCTCAAGTTTTTAAAATTTGAAATTATAAATTGAAAAAATATATGAAGGAAGAAGTTAGGGTCATTTTTTCCTCTCTTCCTTCCATTCTTCAGTATTGATATTTTTGAGTTTAGGATTTAGGATTCGACTTAGTGTATAAAATTTAATAACCTAGCCATTGAACGTTTCGAAAATATTTAGCAAAACCATCTTCACAGGTGCTTATACTCGGAGCTATAGCTACCTTAACGGATCAATTTTCGATATATGTTTACATAACATTTTAGTCCTTTTATATGGCGTAGATTACTCTGTGCAAATATTAATCTATAATTTCGGGACACCCAGAATACATATGAATGGGAAATCAGTAATACAAATTGCCAAAAATTAAGATGATTAGTATAATGAAACTTCGTGTCCCTATAAATTCCCGATAACGATACGACGCCGACGCTCGATATTTTTAGATTATCCACCTCTTTTTCCCATAGTGTATAATTTAAGTGCTTATTCTGTAGCGAAGTAATAATAAATTAATAAGACACGTTTACTCAATTTAGGTTAATGAAAACGTAGTCCCTAGCATAAGCTTAATGTGTAATTAAAGAGAATAACTTTCCGCTATAAATTTGAATTGCGTGCTTAAAACATTTACTATTGAACGATAAAGAAGACTAAATCGTGTAATTCTAGAAATTCCCACTGAAACTAGAAAGATTTAAGTTCGAGTTACAACGACCAGTAATCTTGTCCTGTATTTAGATGGTTTTATTAAAAAGCTTGGCATTAACATTTCCACCGACAATTAATAGCTCACCCAAAATATTTTCTTGATAAACCTAAAAATTGTAACATAAACAGTTGATCCGTTGGATGTTTACCCATGCGTCACCATTCTTATTCACACGAATCAAATCAAAATTTCGTAGATTAAATTGTCAAAAAAGTGACATTGATAATGGGCGTAGATATAAATATAAATAATTTGTAAATTAAATTACTATTAATTAAGAACAGTATTTACTAGCAACAAAAAATAACAAAAGTATCTTCCTAAAACGACTGATTTGAAGATTAAAGGGCACAAGACTTTATGAAAACACCAATAGGAACAATATAGAAAAACAATAACAATAACCTCCAAACAAATTGTTGGCGTTTGAGGCTTTCAGTGAAAAGCCTACCTATGTAGATGTCTTTGTCTAGAAGTTTGTATTGACACAAATTAACCTAATATAGATGCGAAAGAATACCGAAACACGCGTATTGTTTGTTGTACCCTTGAGAAAGAGTTCATAGACAATCCGCATCAATGTTCGAGTTATTATATGTCTAGGTAAAAATAATCTGCACCAATATGTTATCGAGGCATATTACCTAACAGTAAAGTAATATATTGCTGGTATTATAGCAATTCCTAGGAAATTAGAGAAAAAAATAAAACATTCAAAATATTAAAAATTCATTTATTTAACAAAACTTAACTGAAAATGTGACAAAATGTTTAATTTTTTTGTTGGTTCTATCGGATTTTTTTAGGCTAATCTCCGGGAACTCGTAAAACGACATATATTACTCGATTTTTTCAACGTCTTAATTTTTGTCTCTTTTTTTTTACTCTAATCCCTTACTTTCTACAGAAGTATCAAAGAGGATTTATTATCAAAATCTATATAACCAAAGACCAAGAACAGAATATATTGCATGGTCATTTACAAAGAATCACTATTTTTTATCAATTATACCCCCGTTTCAAATCCTTTCCTTCAGCAGATTTTGCTCAAACACAATACGAACCGTTCTCTTATGGACCACTCCATGTGTACCAAATTTAAACTCGGTAGCTCAATTCCTTCAAAAGTTATCGCGTAAACTAACAGACCGACAGAAAATTTTTTTTACATGTTTTGAGTCATTTTAAGACGATTTAGCAAAAAAAAAAAATTGAAAATTCTTATGCCGATACGATACTTCTCCACCTCTTATAAATGTGGAAATAATAAAATAAAACAATCAATTTTTATTTAAAATAACTTATTAATATTACTATGGCAAATATAATATATCTAACGGCCGGTTGCAGAAAGCTCAATTAAAGTTTAGAATGTTCAACGGAATGTCAAATTTGTCAGAGAGTTCCTAGATTTCTGTAAGCAACTTATCAAATCCGAAAGCTCGGTTAAATATTCTAAACAACAATTAAATTTTGTGCAATTGGGGGTAAGACTTACTAATCATTTTTTCTTTAGCTTAAGTGATCCATTTTTATGTAAAATAACTTATTCCTATTACAGGAATTTGATATAGGTAATACTTGCTAATAATTTTTTCCTTTACCTTAAGTAATCCCCTGGGAACATAAAAAGTGATTTTCCTTCTCCGGTTTTTGATGAACATTATAAATAAACACATTTGTAACCCATTTTAAATAAGAAAAAACACAATAACAACACTTAAAAGCTACTATAATAACAGTCATGCAAAAGAAATTCAAAAGTTCAAAAAATTCCTATACCCGTATTCAAAGCAGAAACATACAACTACACGCTATTTCGTTCAAACTACAGATTACAGAACATGTTTGAGCACGTACTAAACAACTCAGTAGGCGTGTCGATAATGACGATCGATTCCCGATCCGCTCGCTTGCTTTCGCACCTGTATTAGGATTAGGTTAATTTGTGGTATTGGTAATTTAATCTTTTAACATATTTCTTGAATGTATTCATACTTGCAAGGCAATATTTAATTTTTCGTTCTTTTGTTTTTATTATTGATTTATGGAATACCAACCCATAAGAGAAACACGATGTTTAAAAAGCAAGTATTTGATATTTTCATAGATCTGTAACAAGGTTATAGATCAATAATTTATAATGTTTAAAATTATTTATTTATTTTATTTATTTATTTGAGACATAGCGGGCAAACCTATCACATTACTAAAATTTACTAAGATATGATAAGTAAAATCAAAAGTACTCTGTAGGTTTTTCGTAAATTATAATTTACAATGTTATCAAATATAATTTTATTGTTAGTACAAATTTAATTAAACATCTTACCTCACCAATTCAGCGAACGACAGCAGACTGCAACAACGATGGTAACTTCTTCTCGAATGTATTTATTTTAACTAGCAGGTGGTTTATTTAAATAAAAGATTTGGTTTTTAAAAACACTTAAATATCTATTAACAATAATTAAAATGATGTGAATTACTGTACAAAAATAACACTTAAAATTAATAGCAAAAAAAGTATTTAAATCTAGAAAATGACGGAATATACTTAAAATTTCTAAACTTAGTGCAAAAGAAAAGAAAAAAAAATCTTTAAATGAACCAAAAGTTTAACTAAAATATGTAAAAGTTACTCCCCAAATAAATCATAGAATGAAAATAAAATATCTTTGATAAACCCTCAACTTTCAGTTTCACCCAGTGTATATGTAAAGCCTCCTAAACCACCACAAAAGAAGAATTTGAAATCAACTGTAACAAACAGAACTTTGACACAGACTAACACTTGTTTTAGAAATCAGAGAATAGGTCGACACCTAATTTGACAAGAACTGCCTCTGGTTGGCTGAAATGCAATGCGTCGTCATAGACGTACCCTAAATCCTTAATTACCAAATACTTCATTCAACTAGGTGTCGCCTAGAGTTCTACTTTATGTAGGAAATTGAACTATAATTACATTTCCATCTAAATAAGATAGCATTACCTTTTATATAAATGTCTAAAACCCTTTCAGCCAATCTTTTCTGAAGGGAAACAATGTTTTCCAAAAAAAAACATGGAATTTTTGAAACGCCTTCTATTATAAAATATTCTATTGTATTTTTAAAATAGTAAATTGACTATTTACTATAATTGAATCGAACCAAATGAAATGTTTTAATTATTATTAGCCTTAACTTAAATAAATGCTCTCTACGCCACAGGCCCATATGGGAGCATAAGCCCTCGAAAGGGAGGCATAGACGATAACAACTTGAGAAGGTTTATTCATACGTAAATATGTCTACAGAATCTAGAAGATATCGTTAGACATAAACGATATTTATTATTTTGTTTAGCTTTTAAAACTCTCGAAACTAATATTAGATAAATCCACTTATAACTTCTTTGAAATAATCGAGTCTGTTTAATTGAATTACGTTTAGAATATATAAATATATATATATTCTGTTCCATTGCTACAGTCTAATGCGTTACAGATCGATGATGCATGGATAAATATCCAGCGGCCCAAATGTAATAAAGTTGTGTTGTAAACCATTATATTATTTGTCTTAGTTATAAATGACTCGTAATACAAAACTTGTCTATTCTACTTTATTTTGGAATCTAGATACAGATTGTAACAAAAGTCTTATTTTTTATTTATGTAATATTTAAGTTCCATGACATCCTCTTAATACGTTTTTTTTAAATCTGTTAAGCTGTACAAAGCTGTTAAAAAAAAACGGGTCTAGAAATTATTTGCAACTGTCGTGTTTTAGGAAATACAGGTTAGGAACTAGATCTGTTTAGGAAAAACGATTCCAAACGAGTTTTGAAGTGACATTTAAGATGGCCGCCATGATAACTTAACCATTACGGATAGTACTGCTAGGCCTAGTTCGAGGTCAAAAAATCAATATTTTAATAATTATAGGTATTTGCTTCATTTAATCAATGACTTGTTTCAAGAGTTGAATCCTGGTCATTTCTAGCAGTGAATGGGCTGTTTAGACTTACAAAAAAATGAAATGTAGGCCAATAGTAAACACGGTAAAAGTTTGTGGTATTTTTAGTGATAAATATTCGAAACAAAATCCCATAACAAGATCTACTGTTATCAACAATTTGAGCAAATTCGCAGTAGCAGGGCATGTGAAGAATGCCTCACCGTCTGGCCGTCCCAGAACATCTACTTGCGTAGATAGGACTTTAGATATCTTAGTTTATAAAACTTATATAAAATATTTCAAACAATACCGCAGAAAAAATAAGAACAAAGACAACAATAAAACACGCAGAAAATTTTGACGAAAAAACAAAAAATTATATTAAATTTTTAAATTGCATTCTACACTTCGATAGAAAGCTAAATCTTTGAGAGGTCTTTACTCCACGAGATCTGAACACTGAATGAGCTCGGATTTTTATTTTTTTTTTGTGTCGATGGGGAATGCATTTGCGCACGAATTCCCTTCCGGAAGAAGGGAAGACAGTGTGGGACTCGTTGCTCTGACAGGTTTCCACCTGTCGGAGTCAACAATACCCACTAAACCCCAACGGGTCCCCATCAGATGGACCATCATTGGGCTAGCCAAGGATCCTTCGATGGGGTTGATGCCGTCCTTTCGGGAGAAACTCCTATGAAGGACATGGTTTTCGCTATCGTAGGGGGGGGGGTCCTCACTTGGCAGGATGTTTTTGCCACCTCTCGTTACTTGTAGTCATCTGAAATAAAAGAAATTATTAATAATGAAAGTGTCGTCTTACCAGGTGGGATATTTCTCTGTTATCCTCCTTTCTTCTGTCCGGATTGCCGCTGCCTTCGTCCTACTGTCCCGTGGTCCAGTCTGCCGCTGCCAGTGTCCCTCCGTCAGTGTACCTGGTGGTCTTCGTGTCTTTGGTTCTCTTCTATGCCCTCAGCGACACTGCTGTTCCGTGATCCGGCAGTGTTGAGACTGAGGTGGGGTGTTCTTTTACCTCAGGTTCAACTGCAGCTCACGCCGGAGCCAGTTGAGGTACCTGGGATCCTCTTCTTTTACCTCAGGTTCAGCTGCAACTCACGCCGGAGCCAGCTGAGGTACCTGGGAATACTCTTCTTGGAATTTGTGGCCTCCTGTTGATACTCTTGGGGTTTCGGTGAGCAAGATCTAGTTCTTGAGGAGCACGGAGACTCAGAAATTTCGATTTGCCCACTTCCATCCTAGAGTATATTAGCGCAGGAGCCCGTGTCCAGGTCTCCTGTGCCTTGTCCAATTGTTGCGTCTCGGAGCTAGCGGATCATAATCTACCAGGTCCCGTAAGTTTTCGTTGAGTTGGCTCCTAGCTACTGTTTGGATCAGTAGCAGTTTGGTCCTCAATCCCATTTCACTTTTTCGACAGAGCAGTGGATAGAGTTTACCCATTGCTTGTCTAGTTTTTCTCCTCGCTGCGTTGATATGGTTGTTCCATGTCAAGCTTCTGTCCATGGTCATCCCTAGGTACTTGGCCTCGTTTGTCCAAGGGATCTCGACATCTCCAATTCGGATTCCAGCTGTTGGGACCAGTCTCCTTCGTTGGAATAGGATTGCTTGGGACTTCTGGGGGTTGATTTTAACCTTCCATTTGACACACCAGTCATGAAGGTTATCAATGTCCTCTTGCAGTCGTCTGCCCATTATCCGGGTGCTTCTGCTTTGGTGTAGGATGGCTGTGTCGTCCGCATAGAGTGCTGTTAAGCCCTCTTCACCGATTGGGATATCGTGAGAGAAGATGGAGTATAGAATGGGTCCCAGCACTGACCCTTGTGGTACTCCAGCTATTAGTCCTCTTGGAGCTGAATGAGAGTCATTCACCTTGACTGTGAATGATCTGTCATTTAGGTAGCTTCTGATAAGCTTTATATTTCTTCTCTCGTATCCAGCCACCGACATTTTGTGGATCAGGCCTTGGTGCCACATTCTGTCGAAAGCTCTTTCGATGTCCAGGAAAACTGCTCCTGTGGCCTCTTTATTGTTGAATCCTTTGGTGATATATTCTGTGGTTCTGAGTACCTGCTGCTCAGATGAGTGCCCTGCCCTGAAGCCGAATTGTTCATCTGGGATGGCATCTAGTTCTTGGGATTCATCTTTTAGTCTTCTGGCTATAGCTCTTTCAGCTACTTTGCTTAAAGCAGGGAGTAGGCTGATGGGCCTGTAGTTGTGTGGTACTGTCCTGTCTTTTCCTGGTTTTTCAATGACGATGACTTCTGCCTTTTTCCATGTGCTGGGGAAGTGACATGTTCTTATGATGGAGTTTATGATGTTGGCCATCGCACTGTATCCTTTCCTGGGGAAGTTTTTCAGCATTTTGTTGGTGATGCCGTCGGCTCAAGGGGCTTTCTTGACCTTCAGTTTCCTGATGATGTCTCGAACTTCCCCGGGTGAGACAGGATGTGGATTTTGTTGGGGTAAAATCCAGGCATCCAGGTCTCTAACTGAGTCGTGGACCTCTTCGGTGAGTTCTTCGTCCTCCTCTGGATGTTGGTTAAGCTGACCTTGTTGGACTATGGCATCCGCTAAGGCCTCAGCTTTGTCCTCGTCGGTGTAGATTGGGCCATTTACACCTTGCATCTGCCAGGCTGTTTGGTGATACGTGTCTAGGGATCTCAGTTTTTCCTGCCACTTGTTGTTTCGGTGCTCTTGTAACCGATTTCTCAAGTTTTGAGAGTGTCGGTTTAGAGCAATCCTGTCCTCGTCCTCGTGGGATCTAGCATAGATCCTGCGGAGACGTCTGTTGGTCCTAATCTCGTCTCTGAGATTTTCAGGAAGCTCCTCGGTTTGTCGATGCCTGCTTATGTCTTCCACTACTGTGTTTTCGTGGAAGGCATTCAGGATGGCTGTCTCTAGACATCTTACGGCCTCATCTAGTCCCTGAGGAGCGCGGATCTCAGGGATTTCGATTGCGGCTTTCAGATGTCTTTGATAGGCCTTCCAGTCGGTCGTCTTCTTGGTGTTGTGATTTACTCTGTTGAGGTTTACTCCTAGTTGCGGGAGTACCGGGTTGTGGTCGGATGTACCCTCGTTCAGAGTGTTGATGTCTAGCTCTTCCCTGATGTTTTTCAGGAGCGCAATGTCCAACACGTTTGGTCTCCCGTTTCCACGGGGGAGGTATGTTGGTTGTTCTGGTCCTATTCTGGCGAGTCTGTGGTCCTCGCATAGTCTGGTTAGTTTGCGACCATTTGGGTTGGTATGGGTGCAATGCCATTCTTCGGATTTGCAATTGAAGTCGCCAATGATGATTTTGGCTCTTCGTCCTCTTGCTAAGTGTTCGATGTCCTCATCCAACAGCTTCTGTGTTGGGGAGCGATACGCAGAGGTGATTTTAATCGGGCCTCTACGAGTGTTGACCTCTATGGAGATGGCGTCTAGCTCCACATCCTCAACCCCCAGGAAGGAATGTGGAACGCCTCTTCTGACCAGGATTGCGATTCCTCTCGTGGCTTGGCGTCCGGGAGGGTCGTATCTGTAGATGTGATATCCTGGGAAGGTCATCCTTATTTCTGCTTTTAGTTTAGTCTCCTTTATTGCTAGAACGTCTGGGCGATGTTCTTCCAGGAGTTCTAGGACGTCTGTTTTCCTGGCCCTTAGACCGCAGGTGTTCCAGAAAATGAGTCTTAGGCTTTCATTTTGGTGTACTGGCATTGCTTATTTGAGTCTGCGAAGCTGTTCCTCCACAGCTTTTGTTATTGTGGGAATTATGGTTTCCACAATAGAGGGCATCATTCCGGTGACGGCTTGCAGGATTGCAGCCTGGAGATCAAGAGGAGGGGAGCTCTCCTTCTTTTCCTTTGGGGGAGTAGTAGTAGTTTTGGCCTCTTCCGTATAGGTGGCTTTAGTTGCAGGTTTCGTGGCTGCAGGCTTCACTGTGTTTTTGAAGTTGGCCCATGGGACTATAGGTGCCTTTTTAGAAGCGGGATATTTCGGGCAGCCCTTGTAACTGGCCGGATGTCCTTTTTGATTGCAGTTGGCACAAACTGCATTTTTGGAGCCATCTTCCTCCTTTTCCGGGAGCCGGCATGCGTCCGCTCTGTGTGGTCCTGCGCATTTAACGCACTTGTCTGGGTAGGTACATAGCGATTGAGTATGTCCGAAACGCTGGCACTTGAAACACTGTTTTACAGAGCCGTCTTTTCTCTTATTTTCCACTTTGACCACCCGGTCAAAGAGGGTGCTTATTTTCATTATTTGGTTGTTTGTGGTTTTAACCAGGAATAATGGCATGGGTTTCTTTGTAATCCTTGAGGTCATTCGGACCACGCTAGCATCAGTAATGCCGAGTTCGTTTAGTTCTTGAACTATGTCTTCTACCGGGGTGTTTGTGTGTAAGCTGCGGATTACCGCGTGTGTCCTTTTTTCCTCCGGGAGCTGATAGGTGTGGTATGGGCGATTGGCCTCTTTAAGGTGTAGGGTCAGGGCCCTATGGTTGTTGGCTGTTTTTGGGAAAATTTTGAGCCTCGAGCCGGAGGCCTTTGCTTTATTGAAGCCTATGTTTGCTCCTTTGATGTTGCGCCGGACCTCTGTCCAGGTCCCGTCGTCCTCAATAACTACGGGGGGAATTTTCGGGGTAGTTTCTTGGGACACTACACTTTTGGCGGCTTCGGTTGTTTCCATAGGTACACTGTTTTCACTGTTTATATTTGTGGGGTTTTCATTTTTGGGGATATCACTGTCCTCACTGTTCTCACCACTGGGGGGGGATTTAACCCTTTTTCTTTTAATTTTGGTTTCGGCAGATGTGATTGGTTGTTCGCTCTGCGGGGAGTGCCGAGTCGTCTTCCCTTCTTGTTGTGTAACAAAAAGGTTTTCTAATCTATCGAGCCTGTCTGTAAGGCTTCGATTTTCCTCTCTTAGGGTTTTTAAGTTTTCACTCAGGCGGAAGTTTTCCTCCTTTAGCCTTAGGATTTTCTCGGATTTTGCTTCCGAGGAAACTTTGCTCACTTTTGAAGATTTGCTTGGCTTCATTTTGTTGTGCACTCACTGCACTATTCCTCACAAGATATTTCCAATAAGGAAAATTATCCACTTTAACACTTTAACTGTACGGAGCCGGGTGAACCGAATCGATCCGTACTGCTTCAATGCAAAAAGCGAACTGAGCTCGGAGAGATTCAGGCGGGCTTTTATACTCGACTTGTGCTCGCCGAACCGTGACACTGTGTTAAGATCGGTTTCCACATGTGATGTAGACCGTAACCCGTATCTCTATTCTCTCTCTGAGCTCATTCAGTGTTCAGATCTTGTGGAGTAAAGATCCCTGAAGATGCCTCGTGCAATCGAAGACGAAATGTCGGATAGTAATTCCAATTTGACACAGTCTATTCCCAAGAACCATGATTTTTTAATTGACCAAGCCGTGAAAGCTTCCGTTCTATGTTTGATATATGCAATATCTAAAATATAAATAATAAACTTACATAGAGAGTAATATAGAAACAATAACATAATAAATAATAATAATTACGGGAATCTTCGTTTAAATTACAAGACAAACATAGAATAAAATGGTAGGTAAGTCACACAAAATTCGATTCAAACAATCTATATATTTAAAACAGTAATCCAGATTTTTCAGCAAGTTCGTGAGAAAGTTGTACTGCATGATTTTTTTTAAATGATCGTCTGGCTTTTCAACACTATTTTTTCTATTATTTTATTGCATATTTTTTCTATAAAAGTAATGTTTTTCTTCAATAACATCCCTGGACGATGTGATGAATACGCACCATATTCTTATAATTCTAGTGGAAACTCACCGCGCCATCTAACGGAAAAGGCAGAACAAGGTCTTCCGGGCCAGCTAGTGATACCTGATAATGACTACATTCCACCTAGTTATCACATTCTTTATCTAGATAGTTCTCTCTTAAGGCTATTCAAACTTATCTGAAAAAGGTCGGTAAAGTGACGGTTGTAATTTCTTAAGATTTGATCCATGAATGAAGGGAACCCATAATTTGTCCGGTGTAGAGTTTTAAAAAGGAGTTGTTGATGCCTCTTGTCCTTGTGTTCTGAGAAACAAATATACCATACCCAAAATGTTCAAACATTGCAATTGGTTTATTCCATTAGATTGATTTTTTGATTTAATCTCTATATCATGCATTTAAGCCAGGCACAATTTAGAAAACTATTTTCATATGCAAGGAGCAGCTCCTCCTTCATCCATTTTGTCACTATACATAAGTCAGAGTAAAGGCTTCCTTTATTTGGGCATGTGGGAATTGAGGGAAACTCGAATAGTAAGTAACTGTAAGTTTTTTAATGTTGCCTTAACCAACTTTTTTATTTTTTAATTCAAGCAATGTATTAGTATCTTAATTTGTGGTTTGGTGTGTTCATTGATTAAAAGAATAGCGTTTACCCAGATAATATTCTATATAAAGAAAATAATTTGTAAATCGTGGCATAGTATCTCAATTATAATAACTATACAACGAGCACAATAAATATCTTTTAAATTACACATTTATTTGAAGTTGCTAGAAAATCTCACGTTTTTTTTTGCCTGTAAATTAAATGATATAGTATAACTGCTATCTAAAACTATTGCATAGCCCCCCATATTTATTCTCCCGTTTCCGTGTTTAAATATAAAATCGCAATCGTAAATTGAAATGTATTCTAAGGCTTTTAGAGCGTTGTTCTGAGCATAATATAGTTTTATGATATAAAAGAGATGCTCTTTTACAGTCGGTTATAAAACTGTTATATTCATTTTCGTTTATCTAAGGGGTGTAAATTTTAAATAACATTTTTAAAGTGCCGATCTTCAGCTATTGTCCACTGTAGGACTTAAACCTCCTTAAGTATTTTTCAAGTTTCTCGATGTCGTGCTGAAGCCGCTACAGTAATGTGAAATACTCACATCCATCGTTTTTCTTTGTCGATAACAAATTTGCACCGTTCTATTTGAGTTTTGCAATCTTACATAAGACATCTTATAATTTGCTTTTATTTCTCATTTCGGTGTAGTTTTCAATTCCGTGACTCTTTAGAACATTTATTTTTATATATTAGCTTTTTTGAAAATTCTAGATGTGTCCATTCCTTATATTAATGTTGGGAATATGTTTCCAATATCTTAGTTTTTAGGCAAGATGGATATGGATTCAGCTAGACACAAATAAGCCAAAATTACCTGTTAATAACTTGACTCGCAAAAATAAAAGACAATTGCTTATACATCTAAAATGCAAATATACGAATAACAATATTGTTATTATTTCTATCTTTTTTAAGTATTAGACAATTATTTTGCGCTTCTTAATTTGCTTTTTGAAAGCAAGCTCTGGATTTTCTCTTGTAATAGCCCGGTAGTAGTCGGCCAACATCTCACAGCTCCATTTCCCTCGATAACTCTTTTCCATATTCAAAATGTCCTGGTGAAACCTCTCACCCTGTTCATCACTTACTTCATCATAATTTTCCGGAAAGTAATCTAGTTTTGGGTCCAGGAAATGACAGTGATATGTTACACCCTAAGTTTTGGTAGCAAGACAGAAGTTACCCAACAAAATTTCTGATGTTCTCTGTTTTTGTTCCCCAAAAATTTAATGCAACCATTTTAAAGGCATTCTAAGCATCTTTTTAATTGCCTTGAAGGATGTAATCAAATTCCGCTCTCCGAAAAGTTTCCTTATTTGGTACCTACAAAAATTCTTTTCGATAGTGTATTGCGAACCTTTTTTTGTTGATAATGTCATTTTTAATAGGAGGCGTCAAACAAAAATAATGCTAACACGCCATTGAGTGTCCTTTTCCACTTAGCCAACTTTGAAGATTGTTCGCACAATTATTGTTGAGTTGCCGTAGTAGTAGTAGTAAGATGGGTGGGATAAGCCCAGCAACTAGGCTTAAAAGGCCCTTTTCGGTAACCCTGGTCCCATGCAACTCACTCCACTTCTCTACAAAGGCGGGCCCGTACTTCTAATGAAAGAGAACATCTTTTGCCCAACTTTTATCCTGATCTGTAATTTTGCAGCCAAACTGCAAATGTTAGGTTTTCCTTACAAAAGGCTTTATAGTTAATTACTATATAATTATAGTACATTTTTGCGTGGGGAGTTCACCACATAATATATAACAAAAATGATCCAGCTTATTTAAACACACTCGCGACATTAATTTCTGAAGAATGAACAGTTTTCAATCAACTAACCGTTTAAAATAGAACCCATTAAAAGTGTACGAATTTATTTGTTCTTATTTCATCCTCCTACAAAGTATACTTGATATAATAAATTGATGTATATTTCATTTTGTAATGGAATTCCCGAAATTTTAGGAAGGTCGTAAGTAAGTAAGTTATTATGTACGTTTTATAGTTATTTTGTACCTGTTAAACCGGATGCAAGTGAGACTTTTACCTGACATGTTGTTAATTTATAAATAACAATAAATAAAATTCAGCTATTTTGATCTCCCATACATTGTTGCTGTTGGCCAGAGAGTTCAAATACAGCTGATCCATTCTCACACTTGTGTTATCTCGGCGATCTAAGACGATTTTATTTTCCGATTTTAAGAATGAAAATATGCCCAAAAACATATTTCTCCATTTCTGCATGTCTTACTGATGTATATTGTGAATTCCTTCTTTTGGTTGTCGCACATGACTTGATTTTGTGTAAAATAGTTTTCGCTCCTATCCTTTTTGAGGCAATTTGCTTTGTAAATGTTTTGCGTATGATGACTATGTCGTTAACAAATTTAGGGTGGCTCATGAATCGCTTTGGTATTCCTTTTTCAATCCAATTAAAACATTGCTGATTGCATTCCAAAAATGATTAAAAATCTATCTTAAATTAAAAACCAAATGTTGATACAAACTTAGAGAATCTATAAAACATTTGGAATTAACTAATATTTGAAAATTTATCTGGGTGTTTAGCTAAGGATAATTTTAAAATGTTAAGCAAAAACATTAATATAACTGTTTTTATCATTTTTTTCAATTTAAAATTAATAGTTTCTAATTGTTATTTGCGAGATAGATTCTAAGATATTAGCCCAACTAACTGAACTGAGCCCTTACTCTCGGTGATCTGCTAATCACGTACGATTCAAGCCATTTAAAAAGTACCCCATGTATGCCCAGCCTAGCACCTCCCTTTGAGAATAAGAACTGCATGATTTATCTTGTCAAAGGCCTTGGAAAAATCAGAGTAAATGGCATGCACGTGACAGCCACCCTCCAAAGACTCCGACAGGAAATCTATGATTAAAAGAAGGTTTAATTCATTTAAACGATGTGGAAGGAATCCAGATCATTTGTTCAAAAACTGACCATGCAGAGAAGATAATAAGCAGTCACACACAAAGTCAAACATTATTTGAATAGTACTAAGTATGATTATAGATTTGCAGTTAGTAACCTGCGTTGCAACATCAGACTTTAAAATTGGGGTAGTAGAACGAATATTCTAATATATTTTAAACTCTCCCCATTTATTTTTTTTGTGAAAACGGCATTTCAAAATCGTTAGTTATTTTGGATCTTTTGGAATTCTTTACCAGCCAAACGGTTAAACCAAACGGATAGCATTTTCGTATGATACGCATTTCCGTTTTGAACGGAAGTATCAAATTTTGACATTTCTGGTTAAACTAAGAGTTATTATAGTTAAAATAGGAAAGTGCAAGTTGTATTGTTTCAAGTTCAAGCACATGGCGGATAGAGAATTCTGCAAAGTCGAAAATGACGGTTTTGAAACGCCACGTTCTTGACCTAATAATATATCCCAGTTGAAAATTAAAAGTTAATCAGAGAAACATCCGAATTTTAACAAGATATGACAACGCCTGAAACGTGAAACAAAATTTCATTTCTCTCAAACTCAAACATTATTCTTAGAATCTGCCAATAATCAGTTTATTTTTTCTGAAACAATTATCCGAGATTAGTATTGGTGTTATATGAATCACACTTGTGAAAATTATGTAGTTTAAAAACATATAACCGCAAGATTTCGGGAAGTAATGTTTATGCTACTTTTAAGGAACCCAAAAGTTCTAATATTATATTTTGCTATCCCTGTGATTGCTTCAAGAAAATTATGTATCCTTTCTGCTCCGGGATCAGCTGAAGTTCATTTCATAGAGTTGTCCACCAGAGTTATATCCTATATATGTAAAGAATGTGTTCCAAAGATCACGAACGCTTTATCTCACATGGATAGTTTCTCTTTAGTGAAAGGCGAATTGAAAATTGTTAAGAAGAATGTGAAGATCAGTGGGTGCCTTGACGAAATTAAGAGATTTTCGCAGTCATTGTGTGGTTTGAGACTGAATATACCTATTTTAGAGATGTACTCTTTTAAGATGACTATGCTAAAGGTTGATGAAATCAAAGGGAGTTTAGAAACATCATCTAATCAGCTAGGGATTACCAGAGAGTCAAAAAAGATGTAAAAACATCATGATTTTCAACTTTCCTAAACTGAGAGCTGCCGAAGACTTTCAAAAAATGGGGTCGCTTCTAAACAGTTTAACAAATAATTCTGTTACTATTGAGAATGTGACTCCAATACTTCAAATAGGTAAAAAAAATATAAATGGACGTCGAGCATTGAGAGTTGTTCTTTCCAGCGCGATAAGAAGACGGCATTTACTTACCTCCTAATGATGTTAAGGACCTGCTATTTTGCCACAAAAGAGGGATTGTGTGCAGCCTCCTTGCTACATACTTTTCAAATTTTGATAGGGATATCTGTCTTTAAAATGACAAGAACAACGTACACGTAAAGCATATTTTAGTACATTATGACCATCAAAAAGACGTACAAATAAAGAAAAACATAAAACATTTAAATTAGAACTATTTATAAAATCGAAAGTTTGTATTTATTATTTTTCTTATAGTGAAAAGAAAAGATCTTATGGATACCAAAGCATCGTTACCCACGAAAGTAAGAGTACAACTCTGCAGTACAAGCACAAGCTCAGAAAGTTCCTCCAAGAGTTTTAGTATGGGTAAGTATTTATAATTATTCTTCGGATTAATTATAGAGTAGGAAAAAAAAATTTAAAAAAAATGAAAGGAATAAAACCGACTTCAAAAAAGCTCCGAAATGTAAAAAATAAGTATCATTTTAAACGACCTTGAATATTTGACTTACAAACCAGGTACTAAGGAAACCATGTTTTTGATATTAGTTGATCACGCGGAGAAAGCTTTAGCAACTACCGCTGTTTTATTTGCAATATTGTAACCTTAGATTTTTCTTTTCAAATTCATTTTTAGTTATCAATAAATAATAATTTTCGTTGGAAATTTGGGCGCATTCAGAACTTTCGGATTTTTCTTTTGACAGGAGATCTTAGTGAAAGAGAAAAATTAAACTACAGTGTCTGATCTCAGAAGTTAAATTTAAGTTGTTAAATTTAAGAAATCACTGCAATTCAATCAATAATATCGATTACCTCAAATCCCTTTTAGACCAACAAACGGTACCAGATAGCCCCCCCAGTGTATACATTCAAGCTGTGTGTGATTCTATGAAGAAACAAATAATATCAAGAGCTTTCTATGGTTGGTTGGCATATTGCCGGCACCTTTCGACAGTCAGGACTCACCTCAGTGGACTCGTTAACAGTAAAATCATTAGTGGAGAAGGAGCTTCAGAAGGTAAGCAGCCCAACTTAGTCTTCGACACAGGTCTAACGTGACAGTTAAAATGAAATTTTGATAGTTAAGATGAAATTTTTAACAATTTAACAAATAATTTTTCTAAATGTCTAATTCTAATTACAAAATGACTGTGACATAAGCAAAACATAACTGGCGAACGAAGAGTTTTAAATACCATAGCAACTAGACCTGGACTAACTCTTAAACCTTTTTAGTAAATACGGGGGCAAAAGTGTTGGATCCCTTCATAAGTGAACCAACAAAAAGGGCTACCACTACCTCTTAACTTGGAAGTTCAATTGCGATCAGAATGCTACTACAGGATATATGAAATCTAATTAACATTCGGATAGTTTTATATTTTTTCTAAACACTTTGTAGAGCATTCTGAACACAATTGAATGCTCCAGATCAGTAGTAGCCCTGGTTTTTGTTGACATTATGTTTTTTAATCATATCGCTGGATCAGTTATTACTGAAGATATTTGGTCTTGAAGCAGAGTATATTTGCACTGCATCAATCCATTTATAACAAATTGCTTCCTTTGTTTCCTTACAGCAACAATATTTTTTAAAGAAACTGTTGGAAATATTCTTACACAGAATTGGTGACTCGATTTTCAAATTGTATTTAGTGATTTTATCTACAACCGAATGCGGTTTTTTACATAGTTTAAATTTTCATAGTACATTTTAGTATCTTTTTAATATAGAGATATACCTTTTTTATATGGATTATAGATTTTTTTTAATACAACCTTCTGTTACATTAACACCAGTGGCGCAACTAGACATTGACTTTTGGGGGGCTCAAGCCCTGACACTTATAAGATAATATTGATTTGAGGATAAAACCAATTTTAAAGAAACGATGACTTTTTGTGCATGATATTTTTTCCAAATCGACAAAGCCTTAAAAATTTTCATGTTAGGTTTATCTTATTCTTAATACTACAATGTAAACAAAAAAATGAAATAAATTTGCCATATTTCGCCGTTTTTCAAAATACTACCTCTGTCTGCGCTAATGAGTTCAGGAATTTTTTAGTGTTACATTTACCCCAACTATATCTATTTTCAATTTGACTATAATCGATTAGCGTTCTCAAAATATAAAATATGAATGCTTTTGAACCCTTAAAAAACTGAATATCTACGCCTATGGCATTCTAAATCAAAATTTTTAAGACACAGTTCGAGTCTATTTATGGTACTAGTTTGAAACGAATCAAAATTTTACTAGTTCATTCAGTTTTAGTAATATTTGTTTTTACATTTTATTACGCCGCATTTTTTTGTACGGCTATGATTTAACTATAAAGTGTCGATATTGCCTACGTTTTTATGTTTCTTTTTAGTTTTTAGACCATCATATGATTTAATTAATATCTATGGCGATATATATATATATATATATATATATATATATATATATATATATATATATATGTATATATATACATAGACACGCAACTTTTTTGAATCACTCTGTATAGTGAACGCTCGTCATAAAATAAAGTTTGCTGAATATTAAAAATATTTTATATAAAGTTTTTTTTTCTATTTTCAGCTCTCACGGATATCAAGGGGGGGTCTCGCTTGCCAGGCTTACCTTATACATATACTGAACAAACATTATTTTGATACAAACAATTAAGTAACTTTGAGAATTTCCGCCATTTTTTGGAATATCATTTTTATTTTAAATATGTGTAGTCGACAAAAATTAATTACCTATGTCAATGACTTCCATTATTTTTCAGTGATAACCATTTACCCCACATATATCAGTTTTCAATTTGACTATTATCAGTTTTGCTTCCTCAAAATATGATCACCAATCGTTTGGCGGGGGGGGCTAAGCTCCCTCTAGCCCCCCTAGTTGCGCCACTGATTAATACCCAAAAATATACATTTTAATTACTTCCATCTCATTATTTAAAGGAATATAGCCAGGAAAATAATTAACACAAAACCAAGAAACATCTAATATTTATTAGAAAATACAAAATGTAAAATAATATACAATTTTTACGTGAAGAAAAACTGATTCTGATGGAATTTAATTTCAAGTTAATTGTGCAGTTGAGCTATTACAAATTATAAATTAACTTTTTGACATTGTTATTTTAGGTTTTTAGCATGTTTAAGCAAGAAATTATAGAGATAAATAAATAAGTTTAGATAAAATTGCTTCAAATTTGGGTATGATTAAAATTGAACATACCTCGTTATTAGCAATTCTTCTGACAGCCTGTTTAACGTTTTGCTTCTTTGGGTACTCTTTTCAGTAGTTGTAATGGATGAATATCTACGTGTATCCTGAAACGAATTAGATTTGCTTGCCCTCCTCCTTACTTCAGTCAATGAATATTTTGAAACCCTTTTTCTTCACTGTGACTCCATCATCTTTCTCTTCTACACGTTCACCAAATATAGCAAGTAAAGCCCACTATTTGTCAGCATCAATAATCGAATTCTGAAAAAAAAATTTATTTATAAACCTTTTCAATAGTACCCACCTTTTTTAGTTAGTTAGTTTTACAGTTTTAAAGCACAAAATTCTAAATATTATAGACTACTCTAAACTAGCTTCAGAAACCATACTTTTGTGTTCCTTATCAGCTTTTAAAATTGATTCTTAAATAAATAATCTCTTAAGTTATTTTTAAAATTTCTGAGACTTTATAATAAATGGTAGTTTATTATTTTGAATTGACCCTTTATGAAAAATTGACTTATAAGCAACCAGTTTAAAAACGTAATTTAAATGTAAGTGTTAATTTTGTCTTGTTTGGTAATTATGTTCTTCACAGGTGTCATTTATAAATATTCTTAGATTTTCGGGCATTAAATTATTTTTTATTTTATAATTAAAAATTTGAACTAAATAAAAAATTAAATTACGAACGTTTAACCATTGTAATTTTCTTAAGGTTAAAGCCATTTTTGTATAATTATCACAATTTAGTAAAATACGCGTGACTTTGTTTTGTAAAATTTGTAACTCAAATATTTCTTCGTTTGCCAAATACAAAAATGTAGAACCATATAGAAAATTAGATTTAATTAAGATTTAAAATGCGTTTCCGTAATATTTAGCTTAGTGTCAAGAAGTAAACAACACTTCACAGGATATGATTTTTTCGAAATTTACTTTCTTTAGCTGCAATAGTATTTCGATTAGGTATTTAGTACTTTACTACGTATTTTAAAAATAATTCCTTACTCAAAAACAGTTGAATTTAGGAATTAAATGTATCTTATGAAACAACCTTAGAATAATAGTAGAATCGGAAAATGTATTAAAATACCCTGCATTTCATTAATAAAAATAACTATGAACTATTAACAATAATGTAATAAAAAAAGCTTCATTTCGAAATGAATAATATTTAAAAAAATAAGCATAATAAATTAAACGAAACATTATTAATTTAGTTATTCCCAAAGCATTAAATGTGAATTTCAAGCAACCAAGAACTACGTACCTCGTTTTTGGTCTTTATTATTCATATGTCTCTTCGCAGTCTGTCCGTGGTCAAAGCTCTGTTGCCTGCTAATTCTGGGAGGTACCTGAGGTTTTTTGGGAGCATCTTCATCATCTGAGGTTGATATGTTGTCTATACCCACTTGATTAAGGTTACCTATTGAAAAAAACTTATCATTTGTTGAACTGTCAATTTTACGATTAGAAAGACCTATGTAACAGGAAAATATTATAGAACTTATAAAAATTACATTTTTAATGATTTCATTTTATTTATGTATTTCATTTAAGAGACAAATAATATTTTGTGTTCTCTAAAATGATCTTTACCCCAATAGTAACCCCCCTTAGGTAATATGTTCGCAATCCTAAATAATCACTGAAAGCCAAGTCTGGATTAATTAGGGATGTAATTCCCCTCCAGTCACAATCAGCAACTGCAGCTCTTTTAACCATAAATTCAATCATATGCATGTCTTTTCAGTTCTATATGTATTACTTTCTTATCCCTCCTCTATAATTATGATGATTAGCCGAAAACTGTCCATTTCATGCATTGGCGGGATACTTTAAATAATAATACAGAATTCTGAAAAGCGTGAAATGGACAAATTTTATATTTATTGTCTTTTAAATTTAATTATATATCCCTCGAATTTTTACTGACTGGTTAAAAAAACTAAATCTATGCAAACATCCAGCCTCTCTAAAATACACAATTGAATATCCTTTGCAATGTCTTTTCACCTTTAGATTTTATTACTTAAAAAGTAAGATCTATTTTATAAGTAGACCAACTATCTTCCAAATAATACTACAATTTGTTAATGGGTATCAACAATTTAAAAAAAAATAATCTAATCTTACAATTATTTATTTTTGACTAGTTTCATCATCAATTGAAATAGGAAACAAACTATACAGGTTTCGATTATTAAAAAAAATTAACAACCAGAATTATAAATATACTGGTTGACAAGATTTTTCTAACACAGACCAGCTCATTATTTTCACAATCGAAATGTCCTCCCAATAATAAAAAAAATATTCGGAAAGCCCTAATATACCATTTTTTAATAGCCTAATTAGAACCTTTTATATTGGCAGGTAAACAATTTTATTGTGGGGCGGCTAAAATGGGTCCATTTTACAACGGAAAAATTACCTAGACTAGGTTGTTTACAACATTAGACATAAAATAAACGTTAAACATCACTCTTCTGTTGAGTTTCGAATTGAGTGGTTCTCTGTGTATCGATAAGTAAGTGTATGTGAAGAGAATGTCGAGTCAAACCCGCCGAAGTTGCAAAATTTCTTCTTACGAATTTTGTTATATTTGTGGAGAATTTCTGGTGAAATCACAAGCCAGGCCATTTTCCGAAAGTGTAAAAAAAAGCCAACTTTAAATATTTTGGTGTGTTAATTGGCGATCAAGATAAGCGGTGGGCTCCCCATGTGCCCTGTGTTAGTTGTATTGTATCATTGGTGCAGTGGATGAAGGCAAAGAGAAAAAGTATGCCTTTTGCAGTTCCAATGCTATGGCGAGAACCCACCAATCATTCTGACGATTGTTATTCTTGCCTGACAAAGACTGAAGGTTATTCCAAAAATGGAAAGCACAATATAAAATATCGAAATTTGAAATCTGCCATACGACCTGTTTCTCATAATGCAAATTTGCCATCGCCGATTGCGCCTTTAAATTGGCAAGCTATTGATTTGGGAGATAATGGAGATAACGCTTCACAGTGCACCGATCCCACTTTTACCACAGGTCCCAGTTCCGGCGAGCTACATTTGATTGTTCAAAGTGAATTAAATGATTTAGTACGCGATTTGGGTTTATCCAAGCAACAGTCAGAACTTCTGGGTTCTCGTCTTAAGGAATGGAACCTATTGGCCAAAGAAACAAAAATTACGAATTTCAGAAAAAGAAATGCTATGTTCTCTGAATTCTACAGTATAGAAAATTCGTTGTGCGCGTGTACTGATATTGACAGTTTAATGCAGGAACTTGATATTGAACATTCTCTCCGTGAGTGGCGCTTATTCAAAGACTCATCTAAATATAGCTTAAAAGCTGTGTTATTGCATAATGGAAATTTAAAATCTCCTATACCAGTTGCCCATTCAGTTGCAATGAAAGAAAGTTATGAAAATATGCGCACGATGTTGGATGAAATAAACTACAATAGGTATAAATGGCAGATATGTGGGGACTTTAAAATTATAGCGATTTTAGTGGGACTTCAATTTACAAAATATTGCTGTTTTCTTTGTTTATGGGACAGTCGTGCAATAAATCAGCATTATGTAACAAAAATTTGGCCAGAAAGAAGCGAATTTCAACTGGGGTATCAAAATGTTAAATTTATACCTCTTGTTGATCCCAAAAATGTCCTTTTGCCTCCTCTTCACATTAAACTGATGAAAAACTTTGTGAAGGCTTTGAATAAAGATGGTGATGAATTTAAATACCTAAGACAAGTCTTTCCCCAGTTCAGTGATATCAAATTAAAAGAAAAAAACTTAAATTTGGAAAAATTCTTTTAAAATATACAATTTTACCAGCAATTTTACTAATAGTCTTTTCAAAATGTTAATTAAAATTTAATCATCTATAATTACGCCTAAATATTTAAAGGATTTCACCATTTCCAAATTTGATCCTCCCAATGCAATTTACAAGTTATTAGTGTTTACATTTTTACCCAAAACCATGCATTTTGTTTTAGATAAATTTAATTGTAATTTATTTACGTTAAGCCAGTTTGATAAAACATTTAGATCTGAATCAATAAAATCTTGTGCCGCTAACATGTTTCTATCTTGTCTTGTATATAAATGTTAATGTCATGAGCAAATAACTGAATATGGCAATGTTTTAAAACTGATGAATCATATATTAATACATTTGTCACTCAAAATTTCACTTGATACTCTTGTTACTTTATATATGTTACTTAAGTAGTCTTTAAACCAATGTAACACAATATCCGGTACCCCATATTTGTATAATTTATTTAATAATTTTTCTTGGCAAATGATTTCAAAAGCCCGTTTAAAGTCTAAAAAACTGCTATTATTGCTTGATTCACTGCCAAGCTCCTTTTCCATTTTTCAGCTACGAACTGTAGTGCTGTTTCGGTCAAGTGTTTTTTTCTAGAACCAGCTTGATGTACCAAAATGTTTTTATTTATAAATTCCACAAACCGTTCATATACTACAGACTCTATTAATTTTTCAACGTCTCACAATATGTTTACTGGCTTCATTTCATGAAATTTTTTAGAGTTTTTTATTTTAGAAATTGGTGTTACATATGAGCACTTTAAATTTTGGGGAATTACGCCATATTTAAAACTAAAATTTACGAAATATAATAGTGAATATCCAATGGTTTCTTTAATTAATCTTTTGTCTAGTATAATTTTCGTTTAAATTTAGATCTAAAACGTTTCTTCTTATGCTGTTCAGTGATATTTTACAAAATGATTAAAATATATTTGTATTTATAATATTAAATACCCAAATTTCTTCATTTCCATTTTCTATCGAATTTACTATATCTTCAATACTCCATTAAGTTTTTCAGCTATTTTAGATATTAGATGATCATATAACTATTACATTTCACCGTAATCTCTTACTCATAAATAAAAATGTTTAATTAGCCGGTTTCTTTTGCCCCAGCCTCGTCGACTTCTTTTCCGGAAAAACCACAAAACTTTGCTAGCAACAATTTAACCAATAAGCCATATTACCGACTTTTTTTGCATTGCTGTCAAACTGATGTTTTCATTTTTTTGAGAAATGATTTAAAAAAGCACAATTTATTAACCCTTAATAGTACAGCAGTAAAATATTATTTCTGCGGTTAGACTTTTTTTAAATTAAATAAAGATTTTTACAATTTGTAAATAAAAGTTCAACAATTACGTTGCATAATATTATGCAAAAAGCTAGGGATTTTTGCCGTGTACAGAATAAAAATTGCAACGTTTTTTTTCTGTTTATTCAGCTATTTATGCAAATACTAATATTTCAGAGTTTAGAAAATTTATTCGTTTATTCGAATATAATAACTTTAATTTTATTCAGCTATTTCTGTGTACCAATATAATAATGTGTTGTTAAAAATTATTACAATTTCCATATGCAGTATGAAGTATATTTGAAAAGTCTACAATTTCTTTTGTTTATTTAAACAAAGTTAATCAAACAGAAAAACAGTTTCAGTTTTGTAATGTAACAGTGCTGTATTTTTTAAGTGTTTAAAATAAATCACGCAGTATTTATATACGTTTTAAAAATAAGTGAATTTAGACGAACAATCTAAGTGAAATGACAGCTACATAGGCCAACATTTTTCAAGATGAACTGGCTGATATAAATAAATATATACCTGAAGAAGAGACTGGATCTAGAGACACAACGAGCTAATTATTATCTGTAGGTTAACGTTTGTCCACTGCGTGGTCACTTCTAGGTTGACTTACGCGCTTTGACAAAGGATGATTGATATTATCGGTCAAGTCACGCTCAAAGAATTTTATGTACTATTCACATATTTCGGTCAAGGGCCAATATGATTTCAGTCAATTACTTTGGTCATCTAGCACTCCTAGCAAACAAAAATAAGTTTGAAACCTTTTCAAGAGTGATTTAAGCATTTTAGCTTGTATTTTGGATGAAAAGGAGACAAATGAACGTCTTAAACTTAGAAGAAGAAGGCGTCGTAGAAACATTTGAGTGCATCCAGTTTTGTATGTTCAAGGATAAACATACTGAGAAAAATTGAAGTCATATCACAAAGCAGAATACAACATTTCGAGAGGCTATTTCACCTACTGAAAAGTTAACATATATATTAATCAATTAGAAAAATAATGCAGTTTTAAAGAATATTTCTATTTTTTACAAATAAGATTAAGTAAATGCCTGCCTCGCTTATGCATACATTCTTGCAAACGATTTTAAAAATTTCTCATGTAATTTCAAGGAATAATTCTTCAAGAGTTTCGGTTTGCCTGCCGTGCAAACCGCCAAACTTAAATTTACCTGCATAGCTCTGTAAGTGAATATGTGATTCATTTTGCATTTTTGTGCAAGTATAGATAATAAAAGTCCAAAAAAAGAAATTTAATTTGTAAAAATTATATTTGCAGGAACTTAATATGCTGAAGAAATAAAGAAACAATTTCTTATAGGTATAACTGTCGAAAAATGGGCGGAATTATGCATCGATGGGGTAGTTTCGGACTATGGAGAAGTATATAGGTATACCTATTTTGGAGGTATAGCGAATGAACTTAGGACAGAAATTTGGCCGTATTTGCTTGGTCATTACAAGTTTGGCAGTACAGCACAACAACGGAAGGAGCTAGATGAAGAAACAAAACAAGCGTAAGTAGATATATAACTGTTGTACCTGCTATGGTAAATATTATTTTTGGTCCGGTAAACTATCCTGACAGACGAATTTTGCATATTTTATTTTTTTTCTAGAAAGTACCCATTTGTAATATTACATTTCAAAAATAAAAATTGCGGGATATGCAAGAGTTTTCCTAAAAAAATTAATTAAAAGTCACACTCGAACACAATTTGACAGCCTTAAAAAGAAAAACTTAGCAATGTTGCCAGATTTTAGATTTACCAATTTGTTAGAGGAAATGAAATGACCAATTGAAAATTATTTGGACAACAGAATTGTAATTATTTATTGTTATTATTATAGTTTTAATGAAGGTTTTATTGACGAACCTGGGCTAACCTAACGTTAGCGGGACAGATCCACCTAACAATATAGTTTTTGTTACAGAAACATACCGCTTTCAATATAGAAACCTAATCCGCATTTTTATTAATTATAAGTTTTGTTATAAAAAAAAATAGTTTTACGTGTATCATAACTTATAGGTATTTCTTTAATTATGAATACGGCAACGTCGCACATCAAATTAAAAACAAGTATGGCGATTGGAACATTTGGACTTCTTAATTTGGACTGCTAGAATGGTAGATAAAAACAAAAATAAACGAGATTTAAGAGTGTCGACATAGTTTACCGAAACCACTATTTTTTTAGTAAAATGGTCGTAGATAAAGTGCTGAAAATTATTTTCGAGCTTCAAGGATGGCCAATAGGGGGCCTAACATTAAATGCTAAATAGAATAACAGTGTTATCACTTTAATTTGTCAAGTTAAGGTATATCAAATATCAGCAACTTATTCTAAAAAATGCATCAATCATTTTTGGTTCAACACTTACTACTCTAGTTCTTCAAATAATGTGGTGGACGGAGAGATATTTGAATATTGCAACGGATTTAGTCCTAATTATAGATCTGTAAAGTATTAGGTCTATTGATTTAATATTTGTAATTTTAGTTTAGTACCTTAGTAGACTTACTTTAGTTTTCATCCATTTTACGACTATGTTTATGTCATCAGTCCTTTCCTAAGGTACATTTAGCATTAATTCTTTTCACTATGTAGAGTATAAGTTCTTCTAAAATTCTCTAGAATATTTTATACGTTTGTAAAGACTATATAAGGCGCAGGGTAACCTTTTGGCTTTAGTTTAGTTTCGAATTTCGAACCGTTAAAAAGATGACAGTGACAAGTTTTAAGTTGAATTAGTTACCATCATAGGTTACCATTCGCAATTACCATCGTTAACCTTAACCAATCTTCACCTGTGATACCTGTAAGCTGTGTTCTAAATAAAAGGAGTGCATTCAGAAACCACGTGTTTGGTTACCAGCCAATCCTGAGCATTTGGTGTTAGAAGTGGAATTCTTGAGGCAAGATAAAGTATGACATAATCCATTATGTTTGCCACAAATATAACGTGGTGTAGGTTTACTAAAGTTGTATTCCTAGGCTCATTTTAACTACATGGGCATCTTTCACAGGTATAGTTTCACTGTTGGCTAATTCCAAGATATAATTCTTGTAGGGTTTTTTTATGGTACCAGTAGCTATAGCGTCCGGCACGATCCTGTGTGTTTTGAAGCTGTATCTAATACCATTTCACATTCCTGATCGCAAACTTTCCCTGATACTACCAAGCTCTAGCTATTATTCTGCACCCATAATACTTTAATTTTGATCGATATTGATGGGCCTTGATAGTACCTAGCTAGTTTTCGCCCCTTAAAACTGGCAAATGGGAGTTTCTGGTTATTTTCTGGAATTCTATTGTTCGTGCGGCGGCTTTACACATGCCCTTTCTTTCCACATTTTCAACGGTTACCTTTTATTGGTCGGCAAGATAGATACTCGCTTTCACTCTTCGGTTGCTTTATAAGAGCCTCTTGCAACTGCTTCAAAGTTTTTGAAGTCTTCAATGGTGGAATACTATTCTGAAATGAAATGAAGTCTTCTTAATTTTCCTTGACTTCTGGATGTTAGCTGCTCATTTGAAGGTTCGTGACCGTTATACCAATATCATTTAGAATGGCTAGATTATGGATACTACAGGCGATTCATAAAAGGTTTTGCTAAGATCGCTAGGCCACTATATTAACTTTTTAAGCAATTTTAGCTATGTATGAACCAAATAACATAAAGAAGTATTTAACAACTTGAAAAATGCCTTGTATAATCCTCCAGTGTTGTCAATCCTGAGCCATCCCAGATGTTTATCATAGACATCGATGCAAGCTATGCCGTTATGGGTAATATTCCGCCATAAGTACAAAATGGCGAACAAAAAGTAACACAAAAGCAAGGTTTTTTTTAAACCTGAACGCAACTTATGTGTTACGAGGAAAGAACTACCAGCTATTGTAAAAACATTGGAGCACTTCCATGAGTACTTTTACGGGAAAAAAATTCTTTTAGGAACTGCTTCACTTAAATAGTTGCTACAATTTATGAATCTCACTTCTGACACCAAATGTTCCGAATTGGCTGAACCAAACACTTTCGTTCTAAAAGAGGTCGCTGAAAAGAACACTCATTGATTTATAATTTGCTTTATAAATTATGTCTCTAGTTGTTGCTTTAGTCGCACGGGAACGCCTTAATATACTGCTTAGGGCAATTTTCATTTCCTCGATGATTTTTTGCCGCGTCGCACACAGGAGTATTTGGTTTGAAAAATCGGTCAAAAGTAAAAAATATAAACTGTCAGAAAAATCTTCAAAAATGCATCATTTAAACTCATCAATGATTGCGCAAGCTCAAACAAGTTTGAACTGGACTCCTAGCGCTCGCCCGGTTTCAAACAGATAGCGCGAATCTACGCAATATTTCATTCCTTTATCATCGTATTGATAAGCTTCCAATTTTATTTAAATTGTAGTGGGTGTTATGTGCTGGTTTGTTGATTAAAGAAACATTTTATTATGGACTCAGAAGAAGAAGGTAAGTACTTGATAATAATGTATAATTTGAGTGTAGATTTAAAGTTTGAGCTGGTTGAATACAACTACTTTTAAACAATTTTAAATTTTAAACAATTAATTAAAATGTTTATACTCGAGGTGTTTTAGTAGTTTGCCGTGTACGATCGAGTTGTATAAAATTTTTTTTTATAAACTGTAACTAATATAGTTTATATCACACCCAGAAAATCTCCCCATCTGTCCACATTTTTTTTAATACTTTACGTAAGTTCAAAGAACAGCCTATATCTATAATATAAAATATAAAATCCTTAAGTGACTGACTTACTTTTAATCACGATCCTGCTCAAACCACTTAATGTAAGAAGCTGAATTTTGGCGTACAGGTTGACTCTAGGGTGTAGGTGGTCCATAAAAAGGGATTTTTTGAAATTCCACTTCCAAGGGGGTGACACCACCCCTCAAATATTACAATATTTTTTATTTAAAAGACGTTAACGTTTTCGAAAAAACGCTGAAACACGTATATTTTATTTTGGTTTTTTACATATTTTAAGAATTTTTAAAAATGTGTACAGGGTGTTTTAAAAAATCTGGTCATTGATTAATCACGATCCTGCTTACAGCGCTTGACGTAAAAAAATGATTTTTGGAAAACGGATTGACTTTAAGGTGTAAAAGTTCGATAAGAAGGGATATTTTGAAACTCGAATTCTAAGGGGGTGAAACCACCCTTCAAATGTTACAATATTTGTTATTTATAAAAGCTTTGTTTTTTTTTATTTGTTACAGTTTTTTTCGAAACGCGCGACTTATAGGAATTTTCTTTACAGATTCAACAAACAATGTCATTGAACTGCCTAGAGAATCATTGTATTTACTTTGCAAAGAAAGTGAAAAACGAAGTTTAGCAGAAAAATTAATTTTCATGGAACAGGGACTCCGGGAAAGAACAAATTGTACCGAAAGCAAGTATCACATTCTAAGCCGTGATTTAAGACATATTAAGTCCGACTTAAAAAAAAGATGGTCTTTGGCAAATAACACTGAAGAACGGTTTCTGAAGAAAAATAACGCTTTGTTGGAGACTTCCATATCAATACACACTTGGGCATCACATGTTTCTTCTAAACCTGGTCGACCACAAAAGGTATTTTCGGAATTGAGTGAACGTAGCAAGCGTCGCAAGACGGAAGACCTTCGCAAGCAAGTACCTGTCGAAGAACTGACATATGCAGCTAGTATCAGCCAGCGAGCTTCAGGAAACTTAGATGCGTCTAAAATTCTAAAAGAAATTACAGCGTCTCCAACTCGGGCAAAAAAAATTATGAAAGCAAGCAAGAATAGAACTAAAGAATTTGTCAAGCATTCACCAGCTGAAGCTCTGATTCTTTTTGTTAATAAATGGGATTGACAAAGAAACAGTTATTACGAGAGTCTAATCCCAATATATATCCGTGCTACTCCATTATTAAAGAAGCAAAGAAAATGTGCTATCCGCGCCCGCGTGAGGAGTCAATGACAATTACGGAGACTTGTGCAGAAGTTTGCCTTCAAGACCTTCTTGATCACACAACATTTTATTTAATTACTTTGGTCAAAACGAAATAAGACATCTTGAATTAATCACGAAATGGGGTTGTGATGGCTCACAACAATCGCAGTTTCAACAAAAGTTTAATGATGAAACAAGTGATGACTCGAATATTTTTCAAAGTTCCATGGTGCCTCTAAGATTGCAAGTAAATACTGACAGTTACAAGAAAATCGTGTGGCAAAATCCGACACCATCTTCAGTAAGATTTGTCGGCCTATGCGCATTAGATTCCTTCACGAAACCGTTGATGTAACAAAAGAGGAAATAGAATATATCGAGAACCAAGTAAAGAATCTGCGAAATACGGAAGTCCCAACCGGTAATAGAGTAATACAGGTTAAACATACGATGATACCTACAATGGTTGACGGCAAAGTTTGCAATTCCGCTACAAATACTAGCTCTACAATGAAATGTTACATTTGTGGAAAAACTTCGAAAACTTTTAACGACTTTGAAAATACAAATGTCGAAAATCCAGAAGCCCTGAGATTTGGACTTTCTATTCTTCATGCGAGAATGAGATATTTGAGACCCTTATTCATATTGCCTATAAACTCCAACTGAAGAAGTGGCAAGCCAGAACACCAGAGGAGAAACAGGTTGTTAAAGAAACAAAACAAAAAATTCAAAGGGAATTTAAAGATAAGAACAAGATTAATAATTGACATGCCCAAAGCAGGTTTCGGTAATTCAAACTCTGGAAACACTTCCAGACGATTTTTCAGTGATCCTGAAACAGCTGCAGATATCACAGGTATAGACCTCTCATTCATTTATAAACTAAAAGTAATATTAGAATGTTTGTCATCTGGTCATAAAATCGATGAGACTAAGTTTTCAATATTTGCAAAAGATACTACGGAAATGTACGTCAATTTATATGGATGGCATCCAATGACACCGACACTCCACAAGATTCTTGTGCACGGGGCGACTGTCATCAAATACGCTATTGTTCCTATCGGACAAATGTCAGAGGAGGCTGCAGAAGCAAGGAATAAAAATTTTCGGTCGTACAGACAGAATTATTCCAGAAAATTCTCCAGGACCCTCTGCAATAGAGATGTTCTGCAAAGATTATTGCTCACATCAGACCCATTTGTTAGTCTCAGCAAAAAATGTCGAACGCAAAAATCGAGTCAACCATTTCTGCCCGAGACAATGCGCCTGCTTGTGCCAGATACACCTGAAAATGAAGATATTCATGGTACAGACAATAACGAAAATTTAGTGTAATTTGTTAATTCTTTAAACTCATCATGTTTTCTTTAATTATGTATGTAAAAATGATTAAATAATTAAATCAAAATAAATGTTACTTTCTTGTATTCTATTTAATTGACTTTTTTTAATATAACTTGGATATTTAGGTTAAGAAAGGCATTTATCTAATTACAAAAAAGGTCGAAAAATTATTAATTACAATACATATTTCCAACGATCTCAATATTATTGTGTGCTGTTTAATTTAAAGGCTTTATCGTGTATTTTTCTTCCATTTAAAAAAATAGGTACCTGTTTAGTTTGTCACGAACTTATCGGAACACGCTGTAATATGTCTATATTTTTAAAACAGTCAGGTTATTTATCAATAATATGCAGAAAAACTTTCCTCAAAACTCTTCGCCGCCGTTTTCTCACAATAGTTCATCTCCTCTTGGTTGCACCACCCTGTATAAATCTGTTTCTACTTATAAAACCATTGCCATTTATTTTTTTACACTAATTTTTATTGATATTTATATTTTTAATTAAAATAAATCAAATATACTCGTTAAATATTTTTGACCGGGTTTTTCAACCTAATACTCCTGTGTGCGTCGTTCGTAAATTTTTATAAACCAAATGTTTGATCCTTCTACACATTTAAAGTCCAAAGAAATAAATGCGGGTACCTAGCCCACCAAGGAAATAAACTTTTTATTATTCGACGAAGAGAAAAATGACTTAAGTCAAAGTATGTTTTCTTAGTTAAAATTGTCGGAAAATCAATATTTTTTTCCTGTTTAAAAATGAATTGTTTTTGTTTATCGAAAAACTGTAAAGTTCTGAGAGTTTTTGTAGAATTTTTGAACCATAGAAGCTGCGCCCCCTTGCGCTCAATTTAGAATCTTAAGAATATTTTCAATTTCTCTTGGCCACTTTTATGATAATTTTTTTTTCAAGACGCTAACCTAAACGCCCTTAACTTAGCACCTTGCATTTGTACACAGATTGAAATGAAACTAGAAAAGAAACAAGTCGGAGAAAACCCTACGCTGAAATCTTTTCTTCACCAAAAACTCGTTATTATCAGTGGAATTGAGTTCATATTTTAGACGCCATTAAATATTAGCAATTCTACAAAATACTAAAATATTCACTTTTCGTTAACTATTTACAATTAAACTTTGTACTTGGATTGTCAGTTTTCTTTCCAACAGAAGTATTTCTTTAGCGGCTGACGGCCATTCATCAAACTTTCTCCAAATCAATGGAGACGTTCCACAGGGTTCAGTGTTGGCATCTACTATATTCTTCCTGCACTTCAATAAACTGCTTTCTTCTAAAAATAACATCACACACTTTTTTTTAATTTTAGTAATCGTTAACAGGTGAAATTTGTGTTTTAGTTGAATATTTCAGATTGCGTTATTCATGGGACCTAGTTGGCAGCTGAATCTACTTAAGTTTATTTCTAAAAATAATTATAAATAAATTTGTTTAAATTCGCTTCAACTGACAAATGCAATAAATAAAGTCCACAAATACGAAGGTAAAAAGGTAAAAAAGAACCAACCCTATACATAGCTACGACAGAGAGCTGCTGAGGCATATGTCATGAATCTCAACGTCTAAGCATAACATTTTAAAATAACTTGACGTTATAAGCTCACCTTTTTTAAATATGTTCCGATTATTTGTTGCGTTTAGAATGCCAAACAAAAATCTTTTTTGGATTTTTCCTATTCACAGCTGGCAATCCTATTCACAGCTATTCTGATGATAGTACATTGCAATATACAATTTCCCAAACCTGTCTCCAGGTCTAAAATTGATGATAGAGGTAGAGTAATGACTTTATCTCGAACCGAGGATCTCATTAATTAAAATCTTAGAATAGGGAGCAAAGAACTTTGTCAGTTTAACGCCACTAAAACACAATCATGTTTACTATCTCACAAATTATCTTCCATTACCCACATCATTCAAATGAATAATCAAATGTTTCAGGCTAAATATCCTTTAGGCTTCCTTCCTTCTTTGGCATTATCACATCACCTCAAACGCCATGCGAGCGAAGAAATTGGGTTTCCTTTTCCGAGTTCCTTCTGCAAACTTATATACCCTTTACACTTCGCAAATCAAACCCAGCCTTGACTTTTGCTCGCACATATGGGGAGCAGCCTCTCTTTCAATCCTTAGTATCCTTAACTTTGTGCAAAGCAGATCTATTCGCCTGACTGATTCCAACATCATAAGGCAGCTTGCATTACTAAAGCATCGTCAAATTGTGGGCGATATGATTTACAGACACTGATCCTGTTCTGATGAATTATCATCTATTATGCCTATTATATCTCAGTATTTCTGCCAGAATCTCGATTGTGGATGTGTTACCAGAAAATGCTTTAGCCTCTTGTCCTAATCTGGAAATCTTTAAATCCGGCAGCATTTACTTTCGCTGTATTTAGTTAAAGCAACCACAGTATTTCGACATTTGGCCTCGGTGGTCTGCTCATAGATAAAAAAAACTATAATAAAAGACATAAAGCAAAAACTTATTTAATTATCTTGGTAAATCTATACTTAAGAAAGTAGGCTTCGAAATAATTAATGGTAAGTAGGCTTTGAGACAAAAAGTAAACTATTCACATTCGAGAAATAGGTAGAAATATTATTGAGCTTTCTCTTGGGTTTATTTGAACTATTTTTAAAATGCGGCTATTAATTTTATTTTAATTTGTACGATATCGCCTAAATTTTGCAGGTACGAGAACACCATGTCGGAGTGGCTTGCGGTCGAGGCCATCGTGCGACAAAGGGACAAAGAAGATCAAGCTCATGCAATAGCCAAACTCAGTAGCGAAAGCATGTCTGGTGATCAAGTGCCTAATGAAATTCACAGGGATCTGAGCAACGAGGTAACAATAAAGCACTGTATAATCCGACACACGATAAATGGTCATGACTAACTAATACCTTTATACTTTATGCCTGCTTGTGCATCTTTTTTGGCTAATAAACCATTGCGATCCAGGGTGGTAGTAGGAAGATTGAAATAATGTTTATATATGTACGTACAAAAATGTATTGCATATTGCTGACTTTGACATAAATTATTGCGAAAAAGTAATAAGCCGTACTAAATAATTTTTATTATTTTTGTTCCAAACAAAAGAGGTTATTCCGGTATCTTAAAAACTACGAGGAAAATCTCAATCAATGATTTAATAACCAATCTCAATAGTCTGAATCTGTACTATCACTAATAGTTTCGATTTTGACGATAGCATGCTCTAAATCTGCTCTCTGGTTTTAATTCACATTGAGTTTTAATTACTTCAATTACATTAGCGGACATTTTTCAGTTTACATTATTGCGTCTAACTTTGTTTTTTATTTCAGACCATATCATTTCTATAGGATTCAAATCGAAGTGGCAGGGGGGCAATCTAAGTGGTATGTTACCGGATGCTTTTATAGCCTCATCTACGCAATATATTTTATTATACGATTTAGTTTTTAGTACCTCAGCTAGTTGTTTTTTTGTGAAATTTTCTTCAAAATAGAGGTCATGTTGGCTAAGGAACTCTTGCAGCACTTCTTTTTTGCTGCTTATGGTTGGTACTTTTTCAGCTAAGGTGCTGTGATAACTAGCATTATCATAAACGACTACACTGCCTGGCGGGATAGTCGCAAGAGGAGAATTTTTTATCCAATTTTCAAAAAGCTCACTTATCATGTCCTGATGGTAGTCTAACGAGAAGTCGTTAATGTTTTTTGCTGAAAGTAGCAAAGCGTTCGGTACCCAGCCCACCCTCGAGCCGCACTGTAAGATGGATATTCTCTTTTCTCGAGAAGCAGGTACATCTAAAATCTAGTTTGGTCAAGAATCTTGCCAACCTTTAATTGTAGTGTCATGGATGTCGAACCAAGTCTCATCTAAATAGTAAATATTTCGGTTTTTTGCGCGGAACTGATGAATTTGGATTAAATATGTTTGTCTCTCTAATGCAAATGCGCTTGTCAATTTTTTTTAAATCGAAATCCGATTTTATGCAGGAATCGGCGCAATGTTTCGCGACTAGTAGTGAATTGACCATTTGCTAATAACTTTTCTCATCACCCTTCCCAAACACTTTCATTGTGCCTTTGTCAGATTTGTTCTTCCTCTCCATTGTGTCCATGAATTGTCTTTGTCAAGAAATCGGCGCAAGGTAGACCTTGGAATGCCGGTTAACTCCACTGTCCTCTTAATGGTAGCTTCTATGCCCTCTGACGCTTTTAGAAGTCTTGCAGACAAATATTTGAAGGTTACTGAAAGTTTCTTGATTTTACTGCATATAAATATTAGTGAATGCAGTTTAAAGCTTTGCATTAGTATGTGAGTTGTTATTGGCGGAGTGCTATAGTCAAAGGCACTGTAAGGAGACGCAAAAGACGTCATCGTATGAATACAATTGAAGAAAACAGAGATAACGAAAATATTTTTAAAATAATCAAAATGGCCACCTAAACAGCTGACTTCCAAGTATTTAAAAAAATGATTTAGGTATACTTTGGAGTACATTCCAAAACTGAATTGTATGGAGCAGCCATCTGTTAATATTTTTATTTTTCTTATTTTTAGTGAATGTTCCGAGGAATATTCCTTCACATATTTTCAGCATTTTTAATACATACATATTATTTATAACAGCATTTTTCAGATTTGAGACAAATATCAAATTTATAAGTAATTTTAATACTAACATTCTCTAAAATATTTCCTAACTTTGTTCGATTCTGTGCATTCTGTGATTATTCTTGCAAATACGTAGACATTTTGGTTAATCTGTGACTGGGTAATCTTAGGATCTCCCTTAGCAAGTACTAATTTCGTGAGCGTTGTTTCTAATTTTTGTATAATTTTTTTATATTATAGGTTTTTGAAGACATGATAACCGATGACGAAAATTCATCGTCAGACGAAGAAAAACAAGAAACTACAAACAAAAAACCGAAAAAGACAAGGCAAAATACAATTAAGTATGATAGCGATGAGGAAGAGCATACTGAAGATAAAAAAACTGCTGGGGACGAAGAGTTGAACTGCAACGGCCCACAAAATATAGAAGAATTAGAAAAAGAAATCTGCGAAAATAATGTACAAAATAACGATACTGAAGCCTTAAATAGAAGTAGGATAACTAGTGTAGATAAGGAAGAAGTTAGTAGTAACAAATGTGATAATAATGAAGGTAATTTAATTAATCATCAATTATATAAGTTTAAAAGTGCTTATATTATTTTTAATAGTTCCTAAAAATATCTCAAAAATTGAGTCAAAGTGTGTCGTTTGCAATAATCCCTTATCAGATACTAAAACTGCTGTAGTTGAAATACATGACGAGAATGAAGAGGGAAACGGTGGACAATTAGAATATATTCATGAAGAGTAGCATTACCGCCTTTGTGCTAAACAAGGATCGTGAAGGGACTATTTAGAACGTGTTCATTTCAAAAACGGTCTTTTTTGTGTCTTTAATCAGCCTCTGATGTTCACATGAGGCTCAAAATTGATACATATTATAACTGTATATATATTCAGAACATTTTTCAATTTAATTTTAATTGAAAATATATATATATATATATATATATATATATATATATATATATATATATATATATATATATATATATATATATATATATATATATATATATATATATATATAGAATAGAGACTGTTTGACAAGAGACCGAGTCTCTATTCGGACGCGAGAAAGAAAGCTTCGAAAATGCCAAATGTGATTTTGTACACCCAGAATGAAAACACATCGTATTTTTCCATCCGTGAAGGACTAAAAATCAGCACATATATATATATATATATATATATATATATATATATATATATATATATGTATATATTTATATATACTAATTTTGTTTTCTTGGGTATTTTGGTTCGATAGTAGGAATAAAATTAAAACAAATTTAATTTCATTTTTGTTACATTTTTATAGACGTTTCGACCATTTATGGTTGGTCTTCATCAGTATTTTTTTTGTGTGTCTGTAACAATAGAAAACCGAGATAAGATATTTTTCTTAAAAGACTATTATAAATTGTATGGACAAATTATTAATAATATTATTTTAACATTTTAGATGACTTACCATAAGAAGGATCTTTCAGAATTCATCTTTATGCAACATTTAAAAACAGCACGTTTTCCATACAACACTCAGAAACAGCACATTTAAAAACATTGAAAAGAACGTCATACAGATTAAAATTATTATAATATTAATTGCTACGAGTATGTCTATCTTCGAGCGACACTGCTTTAACTGGCAGAATGCATTCATGTGAAACGTCGGTTAAGGAATTCTATGGATTTTTTATTTATTTATATATATTAGTTTAAAAAAGCAAAGATAATTAGATTTGTTTTGAACTGTTTTATTATTTAATAGGTGATATATTGTTTATTTACTTTTGAATTTAGAAGAAAGGGGGCTAATTTAGTTTGTTTTTTTTTTATATTAATTTAGTGTATATATGAAGTCAGTTTTAGAGTTATTTGATAATGTTATAATATATTTGGCTCAAATTCTTTTGTCATTTATAGCATTGATCTCCCGTTTTATGTATAACATTTCCAGAAACTCTCTCTTTTTTGATTAATTTCCGTATTTAGAATAGTAGTATCTTGAAAGTTAAAAGTATGTTTATATTCTGTTTCGTGATTTGTAAGCGCTGTTTTATTTTTTTTATCATACTTGTGTCCATTCAAACGATTTTTAAGATACTGTGTGGTTTGCCCTATATAGACCTTTGGGCAGTCGTTGCATTTTATTTTGTATATAGTGTGTGTTTTTTGAAACTTAGGTGTTTTTGATTTTAAAGAGGAAAAAAATTGTTTTTGTAGGGTATTGTAACTTTTGTGAGATACGGTTAGATCTTGTTTTTTAAGGGATTTTTGTAAATTTTCCGACAGTCCTTGAATATAGGGTATTGAAATATATTTATTTTTATTGTTTTGATTGTTGCTGGGGTTAGAATTATTTTTATTAATGTTATTTAATCGGGACTTAAAAATTGAGTTTATTAATTTCATTGGGTAGCTGTTTTTTAATAAAGTATTTTTTGCTTTTTGGATAGCTTCTTGTCGAAATTCTAGATCGTTTAATTTGATTGCCCTATCCGCGAGCCCTATAATGACAGATTTTTTTTGGGAGTGTGGGTGTTGCGAAAGATAGTTTATGTATCTACCAGACCAAGTATTTTTTGTATACCACTTTGTTTTCATGCAAGTTTCTTTGTTATATAAGGTCATGTCTAGAAAATTTATTTTTTTATCTTTTTCAGTTTCGATGGTGAAATTAAGTTTTTGGTGAAAATTGTTAAACGCGTTAAGGATATATTCGCTTTTTCCTTGTGGTATGATTGTTAAACAATCATCAACGTATCTGTAGAAGAATGGAAGTTTAAAATTTAAGTTTTTAATAACGTTGTTTTCTAATTCTTCCATCACTAATTGTGCAACGACACATGAAATAGATGAGCCCATTGCACAGCCGTCAAGTTGTTTATAGAATTTGTTTTTATGCATAAAGTAAGTGGATTTTAGAACTAATTCTATTCCTTTTAAAAATTCATCAAGTGGGATATCAGTATGTTTTTTTATATCATTTCATTTTTTCCTGATGATTTCGAATGTTAGATCAATTGGAATGTTAGTATACCGGGTGTCAACGATATCGTTTTACACGATGCCATTCATTTGCTTTTTAGGTTAGGATATTTATATTTGGGTTAACGAAATATGGTATTAAGACACATATTTTTCATGAAAAAACAATTGAATATTACTGCCAGTTTTTCCGATATCAGAACCAAGTTAAGAATTTCAAATGGAACCCTGTATATTATTTTACATAGTTTGATAGAGCTTAGAATTACCTTTTCAATGACATATCACAAGTTATATTTTTTTTTCAAAATGGCGGACCAGGAAGCGCTTTTTCAAAATTCAATAAGGCGGTCGTTTCCCGATACCGATGAAATTTTGTTTAACAAATTATTAAAATATTAAACAAAATGGGGTTTTCAATGGATTTTAATCAAATTTAAAATCAAATTTTTAATTTATCACAAAATGGGATAAGTTTAATTTTTTCTTTAAAATGTGAACTTTTTCTTAAATTTTCTCAAAGATTTTAAATAGAAAGTTGTATTTATTAAATATTAGTATTAAAGTATATCTTATTAGCTACACGAAACCGCATAACAAGCCGTATTTTTGCTTTTTGTTTCAGAAAAAATTGACAAAACCTTGCCGATACACATTTTTCCTAATATATAACATGAAACAAACACACACATATTATTAATCAGAAAATCCTGGAATATTTTTTATTGTTTATTGACAAGTAATTTTGTATTATTTTGACATTTTGTGACTGTTGTCTTATTTTAGGAAAGCGAGAAAAAATCACAAGTAGTATTAATTTTATTTTACCAGTAGATATGGTGCAGTAACATGAAAGATGACTTAACTAAGATAAGTAGGTCTTGGAAACAATTGCATAGGGATGCCATTATAATTTTCATTAGATTTAACCAGAAACGTCAAAAGTACTGTTTTGTATCGACATTTCTGATAACTTTCGTTACATTTTTACACTGAGAAAAACAAAAAACAAAAACAAAACCGCATAACAAACCGTATTTTTGCTTTTTGTTTGAGAAAAAATTGACGAAACTCTGCCGATATACATTTTTCGTAATACATAACATGAAACACACACACCCACACACACATATTATTAATCAGTAAATTTCTGAATATTTTTTATTGATAAGCAATTTTGTATTATTTTGACATTTTATGATTTTTACTGTTTGTTTTAGGAAATCGAGAAAAATTCACAAGTAGTATTAATTTTATTTTACCGGTAGGCTTTCGGTTTTTCCGGAAATACCTAGATCTAAGTCAAGAAGTTTAAAAAGAACCCTGTATATTTTTTCACACAGTTTGATAGAACTTAGAATTCCCTTTACATTGACATATCACAAGTTGATTTTTTTTCGAAATGGAGGACCAGGAAGCTTTTGTTCAAAATTCAATATGGCGGCCATTTTCTAACACCGAAGATATTTTTGAATTATAGGTAGAAATAATAAACAAATATGGGGGTTTTTATTGGGTTTAATGCTAATTTAAAATCAAACTTTCACAATTAATACAAAAGTCACTCAATTAAATGTTCTATGCGCTGTCCGCCTTGTCCTTGGCATAGTGTAACTCTCTCAACATTTTCCGCGAGCAGGTTTCGTAAATGCTGTTCTGAGATACTCTCAACGGCTCGTCTTATTCTATTTTCTAACATTTCCAACGATATTACAGGAGTTGCATACACTTTTTCTTTCAGATGACCCCATATAGAAAAATCAAGCGGGGTTAGGTCAGGCGACCTCGCTGGCCATCGAATTAGGCCATTGGTTCCCAACCAGTTCTCACCAAATCGTTCATTCAAGTAATTTGCAACAATTCTTGAATTATGAGCAGAGGCGCCATCTTGTTGGCAAACTAAATCATCATTTTGCTGCAAATTATTTATAAAATGTTCAATTTCATTTTCGAGAAAGTCCAAATACATCTCGCCAGTTAAAGGCTGATGGAATAATATTGGACCAATAACGCTTAGTCCTACAACGCCCAACCAAACATTAACTCCAAAACGTTCCTGGAAGGCACCTTCTCTTACTAATCTTTGATTTTCCTTTGCCCAATAACGAAAATTATTTCTATTAAACATCCCTAGATTAGTAAACCTTGATTCGTCCGAAAAAATAATTTTATGATGAAACACAGGACTTATTCTATAATTATCTAAAAACCAATTGCTATAAATAAGTCGTCTTTGGAAGTCATTTTCAAATAGGTGGTGGTGAATTTGATACTTAAACGATTTAAACCCGTGTTTCTTTAAAATTTTTCTGGCGCTTTCATGGGACGTATTGCACTGTTTGCCTAATTCACGAAGGGAAGCTGTACGGTCATACTCGATGTACGCTAAAACGTTTGTTTCCACTTCTTAGCTTACTACGAAACCATCATTGCCATTAGCATGGACACCACCATTATTTTCATTTTTTAAATGTTGTACTAGCCAAGGATAATATGCATGTGAAGGAGCGTCACGATTCAGAAAGCGTTCCTGGTATAATCTCTCTGTGTCCCTTGAATTTTTGCGACATTCCCCATAAATAAGGAGCATGTCAATTTGATGTTCTCTTGAATAAACCATAATATTTATTTTTAAAACTAACTAGAACCATTTCTCAGTGTAAAAATGTAAAGAAAGTTATCAGAAATGTCGATACAAAATAGTACTTTTGACGTTTCTGGTTAAATCTAATGAAAATTATAATGGCATCCCTACGCAATTGTTTCCAAGGCCTACTTATCTTAGTTAAGTCATCTTTCATGTTACTGCACCGTATCTACCGGTAAAATAGAATTAATACTACTTGTGATTTTTTCTCGCTTTCCTAAAATAAGACAACAGTCATAAAATGTCAAAATAATACAAAATTACTTATCAATAAACAATAAAAAATATTCCAAGATTTTCTGATTAATAATATGTGTGTGTTTGTTTCATGTTATGTATTAGGAAAAATGTGTATCGGCAAAGTTTTGTCAATTTTTTCTGAAACAAAAACCAAAAATACGGCTTGTTATGCGGTTTCGTGTAGCTAATAAGATATACTTTAATACTAATATTTAATAAATACAACTTTCTATTTAAAATCTTTGAGAAAATTTAAGAAAAAGTTCACATTTTAGAGAAAAAATTAAACTTATCCCATTTTGTGATAAATTAAAAATTTGATTTTAAATTTGATTAAAATCCATTGAAAACCCGATTTTGTTTAATATTTTAATAATTTGTTAAACAAAAATTTCATTGGTATCGGGAAACGACCGCCATATTGAATTTTAAAAAAGCGCTTCCTGGTCCGCCATTTTGAAAAAAAATATAACGTGTGATATGTCATTGAAAAGGTAATTCTAAGTTCTATCAAACTATGTAAAATAATATACAGGGTTCCATTTGAAATTTTTAACTTGGTTCTGATATCGGAAAAACTGGCAGTAATATTCAATTGTTTTTTCATGAAAAATATGTGTCTTAATACCATATTTCGTTAACCCAAATAAAAAAATCCTAACCTAAAAAGCAATTGAATGGCATCGTGTAAAACGATATCGTTTACACCCGGTATAGTGAGACTACGTCTAGCGAGATTAAAGTGTGGTTATTTGGTACTTGGATGTTTTTTATTTTTTCTTTAAAATCCCAAGAGTCTTTGATGAAAGTATCAGTTTTGTTTATGACATTTGCTAAAATAGTTTTCAGGAATTTTGAGAGACCATTTAGAGGTGATTGGATACATGAGATGATAGGCCGTAAGGGTATACCATCCTTATGCAGTTTTGGTAGCCCGTATATTTTTGGCGCTTGAGCGTTATGTATTTTTAAATTTTTTGCTATGGTGGGAGAAATATAGTTTTTGTTTTCCCAGATTTTGATTAGTTCATTATTTTTTTTTGTAGTATATTAGTGGGGTCGTTAGAGATGAGTTTATAAGTTTCCTCGTTATTCAAAAGGGATTCCAATTTATTATCATATTCGTTTTCATACATAATGACTGTTTTGTTTGACTTATCTGGTCTTAAGATTTTTAAGTTTTGGTGCTCTTTTAAAAAGGATTTTGTTTTTCTTAACTTTTTACATAGTTCATTATCTATATTTTGGTTCTTCGTTTTATATTTTTTAGAATTAAGTTTATTTTTGTAAGATGTGAGGGCATTACAACATGTTATGTTATATTATATATGTATATATTTATATATATATATATATATATATATATATATATATATATATATATATATATATATATATATATATATATATATATATATATATATATATATATATATATATATATATATATATATATATATATATATATATATATATATATATATATATATATATATATATATATATATATATATATATATATATATATATATATATATATATATATATATATATATATATATATATATATATATATATATATATGATAGTATGTTTTCATTCCACGTACACCAACGTCATAACAAGAAAATGATCCTTGTTTGGAACATGTTCTGCATCACAGCAGACACAATGAACCATTTTAGTCAAACGACGATCGCGATTTCGCTCTTATTAGAGCTCATCAGGCCGCCATAGACTAGCGAGCCCGATGTAGGGCAAAGGCACAAAATGGAATCACAAAAACAACTACTCCGCTGGCTAATACCACGACCGGCATTGAATTACATTGTGACTCCTGGCTTTCGTTGGGAGCATTAAATGATAGTATGTTTTCATTCCACTTACACCAACGTCATAACAAGAAAATGATTCTTGTTTGGAACATGTTCTGCATCACAGCAGACACAATGATCCATTTTAGTCAAACGATGATCGCGATTTCGCACTTATTAGAGCTCATCAGGCCGCCATAAACTAGCGAGCCCCGTGTAGGGCAAAGGCACAAAATGAAATTACAAAAACAACTACTCCGCTGGCTAATACCACGACCGGCATTGAATTACATTGTGACTCCTGGCTTTCGTTGGGAGCATTAAATGATAGTATATTTTCATTCCACGTACACCAACGTCATAACAAGAAAATGATCCTTGTTTGGAACATGTTCTGCATCACAGCAGACACAATGATCCATTTTAGTCAACCCACGATCGCGATTTCGCTCTTATTAGAGCTCATCAGGCCGCCATATACTAGCGAGCCCCGTGTAGGGCAAAGGCACAAAATGGAATCACAAAAACAACTACTCGCTGGCTAATACCACGACCGGCATTGCATTACATTGTGACTCCTGGCTTTCGTTAAGAGCATTAAATGATAGTATGCTTTCATTTCACGTACACCAACGTCATAACAAAAAAATGATCCTTGTTTGGAACATGTTCTGCATCACAGCAGACACAATGATCCATTTTAGTCCAACGACGATCGCGATTTCGCTCTTATTAGAGCTCATCAGGCCGCCATAGACTAGCGAGCCCCGTGTAGGGCAAAGGCACAAAATGGAATCACCAAAAAACAACTACTCTGCTGGCTAATACCACGACCGGCATTGAATTACATTGTGACTCCTGGCTTTCGGTGGGAGCATTAAATGATAGTATGTTTTCAATCCACGTACACCAACGTCATAACAAGAAAATGATCCTTGTTTGGAACATGTTCTGCATCACAGCAGACACAATGATCCATTTTAGTCAAACGACGATCGCGACTTATTATTAGAGCTCATCAGGCCGCCATAGACTAGCGAGCCCCGTGTAGGGCAAAGGCACATATTATATATATATATATATATATATATATATATATATATATATATATATATATATATATATATATAAAATATCTTGTTGAAAGGTATATTCGATATTATTTAAACGCATAAATTATGGGGTGCTAAGTTGTTTTGAAGCACGGTAATATAGTTATCAGCATCCATAATACCTTCCACAAGTTTAAGTTTCCCACTCCACTAGCTTCCAAATCATAACAGAAGTCGGAAACTTAACTTTCTTTTTAAGACAGTCATTCTGACACACTTCTTTTTTAGTTCTTTTGACATGACTCCTACTACCACCAACGCATACTTAAAATCTTGATTCATCATTCCCAATAATGGAGTTCCATTAGTTCGCAGACCATAATTTGGCTTTTTTTGCCTGTAAAATATTGAATTAAAAACGAACAAAAACAATTTAAGCTTACTGTATAAGTTTTAAATCCCAATTTTTTGGCAGCTCTGCGACAAGTTGCTCTTGAAATTTTTTTTTCCCGTTGCCTGATTCCATAATATTTTCAATTCGTTATAATTAGCACTCCGGCTTTGCTTGATAATCCTTTTTAAAACTCTTAAGTTGGTATTGAAATAATAAGGATGACTTCCAGTTCTCGATTTTTTGAGCCAGAGATTCAATGGTTTTGTACAGTATTAACACTATCAGCGATTTGGGAGACATTTTGGCTTTTAAATGCAAGCGAATGTTAATTTTCTTATTTCGTCAGAAACAATGTTACCACGAGCCATTTTTAGTTGTTAACAACAATACCAATGTGCCAAAGTTAATTAAAAGGTCAAAATGGGCTTCTTATTAGCAACGTCAAATGTTATTATTCGTTTTACAAAGCCTACCTGGATTTTACTGAAGCGGATAAACCGACCATCCAACTTAAGTTATCTCCATCGTGTATTTTCCCAAACACAGGAATAGACTGAAAATGTTTCTGTTCAACTGCCAGAGATATTAAGGCATTAAGCCTGTCTTGACACGTAACATGTATAGAAATGTCTTCTATAGTCGTCAACGGCGTAGTAACAAGTAATTTTAACAATTTAATTGTGAAACGGTGTAAGCCAAAATACAAAAGATTTTTCTGGCAACAGTCTTCGTATTAAGCTGAGGCCATATATTTAGAACCGAGTAGCAAGCAAATACAGCATACCTCTATTCAAACAAAATAATGCCCGTAAATTCTTTGCAGCTCGGTAGAAAGTTTGTCGTTTATTGATTACAACGCATATGACATGTGTTTGTTGAGAGCTGCAATTGGATGATTAGCGACGAAAACGTCACTTCGCAGTGCGGCAACGGCTGCTTGTCGAAATGCCAATTTACGAAGGAACGTGGAATGTATATTTTGCGTTATCACAGAATAGCTAATATATACAGAGTTTCCTATAACAGATTAATAGCAGAATAAAACGTAATGAAACAAACATTTTATTACACTTAATTACAATTTACTGTAACATACGACTTATCTTTTAAAAGTAAACGTCATCAACTTCAACGTACTTTTAAAGATTCGACAAGAAATGATTCATGACTCGATGAAGTAAAATCTGATCTATTCGACGAACTTCTTCAGCAATTCGGACTTTCAGTTCGCCTTTAAATAGTCCCACAGAAAAAAGTCTGGTACAGTTAAGTCCGGGGACCTAGAAGGCCAATTTAAACCCCCAAATCATGAAATAAGTTGCCCATTAAACACTTCTCGCAGAACTCTCATAGAGTTTTAAGCGGTGTGGACTATTGCTCCATCTTGCTGGAATAATAATGCATAGTAATATATTTTTTCTAAATCAGGAACAAAAAATATCTCTAGCATAATTACGTAACGCTCGGACGTCACTTTTAGATGATGGTTATTTCCATCTTCAAAAAATGATCCTACTGCACACCAAACAATCACTTTTGGATTATGGAGATTGTTTGTAATGATTTCTTGAGGATTTTCGTTTGACTAATACCTAAATTTCTATTTATTAACCATGCCGTTCAAATAAAAATTTGCCTCGTCACTCATTAAAAGATTGTGGATGTCTCCTTGATGTAAATTTAAAAATTTTTGTTAAAAAGCTAATTTGGCTTGCCTATCTTGATAACTAAGATGTTGCACCATATGGTATTTGTACGGATGAAATTTTAAGTCCTTGTGATGAATTCGATGTAGACATAAGGGATTTCCTATTAGCACACCTTGAACGCAGTTTTGACTCGTTCAATAGTTTCAGGAGTATACGAATTATTCTTCGACGTCTAGGTTTCTTCAAATTTTGCACCGAATCATTTTCACGCCAGAGGTGAATCCATGACATAAAAGTCTTACGGTTTAGAGTATGACCTATATTGGTGTTGTAAAATTGACGACGGAATGCACGCCTTAGTTCTTCTATTGAGTTACTTCTTATATAAGTCAATATCTAATAACAATTAACTAATTTATTTGAAAAATGACGTTTTACGAAAATCAATTTTTTCCTAGTTTTGTGTCAAGCGCCTACTCGATTAATAACATGTTGATCCCAAAGCCATAGAAGATAATGATATAAATAAAAATGTACTGACTTATCTCATAAAGAATATACCTTAATATCAAAATAGGTAGAATATTATGGGAAACCCTGTATTATGTAATCGCTTTGCCGGAGTGAAAACTATGCAGACGAAAGCTAATTAGCTAAAAGAATTAAATTTATTATTTTTAGAAATTTGTAACTAGTGCTGCAGCTTTTAACTCGTATTAACAATCCGCCACTGCTTTACCACAAAGCCAGAAAAATTGAAAACCGTGGAAAATTTGATCCAAAGTCACGTGCTACTGCAATTATCACTATCGCGTTTGATTGGTAAAATCCACCTAACAAGAAATATGTAAAAATTTGTTCTTAACTAGCGGTAAAATTACTTACGCATCACATCCTGTCCGAAAACTGATTTTGTACTAATATAGCCGTTGCCTGGGGATCCACAACAAAATTTTAAAATCAAAAGGGGTCCGTGGTCAAAAAAATTTAAGAAATGCTGACTTAGAATATAAAGGTCGAATGTTTAATTATACTAGGATACTAATTATTTGTTAAACCCATTTTAATAATGTCTTTTATTTGTCTAGATAATTTAGATGAAGAGCACGAATCAAGACAAGAATTGCATGACTTTATCCATAATGTAATAGTGACGAACGTCTCTGTAGACATAAGTAATGTCGAAAACGGAAGTCCGGTACGAAATCACTTAGACGCAGTTACGGAGGAAAATAATTCTTCTTTAGACACCTGTATCGAGACTCATGGTTTAGCTAGTCCTGCTAGATCAGCCTGCGTATCTCCAGCTAGTTCCAATGGTGGAATATACACCGTAAGCATTAATTTATATTTAGTTTGAAATACAGAATATACTAAAATAAAAAATCCAAGTTGTTACTTGAATTTTCAAAGTAAATATTATCGTAATAAGAAGAAATAGAAAAAGTACGAAAGCTTTCATGGCTAGAGTCATCTAAGAGATAATGGTTCTTGGGTTTAGATCATGTCAAACTAGAGTTACTTTCTGAAGTTTCAGCTTCTTCGCCGGCATCTTCATCATCATTGCAATCAAACTACTTGATGCACCAGTGTTGTTATGTTATAAAACACATATTGGAGAGTCTATTGAAATCACTAATTCAAAATTCAAATTCAAGTTTTTTTTTATTAGAGTTTAGGATACATAGAAGGTTACAAATATCACATTAATGCAGATCAAATACTTTTTAGATTCAATACTACTGTATTGAAACCGTAACCTAAAAACACAATACAACACTCACTTGTGCCTATGTCATGCAAATGTCTTGCGCTAAACTGAAGGATGTTTACCTGCTCCTTTTGTTTATGTTGCAAAACCATTTGCAAGTATAGAGGTGAGAGGTGATGGCGTTGCACGAGTAATACACAGGTGCATGTGGCTGCTGAATTTTTATTAAATTCTTTTTATATATGTTATTTGCCTCTTACTAATTAAAAAAAGTGTATACTAAAGTGCAGGACACGAAAGAAAACCAGGCAGTCCTTAAAATAAAGGTTCATAGTCTTAAGCAAGCGGAAAAGTAAAATTTATGTACGCAAATAAATTTTGTTATTTTATTTATTGTAATAGTTGACCGCTTCACCTATAAAGTGCGCCAGCTAAGCGGTACGGAAAATTAAAACAATTCGAAGCGGTGCACGTGAAGTTATTGCGAGTGTTATAGAGGTCTGTACTAGAGAGGCTGAAAATAATAGTTTGACTATTCCAATTCAAAATCGAACAGAACGCGCTGCATTTTACACTGGGGTTTCGGAAAGTGGTGTAAGAAAAATTCAAAGAAAACATAATGATCGCTCATGTTCTATTTCACCTTTAAAATCTCCTGGTAAAAAAAGACCCCGATTATCATACAAAGATAAAATTGACGATGGTGATTTTCAAGTAATTCGACGAACAATAGAGGATTTTTATATGAACTCGAGGAAGGTTCCGACCTGCAAACCCCTACTTCGTGCTGTAAAGAACAAAATAGATTTTCCGCACGGGTATACTTAAACCTTAAATCGGCTTTTACGATCAAATGGTTTTGTTTGGCGCAAGTGCCAACATAATCGAAAATTGCTCATTGAGAGACCAAATATTTTTCACTGGCGGGTGAAATATCTATCAACTGTAAGGCAATATAGGCAAGAAGGACGCAATATTGTGTATCTAGACGAAACCTGGGTAGATAATGATATGACAGTGAACAAATGCTGGCAAAGTGAAAGTGTTACAGGTGTTGTTCAGGGAATCCGCTCTAGTAGTCGCTTATAGTTCATGCTGGTTCAGAAGCCGGATCTGCTCCAGGTACTGCTTTAGTTTTCCGCTCGGGACTTACAACTGGAGACTATCATGGACAGATGAATACAGATAATTTTGAAAAGTGGTTGCTCGAGAAGCTTCTACCTAACATTCCCCCCAAATCAGTCGTGGTAATGGATAATGCGTCTTATCATTCTCACGTAGAAGATAAAGTACCAACTAAATACAAAAGCTCATATGATATCGTGGCTTAAATCGAACTATCTTGTATGTGATCCAACACGGAGAGAATATCAATTATATGAAATAATATCAGCCAACAAGCCTAGAGAAAAAAAGCATAAAATTGACGGTATTTTACGTAATCTTGGTCATACACCTTTAAGGCTGCTTCCATACATGTGCGACCTCAACCCTATTGAACATGCGTGGGCAGGAGTAAAAAAATATATTCGAGAGCGCAACACCGGTGAACTTTCTATTAAAGATTTAAATAAAATAACATTAGAAGTGATTGACTCAACATCGGCTGAAAATTGGAAATCGTATGTTGAACATGTTCGTTCTATTGAAGATAAATACTGGGAAGTAGATGGCAAAATTGAAACGGTTATTGATGATTTAGTTATCACACTGGGATCTTCAAGTAGTGACGACGAAATCTCATCATTTTCAGAGGAAGAAAACGATTTAGAAAGAATCGAACCATTAGAATCACAGCCGTCAACCTCAAATATGGCTTGGTTTTTTTTTTATATATTTTGTAAAATTGTTCATAAAGTAGCTGTCAATAAACTGCTTCAAAATAATTAATTTTCTGTTCAATACCGGGTGTCAAAAAATCTCTAATATTGCAATTAATATTTGAAAAACTACAGAACTCATATTTTTCCAAAATTAATACATCAATGTAGTTATAGTAGGGGAGCCAGAACTGATTCCAGTGAACAAGATTTATCAAAATTTTAACTTATGCAGTTCGACTTTGGGCTATTCGGGTATGCCAAAAGTGACCGTTTGTCTCCGTCTGTTATATTACTTTGTACAGGGGGCGTCATTGTGAAGTACTATACAGGGCGTTTCCTAATTGCGTAATATCAACCTAAAAGTCTTAACTTTGGAGATACAGGGTTTTAAAAAAACATTTTTTTTTAATCCTAATTCTGATGCTATTATAGATAAATAACTGTGTGAAATTTGATACATGTCTTTTATGCATAAAAGGCCATTTTTTATTAACAATCAATTTTTTAAATTTCTACCAGTGGCGTGCATATGTAATTAACCTGGGTAAATCCGTATGCTCCTTACTGCATAGAAGATGTGTATCAAATTTCATGCAGTTATCTACAATAGCATCAGAATTGGGATGAAAAAATTGTTTTCTTTTTAAACTTTACCATCCTGTATCTCAAAAGTTAAGACTTTTAGGACATAAAAACACCCCCTTTAACATCAGCACGCAATTAGGAAACGCCCTATATAGTATTTCACAATGACGGACCCTGTATAAAGTAATATGACAAAAAGAGACAGAAGGCCACTTTTGGCGAGTAGCCCAAAGTCGAACTGCATAAATTAAAATTTTGATAAATCTCGTTCACTAGATCTGATGCTGGCGGCCCTTGTAAAATTTGGACGTATATAATATAATAATAGTGGACGTAGGCAGTAGCCCGTGAACCGTTAATAACAGAACTCAAGAAAAAATATATTTATAGGTAAATCGATCAAGAAAAATCAAAATTAAATCATTTTAAAATTCGAAAGTTCGCTGTTTTTGCAACACAAGAGAGATATAGAAGTGTGGTACACGAAAGAAAACAGACAAATATAGATAAAGGTTCATTAAGCATAGTCACATCTTTTAATTATCTGAAGTGCGCCAAAAAGGAATGCCATATTATTTAAAGAAAGACGGGACACCACTGGTTTAAAGAGATTTCTTGGCCGACCTTCCTAAACCGATTGACTCCGCCCGGTTTTCTTTCGTGTCCCACACTATAGTCGCACAGTCCAGTTGGTGTTTGATATTTTTCTTTCGTTATTTTGCTGTTCAGTAAAGTTAGTAATTATGGGTCTAACAGCCAATGACATAGAGAAGATTAAAGCAATGTTTAATGAACAATTTCTTGAAGGAATAGCTGAAAAGGTGGCAAGTATTGTAGAGCAAAAATTTGATAGTAAACTCAAGCAACAGGCTAACGATATAAAGGTACTTCAAACAGAGATTTTGGATTTAAAAGCCGAAAATTCTAGAATTATGCAGGTGCTTGAAAAACAACAACAAGCATCTCGTAACTTAAATATTCGTATATTTGGGGTACCAGTCGAAGACAAGGAAAATGTAAGAACAAAAACATTGGATATTTTTACTAAGAAGCTAAAACTTAACATTAAAGACCTGGACGTAGCAAAATGTCACAGGATCCACGCAAAAAATGCATCGGATAAACCGCCATAGTGTCGCAGAACGCAAGGTCATCCTAAAATCACGCAGTCTTTTAAAATCAAGCAATGTGCGGATAAAAGAAGACCTCACAAAATTTCGATTGAATCTTTTGGTAACAGTGCCGTATCCGGTTTTCTGCTATTTTATCGATTTTTGCAAAAATATTTATACTCACTTATTAGAATGTTGACAGAAACTACAAATCCGCTTGCGATTTTCAAAAAAATTGCTTCGTTAATTAATAAAAAATTAACAAACTTTCGGGACCCGTAGAGTAAAATGGGGTGCTGGGAGGGGTATAATATATAAGAAAGTAACTCTGTATATACTACACTAAGTAAGAAAGCAGTTCTACACAAAAAATCGAATTTAAAATGCTTTTTTTTAATAAAAACGTGAAAAATTAGATTTTTTCAACAACATAACCTCAAATGTATAAAAACATTAAATATTACACAATAATCACGTTAGTAAAGAAGTTGGAAAATGTGGCAACATCGTAAGATCAAGAAAGAAAGGTAAACGGGTGAGAGTAAATTTTCCCCGGTTTTTGTTGGGTACATATGAAAAAATGTTTTTGAAATAGTAAATTGCTGGTTAGAATATTTTCTCGTTTTCGAGATTATAATCTTGAAATTATAATCATAGATGCTATAGCATTTTTCTCCTAGATGTATTATACTAATATTTCACGCTAAACTAAATAAATAATCCTAGCCAAACCTAACCTAACACATCCTAACCAAACCTAACCTATCTTAACCAAACCTAACTTATCCTAACCAAACCTATCCTAACCTATAATCCATTCTAACCAAACCTAACCTAACCTTTTCTAACCAAACTAACCTTAAAAATACATAGTTTATTTTCTCTAATTATAAGGTTTAAAATAAAAACAATAAGTAATTTTATATTTATTTATTTAAAACAAAAGTAACAAGTTTCAAAAATATTTAACCTAAACCTAAAACCTTAGGAGGATATAAATGAGCTATTTGAATAACAAATTATGGATATCATCTGAAAATAAAAAAAATCCTCCACGTCCCGCCAGGTGCGTTCTATATTTTGGGTATGAATTTGTGGGTTGGAAGGATCTACAAATTGAAGTGAATGATTAATTTGTAGGTGTTGACAAACTTCATTCTGCAAAACATCATAAAATTTCCAGCAATTGGACACAATAATGGAGCCTGAAAATATCCACTGTTTGATAACTGCCAGCAAAGATTCTGTAGTTCTATTTTCAACAGGAACTAAAAAAACTCTTTTAGAGTCTCTTTCAAATCACCCTTTTGCCTTCGATTCTACGTTACCGATTATATTTTCTCTTTCCAAATTTGGCTTCATCTATCTCAACAATTTCTCCAACTCCGCCGGCTTTCATAATGAAACGTTGTCTAGGAAATCCTATCCTCAACCACAAAACCGTAAAATAAACTACACTTCGACTTATAAAACCAAGTTCTCACTTTGCAATTTTTCTTAAATGTACCCTTTTTTTTTTCTTCAATTTATTTCGTAGCTTCTCCAGCTATTTTACAATTACAATATTGCAAATAGTGCATCTCATCAAAGTCCATGATTAACTAAAAAATCAACTAATTGTCTTCTGTCTGATAAAAGTAATATAAAATCACTTTCAGAACTATGAACACGAAACACTTTTTTTACTGCACTAATTTATTAATATAACAATTAATTGCACACTATGTCTGATGAACATCGCAATTTCTTTTATATTCTATATGAAAATTCCGGAATTTATAAGAAAATATCCAGGGCAGCTTACCATTGTCGAGATCCCGAAGTTATATTTGCATCTTTGTCTAAATCATAAAAGTTTATTTACCTACCTATTCTACCTAATATTTCAGAAATGTCAATATTCTTCTCGAACTTTGACACAGGTCAAAGAATAATATCTATTTTTTTCAGTTTAATATCGCTATCCCTTTTTATTGTAGTTGCAATGTTGCCCGATTTACATTTTGGTGGCGTTTATTTGACAACAAAATGAAAAATTGTTTATAATTTGGAAAATCAATAAAATTATTATAAATCGCAACCGAGGTGACCATCAGATCAATGAATAGAAGGAAATCATGCAAAATTTTTTTGAAAAAGTGAAATATTCGCAGAAAACCGTTTACGGCATAATTACCAATGTTTTATCCGCAACAATAAAAACGTTTGGTGCACTAACGGAGTGATTTATATGAAAAGTGAAAATTATGTCCTACGGGCCAATAGTGAGGAGGAATCGGATAGTATTAATAATGCAAAAAACATGTAAGTTTGATTATGCAATATAGAAAAAAGTACAACAAACTCTATTTTAAAGACTATTTTTATTATTTTTCATCAGTATACAATCAGAATAAAGGCATTTATATATAAGATACATGCATAAATAATGTCTACTATGTACCCAATTTTTTTTGACTCGTTTGATTTTTTTTAGTTTAGTGTGAATGCAGAATGTTTTCATTTCATTTATCAAGTATAATAATATGTATAGAAATGGCGGATACTGTCCTAATTTAGGGTAAACTTATTATATGTTGTTAATTTTAATAACAACTAAAATAAAAGATGTTTTTTTTTATTTCTGTGGAATTAGGATATACTATAAAAATCTGTTGTACTTATTTATTTAAAGGCGTACAAATCTATAATTTGGCTATTAGTTTATGTAATATTTAATCTGTAAATGCACGCAACTTTAGGAATTTACCCGGATAAAGTACTATTTATCTGGGCATATTTTTGAGATGCAATAATCCGGTTTTGTTCAGTTTGTTATTTACTGGTACGAAAAGCTTTATACACTTAGAGGGATGTAAATTTGTATTTTGTAAGGTGTGATCAAATCTCGTCATTATTTTTATATGAAAAGGTACATAAACGCTGGCTGAATGCATTTTTTTGTGTGATAAAATTGTGATTACATTATAAAATTTTTAGGAGATTTAAATGCAGTTTTTATGTTTACTTATCGATACTTATGATATTTATATTTTTTTTTCTCTTTATGCAACAGTTAATAAAGCGTGTTCATTCATTAAATTTAATTTACTCGATATTCTTTTTATAACCACTCTTTCTATCTCTTATATTTCCCTTGTTCTACTTTTTTCCTAATACTGTAAAAAAATGTCACTGTATATTTGTCATATCAATATACGGTCTTTATTGGCGAATTTTACAAACTTTGTAGAACATGTCTCTGAGTATGATTATGATATTATTGGTGTTACCGAAACTTGGTTGCATCCGGAAATTGATGATGCTACTGTTCACATAAATAACTATAATTTTAAAAGGTTTGATCGTGATGGGGGACGCTGTGGCGGAGTGGGTGTTTTTATAAAATCTCAGTTAAAATTCGATGTGTTAATATCCATTTGCTTGCCCTACATTGAATATACATAAATTAAAATTATAATTGAAGAAAAAATAATTATTATCGGAAATATTTATCGGCCTCCTAATTCAAATATTAATATGTTTTTTGAGCATATTGAGGGACTATTCGTTGATTTATATACTGAATATAATAACATGATTTGCCTAGGCGATTTCAATATAAATTTTTTAGATATATCAAATTCAAGTAAAAATGGTGTACAGGGTGAGCCAACGATTGGAAAAAGTAAATTTACGCCGAACAGGTAAAATCTGGAAACAAACTGTTTATGCTGTTGAATATATATGTAAGTCGTGCTCATTGGAATCATTGGAAACCATATTATAGGGGTATTTTTTTAATGAACCACTTAATGGACAAAGATATTTAAGTTTTTTGAACGTTGAGCTGCCTATTCTTCTCACCTTCTATATCACCAGACATGCTAGTTAAAACTAGGCAAGATATTATTAAAAGGTTCAACATGTGTATTCGTGAAGGCGGACGCCTATTTGAGCATCTTTTAACATATAACTATGAAAACATTTGATTAACTTTTAAAAGCGATTTTTTTAGACTGATAAGTATTTTTTTCTGTATAACTTTAAAAATGAGTACCTATTAACATAAGTTTTCGACTATCTAAATTGAAATGTATTCCTTCATTGAAGTGTATTTACTTATTTGCAAACTAGACGAATAGACCCATTTTTCAACTCACACAATTTTTATATATTTATAATATTATGCCAGTTCAAGGATGCTTTGCTTTGAAATTTAAGATTAATTCCAAAAACATAATATTGTCTAAAAAGTTCGGAAATGGCCCTACTTGCCTTATCATTGGGTTACAAAACTCAACACGGATTTTAAAATCTTCAGCGTGTAACTCTTGATTTAATGTAATATGAAATGGATGATATTTATATTTTCTTGCAGTCTTGCTTACTGTAGATTCTGATGTTAAAATCTAAAGGTTATTAGATCTTTTTTTTATAGCAATTTTATTAACAAATTATTGTATTCATATTAAATACTTTTGTTTTACTGACAGCTACTATGGCTACTTTGATCGAGTTGGTAATTTTCTTAATACCATTTATATGCAGATGACACTCAACTGTAGGGGAGGTCGGGTACAAATGTAACAATTTTTACGTTTAATTTTTTTTCGCCAAATTGAACCAACTTAAAAAGATGAAAATTTAACCTAGAGTAGTTTATAGTTTTACCAATTATGAGAAAAGATACTTTTATTAAAATCCTTAAATATTTTTATTAAAAAAAATTTTTAATGTGGCCATTCAAAGTGTTACAAGCGTACCCGCTGTGGGGACAGTTGTAACATACTGAGGGACAATTGTAACAGCCCATTATACTTTTGTTTTGCTTTAATTTTTAAGAATAAAACAAAGTTATAACTCTTAATAAACATAAAAAACATAATGCAACTTATAATATCAAAAACACTTTACATGGTAACTACACCTTATCACTTTCTCCTTCTTGGTCATCGTCTTCATCGCAATGTAGGCAATAAAAAAACAAGGGTCTTAATTTATGGGCACATTTTTCATGTGCCCATTCCTTGCATTTATTGCATTGGATCCATACATCATTGAGTTTGTCTGTATAAGGTTTCAAACAATACAGACAAAAACAATCATCATCATCTTCCTCCGAAGAGCCTTGCACTTCACTCTTTTTTATTTTCTTAACCTTCTTACTTGATTTTTTAGTTTGTACTGGTCCTTTTTTTTCATCAAAATCACCTATTTTTCTGGTAACTGCCCCAACCTTTTGCTTTCTTTTTAGCTGTTCTTGCTCAAGAATATATTTTTCTGGAGTATCAGTTAAAACGGAGCTGCCCATTTTTCTTCTTTTTGTTACTTTCCGTGTAGGGTTAGCTGGAGCCTTTGGAAGAGGACGAATTTGTTCTAGCTGCTGAAAAGACGCATCAAAATCAACAGGGCTATCTGGTCGCGTGCTAGGTCCTGGAACAGGACTATCTGCCCTCGCGCTAGGAACCGGAACAGAAGTATCTGGCCTCGTGCTTGGCCCAGGGACCGGACTATCTGGTCTCATTCTTGACCCATCATCATCATTGGTGATGTTACTGTCTTTATCAAGAGGAGTTTTATCGGCAGTGATTGTGCGTTCCCTATCAGTGACGGAGGAAGGTGCAAATTCATTATCTCCGAAAACATCCCTATTAAACGGCCATATTCCGGAGACCCGGAATCCTCCCATTATATTGTTTGGAGTTGTTGCCTTTGGAAATGCCTCAGCAACTACAGTGGGTATATCGTAAATGGTCAATGTTTGTCCTGGATGAGATTTCATCCAGTTATCAATAGCGATGTTGACAAAGTGCTTAAAAGGTCCATATACAACGGTCCAAAGGTTGAAGCTTATGGGATGTGTGGTGGAAACGATAAAAGCACCACACCGTTCGCTTTGCAGAAATCTATCATAGGAACATACAAATGTGAGCTATGGTTATCTAATAGCAACAGCACTTTTTTATCCGGGGAAGGTCTTACATGCTTTACAAAGCGTTGCATAAAAATTAAAAAAGTTTCCTCATTCATCCACCCTGAACCATTCGCTTCACCAATACAACCCGTAGGACCACCTTGAATAAAGTGGGAATGATATTTTTTTCGTGGAAATATAAAAAGGGGAGGTACGGTATTTCCCGCAGCACTAACAGCTGTGCAAACAGTTACCAAAGTGCCACGTTCCATGGAAGTAACAGCTCCAACTTGCTTTGTTCCTTTAACAGCTACGACTTTATTTGGTTTCTGCACGGTTGTAACTCCTGTTTCGTCAACGTTATAGATATCGGAGGGTTCGAACTTGTGCAATTCTAAGAGTCTTGAAAGATTCAAAAAATTTATTGACATTCACTTTATTAAAATTTATTGCACGTGCATAACTGGTTGCCTCAGGAGTTCTTATAGAAATATCTGAGTGTCGATGCATAAAATTTGTAAACCAGTCTTTTCCAGCAAGGCCATTTGTCAACCACTGCTGGGGAACTTCTATATTATTTTTTAAAGCAAAATCATGGACCTGTAAGAAAAATAAAATAGGTACAACGAACAAAATATAGCGAAAATAAACTTATTATTACCAATTTTCGGATTTCTTTTGGCGTAAGACCGAAGTAAATAGCAGCTGACCTCCGTATGTGCTTTAAGAATGCATTTTCCTGCTCTTTGGTTAAAATTCTGGTATGTGGATTGTAACCCATTTTAGGAGATTCACCCGCATTCATTTTTTTTATGTATCTGTTAAGTGTAACATGGCATATATTTAAATCTCTTGCCACTTGCCTTTCTGTCAAATTTCTCTCTATAACCATATTGGCTGCCCTTTTCATAATATCATCTGATGGTCCTCTCTCAGTTTTTCTTATTCTTTGACGCGGCATAATGCTAAAAACAATAATTTTATAGAGATTTGTTCGTAGGGGTACAAATGTAACATGTAACAATTGTACCCATTTGAAATGTTACATTTGTACCCTGGCAACGTTGGAGCACATTTTTATGCATATCTTCACTTAGCAGAAACATAACCTCAAATACACCATAGGTGTTTAATCACACATATTTCACAAAATATTTAACCACACAGAAACATTTAACAACTTTACTTACCAGATATTATGAGAAAAACTTTAACACAATCACAATTTTACTTTACGTCTTTGAAATAAATATTTTAATATATTTCACTATTCGTCAGGTGTAAATTCGCCGTACTTCCAGAACATTTGTGTATGAATGCAAGCTGTAATAACGCGTAGTTGCCAAAGTTAAAAATTAATTTAGTAAATTTTAGGAGCCGCTGTTACATTTGTACCGCGTTACAACTGTACCCGACCTCCCCTACCTGCTCTTTTAGACTAAATGAAATTGAAAATGCCAATAAGCTTATAAATATCGATCTCCAACATTTAGTAGATGTATCTACTGATCATCAGTTAATAATTAATCCACTAAAATCCTCTCTTACACTATTTGCGGCCCGAACATAAATCCGTAGCTAAAAGAGCGCTAAGAATTGAAATCAACAACACGATTCTTAAAATATCCAATTCTTCAAAATCGTTGGGAGTTATTATTGATTCTGAACTCTGTGTTCCTGAACACGTGACTAGTAAGCTGAGAAAAGCTTATGGATCTTTAAAATTAATTTATAATCAAAGGCATTTTTTAAGTCAAGAGATAAAGAAAATGTTTTGCGATTCATTGGTCTTGTCTCATTTCAACCACTGTGATGCTGTTTACGGGTGGTGCTTGGCTCAAAATGACACTAAAAGAATTCAAAAAGTACAAAATTGCTGTCTTCGTTTAATTTTCGGAATACGTAGAAGGAATCGTATTTCACACAAATTAAAAGATATTGGATGGCTTGATATATTTAATCGGCTAAAGTTACATTTCTGTTGTTTCAGTTATAAAATTATATAAAATACAAAACTCCAAAATATTTATTTAATAAAATAGAAATTTAGAATACAAATTCAAAACTTAAATGTTCGCAACAGAGGTTTTCTGACATTGTATTGTAGAAAAGGTCTTTTTCGTATAATGCTGCAAATTGTTTAAATTCCCCGCAGGTATCTATTACTTACTGCACGTCAAACATATCCTGTTTACTAACCAGTAATCGTCATATATTAAAAGTATAAAAATTTGTTCTTAATTTTCTCTCTCTCTCTCTATCTCTGTCTATTTATTTTTCGCTCTCTCCCTTCCCTTTAGAATTTAATTATTCTTAATTATTCTAGATCCTAAATTAAGGCGCTAATCTTAAGTAAGTAATTTAAGCATATGAAAGGCCCTTTACTTTCGTAAATTTGCTTTGACTATGTAATAAATAACATTTGTTTTCTGGAAAGTAACAAATTTATTTTATTATTATTATATTAAAGACAAAAAAAAGAGACGTACAGCGAACGGCAGAGCAGGGAAAATCAGACGTAGACAAGAGCGAGAAATGCAGAACGGAAGAAAAATCCGCAGAGGGTATAGGACGGAGAAAAAGATATGTAAGATTTAACTTTTCATTGTATTTTTATATATATTGTCTTTTTCTATTTGATGTTTTGGAAAAAAGTGTCCAAAATAAAAGTTTAATAGTTCAAAGTAAATTTTTCGAAAAACTTTTTTGTCACATATACAGGGTGCTTCAAAAAGGTCCTATTTTCTTATTTCAGATGGGTACCCTATTTTTTTATTTGATTTTTGCATTTTCCTGAATATTCTAAACATTTTTCATGTAGTATGCCCTATACCTTATTTAAACGTATAAAAAAATATTAATGTTTGTGTTTTTATATTTTTACATTAGAAAACATTGCTTTTTTATAAAGAAATATAAAATGGTATTGTCTACTAAAACTAATTACAACTGCTGAATGTGCCTACCGTTCATTTCAATACACTCTATGTAATCACTCTCGATTTTATTTATTGTAATTGGTGTCCTGAATAGCTTCAAGTATTCTTCTTCGTAAAACCTCTACGTCTTCAGTTGGATTTTTATACACTTTATTCTGCAAAAATCCCCACAGAAATGAATCAAGTGGCGTCAAGTCGGGGCTATTCGGCGGCCGTCAATCAGACCAGTACGACCACATTTGGTATTTCATATTAAAGTAATTTATAACCGGAAAAACGTTGTGTGGTGCGGCTCCAACCTGATGCCACATAATTTTGTTGTATTGACAGAGTGGTAAGTTGTCCAGAAAATTTTCTACGTCATTGGTCAATAAATTTAAATATTTTTCCCCATTTAAGGGTCGGTCAATAAAAATTGGCCCAATTCTTTTTTTATTTAAAAGCCCGCACCACACATGTAACGATCTTCGACCTTGTATCTTAATTTCACTAGTTACTTGAGGGTTTTGCGTTATCCAAAATCGTACATTTTTCAGGGTATGAATGCTTGCAGTATTGAAAGTGCACTCGTCAGACCATAAGGTTTTTTTAAAAAAATTGTCTTCTCATTTCCTTACAAAACATAATCCTTCTGTTTTTTTGATCTCCTGTTAATTTATGCACGGATAGTATTTTATAAGGATAATAACTATGCTATTTTAAAGTAGAATGCATTTTGAAAGTTGATTTTCCGAAAAAACTTGATGAATCTTTTAAGGATGCATTTAGATTTTCTAAAAGTAAATAAAACTAATAGTAATAAGTTACCTTATAAACCAAAGCGCCTACCTTGAAAATATAACAAACTATTTAGTTCTTTATCCTCGTTAACGACTAATGTCCGTTTTTTTCTTTTTATAGACATTCTATCTCGAAATCCAAGTTCAACATTTGTTGTTCGCTTTGGAAGCGCTCACATCGGAAACTGTTGGTGATATTCGATTCTCGCTGCATATGTATTTTTGTTGTTCTTATCAAAATATCCGCAGAATAACGCATTTTTCCTTATCTGAATATGGCATTTTCTAGAGACATTGACTGAAAGTCTACTTGACATTAATACAATCAAGGTGAATCACCAAATAGGCCAGGCCAGATTTTTAATAATAATTTTTAAAGCATCAACAAAAAATGTATAAGTATAGGGTATGCTACTTAAAACATCTATCAAATATTCAGGAAAACGCAAAAATCAAAATTATTTCAAATAGGGTGCCTATTTGAAATAAGAAAGTAGCCCATACTTTTTGAATAACCCTGTATATGTGATAACAAGTTTTCCTAAAAATTTATTTTAAACCGTTAAACTTTTATTTTAGACACTTTTTTCCAAAACCACAAATAAAAAATTAAGGGGGGTCAATATATAAAAAAAATACCCTGTACAAACTATAGATTCAAAATTTAAATCTCCATTATAACTTCTGTGTTTTTTGATCTCGTGCACCGAAGATCTCTGAAGATGCCACATGCAATAGCAAGCGAAACGTCTGGAAGTAACTGCAATTTGACACGATGTATACCCAAGATCCATGATTTTTAACATATAGAAATATATTACTTTTCATAAATCGGGTGCAAATTTTATTAAAATTATACCATTATAAAAGAAAATCTAACTTATGGTAAGAAATCTATCTATTGTACAAGGTGACCAAATTTCCATGAAATCAATAGAATATCGGTTATCAGTAAATGGATAAAGATACGATTTCTACACGAATGTGATATTTTTTACCGTTTTTTGACAACAGCATAACTTTACATCTTACATAGTTTATTTTTATTTAATGATGGGCCGATAATCCAGCACACTACAAAAATATGAAAAATATTAAATTTTGAAAATAAGTATGGAGTATTATATGTTTTTAAAAAGCCGATAGAAATCAGAATCATATTATGTAAAAATATATAGGGTATTCCATTAAAAAAATCGTTTATTTTGATCTCAAAAATCAAAACTAACTAGAAAAAAATTACTACGTCATTAGATTGTACGAGAAAAAATCTACTAGAATCAGGCTTTAAATTTTTGATATTATACAAGATTGCCGAACTGCAGCATGTATCCAAAAATGCAGTCTTCAATTTCAAACTATATATTCAAAAATAATCAAGTTTATAAGAGATTGTTTTTAGTACCTGGTTTAAATTGATTTTTTAATATAACTGAGTTTAAACCGGGTTAAACTAAGTTTCTAAAAATATTTGATCTTTTGAAAAATTTAAGAGGGAACTGCAAACTTTCTTGAGTTTAAACCGGGGTTGTAGGTCTTATTCCATTGAATGCTTACTAGCAAGGTATAAACCATTTAAGGCAAAAAAAACAAACATTTACACCCACAGACATATTAATTACTATTTTATATATATATATATATATATATATATATATATATATATATATGACATTTTTTTGAATAATTTTGATTATTCTGCACATTTATTTAAATATTTTGAGAAAAATAAAAATTTCAAAAAATTGTTAACTGCTTTTGCAATATTTTATTTACATATGTTTCCGCATATATTGCTAAAAATATTGCATTTAAACAAAGTTAGTGAGTTAATTTCTTTATTTGGCATAAATGCCACAATTTATATTTTTAAAGCCTAAAATTCTTTTGTGTCTCTTATCAGCATTTAAAATAGATTCTTAAACAAAAAATTTCTTAAGTTATTTTTAAATGTTTTATAAGATTTCTGAGACTATAATAAATGGTATTTTATTAGTTATTATTATAATCGATGTTTATAAAAACTTGACTTATAAGCAACACCCCTTTAAAAACATAATTTAAATGTTAGTCTTTGTTTTGTCTTGTTAGGTAATTATATTCTTCACAGTTTTCATTTATAAATGTTCTTAGATTTTCGGGCAATAAATTATTATTTTATAAGTAAAAATTTGAACTAAATATAAAATTAAATTACGAATATTTAACCCTTCTAATTTTCTGAACATTAAAGTAATTTTTGTATATTTTCACAATTTAGTAAAATCCGCATGACTTTATTTTGTAAAATTTGTAATTTATCAAATATTTCTTCATTTGCCAAATACACAAATGTAGAACCATATAGAAAATGTGGATAGCTAATATTATTATAAATAATTTTTTTGGAGAAAAAACTTAAATTTGGAGAAATTTTTTTATAATATCCAATTTTACCGGCAATTTTACTAAAAATATAAGTTAAAATTTAATCTGTCGTCAATAATTGCCCAAATATTTAAAGAATTACACTATTTCTAAATTTTACTCTTCTAATGAAATATATCTGCAAGTTATTAGTGTTTAAATCTGAGTTAATAAAATTTTGAGCTCAATAGGTTTGTATTTTGTATATAAATTGATGTGTCATTAGCAAATAACTAAATATGGCAATGCAAAATTATCATTATCATGAAATATCATTTATATACAAAATAAAAAGTAATGGTCCCAAAATACTACCTTGAGGAACACCTATATCAATATATTTGTCACTCGAAATTCCATTTGATACTCTTGTTTTTCTTCTGTTACTCAAGTAGTTTTTAAACCAATTTAACACGTTATCCTTTACCTCACATTTGTATAATTTATTTAATAAATCTTTCCAGGTCAATAGTTTCAAAAGCCGGTTTAAAGTCTAAAAAAACTGCTATTTTGCTTCATTAATTGTTAAGCTCCTTCTCAAATCATTAAAGTAACTTGAAATTCTATATTTTTAGCAAGAATTGTTAAAAACATTTGGCATTAACTTACACAGGATAGAAAAGGATGTACAAAGATGCGATAGGAATTATTGGTATTTTGCCAATGAGAATTTGGATAAACTAAGAAACGTAATGTGCACGTGAGTAAATAGTTATTTATGTCTCTTGTGCAAAAAGTAATAGTTTATGGCACGGAGTATGAGTGCCATAAACATACTTTTTTCTTGTAACTAACTATAAAAAATTCTTTTCGATACGCAACGCTTCTTTTCAACACTACTTTTTTTCTCTACAAAGTTGGCAATGCTAAGCCATGGCCACCTCGAATTTGAATCCGGCCACGTCTCAAAATTGAAAAACAAAAATAGCACGCATGTAATTGTAACAACTTGAAATTCTTCAAAGGTAAATAATTTTATTGTTTTAAAAGATAACGCTTTTTTAAAAATAAATATAATGCACAAAATAGTATAAAATAATCGTTTCATAAGACATTTAATCTCACTCGTTCTAAGACTCGTGCTATAAAATTATGTCCTGTGAAACTACTGTTTTAATATACTATTTTGCACGTATTGCATACAGTTGCGCAACTAGATACCGACTTTTGGGGGGTTCAAGCCCTGATACTAGATAATATTGATTTGAGGTTAAGCCAATTTTAAAGAAACAATGATTTTTTGTATATGATATATTTTCCAAGTTAATAATGCCATGAAAATTTTCTCGTTAACTTTATTTTAATCTAACACTACAATGTATACAAAAAAATTAAACAAATTTGCCGTATTTTACTTTTTTTCAAAATATTACCTCTCGTTTATTTAAATATGTATAATCGAAAAAAAAAAGAATCTACGCCACTTACTTCAGCATTTTTTTAATGTTACATTTATCTCAACTATATCTATTTTCAATTTGACTATAATAAATTTGGCGTTTTCAAAATATAAAATACACTTTTGTACCCTTAAAAAATCGAATATCTACGCCCATGGCATACTAAATCTAAATTGTTTGGACACAGTTCTAGTCTGTTTCTCGGTACAAGCTTGAAACGAAACAAAATTTTACCAGTTCATCCAGTTTTTAGTAATATTTTTTTTTACATTTCATTAGGTCACATTTTTTCGTACGGCTATGATTTAACTTTAAACTCTCGATATTGTTTAAGTTTTTTTTAGACCATCACCGTTCTGTTTTCAGATTCAGTGTGCTCGTGGTGATTTTAATACAAAAAATTAAATAACTTTGAGAAGTTTCGCCGTTTTTTGGAATATCACCTCAATTTTATTTTAAATTTGTATCGAGAAAAATTAAGGTCAACAAAAAATTTAAATTCAGTGGCGGCTCGTGGTGAATTATATTGGGAGGTCAATAACAAATTTAAGAATAGGCATACTTAAAATAAAAATAAATATCTTATTTTTAAATTCTCTTGAAGTCCAGGTCTACTCTTCGTTCTTTGGAATTGGAAAAATGCTGAATGACACGTTCGTTAAAATTGCTTTATAACATTCCTTTTATAAACGATTTCTAGATACATTGCTAAAACGGATAGTCTCTCTTGGCCCAACTCCTCAACAAAATGTAAAAGCCCTCGAAAAACCCCTAGATTTCCAGACAAAGCCGTTTCATCATGGCCACGTAGTGCGAGCTCGAATGCCCCACAAAATTTTACACAATCTATAATTTTGTTGTAAAAAAATATTAACGTTTGAACTCTCCGTACTTCGAAAACGAAGGGCTTACTGATTCCTGTTATTTTTTTTGTTTTTACGAGTTAAGACATCTTCAAGAATTTTAAATAGGAAAGAATTTACAGCTTGTTTCTAAGTTTTCGTATTTATATAGGTACGTCTGGGAACACTTAGACATCGGCTACATGCAGGGCATGTGCGACTTAGTAGCCCCACTCTTAGTCACTTTTGACGATGAATCTTTAACGTACGCGTGTTTCTGTCACCTGATGGAGAGGATGATTGAGAACTTCCCCAACGGTAACGCCATGGACTGCCATTTCGCCAACATGCGGAGCCTCATTCAGATATTGGATGCCGAGATGTATGAACAGATGCACGCTCACGGCGATTATACGCATTTCTATTTCTGCTATAGGTGGTTCCTTCTGGATTTTAAGAGAGAATTGGTATGCAGTTAGTATTAATATTTAGTAGTCGTAGTATTTGTCAGGTATGGGCGATATTATACAGTGTGTTTAAAAAAGTATGCAACATATGGGAAACTTTTTTATTATTCACTTGTCAAAAAATTTTACTTTTGATAAGACTTGTCAGATATAACGTAGATATAATAGTATGGCACTATTTCGAAAAAGGCCCAAGAGTTAAGTACCCTTATTTTTTGGAATAGAAAAAAAATTATAAGAAAAAGTTGTTTAGAATTCAAAACTAAATGCAGATATAAAAGTTCATGCAAATATCTTAAAACATAATATTTTTTCTTTTTATAATTTTTTTTCAAGAAAGACATACAGAGAAAGCGAGTTAAATAAAAGCTTGTAAAAATACCAATTATTTGAATTAATTTCATTGGCACAACATGTGTTCGACCTATTGGTGACACAAGTGTATGTAAATAAATTTAGGTAAGAACGCAACAGCGTTAAATATAAACCTCTAAAATATATAAAGCTTAACATTAAAAAACTTTTTAACAAAGTTATTGTTTTTCCTTGCATTATATTCAGCACGTGGTAAGCCGGTAAAACAAAAAGAAAGAATTTGTCAGTGGCGTATCGGTCTCGAACAAATCTCAAAAAAAGAAAACATATTATATTTTTTAATTCTAAACAACTTTTTTACACGGATAATAAGTTTTTTTTTGGGGCAGAAGTAACTGGCAGGATGATGTTGGAAAAAAAGCAAAATGTAAAGCTTTCGCGGAAATGTTATAGTACCACAAAAATATGACTTTTAACTTTCAAGTTTTCTAGAGTCACATTGTAAAAGATTGCTTCATATTTTTATTTATTTGTGACTTAATTCTGGAAAATGTTAAAAGGCGAATTATTATAACTTGTTGAAGAAAATGAAACATTTAAAATTTAGTTAAAGTTTTTAAATAATTGTAACCTGATGAGCGCATGAAAAACTAATTTTAATTAATCTTCCAATAGATTAGGAGTTCTGAAGAGCAAAAGAAAAGTTTTGGCTAACTTGATCCTCGTCCATAAATGCCCCTAATATTAACTGAAACATTTTCGAAACAAGTTCTTTTGGAGTATATTTTGTAGATAAGTTTTGTTAAAAAATACTTTCGTAAAGAAGGAATCTTCAGGAACCTTTATAAAAGAAGTAGGTCAAAATTAGATATATAGCAAAACACATTATTATAATTTAGTATTAGTAACAAACCTCACAAATTTTGCTCTTTGGACTAATATGCGGATTTAGTGAATTATTAGCAAATTTCCAGTTTGTTAACATTATCTAATCCGTTAGTGGAAACTTTTTTGTTGTGTATAATAGAATTGCGGATGATTTAGCAAATTAAAAGGAATACAAAACTATGTCAAGTAGATTTTAGTGTTAATAGTAGTTGAAAAGGATAATATAAATGTAATTTTTATTTTTTCTTATTACAAAAATTAATAAAATAGTGCGCCACTGATCCCCTGCCCAATTTTACTTTTTCTTCACGACATCAGTCCGACGTATCAAAAATCAGATTTTCATTGATATACATATACATTCATGAATACTATTAATAGTTATCTATTAGTAAATAAAAAAATATCCATATATCAGCATTATTTAATTTACTTATGTTATTCGATAATATATCCTAGTTTTTTATTGTTTTTCTTATAGCCTCGTTTTGCAATCAATTTCAACATGACATTTTTTGAAAATCAGAAAAATTTTTACTTCGGCTTAGACACAAATTTCATCAGTCATAAGACAACAACCAAACTATGATATGAATATGCCATTCGCTTTAATTTAGTTTCAATAATTTCGATCGACAGCCTACTAACAATATCTCGAAAACACAATTGCACAATTAAAAAATAATAGATTATACCGGGCTCCATTTAAAGAAGTTGGATATCGTCGCAACTGCTACATTGAGCGTCCTGTATATTTCAATTTGATGTAAAAACTTGCATAACTAAAAATAGAAATTGAGGAGTCCGAAGGAATTTTCCAGTTGCTAAATTTGGAAATATCTCTGTTGTTCCAGACTTTATCAATACCCTCTATATAAAATTTAAAGGTTGATTATATAAATTAGTTCTATTTAAAACAAGTCTTTGCCGATGTGTATTTGTTATTATTTATGTCCTTTCAGGTTTATCCCGATGTATTCACAACATGGGAAGTCATATGGGCTGCTCAACAAGTAGCTTCAAGCCATTTTGTTCTGTTTTTAGCATTAGCTCTACTAGAAACTTACAGAGACATCATTTTGTCAAATGGCATGGACTTTACAGACATTATTAAGTTTTTCAACGGTAAGTGTTAAGTAAAAATTTTTTTTGTTAGTAACAATATTAATGGTAAAATAACAGTTAAGTTGGTTTTTAACTGGCATGGAAAGATTTCTTACCATTTCAGAATTATCTCTACCTTGTGTATGTTCAACAGGAGGTGATTGAAGGCCAATTGTTGCTGGTTGCTGCGATTTGGATGAAGTAGTCTGGTTTTGAACGTCAATTGCTGCTAGTTGTTGTGATTTGGAAGTGGTAGCCTGGTTTTGGAAGATCAGATGTGAATTTTGTTTTGTAAAGTTTCCTTCAGCAACTTTTGTAGACTTCCATCCACTATGGCGCTTAAGATTCGTGATATCTACTCCACAACCTACTTGTAGATTGGCTGAATACCGCCTAAAACAATACTCTGTGTAGGGCTCCGGATTTGGTAGTTTCAGGTATCTAGCCACGTCCGTGGACATCTTGTTGATTAAGTTTAAATTTCGTTCCCCGTTTACTACAAAGCTTCTGCGTTGATGGGTTTTATTATCAGGAACTATTATGCATCAGGGATTACTTGACTCTGGCGTCATCTAGGGTCAAATAACTTAATTATTCACGGCTGCAGCGTGAATTTTCAAAATGTTCCTATTTTTCGAAAAAAAAAAAAAAATATATATATATATATATATATATATATATATATATATATATATATATATATATATATATATATATATATATATATATATATATATATATATATATATATATATATATATATATATATATATATATATATTGCAATTCTAGGATATCCCTAAGACACGTGGCAAGAAAATCAGGAATCTCGAAGAACTCAGTACATAGGATTCTCTTGAAACATAACTTCCATCTTTATTTGAATCATTGGTTCAACATCTAAAAGAAACTGTTTTGCAAAAAAGAGTGCAGTTTTGCGAATTTATTTTAACCATGATGCAAGATGACCCTCGAATTTTGGACAAAATAATTCGGACCGATTATAAGCAAAATTTACGAAAAATGGCCTTTTTAACAGACACCATTCCTATTTTTGGAGTCATTCAAATCTTTATGCAATAAGATCGCGGAACTTCCAAGAATAATGGCAATTTAACTTATTTTGTGCTGTAAGTAATGATGGAATATTAAAACTACATTTTTATGAAGAAACTTTGAATGGTAAGTTGTTATTAATACATTGTTTATTTAAAATTATGTGTATGAACTTTAGTAGGAGAAAGATACCTGAATATTCTAACAGACTTAGACAATGAATATTTAAGTAATTTACCTTTGGCACAACACAGTACCTACAGGATGGCGCCCCACCACACAGAACCATTCCAGTTACCAACTTTTTGCAAGCCATATTTTGAAATAAGTAGATTGCCAACAATGGACCTTCCTGTGGCCTCCTCGTTTTCCCGATCTGACTATCTTAGACTACTTTATATGGGGAACGATAAAAGACATCGTTTATTTTAATCCAGCGACAAGATGGAGAACTATATGGCAAAGGTAAGGGATGCGTTCGAATGCGTATCTCCCGACTCAATTAAAAAAAGCGGCCACCCATGAGGGATTTATTCGGAGATGCATAAAATGTTTGGAAGTTTAAGGTGAACATTTTCAACAATTATTGAAAAAATAAGTGGTTTTCCTGTGTAAGACTGGAATATTATGAACTTTTATGCCAACATTTTTAAAATTATCCAACATTTGATTAACACTGTCCGGTGAGACTTTCTGTTTATCTGGATATCTATCAGCAAATATCTGGCATGATCTTGTTAAAACTTTGTTACATTCCCCATAGATAATAAACAAATTCTCGTGTGTATAATTTAATCGCACGGTCAAGACTATTAGTTTAATAATTATCATTACTTATAATAATTATTATTTTAGTAGAGAATTGTCAAACGACAACAAATATGACGTTTCTATAGTATTCAACTGGTTTTCTTTTCGCCATGCTTCGTCGTCATGGTTAACTAATAACAAAACTTAGAAGCCGGCATTTTTACAATAAAAAAATGTTAAATTGTTAATATTTGGGAAACTATAAATTTTTGGAATAGACAATCTCATACAAAATCAACCTTATTTTAAATGCTAAATACGATAAAATTATAAAAATTGGGGGTTTCCGTTTGAAAAAAGTTGCTTTTAACAATTTTTACAAGTAAATTATTAATGTCAGTTTTAGATCACCCTGTATTTTTTTATTATAAAAATCTCAACATAGTCCACTAAAGTAGATCCCCTTCGACAAGTAAACCAACCGCAAATAAATAATAAAGACTTTCCTAAGGAGATATTGATAGTTATGTCTAGACCTGCAAATGTAATTTTTGACATAATATTCAAAATATCTCAAAAACGGTTGAACTTGGGTATAGCATATTATGCATATAATATCCAAAAATGTGATAATATACAGGGTGCTCCATTATCCGGTATAACTGGAAGTGCCGCCATCTTGATATTATTTATTATTTTATATATATATATATATATATATATATATATATATGTATATGTATCTATATATATATATATATATATATATATATATATATATATATATATATATATATATATATATATATATATATATATATATATATATATATATATATATATATATATATATATATATATATATATATATATATATATATATATATATATATATATATATATATATATATATATATATATATGTATATGTATCTATATATATATATATATATATATATATATATATATATATATATATATATATATATATATATATATATATATATATATATATATATATATATATATATATATATATCTTGGAAATTAAAAAGGTAATAGAAAAACGCTCGAACCCGTCGATTTAGATTTATTTTTACGCATATTTAGAAATTATTTTAAACTATACAGGGTCACTCACAAAAGTTGTACAACTGTCATCTTTGATTTTTTCAATACAACGCCTTATTTTTTTCTGCTGATTTGAATTTTCTATGAAATTCTAGACATTGTTGGTATAACATAACCTATGCTGAAAATCAACAGTTATCGAAATATTCTTATCTAAATAAAACCTGTGTATTTAATAACCTATCGGACATTTATATACCCTACCTATGTCTGTCGTGTAATCCCAAAGAAAAATGACTTTGTCACTGGCACTGTGTTGACAAGTCATATAATTTATTTACGATCTGCCATTTTGATTTCAAATATTGACTATAAAGTGAAATTCGTTCAAGAAATAATAAATGATGATTCAGATCGCAGAAACGAGTTTTGCGAAATTATGACCAACATGTGTAATCATGATCCATTATTTGTCAAAAGAGTTTGTTTTACAGATGAGGCAACATTTTATCTCAATGGAGAAGTATAAACAAAATTTTAGACACTGGGCACAAGAAAATCCTAACTGGTACAGGGAAAGTCATACACAGTATCGTAAAGTGTTAATGTATGGGCAGGTATTGTAGGCAATAAAGTTATAGGTCCATATTTCTTTGATTCCTCACTAACGGGGCAAATGCATCTTCAATTTTTGGAAGAGAATATACCAGCATTATATATAATGTAAACGATCCGGATCTTCCTAGTGAACTGTTATGGTATCAACAGGATGGTGCACCACCCCATTTTGCAGCTGATTTCATACTATATATATATATAGAGTGGCCGGCAAGATCGCCGGATAAGCCCGTTATTTTTTCTTTGGGGATATATATAAAAATAAGCCACATACTATATTCTTATATATATATATATATATATGTGCATTTTTCCATCGTCTAGAGCATTATAGTAAATGATGGACATTTTCAAAATTTAATAAAGTAGTTTTCATATTTAATTTCTTGATATGTGTTTTATGTTTTATTTAGATAAACATATTTCAATAACTGTTGATTTTCAGTATAGGTTATGTTATACCAAAAATGTCTAGAATTTCATAGAGAAATCAAATCAGCAGAAAAAAATTAGGCGTTGTATTGAAAAAATCAAAGATGACAGTTGTACAACTTTTGTGAGTGACCCTGTATAGTTTAAAATAATTTCTAAATATGCCTAAAAATAAATCTAAATCAACGGGTTCGAGCGTTTTTCTATTACCTTTTTAATTTCCAAGATAATAAGATATATATATATATATATATATATATATATATATACATACATATATATATATATATATATATATATATATATATATATGTATGTATGTATATGTATGTATAGTTCTTCGAGATTCCTGATTTTCTTGCCAAGTGTCTTAGGGATTTCATTGGATATGCCGCCAAATATCCCAGAATGGCAATCTCGACATTTTTATTATTAAGAATGGGCTTCCTTTTATTATTTTTTGCCCTGATAGTTCCAAAATTTTTAAAGTTTTCCAACATTTGTTTAACACGGTCCGGTGAGGGTTTTTGTTTATCTGGATATCTGTCAGCAAATATCCGGCATGTTCTTATTAAAACTTTGTTTCATTCCCCGTAGATAATAAACAAATTCAAATAATTTTCGTGTGCATAATTTAATCGCAGCAGCATGATTATTAATTTAATAATTATAATTACTTATAATAATAATTAATTATTTTAATAGGTAATTGTCAAACGACAACAAATATGACGTTTCTATAGTACTCAATTGGTTTTGTTCTCGCCCGCCTCCCCGTCATGGCTAACTAATAACAAAACTTAGAAGCCGTATGTTATTTTTACAATAAAAAATGCTAAATTGTCAATATTTTGAAAACTCCAAATTCTTATGTTAAGTACTAAATAAGACAAAGTTATAAAAATTGGTGGTTTCCATTTGAAAAAAGTTACTTTTAAAGATTTTTACAAGTAAATTATTAAAGTCAGTTTTTGATCACCCTGTATTTATTTATTGTAAAAATATCAACACAGCCCACTAAAGTAGATCCCTTTGGTAAAGAAACTAACCGGAAATTAACTAACAGAGACTTTTATAAGGAGATATTGATAGTTATGTCTAGACCTGCAAACGCCATTTTTGAGATAAAATTCAAAATATCTCAAAAACGGTTGAACTTAGGTATAGGGTATTATGCATGACATATACCTAGAATTTTCCGAGAAATCCAAAATGAGAGAATGTACAGGGTGTTCCATTTAAAATAAGAAAGTAAAACCGGAAATGCCGCCATCTTTAAACTATTTTAGCCGGATTGCCCCATCGACTTTATTTAACTGTCAAATTTTAAGAATTTTCTTAAGTCTATTTTCTACACACACAATATATATATATATATATATATATATATATATATATATATATATATATATATATATATATATATATGTGTATACCTATTTACTATTTTATTTATATAGAAATCGTGGGAGTTTCCAGTATTGTAATTATGATTTTATCAAGTATTATTATTCAATTTATACCAAATACCATTTATTTCCTTATTTTCATTCATTTGTTTTATAACATTTTCTGCAATTTTCATGCAAAACGTGGTTTTAAGATAAGTTGCCAAAAGGGTGTACTATCTCTTATAGGGTTCAAATGATGTTTAAATGTGAACCTTGACATGTGTATTGATGTTTTTTGTTGTTTATCACGTCATGGTGTGGTCCTGTGGACTGATTTTATTGTATGCTATACCTGATAAGCAACACTGATGCGAATAATAGATTTTTACATAATACATTTTTGCCCGCTATACCAAAATCTCCACATTCCTTCAAATTTACCTCTACATGAACACCACTATTACCACCTTTTTCAAAAACTCTTTCAAACTTAACTACATATAACTTCATATTGATGACAAATAATAAAAGTATCTATGTATCGTTATTCTATCCTGTATATGAAATCAAAACTAATTTTTATTTTCCAATTCCAGAAATGGCAGAGAGGCACGATGCGGCTGCCATATTGAAACTAGCAAGGGAGTTGGTTTTACAACTTCAACTTCTAATTGAAAACAAATAGAATATAGCACTGTAAAAATCGACGATCTTTCGAAACTATCGAAATTTTCGTCTAGCACCGAGTTATACATTTAGAATAATTAAACAATGTAAAATTAGAAAAGTACCAACTTTTTATAAAAGTGTGTATTATGATGTACCTTCATTAATTTTTAAAAGGAGTAAATTATTGTATTAGTTAGGGTTTACGAGTGGACATAGAAGTTTTAGTTTAAATTTTAGACAAAGAAAAATGAAAATATTTAGAGATGTATATGCCAGTAGATGATGTTTTATTACTAGTGTAACTTTAAGGGATATCAAAGGTATCTACGTATTTGAATTTATTATACGGGGTTCGTGCCGAGTTTTGCGACATATAATAATAAAAACTATGATTGCTGAAAACTAATAGAATAAATTGCAGTATGAAAAATACCATTTAATGGTCAACATAGTTTGATGGAAAATACATTTTTCAAAACTGGAAGTGGATATTGTTTTTTTTGGCACAAACTGAAATTTGAATAAAAATAAAAGTATTTAAAGATATCTCAATTTTTTTGATATGGAAGAAATCCTCTATTTTTGCTATGCATATACACAGGGAGTGCCTAAGAAGTTTCACCGAGAGTAATATACTAAGCCATTTTTTTACTAAAATTTAAGGTTAAGGGTATAGTATACCACAAACTGTCATACCAACCGTTTCTTAAATTTTATTGATATCTTTGTTAGTACTGTAATTATGATTTTTTTTATCAGTGCCTGCTTTTTATTTTTAGAGACGGCCTGTTTAGTGCGTGGATCTTATGATTGTTCGAATTCACTTTGTCATACTTTCACTTTAACTGAGAGGTAGCGATTAAATTTTTCTCCAGCAGATATGGCTCGAAGGACAAATGCTGAAATAGCAATGCAATCGAAATATCAGAAGCAAGATGGTCTTAAAGAATTTTAGATCATTTTGGTCAATCAATTGACTATTAGAAATTTGGGTTAACTTTGGCGGCGGATATGTAACTTTTTGGGGTTTTGGAAAAAATGTCCAAAATAAAAATTTAATAGTTCAAACTAAATTTTTAGGAAAACTTTTTGATACATATACAGGGTGGTTCTAAAAGTCTGGGCGTGGACCTACTACTACTAGTTTCTTATTCAAATTTTTTAATTTGATTTTTGCGTTTTCCGGTATATTATAACTGTAAGTTATAAAAAAATTGACGTTTGTGTTTTTATATCTTTATATTAAAAAACATTGTTTTTTATAACGATAATATAAAATGGTAGTATCTACTAAAACTATTTAGAACTGCTGAATGTGCCCACCGTTCATTTCAATACACTGTATGTAATCTCTTTCGATTTTATTTATGGGTGTCCTGAATAGTGTCAATTATTCTTGTTCGTAAAACCTCTACGTCTTCAGTTAGATTTTTATATACTTGATTCTGCAAAAATCCCCACAGAAATGAATCAAGAGGTGTCAAGTCGGAGCTATTCGGCGGCCAGCCAATCAGTCCAGTACGACCAATTCACATTTGGTATCTCATATTAAAGTAATTTACAACCGGGAAAACGTTGTGTGGTGGGGCTACATCCTGATGCCATGTAATTTCGTTTTATTGACGGAGTGGTAAGTTGTTCAGAAAATTTTCTACGTCATAGGTCAATAAATTTTATTTTTTTTCCCCATTTAAGTGTCCATATCTTAATTTCACTAGTTACTTGAGGGTTTTGCGTTGCCCAAAATCGTACATTTTTCCGGTTATAAATCCCTGCAGTACTGAAGGTGCACTCGTCAGACCATAAGATTTTTTTTTAATAATTTTCTTCTTTTAGTAATAACATTTTTTGACAAAACATAATTCTTCTATTTTTTTGATCTTCTGTTAATTTCTGCACGGGTAGTATTTTATAAGGATAATAACTATGTTTTTTAAAGTAGAATGCATTTTGAAAATTGATTTGCCGAAAAAACTTAATGGATCTTTTAAGGATGCATTTGGATTTTTTTCTAAATAAATAACACTAATAGTAATAAGTTACTTTATTACTATAACGCCTACCTTGAAAGTATAACAAAATATTTCATTCTTCCTCCTCATTAACTCTGTCCACTTTTTTCTTTTTATAAACATTCTATCTCTAAATACAAGTTCAACATTTTTAAATTTCGTTGGAAGCGCTCACATTGGAAACTGTTGGTGATATTCCCTTCTGGCTGTATATGCATTTTTGTTATTCTTATAAAATATCCGTAGAATTTCGCACTTTTCCTCATCTGAATATTGCATTTTCTAAAGACATTGATTGAAAGTCTACTTAACATTAAAACAGTCAAGGTGAATTACCAAACAGGCCAGGCTAGATTTTTAATAATAATTTTTAGAACATCAACAAAAAATTGTAATTTCCGTACGTCAATATCTTTTTATACGTTAAAGTTAGGTATAACGTATGCTACATAAAAAATGTATCAAATATTCAGGAAAACGCAAAAATCAAATGAAAAATAGGGTGCCTATTTGAAATAGAAAATAGGACCACGCCCAGACTTTTTGAACGAACCTGTATATGTATGTAAATAAAGAAGTTAAGGGGGGAGTCAATATATAAAATATACCCTGTACATTACTTTTATGAAAAACAATATGTACTTACTATTGTGTTCCTTAACTGCTTGAAAAATGTGTTACAAATATTACAACAGAATTGAAATTGAGAAAATTTAGCTAACAATAATTTGTAAACCATCTACATAAACTAGTTAGTTTCCTAGCTTGAAAACTTAATACTATATTCTCCATCTTATAAGGTAGGTATTTCTTAATCAAGGGCAACCTAGAAACAAACGCGTGAGTGAAACTTACCAAATTAAATTTTCCAACTGGGAAAAGTGAAAATTTTTTTTCAGTTATTTTTAGTAGACTTTGCATATCTCGCCTCGTTGGCGAAAAACTCTAGAAACGGATATTTTTGATTGGTATATTTTTAATGAATGGAATAATATGATAATTTGTATTATTTTTTTTATTTTCCTAATTTTGTGAGCGACAATTAATTTACCCTACAAATGCGCTTACGGTTTCTGAGATCTCCATGAATTTAGTAGAATTTGGGACACACGGTCCAGATAATTCTCTAACTTTATATTCAGAATATAAAACTGAAATAATTATATTTTCGACTGAAATTAATTTTCATCTCATAGTGAAGGCTCAAGGAGCCCTAAAATAACACATTAATAAATTGATTATTAGACGCCCACCTAAGACCATCAAAAAATGTTCTCACAGGTGACAATAATACAGTATCGTTAATAAATTCCCGGCAGAAAAACCGCCACCGCAGATTTTTGGCTTAGTTTGATCCTTCATAACTTTTTTATTTTTAATTCGATTTTTATGATTACCAGCTTGTGGACAAATATATTGACACTATACTGTTTTCCTTTGACAATAATAATTCTGTATTTAAATCACGTAATACCGGGGTGAAGCAATTTGTTTGTGTCGGAAATTTAAAACACTAGGTGAAAAGGTGACTTCTTAATTTGCCCGATAAATGTTTTGTTACAAATTGTCATGTATTCCTAACATTTTGTTTTTTGAATTATATTAATATTCCACTTTTTTATATGAGCTACACACCTTTAAATAAAACTCTGGTTTTCAAACTTTTTTTACTTAAACATTAACACAAATTGATGAAATAAACTAACAGACATTTCTAGCAAGTTTCAGTAGCGTGTGGCTCACCTCTAGCTGCGATTACCTCGTGTAGTCTTCTCGGCATCGAGTGAATGATATTCCTCTTCTTTGTTGAGGAATAACCTGATATTCCTACCTCAGGGCCAACTTAAGCTCTTCTAAACATCTTGGTTGAGCAGGTCGACGACGAACAGCTCTTTTTAGTTGATCCCAGAAATGTTCAATGGCGTTTGGATCCGGGCTAGATGCAAGCCATTCTAATGTTCTAATTCCCACTTCCACTAAATATTCGCTAAGACTATATTAAGGACAAATAAAATAACTGCTTCTTGGAAAATGTCTTCAGTGTAAGATGGGCGTTTAGAGCACAATTTTCAATAAATACCAGGTTAGTACGTGCTTCGCTAGAAATGCCGGCCGAAATTCGCTCCGATATAGTGCACTCGGCAAATGTTTCATTTCGTCGCCTGCAAACTCGCTCCCGACCATTCGGAGACCGCAGGCAAACTTTTGACTCATCAATAAATAACACATTACCCCACTGTGGAATAGTCCAGTTCAGATTTAATCTTGCAAATCGAAGTCGGCCCTATCGTGGCCGAGAAAGTAGTTCTGGTGCAATGGCTAGCCTACCTGACTGAAGCCCAGCTTCTTTCAATCGTTTTCGAATAGTTTTTTCAGTTATATTAACTGCATGTTATGCAGTCTATACTATATTCAAACTAATTAGAAAACCTTATGAAGAAAAATACATAGAGTACAGGGATTATAATGGTATTATTTATGATGACTTGGGACGGGATGCCCTCTTACTCCAATGGCATTCATTATATTTAGCTAATGATATTAACCAAAAATTAGGTATTTTTAATAACAATATTTTATCTTTGATTAACAAGCATGCTCCCTCGCAGAGTAAATTAATTCACGATCGACCTTTTATCCCGTGGATAACAGACAATATAAAATTATTCATAAAATTAAGAGACAAAGCTCATCGTAAATACTTAAAAAATAGGACACAAGGGAGTCTATTATATTATCGAGAACTTAGGAACTATACGAAACATGCGGATAGCACGAGAGAAAGTTGCATATTTTAATCAGATGTCTAATAAAACAGGTAAAGATTTTTGGGCAAGTGCGAAAAAACTAAATTTGACACATACTGAAACTCATGAACTGCCCCGTGAACTTGCAGATGAAACCTCACTCAATAATTATTCTGTCCAAAGCAGTAATGTAGTGGATACTACATCAAACGATAAAATAAAATTTTATGAACAAAATATTCATCCAAACGTAACCCATGACCTCAATTTTAAATTAATGGGCGAAATATCAGTATATAAAATAATTAATCAGATGAGTAGTAATGCCGTGGGTGAAGATGAAATTTCTTTAAAGGATATAAAGTTGTGTTTGCCCTTTTGTATAAAACCTCTTTTAAATATAATTAATCATTGTATATTGGAAAATGTTTTTCAGGATATCTGGAAGAAAGGTATTATTAAACCTTTACCTAAGATTGCTATTCCCAAAAGTTCTAAAGATTTAAGACCAATATGTATATTGTCAGTTATATCAAAAATTATTGAGAAACATACCTACAGCCAAATTTCTTCTTTTTCCCTTCCCTTGAAAATTATACCAGACTGTCAGTCTGGATTTCGGAAGTACTTTAGTACATCCACTTGCCTTATTAACCTTATCAATGACATAATAATTAACGAAGAAAAAAAGGAAGCGACTTGTTTGTGTTTACTCGATTTTAGTAAAGCATTTGATACTTTGAATCATACAATGTTACTACCTAAGCTTTATTATTTTGGATTTTCGGAGAATGCTGTTAAATTTCTCAGATCATATCTCTCAAATAGATATCACTATGTATGCGTTAAGAGGCAATCTACCAATTTTAAATCGTCATATATACCTATGACAACAGGTATCCCACAAGGCTCAATACTTGGGCCACTTCTTTTTTCACTATATGTTGCGGATATGAATAATGTATTAGAATATACTAAACTGCAACAATATGCTGATGATTCTCAGCTGTATATGTCATTTTCACCCGATAAACTGCAAACATCTCTAATAAATTTTAACAGTGATTTACGAAAATTAAATGAATTTGCCCAGGACCATAACTTAAAATTAAATGCATCCAAATCTGCTATACTATTTTTTGGCAACAATAAGTCTATTATAGCACATGCCACGTCTAACTTTAAAGTACAAATAAATAACACGTATTTACCAGTAGTTGCTGAAGCCAAGAATCTGGGTGTTAATTTTGATATTGGTCTTCCTGTTCAATCGCATGTAAAAAATAAACTTAACGTTGCATATATGCGCTTAAAAAGACTAACAAATTTTAAAAAAGTATTTACCCCAAAAGGCTAAATATTATTTATGTAATATGCTTGTGTTATCGCTTCTAGATTATGGTGACGTTGTATATTACAGCTCAATAAATGGAAGTGTTATCAGATCTATCCAAAAACTTCAGAATGCTTGTATGCGTTTTTGCTTTAATATTCCTTTTAGAAATCACATTACTCCATATCTTCTCTAATTTATAGTCTTGAAAACTGGTCAGCCCCCATATTTAAGAGCCCTATTTAATATACATAATCACTCTCATTTTACTAGAAATGTAAATAATTTTACTATACCACCCCACAAAACAGCAAATTTTCAAAAATCGTTTAGTTTTGTAGCAATCCAATCAGGGAATAATCTTCCTAATCACATTAGAGATTTTTCAATTTTTAAATTTAATGAATACATTAAGAATTTACTTTTAAATGAGCAACGAAACATTTAGTAATTGCTGGTTATTTTTTTTTATTTTCTATCTCGATCTGCTTTTAAACAAAACTCATACAGTCAGTTAAATAAATCTATATATAAATAATTTTTTAATTTAATCCGCTGGTGTGCCGACTTTTCAATTAAAATCTCATTTTAATTATCGTTTTTTGTTGTTCCTTGTTTTGCGCCCGTTCTGCACCGCTCGTATTTGTGTATCGCTGCTTTGCCTTCACGAACTCCGCCTTTTGTGGAAATTATAAGGTTAAACTATATACAAATATGTATTTATGCACGCATTTAAGTTGCATTATTAATATTAAAATTAGGTAATATATCTTTCTAGGGCAGGGCTACTCCGGCATATATCCTTATGTCGGTGGATCGGTTTTATAATCACAGTGTTGTCCTTATTCGTCAGAACTAATCTTATTTTAAATTATAATTTACATGTTATTTATTGTATTTAACTGACTAATAAAATAGTTTTGAATTTGAATTTGAATGTTGCACGTGCCATTTGTAAGTCATGCTTGAGACAAACAGCCGTAGATCTTCGATCTCTTAACGATCTAAGGATCACAAAACAGTCATCAATTGCGCTGGTAGATCTCTTTCTACCGGATCCTTGTCGCCTGGTAAAAGTTCCCATCTCTAAATACCTGTTCCACTGGTACGAGAAATTCTCAGAATTCGAGCAGCATAACTTTTACTTCGACCATCCTCAATTAAGGCTACAATTCGACCTACGTCCGCAGTAGTTAACACCACGTTGACAACTTGAAATAAATTATTGTACTACTGTCACTCTCCAATAAATTTAATTAATCAGTTGCATATAATGCCAACTTCGATCATTTTATTTTAATTATCAGTTTGCAAGATTACCGTCCTTGTATGCACGTACAAAAAATGGAATAATAAGATAATTCAAAAAATAAAATGTTATCAATACATAACAGTGTGTAAAAAAACTTTTACCAGCCAAATTAAGAAGTCACCTTTTTCCACAGGGTGATTTGAATTTACGACAAAAAAACAATATATTACTTCACCCGAGTATAACGTTATTTCAGTTTAAATAGTTTATTTCCAACTAACTTACAGTAAGTTCATTACAGGGAAACTAAATAACTAAGAACTAACTAGTTAAATAGAAGTATATAAATTAGATAATGAAGAAAACTACTACTTAATCTAAATCTTAGAATTAAAATATATAATTAATTATACATGTATATACAATTTTAAATATAATTATTTACTATATTTCCAACATTTTTTCTTTCATATTTTTCTAAATTTAACAATATTTTTGATATATTTTATTATTTTTGGAATTTCACTCAAAAATATGTATTCCTTCATCTTTTGCCAAAATTACTTTTAACTTTTATCGTATGAATTTGGTTATGTTGTCTAGTTTGATGGTAATGTAATGAGGAAATGTTTTTAAAATTAATTACTGAATGTTTATTTTTTAAAATGATCGAATGAATTAATGAACAAACTTTAAATTTATATAAATTTTCTAAATTTAAAAGGGTTCTTGGTTTATACAAATGTATTGTCGATTCCAAATATGGCAATTTATATATACATTTTATTACCTTATTTTGTAATGTTTTAAGAGGTCTTAGAGTTCGTATACAAGCGGAGCCCCATATGGAAATTAAATATTGAAATTTTGAATAAATTAGTGAAAAATAAATATATTTTAAATATTTTAGAACAAGAAAATTCCTAATTTTCAATAAAATTTTAATAATAGGAGAAATGATTTTTATTTAAATACAGAATTATTATTGTTAAAGAAAAACAGTATAATGTCAATTTATTTGTTTACAAATAGATAAAAAATCATAAAAATCGAATTAAAAATAAAAAAGTTATAAAGGATCAAACTCCACCAAAAATTTGGGGTGTCAATTTTTTTGCTGGGAAGTTTATGTGAACCAACTTTTTATGTTGCAAAAGTTCATATTAAAACATATCCATTTCCCTTGCAACCTTTTATAAAATATAGACTACCATAAACTACGCATTAAAAATGAAAAACTTTAAAATTTGTGTGAATAGTTTACATCTAACATAAACCTGGCTAAAATGTCTAAAATGGGCCATAAATCCAAACCTCTGAAATAGCGATGTTTACCTATATGACGCAAACTTTTGTCGAACCCTCTAACTTAAACCATTCGTCTTTCTGTCAAAGTATTGGAACTATCCTCAGGTCCAGATTATTTGCTGCCTGTTTTGTTTGAGTGCATAATTATCACTAAAATTTTATAAAGGTTTATTCCTTTATACACCTTCTGGTAAAGGTAAAGATATCAGGCGGTAAAAGAACTAGATCTTAACAATTTATACAATCATCCATATACGATAGTTGGAATTATTTTACAGCACAAAATGGAAGTAATTATTTTTGTGATATGAAGCTAATTTAACATAAGGTGTAATGTATAGCGTACCTCATGATAGTAACTGAAATGTTGTTTTAAAAAATAATATTAAACGCTGCTAAACCTAATTTAAAATCATCGAATTATACAAGGTTCTTCTCGGTTATTTTTAGAGCAAAAATCTCTTCAGGATTTTTGTGGTCTTTTGTATTATGAAAAATAAAGTCTAAAACATATGACAAGGAATTTTCAAAAATGTACCTAATGGAAGTAGGACACTCTAATACACTCAGTTCCAAAAAAAGTGACACACTTGATTTTTGACTCAAGTTCAATTTTTTTTTCGTAGTTAGGTAATACTTTTGTCTTTCAGCATAAATGAAACAAATGAAAATTTTCTCAAAGATTCTTGTAATAATGTGAAAACTAGAACTATGCTTTTTTGCTATTTTTTGACTTGCCCTGTGTATTAGTTGAGGATTCATATAGAAACTGTTTACACCCTATATGAAAGACCCTTTTTTGTGAGCATTTTGTTTTTTTATTCACCGACTTATATCTAAAATTGACGGAATTACAGGTTTTTTTGCTGAAACCTTAACCAAATAACTTAACCAATAACTGGACAATTGGCTTCTCTATAGCAACTCTGAGAGCTTTCTTATCTTGGAGCATACTCGAAATTAAGTTTCTTATTATTTGCATTAGTATACTGTCCCGTTATTTTGATGTTGTATCTGCCAATTCTGCTAGGCTCTCCAGAGACCGTTCGCGAGAACGCACTATTTTTGATTTATTCAACAAATGTTTTACTGCGTCCATATCGGGGCTTCTCACCGGCCCTATAAAGTGGTGATACCCGCAGTTTCGCACTATTGCTGGTATACGACTGGGCATTATCGTACGTCAGAATATGCAGAACGATATTCAGGTATAACAATAATTTTAGACTTTTGCAGGTCTCCTAGCCCTTAAATTCACTTCTTCTAGGCCTACACAAACCGTCAGCTCACTAACCATAGCATCTGTTTACTGATGATTATTCATATATTTGTTCAGAAACATCAGGGGCTAGAGCTGTCAAGAGATTGCAAGAAGTGTTGATTGCTTTCGAGCAATGGTTTTTGAATAATAGGCTTATATTAAATAATAAAAAGACTGTTCATTTCTCGCCTAGGACATCAGTCCTAAGTAAGAGCTTTTTAGTAAGAACTTTTCAGAGACATTCAATTGCCCAAGTAACTGATACAAAACTTCTAGGCCTTTATATTGATAATGCACTTCATTGGGACTGTCAAATAACGGAATTATGCAAAACACTGTTAACGGTTTGTTTGGTACTATATCGCCTTAAAGATATCGTTAATGTAAATATTAGACTGTCCTATTATTTTGCACATTTTGTCTCACGCTTAAAGTATGGAATATTGTTCTGGGGGTCAGCTTCATGCGTAGAAAGAGTTCTTGTATTACAAAAAAGAGCAATAAGAAATATTGCTAACGTCAGACCAAAACATTCATGCAGAGGACTTTTCAAAAGATATGGGCTTCTTACTGTCCCTGCTATATATATATATATATATATATATATATATATATATATATATATATCGATGCTATATGCACTGGTGTCATTTTGGCTTTCTTGACGTTTACTATACCATGTATTGTTTGGTCTATTGAAATAAAAGTTTATTTATTTATATATTTATTTATTTATCTCGCACTTGGCAAAGATCTTCTTGACATTTTACATATTGATCGATCGATTCAATCAATCTTTGATAACAGAATGCGATAATTTTAATGGTGGTAACAATTTTATTCTAATACAGGATAATTTACGACTGCATACCGCAGCAATAGTGCAGAACTTCCTAGAAACTGCGGGTATCGCTACATTACAGTGGCCTGCAAGAAGCTCCGATATGAATGCAAAAGAATATTTGTGGGATGAATTAGGAAAAAACGTTCAGGCGAAAGACCTCTTGAAAGCCTAGCAAAATTGGCAGATATGTTAGCAGAAGAAAGGGACCGTATATCAATGGAAAGAATAACAAACTTAATTTCAAATATGCATTTCCGAAAAATCTGGTAGGTACCTTGGTAAAACGCAAGGTTACAATAAAAAAGCTGTAATTTAGATATTTTCAAGACAAATTAACGAAAAGAATAACAAATTTGTTTTAGAAGAAAGGTCTTTCATGAGTACAAGAATTTTCTATGCAAATGCTCGAATAGTACACAGGTATTCGGTCAATTTTAGAGATAAGTCGATGAATAAAAAAACAAAATGTTCACAAAAAGGGTCTTTCATATAGGGTGTAAAAAGTTTCTACATGAATCTATAATACACAGGGCAAGTCAAAAAATAGCAAGAAAGCATGGTTCGAGCTTTTTCATTATTATCCAAGAATATTAAAGAACATTTTCTTTTGTTTCATTTCTACTGGAAGACAAAGGTATTATCTACCTACGAAAAAAAAATTCTTCAAAATCGGTCTACTGGTTTAAAAGATATAAGACATTGAACTTGGGCCAAAAATCCAGTGCGTCACTATTTTTGGAACTGAGTGTATTTATTATATTTTCATATTAGCTATACATGGCGTTGTAACAGAAGGAAGAGAGCTTTTAGTGACTTTTTATCTTAGAAAATTTCTGAAGCAAACATAACGCCTAAATAAAGATGCAACTCATGTAAGCAAACATTCACTTGTTACCAATTTTTTCCAAACAACACCCTAATTTAACACCTGGAATGATTATTGCTAGAATTGCATATTGTTTTTTTTTTCAATCTGTTTGTATAGCCGTAATAAGAAAAATTGATAATTAGTTGTATTTTATTATATAAAAACACATTTAATATATTATTTTAAGACAACATGAAGTAGTCTTAGAGGAACCTTAGTGTAGTTTATGTGGACAAAAAAAGTATATAGGGTAAAAACTCACATTAAACGTATTTTAAGTATATTTTAAGGTGCCAAAATAAAAATACAACGCAAAGAACATATTTTTATGTATAATAAAATAAAGTTATCACTTATTTAAATCATCTTGAGATATTTTTATAATATAATATTTTATCGAAACCTTATCGTTGTATTTCCAAATATCCTGCATGTAAACATATTCCCATTTTCCGGGTTGATTTCAACACAGAGCGTAGTTTTATTTGTTCAAATCTATAATTGTTAATAACCCTGGGTTATTATTTAAATTTCAGTAATCTTTTCTATTATTTTGGTATATCAATTAGCAACAAGGGTTAATTTATAGTAATTTATAGTTATGTGGCGAGGGGTGAATAAAAAAAAATTCGAAAATCATTACAAAATGTTTCGAACACATTTTTTTCTAAAAATAAAGTTTCGAAAGTAAATATTTTTGAATTCATTATTTTTTGTAAAAGCAGCTTTCATGCAAGCTTTAGATGCAGACTTTGTGTTTCAAATTCTATGCATTGGAATTAAATATTAATTAGTTATAAAAATAGTTTTTTTTATTAAGTATCCTATTCTCTTGTTTTAATCTCCAATACTTTACTTTTAGAAATAGTTCATTATAACGATTTTTACCATACTTTTTTAGAAATCGACCACGGCTACAAAAATCACAGTCGTTGTTTGGTATTTCCTCTCACTTCGTCACCCCTAATATTGGCTGAATTTTAAGAATAGAATACGTACATTTTTTTAAATTATCCGTGTATTATATGTTCATAAAATGGGCCTTTTCTTGCAGATTAATAATATACCAGGTTTGATACCTTTATCTTTAAACACTCCCGAGAAATTTCAGGAAAGCCCTGCTATTAGAAGCAAAATATTCCCAGTAGTATTAGAACGTTCTCCAACTCTCTTTAACACGCCGCTTCTTAGGTTTAAACTACATTTCTTGGGCATATTTGAATATAGGTGTATTAAAAATAGAATATTTATAACCAGCGTAATATTCAGGGTGACTTATTTAAAAACACTTTTTTTGCCTGTGTTTCACATGTTTAAAACAACTTGTAAACATAAATATTAATTCTCTATAAGGTACGCAATAATCTCTACAAACAATTTTTTATATATTAAGAATCTAATAAATTTATCAATCATATTTAAAAAAAATCTTTTTTTTTTTGAAAATTCTTCAATTGAAAAACTATTTTTCGAAAAATTTTACATTCGAAAAACTGTCTTACCACTCCTTGTCGTGATACAATGTATATAAATAATCATTAGTATTTTCTAGTATTTTCAGTGCTCACATAAGTGGTATTAAGGAACTTACCTTTTTTGTAATAAATTATTTTATTATTAGAATTAAAATGTTAATCTGAACCAAATTACGGTCTCAGTTTTAATTTCTTTCTTTTGATTTTCGTTTGTTTTTCTTTTTCAGAGTAAAATCAGAATTAAAACTGCACTTATTCTGCAAAAAAGAACCTAAAAAGTATAAGACTTTCCAGTCTTGAATTCAACATATCTGATTTCTTGTGGGGTTCAAACGCGTGTCCTTAAAACTTCTTCGCCTTGGTTTCTGCTAATATTGACCATCTAATCTCTAAATGTCCTTCCTCTAAAATTATAATGCTCAAAAACTTGAAGATTCATAGAAAAGCCAAAATAAATGTCTCTGCAAATTCCACTTCAATACATTTTCCTCGTTTCCTTCTTTCACCAGCCAGTACCGGCTTTACCATATATTATGCACAAAATTATCTTCAGGGTTTAAAACCTAGTTCTTGGGTATGCCTATGGATAAAAAAAAAGCAAAACGATAAAACATGCTTGTTCTTATTTCCTTCTTGATTAGCCTTGGTTCAACTACTGCTAAATGAAGTCCTCCTTCAGGTTTTTCCAAACTAATCCATCCAGCTCCAATTGAAACTAATATCTGTGGACAGTGGTTTGATGTCATCGAGTCATCTTTTTTGAGGTCTGCCTAAATTCCGTTCATTTTCTCGTGGTCTTCAATGTACCACTCGATTTGGCCATCTGTTCTTATTCATTACAGTCGCTCCATCCACTACCATTTTAGATTTAGTATTCGCATAACTACGTCTGTCCTTCCTGTTCTCCTAATTTGATACATTTGTAAAACAGTTTATGTTTTAGGCTGATAGGAGTGTCTCTGTTTCAAGAAATATACCCTAATTTATCATATGTTGCCTAACTTAACCTTTGTAAAATTTCAACTACTTGGTTTAATATTTCCAGTCTGTTATGTACCCTTCTACGGTTTATCGGTCAACCAGAAGGTCTTGCGCAAGAAACGTCATAACTTTTGTCTTTGTTATGTTCATATGCAACCCTATTTATTTCGTTAGATTCTTTTAACATTTCCTTTAGTTCCCTAATGTCCAAATTTATTAAAACCATGTCATCTGCAAGTCATAGGTGACTCAGATGTATCCCATCGATTTTGATTTCCTTGTTGTGCTATAACAACTGCCTGATTGAGTCTTCCAAGACGAGAGAAAAAACTTGGAAGGTATAGTGTTCCCTTCGCTTTGACACAGAGCATGAAATGTCTGAGAGGTAAGCCGATTTCCATCAGTGGAGGGGAAAGGCTAATGATGATGGTGATGGTTATAACAGTTCAAACAAATCTTAATGGAATGTATAAACATTCTATTAAGATTTTGAAGCCTCCCGACCATAATTGTGATTTTTAGAAATCTTACGACAATGGCAGCCTAGAGAAAATAAAAGTCTTATTTAAAACATTTTTCTTAGGAATTTCATTTCATTCGACAGGCTAAAAGTAAGACCAGAAGCAGTTAAAATCGCATACTTTTTTTGATGCTAAATATTCCGCTTAAGAAGAAAATTTGTGCTGTTTTGGTAGCTCCCTAAAAACAAACAAATCTTCTGCAACCTTTAACTTTTGGTACTGAAATGATTCCCACTTCTACTTCTAAAGGAAAAGCCAAAATACAAATCTTTGCAAATTCCACTTTAATCAATTTTCCTCGTTTCCTTCTTTCATCAGCCAGTACCGGCTGTACCATATATTATGCACAAAATTATCTTCAGGGTTTAAAACCTAGTTCTTGGGTATGACCATATTCCTTCTTCATTAGCCTTTGTTCATCCATTGCTGAATGAAGGCCTCCTGCAGGTTTTCCCAAACTAATCGATCCAGCGCCAATTGAAACTAGTATTTGCGGTCAGTTGTTTAATGTCATCGAGCCATCTTTTTTGAGGTCTGCCGACATTCCGTTCATTTTCTCGTGGTCTTCAATGTACCACTCGATTTGGCCATCTGTTCTTATTCGTTACAGCCGCATGCCCCACCCACTGCCATTTTAGGTTTAGTATTCGCATAACTACGCCTGTCCTTCCCGTTCCCCTCCAAATCTGTTGATTTGATACATTCGTGGAATACTTTCGTTTTAGGCTGATACGAATGTCTCTGTTTCGAGAAATATACGCTAATTTACCATATGCTGCCTGACTTAACCTTACCCTGTAAAATTTCAGCTACTTGGTTTAATATTTCCAGTCTGTTATGTACTGTTCTACGGCTTCTACGGTTTATCGGTCTACCAGAAGGTCTTGCGCAAGAAACGTCATAACTTTTGTCTTTGTTATGTTTTCGTTAAGTTCTTTTAGTTCCTTATGGGATGACGTCGAAAGTAGAGCGACTTTTAAATATTATTAAATCTAAGGCATACAAAATTCGAGCATTTCAACGAATTATCCCCACGTTTACGAACAAAGATACTAGATACACATGTGAAATAATTTTAGATTTAACGAGACAATTTCCTAATGCGTAATTAATAATGACAGATGAAGCAACATTTCATGTAAACAGAAAGGTTAATTATTATGCAAGAGTTTACAAAGTTAATTTTAAAATCTAAGAACTTAAAATAAATATCCCCAAACTATGTATTTTTGAAAAGAAAGACCATAAAAATATATAGGGTGCCCAATTTAAAATAAAACAGTAATTTAGTCCCAAAAAATACATATTTCTCCGCGATCCTAGAATAAATGGGAAAATTTGGCAAATTTGTCAAAAAAAACTCGGGACAAATCTTAGCCATTCGGTGAAACCACATTTCGATATCAGCTATTAATTCGCGAAATGTGTTACTTTCCCCCTGTATATTATTCGTATGAAATGCGCTCAGTGTTGGTGACAACCCATGAACTTTATACATATTTAATATAAGAGCACAATTATTATACGTATATTTATTTAAATTTTTCATATATTTCTAATGTTATGTAGCTAAAAATTTTATATTCCTGTTCGAAATCTGTTGTATTTTGAAGGGTTTATTTTTCAATTTCGGAAAATCTGTCAAATTATTATCAGGATGTAAATCATGTATTATTACATTTCATTAGCAGTTTAAAAAATACAGAGTTTATTATAATATTTAATACTTTGAAAATATCTATTTTAAACAAAAAATAAATGTTATTAGTATGTAGATGTTATATTATTTTTAAAGAACATTTTATGGAAAAATTACTTGCTCCCACTTAGATAATATAATTTTTCATAAAACGTGTCACTGATGCTGTAATCATTTGTATGAAGGTTTAGTTGAACTGAAAATTTAAAAATCTTTTTCGGTAACTTGAAAATTGATAACTTTTGAAAGTTATATAAGCGCGAGCAAAATGTTTAATAACCTGTATGTAGATTTTTAATATATTTCAACAGTTTGTAAATGCTTGGTAGTAGAGAAAAACATCTTTGTTAATATTGTGATAGTTAATATAAATATTTTGATATAACGTTTAGTCTAGTAAAATAAATAAAAGTATTAATTTTGCATAGAAAATAATTTAACGCAATTATTGTTGAAACATTCAGATGTATTTAAATTATTTTATAATTACTAATGACTATTTTATGAGTTCCAAGGGTTATTCAACATTCAGAAATGGTGAGAAAAGTGTTACCTCATTATCTTAACAAACATGGCATTTAAATAATAAATAAAGGTTAAATTTTTTGTCCCCTTATAAAGATTTTGTCCAAACTGTGCAAACACTACAAGCAACCAATGCCTTATAGTTCAGGATACTTATGCAGTAGTAAAATTTTTATATGGCATTTGTAGGTACTGGGTTTTATTTTTTATTGATAATTTTTTATTTTCAGTTAACTACACTGCTCAAAAAAAATTAGAGGAACACATCTTTGAATATCTTATAACTTTTTAGTTTTAGTGATATATATATATATATATATATATATATATATATATATATATTTTTTTTTTTTTTTTTTTTCAAATAGTTCTTCTTTCTGCTAAAGCTTTTTTAAGTTGCTGTAGAATTGGAGGTGTATTTGGACGCCTTCTAACACGTCTCTCTAATAAATCCCAGACGTGTTCGAGGAGGTTGAGATCTGGACTCCTCGTAGGCTAATCCATGTTTCGCATACCTCGTTCTTGCAGGATCTTCAGGGTAATTCTTGATGTACGCGACTTTAAAAAATGCACTAAAAAGTGAAAAATAATTTATTTCATCTGGAAAATTTTACTCTGTGAAGTCGGCGCCAAACTAATAAAGACAGTAAGTGTGGTGTGGTGCTTTGATGTCTAATCAAAACACTCAGTAGATAAATATATTTTTGTTATTAAGTAATTTAGAATAAGTTTGGCGCCGACATTAGAGAGTAAATTTTTTTGGAATGAAATAAATCTGATTGTTCTTGCTTTTATGGTGGAATATTTTTAGGTGGTTAGGCACTTGGTTTTAATTTTTGATAAATGAATCATGAATTTTATAACAGAATTTATATAATAAAAAAGAACTAAACATTTTGAAAATTCTTATAATGGAAAATTTTGGATATCCTAACATTTTTATCAGATAGGCAATCCTTTTTTGCTTATATTGTATACATGCCACTGAGAAAAATAAAAATGTTTTTCAGAATTTTCGTTTTCAAAATTAAAATACCAAATATACAGCGTGTAACAAAAGTATGGAAACGGAGAAATATCTCAGGTACCGTACTTGTGAATTTAATGAAAATGTGTACACTTAGGTATGAAATTATGCCGGATCCAATTGCGAGATCCGCATTGCTGTTAAGTTCACCGTTTTTCTGTTAAAAAAGGAATTTGTTTTTAATAGAACACCCCATATTAAATTACTTTTTTAAAATCTGCGTAAGATTCTCAATACTTTTATTAAGAGCACTTTTTATGAAAGTCAATAGTTTTTGCGAAAATAAGAGTCTAATATCCATAATTTAATGTATTACCTTTTATTAAAACAATTTTAACTACACGCAAAAGGTTATTTGATATGTTTAACAGTGTCAGTTTTTTTGATTTACAAAAATGGATCGTTTAACTGAATCCTAAAGAACTGAAATTTGAATTATACTGGATTATGGAGATAGAATGCGAAACTTGCAAGATGTTTGTAACATTTTTAATGTCAAATAGCCTAACAGAAATCCAATAACTAAATCTACTGAAAGTAAAATTAACAAGAAAATTCGGGAAACTGTGAAGGTAAAAGATGCTGTACGTTCTGGTAAACTGGAAAAAGAAATACCTAATACAACAAGCAATAAATTAATGAAACTAAGTAAGGTGTTTGAAATGTTATCCATTTACTTCCTGACAGTAGGTTAAATGCTGTGGGAAAACATTTAATACATTAAAAAGAATACCAGCCTCTTCGATTCGTCTACATTTGATTTCTATTTGCTCCTTTAAATCCTCGAGATCATTGGGCTTAGTTTCATATACCACATTTTTAAGGTGTCCCTACAAAAAGTAGTCGAAGTCGTACACCTACGTCCAATCCATCTTGCAAAAAAACATTGTCTAAATATTCCCGAACATTCCGAGCAAAATGCGATGGAGCATCATCCTGCTGAAGCCATATTTCATCATTTGGTGCACCATTACTTAAAAATCAAGTTTAAGTACTTAATACAGCAGGTAAAGGAAGGAACTTACGGTTATTTGGAAATAGTTCTGTGCAAGAATAAATATCTTTCTCCAGTTAGTGTGTCTTCTATGAAGAAGGAACCGATTATTTTTGCACTTTTTATACCACACCAAACATATATCTTTTGGGAAATTGGGTATGATTTTCAGGTATCCAATGTGCATTTTCCCTGGCCCATTATCGACAATTATGCTTGTTAACTTTTCCATTAAAAAAAAAGTTGCTTGGTCAGAAAAAATAATTTAACTGATCAAATTTAAATTGGCATTGCAACGTTCTATCATGATTTTCCAAAATTCCAACTGCCGCCTATCGTGAGCATCCTCAGAGAGTTCTTGCACCAATGTTATTTTTAATGGGGAAAACTTTTCAGTTTTTAGAAGTCGGTTTACGGACATGTGTGAGACGTCTTTTTGTCTTCCTAATGTTCTTGTAGAAAGGTGCGGATTTTCTTCTAAACTGATCAAAATATTCAGAGCCTTATCAATATCTGTTGCGCTTTTAGGTCTGCCAGAACCTATAACATCTTTTACGTTTCCAGTTTCACGAAATGTTTTGTTAATTTTACTTATGGTAGATTTAGATATTGGATTTCTATTGTTCTTCTTGCAGGTTTCGCATTCTATCCCCATAACCCAGTATAATTAAAATTTGAATTCTTTGGGTTTCAGTTAAACGATGCATTTTTGTAAATCAATAAAACTGACATTGTCAAACATATCAGGTAACCTTTTATGTGCAGGTATTTGAATAAAAGGTAATACATTAAATTATTGATATTAGACCCTTATTTTCGCAAAAACTGTTGATTTTCAAAAAAAGTGCTCTTAATAAAAGTATTGAGGTTATAGGGTCTTTTATTAAAAAAAATTCTTTTTTAACAGAAAAGCGTTAAACTTGGCAGTATGCAGAACTCGCCATTGGATCCGGCATAATTTCATACCTAAGTGTGTATATTTGTATTAAATTCAGATAAGCGGTAATAAGATATTTCACCATTTCCTTACTTTTGTTACAGGCTGTATAGGAAATAAATACATCCTATTTCAGAATTAATTCTCATTTGGTGAAAATGAGAATTATGCAGCAACCATAGACATAATAACAGGGTCTATGGCCGCAATTTAAGAAATATTATGTATTTTGTTATTTCTTCCTGAAAAAAAATACCAATTTATAATAATTTATAGGAAGTTATAACATATTTTTTTTATATAGCGTTTAAAAGTCCGTGTTAGTTAAACCTTCGTTATAATTAATTTTTTACGCTCATTTGCTCTAAAATTTTCCTAAATAATTTTTATTTGAATTTAAACGGTTATTTCACTGTCCAGCTCTAAAGCATTATACAAGCTATGGAAAAATAGTGTGAGGTTTAAAAGGGAATTACTATGTTATTCATTTTTAGTTTCATATATAAAATTTTAAAAATTATACATATTAATACATATAAAAAAATATATGGTCAATTATTTATTGAAATTTTAAATAATTAGGAAATGATTATACTCTACTGCCAATGTATTTAAATAAACATGATATTCTATAGTACATTGTATATCACCAAAAATCATTAGACAATTTTTAAAGAATAATAGGTTTATGTTTTGTGCGCTCTACAACTAGGTGTCAATTTATTTTAAACATAGGTTGTGAGTGATCACTGTCTACTTTTCCAAAACAAAAAAAAAATGTTCCTAAATTTTCGTATTGTAAAACATTATTATGTTTAGACATTAGAACGCACGGTACGATGTTACTAAAACTTTTCTGTTTCCCAATGAAATTGAAGCATTAGGACATTCGTATAAAATTTCTTATCGGATTACTGATTAGTAGTTTTTGTCTTTGTGAAAACCACATATCAATGCATGGATTTTATTTCTTACCTTTTACTATACCTTATATAAACTATTGTATAATATTATAATAAACAATTAATTATCGGTAATTGGTTTTATTGCAAGCGACTTAAGACTTCGACGATTATTGGAAAGCTGCATAGTATTTTTTTTAAAATAATATTTTATAAGCTTCTAGACCTAGCACTATTACAAAACGTAATAAAAATAGCGACTTAATAAAATACTAGTGAGACTTTGTCGAAAAGTTAACGCAATTATAATTTAAGCGGAAAAGCATGCAATCAGTGGACTGTATTGTAGGTGTAGAAAGTAGTTAAAATTAGTTAAAAAAACCCACAAAAAGGAGAAAGCACTCTTACCTTAAGATGTACTGGTCACCAGGTTGGGAGGTTTTTTCTTTTGTGGTGGCAGTTCTTCCTTGTTCATTTATCGCTTTAATGTTTAGACCAGTTTCTGAGTATATGAAGCCGAATACAAAAAAAATATGATTTTCTAATAGTAACCGCACGTGATAATGCACCCGGAGAGGGCTGGCGGTAGTACTCAACCATGTATATGGTAGAGTAAGATGCATGACTTCTCGAGGGCTTAAAGGGATAAAACAAATTTGTGCGTTTTGTACATAATCTATAAATATTAAGTATGTTACAGTAAAAGCCAGAAATCAATGAATGTTAACAATTACTAGTAAAAGCTCACATTCACTGATTTGCTAACACTATGTTAGTACAAGTTCAATAACTATTTTTGAAACAAACTTTTACTAGTGAATGCTAGCATTCACTGGAGCCTAGTTGTGTGTGTTAAAGGAAAGAAAGATTCGATTTGCGTGGTTGCCACACACTGTAGAAAATTAGTCGCAGATCATAATTTATACGGTATGAAGAATATAAGGATAAATTTAAATCAGGTTAATCATTGGCAACGCTGATACCAGACATCCCTCGTAAATTCGCTTTGCTTTTCAAGGTTAAGTATCAAGGCAAATATTTTAATTTTGGTGTTTCTGTTTTGTTATCTTCTTAATAAGTACTGTCCGGTATTTTTCTTAAATGGAAGTAATTTTCTCTGATTAACTAAAGCAAAATAGCTTCTAGCAAAAATGTAATAGTTTTTCATTTTTGCAATATAATGCGGTTGTTTTTGTTTAATTTTTCAATATTTTTAGTTTTATTCACGGTTTGTAGCAAGTATTATTTGCGAATAAGTATACTAAGCAAGAAAATTGTAATTTTAAGATGAGTAGATCAGATTATATATTGAGGTGATTCAATCTTTTTAAAAGTTTTATTTGTTCCAACTTCCAACAACAGTTCCCTTACAATAAAATGGCTTAAAAAAAATTAGTAGCAAAAGTCGACAAATTTCTTTAAAATACAACATTCACTGGTCCAATGCGTAATTTTTAGCATTTCCTAGTGATTGTTTATATATATATATATATATATATATATATATATATATATATATAATTATCCACAAAAACTGATTGACTCCATTTTCAAAAAACGAATATATAAATTTTATAATGCAAACTCAATACCAAAACAGAAATGGCAAAACAGGAAGTTATTAACACTTCCCTATGTCCCCAAACTTATCAGAAAAAATTCAAAATGTTTTTAAAAACCTGGATATTACAGTTAGTCACAAGGGACATAAAATTTTAAAACAAAATTTTAGTGAATTAAAAACATCCACACCAACTGAAAAAAAAAGCAATATTGTCTAGGAGATACCGTGTAGAAACTGTGAGGGGGTATATATAGGTCAAACTAGCCAATATTTAAAAAATAGACTGAACGGTCACAAATACGACAACAAAATAAAACAAAACTGCCCTTTCAAACCACATGACTAAACAACCACACATTTAACTATGAAGAAACAAAAATACTTAAGACTGAAACAAATTCAAGAAAGCGAGAGCTATCTACATACAAAAAATCCACAGTGTGTAAACACAAAAACCGATACTAAAAATCTAAACAAAATTTATCATAACCTCATTAATTAACAACCTAAAATAAATCCATACAGAATTATTTTTTCAAAGCAACCCGGTATAGATCAGCTTCTACTAAAATCAACAAAAATAAGATGCATATCTCATGACAATAATAAAAAAAAAAGTAAAAAATACTACTGAATTTCATGCAGCCTCTACTTTACTTTATTATACTATCGTTCTTTGATGTATTTGTGCTGTGCAGTATTAATTTGTGATCGGAAAAATGTTAATGTGTTGTTTTCCGTCTTTTTAATAAATTTTAAGGTAATTATACAGTATACCTGTTTTTGCTATTATAAGAGATTTTTCAAAAAATCTTTTTCCCCGTGCTTATATAGGCCGAATGTAACAATAATCCATCTGCGCTGCTTTAAAAATTTGCCCGTTCTTTATTAATTCTTAATTTTTATTGTAATTCCCGTAAGGAAGTCTACTAGGTTTAGAAAATAAACATGAGTCATCGCCCGTGTTTACATATTTTGACAGAAACGCACTGGACTTGTTTATGGGAAAATAAAAAAAAGAAGGCGAAAATTTTAAAGCAGCGCAGACGGATTATTGTTACATTCGGCCTATATAAGCACGGGGAAAAAGATTTTCTGAAAAATATCTTATAATAGCAGAAACAGGTATACTGTATAATTATCAATTTTAATGACATGAAGTTCCACAAGGTTCTACTAGCAATAGATTAATGTTTTAACATTATCACTCATTCAGGGTGAGTAATTATGTTAGGTTTTCATGTATTTTTAAGATAAAACTCCCAAACAACTTTTCTTGCATACGACAGCTGTTCTTTGTTTCTATTCTTTTCAGTATTTTTTGAAAAAGGCTTGGGTTAACCAACTGAAACGTCAATAAAAATATGAGACTTAACTAGTGTTTTTCTTGACACTATTGTCATTACATGGACCAAACTCAAGAAAATCCATTATTAAATATATATATATATATATATATATATATATATATATATATATATAACAGAAAATCTCAATTTAATATTGTGATGCTGCATACTCAAAAAAAACTATAGGAGGACATGGAATGGATAATATCTCTATTTGCGTAACTATAGTCCTAATTTTATGCTATATTTATTTATCGCTAAATTTTAAAATAAAAACAATTATTGAAAATAATTAATATTAGAAACAAACTTCTTGAGTAACATAGCTATTAACCTAAACAACATATAACAACAGATTACATGGAAATAGAAAAAGATGAAAAATCTAAAACCAACTGACTATATAATTGATTTTCCACATACTGTCCGTTTTCTGCTATACACAGTATATATAGAACTTGAATGTTTGCCACAGCATTTCGGACGACGTCACTATTATTAAGACTAATAATTTCTTCACGAATTTTTTGATTTAATTCATTTACAGAATAATTGTTTCAATTTTTACACACTCTATCTTTAAATGTGCCCCATAAAAAATAATTTGAGGGTGTCAAATCGGGACTTGGGGGTGGCCATGGAATCTAACCGTTACTTTATATACTTAAATTAAATTGCTCGTTTAAAATTGCTCTTATACCTTCTCCACAGTGGTATGGAGCATTATCTTGTTAATATGCCAAGGTCACAAATGTTGGTCTATTCAAATAATAGTCAAAAAACACAGGTGTTATATGCGGTCGTTTATAATACCACACCACGCTTTAACGTTTTGATGTCCCTGCCTTTTAATTTGCTGTACCAAATGTTTATTTGTTTCAGCATAGTACTGAGTATTTTTTTTGTTGTGCATTCCCGCTGTGAAAAATATCGCCTCATCTGTCCAAAGGATTCTATTTAAAATCCCTCTCTCAAAATACAGGTCCATCATTTGCATCCAAAAACCCAGTCTGGTCTGATAATCAGCTTCACTTAAAAATAGAACTGGAAGAAACTTATATGGGCATATTTTGTTTGTCATGGATATATTCAAATCACTTTATGCATCTCTTAAAGTGTTGGTAGGATATTCGATGAAATATAATAAAACCTTCATTTGAAAATCTTCAGAGACGACTGAACGGGCTTTTTCCCTTTTTCTATATTTCAAAGCTCCATGAGTTGATAAATCACTGCAAATTTTGTCAAAAATTTTCTTGTCTGGTATCCTTGCCAAGGAAAATATTCGGCGGCGATACTCTCTTAACGCAAGTGCTGGACTTTTATTTTTTTCAATGTAACATTTATACAAATTTAGACGCTCAGGACTTCAATATTGAGCCATTTTTAAAATTGAACAAGTAAACACCGATACAAGGAAACGTTTTTAAATTCCAATTATTTTAAATTTAAATGTTTTCAATAAAACGACCACCACTAAAAACACAAATAAATTGAAAAACTGTCAAATTTAAAACAAATATATATATATATATATATATATATATATATATATATATATATATATATATATATATATATATATATATATATATATATATATATATATATATATATATATATATATATATATATATATATATATATATATATATATATATATATATATATATATATATATATATATAGAGAGGTATTTTGTGATCATTTGCTTAAATAAGAAACATAGTGGATGTTCTATTATTAAAAAAACTTTTTTCACTTTAGAAAGGTGTAAGATTGGTTTCGTAGTATGTCCACCTTGTATAGGTGTGGACACAAATGGTGTATTCCTTATGTGCATTGATGCTTTATAAATTGGAAATTACTACCCAAATGAACAATTTTCATTTTTTGCTATTTTTTATAGTGATTTGAAAAATAGCTCCAGTTTTCAAAAAATCACACACAAACTTAATTCTCTCGAAAACTACGTAGAAATCGACTATAGTTTAAATCTGTCATAGCAACTTATGTTTATTTTTGACAAGAAATCAAATAATGGACAAAAATACCGGGTGTCCCATTTAAAATTGTATAGTTGATGTGCCAGTAAAATTGGAACACCCTGTATACTTGGAAACATTATATTTTAGAAGAACCTCAAATTTAAGAAACTTTTATATGAAACTCTTTTTCGTATCTATTACGGATTTCTAGATAGCAAAGTGGGTACTTTTATGTGGACAGGGTGTACAGAAAATACAGATCATTTATGCCACAAAAATTACGTCTCCAATTTATCTCAAATTCTGCACGAAAATTAAGTATTATGTAAGAATCAACTGGTAAAATTTTGGTACGAATCCAAGATAGCGGAACAAAATGGCGGCCTAATAAAATATTTAAAAATTCAGCCTGAAAAAACTACTTAATGAACTAACTTCAAACTGTGTAGCATAACTAATTGTGGTATAGAAATAAATTAGTAAAATTGTGATGAAAAATGTTTGTAATCGTGAAAAACCCCCCTTTCAGGTGTTATATATCTTCACGTTTTAGCGTTCCTAGAAACCAAAAAGTATGTTTTATCCTTAGAGGAAGAATAAAAATAGAGTTCATTATTTACATATTTAGCCACAGCCAAGATTACATCACAGTATAAGGTCGATCGTACGACGATGCCAAGCCTAGCCAGGAACATCAGTGTTTATACCAATTTATATTACGGTGAATATGTTTAAATATGATGCAATAAAATTTTTATACAAAGAATAGTAATGTATTTCCAGTATTAGTTTCTAAGCAGTATTAAGAAATTACTTTTATTGCAAAATAGTAAAATACAAACTAAAATACCCAAAGTCTCAGATCAGATTTCACCAGTAATAAGAGTTTTAGTTAGCTATGGCAAACCCGATCGACAACTCCACGTACTAGACCATCCTACTGTGGTATTAGACCATCCCACTCTCATTGACAAGGGATCCTTATAGTAAAAAAGTATAATAGTCTACAGTAAACATTATTACAGGGTCACGTGACCGGCGTGGTTTAAAAACCAATAGCGGGTCGTGGAACTACAATACATTTTAACACCAAAGAAATTAATTTGCTAAAAAATATTTTTTTAGCGTCACTACTGCATGTGTTTTAATGTCTTATTGTGTATTTGTTGATATGTTGCCTTACTTCAAGAAGCAGCGTTCTAAAGGTGCGGTGACATTAGAAGAACATTCATTTTTTAAATATTTAATATATAAGTTTTATTTACTTTATCTTGGACATTGCGAAACTAGGAGCTTTAGTTGACCTATAACTATGGTGCGGCAATGTGAGTTTGTAAAAAAATGGCCGTATAAGTTTGGAATTTTCTTTTAATCACTAAGTAAACAGCCAGATTTCCTTTTCCAGGAGACATGTCTAAAGGAAGATACCTTATTCACTTATTTTGGGTCACATGACGTATGGACCAATCCGATTCAGTATAATAGAACGTTTATTTCGCTGGGGGTCATGTGAGAACCTTCAGAAGCAAAATGATACAAAAAGACTCTGGGGTGATTTTTTGCCAATTACAATAGTTTTTCCTATCAGAGAATTAAAATAATTATGGAATATACCTATACTATATTAAAATAGTCCAAGGGCGTCTCGTGCTCGAAGAAACGTACTGCGATTTCGAAAATCCCTAGATTATGGATGAAATCTGGGGAAATAATAAATTTTCTGATGATTTCGCGCCTTTTTTTAATTTTCACTTGAGTTGGGCCAATTTTTTATATAAGTGTTGTCAGGTAAAGGAATTTAAATGGTGAATCTTTTGGTATTAAAAGTAAAAATGTGTTCGTAAACATATTCTAAACTGGTTAGAATTTAAGATTTAGGATATTGAAAATTTAAAAAAATCTTCTATTTTTTTAATTTTAGCTATTAACATGGAAAAACAATATGACAATTGGCTATTCTATTCGTATATAATAGCGCTCGCTTCTTTTATCAGTATTCTAGTTACAAAAAAACATGTTTTTTCAGTTCCGTCGGTTAGTCTGTATGTCTGTCCACGACAAAGCTCAAGAACTGCTTGTCCTATTTACTTCAAGTTTTGGTTAAAAATTAAAGGTCATATGATGATGACGTGGTAACATTTTGGTAAAAATCCAATATGGCTGAACAAAATGGCGGTTTATTGAAATGTTAAAAAAATATTACTAAGAAACTGCTTATTCATTTTATCCAAATTTTGCAGAAAAATTAAGTTGACATGACCATCAACTGATAAGTTCTACAAATCCAAAATGGCGGCCTAATAAAATACTGTATGTCAATGCAGAAAACTACTACATCGATTATATTCAAATGTTGCTCAAAAATCAAATATTATATAGGGATGAACTGGTAAAAATGTTGAGACAATTTCAAAATGGAGGGAACAAAACGGTGGCCTAATTAAATGTTTAAAAATATCTGAAAAAAGTTCTTATCGGATTGATTGATGGGGATGTCACCATTCTAAATATTTATTACTAAAAATGTATGAATTGCTCACTTAATATCGATTTTTAATCAAATCTGTATAAATATTAAAATTCGCTCGCATTGTAGCCATTCCAACTTTCTTTCAGCCAAATCAACACAAATGTTAAAATTCCGCCGCCACGTTGGCATTACAATCTCGAATTTTTAAAATGTTGGCAAAAATTCTTGATGTGCAGTCTTAGATACCCCTAAATGCCGAATTTTAATCAAATCTGCAAAAATTTTAAAATTAGTCTGCTATGATGGTGCCGCCATTTTTATTGACTAAAATTTCATAACTTTTATTCTTAAACACTTCTAGATACTAATATTTCAGCCGAATCTGTACAAATGACAAAATTCGTTCGCTATATTGGGGCCACCATTTTGATTTTTGTTGTGCATTCTTAAATAATCCCCACAAATGTTAAAATCATCCGTCCGACGTATTGACATTGTCACTTTTAAATTTTCCTAGGCACTGATTTTCAGTTTTGGCTACACAAGTAGCAAAATTCGTCGGACGTATTGACGCCGACATTTTGGATTTCTAAACGTTGACAATAAAAATTCGGATTATTTATATCCGAATGTATACGCATGTTAAATTTGAAAATAATCAGTAATGGAAGTGCTGAAAAATCCGTTACAAGATTGGAACCACACTTACAATCAGACGAATAGCCAGCCAATAAAAGCGCGTTAAAAGCATTGATTTTAGTTTAAAACACTAACACCCGTATTCACTAAAGAGGTTTAACTTTAGACAAGGTCTAACTTGACAGTTACAGGTTTAAGATGACATTTTCAACAACTGAACTGAACAAATAATTTTTCTAAATGTCACAGTTACAAAATGATAGTGACATAAGGCAAACATAACTAAAAACTAAAGTTTAATAATATAGTATTAACAAATTTCCTTTTAAACTTACCTTAATTTTTTAATTTCAGATAGTGAAGTAGAGAACGATTATTTCTTTGAAGTTTGTAAAAATACCTATTTGCTTCATTAAGGAATATGTAAGAATCCTTCTTTTTGTGAACGATAATGAAGCATGGCCCATTTCTTCATTTTCGTACATCAAATATTTTAACCGGTCGTCATTTTGTTTCGCCATATTGAATTCATACCAATATTTTACCAGTTTTTTTTACATCAGACGTAATTTTTGTGGAAAATTAAATAAAATTAAAGTTAATCGACTAAGTGGATTTTTTAGCTATACCGGAACAGACCGACCGACAGTAACGGAAAAACATGAGGATCTGTAAAAACCCCGGAACGATAATTTTTTCACGATTAATGATATTTCCTTATGCGGGAAGTGAAAACTCGCGCCGTCACTGGCATTCGTCAACAAACGGCCTCGGCTTGGGCATGGGCCATTCCGACTTCTTGTTTTATCTTAAACATTGGTCGATAGAATGTGAAAAATAGGGGAACCATGTTGGCGCATACCCCTAACGTGATTTATAAAATGTTAGTCAAAAATTAAGGGTCATTTGGGTCACACTTCACTAATCCTCATAAACGGAAAATTCATAACGAGGGAACTTCCGAGTAAAAGAAATTTACCAATGTTTTTTTTAAACACGATTTTAATATTAATTAATATTAATAATCTATCTACCGTATCAAACAATCCATAATTAAAAATGGCATTAGACTTAGATGGATACTAAACAAAAGATAATTATGAGGCGATTGAGTGCTACCTCTCTATAATCTAAAAAGTGATTTAACTCCTATTTACTAATAGGCGACTGGCCGCCTGAAGTGCGTTACTTAGCGTTTTTTATCTCCCATTATTGTTTATTTTATAACTTTGTCACAATGACACATCAAATTTCCTTTACTCGGAAGCAGAGGCTCGCGGCGAGGGGGGGCCGGGTTATTAGAGGGTCTCGAAATTTAACAGGGTATTGAAATAAAATATTCTTCCCATAGTTAAAAAAAATTACAGATTTCGCAATTTCTACTAGCAACTGCTGAGCTAATTCAAATAAAATCATTATTATATAACATTAAAAACCTTAATAGAACTAGTGAATTCGCAAATTATATTTTCTAAAAAAAATTAATTATTGTTAAGTAGTATACAAGAACTGTGTTCTGCATTCCAAATTTCTTGTCCTTTCTGTAACCTCAGCTCAATAGGAAAAATTATTTTCAAAGTTGAAGTTAATTAAAAATGTCCTTAGGTCGACCATGAAGTCGTCTTAGTTCTCTAGCTCTTATCTTAATAGAACACGAAAGGGTTAGAGAAGTAAATATTGACGAACTAGTTGATAAGTATTTATCTGGTTGATACAAAAACAAAAAAGTGTAGTCCACCGCCAAAGAAAACGATTCTTGTACTCTTTGTCTTTTATTATTTTTTAGTTTTGCTTGAACCAGAGTATAGTTATTATTTTTTAATATTTAGTTAATTTATGTTTTGTGTTTATTAGTTTACCTATAGCTATTAATCTCAAAATATATATCGCTCGTTTCTTTTTTTATTTTTTATTCCCTTTTTTACTAGTTATTTTTATTTTATGTTATGGTTTTTGCTAACAAATTTATGATAATTTTTGTTTACTTATTTTTTGGCAGAAACGTATGCAGGGGGCCCTAAGAAAAGCCCTGTGGGGGGCCCCCAAAAAACGCGGCACGCCAGTGTTCGGAACTTCCCTCGTTACGAATTTTTATTTTTATGTGGATTAGTGAAGTGTCACACAATTTTTACACCGATTTTTTTTAAGATCGCCGTTTTGTTGCTTCATTTTCCTTCATTTTGAATTCGTACCAGTTTGTCCCTATATCGCATTTATTTTTTTTGCAAAATTTGAATAAGAGTTTTTTTACGTTGTTTTTTAAACATCTTATTTCGCCTCCATTTTATTCCGCAATTTTGAAATCGCACTAAGCTTTTACCATCTATTTCACGTTTATTAATGCTTCCACAAAATTTGAAATTAATCTAATAAGTAGTTTTTCAGGACGATTTTTTAAAGATTTTATTAGGCCGCCATTTTGTTTTGCTATGTCGGATTCGTACCAAAATATTACCTGTTCATTCCTATATAATATTTGATCATTGTTCAAAATTTGAGGTAAATTGGATAATTTGTTTTTTAGTAAGAATTTCTTTAACATTTCACTATGCTACCATTTTGGTCCGCCATATTGGATTTTCACCAAAATATTACCCGGTCATCTCCATAATATGACCCATCAATCGCGTAAAGGCCGTTTTACATGCTGCAATTCTTCATTGCAATATGCAATAGTCTTGAACAAAGGCATGCGCAGTTTGACAAAAGGTACAAATGTCTTGCCACTGTGCAGGCTTTTGTTCAAGACTATTGCAACTTGCAAGAAAGAATTGTAGCATGTAAAATGGCCTTAAGTAGATTTTTAGCTAGCCGCGAACTAATGCATGACGGGTAGACAGACCGACAGACCGGCGGATTTATTAAAACGTATTTCTGGCATCTAGGGACATTTTCACGATACAAAAATTTTATTTGGCCGCTATTTTGTTTCTCCATCTCGAATTCGTACCACAATTTTACCAGTTTACATCTATACTACAATGAATTCTTATACAATGCCGCCATTTTGTTTCGCCATATTCGATTTTTATCAAAATGTTACCAGGTCATCCCCATGTGACCCTTAATTATATATTATATTGATGGCGAGTGCCATAAAATTCGAGAACATGCAGAAAATTCGATAAACTTAAACTACATTTGCCACCGATGAACCTATAAAAATTTAAATGAAAATAACTACATTACATTAAGATTAGAAACTAATTATTAATTCATTTGCAGTTAATCTTCGAGCATTTGTAGTTACTCCCTTAAAGTCAAATTTGTAATAATTACTTATTTTGGATTAAATTGCTTGTTAAAAAGTGGTTTATGAAAATAAGTTATTTAACTCATGTTTTATTGATTTTTTCAAGGATAACAAAAAAAAAACAGATAATAAGACTAAAATTATTTTATGTCGTGAATAATAAATATGGGAACGTAACATCCCTTAAAATCAATATCCAAATTCTGTTGGGCACGGATTCTTTGCAAGTTGAAATACTATATAAAAGGATAATAAATATAATAAAATTTGCGTTTTTGTGGCCAAACGACAAATTTTTAGCACACTTTTTTCTTAGGTCTTCAACAGTACAGTCAACTACAATCTCCTGGTAACCACAAATGTAGGTTTTGCTCCTTAAGTCAGAAACAGGTGACTATAGTCGGTCAAATTTCAATGTGCTTTAGCGTCTTGTCTTGTCGTGTTAATCTTTTTCTACTTTCGATTTTTTTATTCTTGGGTTATGAGTTTCGCCACAGGTGGCTATGGTTCTTTTGGTAACTACAAATGTCGGTTTTACTCCTGTTGGTGCCTCTGGTGTGGTTTTGTTGTATTAAGTTTTTAGCTCTAGTTGTATTCGCCTTTCCGCTAGTTGACTCTACTGATGAAAACCTTAAGTCAGAAACACGTGTCTATAGTTGGCCAAATTTCAAAGTGCGTTATATTTAAAATATCATTTTTTTTTAATATATAATAGTTCTTGCCGCGTTAATCTTTTTCTACTTTCGATATATATATATATATATATATATATATATACAGTGTCCTTGAAAAAGTTCGCATAATATGGGAATTTTTTTATTAGGTCACTTTGTCAAAGTTTAACATAGGCAATAAGTTTTGCTTTATTAAGAATGAAAAATGGCTTAGTCGAAAATAATCACGTGACTTTGCAGAAAAGGGGCTTATTGCTAAAATATGAAAAAGTGCACATATGCACACCAAATTTTGATCAAAAATTGCAATATTTATTTTTTTTTACTTTTTCCTTTTTTTTGAAAATTTTAGCTTGATGCAAAGTTGTCGTGATTTTGGGAATTTTAGGTGTATATTAATTATATTAAACATTTTCGATAGCAAATAGATATCTTCAAAATACAAGAGTTCTAACCACACACCACCACAACTTGTTACGTTCTGGACGCGCGTTTCGCTAACCAAGTTAGCATCATCAGCAGATGATATAAACTGATAAAAATAGATATCTTAATAAAAAAGTGTCATAATTGACTAATTTAGGAGCGTAATCGAAATTTAAAACTATTTTTAAAATATTTAAGTGGCTTGGGTAAAGTTGAAAAAATTAAAAATTAGAATTGCTGACCAAAATTCGACAGACATATGTAAAACTATATAACAAACAACTTTTTTTATAACAATTTTTCGTATTTTAGCAAATAACCCATTTCTCTGCGACTTGTTTAAAGAAATATCCACACCTACTTAATAAATAAAGTAAAAACAAAATTTCTAGCGAATTTTTGCCAGAAATTCTAAGATTGAATTTTTGTAACTTTTTGGTTTTTCGAAAATTCAAAAAAAAAATAATATTTTAAGAAAAATATTTCAGTTATTTCAGCAACAAAAATAAAAACGACTTCTTTAAAGCTTCTAAGCTTGATTTAAAGTTGACGTGCTTTTAAGAATTTTAAGTATATATTAATTAATATTTTTTTGGATGGGTATCTTAATATAAAAAAAAAACGAAAACAATGATGAATTGATTTAAAAGTGTAGTTTTCAAAATACAGCATAAAAGATTTAAATAACGAACTCTGCCTGATAACAAATTTCAGATGGTTTACCCTCCTATTAGCCGTAAAAGTTGTTTTATCTCTCCACAATAGCTCCTTTTTTAATCCGGGGCTGAAGAATACATTTTGATACATAAGGTTCAAAGAGGATATTAAGAGCATTTTTGAACTCAACATAACATATTGTGGAAAGATGTTTTTATTTTATTTATTAAGTTAGAATGAAAAATGACTTAGACAGAATAGTCACCGAACTTGTGGATATTTCTTTAAACAAGTCGCAGAGAAAGGGGTTATTTGCTAAAATACGAAAAAGTATCATAAAAAAAAGTTGTTTATTATAGTTTTATATATCGTCGGTCTCCGCACGTAGTGGCGTAACTAGCATTTTATAAATTTTTCAGTAGAGCAGAAAAACGAAAGTGAGACCAAATTAAATAGCTCTCCAGTAAAATATATTCAACTTGTGGTAATCATTACTTTATACTTATTTGGTAAAGAATTAACCTTTATAAAGGCACTATTATGAACGTGGACGCACTTTCCGTTTTTTAGAAAAAAATTGTTTTAAACAGTTACGCCTCTATGTGACAATGTTTCTTTAAAGATTTTCTGTTACGCCAAAATAATTCATTTAGTTACGCCTCTATGTGAGCATAGTTTGTTGCATGTTTTCTTTTACGCCAAAATAATGTTTCCAAAAGTAATTAAAAAAAAAACACAATTGAAAAGATAACTTTTTATTTAGAAAATGGGAATTCACGTAAACAAAATAAAAACTACTAAATATTAAAAATAAACCAAATTCGAAAAAAATTCTACTAAACTAAAACAAAAGGATTTGAGAATAATATTTGAGAAGGCAATGCGTTACTTCGTAATGATTTCGTCGTAGCTATTTTCATTATGGCTGTATTTAAATAAAATTGCCATTGGTTCATCTTTTGTAACCATCAAATCCATTATACTCGTCCACTTAACCGCTCTGTTATCTCTAACAGACAATATAATTTAAAATCCCAAAAGTCTCTGAAATTCATTTGAATTACCTCATAAGGGTTATTGTTTCTAGAGCAACTCGTTATAGGGTATAGTTGAGATGGAGTAAAAAGATCTCTTGAATGTTTTAAGGCATAACTATGAGCGCTGTCGCCCTCGTTCTGGCCATGATTAGTTTCAAAAAATTTTAAAGAAGTTTGTTTAACATTTTTGTGTTTAGAATTTTTATTCTGGCCATAGCAGCCATCAAAATATAAATTAATTTTTTGTTTTCCATTCACAGCATACTCTGAAATTACTTTAAAAAAACAAGTAGCAATTTCAGCCGATCCACGTTTACTGTTCGTTTCATCCCAGGTAAAACAAAAACAGTTTTTTTCACCACATCGTAAACCGTGAAATTAAATACAGATAATCTAGATTTGTAAAATATAGCTCTTTCCTTTGAAATCGGAAGATAGATAACCTGTTGAATATCGAAAACTGCGCACGTAACCTTGGATGAGTTCTCGTGAGCTTCTAATTTGTCTTGAACTTTTTTCTGTCTCATTAAGTTTTTTTATGAAATATGTTTGTGACATTTTTCTTTTGACAAATTTTTATTTTCATCATGTCTCATCATTCTCTAAAATTGATGCAAAGAGAGCATAGGTCCTTTTTGACCTTAAAAATGATAAGTTTTTTGTTTTAAATACCTTCCGGAATGTAGAAAAACTTGAAATATTCTCATTTTCTTTTCTCGTCTGTTCTACCATAAACATTCTGTACATTTTTCTCAGAGATAATTCTGGATGTAGGTACGGTTCTCTTGGTGCTTGTTCTGCAATTGTTTGTATAGATAAACATCGAATACTAAATCTTTACAGGTTATGTTTAACATATGACATGCAGATACGCCAGCACCACCAAATATTAAACATACATATTTCATTCTCACGTAGAGGCGCAAGTAAATATACGCCTATACGTGAAAAATGTTTTATATTATATTTCAGATAAGCCAAAATTTAAAAATTGAATTCCAGCCAAACGGTTACGCGTATCTGTGTGAAACTTCTTGAGGTTATAGAGCAGCTTAAGTTACATATTTTGCCGGCGTAACTGAAAATTTTCAATTTTGTCAGTTACGCCACTACGTGCGGAGACCGACGATATGTCTGTCGAATTATGGTCAGCAATTCTAATTTTCAATTTTTATGACTTTACCCAAGGCACTTAAATATTTTAAAAATGGTTTTAAATTTGGATTAAGCTCCTAAGTTAGTCAATTACCACATTTTTGTATTAAGATATCTGTTTACTATCGAAAATGTTTAATATAGTTAATTTACACCTAAAATTTTCAAAATCACGACAACTATTATTGAGAAGCGATTTTAATTCTTTTCGAAAAAAGACAGACAGCGCAGTATTTAGGTATAAGAAATTAATATTATGATAATGTTACTAACAGAACACATATTTTTTTAAGTTAGACAATTTTTATTTTTTTAGAATTTTCAGAAACAGGAAAAAGTAAAAAAAAATTAATTTTTTGGAATTTTTGATCAAAATTTGGTATGCATATGTAAAATTAAAAAATAAACAACTTGCCTAATTACTTAATTCATTTTGAAATCAGAATTGTCAGATTCTGAATAAGTTGTGTTTCTGTATACTTTTTAATTTTGAATGTTTCAAATAAATTTAAGACAATCTGTTTTTTCGGCAAGGAATTTAATGTTAAATCCATCTGGCAACGCTGCAGACGATCCGAGATATCAGTTTTCATATAATATTTATAAGATACTTTATATAAGCGTTCCTTAACAATTTTAGATGTAATTCAGTGACAATCGGGTAACTGAAACACGAAATAAAACATTAAGGTTGTGTGATAAAAAATGGTCCTGTCTATGGAAAGATGGGTTGGAAAAGTTGCTGTAGTTACGGGTGCAAGTGCAGGAATTGGTGCAGCTATTGCCAAGCTGTTGGTTGAGAATGGAATGATCGTAAGAATTTACCTGTTATATCTAAATATAGAGCCCGGTACAGATTTTTTTTGAATTAATTATTTGCTGAACAGACAGGAATTACTAAGTTATTAATTTCGACAACGCATGTTGTGGTAAGATATTAATGTCGACTTCTTCAGCAGGGTATCTCGCTTATTTTTAAAGATAGAACCTTTCGGTTTTCACGAACCTGAGCTAATTTTTTTATGAAACTCATGAAGCCGTAAACAAAATTTTCATAGCCTTCTTCGTTTATGAGATACAGGGTGAAATAGAAAATTTTGCATTTTGGGACCTCCCTCGTATCTCGGTTATCCTTTAACTTAATGCAAAGGGAAAAATTGCTGCTTATGCAGTTTTTTACGCTGGATCCAGTGGCGTAGTCATATTTTTCATTTGAGTTATTATTTTTTAGATATGACCCAAAGTTAAAACACAACTAAATGGGATACCCTGTATATTTGTCCAGAAATTGATTTGTCCTTTTAAAAGCTTCTCAAAAATATATAATAGTATGGGTCTATTTTAATAAACAACAACAAAAATCCTAATTTTTATAATTATCATCCCAAATTTTGCAGTAGGCCATGCAAAACGATGCCGTTTTCTTCTGTTTTCTTGGAAGCAAATGACATTTCCCAATTTTGTACGCGTATATAAAATATAGCGCTAGTTTTTTGTATTTATAAAAATATATAAGGTAAGCTTCTGCATTAGCCAAAACCGTAATTTCCTCAGCCTCCCGATTTTCTTTATTATATGTTTTCGTACGAGGTTTGATAAATGATCCGTGATTAAGTAAATTCTTTTTTATCCGATAAAAAGTGGATATATTAGGTTGCCTCTTTTCTGGATATCTAAATAAAAATTAAGCAATAGTATTTTAACATACCTAAAATTAACTATTTATCTGTTAAAATACATCTCAAAAGCCGCTTCAACATTTTCATTACTTAATACAAAACAAGCTAACATATCGTACTTTTCATAATGTTCCAAAGTTTGGTTTTCTTCCATAATAATACAAATATATTTTTACACAATAAATACATACAAAAAACTAGCGCTATATTTTATATACGCATATAAAATTGAGAAATGTCATTTGCTTCCAAGAAAACAAAAGAAAACGGCATCGTTTTGCATGGCCTACTGCAAAATTTGGGATGATAATTATAAAAATTAGGATTTTTGTTGTTGTTTATTAAAATAGACCCATACTATTATATATTTTTGAGAAGCTTTTAAAAGGAAAAATCAATTTCTGGACAAATATACAGGGTGTCCCATTTAAAAAAACACAACTTTGGGTCATATCTAAAAAATAACAAGTCAAATGAAAAACATGACAACGCCACTGGATCCAGCGTAAAAACCTGCATAAGCAGCAATTTTTACCTTTGTGTTAAGTTGAAGGACAACCGAGATACGAGGGGGGTTCCAAAATGCAAAATTATCTATTTCGCCCTGTATCTCATAAACGAGGAAGGCTATGAAAATTTTGTTTACGGCTTCATGAGTTTCACAAAAAATTAGCTCAGGTTCGTGAAAACCGCAAGGTTCTATCTTTAAAAATAAGCTGCTTTTGCAACCAAATCCGGACACCCTGTACAAATTAAATACACATATACTATCTTAATTTTGACTTAAAAAAACACACAAAATTGTTACAAGGGCTGTAGATACCCCTTCCGTCCCAACTTCGGGTTGTGAAATTTGAAGGGATTTCAAAGCTTTATTTTTTATTTATAGACCAGCAATATGAATATATTCTGTTGCTTATGTATTATATTTTTGGGCTATCGGATAGGCGTGTAATTGTAGTTTTTTTTTGTATAATATAAAAGATGTTGCAATATAGGGGATAAGATCACACTATTAAAGTTTTTTTTTAATAAGCACTTTTTGAAGTCAATGCAATTTTTCAGTTGTGTGTCTTACATTTTTAAGCTGCTTTATTTGAAATATGGAAGTATAGGTAAAACCATTAAATGTTTTTCTTTAATCAACGGTTCGGCCTTACTTCAAAATTATTATTCTAAAAATGTTTTTATAGATTTTGACATATCTCACAATATTGAATCACACAGTTGCACACAGGACCAAAAATAGAAATTCGAGGTATTATAATAACTGTGACAACCACTTCTTTATTTTTACTTAAGTTTCGTTCATTACAAGTCGCTGTTACGATATTTGGTTACATTTACATTACTATATTTTCCACATATATTGTCTCTCATTAGTTGCATATTCTGTTTAACTTTTATGATATCTTACAATATATTTTTTTAATATTATCTATCTAACTCCATCACATGTTCGTTTCCTTGAGCCCTACAAATCTTAATGTCCAATAATTACCGCTCCTATAAAATATTGTAACGGAATAGACTATAGCAACGAAGTAGAGTATGTTTTGATTTAGAACCCTGATAAGTTAGTTTAAGTTTTAGACATTTATATAGAAGCCACTTTTATCCTATTTAGATGGAAATTTAAATTATTATATATTATTATTATATTACATACATAAAGTAGAACTCTAGGCGACACCTATGAAGTATTTATTAATTAAGGGTTCAGGGTGCGTCTTTGACGACTCATTGCTTTTCAGCCAATAAAGAAGCAGTTCTTGTCAAAATAGGTGTCGACCTTTTTTCTGATTTCAAAAACAAGAGTTAGTCTGTGTCAAAGTTCTGTTTGTTACATTTGATTTCAAATTCTTGTTGTTTATGGGGCTTTACGTATACAGTGGGTTGTGAAAGGTGAGGGTTTATCAAACATATTTTATTTTCATTGTATGATTAATTTGGGGAGTAACTTTTACATATTTTCAAGAGTTAAATATATGGTTTATTTAAGGATTTTTGTTTTATTTTCTTTTGCACTAAGTTTGGGGATTTTGAGCAAATTCCGTAATTTTCTAGATTTAAATACTTTTTTTTGTTAATAATTTTAAGTGTTATTTTTGTACAGTAATTTACACCATTTTAATTCTTGTTAATCTTTAAGTTGTTTAAAAAAAAAACAAATCTTTTATTTAAACCATTTAAAACATATTTAAAAAAATTAAAAATATCCGTATTCAAGAAGTTACCAACGTTGTTGCAGATTGCTGTTGTTGAAGATATAAGTGGCCGCCGAATTGGTGAGATAAGATGTTTAATTAAATTTGTACTAACAATTATATTTGATAACATTTTAAATCATAATTTACGAAGAAGCCTACAGAGTACGTTTGATCTCACTTAATTTCAGTAATGTGATTGGGTTGCCCGCTATGTCTCAAATAAATAAATAAAATAAATAAATAATTTTAAATATTATAAATAATGACTCTATAACATTGTTCAAATATGCTTTGTCTCCTCAAAGCTGGTTTTTCCTGATATCAAAAACAAATCTAAGGAAACAACTCAAATTTCGAGTTTCGCAATCTTCGAAAATATGTTTATCATTTTTTTATTTCAGATTGTGCCCCTTGACTTGCAGGCCCGGAGCGGAATACTGTATACAATATTCTATAAGTAATGTCAATAAGGCGACTAAATACGTTTGGTGAATTCTACAGGATGTTATTTTTTTCTGGTTCCGATCCCTTTAAACTTCTCGAACTTTTTACTAAAAAGTCACTTGCCATTTTTATAACATGGTCAAATTCTTCATTCTATACTGTAACTTTTTGGTCTCTTAGGTTTTTTCGAGACTTAGCAGTGTTTAGAAATTATATATTATTATTGTTATGTAATATGTCAATAAATTATACAGGCCAACACACATTTTGGTGCCTGTAATTTTTTAACTGTTCTTGGGTAATTTTTGGATGCTGAATGTAAAAAAGTTCTCAGATTTTAAGTATTTATTGCAAAAATTTTATTTACATAATTACATTAGTCACTAATCACATACAAATTTTCTTTTATATGACTTTCTAGAATGGAGTTACTAGGGCAGTTTCGCTGAAGGCTCCAGCAGTAGGCCATCATGTGGCTATCCCATCGTCCTTGATAACGATATTCCATAGTTTTAAAATCCTGATGGAATCTTTGCCCCTGTTCTTCACTACGATCACCTAAGTTTTCTCGAAAACGATCTAGGTGGTTGTGGAGGTAGTGAACTTTTATACTCATGTTACAGCCGAGAATATTAAAATTTGAAAGCATAGTTTTCACTAATTCTACGTAGTTCTCTGCTTTATGATTGCCAAGAAAATGTTGTACTACTTGAACAAATGAACACCAAGCGTTAGATTCAGTCTCATTCATTGATGTGGTGAATTGTGGATCTTTAACAAGTTCCCTTATTGAGGACCATCAAATATACCAGCTTTTAGATTTTCCGTGCTAATGCCAGGGAATTTACGTGACAAATACCCAAAACAATTTCCATCTCGATTTAAAGCCTTCACAAATTGCTTCATTAGGCATAGCTTGATATGCAAGGGCGGAAGTAAGATTTTTTCTCTTGAAACTAAAGCTTTGTTGATCAAGTTTTGTTTTCCTTAAATCATGACGTCTCTTGAAGGCCAATTTTTGTTAACACAGTGCTCATTTTTAGCTGTGCTGTCCCAAAGGCACAAAAAACAAGGATATTTTGTATAACCACTCTGCTGTCCAAGGAGGAAATTAACCATTTTTAAATCAACACAAATTTCCCACTGATGTTCTTCGTATTTCATTTTTCTCAAAACTAATGCAATTGTTTCATATTCTTCCTTCATGGTAGTAGAATGACCAATAGCAATTGAGCCATATTTGTTACCCTTATGTAAAAGAACATATTTTAAACTACGTTTTGAACTGTCAATAAAAAGGCGCCAATCATCTGGAGTGTATTCAGGCAAGCCCATTTTTTCTAAGAGCCCTTTTATACTGTTACAGAATACCAAGTCATTTTCCTGAGTGAAAAAATGCAGCAGATCCTTACTTTCTTACGATAAAATGTAATATTATCTATGTAATGTATCTGGACAAAGTAGATTTTTTTCTTTTAATCTGAATGCAAGTAATTCAGCGGATTCCTTAAAGAGATTCGGGTCTCTTATAAGATCGTTTAGTTCTTCTTGATTGAAACACTGCGAAGTTGCTAAATCTGCTTCAAATTCGCTGTCGTTTTCTGATTGAATTCTTTGAACTTCGTCAGACGTTGATATCTCTGTATCATCTTCTGTCAGTTCGGGTAGACTGCTGAATTTCTTGCAGAATCTAGATCAGGATACGTCCATTTGTGTCTATTGTTTCTGTTTATGCCTTTAATATTAACGAGACAAAAATAGCAGTCGTCATGACGGTTTTGCGATTCTCTCCTTTAGGCACTTCCTCTTTCCAATTGTCCACTGTCGCAAATGTTCAACACATGTTTTACATATGAAATGTGGGGCCCAAGATTTATCTTGATCTCCTAAATGAACGGCAAAATAGGCAAGATAAGCTCTTTTCACAAAGTCAGAAATCGTTTATCTGCTCTCTTTCAAAGTGTATTCACCACACACATAACAAAAAACATCGGGATGATTTACACAGGTACGTCTGCTTGTGGATGCCATTGTTTCAGTTTAGTGTCTTGATACTACAAAACGACCAAAATTTACACAAAATGATAGCACAACTTTACTTGGGAAAACTTAGTAATATACTAAATCGAGTACAGCCAAGCAGGTATAGAAGGATAGGGTCATAGACGATTACAGGTATTAAAGTAATTAAGAGCAGTGTATTGAGTAGTTCCTAGTATAGGAACATTGGGTCAGGAACAATTCCAGGTATCCATTTGGTTAATTAGATTTTGTGAAATTTCTATTTTGTCGATTAAGTACATATTTATCTCTTAGAAAAAAATATTAATTAATCTGTAACCTGTATCTCAAAAACTAGAGCTGATAGAAAAAATCTGGCATTTTTAGAATCAGCATATTAAAAACATCTAAAATCAGATGTTAGATTTCCGGCATCAAATTTTTGTTTTCATTTTGTTACCCTGTGTTATCGATAACTATCGATATATTGATAAAATGTCCATCCCTAGTCGTGAACAAAATTGTAACTATGGATGTAATATATCGGCAACCAAATACAACTGGTTGTATTAACCAGTTGCGTCAATGCGCGTTGAGACCTATAGTAGAAAGACTTTCTTCCGGAAATCTTAATGTAACAAATGAATAGACGAAAGGCCATCTTCCCTCCACACAGGGCTGTATTTAACGTCAATGCCATCCTAGGCCGGAAAATCTTAGCATATTAACACATATTCTTGAACAAAGCATAAAACGGAACAAAACAGGGGTATGTATTTAGCATTAGCCTTTCTTCTCAATAAACTTTGTAATTTTTGCCATATCTTTAAAACTAAGTTCAGCAATATTTCATACGAGACATTTTTTTCTTTGTTATATATACATATATAAACATATTTTTGCCTTTTAATCGAATGCGGCAGTCGAAAAAACTGAGAAAATATTTAGGTCTTTTTTCCATAAGCCACAATGAGAACCGACATTACTAACTAAAAATTAGATCTAAAACGGTTGAAAAAAAGCGTTCGACAGAAAAAACATTTTTTTCTGTTGTTCCTACTGATTTTATTGAAAAACTCAGGATTCCCTCAAAAATGTTTCTCTCCCTCGCTTTCTTTCTCTCACTCTCTCTCTCTCTCTCTCTCTCTCTCTCTCTCTATATATATATATATATATATATATATATATATATATATATATATATATATGTATATAAACCAAATAAAAGCCTGTAAAAAGTAACAAATATAAGAAATGACAGCAGTCTAAACCGTAGATAAAAAAAAAGTTGCTTAATGTTATTATTATTGCATTTTTATTAGATCAAGTGGTCAAATAACCTCTCATATACCTTTTTCAATAGCTTGTTATCATTCTTATTCCTCTATTAGGTTGCTGGATTGGCCAGACGGAAAGCAAGAGTGGAAGAACTTTCAGACAAGCTTAAAGGTGCCAAAGGTCAACTACACGCAGTTAAATGTGATGTCAGCATAGAAGAGGATATTCTAAATGCTTTCGAATGGATATTTGAAGAACTTGGACCAGTTCACGTCCTTGTAAATAACGCTGGCATAATAAGGTTTACTAATTTAACAGATGGGGATACTAAACTTTGGAAAGAACAGTTAGGTACGTAAATACAGTATACTATTAACTTAAAAATAAAAGGTCTTGATGGATATTGGTCGTAATCCTAAATTGATGTATTTCCGAATTGGCTTTTATCACTTGTAATTTCCATGTGTCTTTGGCAAGTGCATATTGTCCAATCGCTAGAAAATTGCTTACGGGTAGTCAACCTCAAAAAGTTAAACAAAACTACATTTATTCTAACTACATACTTATTTTCTTAGCCCTTCTAAAGTTTTACAAGGTTCGCGAGAAAAAAGAGAGATAATAATAAGACAATAGAGAGGGTTCTTTTTCATATTAATGCTTGCTTTCTTCAAATTGCGATCCTATTCATACCTATAAGGGTGAAATCATATAATTTCTGTCTTCAAAACCGAGATGGATAATATGATAATAATAATTGTTCATTTCTCAGCACCTTCAAAATTCGTCGAATGAAAACCACATGGCCTTGCTTCACCAACAGTCCTTTAACACTTATAAACTAAAGTATAAATGGCGTGAATATAAATATTTATGAAGCAACATTGGTATCAATTTAAGATATCTAAAAAATAAATACATAGACATCAATAAAGTTAAGAAACTATATACAATACGTAAATACCTATAACATTGTAGAAATTATTGGTGTAAATATTTAGTTTGTTTGTTCAAAATTACAATGAAGACTTGTTTAACATTAAAGTAGCATGTATTTTAAACTTTTTTGTTTCGACAACATACAAAGATTAGGAAGAGCGCGCAGAAAAGAGAAAAGCTTTTATCAGATGGCATTGTCACCAGAGATCGTTACGTTGAAATAGCCTTTTTTTATGCGTCTACCTACAAATATGTCCAAACACTTTATAGTTGATTTTCCAGATACAAATGTCTTGGGACTTAGCATAGCGACACGTGAAGCAATCCGACTAATGAGAGCAAACAAAGTCGATGGACATATCATCCACATAAATAGTATATCGGGCCACTATGTCCCTGCAAGCCTGCCAGACCTCAACGTGTATCCCGGTACGAAACACGCTGTCAAAGCTTTAGCTGAAACATTGAGATTTGAGCTTTTGAAACAAGATAATTTGATTAAAATTACGGTAAGTTAAATATATAATAAAAAACTTTCTTAGCAAGGTTGAAAAACTTTTTTCAAACATGAGTTTACATACGGGACCACGAAAATCCGTTTTTCATAAATACATATTTCAAAAATAAGAACTTTAATTAAAATGGCTTGATGCCTGATAGCTTTTATCTCAACTCCAACTGACTGTAATATACCATTGCAAGAGTATATTAAAAAAATGACATGTATGTATTTCGCGGAATCTGATTGCTTCGTCACCAATTATCATAGTCGTCGTGAGGCCTTATAAAGCCTCTGGAGAGGATAAAATAATTGGTTAAAAAAGTAATAGTACAAATTTTTTTATATCATCAAAGCCTGTTTCTCCTATACTTCCCGGCATCATGGAAAAATGCAATAATAGTCCCAATACTCAAAGCCAACAAAGATAAAAAAACTCTGAGAATTATAGGTGAAAATGAACAAATTAGTCATAATAACAGTAATATAGGAGCAATTTTGTTTCGCCATCTTAAAATGTTGTTTTTACCATTAATTCCTACACAGTACTTGATCCGAGTGCAAAATTTCAGATATAAAATAGTTTTTTCCATTGGCCCCCCATTATGTTTCCCCATATTGGATTTTTACTAAAATGTTACCAGATTATCCCCATATGATCCTTAATTTTTGACCAAAATTTGAAGTCAATCGGGTAAGTAGTTTTTTAGTTCTGCCACGAACAGACACCGACAGAATTGAGAAAACATGTTTCTCAGCTTCTAGGAACCCTGAAATGTAAAGATCAAAAAAAATCTCGAAGGTTAATTTTTTTCGCGATTACAATAGGTGCTTTCCTTTCACGAGGCAAGTAAAAAGCTGCATTAACACTTTTACATTATGACATTTAGTGTTTCATGCTCATTAAGTCCTGTGTATTTTTCAATTTTGTAAAAATTTTTATGTTTAATGTCCATTTCATAGTGATATATTTCGTAGTTATTTATATAAACAATATCATGTGTGGTATATTGCTTCTGTGAGGGAGGGGTTTCTAAACTTAATTAATCTAAGAGAGAAGAAACAATGAACAATTTCTAAAAAATCGGTAAATTTCTTTTCTCATGAACTTTCCTCAATATGTATATCACCTTTTATTAGGAATAGTGAAGTGTGAACCAATTTAGTTCAGACCATAGTTAGGAACACATATATATTCTGTCTTTTCAAATATTTTTATTGGACGCCATTTTGTTCCAATATATTGGATCCCTACAAATATTTTAGCACTTTCTATCTATGCCACACTTGATTTTCGGCTTAATTTAAAATGAATTCAATAAGTAGTTTTACGCACCGCGATTATGTTAATTCTTGTTGATTTGGCTGTCGTTTCGTTCCACTATCTTGGATTTGTAACACAACTTTACCAGCTTATCTCTATATCACACTTAATGTTTGTACAAAATTTCAAATTAATCTAGTAAGTAGGTTTTTCAAGACTGATTTTTAAAATATTTTCTTAAGTCGCCATTTTATTTTGCTATCTTATATACCTACCAAAATGTTACCAGTTCCGCCATCTTTAATTAATACCATGGTTTTATTAGTTCATCTCTATACTATAATTAGTTATAGCGCACAAATTGAAATCAGTGCATGAAGTAGTTTTTTCAGGCTGAATGTTTAAATATTTTTCTAAACCTCAATTTTGTTTCGCCATCTTGAATTCGTACCAAAATTTTATTTATTTTTTTTTACATAATACTTGATTTTTGTACAAATTTTGAGAAAAATTGGATAATTAATTTTTGTAGTAATAATTTCTTTAACATTTCACTAGGCTGCTATTTTGTTCCGGCATACTGGATTTTAATCAAAATAATAAAGTGCGGGACACGAAAGAAAACCTGGCGGAGTCAATCCGTTTAGGAAGGTCGGCCAAGAAATCTTTTTAAACCAGTGGTGTCTCGTCGTTCTTTAAATAATATGGCACTCTTTTTTGACTATACGCACTTCAGATAATTAAAAAATGTAACTATGCTTAATGAACCTTTATCTATATTTGTCTGTTTTCTTTCGTGTACCGCACTTCTATATCTCTTTTGTGTTGCAAAAACGGCGAACTTTCATATTTTAAAATGATTTAATTTTGATTTTTCTTGATCGATTTTGAACGGTTCACGGGCTACTCCCTACGTCCACTATTACACCCCAGTATAGTGACCACGATTTACAAGTCCAGATTTTACAAGGGCAGCCAGCATCAGATCCAGTGAACGAGATTTATCAACATTTTCACTTAGGCAGTTCGACTTTGGGCTACTCGGGTATGCCAAAAGTGGCCGTCTGTCTCCGTTTGTCATATTACTTTATACAGGGGCCATCATTGTGAAGTACTATACAGGGCGTTTCCTAATTGCGTGCTGATGATAAAGGGGGTTCTGATGCTATTGTAGATAACTGCATGAAATTTGATACACGTCTTCTATACATTAAGGAGCATACGGATTTACCCAGGTTAATTACATATGCACGCCACTGGTAGAAATTTCAAAAATTGATTATTAATAAACAATGCCCTTTTATGCATAACAGACCTGTATCAAATTTCACACAGTTATTTATCTGTAATGGCGTCATAATTAGGATTTAAAAAAAATGTTTTTTTAAAACTCTGTGTCCCAAAGTTAAGACTTTTAAGTCCATATTAAACTTTTTTCTTAAAAAGGTCCAAGAATGACCCCCCTTTAACATTAGCACGCAATTAGTAAACGCCCTGTATAGTACTTCACAATGACGCCCCTTCTACAAAGTAATATATGACAGATGGAGACAAACGGTCACTTTTAGCATACCCGAAAAAACTAAGCTATTTTTGAGGTTGATGGTTGTGATTCTAATGGTTCGATTCCTTCTAAATCGTTGTCTTCCTCTGAAAATGATGAGGATTCGTCGTCACTACTTGAAGATCCCAGTGTGATAACTAAATCATCAATAACCGTTTCAATTTTGCCATCTACTTCCCAGTATTTATCTTCAATAGAACGAACATGTTCATACGATTTCCAATTTTCAGCCGATATTGAGTCAATCGCTTCTAATGTTATTTTATTTAAATCTTTAATTGAAAGTTCACCGGTATTGCGCTCTCGAATATATGTTTTTACTCTTGCCCATGCAAGTTCAATAGAGTTGAGGTCGCACATATATGGAGGCAGCCTTAAAGGTGTATGACCGAGGTTACGTAAAAGACCGTCAATTTTATACTTTTTTTCTCTAGGCTTGTTGGCTGATATTACTTCATATAATTGATATTGCCTCCATATTGGATCACATAGAAGATTGTTCGATTTAAGCCACGATATCATATGGGCTTTTGTAGAGTATTTAGATGGCACTTTATCTTCTACGTGAGAATGATAAGACGCATTGTCCATTACTACGACTGATTTGGGATTAATGTTAGGTAGAAGCTTCTCGAACAAACACTTTTCAAAATTATCTCTATTCATCTGTCCATGATAGTCTCCAGTTGTTAGTCCCGAGCGAAAATCTAAAGCAGCACCTGGAACAAATTCGGCTTCTGAACCAACATGAACTATAATAAAGCGACTACTTGAGCGAATTCCCTGAACAACACCTGTAACACTTTCACTTTGCCATCATTTGTTCACTGTCATATCATTATCTACCCAGGTTTCGTCTAGATACACAATATTGCGTCCTTCTTGCCTATGTTGCCTTACAGTTGATAGATATTTCACCCGACAGTGAAAAATATTTGGTCTCTCAATGAGCAATTTTCGTTTATTTTGGCACTTGCGCCAAACAAAACCATTTGATCGTGAAAACCGATTTAAGGTTTTATACCCGTACGGAAAATCTATTTTATTCTTTACAGCACGAGGTGTTTTCAAGTTTATATAAGAATCCTTTATTGTTCGTCGAATTACTTGGAAATCACCATCGTCAATTTTATTTTTGTATGATAATCGCTATTTTTTTTACCACGAGATTTTAAAGGTGAAGTAGAACATGAGCGATCATTATGTGCTCTTTGAATTTTTCTTACACTATTTTCCGAAACACCAGTGTAAAATGCAGCGCGTTCTGTTCGATTTTGAATTGGAATAGTCAAACTATTATTTTCAGCTTGTCTAGTACAGGCCTCTATAACGCTCGCAACAACTTCGCGTGCACCGCTTCGAATTGTTTTTCCTCTTTTGCTCGCCATCGTTACTTCGAAATAATAATTCAAATTCAACGCAACGCATTTATATAGAAATGAAAACAAATGCTCGAAATGTATAGGCGCCACTGGAAGTAGCTAGAATCTTCTAACGGTAGAGACTCTAGGCACATCCCAATTACAAGTGGACCAGTGAGAAATTTACAACAAATAAAATAAAAATAAAATTTATTTGCGTACACAAATTTTACTTTTCCGCTTGCTTAAGACTATGAACATTTATTTTAAAGACCGCCCGGTTTTCTTTCGTGTCCCGCACTTTACCAGGCCTTAATTTTTGACTAAAATTTAAAGTCAATCTGATGAGTAGTTTTTAAGCTATTCCGCGAACTGACAGACAGACAAACCGATAGACGGATCGACGGACTTGATAAAACATATTGAGAAAGCGATTTTTTCATATTACAAAAATTTTATTTGGCTGCCATTTTGTTCCGCTATCTTGGATTGATACCAAAATTTTACCTATTGATTCCTACATAATACTTGAATTTTGCGCATAATTTGGAAAAATTGGATAAGCACTTTCTGAGTAATACTTTTTTTTTAACATTTTACTAGTCCGCCATTTTGTTTAGCTTTATTAGATTTTTACTAAAATATTAGATTATTCCCATATGACCCTTAATGTTTGACCAAAATTTGAAGTCAATCGGGTAAGTAGCTTTTTTGCTATGCCGCGAACAGACAGACTGACAGACCAACAGACCGACAGACCGACAGACAGACAGACAGACCAACGGAATCGGGGAAACATGTTTTTCATCATCTAAAAATCCTGAAACGTAAAGATCTGAAAAAATATGAGAGAAGTAAAAACATGATCATTACTTTATTTTAGTTATAATATTTATTATAAGAACCAGCGGAGTTTTAAGCGCCAATCCCGAAAAAAGGTCATAGTTTTATACTATTTGTATAATTTTAGCTTAAATAAAATGGGTGATTTGTAAACTCATGTTGTTAAGTATTATTAAATTCCCGTTTTATTGCTCCATTTGAATATAAAAAAATAATCCGCAGAAAAGTAATTAAACGCACAACAGATTTGTAAAAATTGATTAAATATCTTAAGTAACATTATAAATATTGGGGAAATCCTGAAAATAAATGTCAATATATCCGAACCTCATACTATTATTTATTGATGGATTTGTCTTTAAAAAGCTACTTAAATCTATACCAATATTCTGACCTATCAAAAATATGATAGTTCCCATCTGATAAGGTAAAATCAACAACCTGTTCAAAAAATGTTTATTTGATTTTTTTTTAAACTCTCTCTTATAAGTTCTGGGATAAGATAGTACATCGTCCTACTTGGGACCTACATTGTAAATACAAAGTTTTTGAATTTTACCTGCATTGGTATAATCAGTTATCAAAAAAACAATTAGTAAATTTCAAAAACAACCAAATTAGAGTTATTTCAATTAATCCTAAAAATAACTCCTTAGACTATGAATCTATAAATGGGCAATAGCCGTTTAATTTAACAAGGTTTATACTGTCATTAAATTTTCGAAGAAGGCTTAACCCTATACCGCAAAATATATGGTAAATTTGTAAACATTTTCTTAACTCAAAGTGCCACTAATTTCCTACCAGTCCATATGCTAACCTATTAATCTAAATAATTTTAGAATCTTAGCCCAGGAGCAGTTCGCACCGAACTAGCGGAAGCTGCAGGAACGAATATAGAGGAGGTAAAGAAAATATTTGCAACTCTCGATAAGAGTAAGGCAATAGATCCTGAGGATATTGCTGATGGAGTAGTATATGCTCTGTCAACTCCCCCTCATGTTCAGGTATGTAATGTTTGTATAAATCTAGTAAATGTCGGCTTGAAACGAATTTTTCGAATCCAAAATTTTTCGAAAAATAAATCGAATGTATATTGGAATAAATTTTTTTCTGAAATTATTTTTTTCGAATACATAATTTATCCAATAGTAAACTTATTATTGATATTAATTAACACTCTTTCCAGAAAACTTCTTCGATATTTTATATTCTTCCTTCCTTTTTTTAAAGTACTCACACATAATGACAAAAGCATACTTTTAAATTGTGTCGCAAATGCAAAATGCCAGCCCTCACAATAGGTGGATGGGTACTAGGTCAGCAACAAGTTAGGCGCCGGAGTGCCACGGCATCATCGTCACAGATTAACCATCAAATGGGAAACAATTAAGATTCCCGGTATACCAAAAACTAGCGGTCTCGTTCTAAGCAAGCGCGGCGGTAACAGTCACTCGCAACATCATGACATTGTAATGAAAATCACTAATTTCCAAAAAATATACAGAAAAATTTGAAATTTTGGAAGCCAACTAAAGTCGATGGGGCCAATTCGCGCAAAATATTTTCAAAATGGCGGCACTTCCGGTTATACCGGAAGTAGACGTCAACTTTCTTATCTTAAATAGAATATAATAAAATTTTTGGATTCCTCCAAAAATTCTAGGTATATTTCATATATAATATCCTATACCTAAGTTCAACTGTTTTTGAGATATTTTCAAATTTATGTAAAAAATGACGTTTGCAGGTCTAGATATAACTATAAATATCTGCTTATCGAAGTCTTTATTGTTTATTTGCGGTTGGCTTCTTTGTCCAAAAGGATACACTTTCGTGGCCTGTGCTGATATTTTTATAATAAATAAATATAGGGTGATCAAAAACTTACATTATAAATATACTTTAAAAAATCGTTAAAAGTTACTTTTTTCAGAGGGAAACCCCCAATTTTTATAATTTTATCTTATTTAAAACTTAAAATAAAGGTGAGTTTGTATAAAGTTGTCTATTCCAAAAATTTGTAGTTTTTGAGTTATTGGCGGTTTATCGTTTTTTATCCTAATAATACCAAACGGCTTCTAAGTTTTCTTGTTAGTTGGCCATGACAGGGAGGCCTGGCAAGAACAAAACCAACTGATTACTATAGAAACGTAATATAATATTTGTTGTCGTTTGACAATTACCTACTAAAATATTATTTATTTATTATAGTAATTATAATAATTATTAAACTAATAATCATGCCGGGGCGATTAAATTAAACACACGAGGATTATTTGAATTTGTTTATTATCTATGGGGAATCTAACAGAGTTTTAACAAGAACATACCAGATATTTGCTGATAGATATCCAGATAAACGGAAACCGTCACCGAACAGCGTTAAACAAATTTTGGAAAACTATAAAAATGTTGAAACCGTGAAGACAAAAAGAAAGCCTATTCCCAATATAGTCTAGTCTACACAAGAGCACAACTTATTTTTTCAATAAATGTTGAAAATGTCCAACTTGTACTTCCAAACATTTTTCGCATCTCCGAATAAATCCCTCGTGGGTGGCCGCTCTAATTGAAGCTGGAGATAAACTTTCGAACGCGTCCCTTACCCTTGCCATACAGTCCTCTTTCGTTGTTACTAGATTAAAATAAACGATTCCTTTTATCGTTCCCCGTATAAAATAGTCTAAAACTGTCAGTTCGGGGGAACGAGGAGGCCACAGCAAAGGTCCATTGTTGGCAATTCACTTGTCGTAAAACGTAGCTTGTAAAAAGTTAGTAACTGCAACGGTTCTATGTGGTGGGGCGGCATCGTTTTGACCTATGTTCTGCCAAAGGTAAGTTACTTAAATATTCGTTCTCCAACTCTTCAAGAATATTCAGATATTCTTCTACAAAAGTTTATAGACATAATTTTATGGAAAGAAATGCTTTGATAATATTCATCGATTTATTGATTTAAGAAGAAACAAAATACATCAAAATTCAATTAATTTAATCCAAAGAGTGCTCAATAAAAAAAGAAGGTTTAGTATTTTATGTCTTTCTAAAGTACTATCTAACTAAAGATAACTTTCCTATAAAACTTGGGACGATATATTTTTTTAGTTACGATGTGTTACGGTATGTGGACCAGTATTTGTATGAAGTAGTGTAGTGTGACCTGTATAAATAATTTAATTTAATTTATTTATGTAATAATATCTGCTAAATGATTTATCTAATTTTGGATTGACGCTAAATTGATAAAAAAAATTGTTGTAATATTACCTAAGTGGATTATTTTTCATTAAAAAAGTCCTTGTGTTTAGGCAATGTATAACATACCATTCAAATTTTGTTCATAAAAATTCAGTTTTATTATTCCATCCTTCTTTAGTGCACAAAATACATTAAATTGCCAGGATTCTTGAAAGTTCTGCGATATTACTGCATAAGGATTCGAGTCACTCCAAAAATGAGAATTGTGTATTGAAAAGTCTATTTTTAGTAAATTTTGCTTCATCGGTCCAAATTATATTGTCCAAAAATCTTGGGTTATCTTGTACCAATGTTAAAATAAACTCGCAAAACTGTACTCTTTTTGGCAAATCAGTGTCTTTTAGATGTTGAACCAATGATATTAAATAAGGTTAGAAGTTATGTTTTAACAGAATCCTATGCACTGAGTTCCTCTGATTGTCTTCCCACGTTTCTTAGGGATGTCATTGGATATGCTGCAAAATATCCCAGAATTGCAATCTCGACATTTTCATTATCAACAATGGGCTTCCTCTTATTAATTTTTGCCTTGACTTTTCCAAAATTTTTATAGTTTTCCATCATTTGTTTAACGCTGTTCGGTGACGGTTTCTGTTTATCTGGATATCTATCAACAAATATCTGGCATGTTCTTGTTAAAACTCTGTTAGATTCCCCATAGATAATAAACAAATTTAAATAATCCTCGTGTGCGTAATTTAATCGCCCCGGCATGATTATTAGTTTAATAATTATTATAATTACTATAATAAATAAATAATATTTTAGCAGGTAATTGTCAAACGACAATAAATATTACATTTCTATAGTAACCAATTGGTTTTGTTCTTGCCAGGCCTCCCTATCATGGCCAACTAACAAGAAAACTTAGAAGCCGTCTGGCATTATTAGAATAAAAAATGTTAAATCATCAATAACTCAAAAACTACAAATTTTTGGAATAGACAACTTTTTACAAAGTCACACTTATTTTAAGTGTTAAATAAGATAAAATTATAAAAATTGGAGGTTTCCGTTTGAAAAAAGTAACTATTAACGTTTTTTTAAAGTATATTTATAATGTCAGTTTTTGATCACCCTATATTTATTTATTATAAAAATATCAGCACAGGACACTAAAGTGAACCCTTTTGGATAAGGAAGGCAACCGCAAATAAATAATAGAGACTTCGATAAGCAGATATTTATAGTTATGTCTAGACCCGCAAACGTCATTTTTTAAATAAAATTCAAAATATCTCAAAAACAGTTGAACTTAGGCATAGGATATTATACATGAAATATACCTAGAATTTTTCGAGGAATCCAAAAATTTGATAATATACAGGGTGTTCTGTTTAAAAAAAGAAAGTTGACGTATACTTCCGGTATAACCGGAAGTGCCGCCATCTTGAAAATATTTTGCGCGAATTGCCCCCATCGGCTTTAGTTAGCTGCCAAAATTTCAAATTTTTCCAAAGCCCACTTTCTGAGAAATCGATCGCCGCAGTTCGTCGTGGGACACCCTGTATAAGTATTTTTTTTTAAGTATTTGAAACAAGAGTTTTCATTAACTTTTGAGCAAATCGCGATAAAAATTCCAAAGCTCAAATTTGTAATTTAAGTATTTCTTAAAAGAGAATATAGAATTTAACTAGTTATATAAAGATAAACAGAATATTTTAATATTACTTTCGCACTTTAATAGCTGAAAACCTTGCTAAGAAATAAAATATAAGAATTTTTAAATAGCAATATTTATTTTTTGGAATAAATGATTCTAATATAACTTGTGAAATGAACTAAACAAATTAAAATAAAATTTAGTTGTTTACAATGTTTAAAAAAAATAGTTTAATTAAGTTTTAAAAAACTTCACTCAAGATCTTCTGATTGGTATAAAAACTTTTCACCTAACAGGTTGAATCCCCCCACCATTAGCTAAGTCTCTTCGCCTGATTGCACCTGTGAGAGAACTAGTGATTATGTTCAGTAATCAGTATGCTAGAACTTATCCAGGACTTCACCAACTTAGGTTATTGTGTGTGATGGACCGAATCACTTTGGCAGTAGGTGATTCTTCAACTTTAGATTGTCCGATAATTTCTTCTACCATTCTCAGGAAAATTTACATTTAAAGAGAGAAAAAATAATTTTTTTTAGATCAGTATTTTTAGAATGTCAGAATCTGTGAAAAAGCGAAATAATGAATCAAAAGTAAAATTTTTTTTTCTTTTATTCTATAAAGGAAATTAAAATTTTTAAGAAATTACTTACTTTAATTATTTTTACTTTTAAAATAATTACAAGTTTTACAAGCAAGAGTTTATAAAATTTTGTTACAAGATTACAGATACTAATTTTAAATTACTGTTGATCAAATTTACATTGTAAAATTATGTTTAATTAAAACCTTTAAATTTAAAAATAATGGTACAGATTTATACAATATTATACTGTACAATAGTATTGAAAATCTAAGCAGAAGATATGTTACGATATAAAAAATATTGATGTATAAGAAATATTTTTTTTATGTAACATAAGACATTAGAAAATTTTGTTATTAGAGAAATATTATATATTATATATATGTACTTATTAATCGTTTACTGAACTGAGAAAATTTATTTTACCTTTATAAAAAAATAAAAAAATAATATTTTAAAATTTAAGTGTTTATTCAAAAATGTGCAGATACATCCAAAATAAATGTCTTAATTCAAAGGAAAATAAAATTTGGAATAAGGTAACCTCACAATAAAAAATTGTTATCCTTTAACATTTATAGTAAGATGTAATTTTTATAGTAAGATGTAATTTTACGATTACTTAAAATTACTAAGTCAAATTAATCGAAATTGTGTATTTCTTTCGGGATAAAGTTTCGGTAATAATTTTTGGGAAATTTATTTCCAAAAAATTATATAAAGGCAAGAATATTGAGCTTGTCAATTTTATCTCTGATTTTCTCTAAGGCAATAATAAAGATAAAGAGATGCAAGATAATCTTGTAAGTTTTGGAGTTTTTCCAAAGTAACAAGAAATATAAAAAAGGTAAAAATAATCTTGTTTTGAATTTTATCCAGAATATCAAGAAAGATAAAAAAAAATCTTGTCAGTTTTGTCTCATCAGAACCAATTAGTATCCAATATTCAAATAATTAAAGAGATTAACCCTATTGAAAATTTTAGCATACAGCTTGATATTGATAGAAATTAGTCTTGGAAATGGATTGAGTCATCCGAAAATTCAATTTATATATTTCAGAAACAGATAGATAAACCCAACAATAAAATTTGGAATAACCTGAATTTCTGTCAACCTTTATACTGATGATATTAAAAAATTGAATAAATGTGAGATCACAGGACTTCGGAAAAGAAGTAATTTTCGACAAAAAATGAACTAAAAAAATTTTTTATGTAATTATGTTCTAACAAAATACACAATATTTGGTTATAACATATATCATTCAGACGAGTTAAAAAAGACGTACATGGTTACCCAACGATGAGTGAACAGGGCTCTTTTTTCATCTATAATCTTAGTTATTATTATTAAAATAGCCATTGTAGTACATTTCTACGCAGATTTGGAAATTGCTAATTAAAACCTTAAATTTCTTAAATAGAAGGTCTAATTCATTGTTGGAATCATCGCATTTTTTTACGTCTGTTGCGTCATGACACTTTTAAATGTCTCATGTTTTAAACATACACATTTTTTTAAAGCAATTACTCCATGTCCACGTTCAAGAAATAGATAATACAAAATTAAAGTAGGTATTACACACTCGTTGCTTGAACTTTAAGCGCTGTTTACTGGTAATGATGATTTATAGTCAGACGTTAAGGTTTTCCTTGAGTTGTATTAGTAGTAGTAAGTTAGGAGGGGGGAGAGGAAATAAGCACAGCAACTAGACCTGAAAGGGCCTTTTACCTAACGCTTGTCCCATCCACCTTTCTCCACTCACCTACGAAGATAGCCCTCCTTCAAATGAACGAGAACATCTTGTCCCAGCCAGATGATACAGATCCTTCTGCTCTGCCCCAATTTTAGAACAGCAAGGGCTCTCCGCTAACCCCAGGCAGTGAATGTGCCTGTTAAGATAACAGTGCCCTGTCAAAATGCAAATTAGTTCCCCAATCATTTGTCGACTCCTTGACATAAACCAAGTTGCCTTAGATTCGTATGGGTTGGGTAACATTTATTTTGCATGACTACACTAGTCCGTCCTTGATCAATTCTTCTTTGTCTTTTCCCAGACCCACCTATTCAGAGCCTGTGAGCAGTATTGTTTACTTATACCCAGGTATGGTTCTGGAAACGAGAAGGATCGATCCGCTTCTTGCAAACTTAACTGCTTTCTCGTTTCCTTCGACACCAATATGCCCATGAACATATTTCAATCTCACCATCTTAGGCACTGCTAGCTCACTTAGTGCATTCCTAGACTAAAGCTGAACTCATCGATGGCTTTAGACTGGTGCCTAGTTTCTGCGTGAATAAATCTTGTCTTTAACATCTAAAAACATACGAGATAAAAAACAGTCATCCAAATTCTGTTTCTTGCACATTCCGCCCATTAGTCACTGTGGCACTGAGTGGACCCAGGACATACAAACCTAGGAGCAGTATCATGGGGTTTTCGTAAAATATGTATAGCTACATTTACATTCACTTTCAAGCTTGATATTTCGTAAAAGTGCATGTAATGATATGTCTGAACAGCTGATCCGACCTTGTATTTGGTTATATTTGATTTTATTGTTTATCTAAGATATTAATGTAAAATAAACTGAATTAGAGCAAGATTATTGTTTAGTAACTTTTTTTATGCTCTTTGGTTGTGGTTTTAGGAGTTTACGTCTACTCTAGTTTTGACTATGCTTTCAGGATTAACCCAAAAATATTCCATTAAAGCTTTTTTGTTATAGATCCCTGTATTAAAAGTATTAAGAATTTTGTTAACTAAAATATAAATTTTAAACTAAAAATTTGACGTTTATTGAATTTCCGCAAGCCCCTGGCTTCAATCCGAAGTCAACTTTGAAGTGCAATTCTAATTTTGTCTAATGTAAATGACACCATACTCTTGTCATTTGCTAAGCAAGCTAGTTTTATAACAGGTTCGAATTGAAATTGAATGTAAATGTAGCTTTAGTTTATCAAACACTCAGCGATAAATACACATTGTGGTCGTCAGCTCCAGACGATATAAATATATGTGACTACTGTGTAACGTTCGCGAGCCAACGAATGTTTTTGAACGAATCAGTTAGCTGAAATTTTGAAATAATTTATTCGCTTTATAAAGTACTGAATCTCGTTCATCTGACGATTTGGTAGAGGTAACGTTCGCCAACGAACGAAATTTTTGGAACGAATTAGTTAGCAGAACGTTTCAACTACTGGCTTTGTAAAATTCCAAATCTCGTTCATTCGATAGCAGCGGCTCGTGAACGAGTTTGATCTCGTTTTCATCATTTCAGTAAAGTAAGTAATTATAGGGGATTCAGTAACAAAAAATCTGCTGGTTAAGTTTATGTCAGAGTAAAACTACCCTTATAGTAGGTAACTTATATCATTGGGTTATTGATAATTAATTAAATCTACCCGGACTTGGACTTTTACTGTATTTAAAAGACAAAAGATGGTATTTGTTTATTTGGGTATATATTGATCCAATAAAAACCAAGAAGACCAGATTTTTTTATACCTCAAAAATTTTAGATATAATTAGAGGGATATGGTATTCCGTTTTAAAGGTCACTTTATTCGAGAAAAATAATCTAAAAAGTTATGTTTTTTCACCTTAGCATGGTTAACGATAACTTAATGTATACAAATAATAGGGATATATTATTATCCAAAATTTAACGGTTAAAAATTTCAATTACCAATAGAAAATGGGGGTATTGCTCACAAATGTCAGATATGATATCGGCTTGTGTCCACCTAAAGTGGGACACCCTGTATATATATATATATATATATATATATATATATATATATATATATATACAGGATGTCCCACTTAAGGTGGACACAAGCCGATATCACGGGCATTTTTTAACGGATCATGTTTATTTTTGGTGTGATTTGCCACATATACATATATATATATATATATATATATATATATATATATATATATATATATATATATATATATATATATATATATATATATATATATATATATATATATATATATATATATATATATATATATATATATATGTATAAATATATATATATATATATATATATATATATAGATTCAGTCTTCTCGACCGTGTTATTAGTAATTTACGTCAGAAGTTTCGGGAAAGCGGTCTGTGACTATTCAAACTCTAATTATTTTAGATCTCAATATTTCGTCAAATGTTTATTGACTTCATCAGGAGACAACTAGAAACAATAAATTTATCTTAATTAACACACCATAGAAGAAAATATATAAAAATATACAGTCACATTACTCCTTAAAATATACTTACAACGTAAGAGTTAGTCGAACATATTACAAAACAAGGACGATAAAAGCAACATTCTGTGCATTGAGGACAACTATTTTCACACTTAACATGTATTATTACAAATATAAAACGATCTGTGCATTCAACAATGTTTTGAACCATAATGGAAAAAGCCTAACAACACAAAAAAAAAAACAAAACCGATAAATTGATATCAGTGGTTCTTATACTTTCATAAAACATAAAATAGTGAATTTTAAACTTAATATATGTATATAGGATGTTACTTATTGATCGTCACATTTGGTTTAAAATATTGCAGTAAATATTGCTTAGTTTATTTGTGTCCAATTTTGAATTAATTGCATTTTTATTCTTATTGATATGGCACATTTCAAGAAACAATCTATTTCTATAACTGTCATGGTGTTCTAGTATCTTAACATTACTATAATTAAATTTATGACCCGTTTTCAAGTGATGCTGTACCAATGCGCATGAATTTTTGCCTATATGGCAATCACTTTTATGTTGTGTTACTCGTTGTTTTAACCACTGCGAAGTTTGGCCAATATAACAACCGTCACAACCCAAGCAAGACACTTGATAAACACAACTAGTTGTGCATCCAGTTGGAGTTTTTTCTTTGACCTTTGAAAAGCATACATTATACTACAGCGTAGTATAATTAACACTAAACATGAGCTAAAAAATATTATTCCCCTTAATATTTTTGAAAATTATCAGGATCATTTAAAGCTAAGTTTTGAGGCTACCTATAAAAAAATTAAACAAAATAACATTAAAAAATTTAATACACTAAATAAAAGTTTTTCTGAATTACAAACTCTGTTTGTGGATAATTCAAAATGGTTCAAAAACATTTCCACCGTTGACATTCCAGAGGACATTTCAAACTTTTTATCACTAGGGCCAAAATTCAGTGTTCCCTGTGAAATAAATGATTTCAAAATAGAACATTTTTTGGCTGATGTTGAAAATATTATAGAAGAAATACCTATATATATATATATATATTTTGTTCATATATAAACATTTGTATTTTTAAAAAATAATATTTATATATTTTACAATCTGACAAGGGAGGCTGTACTGTTGCGATGGATAAAGTGGAATACACGGGTAAGACTGAAACCTTATTGAGTGACACTTCTACATATGTTGTGTTAAATAAAGATCCAACCACTTCTATACAATTAGCTTATAACAATTTAATAAAAACATTAAAAACTAAAAAAGAACTCACTGAAATAGACGCCAAACATTTAATGATATATAATTCCTCTTTTCCTAAACTGTATTGCCTACCGAAAATACACAAACCTAATGTGCCCTTAAGGCCATTTGTTAGTTCAGTGAACTCTACTACTTATAACCTTTCAAAATATTTGGCAAACAAAATTGAGTTTTGAGTATGATTCCAATTACAATATTAAAGACACCTTCACATTTGTAAATGCTGTTAGCGGTGTTCAGCTACCACAAAACTATGTTTTAATATCGTTGGACGTGGTATCTTTGTTTACTAATATCCCACTGAGTTTGGGTATTGATATTTTAGAGCAGAAATGGCACCAAATTGAAAAATTTACTAGCTTATCGAAAAATGCGTTCATAGAACTAATTAATTTTGTTTTTAATAACACTTATTTTGGTTTTAACGGCCAATTTTATAAACAAATCTTTGGAACTCCCATGGGTTCTCCTATTAGTCCTATTCTAGCAACTATTGTCTTAGATCACTTGTTAGACACAATAATACCAAATTTGCCTTTTCACTTGCCCTTTATCTATAAATACGTAGATGATCTAATGTTCCAACTGATCAGATTCAGGTTGTTTTAAATAATTTTAACTCTTTCAACACCCATTTGCAATTTACAATTGATTATGAAAAACATAAAAGTGTGCCCTTTTTAGATACTAAAGTCATAAGAACAGACGAAAACAAAATTATTTTAGATTGGTACCAAAAAGATACGTCATCTGGTAGATACCTAATTATTTTTCAAATCATCCAACCAATCAGAAATACAATACTGTCATTGCAATGAAAAATAGGGTAACACACATTAGTGACGTTATGTATTTACAACAGAACCTAGACAAAATTTTTGTTATGTTTGTGAACATTGGTTACCCTAAACACATTTTAAAAAAGCTCATTTATAACACAAGCTTTTATGACGGCCCCACAGAAGACAGTAATCAACAAGTAAAATATGTCAGGATTCCATTTATAAATAATCTTACTAATTCAATTATTTCACTGTTTAAGCCTTTTTCGAACATAAAAATAGCCAAATATAGCCTCATACAAAATTACTCGGTATTTTCAAAGGTCAAAGAAAAAACTCCAACTGGATGCACAACTAATTGTGTTTATCAAGTGTCTTGCTTGGGTTGTGACGGTTGTTATATTGGCCAAACTTCGCAGTGGTTAAAACAACGAGTAACACAACATAAAAATGATTGCCATATAGGCAAAAATTCATGCGCATTGGTACAGCATCACTTGAAAACGGGTCATAAATTTAATTATAGTAATGTTAAGATACTAGAACACCATGACAGTTATAGAAATAGATTGTTTCTTGAAATGTGCCATATCAATAAGAATAAAAATGCAATTAATTCAAAATTGGACACAAATAAACTAAGCAATATTTACTGCAATATTTTAAACCAAATGTGACGATCAATAAGTAACATCCTATATACATATATTAAGTTTAAAATTCACTATTTTATGTTTTATGAAAGTATAAGAACCACTGATATCAATTTATCGGTTTTGTTTTTTTTTTTTTTTGTGTTGTTAGGCTTTTTCCATTATGGTTCAAAACATTGTTGAATGCACAGATCGTTTTATATTTGTAATAATACATGTTAAGTGTGAAAATAGTTGTCCTCAATGCACAGAATGTTGCTTTTATCGTCCTTGTTTTGTAATATGTTCGACTAACTCTTACGTTGTAAGTATATTTTAAGGAGTAATGTGACTGTATATTTTTATATATTTTCTTCTATGGTGTGTTAATTAAGATAAATTTATTGTTTCTAGTTGTCTCCTGATGAAGTCAATAAACATTTGACGAAATATTGAGATCTAAAACAATTAGAGTTTGAATATATATTTCCCGATACTTCTGACGTAAATATATATATATATATATATATATATATATATATATATATATATATATATATAGGAAAATATTAGCGCGGTAGGAACTCGTATATAGTAGAAAAGTAAATTTACCAAGAGAGGACATGTTTATGGTGCATGATTTTTTTAAAGCTAGGCGAGCGCTTTAATATTGCAGAAGTGCGAGGAAGGAAAGTATCATATCAAGCATAAATGGCAATAAAAATTACTTAAAATGCTTCCCACACCCAAAATAATAAGATAAATTACAGTAGTGACAAATATTTTTCATAAGAAATAGTTTTTTCGCAATTTTACAACCTAGAAATTTTTTCCCGTCTAACAGTTCTTAAAAATACATTTTATATAAACCATTAGATAAAACCTATATGCATATACCTACCTAATAGTTTTTTTTTAATTGGTTGTGATTTATTATGTGTTTATTCCTGATTTAATGCTAGTTTTAACGCCAATTTGTTGTAAAGCTGTTACAAATTCAGATATACTTAATTTTAAATCTACGTTTGCAGTCATTTGTTAATAATAAAAAAAGAAGGTCCAAAAAATGTCGTAGACTTTAAAATATTGTTCATTAGAAATAGATCCCCGTTTACCACATATAAGGGCTGTAATCGGCATTCGGGGTTTGAATTATTATTAATTAATTATCGAAATATTCAAAAATCTGCTGATTAAAAAAACAAATTCTTTTGTTTACAGTCATTCATTTGGCATCTAGTTTCATTCTACAAAATAAAAAGAATGGTTAAATATCGGATTGGATGAGCGATATCAGTTTCTAATCTCTGTTTATTTTAGGAACAGAAAAAAAATTATTTGCTATTAAAATCGTCTACCTTAGATTATTTTATTTTATTAATAGATAAAAATAATCTTATTGATCGTTAAGTTAAAACCTCATTTAAAAAATATTTGCAGTTAATCGTTTTGAACTTAATTGGTTTTACATCAAAGTTGAATCTACAGAAACAAATTAAATAAAAAATGAATAAGGGAATTTTTTGAATTATAGATCACATTTTCAGGAAACCGATTGGTTGTCTCGGATTTTTATACTAATCTAGATCCTTTGACTTTATGATTTGTAGGATTGTTCATCTCTAGGTGTATTATTAAATTTGACCTGCAATAAAAATTTATAGTTATCATTTTTAAGGGCACATTGAGGCTTTGTCTTGATCTTTTATTTCTCAACAAAAGTTTTCGTTTTCGTCGTTTATTCACCGTAGCATAAACAAGTTTTGGTTGAATTTTCAGTATGGGCTTCCTGGCTCAGTGGTGGGATTCTCGGCTTTAGATGTAGCGCATATATGTTCGATTCCCCGTTCAGGTGGATGACTTTTTTTAGTTCGTTTTTTTTAAGAAAAATAATAGTCAATAGAAATGCGGATTGGGTTAACGCCAACCAAACTCTGGGTCTATATTAAAACAAGGATTTTCTTAACGAAATCTATATTGTTAGGAGGATCTATCCCGTATGTCCCACGCCCTAGTAATTGATAGCTCATCACAGTTTTACATAAATACGCCCCATGTGATTTTATTAAGAACATAGACACGCCATATTGATAAAATTACCCAATAGATACAAATATGATACCTCTAGAAACTCACATCTCTTTTTCCAACCTTTTAAACATTATAAAACTTCTTTAAAAACTTTATCTTTGATACTGGTTCCTCGATCTGTGAGCTGGTAACTTTAAATTTAAATGGTGTAATTAACTATTATCTGTCTATTGTTTGAACCGATACATTGTTGTCAGTTTTGAGAATTAATTAATCTATTTTTAAAATGTTACTTTAATAAACCGTTAGTGTTTTACCGATATTAATATTTGCCGCTTTTCAGTGGTTTAGGCAGATGTCCCACGAAAAAATGTGAAAAATAGCATTTTTAAATTATGTTTTCAGTATTTTGATATTAAAGTATAACCCAGGCGAGTCCAAACGGAACTGGAATCGAATTATTTTCTAGGGCTCGACGAAATGAGGGAATTTTTACCAGCTTTTATTATCGATGTACCACCTAAACGTCGAACGTACTTAGACAGAGAGTGTGTCTAAAAAAAACCTGAAGAAAATATTTCTATAAAAAATCTTCATGTTTATTTCCCCTTTTTTAGTACATTTTATTTTAAAATGTTTTTTTATTTTTATTTTTTACGTAACAGAAATGGAATTAGATCGTGTTAAATTGGAATTGCTATTCGACGTTTCTCCTTCAATTGTACGAGGCTTCTTCAGGGAACTTTACTCCACTAGATCTGAACACTGATCTCGCGGAGTAAAGATATCTGAAGATGCCTCGTGCAAACGTCGGATAGTAGTTCCAATTTGACACGGCCTAATCCCAAGACCATTATTTCTTAGGTGATTGATTCTGAGTTAAAACCGTAGTTTAAAACAAGCTAGGTAAATACTTACGTAAAAATATGTGATATTTAAAAATATTTTCGAGTGTAGTAAACGTATATTTAAGATTTTTTTTATCTTTTAGATAAAGGAGCTCACCATTAAACCAGTAAAAGAAGAATTTTAAAATCACAATCAAACTAAAAGGGCCTTAGAGACCATATAAAATTCAATTTTGAAAACTAGTGCACTGAATTTTAGAGATATATGTTAATTGTTCTTTGCACTTTTTTATATCAGTAAAAAACAAGGTATTTGTATATCTATTATATATTCTTTTTTTCTGTATTTAAATAAGATTAACAAAGTTTGCTACATTGAATTATTTTATTTATAAAAACTTAAGGGGGAACTGCACGCAGTATTATGGATCATTTGCAAGCCTTCCGCCGCTGCAATATTATGTTAATGCTGTAAGAGATATTTATTAACTAACTTCAAGGTGATTTAATTAGAGAAATATGTATAGCTGGGCACTAAATACGATTTTTTATGAAATAATTAAAACTAGAATTATAAAACAGAAGTCGATTTGTCTATTTTTGACCATTTTTTACAACTTGTTCATGCAAATGCCGTCGCATATAATTTTTTTATCCACAAAATGGCTCTTTACCGCCTTTTGCAAAATTTGAAAATGGTAAATCGTACTCATGTCTTTGTATTTCTGCAGTGCGTGAACCCTTTTGAACCCATTTTTAACCGAAATGTAATTTAAATTGCCTAAACATAACACAGTTTTTTGAAGTCGGACCCGCAAGAAGTTTTTTACTATACATAGGTACCATTTCATCTTACTTTGAACTTGACTAGACCTTGTTGCTGATTTTTCACTTTTTGCGTGCAGTTCTCTATCTTGAAATATATTAGAAAGCTGTTTAAAATAATATAGTTTTATTGTATCTCCTTAGCCTTCCAATTTCCTGTTTTAAAAGTTATGTATTATTTATTCTCCCGAGCAGTCCCAGGATACTTTTTGCATCTCTGATGCCAATTTATAAGATTTTCATTTATTCTAAATCTAACCCAAATTCGGATTCAATTGAACCTTTAACATATTACTGTTCTTGTTTTTAAATAAAAATGTACGTATCTTAGAACAAATAACGCGACGGCTCGTTAAGTTCATCAGCTACAGGTGAAGTTTTCGAGAAAAAATCATTTAGAATTACGTCTGTTATTTCCGAGGAATTTGAAAAGAAAGGGAAGTTGTTAAGAGCTGTTATCCCCTGAATATTTTACCAAATTACAAGGTATTTTTTTATCAGAAAATAAGAAAAACAATGTTATTGAAAGTAAGGCAGGAGAAGAGAAAAAAAGAGCAATGGAAAAGGGGAATATTAAAGAAAGAAAACATAGCCCTTAAGGCAATACAAAATCCCAGGATAAGCTCTAAGCTTGTTCAGGAATGCAAGGAGGAACTAGCAAGAAGGATGCCCGGACAGAGCAGTGTCCGGTGGAATGAGCGGGTTGACAATTTGGTAGGACAAGGCTCCTCGACGCAGCCCCGACTAGATAAGAGACAAACTTCCTAGACCCTAAAAAAATATGTGTGGGATAAAACAAAGGCCAACTAGAGAAATAAAGAAAGCTGCTGGCAGTCTAAGGATATGCTTCCAGAACCGTCACCGACCAAGGCTGTCTGGTTGCTGTCAAGACGCCGCCGTACAATCGCGGATATGGTCGGAATTCTGACCGGTCACTGCAGACTAAATAGGCACTTACATTTATTAGGAATAAAGGATAGCCCATTCTATCATCTTTGAAGAAAAACTTCAATACCACTTGATAGGGATCTGTGATACATGGGGCAGACTCAGAAGGAAACCTTTGGATCAAGCGCCCTACCTAGGGAGGAGTTAGAGATCCTTGATTGTGATAAGCTGCAAGCCTTCATAAGAAGGATGGGCAGAGGTTATCTAGGGTAGAGCTTCGCCCACCCACCCTTACTATTGCTAAGAAAACAATCAAATAATATCAAAAATATACAATTTGAATCTCCTCTAAACGAGGTAAAAGAGGAACCTGGTTACCACTACGTTGAATGTCGTAAAAAATGGCGTACACATAAAAACTACATATATTTAAAAAAAGAATGAGATTCTCCAATATATTTCACGACCTTGGAATGTCGATCTAGTAGGTAAATCTCAGTAAGTCTTTAACAATGTGGATGTCTGAGGGGACATCAGGTTTCCGCATCTCCCTAGAAATTACTTCTGATGCTGCGCGCATAACCCTTTATCTTAATTCAAAACGGACCCGCCTCCCACTTCCACATCCAAAAGGTCATTCTGCTTGCTATTTATTTGTGGAATAATGCAGATTCCGGAAACAGGATGGAAATTCGAAAAGTTGTAGGAATCTCACGGTGCTTTATAAGAGAATAACCGGATAACTTCTAAAGTAGCTGAGTTTCCTGTATTTTTCCAAACCAACACAAAAAATCCTTACCTTTCTGCATAAGTCTGTATCCCACGAGAAGCATCACTAACTCTAATGACTTCCATCATCTTTACCTGAAATATTAAAAAAAAAACAATAAAGAAACGTATCTTAAAACTAAACTAAAGTAAATTTGTCAAAGCGAGTTTCACGACTTAGCGTGCATACATTATTAATATATAAGATATGAACAAGGCCACATAGGCGCCAATACATTTTCAGTGAAAGACCTAACATTTATTGCCATCGTATATGTAAATTTCACGAGGATTTGGCATCTCTCTCTAAAATCTTAATTGGACATCCAGAAAGCAGTCTTCCTTGATGCGTGTGACCTGGTCAGGAAAATCTTTCAAGATAACACTAGGACTACACACCTTGACGCTTGGCCTCTAGGATAGATAAGTGCTACCAACAATTATTAGGAGTGGTGGACAATTTTGATATTAAACAAGTAGAGAAGAGGCAAACAATCTTAGAAATATACAAAATAAACCCAATCTGAAACGCCTCATGAATATACAGAAACCTAACCTTTTTGTTTCTAATAAAATCAATTAATATCCAGAAATGTATATTCAGACCGACTTCCTCTCACTTTCACCAGTGTCATTCTACCTCACTGGCCCTTAAGCCCAAAGTCTACCCTCGTTAACAAAAGCGAAATAGGATGCAATCACGTCTTGAGGAATCCTAAAAAGGATATATCATCTGCTATATATAGATGATCGTAAGATGTGCGGTGAAACGTCAAAAATCTTAAAGCTTAAAAACCCGTAAAAACTAAGATAGCTTAATCTAAGCATATTGACTTAAAAATTACATCACAATATTTACATAAAGCAAAAAAAATATTACGTAAATGGTTAAACTAACAGTAATTTAGTAACAAATTGGGCAACACAAAATAAAACGGCAAAAATTACTAATATAACAATAAATTAGGCAATCACAAGTGGTTGTCATAAAATTCCTGCAAGCTGTAAAATGATTTTTATATTAAAATACGTTTTAAAGAACTTCTAAAAAATGTAATGCTTGTTATTGGTTTTATACCTAGTGGAAGGTGATTATATATCTTAAACCCCTCAAAAACGTTCGTTTTTCTTTGACGGTGAACGCTGAACGCTGAATAGGTAAGGGTATACTATCAGGGTTCGTTGTTTCATACTAATGACCTATTTGTATTTCCTAAATTGCTTATGAATAAGCGATGCAGCTTCGAATATCAATAAGCAAGGAAAGATAAGGATTTTATGTTGATAAAACAAAGGCCTACAGTGATCTCTAAACTTGGCCTGACATATATAGCAAATTAAAACCTAAATTAAACTAATATTCAGAAGAAAATCCCCAGAGCGGAATATCATATCTCAAATAGGTATCAACCAAACTGAAGTAAACATTTCTAGCTATGTCACTTCGCAGCTCATTCGAAACTATGCGAACTGCATAGCAACCAGCCGCCAACTTGTCATTAAGTGCCAGAATGTGGGCACTTTTAGCTTATGATCTATCTAGACACCCAAGAACTTGATACAATTTTTGTTAGCAATATGTATTTCATCTATGTAACAGAGGACAAATTTCACTCACTCCTAAAAATAATCGACATTTTCAGCAAAGGCATCCAATCAAAAAGGTGTAGAGAAAGAATCATAAATAGCAAATTAAAACCTATAAGAAAGACATAAATAGCAAATTAAAACCTAAATTAAACTAATATTGAGAAGAAAATCCCCAGAGCGGAATATCACATCTCAAATAGGTATCAACCAAACTGAAGTAAACATTTCTAGCCATGTCACTTCGCAGCTCATTCGAAACTATGCGAACTGCATAGCAACCAGGCGCCAACTTGTCATTAAGTGCCAGAATGTGGGCACTTTTAGCTTATGATCTATCTAGACACCCAAGAACTTGATACAATTTTTGTTAGTAATATGTATTTCATCTATGTAACAGAGGACAAATTTCACTCACTCCTAAAAATAATCGACATTTTCAGCAAAGGCATCCAATCAAAAAGGTGTAGAGAAAAAATCAGAAATAGCTGATGTAAACAAAATTTAACGGTGGAAACTAAAGCCATCTATGGTTGAACGGTATAATTTCTGAATTACTTGTTTGATATTGTCAAGTACTTGCTCTTAATTTCACCTGGGCCAATTCAATCAGCTAACCAAAATAATACACGAAGAGAACACAATAAAATAGCAATTAACCTGAAAGCGTATTTCCACTCTACTAATTCATCTTCCCCAGTGCCCACAGTCGATCATAATTTTCTTCCGGCAACATGTGCGCCAAATGTGCTAGACCCGCCCCTGCGTAAAAGAAAAGATGATTATAAGATAAATCAAGGCTAATTATATTTGTCATCCTAGCCGATGCTATTAACTTGCTTTTGTATTGTTGATAAATGTGATAAACAATTTTCTTGTTGTTTAGTGCAGCCGACAGTTAATTAAGTGCAATTATTTTACCCACAATCATTATTTGAACATTTACGATATACAGCTCACAGCTACGATCGTCTATAGTTAAGCGGAGATTTATCTATACGGGGGATTCTATCAATTTTTTTCAACAACAGAAAAAAAAAGGGACGTAATAAAAAAATGATAATCTAGGAGTTAATAAAAAATGTAAAAATTAAATGCATTTTCCCTGTTTTTTACTTCTTTATGAGCTAGAAAATATATATATATATATATATATATATATATATATATATATATATATATATATATATATATATATATATATATATATATATATATATATATATATATATATATATATATATATATATATATATATATATATATATATATATATATATATATATATATATATATATATATATATATATATATATATATATATATATATATACATATATATATATATATATATATATATATATATATATATATATACCCAGCTTTAAAGTTTTCACATTTCTTAAATCCACGAGCCGCCACTGATGTAGACATTGAAGGAAAAGTTCCAAGATGTAACAAAGAAGTGCTATCTGTCTAATAATGCACTAACATTTATTTTTGATCATAATCGATATGAAATGGGTTGAGAGCATGTGGCTAATGTATGCAAGCCTACTCCAAGGTATTCCCACCGTTCTAATAACCATAGTATCATTTAATAAAACAAAATCTCGTCGCATGATATGTTTAGCATGGGGGCTGAATCAAACTGGACAGGATATAGTGGATGTGACTTCTTAGGTATTTAGCGGGAAACTCCACTTAAAATATCTAGTAGGTATCGCAAAAGCCTATTCCAAAGGAATTTTGAATGTGAGATAAGGGTTGATATTAATAAATGCAGAGACATTTGAAAATTGCGACGTTTGTGAAGTAGAGCCTTAGTTGAAATTGAAAAAAATCGAGTGGAAGATTCTACATATTAGATCAGATCTTCACGAGAAATTAAAGTTATTAACATTAGCATTAGCAAATATAATCAAGGTATAGCAGCAAAATAGCCTTTAGAGAATGGGCTCTATATGAATTACCATCTCTGAGAGAGACAACTTCGGATATTTGGGCTTTGAAAAAAAAAATAATAAAGAGAAGGATGCTGCCAAATATATTGATACAGAGATGAGATATATCAGACTCTATCTGAATTAAGATATATCGCCATTCGAGCGTTGAAATTTGGATTTTGGTAAAAAGCTTTTTTCACTTGCTTATCATAGTTATGAACACTTTCAAGGAAGTTATTATGGTAGAAACCAACTAAAGGCTAGTAAAAAGAAAAAAATTTAACAAGAACATTAGAATTTACTCTCGTATACACGACACCTTTGTCATTGTAGGTGACAGGTGGATTCGTAAGTCTTGAAAAATTTTAATTTTTAATATTTAGAAATGTATCAAGTAAAAAAAAACATTGTTTCTATTACTCCAATATATTTTGTGTACTTTTAATTATGCCTTTATTGTGTCAGGATGGTTTTGAAAATATTTGTCCTTTCACATAATAATTATAAACAAAAAGAAAATGTTTGATAAAGAAATTGTAACAAAAAGTTTTAAAAACCATATTGTAACTTATTGTCTTTTTTTAAGAAAAAAATCTAATTAAGGCAAAATTATTCTTGGAAGGTCTTAAACCAAACTATTAAAAAATAATCTTTCACCTCAAACTTATATTAAAACCAACATGGAATTATATGGTTCGTATAAACATAAATTATTTACTCACATACCAACCTTGATGTGAGATTTTTAACTAGTTTTAAGAAGGTTTGATTGCTGAATCTGGTAAATTTAGAGAAAAAGATAATGGTTGGGCCTTATCTAAGCTTTTATTTTTAGAATAAAATGTGAACAAGTGTAAAAATTTAAAATAGGTAGAAATATACTCCTAGTCTTAGGTAGTACAGTTTAAATTATTAAAATCTATGTTTTAGTAAAACAAATATATATTATTAAAGACTTATATTCAGTTACTTGTATGTTTTATTTAATATAGTGAAAGGTAATTAAGTACAAAAGACCTTTTTGTATGCTTCCTAAGCGATGTATTAAATCATTCAATTTAATTGCCTAAGTGTCGTGAAAGCCTCAGCAGGAATATGGTCCTACCAGTAATGGTCTTCTAATACGTGTTTAACGATTGTTCGAATTAATATTAATGACGACAGTTATTATACCTTTGTTAGTTTGAAAATTATTGTGTCCTATATTGCAAGATGCATTTTTTTAGTGATTTTAAAATACTGCATTGTTTAAGTGAATGTAAATCAATGTGGAAGAGTTCAATAACTACTTTTACGATAATGGAAGGTCCAGATGGATTAAAGAGAATTTATAATTTAAGAATATTACATCGTCGATCAGAAACGGTTTGAGAATTTCAAAGAAACTAATTGGTTAGGTTAGACTACTATTTATTACATTTAAAAATATTGGGTTACAGACGATTTATTTGGGTCAAGTCCGATTTGAATGGGTGATAAAGTTGGGTGAGACAGATTTTATTTAGGTTAAACAAAAGCATAATACAAGGGGACTAGCTCCTTCGAGGGACGGAGGATGCATGCCCAGTATTTCTACTGGTTTTCTTTCCCTAACTACACCGTTTTTTGCAATAATCGCAAAAAAGCAATTAGGAAGCATACAAAAAGGTCTTTTGTACTTAATTACCTTTCACTATATTAAATAAAACATACAAGTAACTGAATATAAGTCTTTAATAATATATATTTGTTTTACTAAAACATAGATTTTAATAATTTAAACTCTACTATCTAATACTAGGAGTATATTTCTACCTATTTTAAATTTTTACACTTGTTCACATTTTATTCTAAAAATAAAAGCTTAGATAAGGCCCAACCATTATCTTTTTCTCTAAATTTACCAGATTCAGCAATCAAATCTTCTTAAAACTGGTTAAAAATCTCACATCAAGGTTGGTATGTGAGTAAATAATTTATGTTTATACGAACCATATAATTCCATGTTGGTTTTAATATAAGTTTGAGGTGAAAGATTATTTTTTAATAGTTTGGTTTAAGACCTTCCAAGAATAATTTTGCCTTAATTAGATTTTTTTCTTAAAAAAAGACAATAAGTTACAATATGGTTTTTAAAACTTATTGTTACAATTTCTTTATCAAACATTTTCTTTTTGTTTATAATTATTATGTGAAAGGACAAATATTTTCAAAACCATCATGACACAATAAAGGCATATTTAAAAGTACATAAAATATATTGGAGTAATAGAAACAATGTTTTTTTTTACTTGATACATTTCTAAATATTAAAAATTAAAATTTTTCAAGACTTACGAATCCACCTGTCACCTACAATGACAAAGGGGTCATGTATACGAGAGTAAATTCTAATGTTCTTGTTAAATTTTTCTCTTTTTACTACCCTTTAGTTGGTTTCTACCATAATAACTTCCTTGAAAGTGTTCATAACTATGATAAGCGAGTGAAAAAAGCTTTTTACCAAAATCCAAATTTCAACGCTCGAATGGCGATATATCTCAATTCAGATAGAGTCTGATATCTCTCATCTCTGTATTAATATATTTGGCATCATCCTTCTCTTTATTATGAGAACATTTTGAAAACCTGTAATTATATATCGTGGTTTCTTGGTAATTTTTTTTTCAAAGCCTAAATATCCGAAGTTGTCTCTCTCAGAGATGGTAATTCATATAGAGCCCATTTTCTAAAGGCTATTTTGCTGCTATACCTTGATTATATTTGCTAATGCTAATGTTAATAACTTTAATATCTCGTGAAGATCTGATCTAATATGTAGAATCTTCCATATTTTTTTCAATTTCAACTAAGGCTCTACTTCACAAACGTCGCAATTTTCAAATGTCTCTGCATTTATTAATATCAACCCTTATCTCACATTCAAAATTCCTTTGGAATAGGCTTTTGCGATACCTACTAGATATTTTAAGTGGAGTTTCCCGCTAAATACCTAAGAAGTCACATCCACTATATCCTGTCCAGTTTGATTCAGCCCCCATGCTAAACATATCATGCGACGAGATTTTGTTTTATTAAATGATACTATGGTTATTAGAACGGTGGGAATACCTTGGAGTAGGCTTGCATACATTAGCCACATGCTCTCAACCCATTTCATATCGAATATGATCAAAAATAAATGCTAGTGCATTATTAGACAGATAGCACTTCTTTGTTACATCTTGGAACTTTTCCTTCAATGTCTACATCAGTGGCGGTTCGTGGATTTAAGAACGGGTGAAGCGCAGTGTAGCTAGGTACATAGCGCCGTAGGTGAAAATTTTTTGTGATGCCAGGCCCAAAATTGCTTTTTTTCTACCTTTTTATGATGTTAATTATCCATAGCTTTGGAGCGTTTTGAATTATCTTTGAATTTGCAGAAAAAATAGGAGATATATTTTGATAGTGTTCTTGAATGTCTATATAGCTTATCGCTATATAGAAGTCCAAAAGTTCTTTGAGATTCCCACGATTGTCCGAAGAATCCATTCCATCCGAAATGCCATTTCTTGTTTAACCAAAAAAACAGTCGCACGAATAGGTAACTGCATAAACCTTCTATTTAGAAGAACATTGTCATTAAACATTTTTGAATACAATCTTGAATTTTCCCTCAATTGTACTGATGCTTTTCTTTAAATTTGCAAACGAAATAGCGCACTGAATATGTTCCAAAGTAGCTTTATGCCTATTACAACCTCTCGTCACATTCCCAAAATTATTGAATCCCTCTTTATTCCATATGCTTGATTTTACACCTACAGTAAAACAGGGCATACAAAATTGTTTGTTTAAATAAATACTTCTCCTCATCCACGTATAATCCGAATGCCACTAATTTCGAAACCTAGGAAAGAAAACTCTGTCATTTGACTTCCCTTGTTTTTCTATTTTAAGGACAGACTTAGATACTTCGGTCCCCGTATTTAAAAAGTCTCTTTTGTCCTCGGTTTTCCAACGGGAAAATGGGTTTCTAATAAAATACAGACCGGATCGTATAACGAAAACATTTCGAGTAACTTTTACGGTACGACAAATACGTATCGTGGTATTTGTCGACGACACGTTGTTTGTAATTGTAAAATTATGTTACTATCACCATACTAAATTTCAAATTGTTTGACCAGCTTCTTGTAACGATAATTCTTGATTGTCTACCACTTTCATACAAACCTCAAAACTAGAAAATTTTATTTAACAAATCAGCATTATTTTTGCTTGATCCATCCTTCTCTTCAATCCTACCTCTAAGAAACAAATTAAAATTCTCGCTACGGTTCTGGCTTGTGCATGAATTTGCACTTAATGCTTTAACTGTGTATTCTGATCATAGTTTGGCGTTGTTTGAAAACAACAATATTACGTAGCAAGATATACGGACGATCCGAGATATCAATAATATAAAAGCTTTGTTTAACAAATTTAGATGTAATTGAGTGACAATCGGGTATCTGAATTACGAAATAAAACAATAAGATTGTCTGATAAAAATGGTCCTGTCTATGGAAAGATGGGTTGGAAAAGTCGCTGTAGTTACGGGTGCAAGTGCAGGAATTGGTGCAGCCATTGCCAAACTATTGGCTGAGAATGGAATGATCGTAAGTGTCTATCTTTTTGCTCAACATACAGACGTTACCTAGTAACTAAGTTACTTTTAAAATTGGAAAAAAGTAACTATAATAAAGAAGTAAACTAACTTGTAACTTTTAGTTTTGAAAGTAACTTTCTGCTTCAAAAGTATCTATAGTTACTTGAAGTAACTAGTTACTTTAAAAATAGCAAGTTACTTTTAAAAGTAATCAGATACTTGAAGTAACTAGTTAGTTAATTGCAAAGAAGCTATAAAAACAGTTTAGCTTACAAGTATCCGAGGAAAAAAGGTCACAAAAAATAAATAGAAAAATTGAAAACTCCCGATTTTTTCGGATATCACTGGAATAATAACATAATATAAACATTCATTTAACGATATCTCATTGAACACAAATATGCGTAACTTTTTCGTATATTCTGCTCGATGTTGTATCTCTTACGGTTCGTAATAATTCTGGAGTGTAATTACTGTAATTTAGTAATGCATAGACTTGATTAAAATATCGCGATTTAGCCATACTGACCTTAATCCAAAAGTTAATATTAAGAAAGATACAAGGTTTTATTTTTTTATTTTCGATTTTTTAAAATAATATCGCTGTTAAAGTGAAAATTGGTGATAACGGATTTTTATAGCTAGTAATAATAATACGCCTTCAATTTGATGTAACTTGAGAGGGCGCTACGAGCGTTACTTTTCACCCTTAAAAATTTTGTAACTTTTTTATATACAAAATTATGGAACTTGTATAGTCTTTTCTCTCAAAAAAAGCTTCACTTCATAAATCTATCTAAAGTTCACCATTTACGAGATATTTGCTGTTTTATTACTTAATGATGCAGCCATATTCATTATTTAGCATATTACAAGTTTTATCATTTTTATAAATTTTAATAAATCGTTCAGATATAAAGCTAAAATGTTTCTTTGCGACAGATGCGTTAATTCCGATTGATTATTGTTTGATAAAAGCCTACTTTATAAAAATGAGAAAACTCGAATATCCTAAATAGTGAGTACACGGGGTTGTTTCAAGTAATGAAACAGCAAATACGTCGAAAAAGTTAAAATTTAGGTAGGTTTATAAGGTATAGATAGCTTCTTTGTGAAGAAAAGATAATACAAAATATTTATCCTATACAAAACTTTAATTTTGTATTAAAAAAAGTTAGAACATTTTTAAATACAAAAAGTAGCGCTTCTAGCGCCCTCTACAAGTTATATCAAAATTGAAAGCGTATTATTATTATTGGCCATAAAAAATCCGTTATCACCAATTTTCACTTTAACATCTCAAAAACCTGGGATCTTATTTGAAAAAATTGCAAATAAAATTTTTACTTAATCACCCTGTATCTTTCTTAATATTAACTTTTGGACTAAGACATGTTTGGCTAAATCGCGATATTTTAATCTATGTATTTCTTAATTATTGGTAGGCCCTTTTGAGACACACTGTATATGACCAAAGCAAACATTCACTCCTACAACAGAGGTAAAACAAAAAACTAGTTGCTTCCGAAGTAAGGAAGTCAGTCCAAAGTAACTCGACATTGAACTAGATATTTTAACCACGTTACCTTGAAAATAATTTGGTACTCTTAAAATGTAATTAGTTACTTCTTAAGTAACTAGTTACTTTAAAAGTAAATAGTTACTAGTAACTAGATATTTTTCAAAAGTAATTAGTTACTTTTAAAGTAACTAATTTCTCTCAAAGTAACTTAGTTGAAATATCCAGTTACTTTTAGAAAATAACGAAGAACTAGCTACCCTTTTTCATAAAATAATTAGTATCTTCTAGTATCTAGTTAAATTTTTCAGAAAGTAAGTTTAAAAGTAACTAGATACTTTTTTGAAATGACTTTCACAGCTCTGGACCTCTAGACTGTAGATAGGTATTGATAAAATATGCGTACTTATGAATATAAGTTATATACATTTTTCTTTAAGTCGCACTCTTTAAAATGTTAAAATATGTGTAAAAAAATTAATTTTTTCGATATTCCTCGTTCTAGAAATGAACGTTTTTTATATAAAATTTAGTATATAATAAAATATACTATGTCTAATGTTAATAAAACTATTAAATAAGTTTTAGACAAATTCACACAGTGTTCTCTTTTTCTAGTATGAATCCTTTTATCCTTGTCGAACTTTTTACTACAGTGTTAGAGTTAACGATGTCGTTCGGCATTTATTCAGGCACTACTGTACAAAATGATTTGTATCACTATCTTGTCGAGATTACGTAAAGCTGATTCATTAACATTCTCTGAAATAAATATCAGCAGCTTAATAGTCCATGACTAATACAAAAAAGTATTATCAGCAAAATACACAACTCACTGGCTATTTTTACACCTAGTCAAATTCCCCATTCTGCTCTGTCACTTTTTGGTCTCTTAGATTTTTTCCATATTTTGCACTATTCTTCTCAATAAACTTTGTACCTTTAGCGACATATTTAAAATTAAATTATTTAAATTTCCGTTAATGCCATTTGATGTCGGCCTTTGATTAAATATATGGAAAGATACCTATCAATTGGCCCCCACGGAATGCGAGAGAGATGGATCTAATTAGGGCGAAATTCCCATTACTTTGCAAGAGAGATAAATTTCTATCATAATAAGTACCATCAAGTTTACGAGAGAGATGATGCTAATTACAGTAGAAATTTATCTCTCTCGCAAACTAATCGGTTTTCCGATCTAATTAGCTGCGTCTCTCCCGCACTGCGTTGGTGTCAAGGTAAAACATTGCGCATATGTGACGGGGCCAGTTCATATAACCTATTATGTCAATGGTTCTTCTCCAACCACTCCGCACCCATCATTTATTAGTTGAATAAACCAGGAACTACTGTTGGGTTTGAAAAGATGATGTCATGGATGTCACTCATATTCATTGGTTTATCGATTAGCGTCTTTTATGAGCTTTTTTGCATTATTTAGTGTATTTTTTTTGGTGTTTCGAGGACAATTGAAACTATATAATTTTAGTTTTAAGATGTCTTTACAGAAACGAATCCAGTGGAGACAAATCCGTTGATTGTACGGTCTATTGAATATGCTTCTTCTGCCAGTACAATGACCAGGAAATGTTACGTGGAGAAACCGTCTCACATGTAAATAATAGTGTGGAAGAACTCTATCTTGTTGACATACGAGCTGATTTTCTTCATAATATTCATTGTTTTTAATTTGTTTTTATAATTCTTAGAATGATTTCATCCGCATATGTATCGATGCATATTCCTGTTACGAAAAATGTACATTCATCTGAAAAAATAGAATAAAAATAAAATTCACGTTGTAAATTGTCGCTTTGCTAAAGATTTTACAAAATTTCAAAACATGTCGTAATCATCCGGTTACACTCAGTTCCAAAAAAAGTGACGCACTTTATTTTAATGTCTTATATCTTTTAAATTAGTGGACCAATTTTCAAGAATTTTTTTTTCGTAGGTATAACACCTTTATATTCCAGCAGAAAGATTCTTGGATAGTAATGAAAAAGCTCGAACCATACTCTTTTGCTATTTTTTGACTTGCTCTGTGTATTAATTGAGGATTCGTATAGAAACATCTACACCCTATATGAAAGACGCTTTTTTGTTTTTTAATTCATCGACTCTACTCTACCATACTCTCTAAAATTGACCGAATTACAGTTTTTTTGCTGAAACTTTGCCAAGCTACATGAATGTCAATCTAAAAACTTAAACACTGCTTTTTTTCCTGTTTTTTGACTCCTCCTGTGCATTATTCGAGCATTTGTATAAAAAATTGCACTCTATATGAAAGACCCTTCTCTAAGATAAATTTGTTATTCTGTTCGTTAATTTTTCTTGAAAATGTTTCAATTACAGCTTTTTTATTGTATCCTTGCATTTTGCTAAGGTACCTACTTGATTTTTCAGAAGTGATAATCTAACAAAATAAAAATGATATTTTATTATTATTTGTATTAACGCAAAATAACAGCAAGTGAATAAAAAAGAACTTGAAGAATGTGCTTAGTACCGAGTATTGCCTCCTCTAGCAACTCTGAGAGCTTCTAATCTACGTAGCATACTTGAAATCAGGTTTCTTATTCTGTCCATTGGTACACGATCCCATTCTTCCGATAACCCATCTGCTAATTCTGCTAGGCTTTCAAGAGGCCTTTCTCGTGAATGCACTCTTCTTCCTAATTCATCCCACAAATGAAAAGTGTATCTTCTAAAGAGTCTATGTGCCATTCCCAATGATTCTGTAAACGCGCTAAGGGCCATAAAAATGTTTGTTGCTTTAGACCCTTGGTAATAGATGGCAGCACGTGTAGGTGCCACATATAATTTACGTTGAAAGAGTCTAAGTGCCAGTTTATGTTATTACTTGTTATTTTATTCAGTACTATAAAACTCGTCGAGATGCAAGAAAATCTACGCAAAAGGAGGCCAAAGGGCACTTAAGGAAAATCTTTGTATTTGGAGTGTTAATTGCAACGGGCAAAATCAAAACAAGATGATCCTAATAACGCTCATCTATCTCGTTGCAACTGGAAAATTTGCCCAAATAGACAGATAGATGTTCTTAGTATCTGGACATACATACCTCCCATGTGACAGAGACTTTGCACATATTGAGAAGCATAGCAAAAAACTAAGTAAATTATACATTCCGGCTAATATTGAGAAAATGATAAAGGAGAGTTGTTACAAAAATCCGCTCAGAGTTATTCACATGCAAAATAATGACTTTAATGATCTCCATGCATTTGCTGATAAAATCAATAAATATTTCAAAATTCAATGTCTCCAAAGCTTCCTAGTTGCGCATTTCAAAAGAAAATCAATTTCAGGTATCAATAAGGAAAAGTTTTAGTGGCGTGGCTTCTTGAGAAACATGCAACATACTCAAAAAAGGAAAACTATTTTCAAATTTTCGTTTAAAGAAACCTTTTCAACTAGAGTGTCTCGGATTAGTGCAGCAAAACTCGGCGATTTGAGGTCTATGCTGGATTATATTCCCTTAGCATATCCTCAGTTTTATAAAGACAATTTTGCAAAATCTACTGTAAACGAAGAACACTAAATGTTTACCTTTTTATTTTCAAATTTTTATTGTAATAGAATGCAGGATAATATTTTAGTTTTTTAATAGGTTTTTATGCTTACTTATTATTTTTTCATGGTTTATTTCAACATTTCAATATTACTTTTTATATATTTTTCGTTTATGTCAGTTTATTTTCTGTGTTCTGACATTAGCACTTAAACTGTTTTATATTGTATTAAAAATGGAACTTAGAACATTTACAAATTTTAAAAAATGTTTTTTTAATTTTGCATGCTGTTACAATGTTTTTGCTTCCTAATTTATGCTACGAAGTATTGTTAGCTTACGATTAAACTAAATAAACATATGTTTTCAAATGTTTTTGTTTTAATAAAACAAAAATCAGTTTTTTATCAATATCTCTATTTGACAGTTTTGGCACTTAGACCCTTTAGAAGTTATACTCTTTAATTGTTCTATTGCATTCATATCGGGGCTTCTCTCAGTCCACTGTAATACTCGCAGTAGAAAGTTCTGCACTATTGCTGCAGTATGCGGTGGGCATTATCCTGCACCAGAATAAAATTGTTGTTAAGTAAATCAGCAAGAGGTGACACATACTCCTCTAAAATATCATTGATGTAAATTTGGGCTGTCATTCACTGTCTAATGGGAAAAACACGAAGGAGTGTACGTTTATTCATGGAAATTCCACCCCACATCATAACGGAACCACCATTAAAATTATCGCATTTTGTTATTAAAAATTGATTGAATCTTTCGCCAGTTCTTCTCCATACTCTTTTTCTTCCATCCACCATGTTAAGGCAAAACCTTGGTTCATCAGTAAACAGGACATTTGACCATTCAAGATTGGTCCATTCTCCATAATTTTGTACGAAGTATCTCCGGGTAGCACGATTTTGAGGTAGCAATTTAGAATATTTTGCACGCCTCCTAGTCTTTAACTTCATTTCGACTAGACGTCTACAAACCGTCTGCTTACTCATCTAACATCTCGAATTTAACGACGATCTTCTTGAACTTTTACAGCCGTATTCGATCAGTTCCGTAAGAACCCACCTTCCGAGCAATGCTTCCTGTTTGTTCATATTTCAGGATCGCTCTACGAGCTGTTGCTTCAGGGACCCCTACAGCACGAGCGACTTAAAGGGTTTTAAGTCCAGTTTTTGTCGCTGATAATGAATTTGCAAGACTTTTTTTGCGGATTTTACGGAATCGATCCAATACACCTGCAAAAGTTCAAGATCTTCGCCAAATTCGAGATGCTATGGTTAGTGAGCAGACGGTTTATGATCGCCTAGCAGAAGTGAATTTAAAGGCTACGAGACCTGCAAAAGTCTTTAAAATTATTGTTATACCTGAAATCGTTCTGCATATTCAGACGTAGGATAATGCCCAGTGGTATACCTTGCGCTTGCGAGAAGCCCCGATATGAATGCAGTAAAACATTAGTGGAATAAATTAAGAAGGGTGCGTTCTCGCGCACGGTCTTTGGAGAGCCTAGCAAAATTGGCAGATACAACATCAAAAGAATGGAGACTAATGAAAAGAATAAGAAACTTTATTTCGAGTTTGCTACAAGATAAAAAGCTCTCAGAATTGCTATAGAGAAGCCAATATTCGGTACTAAACAATTTTTAAATTCTTGCCCAGTTATTGTTATTTTAAGTTAAAAAAAAACATTGTCTAAGTTTTTCCATTAATAACTATGCAGCTGGGTAAGGTTTCAGAAAAAAAACTGTAATTCGGTCAATTTTAGAGATAAAAGAGAATGCTCGCAAAAAAAGGATCTTTCATATAGGCTGTAAACAGTTTCTATACGAATCCTCAACTAATACACAGAGCAAGTCAAAAAATAATAAAAAGGATAGTTCTAGTTTTTGCATTATATTATCCAAGAATTTTTGAGAAATTTTTCATTTATTTTATTTTTGCTGAAAGAAAAAGGTGTTACCTACCTACGAAAAAAAAATTGTTCAAAATCGATCGGTTTAGAAGATATATCGGATCAAAAATCAAGTGCGTCACTTTTTTTTGGAACTGAGTGTATTTCAAGTGATAGATAGATTTTGTAAAGATAAAACTAAAAACCGTTTATGCTCCGAATATAGAAATAAAGGCCCCTAAATCAATCCTAATATCGTATTCATATTGCTTATTTTATATGGCTGGGATCCATCGCGAGCACAGCCTTCGAACCTGCTGATTAAATTCAGTTATAGATTAGTTTTAGGCTATTCGAGCAACCTTATGTCGTCTTTTTAAAGCAAGAAAACAAACAGATCTAATACTCTATCTATATATATATATATATATATATATATATATATATATATATATATATATATATATATATATCGCTCATTATTTTTTCTCAAGCTATTTTCTACAATAAAAGCATGTATAGTTAGTATTTAAATTTTAAAATGGTTAAAAACATTATTGAAAAAACATCACTCAAAAAACATCACATTTAACAAAGATCATGAAAACAAAAATACATTTAAAACAAAATTAATATTATACATAGTACGTACCTTGGAAACATGTCATTTTTTCAGTCTGGAATTCTGGTAGATAAAAACGAGACAATTTTTTTTTTTTTTTATATTTACTTAGATTTTTATAGCTATACCGAATTTGGGTTTATGCTATTACTGCAATGTACAGGGTTTTATGTATGGAGTGGTTTATTTATATTTAGATAGAAACCTGATAAATAAAATAAAACTGTGATAATGAACTCTTACGACTATGATACAAAAATTAAAGAATTACTTAGTGACGTAAATACTTACAGAGAATTAAAAAGTGATTTAACGAAAAGTTATTTCTGATAAAGAAGCAAAAAACCTAATGATACACAACGCAGTAGCACCCAAAATATACGATCTTCCTAAGTTGCATAAAGCTAACATACCTTTAAGGCCCATTGTATCACGTATCCAATCTCCTTTTTATAAACTGTCGAAATATTTGTCTAATTGTATGTCCAAAATAACAGGAAAAAACGATTATTTTGTTACAGATTCATTTAAATTTAAACAATTTATTGACAAGGTTAACATTCCAGACAATCATATACTAATATCTCTTGATGTTGTCTCTCTATATACAAATATTCCGAATGAACTTTCATCTGACATAAAAACACAAAAATGGGACGAATTAAAGGGTCACACAACACTTCCATTAAAAGAATTTATAGAAGCTATTAACATTACTCTAAATAATAATTATTTCCAGTATGAGGACAACTATTATCAACAGTTAGATGGTTGCGCTATGGGTTCTCCTATTTCCTCCATTGTCGCACAATTAGTTATGGAATATCTGGAGGAGAGTGTGATAAGTGAACTTGATTTTAACCTTCCTTTTTTTAAAAGATTTGTGGACGATTGTTTAACTGCCGTTTCAAAAAAATCATATTCATGACCTATTAAATGCTTTTAATAATTTTCATGTCAGTTTTTCAGTCTGGAATTCTGGTAGATAAAAACGAGACAATTTTTTTATATTTACTTAGATTTTTATTGCTATACCGAGTTTGGGTTTATGCTATTACTGCAATGTACAGGGTTTTATGTATGGAGTGGTTTATTTATATTTAGATAGAAACCGGATAAATAAAATAAAACTGTGATAATGAAATCTTACGACTATGATACAAAAATTAAAGAATTACTTAGTGACGTAAATACTTACAGAGAATTAAAAAGTGATTTAACGACCTCTTATCAAACAAAAAATAACATGTTCATAAAAAAAATTGTTCAATAAAAAAGTTATTTCTGACAAAGAAGCAAAAAACCTAATGATACACAACGCAGTAGCACCCAAAATATACGATCTTCCTAAGTTGCATAAAGCTAACATACCTTTAAGGCCCATTGTATCACGTATCCAATCTCCTTTTTATAAACTGTCGAAATATTTGTCTAATTGTATGTCCAAAATAACGGGAAAAAACGATTATTTTGTTACAGATTCATTTGAATTTAAACAATTTATTGACAAGGTAAACATTCCAGACAATCATATACTAATATCTCTTGATGTTGTCTCTCTATATACAAATATTCCGAATGAACTTTCATCTGACATAATAACACAAAAATGGGACGAATTAAAGGGTCACACAACACTTCCATTAAAAGAATTTATAGAAGCTATTAACATTACTCTTAATAATAATTATTTCCAGTATGAGGACAACTATTATCAACAGTTAGATGGTTGCGCTATGGGTTCTCCTATTTCCTCCATTGTCGCACAATTAGTTATGGAACATCTGGAGGAGAGTGTGATAAGTGAACTTGATTTTAACCTTCCTTTTTTTAAAAGATTTGTGGACGATTGTTTAACTGCCGTTTCAAAAAAACATATTAATGACCTATTAAATGCTTTTAATAATTTTCACCCCAAATTAATATTTACCTTGTAAACTGAAAACAAAAACAAAATTAATTTTCTAGACTTAACCCTAATTAGAAACAAGAAAGATCAAAATATAAAAACCAAGTGGTATACAAAAAAAATGGTCAGGGCGGTACTTAAACTTTAACTCCAACTATCCAAAGAATCAAAAAAATAGCGTTATTATATGTCTAACCGATCATGATGATCAATATCGTCCTAAGATTTTAAAGAAGGTTAAGGAGACTTTAATAAATAACCATTATCCGGAAAAAAACATACTAGAGTTTTTGAACAACGAACTCATGTTTTTTATAATAACTTAAAGAAAGCACCAAAAAAAAAACTGTTAATACTAAATACGTTGCAATGCCCTACACAGACGGTCTATCAGAAAAAATAAATCACATCTTGTCTAAACACGACATAACTGTCTGTCATAAAGCACAGAATTTACTAAAAGGTCTTTTCACTCCCTTGAAAAGCAAAGTAATAAAAAAAAAATCAAACCTAGTTTGCTCAATTCCATGTTTAAATTGCCCAAAAAAGTACATAAGAATGACAACACAATACTTAGATAGTCGATTAAACTGCCACAAATGCACAAAAAATGCATCTACTGCACTCCACAAACACGAATATACAGAAAAACATGAATTCGATTTTAAACAAACCAAAATTTTAGAGCAAGAAACTCATTATCGAAAACTCACAATAAAAGAAATGATACCAATTAAGAAAGAGAAAGATGCCGTCAACGATAAAAAAGATATATAACTATATATCATATATATATATAAATTAATCTAAATATAAATATATTTCAGTAATAGTATAAACCATATATATATATATATATATATATATATATATATATATATATATCAGTATATATATATATATATATATATATATATATATATAAATCTATATATATAATATATATATATATATATATATATATATATATATATATATATATATATATATATATATATATATACAGGGTGGTGCAAGCAAGATGGGGTGGACGATTGTGGGCAAACGGAGAGGAATTTGAAAAAACATTTTTGGGATATGATTAACAGTCAAGAACGCTGTGTTTTAAAATTATACCCATTATACAGGGTGGTCTGAAAAGTTCGTGGTGAACCAAACTTGTGTTTTTTTAAATGGGACACCCGGTATATTATTATTTTAGTTGATTCTCCTATTCGTTACGATCATTTTGATATGAGGTTTGTTGGGTCCAAAATTTATACCAAGGGAATGGGACGAGGTTAAAGTGGAAAAAAGGGTTATACTCCGGCCATTTTTTAAAAACAATTGAAGCAGGTATGGAAAAACCAAATATTCTATAAAATGTATTGTATCTAGGATTACAACAATCGCTTGTAAATCGTTCAAAATTATTCACTGTTATACAGGGTGCTCAAGTTTTGCAAATTTACCTTGGACTTAATGTTTTTAAAGGGAACACCCCATATATTTTACTGTCATATTAAAGATAACATCGCCAGCTTTCAGAAAATACCCTATTTGATATCTTTCTAACCAACAGTTTTTTAGTAAATTAACCGTGAAACCAAAATTTACTCATTCTAACAGAAACGGTATTATTTACGTTGCTTAAATTGACTACCTATAATATAAGGAGGCCATGATATAATCATAAATGAAAAGAAAGATTGACATTCTTGTCAAAACCGCAAAGTCTCAGAGAATTGGCATCAATTACCATTGTTTTTTGACGATAAGCCGAGAAATTGTTAAGTAACAATGAGTTTGAGTACTCTAGAGTTGATAAACATGACTTTTATGTTAGGCGAGGTTCAAAAAAACCCTTTACTAGAAAGCAGGGTTTATGCGGTACGATATCCCGATGTCGAAAAAAAACCAAGACCTGAAGCTTTTGCAAGTTTATTAGAGACGTTTCAAGAAACAGGCAATGCCTACCACATTGAATTACACCAAGAACTGTATGATCGCGATTACGTCCAACGACAAGAGTTGTCAATTTGGTTTTTAAATACAATTTAGGATAATCCAGGTTTTGTAGATAGGGTGCTGTTTTCAGATGAAGCAACTTTTAAAAGCAACGGCTTGGTTAACAAACATAATATGCACTATTATTCAACCGAAAATTCACATTGGATTCGTCAGGTGGACCATCAAAATAAATGGTCAATTAATGTTTGGGGAGGTATAATTGGCTCTCATGTTATAGGACCATATTTCTTTGAAGAGCATTTAACGGGAGAAGTCTATTTAAATTTCTTGAGAAATGAGTTGCCCGTATTGCTCGAAGACTTACCTTTAATGTTAAGAAATTCCTTATGGTTCCAACATGATGGAGCACTCCCGCATTACCATAGGCATGTAAGACATTTTCTCAATAATTGGAAAGAGGTGGACCAGTTAAGTGGCCTGCGAGGTCACCCGATTTAACGCCACTAGATTTCTTTTTATGGGGACATGTTAAAGAAGAAGTTTATAAAGAGGTTCCAACCACAGTGGAAGATATGAAGTGGAGAATAATAAGCAGTTTTCGCAACATTTCAGACCTGACTTTGAGAAAAGTGAAACTTTCATTTATGGATAAACTCGAAATGTGCCTTCAGCAAAACGGTGGTTTAGTTGAACATCTTTTATAAGTTTTAATTACATTGTTTTTGTTGATTTATATTAAATTTATTTTTTTTGTAAAAAAAGATCTGTTATTAATACTGTCAAAGCATTATCTTCATTGGTAACTGGTTTATTAATTACTTTACGTTTTTTTGAAAGCAACATTTCCTGTTTCTTGAAATCTCTATGATAAACTTGCAAAAGCTTCTATCTTGTTTTTATTTCGGCATCGCATCATCAAAGAACAATATTTATTTATTTACTGATGACAATATTCTGACACTTTGCTGTTTTGACAGGACTGTCAATCTTTTGTTCAATTTATGATGATATTATGGCCTCCTAATATTAAATTGTCAATTTTAACAACGTGAATTCAGAGTAATTCGTGTTAAAATGAAGAAATTTTGATTTCACAGCTAATTTACTGAAAAACTGTTGGTCAGAAAGGTATCAAATATGGTATTTTCTGAAAGCTAGTAATGTTATCTTTAACATGAAAGTAAAATATACAGGGTGTTCCATTTAAAAAAATTCAATCCAAGGTAAATTTGCAAAACTTGACCACCCTGTATAACAGTGAATAATTTTGAACGACTTACAAGCGATTATTGTAATCCTAGATACAATACATTTTATAGAATATTTGGTTTTTCCATACCTGCTTCAATTGTTTTCAAAAAATGGCCGGAGTATAACCCTTTTTTCCACTTTAACCTCGTCCCATTCCCTTGTTATAAATTTTAGACCCAACAAACCTCATATCAAAATGATCGTAACGAATAGGAGAATCAACTAAAATAATAATATACCGGGTGTCCCATTTAAAAAAACACAAGTTTGGTTCACCATGAACTTTTCAGATCACCCTCAATCATATCCCAATTTTTTTTTCAAATTCCTCTCCGTTCGCCCACAATCGTCCACCCCATCTTGGTTGCACCACCCAGTATATTAAATATATTAAATAAAAATTAATTTAATAAGAAAATGAGTCTCAACAGTAATTAAATAAACATTCCAAAAGCTTTAGATAGAAAAATATTGCTAATTATTATTACGTTTTTATCGTTATATTTAAAGATGTTTTTTTAGTGTCATTATTTTTCAATAGTTTACAATCATTCTTATTAGGTTGCTGGATTGGCCAGACGAAAAGAAAGAGTGGAAGAACTTTCAAACAAGCTCAAAGATGTCAAAGGTCAACTACATGCAGTTAAATGTGACGTCAGCAAAGAAGAAGATATTCTAAATGCTTTCAAATGGATATCTGAAAAACTTGGACCAGTTCACGTCCTTGTAAACAACGCTGGCATAATAAGGCTTACCAATTTAACAGATGGGGATACTAAACTTTGGAAGGAACTGTTAGGTACGTATATACAGTATACTAAAACTCCAAACTAAAAAGTCTTGACCTCGCCGGGATACTGGTCATAGTTTTAAATTAATGCACTCCGAACTTGCTTCTCTCAAATACACTTTCCCGTGTCTTTGACAAGGACGTATTATCCAATAGCTATAAATTTCCTGACGGGCAGTTAACTTTAAAAAGTAAAATAAAAACATATACAGGGTGATTCATGAGAAAATATCAATACTTCAGGTACATATTCAGGACCAAAAAATAAACATAAAAGTCTATATAAATAAGTGTCCGCAAGGCCTTAGTTCTCGAGATACAGGGTGTTAAAGTTTTTATTTAATTTTCCTATTTTTTAAATAAAATCTATGATAATGTAAATAATGGAGTGAAAATTGATATACGGGAGTTTTTGGTATGGCAAATTCGAATCTAATATTAGTATTGCTCTTACTTGTAGGGGGCGCTACCTACATGTCTTTCTACTTCTTCGAACAATCACAACTTTTTGGTACAGTCTTGCATTACATTTTTGAGCAAAACAAGTTATTCCTTTGCCATTTCTACGTCAAAAAGGTATACCTGTTAAAAGTGGATACGAGCAACCGTTTTCGAGATATTTGGATTTAAAACAGTTTCGGCGCATGTGATTTTTTTTATCAAATTCACATAAAGTATGCATGTATTGTAAAAAAATAGCAGTGTGCCTTGCCTGACAGAACAACTGCTGGTTGGTGTTCTCATCGTTTTTCCTGTTACTTAGCAATAATAATGTCAGTTAATAATTAGATCAAATTTTGTCACTGTCAATTTCTGTTCATAACTTTTATTATCTGACAATAATCATTTAAGAAACTTTAGATCGAAATACGTCATTATGCCTGTGATATTCTCGCATCGTGAATATGCAGATATGATATTCGTCTATGGCTTCTGCAATGGGGTCGCAATTCAAGCAGTCGCGGAGTACCAGCGTCGTTTTCCAGATAGAAGGGTGCCAGATAGAAGTTTTTCAACAAGTTTTCACTACTGCTGGAGAATCTGGGATGTTTCCAAGTGCGAAAATTGTATCTGAAAGGGAATCCGGACCCAACGTTGAAGTAGAAGAGGCTATACTCAATGCCGTCGAAAATGATCCAAGCATAAGCACTAGGCGGATTGCAGATACTTATCAAATTACAAAATCGTCTGCTTGGAGAAATCTTCACATTAATTGTTTATACCCATTTCATTTACAACGGGTTCAACATTTGCAGGAGGGTGATTTTGAGTTGAGAATGCAATTCTGTAACTGGATTAATGAAGATCGAAGGTTGTATAGGTATGTTTTGTTCACTAATGAAGCACAGTTCACGCGTGATGGTATAAATAATCTTCACAATGAACACCGGTGGTCCTATAAAAATCCTCACGCTACAGTAGAACATAATTTCCAACATAAATTTAACATTAATGTGTGGTGTGGAATGTTAAATGGTCATTTAATTGGTCCATTTATAATCGATGGTAGTCTTACAGGAGAAAAATATTTAAACTTTCTTGAAAATAACTTGCGAAATCTATTAGAAGATGTTCCCCTTAATGTAACATGTATTCGCAGCATGATGGAGCCCCTGCACACTACAGTTTACTTGTAAGAGATTTTTTAAACCAAAACTTTCCAAACCGATGGATTGGTCGGGGAGGTCCGTTTAATTGGCCACCTAGATCGCCAGACCTTAATCCTTTGGATTATTGTCTTTGGGGATGGTTCAAATCACTGGTATAGTCCACTAAAGTAAATACAAGAGAAGCATTATTGGATCGGATAACAAACGCAGCACAAACACTAAGAAATGCGCCCTAATGTATCCACAGGGCAACCCGAGCTATACACCATAGAGCTAACCTGTGCTTAGAAGCAAATGGTGGAATTTTTGAAAATTATAAAACGTAACCTAGATTTTATTAAAAACAACTTAATAATAACAATTTTAATAAAAAATTAAATACCTTTTGTTTAGTTTATGTCTGAGACACTGAATACACACCTCAAAAAAATGTGTTAGTCTTTCATTTCAAAGCTTTTGTATCAAGATGCGTTTAAATTTGGACAAAATAACAAACTTTTAAAATTTTGCGATAAAAAATTACATGCGCCGAAATTGTTTTAAATCTAAATATCTCGAAAACGGTTGCTCGTATCCACTTTTAACAGGTATACCCTTTTGACGTAGAAATGGCAATGGAATAATTTGTTTTACTCAAAAATGTAATACAAGACTGTACCAAAAAGTTGTGATTGTTCTAAAGAGTAGAAAGACATATAGGTGGCGCCCCTACAAGTAAGAGCAATACTAATATTAGAGTCGAATTTATCATACCAAAAAACCCCCGTATATCAATTTTCACTCCATTATTTACATTATCATAGATTTTATTTAAAAAATAGGAAAATTAAATAAAAATTTTAACACCCTGTATCTCGAGAAATAAGGCCTTGAGGACACTTATTTATATAGACTTTTATGTTAATTTTTTGGTCTTGAATATGTACCTGAAGTATTGACATTTCCTCATGAATCACCCTGTATATTTTAACCACATACTTATTTTATTCGACCCTATAAGTATACTGTCGTGTCTTTATTATCGCAAAACTGATGTAAATTCATGGAATTTAATAAGCATGCCCCAATCATTCATGTTGACATATCTAGTTCTCGCGTTACACACTTCTTAACAAAATAGCCCGCTACTCCCTATTCGCTTTGATTCATCAATTCACATGAATGAACGCATTGACGAATCAACGAATTGACGAATATGCCATCCACACAATCCACAAAAACAAAAGATTTGATTCGGACGAGTGCTTCGACTAGGTCAAGGCCTACTTGATAGCCCAAAAGACTGAATCGCCGCACAACGAATCGTACGGACGAACGGGACGCTCCACTCTAGACCGCTACTCATTATTCGGTTCGATTCGTTCATTGGATTCGTCAATTCATGTGAATAAACGAATCGGCGAATAAACGAATTGACGAATATTTTATCAAGACTATTCATCAATTCTTATTTAATTCGTTAGCTTGGATTTCGATTCAGACGAATGGCTCGATGAAGTCAAAGCTTACTTTGATGATTCGTCCTAAAGCCGGAATTACCGAACGAAACGAACGGATAAACCGGACCGTCCATACGTGCGGGCAAATGAACCCATGGACGAATCAACGAATAGTGAGTAACGGGCTTATGCGGATGAATCAACGAATCGAGTAGCGAGCTAATGTAAGACGCATGTCCTTCAAAGCATTACTTTATAGCTTCTTCTTCTACTTTTTCAACCCATATTTCTCAACTCCTGGATACAGGTTTCACCCATCCGTCATTTGACCAGCCCGTAGCTATTTCATCTCAGCCACCTCCGGTATTATATTGGGTAAATTTCTAATTATGCCACGACGTGAGACGCCTACAATGCAACGCTCCATAGTTTTGTGTTGTTAAGAGTTTGTTTACAAATGTTTCGCTTCAGAATTATAGGTATCATGTAGCCTTGGAATATGTCCCAAACCTTCAAAGCAGCAGATGCCAATATTATGCGCTTTATAGTTAGTGAGTTAGATGATCTTTATTTATACATATGTTTACAAAAAAACAAAGAAAAAACAACTTGAAAACAGATCTCTGTTTTTCATCTCAAGCCAAAGAAAAAAATAAATAATTGGTAGTATACAATTAAAAGCATTATCAATAATTAAATTAGTCCTAAATGTTAACAATGTTTAAAAACTATTAAGACCCAGGAAGAAAAAAAAACATAAAGCTCTCAAGCAGTACAAACGTAATAAAATTTTAACTTATACTAGAAAAATGCTTTGATAACTCAACATATGTTTTTTTAAGACTTTCTTTAAACATATTTAACGGGTACGATTTTAAAATTCATGTAAATTATTATAAGCATTCGCGATTTGGTATTTAAATGACGACCTAAAGAATGTATGTTTGTGAACGGGAGGTTTGAGTCGGCCCCTGAATCGAAGATTTAAAGTATGCACGCACGTCAGATCGAAAAGTAATCTTAGAGTAAAGATATGCAGGTTGTTTAAAAAGTAATATTTTGTGAAAGAGAATAGTTGCGCGTAAGTGTCTACAGTTTTTCATATTAAGCCAGTTTGATTCCACGAGTTTATCGTATACATACATATTTATACGATTATACATACAACTTATATTCTTCTAGCGTCTGTGAATCAATGAAAGGACCATAGATAGAGTCAGCGAAATTAAATTTAGAAAGTACAAGAGATTCACATAAGATAATTTTAGATTTTTTAAAAAATGTCGTACACCATGAATCATTTTTTAAGTTAGTACAGGCAACGCGAATACAGCTAATAATATGACTTCGGAGCTTGAGTTTGATTTCACGAGTTTATCGTATACATACATATTTATACGAATATACATACAACTTGTATTCTTCTAGCCTCTGTGGATCAATGAAAGGGCCATAGATAGAGTCAGCGAAATTAAATTTAGAAAGTACAAGAGATTCACATAAGATAATTTTAGATTTTTTAAAAATTGTCGTACACCATGAATCATTTTTTAAGTTAGTACAGGCAACGCGAATACAGCTAATAATATGACTTCGGAGCTTGAGGTCCGTATCCAGAATTAAACCGAGGTTTTTAGCCTTATTAGTACATAGCACCTCTGTATTACCTACTCTAACTTTTATTTCAGTAAGTGACTGTTTTATTTTGGTCGAACCGAATATTAACAAACTTGTTTTCGAGGGATTAATATGAAAGCAGTGCTTAGACGCTGAATTATAAAGATTATCCAAATCAGGTTAATTTTATTTAAGCGAGATGCAAGGTCGCTGGGTGTAAAAGAAAGATACATTTGCCTATTATCCTCATAAAGATAAATTTGGCAATATTTAACGGCTTTAATTATTTCGAATGTGTATAAAATGTAAAGTAGAGGTCCGAGAATGGCACACCTGACAAAAAATCTAATGGGGTAGAAATGTGTCCACCAATCTTAACACGTTGCTTTCTATTTACAAAATACGACCGAAAAAAAAATATTACCGAATTCTAAAGCCCCAAATAGTGCAATATAGCAAATAAAATATTGTGATTCAGCATATCGAAGCTCTTAAAAAAATCAACTAAAGTTAAAAGTGTAAGCTCGTTAACATCATTGGCTCGCAAAATCTCATCTGTTATAGCTAAGAGAGTGGTTTCATAGCTATGAAATTTCCTGAATCCTGATTGTACCGATAGAGTTATGTTAGTACCAAAAGCGATTCAGCAGCGTTGAAAGCGCTCGTAAAATACCAACAGGGCGAAGATCTTTGAAACTCTTTGGTGTGTTGATCTTTGGTAAGGGTAATACAGTAGCCTCCTTCCAGATATCAGGAAATACTGAAATACTGAGACAGACATGAACAACATGAGAATAATATTTTAATATCTATTCCATCCTGCCCCATAGCATTACTTTTAATATTATATAACAGCTTCTATAAAATCTGATAAAAATCACAATTTTATATATACTATTTATATAATAATCATTTAATTTTTCAACATCTTTTGGCTGATCAGGAACGTCAGACCTCCCTTTCATAATATCCAATAAGCGTAACTCGCGCCACATACCATTGGCTCCTGCCCTACGAAATCTATCGGTAAAATAGGCCTATTTTTCATTCTTAAAAGCCAAATGATGGGCGTTGGACCTAATGCGAAGGCATCTGCGTCGAGCCTTGTCTCTAAACGACATAAGCAATTTTAGATTGTCTTTAGATCTTATTGTGTTATTTGTACTGTTTTGAAAGAAGCATAGGCGTCAAATAGTCTCAGTAAGTAACAATTCAATATCCCGATTTTGTCATTAATATCGTTTCGGCTAAAAATATCATTAAAAGGTATTGAAGAAAGACTTGCTTTGAAAGCATTCAAATCAAAGCTTCCAAAATCTCTAGTATTCTTATATATAGGTTCTAATTTCTTCTTGATTCCAAAATGCTGTAAGATCATGATCAGACATATGATCCATTGGCCTTACATCCGACCCTGCAACAGCAGAATCATTCCAAACAATAATTACATCAAGTAAAGAGACGCTGTTTAGTGATATTCGGGTGGGTTGATCAATTATTTGCACCATATTTAAATCGCACAAAATATTCTCAAATCTAATAGTTTAGCCTAGATAAATGTAATCATTTCTGCGTTCGATGTTATTATTTTAAATGTATATGTTGGTATCTTCGGAGCTCATTATTTTTATTTATCGTAGTTCATTTTCAGTCTTATATTCGCAGATACTAGGCCTAAGTTCTTTAAGCTCGCTACTAACTATTCGTCCATTCATTCATTCGTCCGCATAGTGTGGAGGGTCCGGTTACTCCGGTTCATTCGTTCGTTTCGTTGCTCGGCGTTTCCGTCTTTTGGGCGGCTAATCAAGTAGGCTTTGACCTCGGCAAACCATTCGTCCGAATCAAGATATTTTGTTTTTTATCTACTGAAGGCACATGAAATCCATATGAACGTATTAAATAAAAATTGAGAAATAGTGTGGATGAAATAATCGTCCTTTCGTTTATTCGCCCATTCGTCCATTCATATGAATGGAGGAATCGAATCAACGAATCGAACCAACGAATCGAATCGAATAGTGAGTAGCGGGCTGTAGTTCCGTGACTATTAGAACTATGTCGTCTGTGAATCTGAGGTGACTAAGTCTGGTACCATCTATGTTGATTCCTTTAGTATGCCACTCCATTTTTTTAAAGACATCTTCGAGAGGCAGTGTAAATAATTTGGGTGAGATGGTGTCTCCCTGACGCACCACTGTCTCCGGTGATATTCTGTCAGTCGTAGAGTCTTCGTCTATTTTTACATGTATTGTTGCTTCCTTGTAAATATTTTCAATGATTTGAGTATACCTATTCTGTACATCTTTCTATAAAGGTACTTACAGTATAGAGATGGTCGATCGTACAATATCATTTTCTAAATCCTGCCTGTTCCACGGGTTGGCAGAAATCTAATTTTAACGTTAAATGATTTGTTATAATGTTTGTAAAAGGTTAAAAAGTTTGTATAAGTCTGATAGAAGGCACATGAGTGGATGATTTTCGATATTTTTGTTATCGCCTTTTTTGAATAGTGATATTACCTCTGAGTTGCACCATACGGTTGAAATTTTACCAGCATGGAGACATTTATTTAGGAGTGATTTTGTTGCCTCCCAAAAAGCCTTTCTCTCACTTTATATCAAGAATGAAGAATTCACACAGGGTGCAGCGTTGGCGGGAGAAAAGAAAAATATGGTCAGGGTAGGTGATCTAATTCTTTTTCATATTAGGTAAAGCTTGCATCTTTCAAATTGTGATCCTATTCACACCTATAAAGTTAACACCATAAAATCTCTACTCTGTCTCCAAAACCGAGATAGAAAATAAGATCATAGTAGTTTTATTGTTCATCCCTCAGTATCTTTAAAATTGGTCGAATGAGATGCACTAGATGCAGATCTAGTTCATGTTAACGCCTCACCAACTATCCTTTAACTCTTACTAAACTGCGTACATACGTTGTGGATGTAAATATTTAGGAACCAACAATTTAGTATTAATAAAATTAAGAAGTGCAAAGAAAAACTTGAAAATAATGTAATTTTCAAATTTCCTGATTGATAACACATAGGTTTAGTTAAAAAAATCTTGTATTTATTATTTGATTTCTTCGCTTGTGTTTTTTTATAGTTATCATGGTACGATAACTAGTGTAAAACTCTTTTGTTGACGATTTTAGTTTGGACGTCTAGAATTAAACAGACAGAGGCAGCACAAGACCATATTCATTTAAAAAAGAAAGTTATTTAAAGTTATCTGTTTTATAGTTGATTTAAGTTAGCTGAAATTATATGCCTACATAAAGTATTTTTACAACGACAGCGCAGGATCGAATGTTGTAAAAAAAGTTACTCAATTACTTATATGCATGATGGTGAGAAACGTACGGTGGTGGCCAGAACCGATTTTTTGTCATAAATATCGTTAAAATTTTCTGAGTTAACTTTCTTATAGTAGTCAAATTTCACCACTTATTAAATATATAAAGACAAATATAAAATCTTTGGTGGTGCACGAAATCGAATTTTCATAAAAAAAAATCGGTGACAAATGACATGGGCGGCACAAGCCCTAATTTTCTTAGAAAAAATATATTAAAATTCGGTTAATATCTTTATAATGACTTTAAATTGTAGTAGGGGTGACAAACGACAGGGGCTACACGACACCGAAATTTCTATAAAAAAATGAAAAAATTGAGTTAACTTCCTTATAGTAGCTTAAAATTAGATGAAATTTTAACCACTTAATGAAAATATGTAGAGATTGGTCTATATATATATATATATATATATATATATATATATATATATATATATATATTTTTTTTAAATAGTTAAAATTTCAGCTAATTTAAAGCTTCCATAAAGAAGTTAATTCAATTTTAACATATTTTTTAAAGAAAATTCAGGCTAGTGCCACTACTGTCGTTTGTCATCCCTGCTGCAAAAAAATAATTTCTTTGTTTAATGGTCAGCAATATTTGGTTAACATTGCAGCCATTTAGAAACTATTTTAAGAAAGTTAACTCAACAATTTATGTAATTTTTTGACAAAAATTGAGTCACGTACTGCCGCTGTTGTTTGTCACCTCTGCTACAAGAAACCCGTATATTTGTCTTTCTATGTTCATTAAGTAGTTAACGTTTCAACTAATCTAAAATTAGTATAAGAAAGTTAACTAGATGTTAGCATTTTTTTTAAAGGAAACTCGCCGCTCTCGTTGACTTCCCTCTTGTAAAAAGACCAATAATTGTATAATATTTCATTCTGTTTTAAAGATATTTTTTCCTTTGCAGGAAGCAAGCACGGAAAAGTGGGAAGCGAAACTTTTATCAGATTATATTGTCACCAGAATTTAGTAGGCACAATGCTCTTAAGATCATTACGTTGAGAAAGCGTTTTTTATACGTCTATCTACAAAATGTCTAAACATTTTATTGTTTATATTTCCAGACACAAATGTCTTGGGGCTTAGCATAGCAACACGTGAAGCAATTCGAATAATGAGAGCAAACAAAATCGATGGACATATCATCCACATAAATAGTGTAGCGGGCCACAATGTCCCTGGAAGCCTTCCAGACCTCAACATGTATCCCGGTACGAAACATGCTGTCAGAGCTTTAGCTGAAACACTGAGATTTGAGCTTTTGAAACAAGATAATATGATTAAAATTACGGTAAGTTAAATATTTGATAAAAAACAAACGTTGTCAGCAAGAGTGATTTTTAAAAACTTTAAACATGTTTTCAACTCCAAGGTGAGTATTATTTTTAAAATTTAAAAAAAACGTGCTTTAAACTTTTGTACAATGGTTCAACCGGGCCGTGGTTCAACCATGGTATTATTTTTTCTTACTTTGTTTATTAATGTTACGTTAATTTATTCATTGTATAGTTATATTATATTTAGAGTATGCTTTTCAAACATACATATTAATAGGGATCCCCAACTGTTTCATTCATAAATGATGATTCATAAAGTCATGTATGTTTTGATGTAAGGATTCAAATAAATAAACTTGTACTGAAAGTAAGTTCGATAAAGAATGTCGAGCACCACAAAAGGCAACGCTGTAAAGACATAATGACAGCCTTCTTTTACTTATTGTCGTTGATATATGATAAATCAATGGCCATGCCATGAGCGTAATATTAAACTGCGTATACATCTAAGCATTCGGGTCGAATGAGCAAGGCGTGATGTGGACGACTGAGTAATGTGCGTCAAATAGGCTCAACCCGATCCAAATTTTGTCGGTACATCAAAGTGAGCGTTTGCTGTGAATGCACTCAAACCTGCTCAGTGTGGACGGCGACAACGGAAGGTGGTGAGCATAAGCGGTTAGCAGTTTGAACATATGTGAATTCCACGGAAACGACGACGGATTTCACGCGAGGGCAGTGTTTGAAATTAATTGCTCTATACCTTCAGAAGAAAATTAAAATCGTCTTCAAAGTTTCTTCTTCGGACATGTCATTCATTAACAAGGTGCTGTTAATACCAACTTGACCGCTTCTATTTGCATATAATTGTGATGTCCATCGGCGTCTCTGTCTCCTTGATTTAATTTTTAATAAACTGTAACACAATAAAACTAGCGCTAGCCACTGCCAGATTTTCAAACCCGAACTACGAGCATTCATGGAGCGGTCCGAATTGAAGCTCATGTGTCTCACTCGTGTGCCCCATTCAGATGTATAGATTGCTCATTCGACCCGAATGCTCAAATGTATACGCAGCTTTGGAAATATTCATTTTTTTACCAATTCATATAACAATCGTTTGACAATCAAAATTATAATCATTTATCACAACTGGCATGTTTAATAACATACCTAATCTATTTTTTTACATTGCCTATAAACCTATACCTAAGCTCGTGTCTCTTTGTTTACTTTGTGGTGGTTGCATTGCACCAGATATTTTAAAATAATTTATTGTAAGAAATCGATACTTTTATGTCAAATATGTTTAAAGATATATAGGTAGATATACAATATCCCTCTTTTCTTTGAATCTACGTACATTGGTATTACCTCGGAACCAAGCACAGGTATATAATTCTACTCCCTAAAGAACAATAAAATAGCAATTACAAATCCTATTAAACTTTAAAATAATTAACCGTGCTTCTAAAGGAATAAATATCAGGAATAATCTGGTAATGTGTACGCCAATTAATATGGAAAATTAATAACATTGTGACTTACACGAGAAAAGAGATGTTAGGAGTTAAATAGTGCAAATTTTTGCACACTTTGCACTTACGCACAATAATGTCCAAGAACTCAGAAAAAATATATCAAAAATCATCAAAAAAACTCACAAAAATCGCCCAAAAACAAGACTTTTCTTCAAAGCAGTATCATTTTGTTCTGTTTAGTATTTTGCTACAGTTTTGTAAATTCGTGCATACTACGATTCAAAACTATGCTGCGGTGTTGTCGGTTTTTAGGCAATGGAATTTTCTGGAAATAAAAAACAGATTATTTGATTAATTATTTGCTAATAATAAATACATATAGAGCTAATAAAATATTAGCAAATCCACCGTAAGACAATTGACCAGTTGTTCAAATCAAAGTTTTATGTTAAGGCAAAGAAGATTATACGCTTCGCCTAGCGTATAATCTTTGCTTAAGGTTACTAAAAAGCATTGAAATTTGAATCATGTTTTTATACTGTTCTAAACAGTTCAAAGAAGTAATGATGTTTTACACTTGTTTTTATTCAAGGTGTTAAAACAAAAACTGTTTAACACAAGTAATGGTGTTTTAAACACCTTTAAAACACTTGTTTTCAACCAAAATATTTACATGGCAGCCGAATTTGACGGTATGAAGGTTAACAGACTTTTCAAGTGAAATTTAGTAGAGTAAGAAGAGCGACGATTTAATTCACATTTTTGTACAGCGTTGCCACGTAAGATGACGTACTACCTCATCCTTGACATCATCTTAAAAACTGTATAATGTACAAAAAAAATTGTATCTAAAAATTCTTGATTTAATTAAAATGGAATGTTTCTATTGCCGCTTCCAGGTTGCAGACATTACAGGTCTTATTTTGATTGATCAAGATTTTTGATAGATTTTCTAGAATCCGATATATGAAAGAAAGGTCTGAGATGCTACGTTTTTGGTATATTGGCATTTATATTAAACCTGTTTTAGTGATTAGTGAGTTGTTGACGATTGTCTTCAGTGCGTTTTAGGTTTTCTTTAAATAACTAGTTACCAATACCGGACAAATTAACTTAATGAATAAAAGGTAACATTTTTATTTTGGCTTCTTTTAGCAAGTAAACATTATTAAACTGGATAGTTTTAAAAATAAAAACAGCAATTTTTGAAAATAATAAAAATGATGTAATAAATAACAAATTAAACAGTACGTGGCAATGGGCTAATGTTTGTACAAAGTAGTGATAAAAAAATATTTGCTAGCCAGAGCCGGCGCAAGCTTTTGCATGGACAAAATACTTTAGCGGGGCTGGCAGTGCCTGTGCGAGATTTTGCTGGTTAGAAATTTCAGTGAAGAGCAACCAATTATTAACTAACTGATGACTCAAAAAAAAAGAAAAAAAAGAGGTCGTCATTTCTCTTTTGGCATGACAATAAGCGACTATCAGTTGAAACGGGAGGCTGCTACCGATTAAAATGCGGGGCCTTCATTTCCTTTTTATCTAGTCATAGTATTAGTAAGAAGAGTAAATTGAACCTTGAATTTTAAATACGAGCGTTCACGGACAGATTGTAACCTTGCCTTTAAGCCTTGTTTTAAATAATACTCATTAAAGTCCATTTATTATATTTTACGGATAATGACTAAAACTTTAGGAGTATGAACTTTGCAAATTTAAGCCAACTTTTTTGGTTTTTGGCGGGTTTTGCAAATTAACTTTTGGTTTCCACAAATTAATTTTTTTATGCAAAATATGCACTATAAAATATCTACATTTATACGTTTTTACTTTAAATTTTATATTTTCATTTTACAAACCAAGCTGCCATCAGTTTTAAGAATAAAACGATCACCACGACAGAAAAAGTTATTACTAAAGTTATACGAATAAAATTAAGGAAAAGAAAAACTTACATCAACCCCTTTTTAAGTTGCTTATTTCATACTCGTGAGATTCTGTCTATTTTTCTAATTCTTATTTTTAAGTCTAATGTTCATTAGAGTTTTGAAAATCGAGATACTTCGTTTTGTTTGTAAGTTAAATATGTTTCGTATTGATAAGTTTCGTATTTATTTATATAAACAATATTATGCAGGTCCTAAAAATATTCGTCAATAACTCATGTTGTTCAGTATCATTAAATTCTTGTTTTATTGCTCCATTTAAATATAAGAAAATAACTTGCAAAAGTAATCAAAACGCAGAACTTGGCAACACTGTACAATGTACAGGGCGGGCCGTTTATCGTGGGGCTCCCCTTTATATCAGAAACGGTGGGTTTTAGGAAAAAAACTTAAGTACAAAAGTTTTTTGGGTTCACTTGTTTCATTAATTTTCTCAACTATTTTAAATGCAACATCCTGTATATTATATCGCATTGAAATAGGATATTAAAAGACCTTTCTAATGATCTATAATACTATGAGTCTGAGATTCACCATTTCGGACTTATCGAGAATTGTCTTCAGGAATATCCCTATACTATTGATTTTCTAAATTTTGTGAATAGTTATTTTTGTCAATATATGGTAATTATGTTAAAACAATAGGAATGACTATTTAACTATACATCATGGGTCAGCGGTTCATCTTTTCGGATGTATAGACAAGGATCTTCAGTATTCTTGAGTAAACATTTTATTAAGAACATTATTAACAAATAACAAAAGAATCAATTAATGGAATGCACAAAGTAAACCTAATTATCTCAACAAGTTTCGACAAATAGCAAGAAACAACAGATATTAACAACGAATAACTAATTATAGTAACAAGTTCAAGAAAATAAACAAAATATAGCTAACTATTGCAAGAATTGTTCTATATGCCCCCCATTTTGAGCAATGCACGTGGTATAAAGAGTTTCTAAATATGTTATAGCATTTCTAACACTTTCTGTTCGATTCAGAAATTGAATCTCCCTCCTAAATGCGAATTTTCAATTGATCTGCTATTGTACTCATTTTTTTATAAATTAGCTCTTTTAATGTACCCCAGAGAAAATAATCCAGAGGAGTGAGGTCGGGGCTTCTCGGGAGCCAGGCCTAACTTCCGTTTTCCCTAATCCATTCCCGATATTGAGAATTTAATTAATTTTTGATCTCTGGACTTCTGTAGTATGAAGCACCATCCTGTTGCCAAATTAGCATGATCCCTTAAAAGAATTTCATTTTCCACCAGTGGCTGAACGTCCATTAACAGTTACAGGTAATGTCGGGAATTTAAATTGGAATCGAAAAATACTAGACTTATAATTCTGTACCTCCAAAGGCGCACCATACTTTCACTGATGTTCTCCCAGACCTTGAAACTTCGTTAACTTTCCTGAAATGTTATAAAATATTAGGTATTAACTTATTCTCACTGTTCCAATAATGCGTATTTTTCCGATTATAGATTTTCTTAATTGTGTTATAGGGGTCAACTGGTATATTTAAAAATTCAGCTTCAACTGGTAAAATTTTGGTGCTAATTCAAAATGGCCAAACAAAATGACTCAGTCCAAATAATATCCGAGAATATATTTCCTGCGATATATCTGTCCATAAGGGTACTAGAAAAATCTAACTTTATGTTATAGTCCCCTTGATGTAATTTTTGTACTGAACAAGATTTATAGGGCTTCCAATGGTTTATTTCGAGGCAGGTTCGAAGCGTTGTTCTTTTGACTTCTAATTCCATAAACGATTTCCTTGTTGAATCTTACGGACTTTCTTCAAAATTTAATAAAATATTGAGTTGCTCTTCTTCGGTCAAAATTGTACGACGACGCTTTCGTTTCCCTTTCTTAAAATTTCCATTATTTCTTCTATTGCTGGTAAATTCTATCGAATATCTTTTTTTCTGGGTGACGCCTTAATGGATATTTAGTGATATAATCTCTAAGTGCCAGGGTCCGATTTGTATTGTTGCATAAATAACTCTGTAGCATATCAATCTTTTCTTGTATAGGAAACATTTAAAAAAGGGGGTAAACTAATTTCAGAAACGGAAATATAATATAAATATACAAGTAAACGAAATTAAAAAATATTAATCTTGTGTCAAAAGATTGTAACCATGACAGTAAAAAACACAAAAAGCATCCATGGCCAATCTCGTTGAATTGTCAATATATCCCATAAAAAAAAGGACTAGTGTTTCTAAAACAGAGATCCCAGGGTGGTTTAAAACTTGATAATATCCAAATTTTCATAAAAAAATTAAGTATCTCCTGTAGAACGATCCTAGATATCTCTAAGTCCGAAACAGTAACTCTCAAACTTATAATATTATACATCGTTGGAAAGGGCATTTAACTTTCTATTTGAATTCAGTATAATTTATACAGGGTCGCACTAAAAAAAAAAAAGAGAAAATCAATGGTATAAGGATATTCCCTCGGATATTCCTGAAGACAATTTTCGACAAGTCCGAAACGGTGCATCACAGACCCATGCTATTATATTATTATATCATTGATAGGGTTTTTGAGAAAGCTAGTTAAAATTTTAGCAATATACAGGGTGCCGCATTTAAAGTAAAAAAGTTGATACCTCTCCGCGCTAAACGAAAGACCCTCTATATATAAAATTATAAAAAATAAAAAATATCAATCAATCTTTTGTATTTAAAATTGTTTAATTTTTAAATTTTCTTAAAACCCATCGTTTCTGATATAAGGGGGTGTCCCAAGATAAACGGCCCACCCTGAACGTAGTCCGGTACCTCAAAATACATCATACATAAATATGTAAATATTTTCTTACCTCGAGCTTCCATTAATATTCTACCAGTTGATTCGCTAACCTATTAATTTAACTATTTTCAGAATCTTAGCCCAGGAGGAGTTCGTACCGAAATAGGGGAAGCTGCAGGAATGGATAGAGAGTTGCTGCAGAAAGCATTCGGAACTCTCAATAAGACTAAGATGCTAGATCCTGAAGATATTGCTGATGGAGTAGTGTATGTTTTATCAACTCCCTCTCACGTTCAGGTATTTAATCTTTGATATACCTAGTACATGCCGACTTTGAAAGAGACGGGTGAAAAACCTTATCACTTATCTTGATTTTTTTATGATAAATTCAGGCATTTACATTCAAACCCATAATCCTCAACTAATTAATTTAAGAATCTGTATATATAACATCATGACTTATCTTGAAGAACTAGACTATAAATAGTTTTAATAAAGAACTATAGGGTTTTCTGTGAGTAGAAAAAAATTAATTCAGAAATTTCTTTGAGAATTTAATCTAAAATAAAAGTATATAAAGGATATGTATATTATTGTTATGTTGTCAACGAGGAAATAACTATTAATACATCGTTATTGGTTATTACATTAAATGTCACTTTTAACAGACATTGGTCAGTACCATTCTAAAAAGAAACTCTAAAAGATAAACAGAAAAGAGGTATTTTTAACCTACTTCAAAAAATAAGGAGGTTCTCAAAATATTGCTTGGATGATTTTGAAATCCGTTCACCCATTTTTTTGTAATAATAATAATATCGTTATGAATATATCCTTCTATTAGGAGTAGCGAAGAGTTTTCAAATGATTTTATTGGACGCCATTGTTCCAATATATTGGATCCCTACCAATATTTAGTTTCTACCTATTCCACACTTGATTTTGGGTATACCTAGTTTTTACATTGACACACACTGCGATTTTGTTACGACATGTTGAATTCGCGCCAGTTAATCCTTATATCATATCCAATTTTTCTCCAAAATTTGCAGTCAATTGAATAAGAGGATTTTTTTACATTAATTTTTTTTAACATGTTATTTGGCCGCCGGTTTGTTTTGCTATTTTGAATTCGTAACACAACTTTACCGGCTTATCTCTATATCACACGTAATGCTTGCACAACATTTGAAATTAATCAAATAAGTAATTTTTTTCAGATTGATGTTTTTAAATATTTTATTAGGCCGCCGTTTTGTTTTGCTATCTTATATTAAAACTAAAATCTTACCAGTTCATTCTTATGTAATACTTGTGTTTTTTTGCAAAATTTGAGATAAACTGAATAATTCGTTTTTTAAGTAATAATTTTTTAACGTTTCACTAGGTCGCCATCTTGTTCCGACATACTGGATTTTTACCAAAATATTATCAAGTCATCCTCATATGAGCCTTAATTTTTGTCCAAAATTTGAAGTCAGTCTGATGAGCAGTTTTTAAACTCAGCCGCGAATTGAGAGACAAACCGACAGGTGGACCGACGGAATTGGTAAAACATATTTTTTGGGACCTAGGGATGATAAAACGCGAGGATATGTAAAACCTGCTAGGGTAACTTTTTAAGATTACAAAAATTTTATTTGGTCGCCATTTTGTTCCGCCATCTTGACTTAGTAGGTACCACAGTTTCACTAGTTCATCTCTATACTACAATTTGTTATGGCACATAATTTGAAATCAGTTCATTAAGTAGTTTCTTCAGGCTGAATTTTTAAATATTTTATTAAGCGCCATCTTGGATTCGTACCGAAATTTTACCAGTTAATTCCTCCAGAATAGTTGATTTTTGTACAAAATTTGAGATAAATTGGATAAATAGTTTTTTAATAATAATTTCTTTAACGTTTCACTAGGCCGCCATCTTGTTTTCGCATGTTGGATTTTTACCAAAATATTACCAGGTCATCCCTATATGAGTTCCATCGTGAACTTGATATTATAATGTTGCTGATTAAGGTGGTCCAGAAATATGAGGAGATTATCCTGTCCATGAGGCCAAACAACGAAAGTATCATTTACATATCTAAACCAGTGCTTTGGTTTTAGTGGAGCGGATGTTAAAGCAATATCCTCAAAGGCTTCCATAAAGATATTCGCTACCACAGGTGATAGAGGAGATCCCATAGCTGCCCCTGAAGTTTGTTCATAAAAAGTTCCTTGAAAAATGAAATAAGTAGATGTAAGACAAGCTTTCACTAGGTCTATTAAGTTCTTATCGAGATTATTATTATCCAGTATGTCTGATATAATGGAAATTGAGTCGTTGACAGGAACATTTGTGTATAGTGATTCTACATCGAAACTGACCAAAATATCTTCGGGATCCAACCAGATTGTTTTAAGTTTTTCCATGAAATACGCAGAGTTTCTAATAAAAGAATCTGTTTTTCCAGTAAATGGATTAAGAAAATTTGAAAGATATTTACCTAGTTTGAATGTGGGCGAGTCTATTGCACTTGTGGGGTCTGCCTGCATAACCTTATAGGTGTTGTCCAGAAGTTGAGGAACCTTTTCCACATATTCTGTTCTGTCCTGACTGTTGCCTATATCTGCTGGAAGTACCAGAATGTTTGCGTCTTCATTTAATAATAATAATAATAATGATCTTCGCTGTCTCATATCTGACTTCATCGGCTTGCTCGACTGGTAATTTTCTGATTGCTGCTTCAACAGAAGATACTATTTCTTCTACGGGATTGCTACTCGGTGCTATTGCGAAATTTTGGCCCTTGGAAAAAACGGAATGTTCTGCTTCGGATAACGGCTTCGATGAAAGGTGATAACTGTGTTCTGCGGAAGTGTCACTGGATTTTTTCTGTTCAGGAGGGCTTCAAACTTCTTTTATTGCTTAAGTGTAACTTCTTGATGGATTTTTTCTGGCTGTACGTTGGTAATGTTGTATGTGACAATGTATGTGTTGATGTAGACTTAAGGAACATGAACGATGTATTAAAAAGAAACAAATTGTTCAATCTGCTGTAGCTGAACACCAGCATAACACTGGCCATTTCATAAATCTAAAGGAAACCAAGGTACTAGCATCGGTTCCAGGTTTTTATAAACGGAAAATTAGAGAATCTATTGAAATATTTAAACATACAAAAAATTTCAATAGAGGTACGGGTTACGGTCTACATCACACGTGGAAACCGATCTTAACACAGAGTCACGGTTCGGCGGGCACAAGTCGGGTATAAAAGCCCGCCTGAATCTCTTAGAGATCATTCGATTTTCAGATCTCGTGGAGTAAAAATCTCTGATGATGCCTCGTGCAGTCAAAGGCGAAACGTGGGATAGTAATTCCAATTTGACACGCTCTAATCCCAAGAAACATGATTTCTTAATTGACTTAAGCCGTGAAAGCTTCCGTTCTATGTTGCTGATTGTATAACTGGATTTTCCGAATAACTTTTTGAATTGAAATGTGTCAAAATGGATTTACTTTCCGAGAACAGACAGACCGACAGATAGACAGACAGACCGACGGAATCGAGATAACATGTTTTTCGTCGTCTAGGGACCCTGAAACGTAAAGATCAAAAAAAAATCTCGGAGGGTGATTTTTTCACGATTACAAGAAGGACTTCTCTTTTACGAGGGAAGTAAAAACAAGTATAAGGGCGATAAAGCCAGCAAGTTTTATAATATAAATTTATTTAAATAACCTTTTCAAACTAAAGCATTGAGGTGTGTAATAAACACGCATTAAAATATCTCGAAAGTATTAAATTTTTAACTCAAAAAACGTAGGTGTCAAAATTAATTTACTTTAATTTAATTTTCTTAAGTATTTATCATAAAATTTAATTTTAATAGTTTCGTTTACTTCTCTATTCGTCACTTTTTGTATTATCTTATATACAAGTGGATATACATATACTACAAATTATAATATTTTTAAAAATGTAACTTGGAAAAAATCACGAAAAAGTGAGAAATAAAATATTTTAAAAAAATAGAAGGGTCTTCAAAAAAAATCGCAAAACAGTAAAAAATAGTATTTTATTTATTCCTTAAATATGGACATTTTGAAGTCGGCGCCCACATAATGGATAATCTGTAATAATAATATCAAAAAAATTTACATTCACATATTACTTTAGTTACCTGTTACTCACTAGTAACATTAAATTCACTAACCTAAAATAAAATACAGATTTTAATATGTTATTCAGAGGATCACGTCACTGTTTTGAAGTCGAACAACCGAGTAAATTTGATTTCTGCTGGGGTTAGAATTGTTTTATAGTTTACATTTAGTTTACTTAGGCGTATCTTCTAAAACACGGCCGTAAGTAACAACTGCAAGGCCCCCAAAATATTTCTGCGCATGTCTCGAAATGCAACTTCGTTATTGGTCTATTTGGACATTAATAAATAATATCCTATGAGAAGTCAATATTGCCATTTGACTTTGGGCTCAGCGATTGGATGGAAATAGCAGTTTGCGCTTGCGCAGTTTCACAAAGGGGCCCTGAGAGTAAGTGATTCGGGTATTAGTTTTATATGTAACGTAATATAAAATACATCAACTATAATTTGTAACGGCTGGATGAGGCTGCTTTGGGCGTCGACTTCAAAATTTCTATATTTAAGGAATAAATAAAATATTATTTTTTACATTTTAACTTTTTTTTCAAGTCGATTCTATTTCTTTAAATATTTTGAAAAAAAGTTTAAAAAAAGAGTACGAGTCTTGATGATATTTTGCTTATTTTCTGATGTTTGGCCTTCTTCAATTGAATGAGGTTTTTCCCGATATTTACTTGACGATATCAGTGTAGCAAGCTGAATATCTATTGTTCATTCCATTGACTGAATTTAAAAAACATTATTTGTTTTCAAAATTGACTACTTTAATTTATTTTATTAACAGTTAAAAGTACTCTAAATGTTAAGTTAAAACTTTATTTAAAAAAATGTTCAAAGTATAAACTACAAAAACAAATTAAATTAATTTTTTTTCAGGGGATTTCATATATTATTATAGATTACATTTTCAGGAAATTGGTTGGGTGATCTAGATTTTTAAACAAATCTAGATCCTTTGACACGACGATGAGCAGGACTGTCCATCTCTAGGCGTATTTGTAAAATTGACTTGCAATAATTTTACAGTTATTATTTTTAAGAGCACATTGAAGCCTTGTGATTGGCGGACCATAAAGAATGTCTTAACATTTAATTTTCCAACAGAATCTTATAATGTTTGACAAAGCGTGCATATTATTTTGCCAACAATGTCAAATCTTACTCCCTCACTCAAACAAATGCCTTACGCCCAAATAATTGATAGCTTTCCTCAGTCCGGAATCTCATAAAAACAAACACCCCCTTGTGTTTTCGTTAAGAATAGACAAACGCCACAATTGTAATTACTCGACAACACATGTATCATGTCTCTACAACCTCACATTTATTTTTGCAAGCTTTTATATAATTAACTCTCTATCTTTCATGGTCAAATCTTGTAAAACTTCTATAAAAACTATAAATTTGTTACTGGTTATTTAATCTCTTTTAGTGCCAAATGTTTGAACAAGTACATTGTTTCCAGTTTTGCGAATTAACAATCAGGGTGATCCATCAAAAATAGTCTCCGGCCACATCTTAGTAACCGTTGATCACACAATTATGGGGAAAAATATTTATAGGTAAATGGGCCAAGAGAAATAACTGAAAACACTAGGGGGCGTAACAGCAACTCAAAAATGGACATGCCGATTTGCTCTTGAATTTTCTTAATTAAGGTTTATCGAAAATATAAGTATTGCATTCTTCAGGCAATTATGCTTTGTGCTATTTATCATTTTCTTTCTATTTTCAATAATAAAGTGGTGGAGGAAAGTCAAACTTTTTTTTTCAAAACGTTTATATCTCCGTTTTGAATGAGCCGATTACATTAAAGTTGGTGTCGGGAAAAGGCGCTTTTTTTGCTCCTCATGTAAAGCTATTAATTGCAGGGGCGTACAGTCCATGGAAGCAAAGGAAGCAGTGCTTCCCCAAAAAAAAATTACAAAACATCTTCTAAAATGTAATTTTTGAAATAGGAAAGCATTAATTTAGTTTATATTAAAAATGCTAAATATTATCTTAATTATCAAGCCCATAATAAATGCGGCCTTGACTCCGACCGAGCCACAATGAAAATCGAATAGAACCTATGCGGGCCGCTAGCTTCTCTGCAGCCAAGTCCTGTATGCTTAATTTCCTGTGAATCGAGCCAGAGGTTATTGAACTTTCCACCGGCTGTTTGCAATCATTTCAGTCGCGTGCTTTGTGTGGGGGCGGAAGCTATCGTTGGAGTAGGTTTTTTGTTTGAACGGCTATCCGTGTGTTGTGTGATACGTACGTTGCGTCGTGCATAGTGCGATATGGAAGACAATAATACGGACGTGGATATGCAAATAACGTCAACTTCGGCTGTCGGTAATAACATTGAAAATGTTGGAGAATTTAGTAGGAAGAGTGTTAAACTTCGCTGATAAGTTTCAATTAATTTCCAAAGAAAGGGCAAAACCGCCTATGAAAAATTTAACCACAAAAATCAGAAACTGTATTAGACATTTTTATCCAGAAAAACAATACGAACAATTTAAATGGCTAACAGGATGTGAAAATATAAGTAAATTATTTTGTTAGCCATACTTACTTTTTGAAAATGAAAAAGGTCTCTGGAATAAAACTGGTTTTTCCGATTTAAATAATTTCCATAAAGCTGTAAAAAGACACATTATGTCCAAAGCGCATTTGCAGGCCGTCATAAAAGAAAAAGGTTTCGGCAAAACCAGAATTGAACACGCCCTTAATAAACAGTTGGAAATTAGTCACCACCAACACGATGAACTAGTCGATAAAAATACACAAATATTAAGAAGACTTATCGATGTTGTTTGTTTTCTGGGACAGCATGAATTGGGATTTAGAGGTCGTGACGAAACAAGGGTTTCTTCAAATAGAGAAAATTTTGAAGATTTACTTATATATATGATGATTGCTTAAAAAATTATTTAGAGCAGTCTAGCGTTTTTCGCGGAACGTCGAATCAAATACAGAATGATTTAATTTCCGCTGTTGCAACCATTATTCTAAAAAGAATTAAGCAGGAGATTGGTGAGGCGCGGTTTATTGCTAATGTTCTGGACGAAAAACTGATATCACTAATTTTAGCCAATTATCTATAATAATACGCTACGTTAAAATAGACGGAATTAAATAATGATAAAATTATGATAAAAAAGTCATGTCATACCATTTGATTTTTTTGTGAAAATTCTTATTGAAGAATTATGAAAAAAACGCCATCTATTGACCCCTAATAGAATCATTGCCGTACAGTTAATAGTTATGGGTGAAGAGCAAAAGAACCTGTGGTGGAAAGTAGATCAAAATACAAGAGTTCTAATCGCACTAACCAGTTGTAGTGTAGTGTGGTTAGAACTCTTGTATTTTGATCTGTTTATGGTATTTTAGAAGTAATTCTAAATTGAATTTTGTAAACAGATACACACCACTATACATTTTTGGAAAGCTTATCTCATGTAGATTCTAAAACAACTGACATTTTTTGATTCTACAGAAAAGTATCTGCATTAATATATATATATGATGATTGCTTAAAAAATTATTTAGAGCAGTCTAGCGTTTTTCGCGGAACGTCGAATCAAATACAGAATGATTTAATTTCCGCTGTTGCAACCATTATTTTAAAAAGAATTAAGCAGGAGATTGGCGAGGCGCGGTTCATTGCTAATGTTCTGGACGAAACAACTGATATCACTAATTTTAGCCAATTATCTATAGTAATACGCTACGTTAAAACAGACGGAAGTATTCAAGAGCGATTTTTAGGTTTTAAGAATGTGTCCGAAAATCGTACAGCAGATGCATTATATACCGTAGTTTATAACGTTACTAAAGAAATTAATGGAGAGAAAAAATTAGTTGCTCAAAGCTATGATGGAACTGCACTGATGGCAGGAGAATTAGGGGGTCTGCAAGCTAAAGTTCGAGAAATTTTCCCAAGTGCTGTGTTTGTCCATTGTTTTGCTCATAAATTAAATTTAGTTTTATTCCAGTCCATCAATCACATTAAAGAGTGTAAAGTATTTTTCGTTACTTTAAGTGGCATGGCTGCTTTTTTTTCCAAGTCAACAAAACGTACAAAAGCTTTGGACTCCATTGTCCACAAACGATTGCCCAAAGTAGCTCCTCCTAATCACTGATTTGAGAATATAATAGAAAATAACGAAACGTGGGACTCAGAAGCAATAAATAGTTCGAGGGGGTTTTTGGACTGTTTGAGACGAGATTTTAATTTTAATTATTTGTTGAACATAATTTCAGAAATATTTCCATTCTCGGACTATGTTTTTAATATATTACAAACTAAAACAAATGATATTGCGTTTTGCCTAAAAAAGTGGACGATTTTAAGTCCATATTAAGCCAAAAAGAGATGACTTTGAGCTATTTTGGGAAAAAACGATGACGTTAAATGTAGAGCCACAAGCGAAGCGTCTTCGAACAGACAAGGTGGGAGATGTTCAAACATCATACAGACGCCTCTTTTATGAAATAATCGATCAAATTCAGCAACAAATAAACTATAGATTTAACGGTTTAAATGGTTTTAAATTCCTCGAGCTCTGCAATTTTGATGCATTTAAAGGAAAAACTTTTCCAGAAGATGCGTTTAAATCTCTTCTTCCTCCTAACACTTGGTTAGCGAAACGCGCGTCCAGAACGTAACAAGTTGTGGTGTAGTGTGGTTAGAACTCTTGTATTTTGATCTCTTCTTCTTCATTATGGCCAGTTCTTCGACCGAGTGTTGCTGCGATCTAAAAGTGATTCACGAAATTGATGAAATTAGCGCAAAAAATAACGCTTAGGAACTAATGCAATTTTTAAAAGACAAGGAGCTGGAATATGCCTAGACCGAAGTGTCGAAATTATGTGAATTAGTATTGAAAATACCTACCACAAGTTCATCAGTAGAACGCAATTTTTCAACACTTAAACGTATAAAAAATTTTGTGAAAAATTCAACGGGACAGGAGAGACTTTCGCATACATCGCTGTTGTCCATTGAAAATAAACTTCTCCAAAATATGTCGGAGCATCGACGTTTTTATGACGAATTTGCAAAAAATTATCGAACAATCGAATTACATTACAAATAGGTAAGTTTCTAAAAATTGTTTCCCTTTCTTAAAATTTCACCGCACGCCCCTGATTAATGGTACCATAATGATTCTATTAGTGATCACTAGATGGCGATTTTTTCATAATTCTTCAAATAATAATATTTGAATCTTCTCAAAAAAATCAAATGGTTTTTTTTGAAAATTTAATTTAGGATTATAAAAGGTATCCAATAGTAAAATAACAATCCAGATCCGTATTTAAATTAAAAAAGTTGTTGATGGTCGCCCGAATCCGAAACTTCGGATTAAAAAACTAACCTCACCAATTTGTGGAGGAGAAAAAGTGGCAATAACGAAGTAAAAATTATTTTCATCTGTCATTTCAACTAAACCTACAATTTTAGAAAAAACTAAAAAAAAAGCAAAAATTAACTTGAATTTTGATTGATTGATAGTTTTTCTATAATTGTAAGCTTAGTTAAAATGACAGATGAAAATAATTTTCACTTCATTATTGTCACTTTTTCTCCTCTACAAATTGATGAGGTTCGTTTTTCAATCCGACGTTTTTAATTTAAATACGGTTCTGGATTTTTTATTTGACTATTCGATACCTTTTATAACCTTAAATTAAATTATGATAAAAAAGTCATGTCATACCATTTGATTTTTTTGTGAAAATTCTTATTGAAGAATTATGAAAAAAACGCCATCTAGTGACCCCTAATAGAATCATTGCCGTACAGTTAATAGTTATGGGTGAAGAGCAAAAGAACCTGTGGTGGAAAGTAGATCAAAATAGAAGAGTTCTAATCGGTTAGAACTCTTGTATTTTGATCTGTTTATGGTATTTTAGAAGTAATTCTAAATTGAATTTTGTAAACAGATACACACCACTATACATTTTTGGAAAGCTTATCTCATGTAGATTCTAAAACAACTGACATTTTTTGATTCTACAGAAAAGTATCTGCATTAATTTTTAGAGAACGAAGCGAGGAGAAAAAAATTGAATTTTTTGAGAAATACGGAAATACGGGGGAAGTCAAAAACATACCGTTTTTCCTCCTCAATGGAAGACCCTGTACATATATTACTATGTAACACGAATTGACTAAACATAAAAGTTCCTTCTTTCCTATTTTCCTAAAGTAGAATACTGTGTTCCTTTGGTAAATCTGAATTAATGTGCACCCTACATAGTCTTTTAGTTTAATTTTATTTTTTGGAAAAAGTATTAAAGGTTTAGTAGAAGCGCGAATGCTTAAATAATCACACTGTATGTGGCAATTAATTTTGTTCAAAGTGTTATAGTTTGAGCAGGTTAAAAAAATCATCAAGAGCTACAAGCAAACGAAAACGCAAAATTCGCAAGCTTTTTGCCAGTAACCATGTCATGTATTATATTAAAACTAAATCCGTATATATAATAATATTTGTTGAATCTATATAATAGCTTTTACCCTTATACTAGCTACTATGTTCCTGCAAAGTTTGAAAGCAATTTCTCCAAGATTAGACAAGTTATAGATTTTTTATATGAATCAGAGTCATATTTTCCATAGTGCGTCGCTAACCTATAACGGTGAAGGCGTCGCTTTTATTTTAACCGTAAAAATTGTATTTCATCTCATCCTACCTCATCAATTAAACACGTTTTATCAAATTTTACTACCCCTGTTATTCCCGAGAAAACGGCGTTTAGAGCTTTAAGTGAAACCTTAATTAGAGAAATTCAAGAGAAAATTAGCATTTCCATTTTTGAGTTGATGTTGCGCCCCCTAGCGGTCATTTTTCGAACTTGACAATAATTTCCAGTTATTCTCTTGGTCGATTCATCTACAAATATATTTCCCCATAATTGTGTGATCAACGGTTACCGTGTTATGGCCGGAGACCATTCTTAATGAATCACCCTGTATAATTTTAGTTCTTTACTATTAATATTTTCTACTTTCCTGGCTTAGGCTGATAAAAAATAGTATTTTCGTAATGTATTTTTAATATTTTTATGTAAAAGTACTAACACGCGTGAGTCCAAATGGAATATTTATATTATTTTGTATGTCTCAGAATATAATTCTTGCACAAGCTTCACGAATAGGGATTCAGTCTCAACTGAAACCTCAGTTTACGACTTATAAAATGGGTTGGGTAATTAGACTAAACTTATATAAAAATATGTATGTATATAGAAATATTTCTATTTGTAGTAAACGTATGTCTAAGGTTTTTTTTATCTTTCAGATAAAGGAGCTGACCATTAAGCCAATAAAGGAAACATTTTAAAGTCACAAACATAATTTAAGTTAGGACCCTTAAGACATGATTGAAAACAAGTGTATTACATTTTGAAGATATCTGTTAAATTATTCTTTGTATTTTGTGTATAATTAAAAAGCATGTAATTTTATATTTTTATAATATTTTCTTTGTTTCTATATGAAATAAATTATTTTAGATTTAATTATAAGGAAATGAAATATGTTTATTAGTAGTCATTATAGATTCTTTCAATACAAACAAAGAAAATATAACAAAAATCAAAGAAGGTTATTATAATCATGAAAACAAGTATTTTGAAATATATCCGAAAACTGTTGAAAACAATATGGTTTTATTGTACCCCCTTGGCCTTCCGAGTCAACTTAACAATTCTAATGGAATATATTCAGGCCACTTGAAGTTTATTTTAGGAGACAATGTCTTAGTGGTTTATTAAAAAAAAGCAGAAAACTGTCGAGTAAATGTATTTCTATAGTTTGATTCGAAATGCCTGCAGTACGTCACTTGTGTTGTAATAAGAATTTTGAAATCTACTAGAAAGCTGTTGAAAGTAATTCAGTTTTATTGTACCTCCTCAGACTTCCAAATAAACTTTACAAGTCTTAATAGAATATCTTGAGGCCATTGATAGTATATTCGAAAAAAAAAAATACAGAAAACTGTCGAGTAAAGGTATCTCCACATCTAAAGTGCCTGCAAAATGTCAGAAAGTCTAGCCAAATAGCTTGTAGACACTTTTTCACATTTCGAATACCAGTTTATAAGATCTTCATTTACCTTAAATCTAACTCAAATTTTTTGATTGAAATGAACTTCTAGCTGCTTATTGTTTTTCTTTTTAAACAAAAACGTACGTACCCTAGAACCACTGGCGGCTCGTTGAGTTTATCAGCTTCAAGTAAAATTTTCAAGAAAAAATATTTTAGAAATACGTCTGATCTATCTGGAGAACTTGGAATTTGAAACGAAAGGGAGGTTGTTAAGAACAGCCATCTCTTGAAAATCCTACCAAATAGTGACCTTTTTTTCAGAAAATAATTTTATTAACAGAGAGGAGAGAGAAGAGAAAAAGTGGCAATGGGATTGGGAAATAATAAAAAAAGAAAAAGTAGGAACTTTGAACCTCCTCAAAATAAAGTAAAAGATGAATCTGACTACTGCTATGTTGAAAGTCGTCAAAAATTACGCATAGTTGTAAAACCAACATATATTTACAAAAAAGAAACATTCTCCAGCCCAATTTACACACGACCTAGGAATATCAATCTAGTAGGTAGATCTCAGTATATTTCTTACAATGTGATTGTTTTGAAGAGCATCAGGATTCAGCTTTTGCATAGGGATTATTTCCGAGGCTGCGAGTATAACCCTTTCTGTCAATTCAAAACGAATCGTGCAGACAAACAAAATGGAAAATTCGAAAAGGTTATAAAAATCACATAGTCTCTGGGCTCTTAATAACAGAATAACTTCTAAAATGACTGACTTTTTCGTATTTTTCCAAAGTGATACAGAAAACCTTTACCTCTATGCAGAAGTCTGTAGCCTACAAGGAAGCATGTGAAACTCTAAAATGTCCTTTAGCGATTCCAAGTAACATATTCTATAGCTGGAAATAAGCTTAAGTAACATAATTTGGAGTTATTTTAATGAAACTAAAAAGCGTTTGTAGTACGTTGTTGAGGTTACAATGAAGAATAAAGTTAATGCTTTATTTGAATAGTTGATAATATTCAACAATCGATTATTTCAAGAGGCAAATATTGTAAAAGTATCTAAATAAACGAATTATTTGACTTATCTTGGTTATAATGGGTAGAGAGAGAAACGTTGTAGTCAATTCATCCAGGCTCCTCTCTGGGATCTTTACTTATCAACTCATCCTAGGCCATCGGTCAGTCTTTTGTTACAAGGGATCACGGATGTTTGAAATAGAGACAAAGCAAAATTAAGCGTTCAGTTGTTTTTGTGTATGGTTCAGTCCAGTGGCGGTGAAAAAGTAAGTGAAGTGCAAATGAAGCAAGAAAATATCGCAATAATTTTTTTTCCAGAATTTTTTTATATGTGGAAGGGGCAGAATATTTTTTTACGACTTACCTAAATTTTGTATACTAAATCAATTCTCCTACCCTTCATAGCAGCAAATTTATTTATATTATCCTCATAAAATTGATGAGTTGCCCTAATCTCCTCCAGACATTCGTTTTGAATTGAAATATTGCCTAGAGAAGTAAGTCTTATTTGAGATATTGTATTTCTTAAATAAGTTTTTACATATTTGAGGCAAGAAAAACTTCTTTCCACTGAAGCACTTGTCGACGGTATTGTCAAAATAAGAGAAAACACTTTATATGCTTTGGTTAAAATATCTTTATTTCCATTAATTTTTTTCACTTGCTCTTGCAGCGATATGTTCCAATTACTGTCATTGGCAAAAATAAGACTAAGCTCATTTTTAAGTCGTTAACTTTTTGAAAATATTTCCCCATATAACTGTAACAAATTTTCAAACGGGCCAGTCGGAAAATTTAATATAGATTCGGAAAATTTAGCAGAATCTGCCAAACATAAAAATGTAAGTTTTTCAGAGTCTTGAAAGCTTAGTGTCATTTCCATTAAAATATGGTCCTACTACACTAATACTATCGCGAAAAGAATGTTTAATTTTGTAGTAACGATATATAACTAACAAATTAATTATCTTTGATTTTTTACATTTTAGATAAAGGAGCTAATCATTAAACCAATTAAGGAAGCATTTTAGGATCAAAAACAAACCAAACAATGCATCTTTCAAGACAATTATATTATTATATAGAGACTACAGAACAAGAATTATATTGTAATGTGACATGCAGGCGTGGATCTCCCTTTAGGATGGCCAGGCTGAAACCCAGGATCCCCATGGAAATAGAACCTCGCAGGGATTACTCTAAGTAATTTATTTGTCCAAATAAAAATTAATAAAACTAGACATTTTTGATATAGAAATCACTTACGTCATTCATAAATAGATAATATCTTTGATTCATGAATAAGGCCCAAGTTAAAGCTATTTATTACAGATATATTTACGCAGATAGCATAAGGATATGTCCACAACAACGCATCGCACATTGCACAGCAACTCGCACCGCAGCTAATGTATCTACGTTCAATTATATTATATAAAATCAAAATATACAATAATTACTGCAGGAAAGCCTGTGTTCTAACGTGGGCGGAGTTTGATTTGAAAAATTTTTTACATTTGTGCAGAACACAGCCGGTCCATGATGAGTTTCCCCACCAGGGATGCCATGTTCTCGTATCGAAGGGGTTTGTATCGCAAAATTTTTTATGTTTGTCTGAGAACACGGACGATCCTGAAGGGTTTCCCCATACAGAATGCCATGTTCTTGTGGGTGTTCGATTTTATTCGAATTTGATCGAAAGTTGGGCGGAGCTACAGTCTTCTTACCACGTTTTTCCCCTGCGGGGACACTGAGCTCCATTTCTTCCATTGAAAACAAGGAATACAAACTTCCTTCCCTTTGTCCTGTAGTTTGTTTTTTGTTAATTGTCCTGTCGCCGCCTTCGCATATAGAAAGGAGGTCGACTTCTGATTTCCCACCCAGACTCTGACGGTCAGGAGAGAAATTCAACTCAAATAACGAATAAGTTTTTCTGTTATTTTGTTGTCTAAGTTCCAACGAACTGTCAGCATAAATTGTATGCAGAGATTCGCGCTCGCGGCTACTATCGAGCAACAAGGTTTCATCTGGTTTGTTTTGTTTATTTAATTCAACTTCAGATCTAAATTTATTATTTATAAAAGATGTATTGTGTTGATACTCTCTTTTTCGGGGTACCTCCATGGAGATGTCCTCCATGTAGGATGCTCCGGCAAATGTATCTACTAAATATGTCCTATATGAGTTGTCGTGATTGTCTATATATTCAGGGGCATTGAAAGGCAAGCTTGGTAAGCTTGCCGGGCACCCACCACTCACCCGGGGAATTTTTGAATGTTCGTTCCCCTCGCCAGGAAAGAGAAGGGGGGACGGTGTTGCTGGGCGAATGGACTTCTGAGCTACCACCCTTGGGAACTACACCAGAAGTAGGAGTAGCCATTGGTAGTCAGTTATAAAAAGTTTGTTTAAAGATTTCAAAGTTCGGACCTGCCGAACAAACAAATTAGGGAGCAACGGGAGTCAGTCGGGGGGGAAAGTCACTTAAAACTAAAGTAACGTCACCCGAGTGGAGTCCTATCCCTAAGTCTAAATCTAGGTTTAATTACAAAAAATCGTATGGATTTTATTCACTTAATTTAACCTGTCAATATGGCCGTAGCCGTGTGTAGGCTTTTCCAAGTCCTTACACCACTAAATATTTCACCTTTCGAACTCAAGTCGAAACGTTTAAGAAAGCACTACGCACTGTCACTATAAGTGTTCGTGGAGATACTTTGTCTCTTTAAGTTTATTGTTTATGATTATTCAACGTTGAGATTTATTCAAAGTTCGCTCAACAGTATTTGTCCATACAAATAGTAATTGACCACAATTACTAAACTGTCTTTTTGCTCACTTATCAAAATCGATAGAGTCAAAATAGATAACAACAAATCTCTCGTATTTGTTATTGTTTATATTAATCAAAATAACACTGTGACTGCTCAGTAAAATCTTTTAGTTACAACTTTAGTATCAAATTACAATAATACTTAACATAGTCGAACTAACTAAGTGAATATCTTTTTATGTACACTAAAATTTAGTTTATTTATTATTATTAATAATGTCAAAATCAGTAAAATCTTAGTCTTATTTAATAAGTTGGCAAAGCTATTTAAAAATTAAAAATCAAAATGATATTTTCAAAATAAAAATTAAAATCAAAACTCAAAAAGATATTCTTTTCAAGCTTGCCAAGAGTCCCTATCTAATAGTCCACTCGGGTCACGCCGCTTGGGATATTAGACGCGAAAATGTTGTAATATTTAATTATTTAAAAATAAAAATTATTAAAAATTAATATTTTGTTAAAGTTAAAGTTTATGATACCTTATATAATATATACAAAATTCACGAATATATATATATCAAAATCAAATTTTGTCAAAATCAAGAGCACGGTTTTTGCTAAGTGTTCCTTAGAATAAACAATCCTCTACACTTAAGAGAGATTGAGAACTTCAGGAACTGACGTGCTATGTCTCTGGAGGGATCGTTAAGTTTTAAAAGAGATCGGATTCACCAAGCGTACTTAATGCTAGGATCCTATCTTACCTAATACAAGATCAAGTAAATTATTATTTACAATTTGTTTAAACAATTAAGTTTAAGTACAAGAGAATATCAAAATCAGATTTGTCACAATCAGTAAGTTTACAAAAATATGATTCGCCCAATTAAGGGTAGATCATAAAATACAAATCAAATAAAATATACAATGTTACAAGATAGTAAAAGCTTGCAGTCAAGAATCGGTAATTTAAAAAATTTACGAGTTATAAAAATGTTTAAAAAAAAAAATCAGTGAGCAATTCGTTAAAATTTAGAATGAACAGCAAATTCAAATTTTTCCAAAATAAGCAAAGGTAAACAGGTTTACGTTTTGAAAAAATGAGTGATAAATTATGCCAAAAGATACAGAGTTTAACTTTACACTTGAACACTAGTTAGCTAAGGTTCGAGCAAAGAAAGGAAACTTGATCTGGAGAAAAACTGAGCTTGGAGAACGCTTAGAGGAGAAGGAGACCAGAGGCAAAGCAACTTACAACTTTTTCCTCGCGCAATTTATACAGCCAGTTATGTTTCTTCCAGATGCCTCCTACTAGGCCATAAATCAAGAGAACCAGATTTAAGACCCGAGGACGATCTTCACAATCAGAGCTCTACTAAGAACCTTAGTGCAATGGAACTTTTCGAAGCTAAGATCCGGCGCAATCCAACGTTGGGAACAAAGTGCAAGGTTCCTCTAGTAGGCTTCGGCTGTATCACTCAGAATGACAAAAAGAAACGCACTATTAACACTGCTTCCGACGCTTAGGAGGGTATATGAAGAATAGCTATTGCACTCACGAATTTGACACGTATTACTTGTCGTTAGGAGAAGATCGAATTCTTTTTTTCAAAACAAAAATCTGTCCATATTTATATTAATCGAAGTTTGACGTCACGGCGACACCCTTTTGCACGCTCTGGACCAATCCTGTGGATTGTGGGCGGAGTCCCGTGAACGAAACTGGTGTATTTTCTGTTCACTTTCGAACAAGATTTTCTACTGAAAACATCTCCCTGGAAACTTTAAAGTCCCGTGGGATCCGTATTTTTGAGAATTTTCTTGGTTTGGGATTTTTCCCTAGAATAGTGTTACTTTATATGTATTCTGGCCAAGTTTCAGATTTTTATTACAACTTTTTTCTTTTTGAAAATAAAAAATTCGTATAGCCTTAAAACTTTGTTAAACGATAGTTCTTTATGTAATAATTAATCCTGTGAAAAATCAGATTTTTTCTATTAGTCGTTTTCTAGATATTGGACATTTTCACCAGGTCCTGGTGCATAACTTCCAACGTCGATTTCATGGTTTTCTGGTAGTTTTTTCTTAAAATGTTTTATTATATAAAACTCTTCTTTTTGTATGGGCTTTCATCCTGTGAAGGTCCCAAGTTGATACCTTTATTTTGGTTTTTTGTTTATCCAAAATTTTGGCTAAGTCCAAAAAAGTGAAAAATTTTGCTCGCAAAAATTTTCCTATTTTCTTGAAAATTTGATATGGTGTAGTTTAATTTATTTGAAAACTTTTTTGTCTAGTGACTTTTTGACGTCCGACGTCGCGTTTAGGCGCTACGGACGTGGCATCCTTTTCCAGGCGTGGCATCTTCGACGCCTATCTTCTTTTGTTCATAGTTTTGTTAATTCTTGATATATCTTCTTCAAATTTGGATACAAGGTAGCCCTAAGGGGTCTCTTTCGATTAGTCTTTACGGCACTTGTCTATCTGGTTTAGAAAAAATTTTATTAAAGATTGAAATTGAAAAATTGAAATTTAACGAACTCGAATTTTTGAATTTTTTCCTTTAATGCTAATTTTCTCTGTTGTTTCTGAACGGATTTTAATCATTCTTTCACTGAAATGTAGGATTTGATTAGGCCTTTTTGGGGATGTTAAAAGTTTTGTAAAATAATTAGTTTTTAGATTTTGAGAAATTTTTAACGTTGAATTTTAGGTAGAAATAATAATGTTTTTGTAAAGATTTTTATATGAGCGTGAAGCGCATATACTAGAGATTATTTGTACAAAGTTTCATTATGAAATTTTGATTAGAACTATTTTTTAATTAATTAATTTACTTATAGAATTTCTAGAATCGAACAGACCAATCCGATTGCAGCGTGGGTAAATCTGATTGGCTGGGAGACTTGAATGCTTTAATCCTATTGGATGGAATGTTTCTATCGAATTTTCTAGATTAGGTGTGGTTACGTAGATTATTCGAATTGATTCGATGCTCTAGAAGACGAGTTCTAGGCCGATTTCCAATGTCTAATGCATGTAAATGTATATGGAATTCATTTTTCTATATTTTGGCCTAATTTTACTTGTTGATTTGAGTTACTTTTGGCAAAAAATGTGATATTACGACACCTGCCAAAACATAAAAAAATCGCCCTCCCCGCCATCGCATCGTATAACTCCAATTCAAATTTTTTATAGATGTGGACAAAAAAAATGTAATTATCGTATCGCAGTACTTAACATGAATAATGTCTATCTATAAAAATGTTATTGGAGATATGCTGTAGTGAATATTTTCAATTTAAGAGTTACTTGGGTATTGTATAATTCAAGAATAATGTCTCTGTTACTGCTTTCAAAATGTTGAAGATAGTTCTTGAAAAGAGTTAAAATTTACTTAACACTACATATATCAAGCTGCAAAGCTGAAAGGTCTTATTCAAAAATGGTTTACACGAAAAATAATTACAGGTCTACAATGTCGATTGAAAAAGGAAATAACTTAATTACACTATAAAAGTCAAGAAAGTAAGAAAACTAATCGCTAATACGCCGCGGTAAAATGGAGAAAGGATATTTCAATTTAATGTCATAAGCAATACGGTTATTTATTCTCACACTTTGGATTTTCCCAGTTAGGAAATTACAAATCTATTTGAGGATCTGGTTCCCAAGACCCCTATGATAAGCCCTGTCGAACGCCATTGAGAAGTCAGTATAAATAGTATCGACGTTGACACTGCGTCGTTATCATAAAAACCACTCGACTTACACTGATCAATAGATTCGTAAACCTCCGAGACAGATATGTGTATACTATTTAAATATATAGTTTTTTACTAGTACTGGAATATCCATTGACTATTTTAGCATTGTTTAGAAAACTCCAAAAAAAATTTGGATTATCTTTTAGGTTAGGTTAGTTCCCATTGATTGCATGCATTGAACCTAGCACGTCTTTGTCAGATTATTACAGATTAACCGAATTGCTGAGAACTCCTGGTAATTCGAAATGTGTCCAATCTCCTTAAAGCGCCTATTAGCAAACTTTCTTTGAGTAACTAATTTCTTAGTGAAGTTGAACCGAATTGGAAAATTTGAACTCCTTAAGCATTTTAAAGGGACAAAAATTGAAATGCCGTGATACAAGACTCTATGGAACTGACCTCAAGCCAGATCAATGTCTTATTTGTCTAACTTATCGTATTTGGAAAAAAGTCAGCACTCATTTTTACTTAAGATATACTAACCTTTTTTTACATGTAGATAATTACTTTACCTGCAATTTCCAAGTAAGACCTCTTAAAATATATTCTATAAGTCTCTAAAAAGTGGCGGGAGCATCGCAAAGGCCAAAAGACAATTTTGAATTGGTAAGGTGTAACATTTTAATTTCGTCACTACCTTTTTAATGCATAAAAATCCGTAAATCCGGTACTGTAAGTCTCTTATAGATGTAGTAAGGTGCTCGCGGTCTCTGCTTAGCGAAATCTTCCGCTTCATATTGAGGCAATTCACTTGTCTTCGTGAACATGGCGCCTTAGTTTTGTTTAATTAGTAATTTTAATTTCTTCTCCTTTAAATATTTTTTCTTTACTGTGATCTAGCTCAGGGATTGGCTGATCTATTGTCCAGATTTGGTCAGTTTGATTTTAGTAAAGTGACCTGGGGTGAATTGATCCTGTTTTAATCCAGGCCATCTTTTGGGATTTACGTCGGCAACTTAGTTAAAAAGGCTCCTATGTGTATTTAATTACGTTGTACCTTAATATTTTTGGTTGAGGAACCTTTTATTACTCTCTTGTGAGGATTTAACTGCACTTGACCACCTACCATATCTTTTTGATGGGATAAACGTTATGAAATGACAAATAAGAAACCCTTTACATAGACTGCTGATCTAAGTCACCGATGCTGATAGACACTTAGATAAGTATCTTAATTTTAACATCCTTTGTGCTGAATTGATTTTATTGATTGATTTTTGATATAAAGTTCTAACTACTGCTGGTGTGCATAAACCATGTTTATTGGTGTTGTCAATAAGATTATTTTTACTTTATAACTCATGCTGATACTCAAATATCACATTATAAGTTTAGGACACAATAATCTATAGGTTTTTGTCAACATTTGACCGTATCGTAGGCTTTAAGATACAGAACATCATAGTATAAGTTTATGACACAATAGTCTATAGGTTTCTGCCAACATTTGATAGTATAATATACTTTAAGATACAGTGTTGTAAAGTGTGATCACATCTTGAAATTTTAACTTATAAGATCTAGTTAGTTTATACAAGGTATATAAGAAGTGTTATAGACAGGTAACACTATTGGAATATGTGATGATATTTATGATTTATTATATTTATTTGTTTTAGACAGGTATTTTGATATAAAACAATGGAGTCAATTTGTTAGGTAATATTGGTGATTGGATTTGAAACTTAGTTATATAAATTTTTCTTGTTATTTGCTTGCTCTTAAATTCACATAATACTCTTTTCTTTTATTCTATTATTGTTAATTGAATTTGAATTAATGAAGTTAATTAATTGCTTGATTATTTTGCATCTTTTGATAAATTTTTACTGTTAGATCAAATTGTTCGGTAAATTAAAACAACTTAAAGATTTTCTTTATAAACATTTATAGATTTTGGAGTCTATTACTTTTACCTGTCATTAGCTGATTTTTTTTTCTCATCCGTATTACTTAATTTTCAGGTTTTATTGAAAATTTAGTTTGTTGTTTTGTGATTCTTTAGCTGTTTTCATAAAACATTTTACACAGTTGATCTAATATTTGGATAGTGATCTTTATTTGAATATACTTTATATTTTTCTCTCAGCATATGAGGTATGAAAACTTATTAACATAGGATCATTACACAGTCAATTGTCATTTTTAAAAAAAAACTTCAATTAAGGCCAATTTCTTTCATATGTTATATAAAATACCCTACAGGAGATACATATTTCTGGAAATATTTTGGGGAGCACTGAACTTGTTAATAAACGTTATTTGTTGAATATGTTTTTTTTGTTTTTTTTTTACTATTAACTTTAATTAATTTTATCTTAGTGGTCTTGAGGAGTGGTACTCATAACATCTAGAGCAGTTAACAGTCAACTGGTATAGAACTGTTGGCGCCCTTATAAATAGAAAACGAACCAATCTCCCTGAGCAGTCGGTGATTTGCACACTAACTTTACTGCTTCTCTTTCAATCAACCACTTAGTGTAGATTTATATTATCTTAAAACAAATACATACTCTCTGCTATCAAACAAAGAAAGAGTGGGGCAAAGGTAGCTTTCTTCTTATCTTCTTCATGACTATCCACTTGCCAATATCTACTTCATAGATTCAAGTTTGAAAACTATTTGGATACTGAAAAGGTTTCATCAACTCTTGGCAATGTGTAGAAGTCGTTTTTGGTGGCGTCATTAAGTCTATGCCGGTGCTAACCATAGATTATTTGACTCTTCGGATGTGCGGGATGTGCCTATGTGTGCTTTACTGAAATTTTCCTTTCAGTTTGGCCGTCTCTAGTTTCAAATATGTCGCTTTTCCGTAACATAAAATCCTCTGCCTTGTGAAACTCTTCTTCTAAGAAATGAGAATGGTTTTTCCATAACTTGCAAAATATTCTTTATTAGCTTGATCTGCTTACATTCACACCGAATTAAGCTGCTGGAACTTCGAATTGCACCAAGGAAATTTTTACTGAAAATTCAAAATAAAATATTTTTAGTACGGGTGAAAATTTTGAGTTGCGGTTTTCCGCTTTTGTTTGATCAATAGTATGCAGCCTGTTAAGGGCAGCCTCAGGACACTATAGCAACCGTCTTACACAGGGGGTTATATAAGAATCTGTCATTTTTTCAAAAGTTTGTTCGACCAAAATTCGTACTATGAAAGATTTCTTTATCTCTTTGTGCCATCAAAATAATCTGGAGCTAGGTTCGAAAAAACTATTTCTAGCTATTTTGAAATTTTTTCTTCGTTTTCGAAAAAAATTGATTTAGATTATGAACAAGGTTCGCACCCTTAAATTTTCGAAAATGAGGATTGTATACAAGGTTCACCAAAAACTAAGAGGTAGGCCCTGAATAGTGATTTATTGGGTTTGGCTTTTTTTTATCAATTTTAAATTCATGCAATGCCAATTTAAGTAGTAATGGACATTTTTATACTTGAAATTTGCTCTAGTTCTTTCAGATATTGCCTATATGATATTTTTATATTTGAAATTTGCTCTAGTTCTTTCAGATATTGCCTTAACAAATTTCTTTAATAAAAAATTAAAAATCGCCTTTGTCATTGATAATTCTCTTTTTCTCAATAAAATAAAGTTTCAGATGATATTTTTGTTTATACAGACTTACTTAAACTGTTTACCCACCATTTTGAATTAACTGAAAATATGCTCCAAAAATACAGTGGGTAACAAAGGTCTGGAACACTACCTTCCTTGGGGAGCAGAAATTCAACATTGTTAAATTTTAGAATCGGTAGAGTTTTTGGCGCACCCTGTATACAATATTGATTTTGGAATACTTAACAGTGCTAAGCCTCTTCATAAGCAGGTAGAACATACTGAATATGATTGCCATTAGTGGGCTTTGTTGAGCAGACCATTTTAAAAAAATCAATAACATTTTTCTAAAAAACCCTGTATGTAAGAAAGGAAGAAAAAATTTCAAAACCGCTGGAAATTCTTTTTTTGTTCCTAGCTCTAGTTTATTTTGGTTGCGCAAAGAGAAAAAGAAATCTTCCACAGTAAAAATTGGTCGAATAAACTTTTCAAAAAATGAAGGGTCTTATATAACACCCGGTATAAGACGGTTACGTTGGAGTTTTGAGGCTGTCCATATACTCTAGGAATTGTCAAATAAAGGACCAAAACCGTAACTCAAGATTTTATTTTGAACTTTTGAAATTTCCTTGGTGCACTTCGAAGTTCCAGTAGTGTATATGTTTGATTAGTTCCAAGGACGCGATCACCACTCCTTTTTAAATTGTGCTTGAACTGGAAAAGATGTTCGCAACCGGGACAAAAATTTTAGTGTCTATTCGAATTAGAATTTGCTGATCAAATAATTCCCCAGCTTTATGGTGTTTTAAAGTGAAGCCAAGTAAATGTCTGACACTAATTTCTCCTGATACAGGCACTGTCTCTCCGGTTACGGCTTGGAACAACTGCGTTTCTGCCATTGGTTTTACTTCTTTTAATTCGACGAGGTTTCTTCTCACCGGGATCCGTTGACTATTTTTATTACGGTTAAATTTTTACAGGGTTTTTCTAAACTTTTAATAGACACGATCCTGATGACCGACGATGTAAGGTTTTATAAATCTTGCTTAGTTTTGGAAAAGAACTTTCTAGAACTTTTTTTATTTATGTGCAGACCACGATGGTCAAATGCCTAAGTACTAGATACCGCGGTTGCTTTAAACAAAGGCAGGGGAAGTTTGTTGATGCGTGATTTAAAGAATTCTATGATCTGGACACTATGGGAATACAAGAGCGAGCAAAGTGGGAGGACCTTAGTCTTTGCAGTTCGACCGTTAACGTATGCATGTGGGTCGATGCTCATGTTTCCCTAGCATGAATGACTAAGGAGGGTGTAATGGATGATCTTTTATCAGTACAGAATCTGTGGTAATATCTGTAAAACAGAGACAGTTCGCTTACAATTCGACGATGCTTTAGTGATACAAGCGTCCTTGTGAGGTTTGGATCATCACGAATAACATATCTTGTCGGGTTTTCGAAATGGAACTTTCAAGAACTATCGTAAAATGTCTCCTCTCAAGTCTTCTTAAGGTCCAAAATATATTGGAATAGTCAAATCACACAGGTGTTAATTAGTTAGTTTAGAATTAGAACTTGAAAATGTCTCTAGTAGGATTTCTTACAACAAGGGTACAAGGCACGATGGAAAAGTTAAAAATTTAAGATATGGTTTAGTTTAAAAATAGAATTTTGCGGAAGCTCTTTGAAAACCACAACTAGGTAAATGGTCCCGTCCGGGCAGAGAGTTCTTAAAAATCTTACAGTTACTGATTCTATAATAATCACTTTTTCATAGCAATACTAACTTACTAATAATTTTCTACAAATCACCCAATTAACTTGCAGAGCAAAATTTGCCGTTCTGCGCAAATGCCCACCTTGCCCCCCCCCTAAATCGTGCCCTGCTGCTAATTTTGACAGGGAATATTATTTTTTATATTTTAGCCTCGTGACTATAGTCAGGAAGTTTTGAACTGAGATAGTAAAAAATAATAGTGAAGAAAAGACAGTAACGTAGCTATACCCTTCCTAGCCCTCGCAGTAGGCGGGCCGACTGATGCCAGGGCGCCCGACGATAATGTGTAATGAAGTCTAAGACAAACTATGGATGACTTTTTTTTTAGTCATCAGTTATTTTTAGCAGCCCTGTTTTTGGGGTTACATTTCTATATAAGAGGATTATTCAAGGCTATGAATGATTTTTTTTGGTTAGGAGTTATTTTCTGTTTAGTGCATTAGTTGGTCAAAAACTACGGGCTACGGGGGTGCCCAAAGTTTGTAGTTACGCCACTGCAAAAAAATGACGCAAAAAGTTTAGCACAATATTATTTACCACAATTTGAGAAAAATCCATACAGTCGTTTTTGACGATAGCGAAGTTTTATTTCCCTTCTTCAAGAAAAGCTTAATTTGCTTGCGTTAACAGTAGTGTTTTTCCAAAAAAATTAAACTTGCCAGAAACTACCATTTATTTTTTTTATATACATACATAAAATAAAAAAATATTATTAGGAATATTTTTATTAGTAGTTAAATTTCGGTACAAATATATAATTTCGGATCGTAATTTGTAAAATAACTAACACTATTTAACATCCATTTTTGACTTCGTATGTGCTAACTTGAAACATTTTCTTTTATCATCTTGAAATTTCCACGTTTTCCGTTTGTAAGTTCTTCTGATACTAAACTTCTTCCTTTACCGGTTTAATAGTTAGCTCCTTTATCTAAAATATCAAATATTTTAGCTCTCATAAATATTTATGTAACTTCGCCATATTATCAAGAATCTTTAATTCTATGGCCAATTCAGTTGCTTATTTTAGTTAGTTTATTAGATTTGCATAGGGTTGTTTGTTGACCAGTTTTTGTCAAGTTGAAAGTGACTAATGGTTGAAAAGGAAGCAAATTTTACTCTTGGAGTTTGTTAAAAGCGCTAAAGTTCTATATAATGGTGCAGAAAAATAGATATAAACAGAAAACTAGAATTAAAGAAATTTTATTCTATTTGTCGGTAAATTTATGTTTAAAAAATTATGCACAACTCACAACAAAAATCTTATTTTGCAGATGCAGAGCCAATTTTTTTTAGGAAATCCAAGTGGTGTGCAGGGTCATCCATCATCAAGTGAACACCCCCTTTTTTATCTTAAACAACCATTTTTAAAATATTGTGTATTAATTTTTAGTCCTTCACGGAGGGAAAAATACGATGTGTTTTAATTTCGGGTGTACAGGGTGATCCAGATAACTCTTTAAAGGGAAATATCTGGGATATTTTTGAAAGTAGAAAAAATAAATGTTCGATTCGATCTGCTTTTTCATATGTTTATATTTCAGTGTATACAAGGTGTCCCAGCAAAGCAAAGCAAGTACCAACTTTGTTTTTTTAATTAAAATATAACACATTTTTTAATGTTTTTGAATTATATATTAAATTCTGCATATTTTTTGTGTAACAGACCGTGTATCAAGAGTTAACGATTTTCGAAATACGGAAGGTTTTAGAATTATGACATACTACGGTTTTTCGGATATAAATGCTCTCCTACTCAGATACCTGCTGCTACCTAGAGATAATAAGATTTTATAACGAATTAACAGCGCTGCCATTTAATGATATATTTTATGTTAATTGTATTGAACACAAAATTCAGTTATTTAATAATCTAATTACAGATGCTTTTGATCGGCATGCGCCTCCATTTAAGAACAGTTTTAACTTTACGCCTGCATCTATTAACAAATTCATCAAGCTCTTTACAATATTAAATCCAACGCTTTTAGGTCCGACAATGTTATGCGTTTAATGGTTCAATATTGCTCACCTTTTATTGTTCCCTTTATCGCTCACATCGTCAATATTTGTCTCGAGTGCAGGTACTTTCCAAATGTTTGGAAAACATCTATCATTCAGCCCATTCCTAAAGTGATCAATCCGGAGTCTTATGCTGTTTTGCGTCCCGTAAGTCTCCTGCCAATTGTATCCAAGATTCTCGAAAAGATCGCATACTTTCAAATTAACCAGTTTGTTAATGATAATAAAATAATTCCCGAAAAACAGTCCGGCTTTAGAAAAAATTATAGTATGGCGACCGCTCTTTCGGGAATTTTAGATACGATTGGTGGGGACTTGGATGATGGCAAAATATCAGCGTTGGTGCTGCTGTATTTCTCGAAGGCATTTGATTCCATCAGCCATGCCCTGCTATGCTCAAAGCTCAAATACTATGGTTTCCGGGAGTCTGCTATTAACTTTATCTCAGCATATCTGAGCAATCGAAGTCAAAAGGTTGTATTAAACGGTAATACCTCTACATTAAAACCTGTATTATCAGGTGTGCCCCAGGGTTCCATCCTAGGACCACTTTTACTCATAATATATACGTCTGATATTCTTAGAGGCATTAAGAACTGCGCCTATCAAGCATACGCCGATAATACTCAGATAAGCTACAGTTTTTTACCGAATGAACATCACATAGGTGAATTTGTGTTTAACGAGGAGCTAAGAAATGTAAATGAAGTTTCAGAAAAGCGTGGTTTAATTTTAAATCCTAATAAATCCGTAGTTATGTTTTTTGGAAGCAATAAAATACCCAACATTGATAAAGTCGTACAGATTCAAATTGAAGGCGTTTGTTTACCTGTTAAGAGTATGGCAAAATCATTAGGTGTTTTAATCGATACGAAATTAAAATTCGTAAAACAAGTTAATGTGTGTGTAAAAAAGCTTTCCATTCTCTTAAGATGCTGTATGCGAACAGGCACATTTTGTCAAAAAACTTAAGATTATGTTATCAGAGTCATTAGTACTGTCAAATTTTAATTATTGTTCATTCGTTTACGGTCCATTCCTAAATATCTTAAAAAACGGAAAATTCAGAGGGTGCAGAACTCTTGCTGTCGCTTTGTTTGCTCATTTCGAAAATATTATCATATTTCTAATGCACTTCGTGAACTCAAATGGCTCAATATGATTAATAGACGGGACCTGTTCTTTGCAGTCTTTGTTCATAAAATAGTCCGCATCTCCCTCTTTTCTTAATGACAGATTGGATCCTGCGAGCCGCACTCATCAAAGGGATACCCGTTACAAATGTCTATTTAGTATCCCCAGACACTCGACAGCCTTGTTCAGAAAGTGTTTTAGCTATCAGGCTGCCCATGTCTATAATAAATTAAACCATGAACTTAAGTTGTTGAGCTCAGATGTTTGTTGATATGAACGCCAATTGCTGGCAAGGCAATAGCATTTATTAATTTTTGCAAAAAGAAAAAAAAATTATACATTTTTCTCTCCTCTCTCCCTTAAACTGTTAATTTTGTGTTTTGTGCGTAATTGTGTATGTAAATATGGATATAGTATAGCTAGTTGAGTTTGATGTCTGATGTTCTTTTTTTTTATACTGTGTGTATTTATGTCACAAATAAAGCCGATTTATTATTATTATTATAAAGGTTTATTTTTTGGATGTCATGACATTGATGTTTGAAGTCTGATTTACTACTTGACACAACATGTTTATTTTGTGCTAATATTCTACAAAATATTAACGAAATAAGATAAAACAGTTTACATGGTTTTTAAACTATCTTTACTAAATTTGGAAATAACAAGGTACTAATTCAAACTTATAATCGACCATAAACAAGAAAATAAATAAAACCTATAATTTCTAACATCCAGGGGCGTAGTCAACAGTGTTCCTCGTGTTCCGCGGAACACGGTCCTGTTACTTCAAGGGGCTGCTTCTACATATAAAAAATTCCTATTAAGTAAAAAAATCCAAGCACATTTCTTCGATTAGTTCTGATACAAATATTAATGTTGATCAGAGTGACTCTTCTTTAGACTCGTTGGTAAGTGAAGCAGGCGCTATTATTCATGTAATAGACGAAATCCAGACTGATAAAGGATATTATACACGTGAATTAACAAATGATTTTCTTACATTTTTACTACAATGTTAGATATTATAATATCAAATCCAGTAAATACTTAATGGAGTTTATTTTAATTGAAAATTTTAGTTCTTGTAGTAGCTTTAGCGAAATTTTGACGGCATGCTACATTTTCCTAAGTATCCTTGTTCGGTAGTAACAGCCAAACGATCATTTCCTAAGTTGAAATTATTAAAAAAATTTCTCAGAAACACTATGGGAAGGAAAGACTGTCGGGGTTGTCAATTCTTTTTATATTTTTTGATATGTTGCTTGTACTGCTTTTAATTTTTTGTGACTTTGTTATGTTCGTTATATATTTTTTTAATAAACGTAAATAGATACTTCATTTTTTATTGGGTAGAGGGCCCGGGGATCCCATGGAACACAGGCCCGATGCGGCATTACTACGATCCCTTCTGAATTCATTCAATATTATCAATTTTCTCTCTTTTACATAACCCCAAAGGAAGGTATCCATGGGCTGTTCACGGTCCAGCTGATTGTTCCATATATCCACATCCACACTTGATAATTATTTTGAAGAAAGTTTTTTATTGCCACCAAATCGAATCAAATGTGGCAGTTTTTCCAATTATAAAAACCGGCAAGAGTAACTATTGCCTAATCATAAAATTTTATTGAAATAATTTAGACCTTGAGTAAGACTTGATCTTATAATTTGAAGAAATGCATTTCTCCTTTTTTGTTCGTGATTTAATTGTTGAACTGACCTAATTTTAAAATCGTGGCATCCGTTTTGCTTTAAATTTTTCTGAACTGTCTTCTTTCGAGGTCCATACCTTATATCTCTGACTCAGTCTGATAGATTGTCTTCTTCTATAGTGTTCTCGTGTTCTTGTGGCGTCATTATTATTGTTAAAATAAAGCTCGACCATTTTGAAACTATCAATTACTTCACTTCATATAGGTATCAATATTCAAATTCAAATTCAAATTCAAAATTCAAAACATTTTTATTTGGCTTGATATAGAAAAAAAATACAATAATGATACGATATTACACAAAAAATATGCAGAATTTAATATAAAATGCAAAAACATTAAAAAATGTGATATATTAAAAAAAAAACAAAGTTGGCCCTTGCCTTGCTTTTTTCAGACACTCTGTATACATTTAAATAAAAGCACATGAAAAAGCAGATCGAATCAAACAACTTTTGTTTGTAAATTTTTTTTTCTAATTTCAAAAATACCCGATGGATTTCAGTTAATATCATGATATTCGAAAAATAAACATTTATCTCCAGGTAACAGGAGGTATCGAAATAGGTAAGTAAATATATTAGAAAAATCGTTGTATTTCGTAATTCTAAAACCTTCCATATTTCGAAAACTGTTTATTTTGATTCATGGCATATTATACAAAAAATATGCAGAATTTAATATAAAATGCAAAAACATTAAAAAATGTGATATATTATATTAAAAAAAAAAAAACAAAGTTGGCACTTGCCTTGCTTTTTTCAGACACTCTGTATACATTAAAATATAAGCACATGAAAAAGCAAATCGAATCAAACGACCTTTGTTTGTAATTTTTTTTTCTAATTTCAAAAATACCCAATGTATTTCAGTTAAAAGAGTTATCTAGATTACCCTATACCACTACTTTCGTTCTGTAAGAAAACAATTTTGTTGACGTTTCGCCAAAATCGCTTTTGCCATTTTCGAAGCTTTATGTTTCGCTTCCGATTAAAGATTGAAGTGTTAGTGACTGCGACGCGACGCTTCGTTTAATACCTTTCACCCGGGAAGCATAATGTTACGCGGTAAAAAGTGCATTGGATATAAAACTCTAATGCATTGTTTACTAAGGCACAGTAGTGCATTCTGCATGGTAAACTTTCTCAAGCAAACAACCGCATCAATGCAGAACAAACTTTACTGTCGTCACATGTCAATGTCAAACATGTGCCTTTTAAATTTAAATCAGATTGTAATGAAAAACATCTAATTGTGGAATATGATTACAAAGATATAACGCTACGATATGCACCAAAATGAAAAATGGGATGATAATAATTATCATAGTAAATGAGATGACTGGAAGAGAAAGTTTAGCGCTACAAGCCTGATGCCTAAACGCCATAAAATTCAATGATCCGAGATAAAAATTAAAAATTATATAGAAATAGCAGCGGGAGAGAAAGAAAATTGAAAGAAGAGGCACTTATTGAACATAACGACTTAACTTTCAGCAAGCCGAGTATTCAAATACCTTATGTTTAGTCACCGTTACTAGGTTAAACTCTTTCTCTAAAGCTTTGTTGGTGGGGCTTCAGGTATCACTATATGTAGTACATAAGCAGGTAGTCTTAAGATTAGGTTTTAATGTGCGCTTAATAACGACTAGAGATAGAGACTATTTCTACTATAACTTATTTTTTTACAAATCTGAAACCAGTTTTTGCAAAAACGCGTGCGAGTCTCATGGTCAACTTTTGACCTGTCATAAAGGGGAATTATCCTCTAACCTTGAACCTTCAGTTACTGGATAGTTAATTGGCCTATGGAAGAGTGTCTCGACGAAGCAAGTACCTTTCCTTCATCTGCGGTTAGGTTAGGTTATGATTGTATTAAAAATAGTGGCGAGCTTTCGATGTAAGAACGCCCAGGGGGACGCTGCTTCCCAGAACCAACTCAACAATTGGACAGCGTAGTTAATAGCAACTGTTGTATAAACGTCGCGCAAAAGGACCACATTGCCAGACGGACCGACCTGCCTAGGCCTTCTTCAGAATGTCTCCTCGGGGCAAGCCTGACAGAAGAAGAAGACCTAGAATTAGTCCAATATTCTAAGTTTAAACATTTTAAGATCTATAGTTTACTATAAGTTTAAAATAAATTAATTTTTTTGGTTAGTTATGCAATCCCTACGACAGGTCAATATAGCTTTAGGTGATATCTCTTAAGGTCTAGTACTAATATTGCTCTACTTGTGTCACTAGGTGGCGTTGCTTCGGAATTCTCCCAATAATGCTGATTTTCTCAAAAAAATCAAATGTTACGCTATGACTCTTACATCAAAATTTATTTGGAAATTATGAAGGGCATTGAATAGTGAATTAAAAAAATCCAGGTCCTTATTTAAATTAAGAAAGTTGATGCTAGTTTCTCGAATCCGAAACGTCGGATTGCAAAATTAACCTTGCAGTTTTGCAGAGGAGAAAAAGTGAGAATGGCAAAGTGAAAATTATTTTCATATCTCATTTTAATTAATCCTAAAATTCGGTTTGGGCAAAAAGATTAAAACTTCAGTGAAACATCAAAAAAAAAACCAAAAATAAACACTAAACTAACAATAAATATATTTAAAATTACTGAAAACAACTTAAGGTAAAAAGATTTAGAATATGCGACTCGACTTATTACAAGAAACAGTACGGTAGACCGAATTAGGAAAGCCATCCAAAGTATCTCTACAGCAGAAATGGAGGCTGCAGTTAAGTTGACACAGAAAAGATTGCAACTTTGTATTGACAATGACTGCCGGTATTTTGAGGATTTGCGAACGTAGTTTTCAGTAATTTTAAATATATTTGTTGTTAGTTTATTATTAGTTGTTAGTTCATTCCGTTGTTTTTTTTGTTGTTTCACTGAAGCAAGATAGAACTCGGTTTAATCTTTTAGCCTAATCTAATCTTTTGTGTTGTTCCTTCTTTAAGTTTTGTTTTTACAGTTGGATAACTCAAAAACGAAACGTCGCCAAAAAATTTATATTCGGATTCGTGATCAACGACCGAAAATATACGGGTATACCAAAAATCATTAAAACCGACGATGGTAAGTGTAAGTAAATGGTTGAGTTAAAAAAATATGAAAAATAAATACATATATAAGTAAGTAAAAAAAAATGGGAGTTTCCGCAGACAAAATTTTTAATTACCCATTTACAAGGCTAAAATAAAAATATTTTGTGAATATGTCACATTTCAGCTGAAAAAAAAGTTGAAAAGTAAATATAAAATAAAAGTTTCCCCAGAAAATTTTTTTCGTTACCACATTCAAGAGGCAAAATAAAACATTTTGTGAAATGTATATCATATTTCAGCTAAAATATTCAAACCCTTTTTTATATATTTATATACCTGTACGTGGGGTGGAGTTGACAAAACATATACCACGGCATCGGCAATATCTTCGGGATCTAACATCTTTGTTTTATTGGCATCTTTAAGTAGATCAGTGTTCTTCATACCGGATGAGTCGAGTAGTTCAGAGGACACTACGCCTGGGCTGATACTCTGGAAATATTTAAATAAATAAACTAGATTCTGGAGTTGAGAAGATGAGGCAGTAAGTTAGCAGAACAATTTATATAGATTTGTCATATTTATTGTTGAGTTAGAGACTTTAGGGTACTAGATACCGAATTACTTATGTCAACCAAGTTTAATGTAGAGAAAAAGCGTTTTTGTCGACAACAAATTAATTTTTGTTTTACATACACTAGAAAAACTATGAATTATAAAAAATGTTTACAAAAAGTCGACTGTTTTCATAAAAATAATGTTTTTTTTTGTTCATTGAGACCAAACGGCTTGATTTTGTGACTACAAAATAGTTGATTCCACCGGACTTCTGCTGTGTAGCTAACTATATTTTCTGAAACTTAACATATTTTCCCAGATTGGATATTGCCCATTCTGCTCAAAACTAGGGGCTATATTGTTATTTTAAATGGAATACCCGTGCGTTACTGTATTTTTGGATTTTCCTTAACTTCTAAATATTTATAGTGACGCCACAATAATTCTTGTCGCCAAAATTAAGTTTTCGAGAAAATGGCATCTGATAATATGATAATTTTGGTAATTAGAAGTACTTTTAATTTGGGAGTATTTAACTGAGACCAAATTAAATTACTCTTTCATATTTTAGTTTTTTCAAGACCTATCGCGAATGTGACACCAACTTAACCGATAAGAAATAAAATAAAATACATATTTGTAATGTAATTCGATTCTTCGATCATTTTTTGCAAATTCGTCAATGACGTCATCATAAAAACGTCGATGCTTCGACATATTTTGGAGAAGTTTATTTTCAATGGACAACAGTGATGTATGCGAAAGTCTCTCCTGCCCCGTTGAATTTTTCACGAAATTTTTTATACGTTTAAGTATTGAAAAATTGCGTTCTACTGATGAACTTGTGGCAGGTATTGTCAATACTAATTCACACAATTTCGACACTTCGGTGTAGGCATCTTCCAGCTCCTTGTCTTTTAAAAATTGCATTAGTTCCTTAGCGTTATTTATTGCGCTAATGTCATCAATTTCGTAAATCACTTTTAGTTCAGATCGCAGTAACACTCGGTCGAAGAACTGGCCATAATGAAGAAGAAGAGATTTAAACCTAGCTTCTGGAAAAGTTTTTCCTTTAAATGCATCAAAATTGCAGAGCTCGAGGAATTTAAAATCATTTAAACCGTTAAATCTATAGTTTATTTGTTGCTGAATTTGATCGATTATTTCATAAAAGAGACGTCTGTATGATGTTTGAATATCTCCCACCTTGTCGGTTCGAAGACGCTTGGTTTGTGGCTCTACATTTAACGTCATCGTTTTCTCCCAAAATAGGTCAAAGTCATTTCTTTTTTGGCTTAACATGGACTTAAAATCATCCACTTTTTTTAGGTAAAAAGCAATATCATTTGTTTTAGTTCGTAATATATTAAAAACATTATCCTAGAATGGAAATATTTCTGAAAATATGTTATATATTAAAATCTCGTTTCAAACAGTCCAAAAACCCCCTCGAACTGTTTATTGCTTCTGAGTCCCACGTTTCATTATTTTCTATTATATTCTCAAATAGTTCAATCAGTGATTTATGATTTTCAGAAACTGTTAACACAAGCCTTCCATTATAGTTCCACTTAGTAGGAGCTACTTTGGGGAATCGTTTGTGGACAACGGAGTCCAAAGCTTGTGTACATTTTGTTGACTTGGAAAAAAAAAGCAGCCATGGCACTTAAAGTAACGAAAAATACTTTACACTTTTTAATGTGATTGATGGACTGGGATAAAACTAAATTTAATTTATGAGCAAAACAATGGACAAACACAGCACTTGGGAAAGTTTCTCGAACTTTAACTTGCAGACCCCCTAATTGTCTTGCCATCACTGCAGCTCCATCATAGCTTTGAGCAACTAATTTTTTCTCTCCATTAATTCCTTTAGTAACGTTATAAACTACGATATATAATGCATCTGCTGTACGATTTTCGGATATATTCTTAAAACCTAAAAATCGCTCTTGAATACTTCCGTCTGTTTTAACGTAACGTATTGCTATAGATAATTGGCTAAAATTAGTGATATCAGTTGTTTCGTCCAGAACAATAGCAATGAACCGCGCCTCGCGAATCTCCTGCTTAATTTTTTTTAGAATAATGGTTGCAACAGCGGAAATTAAATCATTCTGGATTCGATTCGACGTTCCGCGAAAAACGCTAGACTGCTCTAAATGATTTTTTTAGGAATCATCATATTTAGCCATTAAACTAAGTAAATCTTGAAAATTTCCTCTATTTGAAGAAATCCTTGTTTCGTCATGACCTCTAAATCCAAATTCGTGCTGTCTGAGAAAACAAACAACATCGATAAGTCTTCTTAACATTTGCCTATTTTGATCGACTAGTTCATTGTGTTGGCGGTGACTAATTTCCAACTGTTTATTAAGGATGTGTTCAATTCTGGTTTTGCCGAAGACTTTTTCTTTTATGACGGCCTGCAAATGTGCTTTGGACATAATGTGTCTTTTTACAGCTTTATGGAAATTGTTTAAATCGGAAAAACCAGTTTTATTCCAGAGACCTTTTTCATTTTCAAAAAGTAGACATGCCCAACAAAATAATTTACTTATATTTTCACACCCTGTTAGCCATTTAAATTGTTCGTATTGTTTTTTCGGATAAAAATGTCTAATACAGTTTTTCATTTTTGTGGTTAAATTTTTCATAGGCGGTTTTGCCCTTCCTTTGGAAATTATTTGAAGCTTATCAGCGAAGTTTAATGTTGAAAATCCCTTTATTATTAAGACACACACCACACATTCACACACACTCTTCTTACTAAATTCTTAAACATTTTCAACGTTATTAACGACAGCCGAAGTTGACGGTATTTACATATCCACGTCCGTATTATTGTCTTTCATATCGCACCATGCACGACGCGACGTACGTATCACACAACACACGGATAGCCGTTCAAACAAAGAACCTACTCCAACGATAGCTTCCGCCCCCACTTAAAGCACGCGACTGAAATGATTGCAAACAGCCGGTGGAAAGTTCAATAACCTCTGGCTCGTTTCACAGGAAATCAAGCATACAGGACTTGGCTGCAGAGAAGCTAGCGGCCCGCATAGGTTCTATTCCATTTTCTATTGTCGCTCGGTCGGAGTCAAGGCCGCATTTTATTATGGGCTTGATAATTAAGATAATATTTTAGCATTTTTCATATAAACTAATATAATTGGTTCTTATTTCAAAAATTACATTTTAGAAGATATTTTGTAATTTTTTTTTGCACGCCCCTGGTCTAGATGACGAAGAAAATGCAATAAAATAGAGCGTATTTACATATATACCTATGTTAAGTTAATAGTAAATGTGTTTAACATATTTAAATGTTTTTCTTAAAACATTTTATAGCAAAAAACTCATTTTTTAAAATATTTATTTTTGATATAGAGAGACATAATACTACAGGTCAAATCAAATATATATCTAATTTAAATTAGATATGTAAATATTGTGTGAAATTATCATAATATTTAAACAATCGGTACAAATATAAAGGTGAATGTACAGATTCAATACATGATTGCTTACGAATATTTCATCAATTTATTGATTTATGAGCTATTTATGAGCGCAGACTCAAGATCTAAATCCCAATATTACAGGAATCATAAGGTCGGTAAATTTTTTCCAAACTCCCTAAATTTGGTCTTTTTGGTTAATTCAAACCTATACAGGGGGAAATGGGCTCAAAATATATTGCCCCTGCACAGTTCCATCACCAAAAATTTAGTTGTTGACATTATTATTCCCCTTACCGTAATTTTTATCATGTTGTCTTGTTTTAAGAGCTCGAATCTCAGAGTTTCGGCTAAAGCTGTCACAGCATGTTTCGTGGCAGGATAAACGTTCAGGTTGGGCAATGCTCCAGGAACGCAATGGCCCGCCACGCTATTTATGTGTATGATGTGCCCATCGATTTTGTGTGATCTCATTATTCGGAGAGCCTCCCGTGTTGCTATACTCACTCCCAAGACGTTTGTATCTACAAATCACATGCTTATTTAGAATATTAGAGACGGTTGGTTTTAAAATTGAACAAGTGGTAAAAAAAGAGGGATAATGGACCGAGTAGCACAATAAAGAATATGAAGCGTTCGTAGTTAAAGTGAATAAGTCTAAAATTTAAAATTTTAAAAAAAGCTTTCACGGTTGGAATCAATTAAGAAACCATGGTTCTTGGGATTAGACCGTGTCCAATTGGAATTATTTTCCGACGTTTCGTCTGCGATTGCACGAGGCATCTTCAGGGATCTTCACTGCAGAAGATGAAAACGCTGAATGAGTTCGAATGACTATAATTAATAACCCGAGACTGATGCAAGAACCTTGGTATCTTTAAAATAATCAATCATGTGTTCCGTTGAAGGCTTTTGTTCAAGAACAGCTAATTGAACAATCCTACGTAGCAATTTTAGTCATGAATACGTCCTTGTTATTACAAGTATTTTCATTGAAGTAACCGGAACCGGTCGCCACGTTCTGTTTAAGCTGAGACTACGTAGTCATTACCAAAATGGGGAACAATTTTAGGGTAACTATTTCGTGAATAACATGTAACTGTGGCTTTGACTATTACGTAGATATTACGCAATTGTTCCATTTAAGTAGTCGAATAGCAATAATTCACCCTGTTCGTCACTTCCTTATTTCTGTCTTAATTTAATCCGTTTTAAAAATATGTATGATTCGTTTTAATACAAACAAAACGGTTATGGCAAAGTTTACTGAATAAAAATATAAGTTGCGGCACTTGAACACGTGACTCGATTTACCTATTCCTCGCGTCCCGCAATGGCTGGTACATTCTAGGTACAGGTCGGGTCTCTGGCACATACACAGTTGGTCAGGCTTCGTTATCGCGCCAGTTTGTTATTGTGCTATATAGTGAGACAAAAAATTTTTATTTCTTTGACAAATATGAGCCAATATGCCTATTAGATTTTGCTCTGTAGATGGTTGTAAAAAACATGTTTTATCAATTCCGTCGTTTCGTCTGTCGGTCTGTATGTCTGTCTGTTAGTTCGCGACATAGCTTAAATACTACTTACTCGATTGACTCCAAATTTTGACCAAAAATTAAGGGTAATATGAGGATGACCTAGTATTATGTTAAAAAAATTTGTTAGAGAGGTGTATTATTTGGGGTTAAGATCCAGTAAAAAAAGTCTTTTTTTAAATTGTCGATGTTTCCCAACTTTATTGTTGCATCCTCAGAACACATAGGTTCTATATCCTACATGAAACCCATATTATAAGTCTTTACCTACTGCGTTAAACTGTAGAGTAATTTCGGGTAATATGGAATAGTATGGCTAATATGGAATAGCTCTTTAATTTCTTGTAGGTGGCTACATCTACATTTTTAAGGCCACACTAATTTCAATATAACCCTAAACGAAAAATAACGTCAACAGGTTTCAACAGTTGCCATTCTGGTGCATGCAAAACGCCATACTTTATTATTCGTTTATGCAAAATTTTGTAGAATAGATCTTCAAGTTTCTGCAGTTATTTTTCAAAATTATTGTTTATTCTGTCAGGTAAGAGTTAAAACTAATTTTTGATGGGGTTGTATTATTTTTCAAAACAAATGGTTAGGTGTATTTTTTTTTGTAACAGGTGTTTCGGGTATTATGGAATATTCCATATTATCCTCATATTGGGGTAAAAAAGTTCTAAAGTCTTTTTTTTTGTAGGCACTATGTCTGCAAAAAAAAGAAAACAATGGGAACAATATGCAAAAAGCCATAGAAGCGATGTATTCTGCTGCAAAACGTTATAATGTCCCTCGTGCTACACTTCACTTTGTTGTTGACATCCTCAGAACACATAGAGAACTTCTATATCAGAAGTATTTTGGTTTAACTCGAAACGATTTAAGAACTATGGCTTTTCAAACAATCTGGCTACACATATTATAAGTCATAAAAATAAATTAAGTTTTCGAAAACCAACTGGAACTTCTTTGAATAGAGCTCTTACCTTTACAACGTTGACTGCGTGGGTAAACTGTAGATATTTCCCAGATATTAAGTGTCTAAATGGTTTTCGTTAACGATCCTCTTGTTGTTATGTTAGACTAGTGTATTATTTGGGGTTGAGATCCAGTAAAAAAACAACAGACTTTTTTAAACTGTCGACGTTTCGCTATTTTATTGTTGCATCCTCAGGACACACAAATTCTATAATCCACATTATCAGTTTTTACCTACTACGCTGGTCCGCAGATATTTCCCAGATTTTAAGTTTCTAAATGGTTTTCGTTAACGATTCTTTTGTTGTTATGTTAGAGTGCTGTATTATTTGGGGTTGGGATCCAGTAAAAAAAAACAATAGATTTTTTTTAACTGTCGACGTTTTACTATTTTATTGTTGCAATCTCATTTGAAATCAATAAATGACTAATTCTTAATTTTCCTTCCTTAATCAGACTCTTCAAAAATGGTTATAAAGTACTTATAAGAAATACCCCAAAGATTTTATTTTCATAGTTTGAGAATAAAAACTGTATTATTTTTTCAGTTATGTGAAAAAAAATAAATGGTATTCATAAAAATTCTATATCCTGCAAAAAAACCGTATTTTCCGTTTTTACATACTACGTTTGCCCACAGTTATTTCCCAGATATTAAGTTTCTAAATGGTCTTCTTTAGCGATCCTCTTGTTTTTATGTTAGAGTGGTGTATTATTTGGGATTAGGATCCAGTAGAAAACAACAAGACTCCCTTTTTGAATTGTCAACGTTTCGCAACTTTATTGTTGCATCCTCAGTAAGTACACACACACACACACACATATATATATATATATATATATATATATATATATATATATATATATATATATCCTGCATAATCTTTCGTGTACATATCTGAATATTTTAAAAGACTTTTTACGTAAATTATGAGTAAAATGTGAATTCAAATAGACACGACAACATAAACTTAGATGCCCCAAGACCGTTCGTAAGACAAAGGTTATTTATAACAATGAAATATTCAAATGAACTGGCGAAGGAAAAAAAGATAAAGGAAGCCATTCTGAAGTGGACTCCACGAAAAGCTGTATAAAAAATGAGAAAAATTATTAACTGAATTTTTAATTTGTTACCGTTTAAGCATAAATTATGTGCTGCTTTATTTCATATTATTAAAAAAGATGTTTGGACAGTTAAATAATTGTGTTTACTGCGAATAGCATACCTGTAGTTAACAAAAAATGAAAAATACTTATAATAAGTATACATAAGGTGTCCCCATAGTGTGTTCTCGGTTGATATATTGGCACCTGTTAGAAATAGAGAAGAAATTTATGGTAGGCTATTAAAAACTAAATCAGAAAAGTGCAAACAGCTTTGTTTTAATTTGAACCGTTTAGACTCTACAACTGTTCAAAATTGAAAATCCCAAGTTTTTAAATATTAATATCTCGAAAACAATTAAACTTAGGCCTATGGACAATATATGAAGTAGACACAGAATTTTAGATACAATTAAAAATTGTAATAAAAGATAGGGTGTTTCGTATATGAAAAACTATTTAAGTAATTATATAAGTCATCGTATATACTAATATTTATATTTAAACTTTTTCTCTATCTCTAAGCATTATCACCAAAACCTAGAACACAATACTGGGACACCTTGTATAAACATCCCTAAACCTAAGTTTAAAATTATAATAACTTATATCTTGAAGGCTGCATTTTATTGTAACAAAAAAGTTTCAATTTTGAACAAAAAAAGATTAATATATATAATTAAATGCACACAGAAGAGATATTGACAATACCGTGCTAAAGCAAGCCGGTCGCCGAGTGACGTAGATCGCTCACACCGAGTTGGGATAGGTCAAGATCGCTCGAGGCAACCTATAGAGTTAATGGGCCTTGCTGATAATATGGGTTTCAATTTAAGATGGCGAAATAGCGGCAAAATAATTTTTTTTAAAATCATCATAAAGAAATTTTATTCAATTGACTTTAAATTTTGCAGAAAAAATAAATGTGCAAATGGGATAAACTGGTACGAATTCAACATGACGTAACAAAATGGCGGACGGTGTCAATGTAAAAACTATTTATTGAATTTATTTTAAATTATGCTCAAAAGTTAAGTGTGACGTAGGTAGAAAGAAAATGGTAACATATTGGTAGGAATCCAAAATCATGGAACAAAATGGCGGCCAATAAAAATTAAAAGTATATGTAACACTTATATACCGTGACTATGTACTGAAATAAACTGAGTCACACTTCACTATTCCGAACAAATGGAAAAAAACGAGGGAAGTTCCGGGTAAAGGAAATTTGCCGATTTTTTTATTTATATAATAAAAATATTGTATTCCCAAATTCGACTAGCAGGTAAGTAACAATTTAATATTAAATTCACTATATTTAAATAACATTTAAAACTGTAATTGCAAAATAATAAACTAGTCCGACGACAAAATTCAACTCAATTTTTGTCTAAAGTTATTATTTATACTTTTGAAATTCCCTGGTAGATAAAAATTCGTAGCGCGAAGCCAAAGTACTTTTAAACAGCTCGGTAATAAGAAGCAGTGTCGATTGGGTTTGAAACTAGATGGCTCGCGTTTTATCTGCGATTTTCAAGGTGCCGACTGCCCAGTGCTGCAACTTATATTTTTATTCAGTAAACTTTGATTATGGCGACTAGTGAAGGGACTGTTCGAACACAAATAATCGAAGTATTCGATTCAGGCTGCCATTCCAGTGCATTCGATTCTCAATGAAGAATTCGAATACAAGAAATATTCGAAAGCGCTAAAATTATATAAGAAAATATTTAAAAAAATGTGTAAATATTTAGCCCATTAGGAAAAGAAAACATGTTGACTTTAAATATATATATATTTTTACATTCGTATTTAAATAGTCATTGTAACTATACATTAACAGTTAATATAATGTGACCTTTGTAATTACTGCCTCCAAAAACGACATGCGATATCGCTAATTCAAAATTAACTCCTTCTGAACCCTCTACCACCCTTTCAACCTTTAAACTTTTACCCATTTTTTTAATCGTAAATGCTTTGTAAAATCCTTAAATGTATCAAGAATCAGCAATAAAAAATCAAACAATCCAGAACCACACAATTTAAATTCGAAAACCAGACTTCGAAGTCACTTAAAGTTTCGAGAAGTTGAATCGCTAATTAAACTTTTGGGATGTCGCGCCCTCGAAACCTAAATAATTCGAATAATCATTCGATTCTAAAAAGTATTCGAATAGAGGATATTCGATTTTCTAGAAATCATCCGATTCTCCCTTCACTGATGGTGACTACAAACACTCAAATTGGGAATATGGTGTAGAGAGTATAGAATACGTTATTGGTAATTGTGGTACGATACATGCATTTCACTTAGTTTTCTGGCTATGCTAAGGACCTATTAAAACGCAGGCAATTTCTCTGGTAAATATGTTGACGATAGTGGTAAAAAAATTAGGCGCCTTTAAAATTCGTTAATTTTCGATACATTTTGGTCAGATATATTCGCCAATTTAAATCTTAAAAATGTAATTTTGGACTTTGGTTTAAATAGTAATTATCATTAAATATCTTATTATAAAGAGTGATTCTGATTTTTTAACGTAATGTTTAATTTGTATGCATTTTATTCTTTATAGTTTTTACTTTTAGGTTGGCTGCATTTCTTTACTGAGAAAATTACTTAACATCAAATGTCTGCTCCCATATCCTTTTATAGTTTTGGATTCTTTAAATACACAACTGTTACTTATACCCAATTACACTGAAGTCTTGAACACTAAGATGGTACGAATAAAGTTATCTACAAAGTTCCCATTAAACCTATACTCTATATTATTACCGGTATAAGCGGTTACAATTTGCGAACATTCCGCCGGTTCTTTAAAATTTTGTGTCGTAGCATGCGGAGAGTTGCGGTACTTGAGTCACTACTATAATTCTGCCATCTATCATAACCATAACCCTTTGTTTCGTTTTTGTTTCCTTAAAATAACGCTTAAGGTTGTTTTGTTCAGGCATGACATAACCATTGTCTATAAAATGTGGCTGAGTGACGAAAGCTGCTTTTTTTATGGTATGTGAAGCCATTGTGAACCATTTCGACTTGTTACTCGTAGACAATAACACAACACATATACAACTAATTAATAGGTGTAGACCGAATTACAATGACTTTATAAGGACAGTTGTGACAATAGAAGCCCACCCGCCAAATTGATGCAAAATTTCTAAAGATTTAAATGTGGGCATTCATATTATCGTTAGTTTTTCGCAAAATATGACTAAATTAATCTACTTTTATATTGACAACCTCTGTCAGCGCCAGTTGTAAGTGTAGGGTTATGTTATGTTTTACTTTAATTATCTATTCGAACTATCTAGTACAAACTTACTTTTTTATTTAGATTTTTAACAAATAACAATGTTTGTGCAAACGATTAATGAGAGATGTCTGCCAAGTGAATTTAGCAATATAATATGTACAGAAGAAGGCCTACACTAAGACATGAAACAATATTGTCTTTTACAGTAAAATAAAACCAAAATATAATAATGTGCAATATTTAATAACTTTTCTTGGAGTAAACTCAAACTTAAGACATTTACGGTCATAGTCATTTACACAATCATGACAAACACTTTATAATCACAAGCAAAAAACGGGTGAATATATATATATATATATATATATATATATATATATATATATATATATATATATATACAGGGTGATTCATGAGGAAAATGTCAATACTTCAGGTACATATTCAGGACCAAAAAATTAACATAAAAGTCTATATAAATAAGTGTCCGCAAGGCCTTAGTTCTCGAGATACAGGGTGTTAAAGTTTTTATTTAATTTTCCTATTTTTTAAATAAAATCTATGATAATGTAAATAATGGAGTGAAAATTGATATACGGGGGTTTTTTGGTATGACAAATTCGAATCTTATTAGTATTGCTCTTACTTGTAGGGGGCGCCCCCTACATGTCTTTCTACTCCTTCGAACAATCACAACTTTTTGGTACAGTCTTGTATTACATTTTTGAGTAAAACAAATTATTCCCTTGCCATTTCTATGTCAAAAAGGTATACATGTTAAAAGTGGATACGAGCAACCGTTTTCGAGATATTTGGATTTAAAACAATTTCGGCGCATGTAATTTTTTATCGCAAAATTTTAAAAGTTTGTTATTTTGTCCAAATTTAAACGCATCTTGGCACAAAAGCTTTGAAATGAAAGACTAACACATTTTTTTGAGGTGTGTATTCAGTGCCTCAGACATAAACTAAACAAAATGTATTTAATTTTTATTAAAATTGTTATTATTAAGTTGTTTTTAATAAAATCTAGGTTACGTTTTATAATTTTCAAAAATTCCACCATTTGCTTCTAAGCACAGGTCAGCTCTATGGTGTATAGCTCGGGTTGCTCTCTGGATACATTCGGGCGCATTTCTTAGTGTTTGTGCTGCGTTTGTTATCCGATCCAATAATGCTTCTCTTGTATTTACTTTAGTGGAATATACCAGTGATTTGAACCATCCCCATAGACAATAATCCAAAGGATTAAGGTCTGGCGTTCTAGGTGGCCAATTAAACGGACCTCCCCGACCAATCCATCGGTTTGGAAAGTTTTGGTTTAAAAAATCTCTTACAAGTAAACTGTAGTGTGCAGGGGCTCCATCTTGCTGCAAATACATGTTTTGTCTTACATTAAGGGGAACATCTAATAGATTTCGCAAGTGATTTTCAAGAAAGTTTAAATATTTTTCTCCTTACCGTTGATTATAAATGGACCAATTAAATGACCATTTAACATTCCACACCACACATTAATGCTAAATTTATGTTGGAAATTATGTTCTAGCGTAGGGATTTTCATAGGACCACCGGTGTTCATTGTGAAGATTATTTACACCATCACGCGTGAACTATGCTTCATCAGTGAACAAAACATACCTATACAACCTTCGATCTTCATTAATCCAGTTACAGAATTGCATTCTCAACTCAAAATCACCCTCCTGCAAATGTTGGACCCGTTGTAAATGAAATGGATATAAACAATTAATGTTAAGATTTCTCCAAGCAGACCATTGTGTAATTTGATAAGTATCTGCAATCCGCCTAGTGCTTATGCTTGGATCATTTTCGACGGCATTGAGTATAGCCTCTTCTACTTCAACGTTGGGTCCCGATTCCCTTTCAGATAGAATTTTCGCACTTGGAAACATCCCAGATTCTCCAGCAGTAGTGAAAACTTGTTGAAAAACTCTTCTATCTGGCACCCTTCTATCTGGAAAACGACGCTGGTACTCCGCGACTGCTTGAATTGCGACCCCATTGCAGAAGCCATAGACGAATATCATATCTGCATATTCACGATGCGAGAATATCACAGGCATAATGACGTATTTAGATCTAAAGTTTCTTAAATGATTATTGTCGGATAATAAAAGTTATGAACAGAAATTGCTAAGTAACAGGAAAAACGAAGAGAACACCAACCAGCAGTTGTTGTGTCAGGCAAGGCACACTTCTATTTTTTTACAATACATGCATACTTTATGTGAATTTGATAAAAAAAAGCACATGCGCCGAAACTGTTTTAAATCCAAATATCTCGAAAACGGTTGCTCGTATCCACTTTTAACAGGTATACCTTCTTGACGTAGAAATGGCAAGGGAATAATTTGTTTTGCTCAAAAATGTAATACAAGACTGTACCAAAAAGTTGTGATTGTTCGAAGAAGTAGAAAGACATGTAGGTGGCGCCCCCTACAAGTAAAAGCAATACTAATATTAGATTCGAATTTGTCATACCAAAAAAACCCCCGTACATCAATTTTCACTCCATTATCTACATTATCATAGATTTTATTTAAAAAATAGGAAAATTAAGTAAAAACTTTAACACCCTCTATCTCGAGAACTAAAGCCTTGCAAACACTTATTTATATAGCCTTTTATATTTATTTTTTGGTCCTGAATATATACCTGAAGTATTGGCATTTCCTCATGAATCACCCTATATATATATATATATATATATATATATATATATATATATATATATTAAATTGAATGTATATATATATATATATATATATATATATATATATATATTAATTTAATAATCACAAAAACTAATAAAATGAGACACTAAAACAACAAACCTCATAAGAAACCCACGAAGGCGAAAAGCAAAGAAAACCATTTTAGCAGCAATATGGCCGAACCAATCAAAAATTGGTTACTCTATTGCTCCCACTGTCCTTATAAAATGACCGACCGAATCTCGTACCAGCGTCACATATCTCCGGAACCTCAAGTACAGGAGGTAATACTTTACGTGTAGTAAATAATTACTGTAATTCTTACTTCTAGGTTGCAACACAAAAATAACGACTGGTAATAGCCAGTTTAAAGTACCAGTAGACGATAACTTTTTCTACTCTGCAACGACTCGTTTTATTATCTGCAAAGTTCAAGAAGGTACTGATACTTAAAAGTTTTAATTTAATAAACAGATTAGAAACAGTAACTTTGAATAATTACTATTACGTCACAGAAAAGAAATGACGACCTTAAGTAGTTATTATATAATTACTTTACATGGAAAATTACTATAAAGTATTATTCGCAGTAACGCATACATATATAATACTTAAAAACGTGTAACCCAAAGTGTTTGTTGATATATAGTAGGATTATTAGTAATAAATACGTAAAATCTCTTAAAGAGTAGTAGTGGAAATAGTTCTAGCTACTTTAGTGCTATGTGGAATTTGTTTCTAACTTATACATGTTTCACGCTCCTTAAGTCTAGTGATACAGATCGTCCAGATTTACCTATATACACTTTACGGCAGGAGCAAGAAATTGTACAAAATCCTTCTGATTGCAAAGGAATTAGATCTTTCGATGCCTTTAAGCATTGCCTAATCCCCTTGTGTTTACTAAATATTGTGCGCATAAAAGGTAAAACTGCACTTCTTGATGGTTGAGTATCCATTACTGGTTAAAGTCTGGGATTGCTATAAACCTAACCTAATCGAACGCCTAATATCTTGAGTGCAATATCCTTTTGATTTTACAGCTTCAGTCAGTTTTTTTGTTTCGTCCGGAATTGAATTTGTATTACATATTGACAAAGCCTTAAAGACTAATGAATGGTGAATTTTTATGAGAGGTTTTCTGTAAACAGTATGACCTAGAGTGCTATTCTATTTCTTTTGTACTAACACATCAAGGAAGGGAATGGCACTGGATTTAAAACAGTTTCGGCGCATGTGATTTTTTTTATCAAATTCACATAAAGTATGCATGTATTGTAAAAAAATAGAAGTGTGCCTTGCCTGACAGAACAACTGCTGGTTGGTGTTCTCATCGTTTTTCCTGTTACTTAGCAATATCTGTTCATAACTTTTATTATCCGACAATAATCATTTAAGAAACTTTAGATCTAAATACGTCATTATGCCTGTGATATTCTCGTATTGTGAATATGCAGATATGATATGGCATATAATTTCCATAGTGAATTTTATATTAGTAGGTTGTCCGGTTAGATCATCTAAAAATATAGCAAAATTTTCTTCTTAAAGCAATTTTCTCGAAAGCCTCCATAAACATTCCACTACGCTACCACAGGAGATAGCGAAGATCTCATGGTGGCGGCCAAGGTTTGCTCATAAAAAGTATCTTGAAAAATGGAATATGTGGACCTTAAGCATTCTCTTATTTTCTTATTCAGTGTTTCGATTTTGTGAAGTGAAGATACCTGAAGATACCTCGTGCAATCAAAGGCGAAACGTCGGAAAGTGATTCCATTTTGAGATGCTCTAATCCCAAGAACCATGATTTCTTAATAGACCCCAGCCGTGAAAGTTTTCGTTATATGAAAGAAAGTATTTGTTTAAAGCTTTGTAGGCTAAAATACTTTACCTTTGTTTATACTTGTGTGTTTAAATTGCACAATTTTACATGGTACAGCAAAATAAATTTATTCAAAGACCAAGTGATTAAGAACTTTTCAATATAAACTGTAGGTCCCGTGAAAGACTATTACAAGGCTCTTGAATAGTAATCTGAGCTTTTGCGTCAGTGCTAATATAAGTAAAAGTTTGAGAACTTTAACTTTAATCTATCAACTCGTCGTCCACGTTTATAACATTAGTTGACCCACAGGACTTACTTTTCTTCTTTTAACCTTCCCGTCGTTCCTCTCAAAACTTGTCTCATACTTGTGATATTTGGTTACAAATAGCATATTTGAGCCAAAGCCTACTTTCGGGCTTTGTTTTCCGAAACAAATACATCTAATTTCCAGCCCAAGGAATTTTCTTCCCTTTTGAGTCCGCAAGACTCGCCAATTTTTTTGAGGCGTGTACTTGTCAAGGGAAAAACCATGTAAATGGTGGCGGGACTTCAGTAAATCTGCTATAAATAACCCCGTACCTGACAGTTCTGGGACAAATTTTAACAATATATCAAATTGACCAGATAATAAATAACCTTAACATAATTTAATATCACTAGATCTTGCGGACAAATCTTTCCCCAGGGAAACGTCTGTCGATTTATTAAAAGATACAATGGACTTTAGCATAGTTTCTGATAGCACAGTACTCAAGTCAACAGTGATATCTTTGAGTTACACAATCTTAATGATTTGGATGACCGTAGATAGGATCATTTCATTTAACATAATACTACAGGCCAAAATAATACATCTACTCAACCTTGCCCTGCAAAATGTTACTTAGCCTCACCAGGTTCAGATATACCAACCCTACCTAATTAGGCATGTTGAACTAATCAATTCTGAAAGGGATAATCTTTCAGATAGTTTTTTCTTTTTGTTAAAACTCTTACTTTGATTAAATGTCATGATGATAATAATATAATTTTATAATAAAGAAAAAGACCTAATTTCAACTACAACTGCTGCCAGTATCCAACCACCTTTCATTCAATTCATGAATGTGGAGAAGGAACAGGGTAGGCGTTAAAAATACTGAAACTAGTTTTGTAAACATTTTTGGAAGCCTAACCAGTAATCGTATTCAAGTTACTATGAATAAAAGTGAAGCTGTAAATTCATCTAAGGATAAGCAAAAATTAAAATAGCTGCGTAAAATTGTGTGATAATTAACACGAAAAAAATTATTTTCGGTGATATAATTTTCTTCTACAAGAGTACAAAAGTATATTTTTGTGTTAATTATATTAATAAACGGGATAATACAGGATGTTTTACCAGTATAAAAGCTATCTTTTTTCAAACGTAACAAACCGTGAATAAACAAACAAAACAATAGTTATATATTTTCGAAAAATACAATAGATGTCAAGTACATACCTAAAGTATTTTTCCACATTTCGGTGTCCCCATCTGATAATGTAGTAGTTCGGAATATACCTGCATTGTTGACAAGGACATGCACAGGCCCTAAATTTTGGGATATCCATTTGAAAGCGTTTAGAATATCCCCCTCTTTGCTGATGTCACATTTCACTGCGTGTAGCTGACCTCTTGAACATTTGAGCTGCTTTGAAAGTTCCTCTACCCTTTCTTTTCGTCTGGCCAATCCAGCGACCTAGGTGATGTCCAAAAATGTTTCTGAACATTTCAGAATATGGCATAAATCAAATTATTTTGGACAGGACTGTTGTAAAGACCATATATTAAACTTTTAATGTATATCTGATTAGTCAAGACAGAAATTAAAAACAATATTTTGTTCTAACCAGTAATATTTTTATGGAATGAAGAACATAAAAAAAAACAAAGAAAATTTCAATAATTTTGAATATTCGTTTAATATTATTAGTTTAAAAAAAAATGGTTCAATTCGCCTTTATCCAGACCTTGCCTCGTACATACAGGATGTCCGACAGTCGATGGTATAGAAAACCTTAAGATTCAGTTATAGGACTGTCATACATCGTTTGAAAGGATATTGAATCCGTTTGATTTTACGCCACTTTTATAAGTTGCCTACAAAAATTTATTTAAACAAAGGTGTGATATAAAAATCAAATACCTAAATGAATTATCTAACCATAGTGCAAATTTTGGCTTAAAAGAGTTTTAGAATTAGGAGAAATTAATTCGTTCATTCCTGAGAAACAGCTGCAGGTAAGTATAGGGAAGTATTCAGAAAAGCTGCTTAAAAAACATAGTGGTTTCAGAAAATCTAAAAATATACAGGGGGTTTCGTTTAAAATAACGATGTTGCCATCAGTTTTTGGTAGAAGCGGCGACAATACACTGTTGAAAATATTTTAAAATGATAGGCCAAGGTCATTTATATGAAGTAAAAATTTCAAAAGGATCGGTCTTTTCTTTCTCCAGAAACGTCTAATCTACCATCGACTGTCGGCGGACACCATGTTTAACACAACCTTCCTTATAGGTAGCCTTGGCCTAGGATGATAATAAAATTTCTAAAGATAATTGACAGGTCAGTTGTGATAGATGTCACGGATGAGTTTTGGTTTGTTTAAAGTAAATATTTCTCTGATATTTTTTAACGCTTCGATTTATGTTTGTGTATTTACGCGTTAAAGAGTCATTTTCGCGATTTGTATTTTAAACTTACGAGTCTAACTGTTTGTGCATTTTCATTGTGTTCAGAGAACTCTCCTATGAGAAAAGATTTTTCAACAAGAATTTGCCTGAGTTATTGAAAAATCGAAAAAAATATTTCATGTGCCCAGGCAGTTTCTGTGAAGTGGCCACCGTCTCCGTTTTATAATGTAAGTATTTGGTTATTAACTTTTTTTAAAACAAAAATCGAAGTTTTTTAACAATTTGATGATTATTTATTGTGTTTTGAACCGTTTTTATTTGATTAATAGGTATAAATTTGAATAAGTTCTTCCGAAGAAGTTATCGACTTTTGAAATTCTCATGTTTGTTACTGATGTAGTCAATGTTTGATATTTGTTGTATACTCATTACCGGAATGGGTAGATTTTCGAGCTTTTTGATCTTTTTATTTTTAATTTTGTATCTACTTTTACCGATTATTTCTGAAAAATCTTAAAATCGTGCATGTATTATGAGGGGTACACATAATTAGCTTTTTCAGAGTATTTTTTATAATGTCTGATCAGATGCGTAAATGTACCCATTGCACGGACTAAATTAGACAGCTTCCAAGGCAGATATATACAGGGTGTTACAAATTTGAGGTACGAGCTTTGGGATCTCGGAAACGGTAAGAAATACAAAAACGGTTAAGTTAGGGCAAAGTTGCGTAATTTAATGACGGATAATAACTAGTTCACAGAGTAGGAAAATTTTAAGTATTTTCAAGGATGTCCGTAAACAAACCGTAAATCATCTGTATACTGCATTTGAAGAGATAACAAAATAAATTTTACATCTTTATAGCAACTTTTCCTTATATACAAGATGGTGTTCAAATAAAAATGCGGGCGTTTAGTTGGAAAATACGAGGTGCAGTTTGAACAAAAAACTGTTTTTTTCCTTGACTTTTAAACTGCTTAAATTTTTTAGTTACGGTGTTTAAAATTCGTTGTAATTTTTAGGGTAGCAATTTATTTTGAAGAAATTTTGTGACAGTCTTTAAAAAGATTGTTTTTAAAACTACTTAAAATTTGTACATATGGTTTTCATAGTTCCATGTAACTTTTAGGGGCGTCAGGTAGGTATATATATATTTTTTTCGATATCTGTCAAAAAAAATGTTTTTCACCGTAATTTCATTTTCAAATACGGTAGATACGTTTTATTGAGGTAATTATAAAAAATTGACATGCAAAAAAAATATTTTCCCCATAACTTCTGAATTGCTTAAAATTTTTAGATACGTGTTTCATAGATTCTTGTAACTTTTAATGTCGGAATTTATTTTAGGGAAATATTTTAGCAGCTGTTCAAAAAACGTCTAGTATTCCTAACTTTCAAAAAGCTAAGTTTTTTTTTAATGAGATTTTTACAGATAATTATCACATATATCCGTACCCAAATGTATCGGACGTTTGTTAATCAAAAATAGCCGTCAAGGTTATGATAATAGTAAAATAGAATCGAAAATAAATGTGTAAGACTACATACCTGAGGTCCCGCACACAACTAATACACGCACTTAGAGTGCATAGGGATAATCTGATGTATTGTTAAATCTTTATTAGTCTACAGGGAGAAATTCCAAACATTTTACCTGTACAATAAAGTAAAAACAGAATCAGGTATTTAACACCTACGATTTAAGTTACACTTTCATTGAAGATCTATCATCTGACAGTGTTGGCCAAACAATTGTCATGTGTTTTTTATAAAATAAATTAAGTCGAAATTTTAAGTTTTTTCGTTTACTTATTTGATTTTAATTTGGTTTTCGTCGTCAATTTATTACAAAAAGTATTATGTTTTTCCAAACATCTTCAATAATTTATACATTCTCTCAACCCAAAAGAATAGCAGAAGTAAGGAATTTAGAAAAATATTAATAATAAACTTGAATAAGATATTTAATGTGACAATGTCTTATTGCGTAATTCAAATAAATAAATGTACTTGGTTACGAATCATGATTCTCCAGATTACACCCCGGCAAAGTGGAATTATTATCCAACGTTTCTCCTTGAATTGCTCAAAATGTCTTTACATTAAGGAGCACTCAGGGTTCAGATCTCGTGTAGTAAAAATGACTGAAAATTAATGTTCGAAGGTGAAACAAAGGATTGCAATTAACAATTTAACATGATCTAATCCAAAGAATCATGATTTTTGAATTGAACACGGTCTTTTGTTCTTTGTTAAATTAATATTCTGTCTGGGGTACACAAGAAGACTACACTTACGATCATTCCATTCTCTGCCAAGTGTCTGGCAATAGCTGCACCTATTCCTGCACTTGCACCTGTAACTACAGCAACTTTGCCAGCCCATCTTCCCATAGACAGAACCATTTTTCACAAGAACTATTTTTTCCTATCTCGTGTTTGAGTTTCCGACTTTTATTCACATAAATGTAAAATTATAAAAATGCAATCATATAAATTTAGGTATTTATCTACTATCTAATTATACTTGGTAACAGGGTCGGCTCCACGCGGGTACACATTGACTTGTTATCTTGGTTTTTATGTCTACAAACTATGAATTTTTGTTCAACATAGTTAGAATTCAAAATGGCGGCGCCAATATGACCAACAAATTTTTTTGCTTGTGTACAATCAATTGAAGATAGGATGTAAAGAGGATAGATTATGAATTTTCAGTATTTCTAGTACTAAAACGCATTAAAAAAATTATTCATTTTAATAAAGGGAATTAAACAAAATACAACTTGAGTACAGACATTTAAATCTATGACTATAGATAAATAAATTTATTACACGAAATGAATCTATGGCTCAAAATTTACTTTATATATTTAAATTGCTATGCTCAAATTTTAATTTTATTTTTTTTTTTGGATTACATCATAAAAACGTGGCGGTAAATTTTTAAGATAAGTATTATGCGTTGAAGATAATCCAAAAACTGAAAGAATTTTAAATGCAATCACCATAGATCTCAAAAATCGTCATTTTAAATCATTCATGAAAATAACAAATATATTCATAGAAATAAGGTAGTTTCAAAGACTGCTGTGGCTGTTGACTCTCGAACAGCGTTAACAAATATAACTCCAATTTGAACCTCTATAGATACAATTTTTATTTATCAATATTTTCTAGCCTTTTTGGGATTTTAATACATACTGTTTTCATTACCATAAGGGTCTATTTTTCCAACAGGCCAGATAGCCATAGACCTAGAGTAGGGTTTCATCAAGCCAAGTAGCTTGATATTCTTTTCAATTACTTGACTTGACTCAATTATCAATCTTTTCACCAATTCGTTACTTGACTTGACTTGAATCCCTCTCGTTGGTACTTGACTTGGTATCAAGTCAAGTAATCAAGCTACTCGACACTTGATAAAATGTTATGTTTACTTAAATAATATGACCTTCAGGAAGCGGCAAGAGAGTTAAATGCGTTCTATCTGTAACAGTAGGGTAGCAACAGGGTCTGGGGTAGTAGCAACACTGGGTTGCTCAGGCCTAAAACGATAAGTCGCGCAGTTCATGTGGCGTGATCGCGTTTAGAGTTTGTTTATATTTCCTAGAGTATAGTGCTTTAACGCTTCTTTAGAAAGCAATGTCAGTTTAGTTTCTTGAAAGAAATAGCGACAATGTAGTAACTCGGGTGGTATCTGACTTATTTTACTATATAAACAGTGAGTAGGTACTGTTACAAATTCCGGCGAAACTGCATCAAATTCGTTCCAAAAAAATCAATAGCGGATCCGAATACGTCTTAGGCGAAACTTCATCTGACCATTCAGAGGTTACTCAACACCCGACCCTAAAAAAGAGAAAGGCTAATGAAAATAAAGTAACTGATTACTTTGCAGTAGAGCAAGAACATAGAAAATCATCAAAGAGTACAAAAAAACTGACAAACAAGGAAAATGCAAACTATGTAAAAACAAACCTACCATTTTAAAAATTGTGACACATCCTCACTTAAACGACATTTGCAATCCAAACATTTGAAAGTTTACGAAACAAGTTTTGCCAAAATTGATAAAACGGTTTCCCTTGTCAATAGAAGCACTGCAAGCAGCAGTAATGCTAACATTTTAAATTGGCTTAGTAACAGAACTTTAAACGAGAAGGTAAGATATTTTGCACTGAAATAGTTATTTACTGAAACAATAAAATTGAACAGGGCACGATTACATTTATCAAAACTCGAAACCGATTTAGGAGTTGAGATGTTAGTCTTATGTGTCTTAATCCTTGGATCTCAAATGATAATATTAACAATAATTTCTAAATCAGTAATTTATTGATATTACTGAATGATGCGCGTTTTTTTAAATCATCTTTAATATTTAGTGTGTATTATTATTGCAATATGATGTTAATATTATTAACTATAGATTTTCTGTTAATATTCGTTTGCTTGTTTTATTTTTATAAGAAATAAAATATACGACTTTGTAGTTACAAAAAGTTACTGATGGCCTTACGTTTTTCTCGATATTTCAATTTTAAACAGCAATTTATTAACATTATTAGAAAATGACTATCCTGTACCATGTAACTCTTCTACTACCTACAAGAAAGGTTAATTTTTTATAAATAAAAATTATAAAATATTTTTTGAACGATAAAAGAGTCAAGTAACTCGATAAAACTACTTGATTTTTCAAATACCTAGACCTATAAATACTTGACTTGATTTGTCTATCGATTTTAACTACTTGACTTGAGCTTGGTTTGATTTCAAGTCAAGTCAAGTCAAGTAGCTTGAATGTCAAGTCAAGTAGTGAATCTCTAACCTAGAGCCACATAGTCGAATCAGACTATAGTGGCGGCTCGTGGTGAATTATATTGGGAGGTAACAAATTTAAAAATAGGCATACTTAAAAATAAATATCTTACCTTTAAATTGAGCTTTAAATTCTCTTGAAGTTCAGGTCCACTCTTCGTTCTTTAGAATTGGAAAAATGCTGAATGACACGTTCGTTAAAATTGCACATTCCTTTTATAAACGATTTCTCGATACTTAACATTGCTGTTGAGTAGAAAACTCTTTTTATTCTATTTATGGTCGAAAAACCACGCTCGCTTTCTACAGTTGTCATTGGCAAAGTGCATAGTAATGTTAATATTTTGACAGTTTCAGAAAACCTGTCACTTAGGTTATTATTTATAAAAAATTGAAGCATTGAGATAGCTCCAGAAGTTACACGAAAATCAGCACGATAATAAATAACTTGCAGTTCAGTTTTTGGTTTTAACTAGTTCATACAACGACTTTAACTAAATTTAAAATATCTGGAAAATTATTGCTTTAATTTTGAAATTGATCCCTATGAAATAGTTGGCTGATAACTAAATGATCACTGAAATTAAAGCGATGGTGCATTTCAGAAATTATTATGTCACATATCTCCAAAGCCACTCGACGTTTAGAATCTTTGTTTTTACGTAGCCGTTTACTAGCATTAGAGGAAATTGAAGGCATTTCTGAAGATAGGTCGTTTAGAATTTTATCGCAAACTGCTTGAATGGAACGTTTATATTTTTTTACTGATAAAACATCGATAATACGTTTTTGAAGTTCATTAAAAAGTATTTCACAATGCGGCGTTATAAAATGGAAGAAGTTCAACCAAAATAAAAAATCTACATTTTGTAAAAAGCCTTTTAAACCAAAGGCTTGGTTAATTGTGTTGGTATCTTCTTCCATTTCAAACTATTTTTTTCTAAACATAATATAATGTCTGCCTGATAAATAAACACCTTGAAATTGGTTATTTTTGCAAAATTAAGTTCGTAAGCACTTTTTAGTTGTTTATTTTTTGCACTAGGCACTACCAACATTGTATTTCCTGTATATTCACAACTGACACATGGATCATAAAAATAAAAAAATATATATTACAAAAAACAGTATATAAATCAGTTTTCATCGATTGAAAACGCAATTTCATATTCCATTTGCTATCACGTTCAGCTGCCGCTCGGTAGCTGTGAAATATTCGGGTACTTTCGTGAAGCTTTAAGGCAATCAGGGCAATTCGGACTGCCCAGCCTAGCTTAGTATAGCGTATTTTATTATGCCTAAGGAACGCAACGAGACCATTTGAACCGCAGCGCGCGGCTAACAGTGTAACGTATTTAACTTTTCCCAAGGTTCGCGTTTTATTACAACTATTAGGAAAGACGGTCAAACGAATAATTTATTTTCTGAAATATTTTTGGGGGGTCGTTGACCAAATAACCGTATGGCAGAGCCGCCACTGTCTAGGGCTAAAAATCATAAAAAAATTCAAATCGTTTTAAGAAAGGGGAATTAAAATAAAATTAATAAAATTTGAGCACAGATATTTAAATGTATGATAATAAATTTTTGTACTCTAAATAAGTAAATTAATTACACGATAAGGCTCAAAATTTACTTTATGTATTTATATTGCTGTGTTCAAATTTTAATTTTAATTTTTCTGGATTACTTCATAAAAACGTAGCGTTAAATTTTTAATATAAGTATTATTTGCTACAATAATTTGTTGCTTAATATAACACCTTGCGTTCAAGACAATCCAAAAACTGAAAGAATTTTAAATGCAATCACCACACATCTCAAAAATCGTCATTTTAAATCATTTATAAAAATAACCATAAAAACAAGGCAGTTTCAAAGAATATTGTGGCTGTTGACTCCCGAACAGCGTTAATAAATATAACTCCAATTTGAACCTCTATAGATGCAATTTTTATTTATCAATATTTTGTAGTCTTTTTTGGTTTTTTAATACATACTAGTTTTCATTACCATAAGGGCCTATTTTTCCAACAGGCCAGATAGCCATAGGCCTAATTTAATTTGAATTTACGTACGAAAGTACGCACATTTGTTTATAGCAAAGCTCCCATCCAGTGTGCAATATAGGGCAGGGGGAAGAAGTCGAAAGGATTCGATTTGGCGCTAGCAGTCATGAAGTGACATATCGCTACACGTAAAGGTTAACAAAACTTTCAACAAAATTCATTATGTATCGCGAATGAACTAATATTTAGCATAGAACATTAATCCAGACCATCCAGCGCTCCCAAAGCAATACACGCAAAATTACTGGTAAGTGCTTTTCATTTTATTTTATGCATAAAATGCTAATTTCCACTCTAAAAAGCATATCTTTCCTGTGGTGGTCCTTCGGCAGTTAACAGCCCAACGGCTTCAACGTGCATATATTATAGAAAAGGAATAAAAATGGAAAATATTACATATTCAAATGCAGATATTTAAACTTTGTATTAAATTTAAAGTTATAGAACAACAGTTATTGATTTTCTTAAAATGTACCGATACATTTTTCGTTAATAAACAAAACACATTTAACCTAATTTTTTTTGAAATGCCCTATCTTTAATAAAATGAGGTGTTCTGTTGAAAGTATTTCGGATTTTCAGATTTTTCTAATTTTAAACGAATGTCTATATCCTATAATATAGATCAAAAAAATAAAATTTGCGAATGAAGCACATTTGAAATGGGCCAAATTCCCTAGAATTCTTAAAACATTGCAAAGCAAAAACTTTTTATTATAGCATTAGAAATAGAACGATACTTATAGTGTTCTCAAATTGCCTTAGATTCCTTCACGTTTGATGTAAATATTTTAAACTTAAGAACTGTCTTCGGCGCCTAACTTGGCGCTAACTCGTCACCTACATTTCCAGCGATTAATTGTGTTATGGCTTTAACGATGATCCATTGGATGCCACGCTACCAGCTCCGCCAGTAGCTATTCGACTGTACGAGCACCTAACCTAGTGCTAACTCTTAACCGTTTCAACTTGTGCTTCGGATGAGAGCGTTTTAACTATACAAGAAAATATTAATTATCTAACAATATATTCATAATTCTGATAAACAATTAATAATTTCTACGTCAAACAAAACGAAATTACACTTGGCAATATTGCTTTGTGAATATGAGGAAATGGCCGATTAATCAAGAAATGTCAAATGTCAGTTAAAATGTGACGCATAAATCTTGGGCTGCGAGCTCTGAGAGGACCGGGCGATAAGACGTACAAGAATGAATCACAGTGTAAGCTGTTAAGAAGCAGTCGATATATTCGCCGGTTTATTCCACTGGTAAAAGGCAGTGGCGGCTCGCTCAATTTACGTAAAAATAAAAATATTTTTAAAATATTAAGCATTTTATAATCTACATTTTTATTATAAAAATGTAGTATGTTTTATATAAATTCACATTATTTACTTAATTATACCATTATTTTCATTATATACTCAAAAAATAATAATGACTTAAAAACGTAGCGCGCTGAACACCTTTTCATAAGAACGACCCGTTGAGGAATGACAATCAGCAGTAACAAATTCCGCATCAGACTCCCCCCACACGGCTTTCACTCTTAGATTTGTTTACGGCAATTGCTATGGCAACGCAATGGTGAATATCCGTAAGCCAATAGAGATGGGAGCGGCATAAAGTGCTGCTGCAGGCTGCTGTAAATTAGTGCGTTCGGATCATCGGAGGCGGAAGCAGTTTTGCATCGGTCGAATCGAATCGCGATTAGCTTTAAGATATAGGTACATAACTGTTTTTTAAGAACAAAAAAATATATTTAAAATCTTATAAATTTATATTATTTCCCCTAAGTATTAAAAAACGCTTAAAAGCTATGGATAATTAACATCATAAAAAGGTTAAAAAACAGCCATTTTGGGCGTGGCTCCCCGAAAAATTTTCGTCTGCCGCGCTATTTTCGCTAGCGACGCTGTGCATCTAACTCACCCGTTCTTAGATCCACGAGCCGCCACTGGTAAAAGGGATTGGAAGTTACTTCCAACTTGTCGGCACTTTTAATATTTGCAATGAATATTGTTTGCCTGCATAGTTTCTGTTGACTACGACTCATACGTAAAGTCCACTACTCACTATTCGTTCATTGGGGCGAATAATCAAGTAGGCTTTGACTTCGGTGAAACATTCGACCGCATCAATTTTTTGTTTCTCTATGTAGGTATAGTCAAACATTGAAATGCATGAAATTCATGCGAACGAATTAAACAACAAATTGATGATTAGTGTGGATGAAATATTTATCCATGCGTTGATCCGCCCATTCGTTCATTCATATGAATTGATGAATCGAACCGACGAATCGAAACGAATAGTGAGCAGCGTGCTTTAGAATTTAATTTTCCTCTTGATAATTTTTAATTTGGATAACATCAACATATTTTATTGATACATTATTTCTTTAAAAACTTATAGCAAAAGACAATATATATTATATAGTAATATAAGCTAATAAAATTATCTACTCTGCGTGCAATTTTAACATAATTAAACTAACTGTTGACATTTATAATTCTATAGTGCGCTACAATTTTTTAACTATTTGCTATGTTTTTTTGCAAAAAAAATTATTCCTCAGCAAATGTTTTTGCTGAAATGTGTTTCGAGTATTTCGAGGTAAGCTCTACAGTGAATCTAAAAAAGTGAAAAACTCAAGAATAACTAATCTCTGCAATAGCATAAAGAGAATTTTTTACAGCCTAGATAGATTGATAATTCCTTCACGAGAAAATTTTAATTCATGGGTTTAAACTGGGGTCCAAATATTTGTTAACTCTATATATCATGCAGATAGCACAAAATAATCCTAGGAGTTTAATTATTTCATTTATTTCATCTCCAGCTAATACATGTATTTTTTTACTAGGTGTATTTATCTCACTCTGGACTAATTTTGAATTAAGTGACAAATATTAATACTTTATTATTTAAAACCTTCATAATGAAAAAAACGGTATAGGTATAAGAACACTATATATTTTTTACAATATTTTCATTGGCCGTTTTTCGAAAGTGTTAAAATAAACATGTTTTTAGGTCACCTTGTATAAAATATGTGAAATATGTGTTGTGTATATGGTAACACTAAAAGCAGCATACCCAGGGATGTCGGCAATGTTTAGTAGTTGGTAGGGTGAAATTTAATTTCAAGAAGAAACAAAACTTAACATTTAGTACAAACAAAAATAATTTTATCGACATATTATTTTGTTAAAAACTTTTATTATGAAATAAATATTATAAAATAGTTGGGCCTTTTATCGTTAACAGTATATAGCTTACAAAATAATAAGTGCGTCATGACAAAAAAATCATATTTTCTTTAATTCTACTGGTGTTTAATACATTTTGATAAAAACTTGTGAAAATATACCATGGTGACGAAATAAGCATACCAAATTTTTAATCTTTGTATCTAATAGAACGGCTAAAAACTGCAATTCCATTTGAAAATGGTTTTTGCGCAAACAGGTCAAATTGAATACTTTAGGTTTTGTAAATGTTGATTTTTTTAGTCTCTTAAAAATTACAGTAAAAACTATTTATTAAATAAGTAATTCTATTTAATTTCTTAATTTAAAAAAAAAACAAACTTCGACTAGATTTCTAATATTTTTTATTGTTTTAATTAAATATAAAGAAAAGGCGACCATACTCGACAGAAAAACAGAGTTTGCTAGAGAGCATTTGCCATGGGGTGCAGTCAATGGGGTAACGTTTTATTTAGCGATGAATCCCGTTTTTGTCTCTATAGTAATGACAGACGTCTTAAAGTTTTTCGCAGGCCTGGTGAGCGATAAGCTCAATGTAATTTTAAAACGTCTGTCAGTTCGGTGGTGGATCCGTGATGGTATGGGGCGGAATTCATTTAGAGGCAAAATCGGAACTTTATAGAACGGTTGACAGCTGATCAATACATCACTGATATCCTTAAACCACATGTTGTACCGTTTGCACCTTTCATAGTCAATGACTTTTTATTCCTGCATGACAAAGGCCATACGTTGCAAGAGTCGTGCAGGAATACCTAGAAGAGGTGAGGATCTCAGTAATGAACTGGCCAGCTGGAAGCCCAAACCTTAACCGCATAGAGCATTTGTGGGATCAGATGGTCAGAAAAGTTAGAGCTCTAAATCGACTGCCTCAAACCCTGGCCGAATTGAGGACATCGCTCGACATGATATGGGAGCAAATGGACGAGCGAAGTATAAGAAATCTTATAATGAGTATGCCATACCGCTGTCAATCAGTTATTAATGCAAGAGGGGGAAATACGCGTCTTAAATTTTTTTGGCAATTTTCCCTACTGATAATTTTTATTTTGTTACTGTGTAATTAAATTTAAATTAGACTTCTCGAGGGTACCCCGGATTGGATAAGTGTCTAGGGCCAACTATAAAAAAAAACATGGCCCTGATTACTATACTATTTTTATTGAGGTACATAGATTCATACGTTCATAGTTCATTAGCAGAATCATCGAATTTTATGTGACGCTCTGCCTTGCGGTACCTAGAGCCGGTTCTGATCAATGCTACTTACCATTCGACATCCCACCATTTTTCTAAATGGTACATAGAATTTAGAGTTATTATTGTGAGACACGCAATTACTTTTCGTAGGTCAAATTCATTAAAATTTTTTGCACAAAGCTGATGGTTGAAGTAGATTTGTTTTAAAACCTATATTTCCCACTATTAGTTCTGTGCAGCTCGTCCACGTCCGGTTTTGATTATTTTTATTACGTATTAAAATTTGTACATGGAATGGAAAAGTTCCGCAAACTATTAATTTGTTGTATATAGTATATTTTAAGATTCTTTGATTTTTTGTGATATATCAAAATTTGTTTTTACCTAAAGTTTTAAAGTAGCTAAATTTAAAAATCATGAAATCTCAGAGAGGATTTTCAAATTAAGTGACCCACAATTTTATTCCGAAAACATTGAGTCATTTAAGCAAAAATTATATCGTAATTCCTATCCAAAAAAGTGTCTCAATGTAAATAGATGAAAACAATTTAAGAAAAATTACTCTGACAATTGTTGATATAACATATATCAAAGGCCCCTACATCAGAAGTATGTCTGACCAACTAAAAATTTTTTTAAGCAAAGAGACTATAAGAACAGTTTTTTATCATTTAAAAAGGGTCGGTTTGATTCTATGAAAGACAAACTAGAACAAGGATTGATCAGTAAAGTTTTTTATAAAATTCCTTGGTTGCATTGTAATGTTGTATATGTGGGGCAAACCAAACCACTTCTAAAGAACCGATTAAGAGCACATAAAAGCTGGTATTACGAGAATTTATAGGAACAGACAAGAAAACACGGCTTTCGCTAAACATAATTTAAAATCATGCACAGCTTTCATTTTTGAGTCGGTTAAAATATTGGATAAAGAATAAAATTATTTAAAAAGAATGATCAGCGAAATGATATGTTTTCAAACAAATCATACAGCAATTGATAAAAAAAGCTACACAGATAACCTAAGTAGTATTTATTTTAATATAATTCTCTGGCCGACAAGATTTTTCTATCACAGGCCAGCTCATTATTTTCACAATGGAAATATCCTCCCAATAATAAAAAAAATATTGAGAAAGCCCTAATATGTACCATTTTTTAATAGCCTAATTAGAACCTTTTATATTGGCAGGTAAACAATTTTATTGTGGGGCGGCTAAAATGGGTCCATTTTACAACGGAAAAATTACCTAGACTGGGTTGTTTACAACATTAGACATAAAATAAATGTTAAACATCACTCTTCTGTTGAGTTTCGAATTGAGTGGTTCTCTGTGTATCGATAATCAAGTGTATGTGAAGACGAGAATGTCGAGTCAAACGCGCCGATGTTGCAAAATTTCTCATATTTGTGGAGAATTTCTGGTGAAATCACAAACCAGGCCGTTTTCTGAAAATGTAAAAAAGCCTATTTTAAATATTTTGGTGTGTTAATTGGGGATCAAGAGAAGCGGTGGGCTCCTCATGTGTGCTGTGTTAGTTGTAGTGTATCATTGGTGCAGTGGATGAAGGGAAAGAGAAAAAGTATGCCTTTTGCAGTTCCATTGGTATGGCGAGAACCCACCAATCATTCTGACGATTGTTATTTTTGCCTGACAAAGACTGAAGTTATTTCAAAAAGGGAAAGCACAATATAGAATATCCAAATTTGCAATCTGCCATTGATTTGGGAGATACTGGAGATAACGCATCATCAGGCAGCTCAGAAGAACAGTGCACCGATCCCACTTTTACCACAGGTCCCAGTTCCGGCGAGCCACATTTGATTGTTCAAAGTGAATTAAATTATTTAGTACGTAATTTCGGGTTATCCAAGCAACAGTCAGAACTTCTGGGTTCCCGTCTTAAGGAATGAAACCTATTGGCCAAAGAAACAAAAATTACGAATTTCAGAAAAAGAAATGCTATGTTTTCTAAATTCTACAGTATGGAAAATTGGTTGTGCGCGTGTACTGATATAGATAATTTGATGCAGGAACTTGATACTGAACATTCTCCCGGTGAGTGGCGCTTATTCATAGACTCATCTAAATATAGCTTCAAAGCTGTGTTATTGCATAATACCAGTTGCCCATTCAATTGCAATGAAAGGAAATTATGAAAATATGCGCACGATTTTGCATAAAATAAACTACAATAGGTATAAATGGCAGATATGTGAGGACTTAAAAGTTATAGGGATTTTAGTGGGACTTCAGGGGGGATTTACAAAATATTGCTGTTTTCTTTGTTTATGGGACAGTCGTGCAATAAATCAGCATTATGAAACAAAGATTTGTTCAGAAAGAAGCAAATTTCAACCGGGACAGTTGACAAGTCTTTCCCCAGTTAAGTGATGCCAAATTAAAAGAAGGCATTTTTATTGAGCTACAAATCAGAAAATTGCTGGACGATCTCAATTTTACGGAAAAGCTTAACAGGCAGGAACTCAGAGCATGGAATTCATTTGTTAATGTAGAGGATTTTTAGGCAACAATATGGATGAAAATTATGAACCATTAGTTAATGAACTCTTAGATGCCTATAAAGCGCTGGGTGCCAGAATGTCATTAAAAATTCACTTCTTCCATTCCCATCTGTCATTTTTTGCTAAAAATTTGGGAGCTGTTAGTGACGAGCAGGGTCAAAGGTTTCACCAAGATATCAGAACAATGGAAATTCGGTACCAAGGACGATGGGATCCAGCCATGATGGGTGACTACTGTTGGTTTTTGAAGAGAGAAGATATGACACCACAAAAAATAAAGTTTAATTAGTTTTTTAAGTTGATATTTTTCTCGTTTCCTTTTCTCTTAGATGTATGGTATGTTTAATAGGCGAAAACAGTGAACATAGTCAATAAACAGGGTTAAGAATTTTCTGAAATCATTTTTTCTATAGATATTAAGTATCGTAACATTCGATGACTACAACTCTAACAAGAAAACCCTACGGGCTACAACTTTCTATCTGTCATTTTCATATTTGGATAGGCCCATTCTATTAGATTATGCTGTTCTGATTTGTGTTACAACAAATTTTTTTTTGTCGGCCAGTGTTTTTTTTTTTTTTTTTTTTTTTTAGTTTTTTAGTATTAACAAAATTTAGTAATTTATTATTTTATTGAAATTTCGTTAATTTGATTCTGGTAAATTTTAAATGGGGTATAGCTAGAACCTTTTATGTGATTCTGTCTAGCGTCTTTATTTTTCTAACCTCCTTTTCAACAACTAAAGCTGATGGCGCACATAAAATCATTTAAGTAACTAATTACTATATTTATTATTGAAAACTTTTCTTTAAACAAAAACTAAATAACATGTAGAATGTCTCATTTAAATAAGAATCAAATAAATTAAAAGTTCAGATTAAACCAGGAAATGTTTATATTTAATTTATTTCTCATATGGTTATTTATTTTATTTGGCGTATAGTTTTCCACTCAAAGGGATAGTTCACCTTATTTCAGACACCCTGTATGTAGTTTAGTTTTTTTATATAAAGAGATCTCTTTAAGAAGTGATAAAGAGATACATTTAATAAAACATACACAGGCACATTTAACAAAAAGAGACGCTAACATCAATATGATAATTTTCCGTGGTGATGAATCGAAACAAAAGAGAAGCCGGCCCATTCCTCCTCCGACTATCATAAATGACTAGCAGTGATTAATTTCAAATCTGTTAACTTCTATACACATAAAATAAATCACTCCTACAAAAATAAATAATAGATTTTTTATTATTGTTTTTTATTTCTATTAATTTCTATTAAAAAAGCATGAAAAAGATAGGTACATAATAACCTTTGAGGTACCTCTAATTTAATGGTAAGATTATTCATAGTATTATAAATATTGAAATACTTACAAGACTAAGTTGATAAAATCCTAAAATTATTATTAATCATTTACTATTTGTTAAAGAAAAATCAATACTTTTATTGTAACAGTATTAAGTTCTAATTAAATTTAAAGCTTATTAGATATACTTGTCTCAATTTTGTTTTCCACTGACACTAAAATTTTTCATTAACTGGTTTGATGGTTAACTCTTTTATCTGAAACATAAAATAATACATTATTACTTTAAATTGCGAGTAAGATTAAGGTCTCCAGACCCTCAACGATATTCTAAATAGCCTAAAAATTCACTTGAGGTAGATAATTTCAAGAAGCAAATATCGCCCTAATCACTTAAGCTGATACGCTATAGTCTACAAGTCGAAATGTTAATAAATAAACTGTTGTTTAACCAATTGCTTAAAGCATTCATAATTTGCTAAAAATAGCCTTAATGGTATTAATAAGAAAACATTCTGTAAAATATTAATATGGTTAATTATACAAAACATAGGAGCAGAACTGAAACATTTAATATATACAGGGTGTCCCAACTAAAAGTATCCACCCCAAATAACAAGTCGCCAAGACAAAAAAAAAATCAAACGCTCGGTCCCGTCGATTTTGCTTTTGAGGGGGAAACATTTTGCGCCTATTTTCAATTTCGCAACATCACCCTCTGAGCGGGGGTGAGATTCACCCCCAAAATGTTAAATGGAAAGGGGGGTCGAGTGATCCCTTATTTTGAAGGGTTTCCGACCCTGGTTACAACTGCCAAGTTTGAAGCCTCTGCTGTCATTCCCGAAGAAATGGCAGCTTGTCGAAAAAAAAAATATTAATAAATTAACTGCAAGAGTTGGCTGCTTTAAATTTAGGATATGATGCAGCAGGCTAGTGAAAAGATTTTAATAATAATTACTCCGGACGAGAGGAAAATAAAAATAGTAAATGTAAATTAATGGGGAATTTTTGCGTTTAAGAAATGTTTTCTAGAAAGACTAAATTATTTTATGAATTGTTCGAAATGTTCGCCATTTACTCCCTTGCAATGAAACAGACCGTTGCCAAAACGTTTAAGCTAACTTGTCGAATTGTCACTGTATAAATATTTAAAAAAAAAATCAGCATTCCATTCTTACTGTTATCATAAAACATCAGCAACAAACAAAATAAAATCACATTGTTATCCTTTATTTAGTGTCAAGCATTCATGCGTTTATTACAGTTTGTGCATTTTATTTAAAATTTATTTTGTCTGAAAGTGTTAAAAGTCGAAAGTTTCTAACAATTGCCTATGACGTTTACGATACAAGAGAGAATCGAAATTATTGTTCTTTACATTAGAAACAATAATTGTGCGAGAGCTGCAGCTGTAAGTTTTAATGAATCTTATCCCGAACATTCTTTGACTTATAGAAGTGTATTACAACTGTGGAACAAATTTTTCGAAACCGGCTCAGTTGTCAATAAAAAGCATGAAAGAGTAAGACCAATAAGAAATGAAAATGTTGAGGTTGCAGTCCTTGGCCATGTTGCTATGTTCCCAAGTAACTCCATCAGAGAAACAGCTGCAATATCAGGAGTCTCCCGAAGCAGTGTTCACCGGATTCTAAAATCCCATAAGTTTCGACCCTTCAAATATCAATTGCTTCACGAAATGAACGAAGATGACTTTGATCGCAGAGTAGAGTTTTGTGAGAATATTTCTGAAAAATTAAACAACCATACCATTTCATTGTACAATAATTTTTTTCTGACGAAGCCACCTTTTACTTAAATGGAGAAGTAAACCGTCACAACTGCAGGTATTGGAGCGACAGCAACCCCCATTTATTCAGGGAAACCCATAGCCAGCATCCTTTAAAAGTAAACGTATGGGCGGGAATTCTAGGCAATCACGTTGTTGGACCTTTTTTCATAGAAGGCAATTTAAATGGTGAAAGTTATTTAAATTTACTTGAAAATGCCATCGATCCGCAGATTACTGAGATTCTAGAAAACGACCAGGATTTAGCTGAAGATCAGATATTCTTTCAACAAGATGGAGCACCTCCTCACTACGCTCGTCCGGTAAGAGATTTTCTTGATGATACTTTTCCCGATCACTGGATTGGAAGAAGAGGTCCCATCGAATGGCCGGCACGATCACCTGATTTGACGCCGTTGGACTTCTTTCTTTGGGGACACTTGAAAACAAAGATTTTTAAGGTGCAACCAGAATCACTTGAGGATTTAAAACAGCGAATAGTAGCTGAATGCCGTCAGTTAACACCTGAAACATTTCAAAATGTTCGAGAGGAATTCGAGGCTCGTCTGTATCATTGCATGGAAGTAAATGGCGAACATTTCGAACAATTCATAAAATAATTTAGTCTTTGTAGAAAACATTTCTTAAACGCAAAAATTCCCCATTAATTTACATTTACTATTTTTATTTTCCTCTCGTCCGGAGTAATTATTATTAAAATCTTTTCACTAGCTTGCATCGTCCCCTAAATTTAAAGCAGCCAACTCTTGCAGTTAATTTATAATTTTTTTTTTTTGGACAAGCTGCCATTTCTTCGGGAATGACAGCAGAGGCTTTAAACTTGGCAGTTGTAACCAGGGTCGGAATCCCTTCAAAATAAGGTATCACTCGACCCCCCTTTTCTTTTAACATTTTGGGGGTGAATCTCACCCCCGCTTAGAGGGTGATGTTGCGAAATTGAAAATAGGCGCAAAATGTTTCCCCCTCAAAAGCAAAATCGACGGGTCCGAGCGTTTTATTTTTTTTTTGTCTTGGCGAGTTGTTATTTGGGGTGGATACTTTTAGTTGGGACACCCTGTATATATATATATATATATATATATATATATATATATATATATATATATATATATATATATATATATATATATATATATATATATATATATATATATATATATATATATATATATATATATATATATATATATATATATATATAGTCACAATAATGCATAAGTATATTCACAAGTCCAAAAGACAACAAACCTGTACGTGAGGTGGGGTTGATAAAGCATATACTACTGCGTCGCCAATATCTTCTGGTTCTAACATCTTATTTTCAGAATGTACAGCTTCCAGATCTGTATTTGCTAGGCCAGCAGCTCGTATTATCTCGGATTCTGTTGCTCCTGGGCTAATACTCTAAAAACAAATTAATTTCAATGAATATTAACGTAGAACAAACGGTGAAAGAAGTACAAGTCGTTCTTCCTGCGCTTTATTAATAAATGGATATCTACTATTTTTTTAAACAATTGATATTTAATTGTATTAACGGCGCTTATAGATATTTAAATCAGATTTTTTTAAATATCAGTGTTTTTTGTTTATACCTTTGCTCTACATGTGGTTTGCTAGTCTATGGTGCTTAATGAGCCTTAAAAAAGCAAAATCACGATGTCGTTTGACCATAATGGATCAATGTATCCGCTGCAATGCAGAACATGTTCCAGGATTAGATTACATTAACATTATTGTTCCCAACGAAGGCCAGGAGTAATACTGTAAAGATATATTAATAGTTAAGTTGTACATTATATTTTATTTTCGACATAAACTGATGCCTGCGGCACTGTATCTTTCTAAGGTCACGAGCCGCCACTGATGGGATTAGATCTTGATCTTGAAATAGCTTAAAACTTGCATTTTTTGGCAAAATAATTCAAAAGCCGCGGTATTTTTATAATATCGTTTAAGAATAGGGGTTCACGAGACTAGTCTCTGTCTCGAAACGAGACCGAGACTTGAAAGAGTATTTCGACACCGAGAACTTGGTCTTCGAGACTTAGAACGATCCGAGACTCTCGTTCTCCATCTCAAAGTGAAGTAGCAAAATAACCAATGTTCGTAAATTATTTGTTTTGACAAAATAATTCAAAAAATATGTTTGGGGGCAAATTAATTTATGCAAAAAATAATTTTTCTATAGTCAATTATATTATACTAGCATTGTATATGTTCTTATAACAATGATACTAGTGAAATAGTCATTTAAAAAACGATATAAATAACCATAAAAAGAGAATTTCCCAAATTTAGAAATTCTAGTAGCGAAATTCCACTTCACATGTCGAAAACCGTAAATTGGTACCCTGTTCTCAAAGAGAGACACTTTAGCACAACTATACTATATAGGATTTTGATATTGTGATCTTTATAAATGTATAATCGATTTTTATGTTAAATTATTGAAAGTAACTAAAATCCAAAAATTTTTAGTTTTTTGGTTCAATAATTAATAACTAATAGACTGTAACAACTAAAAACATCGCAATGTCATATTCTTATATAGTATAGATCCGGTAAAGTCTCCAACAGACGAAGTAATTGTGGTGATTTTTGTTTAAAAATTTTCCGACTTAAAATAAACAAAAAATTGTTAAAAAATCAGTAAAAATTTTTCTTAACATTTTCTTCTTTAATCGCCCCGATGGCTTGCTAATTAAAGAAGGTACATGTTTTATAGAACAATATTTTTGTATTGATTTTGTTTGTATTTGAAAATAATGGACGATATAAAATTTTTAACTCTATGTGTATAATAAAAATAATACATATACATACGGACAAGATTTTCAACAAACAAAACACAAAGTAGAATTTGGCTTAGGATTTTAAATAGATTATCAATAAAGCTAATTCAACTATTACGCTTAAAAAATAACGAAATGTTGTAATAACAAAGTAAAAATTTAAATTTCTAAACGTACATTATAAGCATATTTTTAGATTTTATTTGAACCTATATAATAAACCTAAAAATATTACAGAAAATTTAAACTAATATTTTATAATTTCATTTTTCAAGTTACTTTTATACCATAAATGAATCCATAATAAGCTTTTGTTTGAAGTTTCATTTAACATGGTTCTTAGTTTTGTATTAATTAACCCTGCTTGTGAAAATAAACGCTATGTGTTTTTTATTTCCACCATTCTAAAATATCTGTACCCTTTAGAGCGCGCTTTAATTGCAAATATTCTATTATTTCTTTTCTCCAATTTTCGGAATCACTTCTTTTTTCAAATAGTGATGTATAATCGATGTCATAGTTATCATCGCTTGAGGAACTTTATATTATTGGTGGTTCAGCAAGCACAATATAATATTTATCCCTGTACATTTTCTCAAAAAAGGCTATAGATTGATCTTTCAGGCGAAAAATTGAACAAGCAGATATTTGTTTAATAAATAAATTTACTTTTAAAATCTACTCCACTTTTAAAATGTATAGTTAATTTACCAAAGAACAAAAATAATTGATTCACAAGTAGTATTATGAACCATAGCCGCCTTTGTGCAAGCACAACGTGCAGACCTCTAAGAACGGTCCTGGTTAAGAAAGTAAATACGCATCAAAGTAATAAAAGTTTGGTTCAAAATAGCAAAGTTTACAGAATACCTAAGGGTGTTTTACTTGGCCATCGGTCGTTTTCTACCTATTGAATTATAACGTCTGTCCCTAGAATGCCCAGCACGTTGCTTGCATGAGTTCGACAGCATTATACAGTGTGTCCTTATTTTGTGTTTAATATATCTTATTCCATTTGTATATATTTCGAAATGTCAAATAATTATTGTTCTGTGGATGGTTGTTTATGTAATTCTAGTGATGTGTGGCCTTTCTGTTGATATCCAAAGAACAAGGGATATGTGATATTTATTTTGATACACCTACTATTGTCCGTATATCTTCTTTTACTGATTCCATCTGTTGGCAACATCATTTCGAATTATAAATTTTTGGAATAATTTTTTATATAAATATACCTACATTTTTTCAACTTTACTGAAATGTTTAAACATTGGGTTTTTTACATTAAATTTTTAAGCTCAGAAAAACTCTGGGTTTCGAACGTAGGCTTCCATGTACTTTTGTCTAAATAACATCTCGGCGAACAATTATTATTTTTAAAATTTTATTTTCGAGACTTTCGAGACCGATACCGAGACTAAGGAGGTCTCGGTCTCGGTCTCGAAGCATCGAGACCGATACCAAGACCGAGACCGTAAACATTTTCTGAGACCGAGACCGACACTGATTCAGTCTCGGTCTCGCGCGAAACCCTATTTAAGAAGTTCTAGTTGAATGAGAAATCAACATATTAAAGAAAACATGATAATTATGAGCCTATAATTTTGCCTTAAAAGTAAGGTTTTTTGCTAAGATTTGGTTAAACATAAATATTGTTTCTGTTTCGCTTTTCGCTAATTGTCGAATAACAACTACCACGAGGAGGGAGCTGCATGTCGAGCCCACCAGGTGCCCAGCAACTCGTCCTTAAGGCTACTTTATTCTACTCTTGATGTAGTGATATTTTTTAAAGCGATACCTTATATCACTATAAAGGAAACGAGATTCGGGATGTTTTTGAAAAATAAACTAACGTTTGCCTTAATATGCAAATAGAAGCTATTTGCGCAGGCCTAAGATTTATTCCTACAAACCTTAATTTTTTACGGGAATAATAAAGGAGGTAAACCACAACTCTTCTTGAAATCTGTTTAATTTTTTTCACCAAGAAGCATTTTGTAACTACTCGACCTTCCTAGAGTAGTAACTAGAGTTGACTATAACGATAATCGACTGAGGAGGAATAATGTAAAGTCATTCAATTTCAGTATCCAGCGGCGTTCTCTCCAATAATTCTAAGTTTGGACGAGCTCTTGGGAATACCAGTAAGAGTGGAACGTACCTTCCAGCCATATTAAAGTAAACTACTGACGTCGTAGTTGTTCCTCTTTCCGCGGAGGAAATCGTTTTTACTTGTTTCTTACAATGGGTAGCAATTATTCTTGAAGGTTTATTCGGGACAGTTGTAATACCCGTTTCATCTACATTATAGATTTGGCTTGTTGTGAATTTGTAACGATCATATAATTTAATTAGTAGACCACAAAAGGAAGAAACATTATGTCGGTTAAATAATAGAGCTCTACCTATTGAATTCATACGGTAAATATCTAAGATCTTTAATCTTCAGGCCAAAATATCTATTTTCCATAAAAATACATTGCTGCACAAGTTCTTTTTCTTGCTCGATAGTAAATCATCTCTTAAATCTTCCCAAACGTTTATTTGCGGTTTCGTCAACTTCACACTCTTTTTTTGCCCTACGAAATAGAATTTTCCGAAGAACATTGTAGGTAAGGGCAGCATTTTCGTAGCTTAAGCGGTCTTCCCCAACAGACATAATTGCATCAGCTATATCGTGTGCATCCCAGGACTGCTGTTTGGACATGCAAACATAATTTCTCACCATTTTGTCTGTAGGAGAAAATATTTTTCAACTTAATGTTAAAATTAATTTAAAAAATGCAAAATTAACTTTGGTTTGAAGTTTTGGCAAAGAAAAACAACACATAAATAGATCACATGCATATCTCTATCAGACTTGGTTTGGCTGAATGAACGTGGCAGCAGAGGCTACGATCGTTAAAAGAAGAAATATAATAACCTAAACTCACTTATTTTAATAACGGTCATCCCTGCAGTGGGATTTCGAACACTCGAAGCAAGTCGAATTCGCCTCTTTATTCTTAATATCGAAGAAGGCGAAATCGTCTGGAGTGGTCGTAATTTCACTGCAGCTATGCGATTCCGCATGGTAATAGAAAACTACTATAGTTATCTAATGTAGAAATTATTTATGATTTCTTTTAGGTACAGTAGAGCCACGCCATGTATTTATCGTCAACGGTTTGGCAAAATTCAGATGTCTACACAATATTTACTTTTGTAACTAAATTTACCACCGTTTATTGATAATTAAAATTATAAGTTGCAAGCAATCGCTTTGTTTATATAAATAGAATGCTATGAGAACGCGGAGTACGCCAGAGAATCTTTTTTTTCGCAAAAATATTAAAATGTCCCACTATCAACTGCCGAATCCTAGTGAATAAGTATGGGAGTGATTTAGAGCATATGATCTATTACACAGGGTAACAAAATGAAAACAAAAATTTGGTGCCGGAAATCTAATATCTGATTTTAGACGTTTTTAATGTGCTGATTCCAAAAATGCCACCAGATTTTTTCTTAGCTCAGTTTTTGAGATACAGGTTCAGGTTAATTGATTTTTTCTGATAAAGGACAACAAATAAAGAGATAAAATAGTCGTCAGAATAGAAATTTCCCCGAATCTAATTAACCAAATGGATCCTGGAATTGTCCCTGACCCAATGTTCCTATACTAGGAACTACTCAATACACTGCTCTTAATTACTTTTATACCTGTAATTGCCTATGACCCGATCCTTCTATACCTGCTTGGCTGTACTCGATTTAGTATATTACTGAGTTTTCCCAAGCAAAGTTGTGCTATCATTTTGTGTAAATTTTGGTCGTTTTGTAGTATCAAGACACTAAACTGAAACAATGGCATCCACAAGCAGACGCACCTGTGTAAATCATCCCGATATTTTTTGTTATGTGTGTAGTGAATACACTTTGAAAGAGAGCAGAAAAACGATGTCTGACTTTGTGAAAAAAGCTTATCTTGCCTATTTTTGCTTTCATTTAGGAGATCAAGATAAGTCTTGTGCCCCACCTTTCATATGGAAAACATGTGTTGAACATTTGCAACGGTGGACAACTGGAAAGAGGAAGTGCCTAAAGTTTGGTGTACCAATGGTTTGGAGAAAACCGCGAAACCATCATGACGACTCCTATTTTTGTTAAAAAAAATTAAAAAAAGTGTATTAAAAAATATTAAAGCCATAAATAGAAACAATAGACACAAATGGACATATCCTGATCTAGATTCTGCAAGAAGGCCTGTTGCGCATTCGGAAGAAATACCCGTTCCATCATTCAGCAGTCTACCCGAACTGACAGAAGATGATACAGAAACATCAGCGTCTGACGAAGTTCAAAAAATTCAATCAGAAAACGACAATTTGAAGCAGATTTAGCAACTCCGCAGTGTTTCAATCAAGCAATCTGAATCTGAATTACTTGCATCCAGACTAAAAGAAAAAATCTGCTTTGTCCAGGTACTAATATTACATTTTATCGTAAAAGAGATAAAGATCTGCTGCCTTTTTTCGCTCAGGAAAATGACTTGGTATTCTATAACAATATAAAAGAACTCTTAGAAAAAATGGGTTTGCCTGAATACACTCCAGATGATTGGCGCCTTTTCATTGACAGTTCAAAACGTAGTTTAGAATGTGTTCTTTTACATAACGGTAACAAATATGGCTCAATTCCTATTGGTCATTCTACTACCATGAAGGAAGAATATAAAACAATTGCATTAGTTTTGAGAAAAATTAAAAACGAAGAACATCAGTGGGCAATTTGTGTTGATTTAAAAATGGTTAACTTCCTCCTTGGACAGCAAAGTGGTTATACAAAGTATCCTTGTTTTTTGTGCCTTTGGGACAGCAGAGCTAAAAATGAGCACTGGGTTAACAAAAATTGGCCTTCAAGAGATGTCATGATTTAAAGAAAACAAAACGTGATCAACGAACCTTTGGTTTCAAGAGAAAAAATCTTACTTCCGCCCTAGCACATCAAGCTAGGCCTAATGAAGAAATTTGTGAAGGCTTTAAATCGAGATGGAAATTGTTTTGGGTATTTGTCACGTAAATTTCCTGGCATTAGCACGGAAAAACTAAAAGCTGGTATATTTGATGGTCCTCAAATAAGGCATCTTGTTAAAGATCCACAATTCACCACATCAGTGAACGAGACTGAATCTAACGCTTGGCGTTCATTTGTTCAAGTAGTACAAAATTTTCTTGACAATCATAAAGCCGAGAATTACGTAGAATTAGTGGAAACTATACTTTCAAATTTTAATATTCTCGGCTGTAACATGAGTATAAAAGTTCACTACCTCCACAGCCACCTAGATCGTTTTCCAGAAAACCTAGGTGATTCTAGTGAAGAACAGGGGGAAAGATTCCATCAGGATATTAAAACTATGGAAGATCGTTATCAAGGACGATGGGATAGCCACATGATGGCGGACTACTGCTGGAGCCTCCAGCGAGACTGCCCTAGTAAACTCCATTCTAGAAAGTCGTATAAAAGAAAATTTTTATGTGATTAGTGACTAATGTAATTATGTAAATTAAGTTTTTGCAATAAATACTTAAATCCATGTATCTTTGTTTTTTTAACTGGCAATAGTAATATTATATATTATAACAGTTATAACGTAAAATATATACACAATTTTTTTTTGTTTTTTTTTTTGTAAAACTAGATCTGTAGACAAAATCTGAGAACTTTTTTACATTCTGCATCCAAAAATTACCCAGAAACAGTTAAAAAATCGCAGGCACCAAAATGTGTGTTGGTCTGTGTTATCATAAATCCTAGTGGGGTAAAGTGGAATCACAATCTAAAGGCGGGGCAAGTGAATATTCCACTTTGCCCCAAGATACTCTTTTTCACAAAATATTAAGAACTTGTATAAAATTCCTTATCTTTATGACTTAAAAAAAATAATTTTTAATAGGTATTTAGATATCTTACCTTCGAAACTATCCGCAGTAATCATCAAATGACGTAAAGAACGTCAAATTTCTTCGAACAATATTTAACGAATAATACACCGTTTTGTTTACGACACTATACTGATCGAACAGATGTTTCAATGGTGCTCTTCGTTTGGCAATAACCGTTTGTGAGATTATGTTTCTATTATTAACCAATAGAGGGCGCTGCGGGCTATAACGAATTCCACTTTGTCCCTCGTTCCGTTTTGCCCTACTACCCCCATTATATTAAAAATAAAACCGTGTGAGAAATAATATTTGTTGAATCTATATAATAGCTTTTACCCTTATACCAACCAGTATGTTCATGCAAAGTTTGAAAGCAATTTCTCCAAAATTAGATAAGATTTTTTTCCATAGTGCAATGTAGCTAAGCGTACGCGCTGACCATACGCGCTCAGGTAAAACTCTTTATTTTAACAGATGATTATATATTATACGTCATGATGGTCAGTTTTGACCATAGGTTCCATGTGAAATGGAACATAAGCATATCGTTCGCGCTGATTATACGTTCATTTAAACATGCTTATCTCGTTCGTACTTACCGCAATGTTAGTACTGAATATACACTTAATCGGTTATTTTGGATTACCGTGATTTTAATAGCTTTCTGCTGTTCCACTAGCTCAAATCTTAATGTCTCAGCTAAAGCTGTGACACCATGTTTTGAAGCCGGATACATGTTGAGTCCCGACAGGCTAGGGAATACTCCGTGACCCGCTATACTGTTTATGTGGATGATATGCCCGTCGATGTTGTGCGATATCATTTCTCTAATAGCCTCTCGTGTCGCTATGCATAGTCCCAAGATATTTACATCTGCAAACAGAAATTGACGTAAAAAAGTACATATACAAGCAGTGGGAACATTGTAGTCTTAGATTAAATACACAGAAAAATCTAACAAAATAATAAACCGTGACTAACGGTCTAAATTTAAACCTCTTTAATGAATACGGGTGTTGACAATTGACAATAATCTGCCATTTTTATTACATTATAAGCTTGTCTATGCTTACCTAATAGTTGTCTCCACATATCTGTATCCCCATCCCATAAACTAGTGGGCTGAAGTATGCCTGCGTTATTAATAAGCACATAGACAGGTCCTAGATTTTCCGATATCCATTTAAATGCACTTAAAATCTCTTCCTCTTTGCTGACGTCACACTTCACTGCGTGTAAGCGACCATTGGCATATTTTAGATCACTCGAGAGTTCCTCTATTTTTTCTTTTCTTCGGGCTAATCCAGCAACCTGATAATTGATGCATGCGGTATATAAAGGACATGACACCAATTAAACCTACTTTGAGTTCAGTGAAACTTCCTTTCATATTTTAATGAGTCAAAAATCGAAGGCCGACATTTCTATGTTTTTAATTCGGGTATCGCAAATTGCTTTCAAAACTATTTTAATATTAATTTGTTTATCGTAAGATCTAAATTAATATTCTTATCTCTTTTGCATATCTATAGAGAGTGAATCAGTAGTGCACTTAATTTTTTATTTTAATAAAAATGTTATGCAGTAAATTAAAGCTTAATCTGCTAATGCGCTAATTATAGAATAGAAAGCAAAAATCATATTGTTAAAATAAGTTACTCTTTCTACTATTATATATATATATATATATATATATATATATATATATATATATATATATATATACAGCAGCGGCGTAGCGCGGGGGAGGTGCAAAGGAGCATTTATACCTCCCAAAGCACCAGCCAAGCCAGTTATTATATAGATTCGTTCAAAATATACAACAGAAAATTAAAGAAAATAAAGGTAAAAACGTCAGAAATTTTTTTTTACTTAGTAGTAAGATCTTTACGTTTCAGGGTCACTAGATACCGGAAAACATATTTTCTCAATTTCGTCGGCTTGTCTGTCTGTTCGCGGCCTAGCTAAAAAACTACTTACGCGATTGGCTTCAAATTTTGGTCAAAAATTAAGGGACATATGGGGATGACCTGGTAACATTTTGCTAAAAATCTAATATGGAAACACAAAATGGTGGCCTAGCGAAATGTTTTAAAACAATTATTACTAAAAAACCACTTGCCCCAATTTATCTCAAATTTTGTACAAAAATCAAGTATTATGTAGGAATCAAGTGGTAAAATTTTGGTACGAATCAAAGACGGGGGAACAAAAAGGCGGGTTATTAAAATATTTAAAAATTCAGCCTGAAAAACTATTTAGTGAACTGATTTCAAACTGTGTGCCATAACTAATCGTAGTATAGAGATCAACTAGTAACATTGTGGTATTAATTCAAAATGGCGGCCAAATAAAACGTTTGTAATCATGCTTGTCAGATTGACTTTAAATTTTATTCAAAAATTAAGGGTCACATTAGAATATACCTGGTAATATTTTGATGAAAATCCAATATTCCGGAACAAGATGACAGTCTAGTGAAACGTTAAACAAATTATTACTAAAAAACTAATTATACAATACCTCAATTTTTGTACAAAAATGAAGGGTTATTTTTGGTATGAATAAAAGACAGCAAAATAAAAAGGCGGCCTAAAAAAAAATATTAAAAAAATCAGTCTGAAAAACTACTTATAGATTAATTTCAAATTGCGTGCAAGCGTTAAGTGTGATATAGAGATAAACTAGTAAACTGTGGTACTAATTCAAGATGGCGGAAAAACTGGCGGCCAAAAAGATTTTTTAAAAATTAACGTAAAGAAATCTTATTCAATCTCATTCAATATCAGGAAAATCAAAAATTTAATAAACAAATATTTTTAGGCACTTTGATGCTCTTAGTTAAGATTATTAATAGTATTTATCTAAATACTAAAAATCACCTCTATATAATCATAATATTTAAATACGACAAAATATTTTAGTCATAATGATGCGTTTTGTTCTAGTAGATTGTGGATATTACTTTTAATCATACAGATAAAGATTATCATTATTTATATCAACTCAATAATATAGTAGTGAAAACAGGACCAAACATTTTTTTATTTAAAGCTGAATAACGTCCTTTATTTAGATATCAGATACTAATTTATTAATCAAAACTAGGCACATTGTTATAAATATTTTTAGATGTATTTCTTTCGTTCTTATTTTGCTGTATGGTCCACTATGATGCCTGGTATAAGGATCTAGCTAATTAGTTCAAAAAGAAATAGTTCGAAAGAAATAATTTCGAAAAATATTTAGAATAAATGACAAAAATTTCGAATTACAAATAGCTCGAAAACTAAAAGTTTGACTATAAATAAATTCAAATGACAAACTGATACAATTATCATCGTGTATTTATTGCTAGTCGTCCCTTACATTTGCGATTAAATTCTTTACATTTTCAATAAATAGTTAATACATTTGACTTATCTTTCATGTAAAGGTATCCTTCGTGGAATAATTTTTAATCTCCAGATTAAGCAGTAAAAGACATTTTTGAAATAAAATTTTATTAATATTCGGACAGTTATCTTTGGTTTGTGGCTGCGGAAAAGTCAAGTCCTAAAAAAATAAACAGGTAGGTATTACCTTTTTTAATGAATAACAATTTCATATAAAAATCTCGACACATACATATAAAACTGTGAAGATTCAAAATTAACACAAAACGACAATAACATTTGTCTTCGAGCTTATTATAGGAAATATGCAGGATCTTACCCGAGTAATCCCACAGCAAGTAAATGTTAAAAATGGCGGAAAAGCGCCATAGTTATATTGAACAATATATGCGTTCACCATTCTATCAGGAAAAAATTGGACCTAGTAGGGGCCATTTGTTAAATTTCACTTTGACAATGAAATTCGTATAAATAGAACTATACATAATTCGAACTTTTTTCGAATTTTTTTTTTCGAAAATTATGTTTCGAACTAATTGAATTCGAAATGTTTGTTTTCGAAATGTATACCGCTTTCCAAAGAACCATTGGTTTTTAATAATATTGAAACTAAAATTGTTAAATTTTTAAATATTTCTTGTTGTTATATAATATGTGATATTGAAGGTGCTCTGCCATAAATGTAGAATGCGATTATTGGCTGGCCAGATTGGTCTTGCTTCTTTGTCACATCACCAAAAATAGATTCCGTTTAGCTAAAGAAGAAATTAATGCGTATTTAAAGTTTTTAATACGAAGTTTTTGTTTTCGAAATTTATACCCAAAGAACCACTGTATCTTAATTAGATTAAAACTAAAATTGTTAAATTTTCAGATATTTTTTGCTATTACATAATATGTGATAGTGAAGGTGCACTTAATGTTTTATATATAGAGTGAGATAGAATTATTGGCGTGTGGTAAATATCCAATATGAGGAAGCAAAGTGGTAGCCTAATGAAATGTTAAAAAAAATGAACACTAAAAAATTATTACAATTATCCAATTTACCTCAAAGTTCGCACACAAATCAAATGTTACATAAGAATGAACGGATAACATTTTGACACGAATCCAAGATTTGTAAAACAAAATAGCGGCGCCTAATAAAATGTATAAAAAATCAAACTGAAAAACCACCTATTAGATTAATCTTCATTTTTGTGCAAGCATTTATTCTAATATAGAAATAAACTAGTCAAATTGTGATACGAACTCAAGATGGCGAAACAAAATGGCGGTCAGATTAAAAGTGATATAGGGATAAACTGGTATGAATTCAAATATTTTTTGGCTCTTTGATGTTTTTTAATATGACATTGGTATGAATCCAATATGGTGGAAAAAATGGCGCCATGTTAATAAATAATTATGTGTGGAATTAAATTGGATCCGACATTTACTATTTCTAATAAAATGAAAGATTCATAACGAGGGAACTTCCGGTTAAAGGAAATTTAATGAGTTAGAATTATTTGTTCTCTTAAAGATAAGATACAATTGTTGGTATTGATCTAGAATAGGTTCCGTTTAGAAGAAGTACCAATTAATGAGAATACGAGACTAAAACTGTTGGTATAATAACATCAAAGAGACTTTAGCGGAATTTAATAATGAACGTTATTAAACGTTTTCGTTTGTGTGATATACAGTCCATCGCTATTAGTTTTCATATCGTCACAATATTCAAGCAAATTACCTTTATAGAGAATTGATTCCCTCAGTGGCGGTATATAAATAAATAGTTTAAACTGGCACGAAGGCCTTTTTTGAAAACAAGGACAAATATTTGCAATGGAAGGTTCATTTAGAATGAAATCACATTTTTAACGGACTTCAAAAAAGGGGAGGTTATTAATTCGACACTGCATTTTTTTTACTTCTCTCGTAAGAGAAAAGCAACCTAATCGTAAAAAATCAGTCACCGAGAATTTTTTGGCGTCATATGGGGATGACCTGATAACATTTTGATAAAAATTTAATATAGTGGAACAAAATGGCCGCTTAGAGAAGTGTTGAAAAAATATTAGATACTAAAAAACAAATTATCCAATTTACCTTCCCTGTAAACAACAGTCAAATGAAATATTTTCAATTTAGCAACAACAATGGCTTACATCTAAATATGTTGGAAATGGAAGTTTCGCATTGCATACCTTTATGCCGCTCTTATTTCTAGGCTATTTAAGACACATGGGGTATTTAATTATCTATAAATTTTTTTAAGTTACAATTTTTTCTTAGAGTCAGTCGTTTTCAATCGAACATTTTTTCATTATTTTATTTTATCTCGTTTCGTGGTAGTTAGGCAAAATAAGTCTATCGAAATTTGTCTATGTTTATAAAAAAATTTTGTATTTATTATAATTTAAAAAATATACTCCAGGTACTTACAATCATGCCATTCTCCACCAATTTTCTTGCAATGCCTGCACCTATTCCGGCACTTGCACCTGTAACTACGGCAATCTTACCAATCCATCTCTCCATTGACAGAACCATTTTTAATCGCAAGTCTTGATCGTTTTATTGCTGAAGACAGACAGTACAAAAAGATAGCTAAAAATGCTTTTATACCAACATATTCATTATTATCTCTCTCGATTTCAAATTAAGCGACCGGTCCTAGGCGGATACCAGAGGTGTAACACGATATATATATATATATATATATATATATATATATATATATATATATATATATATATATATATATATATATATATATATATATATATATATATATATATATATATATATATATATATATATATATATATATATATATATATATATATATATATATATATATATATATATATATATATATATATATATATATATATATATATATATATATATATATATATATATATATATATATATATATATATATATATATATATATATATATATATATATATATATATATATATATATATATATATATATATATATATATATATATATATATATATATATATATATATAAATATACATATATATACTGTATTGATGAAAACCTTAAGTCAGAAACAACACAGGTGCCTCTAGTTGGCGAAATTTAATTGTTTGAACTATATATATATATATATATATATATATATATATATATATATATATAGAGAGAGAGAGAGAGAGAGAGAGAGAGAGACTAAAAACCCAAGAAAATCTCCTAAGTATATATGTTTAAATATTTATGGATAAATCGGTCAAAAGAAATAACTCGAAATTATTTTCGATTTCGAGAAATGGCCGCTAGAGGGCGTAACAGCAACTTAAAAATGGAAATGATAATTTTTTCTTGAATTTCCCTAATTAAGTTTTATCTCAAACTATAAGCACTGTATTCTTCAGGTAATTATGCAACTTGTTGCAGTTTATCATTCTTTTTCTATTTTCAATAATAAAGTAGTAAGGAAAGGTCAAACTTTTTTCCTTCAAACGTTTATATCTCTGTTTTGTATGAACCGATTACATTGAACTGGGTATCAGACAAAAGCGCTATTTTTGCTCTTCACGTAGAGCTATTAACTGTACCGTAATTATTCTATTAATGGTCACTAGATGGTGTTTTTTCGTAAATCTTCAAATAATACGGATTTTCCCAAAAAAATCAAATGTTATGATATGACTTTTTTCTCATAATTTAATTTAAGGTTATAAAAGGTATTCAATAGTGAAAACAATCCAGCTCCGTATTTAAATTAAAAAAGTGGTTCAAAATTCTCTTAAAAAGTTAGTTAATTCTATTGATATTTAATGTAGATTTAAGTAGTATACAAGGCGGGGTACTGTGACCGAGGATGGCCTGTCTGTCCAAAGATTGGGTGTGTCCAACTTCTTCGGCGACGAAGTGACACAATCCTGAAAAATTCCTGAAAATGGCCGAAGAAGAAGTGGTCGACAATGACCAGAGGCTGTTGACCAGAAGGGCCTTATTAGTGTACGGGTTCAAAAAGGCCTTTTATATTTGAAGTGTCTTTTTGGCACTCACACACATGCACCCCTATAATTATTACTAATTTGTTTCTTATAAAAAAAAAAAGCCCACGCGCCCGCCTGGATTCGAACCGTCGACACCGAGATTTGTTTTTTGTCAGATTTTTAACTTCTAGACTACTACCGCCATGCAGTACGTCGTAATAAGTAAACAATTTAGATGATCTTGTTTATCTTTTAAACGAGCAATAATAGTAATAATACGCAGTTATACAGTACAACACATGTGGTAAAAAAAAAATAGAATGTTTGTAGGGCTTCACGCCGCACCTCTGGTATAATTTCATGAGCCGAGCCTCGCCTCGCCGAATTCCGAGAATTGTTTTTCTGTTAATATTCGACGTAAGACTAGAGGTCAGGTTCGCAGATAAGAAAAGGTCGAGGATGTAGATAAGGAGATCCTTGTGTAGTATTGAGATGATCAATAATAATGTTATAATAAATAAATAATATTTGTTTCGAATAATAGCTTATACCAGGTGATAAAAAACGTATAGCACTTAAAGTAATTAATATATATGTAAAATACAGAGGATTTAATAGCAGTCGATCACGAACCAGACTGGTGGTAATATATGCCTGTTCCAGTCAACAGAACGTGTCAAGAGTGTAAATGGAACTCAATATCTCCAAACATCTGTGCATTTTGCCGCTGTGAAAAAATTCACAAAGAGGTTAACGGACAAAAGAGTATTAATAGATATACCGTTTTGTATTATTTAAAAGAAGAGTACGAAAGAAGGAGAAGGCTGCAAAATAATGAGTAAATTTGTTTTACTTTTCTATAGTATTCTTTTCAGTTATTGTGTCCTAACTAATAGTCAACCAACGACGGCGACGACGACGACAAAGAAATATTATCCAAAAGAGCGCAGTTATAATTTTGTTTTAATTAATAATAGACGATATTATATTTTGAGAAATGTTGGTTTAAGAACATTTCAAGACACTGGTTATAATGTATGGTTTCACATACATTATGATTTAATAAAACCTGATGAAAATGTAAAGCCAAACGATAAAATATTTAATTTGGCTAATCAGCAAATAGGTCTAGTGCCTCACTTAAAAGACAGTGTATCAAACTTAACATATGTTCCTGTGAATATTAATGAACCTGCAGATATATATTGTAACTGGTATACTGCCAGATATTTTCGAAATAAAAATATTTATCTTGATTATAAGCCTGTAGAACTAAAAGACATTTTTAGTGCAAATTCCACTGTTTACAGCACTGGTCAGACAGAATTAGGAGACATTTTTAGTGTAAATTCTACTGTTTACAGTACATGTCAAATTATATATTTATTATAATAAGACCCTGTACGTTACACAAAATGGATTTTGAAAGAATACAATTTTTATGTCAAATATGTAATTGTTTAGTTGAAAAAAATATTAATAAACACTTAAAACATAGAGTAAAGTTATTAAAATTTTGTGATACTTGTTTAGTGAATTATGTATTTGGTGTAAATAGTATTAGGTCTATGATTTTAATGTCAAAATAGAACAGTACAAAAATATTGAAATTAAAATGTAAAAAAACTACTATGGTTTATTTTATTTGTTTTTAGTTTTACTTAGTGGGTGTGATGTAAATTCACGTGATTTTTACTCACCAATAGAACAATAATTAAAAAAATGTGGTAGAGTTTTATTTATAAAAGAAAGTAGATTGAACTAGGTGTCAATAGTGTCTCGTAACTCGAACTATGGCAGGAGAAAATTCAATTTTGTGTCTTGATATCCAGGGATTTAATTGTACCTCTGGATTTATTCCAAAAGAACTAGCTGTGTATGATGGAACACGTTGTTCAAATTTTCTTTTCAAACCACCATATAGCAAAAGCATGTTAAAAGGTCATGATTTAAAAACGATATCTTATCTCGAAAACTCATATCATGGTCTAATATGGGAGTCTGGTTTAGTAGACTTGAACGAAATAGCAAATGTCTTAGAACATGTGATGAAAAGATATCATGCCCCAAGAATATACGTCAAAGGAGATGAAAAGGTGAATTTTCTAAGAAAATTTATAAGTGCAGAAAAAATTTTTAAAATACCTCTGGAGAGTGAACCGAAGCTAAGCAAGTTTAAGAAAGTTCCCGAATGTCACTTTCACAAGGATCCATATGGCACTACTTGGCACTGTGCATTATCAAACGCCAAGTTGTTATATAATTATAAATATTGTTTTTCTGTTTGAAGATAAATAAATTATTTGTAGAAAACATGTAAATAATATATAATAAATAAAACGTACATGAAACAAAATTATTTTATTAAGTCACTCTACATTATTTTTATCTATCCAACTATTATGCTTATCACTGAAACCTAACCATTTTACAAATACTTTATTATTTTTACGTTTTAACACTTTTTCCACTAAATAAATGTCTGGATATTTAACTTTTTGCAATTGAAGTTCATAGAATCCTCCCTTGATGTCTTGTTTCTCTGCATCTTGAAGTAGGTATGTCACTGGATTTGTAAGTTGAACTTTCTTGATTATAAATATTTCAGTAGACCAATTCGGCCTATATTGCTTATCAAACACTCCTCTAAATTTAGAAATGCGAACATGGTCGCCTACATTGTATTTTGGTTTGGGAGCAATTTTTATTTTGCTATAGGCAGTCTCCAACAAAAGTTTTTCATGCTTTTTTGTTATTTCTGAAGGTTTGAAATCTGTGGTCCTATGTTTTCTGTTGTTATAAACATTTGTAATATTTTTAATCAAGTCAAACCATTTGTAGGACCCTTGAATGCTAAATTCTTTCCACATCATTCCTTTTAGTGTGCGATTAACTCTTTCGACGATTGAAGCCTTTTTTTCACTATACACCACGTAATGTTTGACTTTATACTTTTTTATTAAGTTTTGTACTTCTTTGCCCGTGAATTCTCCTCCAGAATCACTGCACAGGTGAATCGGTGTTTGAGATTTGAACACATTTTCCAGCATTGTAGCGACTTCTTTTGACGTTTTCGATTTTAATGGAAATGTCCATACATATTTGGAGAAACAATTAATGACTACTAAGATGTATTTATAACCTTTATTTTCCTTTTCATATTCCCTCATGTCGACTAAATCTGCTTGCATAAGATCCAAAAGGGACTTAATTATAACTTTTCGTCGTTGAAAATTAATTCTGGCTGGCTTATGTATTTCTTCAACAATATGACGTTTTACATCTGTAACGTATTTAGACATTTTCGAAATTATTCGATAATTTGAGCTTCTCGTAATTCCTCGATGATTGGAACGATTTCGTTGTTGTGACTCGAATTACCTGCAGCTTGAGATGCAAGTAACAATCTTAGTCTATCCACAAGTTCTTTAGGGTCGTCCCAATGAACATAATCAACTGGTCGGTTTGTTACTGTCATAAGCATTCCTTCTCCTTGTTTAACATTTTCTTTCCTACCACTATCACTATCTGTCTCTTGTTGCATCATAATTGGCTCAATAATTCTTGTAAATTTCTTATTTTTATTTGTAGACACCATAGTTGAATCAAAATATTTTTCAACAGCTTTAGTATTGAATAATATATTTGCGTAATTTTGAGCGTCGTCTTTAGTATAGATTTTAGGAATATTCTGATTGAAAAGTAAACCGTAAAGCCCTTTAGTACCTTTATATTTTTTCCCAGCTACTAAAAGATCAGGTCCGTCAAAATCAATCCTCTTGTTTCCAATGGAAAATCGTTCAATGTCTGGATCAAACTGAACTCTAAATTTTCCATCTGAATTCTCACTGTTTGGGTCTTTAATAAACTTTTTAATATACGTTAAAGGAAGTGGGTGATATTGTTCATAATAGTCGCTAAGTGATTTGTCTTTAATCGTTTTATCTAGTTGTTCCTCAAACTCTTTTTGTTTCCGAGCTTCGTCTTCTTGCATTTCCGTTTCCACATCTTGAATCATTTTTTGTTTTAATTTATTTTTCGGCTGACCGATCGCTGAAAAGGATAATCTTCGCTTTGGACGCGGTGCAGTGGCTGTTAGTACCTTTGGTGTATAATCATATTTTGCTTCTGGTGTGGACTGTATTAGTTTGGGTAGTGATACCGCCGGTTCCGACATTGTGGATTGTGTGTCATAATCGTCAGAGTCAGATACATTATATTCAATTTGTTCTTGTTTTAAACGATTTCTACCTTCTTCGTTGTGAACAGGTATTGAACTTGCATTGCTTAAAGTCACAGTTTCTCTAGGAATTAATTTATTTTCAATATTCTGCAAATGCTTGGTTATGGGTTTGAAAAGATTTTCATGTGTCATTTGACCGTGCTTAAGAAGTTTTAGTTTGTTTTTAATTTCATTTCTTTTGGTTATAAGTTGTTTTTTCACAACTTTTCTCGCAGTTTGTTTCTTGTTTCTATCGAGCCCAACCATAGCTCAACTCAATTTAAGTAGATTTTCAAGTAAACTAATAAAATGTCATTATGTTAGAGATATATATAGTTATCCAAACAATATCGATAACGTCCATCATTCATTTTATTGTCTTTGAAAATTGATAAGAACCCATAAGGTTTTCCCCAGCAGAAGCCGCAAATTGACTTAAAATCTTCAAATGACATATCAGTACCCACGTGATCTGTGTAAACATGACGTAGGTTTAAATCGTCTTGTTTCAATAATATAAAAACATTGGCATTGTCTCTTATTAGGTGTTTTGGTATTTTAGCATAGGTTTGACACAGATAGAAACAGTCAATGTTATTATGACGTCCCATACTGAAATATTCCCTCATAACATCCTGTTTGTCACATGCCACATCGTCAAAAATGATTACAGAGTTAGATTTACTGTCAGAGGGATCGAGGATAGTGTCACCATTGTTAAAGGTATAGTAACCGATACCTTTGATTGGTGTCAACAGCTTTTCCAGATACACATACTTTGGTTGATAAAGAGATTTTGAGTAGAGATAGACGTTTTCGAATTTCAATCCATTTGGATGTTCCAGCAGACTAATCATAACATTGGTCTTTCCACAGTTTGAAGGACCTGTGATAACTGCCATTATTGTAGACGGTAGCAATTTACTGTGTTTGATACTTCCTCTTTTAACTTCGTCGTGATTTTGAATGTTTAAAGTTGTTTTTTGTTTCACAACTTTCTTCATAGCGTTAAAAAACAAATCTTGACATGAAAAAGAATAAAATATGAATAACAATAATAGACGACAACATAACAATTTATAGTTAGTATGTTTTGTTACGTCTTACAATCATGAGATATTATACAAATCAAAGTGAAACAAAAAAAAACCGGAAATGGTCTGCTAAATACTGTAATAAATAAACTACCATTCGAGATGCACATACCTGGCTACCAGGACCGGGTACCAAGCTGCAGAAACGTTTAGCACGTGGTGATAAAGGAATTAATCCCTTGGATGCAGCATGTAAGCAACATGATATTGCCTATTCAAATAACAAGGATTTAAGTAATCGTCATCAGGCTGATAAGATTCTTCTTAAAAGTGCTTTGAGCAGAATCAGTTCATCATCAGAGGCTGGTTGGAGCGAAAAACTAGCTGCATTAGGTGTATCAACAGCCATGCAAGCTAAACTAAAACTAGGTATGGGTATAAACAGGAAAGAGAGTTCTAAAAATAATCAGTGTGTGAAACAAACTTGTAACGTTCTACGTAAAGGTTCAACTGTCATGGCACAAAGTGCAAAAAGTATGGAAAATTATTTAAAAAAGATTGAAGCCTTGCTTGAAGAAGTGAATTCTTACAAGAGTAAAGCTCAACAAAAGCAGCAGCAGCGAGTTAGAAAGAATTCTCCCTTAGTCCCACAAAAAATAAAAAGAAAATCGTTAAAAATTTTGAAGAGGAATCAAGTGATAGTGAACACATTGACAATTATCATGAAAAGAAAATGAAAGAAAAAATGTTAAATCGTAACATAAAAACTGTTAAAAGTAGCCGACCCAGCAGCAGCAGCAGCAATACAAAAAAAAAATTTTCGAAAATGAAATGAAAATGGATATCCAAACGTTTAACAAGCGTAAAGCAGATATTTCGTCTGATATTGACTATGATAACAATACAAAAAAACCGAAGTTAGAAATCAACGACAACGATTTAATTTCACAAAAATTGCAAAAACGTAAACGAAGTGATTCTGAGGACAACAATATTGTTTTTGAACCGAAGAAAAGATTTAAAGGCTAGATACCGTATAAATATTTAAGATTTTTAGTTTTCAAATTAGTTAATACCGAGCACTATTAAAGTAACAATGTCCTCGAAGAATAAGCAACGTAACCGAAAGAAAAGATCCTCCAAAGTGATGAAAAGACAACAAAAAATACAACACAAAAAGATGCAGAGAAGCAGAAGACAAGGAAAGAAACGTATAAACTTTCCACAGTTAACTAAAAAAATTAAAAATAATGTTTTAAAAAATCAACCTCGTACTATCGATGACGCTTTAAAGATTGCAGTTCAAACAGTTAAGGGTGAAAAACGAAGGATCAAACCACCATCCTCGAGAATAATTAGAATTCCCAAGACAGGAGGTGTGTTACCACTAATACCGATTTTTGCCAGTTTGAGTGCCTTGGGAGCATTAAGCGGTGGAGCTTCAGCCATAGCAAAAACTATCAATGATGCACAAGCAGCGAAACGTCAATTGGAAGAAAATAAACGACACAATAGAACTATGGAAGCAGTTGCACTTGGCAAGGGACTCTACTTGAAACCCTTTAAAACTGGATATGGACTTTTTTTTCCCAACTTAGGTCCAAAACGTCAAATAAGCTAACATTACCAGCACACGCCCTAAACAACTTGGAACTTGATTTCTATGCAAAAAAATTGAAAATACCCTATTTTCGTGGAACTTTTATGAAAGATAAACTCCCCAAAAAAATGTATAGAAATGAATCGGCTATAGTTAATTTGGACAACTCCTACGGACCTGGCACTCATTGGACTGCATATCGAAAATATGGAAAAAATATTATTTACTTTGACAGTTTTGGTAATTTACACCCACCCGTAGAGCTTTTAAGATATTTTAATTCTAATGGTACTTGTAATATATTTTATAATCATTCTCAGTTTCAGTCCTACAATTCTTACAACTGTGGCCATTTATGTTTGAATTTTTTATCTCATATGGAACAATGAATAAATAGATTAACATTATCTGGTTTGTTTCATTTATTTTAATAGATTTGTAGTGATCGTTTCTCTCTCTTTTAGTTATAATGTCATATACATTTACCTTATCGGGGAAAGAATCAACAATTTCTGCAAAGGTTTACCCACCAATTATATTGAGTGAAAGTGACGAGTACGTTTTAGGTTTAATAAATTTCGAAAGTTACAATTCAATTCCAAATGTGGATAAATCAAACAATGTATTTCACTATGGTAAAAATAAAAAAATAGAACTACCTGAAGGCTCTTATGAAATACAGGATATCCAGAACTACTTGGTTAGGGCGTTAAATTTGGAAAAAGAAGGTGATCCAATTGTACTGCGATTGCAAGCAAACCATAATACACTACAGTGTGAAATAAAATGCAATAGGTCAATAGACTTTTCAAAAGACAACTCAATTGGAAGTTTGTTGGGGTTCAAAAATAAAGTATTGGAAGCAGACAAATTGCATATATCCGAAAACCCAGTAGATATATTTAAGGTCAACTCCATTGCTGTAGACTGTAATTTAGTTACAAATGCCTACAATAACGGTAATCTGGTTCACATAGTTCACATGTTTTATCCCGAGGTGGCGCCCGGTTTTAAGATTGTTGAAAAACCCTCAAACGTTATATATTTACCAATAAACACGCGCTATGTGGATGAAATATTGCTTAAAATAACCGATCAGGACGGAAAATTGGTCAATTTCCGAAAAGAACTGATAACAGTAAGACTACATCTAAAGCAGGTATAAGAGCATGGTTTTTCTTTATGAAGATAATGCATTAGGGTTACCCATTAAGTACCATAAAAACAAGTCGTCCACTGGAATAATCAACAGTCCAAGACTACGTGAACATCAGTTAACATCTGAAAATAGAGCTTTTTTAATTTCCTTAGGATTTAAACTAAATAATAATAATAATAATAATAATAGGAAAAATAAGGAGATATTGGTGTAGTTTTAAGTTACTTCTTAGTGCAAATCTTCGACACTTTTTTTAATATTCAACTGGAATTGTGCCTATAGTCAAAGAAATGAGTTCCAATATTCTAAAAGTAGGAGACAACGTAATAAGTGATGATTCAATAGTTAGTTACCAATATCATACACATCAACCGTACTCTGCTACGACTTTGAACAACAACGATGAAATTAGGATAGCTATTCAAACCCAAGATCTCTATACCTTACCTAGTCAAAGCTTTCTATACATTGAAGGCAAACTGACAAAAGAGGATGGTACATTTAGTGACAACATAAAGTTTACCAACAATGGTCTTATGTACCTTTTCGAAGAGATCCGTTACGAATTGGGAGGAGTATGCATAGATCGAGTAAGGAATCCTGGAATAACCTCAACTATTAAAGGTTATGTATCGCTTACGCGAAGTGAAAGTTCTAATTTACAAAATGCAGGATGGAACACTGAAAACCATCCAAGTCTATTAGATGACAAAGGAAACTTTAGTGTATGCATTCCCTTAAAACTTATAATGGGCTATGCAGAAGACTTTAATAAAATTATCATGAATATTCGACAAGAATTAGTGCTTATTAGAAGCAACAATGATTTGAATGCAATATGTCAGTTGGCCGATAGAAAGGAAACTTATAAAATTGCACTTAGTAAGGTGTTGTGGAAAATACCACACGTCACCGTGAGTGATAGCCAGAAGTTACGTCTGTTAAGACAATTTGAAAGTAACAGAGATTTGAATATTGCTTTTAGAAGCTGGGAATTACATGAATACCCTCAGCTGCAACAGAGTAAAAATCACAGTTGGGCAGTCAAATCATCAAATCAGCTGGAGAAACCTCGTTTCATAATAATAGGGTTTCAAACCTATGTGAAAGGAAAAATTGCTAAAAACAGCAGTCATTTTAACCACTGTGGTTTAACAAACCTAAAGGTTTACCTAAATTCAGAAGTATTTCCATACGATAAGTTAAACGTGGACTATGACACCAACAAATTTGCCATTCTTTACGATATGTATGCACAGTTCCAAAGATTGTATTATTACAAACGTCACAGCGATCCATGTTATGAACCTGCAAGTTTTAAAGGTAAAGCTCCACTGGTAGTCGTCGATTGTTCTCGACAAGGTGAAGACGTGCTGAAAGGAGGGGCCGTAGATGTTCGCATAGAGTTTGAAACAAGTAAAGCAGTGTCTGCCAATACTACAGCCTATTGTCTTATTCTACACGATAGACTAGTTAAATATAATCCTCTAACTAGCACAGTAAAAGTTCTTTAGTAGAAAAAAAAAATGTACGTTTTGGATGTTCAAGGATTTCAATATGGAAACACTAGTTTTTTTTGTAAAGAAATTGCAATTCTGGATACTTCAAGTGGTAACTACAAGCACGCAATGGTTAAATTTCAATTTGATCTAAATCTATTTAAGTACAAGATTGAAAACCACATGAATTGGTTAACTCGAAATATACATGGTTTGGAATGGTTTAGTGATCGTTGTGGTGGTGTCGGAAGTATTATTATAAACTATGAAAACTTGACAGATTTTATCAAGAATTTTATCAATACATCTTATGGTGTTGACACTGTTGATGGAGCAAATGTCATAATCGCCGTAAAGGGAGGTCAAAAGAAAGAGTGGTTAAGCAAGCTGTTGGAAGAGAATTACCAAGTAATTGATTTAGAGGAAAACAACTGAAAATGTTAAAATCTAATCACTGTAATAAACATGTAAATAACGACTTAAATTGTGCGTTAGAAAATGTATTTTTTATATACTACTACTGGAATTTGCTACACAGTAAAACCTTGTAAACAATTTTGTAAATAAAACTGTATATTAAATAAACCGTTTTGTTTTTTCTCAAATAGTTAAAATGCTGAAAGTGGGAGTGATTAAATTTAATATAAATACCTGCAGCTCATTCAAAGTAAAAAAAAAAAAAATTAGTTCACATTTCGTTCGTGGACTGAGTGGTATTACAAGTTCTATTTATGGAGTCTATTTCAGCCAACTCTAGTTTTAAACAAAATTCTAAAAGAAAAACTAACAACGATGAAAAATGGTTGCTGACGTATGGACCGACTACGCTGTGTATTGAAAAAGCAAGAGCGTTAATTCCACCTGGTGTAAATAAGTTTATTTTATGTTTATATATAAATCGAGGATGGGTGAATAGTGGCATAAAATTCATACCTATGACGTCTTCCATTGAAGAAACAAGAACTTTATTAGAAATTGTGTTTAAAAATTTCACATACAAATTACCAAGTGAGGAAAAAATGAAAAATCGACGGAATATTTATAAACACGCGGCACGGGAAGAAGCAGATGATGGAATGTTTTCTATTTGTATTGCCGAAGAACACGCCTACATATGTGTTGCTAAAGCTATGCATTCAACAGAAAATTATAAGGAAACCTTCTTTGACTTTCTGGAATTTCGTTACCGTAAAAATAAGGAAGAATTACGAAATATGTGATTGTAACTATTTATTATTACATACATGTACATTATTTTTAACACTTGTTATTTTTCTAAGACATAGCATAGATAAAGAATCTGCATTTAATTCATGTTCAGTACGCCTTGATATATATTCAACACGACGCGATACTCTTGCTACACAATCTTCAATACTTTTCATTTGATTCATTTTTATGACATGTAATGTATTGTTGATTAAAAGTAATGCTGTTTTACATATATCGAAATCAAATTCCATTATTGTCTTTACAATTAATTCTTCGTAAGTTAAATATATATAGTTAGCTTTTAAAAATATACACTGTATAAGCATATTTTTCTTTTTTGTTTTTAAAGTAATATTTCGAATATCAAAAAATTTGAAAGGTTTGTAATTTACTTCTCTTCTTGTATTAGTATATATTATATCTCTATAATCATTTTCTATGAGTTTCTCAATAAAAATATTTAACGCTAATAAACATACCTCTTCTTTCAAAGGATTGAGTTCGATATAAATGTCTATGTCAGAAAATCTGTCAGTCCGTCCTACCAAAAAACTAGGAAAGCCTCCTACTACGAAAGATCTTAACGGTACAGATTTTAGAAATAACGTTATAATTTTTAATTCATCTCCCAGATTGTGTGAATATCGAATAGTTTCAATTAAAGGTTTAGAAGTCCAGAACTTTTTAGAGCTGAAATAATCGTAACACTCTCCCAATGTTAAATCTTTCTAAAATTAGTAAAATAAATTGATATTAATAATAATAATAAAATATTTATTTTTATTTATATTACATAGCTTGATCCCGCTTGGCTTGGTCCCGCTTGGGTCAAATTCTTCTGCTGCTCCTCCTCCTCCTCCTCCAAATCACTAAAGATGTCTTCAAATAGCATTCTTTTTCCACCCGATTCCAGCATTTTATGTGTTTGTTGTTTTTGTTGTTCTTCTGTATTATCATCCAACAAATTAAATTTATACCTTTTAACAACCTTTTCTAAAATCTTGAAATCTTCATTGTTTTCAATTTTTGTTCTCATATAACGAACCGGTAAATTTCCAAACTTCCTTTTTAAGGTTATAGCCTTAGGACTGTATGTTAGTGATATAAAAATTTTATCACCTTTTTCCAGTATTTCTTTTACACCATACCTACAAATTTATACACAACAGTAGAATTACATCAACCCACTGCAAAACACACACACACACACACACACACACACACACACACACTTTTCCCTAGCGGATAACAATCGGGCAGTGAACTGGTCACTCCGTCAAGCCGATCAAACCATACAGTTCGCACGTAGCCAGACAAAGCACTTGCTACACGCGAGCACATTATGATTCAATATGTAACTTATATCTATTCACACACACACTTTTCCCTAGCGGATAACAATCGGGCAGTGAACTGGTCACTCCGTCAAGCCGATCAAACCATACAGTTCGCACGTAGCCAGACAAAGCACTTGCTACACGCGAGCACATTATGATTCAATATGTAACTTATATCTATTCACACACACACACTTTTCCCTAGCGGATAACAATCGGGCAGTGAACTGGTCACTCCGTCAAGCCGATCAAACCATACAGTTCGCACGTAGCCAGACAAAGCACTTGCTACACGCGAGCACATTATGATTCAATATGTAACTTATAATCTAACACTGTATATCTATTAACAAAACCAAAAATAACTTACTGGAAAAGTTGTTTTATAACAACGGACGCATATTTTAGAGGAAAATTAATTTTGTCCTCGGTATACACTACTATGGTGGTTGGAGTGGATGCCATTTCTTATAGTTGTTACTGCTGTTGCTACGTCTTGTAGTAATGAAGAAGAACAAACGAAGACTGGTGATTTTGCATGTTCATTTTAATTGCTTATATATGAATATACAAAAAAAAAATCTATTAATATTTTGTAATTAAAGATTTCACGCTAGTTCCAACACATCATATATTTTGAATAACAACAACAACTAGATAAGCAAAATCAGCAAAACAAGTTCAAGTTCAAGTTAACAAACATGTGCTTATCATTAAAAAAAAACATTTATCAAACATATGCAGCATTTTTTGTAATGAAAATTTTAGCTAAATAGATCATCGAATTAATGAAAATCTCAGACTAGTCAAGTAGCCAGCAGAAGCATACAGCACTTAGATACCAACAACAACAACAACAACAACAACAATGGATAAATATTCAACAGAAACTGTCAAAAAAACTGAATTGGTGAGTAGACTACTTAAAACGAAAGAAGAATACAGACACCATATTCATTTACTTAAAAAAACTATTTTTACTTTAAAAAAAGCTTTAAAAAATAAGGTTTATGTCAATAATTATAACAAAGTTGAAACTAATCTAAGTATTTTAAAAAACTATTTGCAAACGTTTAAAATGAAAAGTAAAAGTAACAAAGTTTTAGCCAAAAGGCAGTTAATATGGCAAGACATAGACTCTTGCTTTAATGGTAGAATTAAGTCCGGAATTATCACAAATTTAAAATTTAAAGAACCAAAAGAATTTTTACGACAAGCATTTAGGATTTTTTCTTTCAGAGTTAAAAAAGAGTTAAATCATTGTTTGTTAAAAGTAAACGTTGTGTTTTCGGGATTATTTATAAAACCTCAAAATCTGGAAACATCAGTAAAGCATTTTTCAACAAAAAATAATATTATTGACCATAATACAAATATTTTTCAATGGTTTCAAGAGAACGTTGTTGATAAAATTTTATGTAAATTAGAGGACTTTCAAGAAAAAGATAGTGGTTGGGCTTTGTGTGAAATTTGGTATCTAAAAGTTAATATAAATAAATATAATCCAATTACAGTAGGTTTCAGCACATATGTAGAAGTACCAAAATTTATTCAAAAAACTAAGAGTGTAATAAATATTAAAAATAATGATTCATATTGTTTTTTGTGGTCTGTGGTTTGCGCCTTGCATCCACCACCTCAGTACAAAAATGTTTATCGTACATCGTCTTATCCTCATTTCAGTCAAGTTTTAAAATACAATGAAATTACCTTTCCTATGACTTTAAAAGATATCCCAAAATTTGAATCTCTAAACAGGTTAGCTATAAATGTATTTTGCATTGAAAAACAAACAATTTTACCATTAACTTTGACCAAAACAAATTTTCCCACAAAAATCAATTTACTAATTTTACCTTGTAATAACTCTAAGGAAATTAGCTATTCTGAAAACAATATTAACAGTAGTAGTCGTTTAAACCATTTTCATTTTGTCTGTATTAAAAATTTAAGTCGATTATTAAACAAACAAGTTGGAAATGTACAAAATAAAAATGGTTTTGTGAGCGATGTTTTAATCATTTTAAAAGTGAATCAATTTTATTAATTGTATTGCAGGTAGTAAAAGTGGTGGTCGATGGGATATATATTTAAGAACATCCACTCGACGATCATACAGTATCATTCGCTGTAATATCAGTTGTCGCTATTATTTATAACGTATAACCAAATTTTTTATCAAATAAATCTATCTAAATCTAAAGTTCCTAACGATGGCAGAAAATATGATTGGAAACGCTGTCCAAATTGAAGAAAATAATGTGGAGATCGCCGCTCAAATTGAAGAAAGAGAAGAGATTTTTAATAACTTGGAAGGTGATTCCATCAGTTATAAACATTCATTTTTGGACAAATCATCTAGGCTTGTTAGAAGATCATTCTTGTTTAACATTGATATTAATTATATTGAAGAGGAGGAAGAAGAAGAGCTGGAGGAAGATGATCAGGAAATTGACGAAGGAGTGGACATGGATGGACAACTGCTAAATTTAGGAACCGAGGCTGACGTAAAAGTAAGCAAGTTTAGGGCTAGTGAATTATTTAATAATTTCGAAGAAAAAGATGTATGTGTTATACAAAGCTACACTAAAATTGAAAGTCGAACACTAGGAACATTTGCTATTTGCCTTCCGTGTAGTGCAATTCACATGAGATATTTACGGAGAGGGGAATCCGATCATGTGAGCTGCCACTACAAAAGAGCTTATGTTTTTAGTGCTTCTGATTTACATTGTGCTATTTGTAGGATACATCTTTTTCTACTAATTCCTGAACATGCTTGCTTTTACTGCAATAAAAATGAAAAAAAAGATATAGACGATTATGTTGTTAAATATTAATATTAAACATAGTTTGTAAATGTGATGGGTAGATTAGTTTAACAATATTAATTTTAAATATAGGTTATAAACGTAATGGATAGATAATGTCAAAAATATTAATTTTAAACATAAATTGTAAAGATAATAAGTAGAATACGTCAAGAATATTAATTTAAAAATGTCAAATGTTACTATAAGCGGTTATATATTTTCAGTGCTATATGCAAAATACTTCTTTTTATTCTAACATCTGACACTGTATTTGTAAATGAAATAGCTAATCATATGTAAAAAAAAAAGTGTCGATTATGTCAACTGCCACTAGAAGCACTCATATATTAGCATAACATTTTGTTAACGCTTGTTTCTGTATTCAATTGAGTTTTCTCTTACTTGATGCAAAGTATATTAATATTATTAGTATAATTAAAAAGTAGTAGATTAGGCTATGCCGGTCCGACAATCAAAACCGTCATTTTTACATGTAAATTCCCATAAGAAAATTTAAGCTTCGATTTGGAAAAGTGGGGCCATTTTAGGGCGTGGCACTTTTTGTGTCAACCCATAACAATTGTTTTGTTATGTAATGTGAAAATTAGTATGTATTAAAAAACTTGTTAGATCATTGTTGTCGTTTCAATATAGGAAAAGGAAAAAATGTGTGTCAATTATTATATATATATATATATTTACATTTACTTTTTTTACAAAATTATTTGTTACCAGAGTTTTCACAAACACAAATTATAAAAAAAAATATTATCCTCTTTTTAAAATTACAACAAAATGATGTCTAATTACATCTTTGAAGATTTGTACCAAATAGTAATATCTAGTGCGACATACAGGACAATTGTTTACCATTATAGAACAACAATTTTCATCATTCCATCTTAAAATACATTTTACAGTAAGTTGTAAATCTCACAACAATGCAAAGCTCATTAGTGCTGCTATTTACCATACTTTTTTGTAATTTTTTTGGATTATCTTCTCAATACACAGAGGAAGAAGAAGAAGAATACAGTTACAATTCAGTGTACATAAACGATAGAGAGTACCATATCTTGAAACATTTAAGTTTAAGGACATTTCAAGACACGGGATATAATGTCTGGTTCCACACACATTACAATCTAATAAAACCAGATGAATATGTAAGACACAATGATAAAATATATAATTTGGCTAAAGTTCAAATTGGTATCATACCGAAACTAATAAACAAAGTTTCGAATGTGAGTTACGTTCCTGTAGATATTAATGAACCTGCAGATATACATTGTTATCAATATACATCTAAATATTTTCAAAACAAAAATGTATACATAGAAAACAGACTAACAATGTTGGATTATTTATTTAACACAAACTCAACCTTTGAGACCTGTCTTATAGTATACCAATAACAATATATAAATCTATCTACAAAATTTCTATGTTATCTGACTTGGGGAGAGAGACGTTATGAAACCAATAAAGTCGGTAAGCTTTAATGAATCAAAAAATCATATACACCTAATGATTGTTTGGAGTTATGCATACAGAAGAGCTCGAAAAGATGAAGAAATTATCAACAAAATTCATTTTCAACGACGAATAGCTAATTTAGAATTAATTTTAAAAAATGTACTTGATGAAAATCATAGGACTAGAATTTATATTGAAAGGTTTAATTGATTTAAATAATAAAAAATATATTAAAGATATAATTATTTGTTTCATTTATTTTCGGTTAGACGAGGCTAGGCTAGGCTCATGAAATTATACCAGAGGTGCGGCGTGAAGCCCTACAAACATTCTATTTTTTTTTTACCACATGTGTTGTACTGTATAACTGCGTATTATTACTATTATTGCTCGTTTAAAAGATAAACAAGATCATCTAAATTGTTTACTTATTACGACGTACTGCATGGCGGTAGTAGTCTAGAAGTTAAAAATCTGACAAAAAACAAATCTCGGTGTCGACGGTTCGAATCCAGGCGGGCGCGTGGGCTTTTTTTTTTTTTATAAGAAACAAATTAGTAATAATTATAGGGGTGCATGTGTGTGAGTGCCAAAAAGACACTTCAAATATAAAAGGCCTTTTTGAACCCGTACACTAATAAGGCCCTTCTGGTCAACAGCCTCTGGTCATTGTCGACCACTTCTTCTTCGGCCATTTTCAGGAATTTTTCAGGATTGTGTCACTTCGTCGCCGAAGAAGTTGGACACACCCAATCTTTGGACAGACAGGCCATCCTCGGTCACAGTACCCCGCCTTGTATACTACTGATTTATATGAAAACAGTTAAATATAGAAAATAATTTCAATTATCATGATATAACTTTCTCAGATGTTAGTTCAATTAAATGAGAGATAAATGTGGTTGAGAACAAAATTTTTTTCTTTCTGTGAAAGTGTTAAAATATAATTTTTTTTAATCTAAAAAACTAAATTTTTCTTCTGGTATTCTTGTATGTGATAATAAGAATTTCCTTGAAAAATGTACATGTAAGAATGAATATGAAATTAGGTACAAGAAAGATTTTCCAGATGAATTTAGTTTCACATATCAACAAAACATGTTTTTTTATATAAAAAATATTTAAAATAAAATACAATATATATATATATATATATATATATATATATATATATATATATATAACGCAAGAAATATGTTAAAAGTGATACTAAAAAATAATTGTTAGACAAGGATTCTTATTCATTAAATGATTAGCACATCGATAAAGGAAAATTGGTACAATTATAAGTTAAAATAGTATGTATTCTAAAACATAGTTTTGTCTTTTGGTTGTGTTCATTTTGTTTTCTTTGTTTTTTGCTTTCAAATGATATGTTAAAGTACATGGTTTACTCATTAAACCAAAGAGAAACAGATTTTTAAGACACAAAGGCAATATTAAAAATGACATTACCAGAGATAATGAAAATCCTTTGTCTTCGGTTTCCACTGTTAATAAAACTGATCCTGAAAATTTTAAAGCACAAGTAAATAACTATTATAATACGATTGATTTAGGTTGAATTCTGCGAATGCGCGATTGTTGCGGAAATTTATATTCTTAAGGAAACAAAAGAATATTTTTTTTATATAATATTCTTCAAGACACGTCATAATATGCGTTTATGGAGCAACGAAAATCCTTACTGAATGCGTGAAAGGAACTTCCAAGTAAAATTTAACTATCTATGTTTTTTCAGAAACCAGTGAATCTTGATTTTTGTTTACTAAATTGTATATAAAAGTCATTGAGGCACATATATGTATTAAAATGTTAATAAAACTTACTAGTCGTTATGCATATTTTCTCTTAGTATACTTCAACTGTAGTTTCATTAAAAAAATCGGTAAATTTCTTTTACCTGGAACTTCCCTCGTTATGAATCTTTCCTATCACTAGGGCTAGTAAAATGTGACCCAATTTAGTTCCGTCCATAGTCATTTATTTACACTGTCTTTTCAAATATTTTAATTAAGTGGTATTTTGATCCACCATACTAGATTCGTACTAAACAGTTTCTATCTATGCCACACTTGATTTTTGGCCAATACCGGCATTTTGTTCGGTCATGTTACCAGTTGAGTTCTATGTAGCACTTAATGTGTGAAAAATTTAAAGTGAGACCCTTAATTTTTGACCAAAATTCGAAGCCAATCGGATAAAAAGTTTTTATCTATACTGCGAACTGACAGACAGACATACCGACAAACAGACTGAAGGAATGCAGAAAACATAATTTTTGACGTCTAGGGACACAACAACGTAAAGATATGTAAAACCTGGAAGGATCATTTTTTCACGAGTACAACGTTTTTATTTAGCTGCCATTTTGTTTCTCCATTTCGTGCAACAATTTTACCAGTTCATCTCTATATCATACTTAATTCTATTGAAATCAATTTAATAAGTAGTGTTTTCAGGCGTTTTTTTTTCAATATTTTATTAGGTCGCCATTTTCTTTCGCCATCTTGGCTTCTTACCAAAATTTTACCAGCTGATTCTATATATTACTTGATTTTTGAGTAAAATTTGAGGTACATTGGATCATTAGTTTTTTAGTAATCATTTTTTTATATTTCACTAGACCGCCATTTTGTTCTGTCATATTGGATTTTTAACATCATCCTCATATTATGACTCTTAATGTGCCAAAATTTGAAATTAATTGGGTAAATAGTTTTTAGCTATGCGGCAAAGAGACAGACAGATTGACGGAATTGAGAAAACATGTTTTTCGGCATCTAACGACCCTTAAACGTGAAGATCTGCTAAAATCTCGGAGGGTGATTTTTTACGATAAAAAGCACACAAAATTTGTTTCGATATATGGGTCCCTTCTAGCTGGTTATGAATATACCTTTATCTTTAAAATCAACAGATAAAATTGACAAAAACCCGGCAATAGGAGGTAATGTGTAAGAGAGAGATGAAAAATGGTCCAATACATAGTTCATTGCTTTTTATGGCATGGTTACCATATAAGTGGGATAAAAGCGTTATTACCACACAAGTATGTTAATAACGATGTATCATAAGTGTATCGTACAAAATTTTACGTGAAATGATTACCTATCAAATTGTACTTACTATACCATAGCAACCAAGCAACTAATTTTTGTTAGAAAACATTAGAAAATAATGCTGTCAAACTTGTAATTTGTCACAAAGTTAGGAACGAGTTTCGTACATTTTCAACATAAGCGATTCAGATCTTCCATCCGACATCGAAAAAGCGGCTACCGGCGTAACTTCCAGTCTTCTGCCCGAAAAATCACGGACAAAATATGAGTTGGGCTACTCCCGGTATCAGAAATGGTGTGAAGAAAAGTACATAAAAACTATCTCCAGTGAGAAGGCATTGTTTTAATGATCTATTCACAATTCTAAAACCATCCTCTCTTTGGGCATATTCAATGTTGCGGAGTGTGATGTTTATTAGAAAAAATTCGGATGTTATTAAATACTCGCATTTACTTGCGTTTATAAAAAGAAAGTCGGGAAGATATGGACCTACAAAATCGAAGATATTAACGAAAAACAATATTGGTGTTTTTCTGCAGGAAGCTGATCATAAGTTTATTATGGCGAAAGTAGCACTTATTGTTGGACTAGCAGGTAGAACAGAAGAGCTGACAAACTTATTCTTGGAAAATGTGAAAGATAAAGGTGCGTGTTTTCGATTTGTCATACCATCCACGAAGACAAAAATAGCTCGAGAGTTTTTTGTAACATCAGAAGACATTGAATGTTTAGATATAGTGGAAATTGTCCGAAATTACATAGAAGACTGTTTTGAGTATCTCGGAAGTAAGGAAAATGAAGCAACTAGTATCCAAAAACTGAACATATTTAATGCAAGTTCACCGCAAGTTAAGTCAAGTTCATCAAGTATATCTGGTATTAATTCAAATAACTGCAATTGTGTAATTAATATTTACAATAGTTTGTAATGCTGTATTTTAAACAAAATTAAACTTATTTTCTTTAATTCTGTTTTAATTTTAATATTAGTAGATATTATTACCTAGTGCAATGGAATTATCTAACATTACCTAAATAAAATCAGTGCGGTAATGGCTTCTTATCTCACGATCATAGATAAAATATATTTTGTACCTACATCAATCTGTGATGTTTTGTTCACCTTTTTGCATTAATTCTTATACACTCTATAAAATATATTAGATTACTAAAAAATGTAACTACATTTTACCTTAAAAGATATCATAAATTATATCCATAAGAGTGTGAAAGGGCGCGAAATTTTGTAGGTATTGGGCGCTTGAAATAGCTTCTAGCAGAATAGGATCCAAAAAACATAACGCGCAAGTTTGGGATTAGGAAACTTCTGATATATTGTTCAGCACACTTCATAGAGTAACTGAACCAATTTTTAGCTCAACGGTATTTTTCGTCGTGTGGATATCTTAATCTATTGGCCTATATAGGTAACACATTGCAAAATTGGGACCCCTTTAGGGAGTGTTTTATTTAATATTGGATGGATCGTCTAAACAGAGTATTATCTTTCTTTGCTGCTATATAAGGTAGTAATAGTATGTCAATATACAGATCCAACTTACAACTGGCACACTTATTACCAGTTTTAGTAGTTTTATTAAGTAATAAAATTGTTTCTATGATAATAAGTAAGTCATGTGTCTACTATTATTGTACTATGTATAAACGCTATATTGTTAATTAAAAATATAAAAGCGGACGAAATAAGAACAAAATCATATCGTCATCTTGTTGTAGTTTCAATTAAATATCATTGGGACTCGCATGCGATCTTGCGTGAGTAAAATAGATATTTATGTAATTGCTGTGGTACCTATTATGTTGAAACTGAAACGTTATTTGTTTCAAGGCAACCAGCAAGCATATTGATAATAACTACTTATATTGTCCAATTTTTTTTTAATTATAGGTATTTTTAAATACATGAAATACAAAACAAAAAATATAAACTGTTGGATGTGTAATTGAAACACAACAAAAAAACGTAAACATATTATATTCCAATCGCTAATCCAACATTTTCATTTATGTTTGGAAACTGGCCCTATATTTCGCTGCTATGTGTACTTAAAGCTGAATATTCTTTTTTTTTATATAGTATTTTTTTCAAACTGCATTTGAGAATATATTACAAAAAAAATTAACGTCTTTACAGCCACTTATCCTCCGTAATTTGTAAAATTAACCAACGCTATATATTTTTTTAGAATTCCAACCTTTTTCTAGTGATTTAACCTTTTAAGTAAAATTTAACAAATTTAGAAACGCTCAGGTTTCACTCTAATTTTGCCATTTCGGTAAAGTGCAAACTTTTATCGCAACTAGAACTCTTAATTAATTTATTTTATAACCGTCGCTCGATACTCGATTTTTCATTTTTATTAGATTTACGCGATCACTGTCGTTAACTACATGTATGTAAATTCTGCCTAAACATTTACCCCCGTCTTCACTAAAAGGGTTCAAGAGTTAGATCAGATCTAGTTGCCATGGTACTTAAAACTCTTAGTTCGCCAGTTATGTTTCGCATGTCACTCTCATTTTGTAATTGTGACATTTAGAAAAATGATTTGTTCGACTGATAAAACTGTCATCCTAAACCTGTAACTGTGAAGTTAGACCTGGTCTAAATTTAAATATCTTTAGTGAATACGGGTGTTTCAAGTTCAAACCGATTATAGCCGAACATATACTGGGTTTTTAGTTTGCATTAGCCTTTGGCATTCAAAATAAATTATATAATTCACTTGCTAAGTTGCTCAGTTAGCGGCAGTTAGCGTATGTTTGTATTCTACTTTTCAATGTCAAAGTGTCAAAATGATTATTATTTTTATGCAATAACACAAATGCAGTCGTAGAAAAATTACACTGTACCAAACGTTTAGAAACCATTTTTTGAACTCATCTACGTCTCGTTCCACTACAAAGAAAGGAAAAAATTAGAATTAAGAAATATGACATTATTCATACAGGACCTTAATTAGTACTCTAAATACTTATAACTTTTAAGCAAAATATCGCACGCATATCTGAGAGATAATATAAATTTTGTGTTTTAAAAATCAGATTGCATTTTGGTTATCCTCTGGTTATTGGACCGATAAATGAAAGGGTTGCAAAATATGGTACGTTATGATTGGCCAATATGTAACGTGACACAATACGATTTTGATTGGAAGGTCATTAACCTGCTGCAGTTAAATGCTGGTATATACAGGGTGGTGATTTTAAAGGGAACGCTGCTTATAGCGGATCCGGGAATAAGACTTCTCTAAAATCCTGAAATAGATAACCAAAAAATTTTTATGGGCTTCGTTTTTGTCATGTAAACAATAATTGGGGCCCCAAAGAGGGGGCGCAGCATTAAGCAACTTTTTTTTTCAAATTGGAAGACACCTTTTGTGGCAACTTTTTTGAAACCTTATTAAGAAAGGAATTTGCAATTAATTTTCTTTTAACATCTGTCAAACCATGTGTCAGAAATGTATTAAAAACAAATTTTTAAATATAATAACAATAAAACTGAAATCTTACCTTCCTAGTGTACAAATTGTTGAAAATGTGCCCCATTAACTTGTTGGCACAGATCCAAACGATGGTAGAATTCTTCCCTTATCCGTTCCAAAACTTTTAGCGCGATTAAACGCATCTCTTCTCTAATTCTTGCCTTCAAATCTTCTAGATTGTCAGGTCTGGTTACATAGACCGTTCTTTTTAAATCACCCCATAAGAAAAAATGTAAAGGTGTCATATCCGGAGATCGGGGCGGCCACTCTATAAATCCTCGCCATCCTAGCCACCTATTTGGAAATTCAACATTTAAGAACTCTCTTACATTTCTTGCAAAGTGGGGAGGAGCTCCATCCTGTGGAAAAAATATCCTTGGATCTAGATCTCCATTATTAGGGAATATTGTTTGCAGTTGTGGTATTAAAAATGTTTGGAGAAAATTTAAATAGAGGCCACCATTTAAGTTGTCTTCGAAAAAAAAAATAGACCAATTATTCTGTCTCCTCTTATTCCAGCCCAAACATTCACTTTCCCTTTACGCTGTGAGTGACATTCAACAATCCAATCAGGATTTTCGCCTGCATAATACCGGCAATTTTGATGATTAAACTAAAATGGGGGTTAGTTAATTGGACTTAATAGGCATGGAGCTATGATTCCCAAAGTGGTCGAAATCGAACCAAATGGTCGATTTATATCAGAACATCAGGTTAATCATTATTTACGTTTCATTTTTAAAATTTTGGAAGTTGATATTTTTTCTCTGATTTATTTTGTCAAAATAAAAATATTCGTTTGATTTGGGTACGAATTTTAAGAAAGCTAAAATTGATGCTTTGTTTTCCTCCATCAAAATATTCACAATGTGTCAGTTAATATTGGCCTAGTTTATAAATTGTAATTATTTTATTGCAACAAACCGTTCTACAAAAAAAAACCTTTTAATGTGAGAAGGAGTGTTATTACTACCAGCTATAAAAAAACACATTTGACGTTACACAGTTAAGTACAATTTAATATTAAGTAAGCGGAGGTCTGCTGCAAAAAAAATCGTCATATGGTTTACAGGACAAAAAGTTTGCAAAACTCTGGTTTACAAGTTCAAGCCTTTGCCCAATGATTGCCTAGAATAAGGGTTAAATTCCTTTGAAACATAAATACATTTCTGTTTAACTCTTTCACTTAACTTACTTGACCCTCTAAAGTAAACGTTGCTTCGTCAGAAAAAAGTATCCAATCTATTTCAATGCCATCATGACTTCGCAAAATTCTTTCCTTCTATCTAAATCATCCTCCAATAACTCTTGTACTGGCCGCATTTTAAATGCTTTTATGTCAGCAGATTTTGTGATCTTTAACACTGTTTTATGATCAATATTGTGGTCACGAGATAAATGCCTTGCTGGTGTAATTGGGTTTTCTTGATAACTCAAAAGGATATCTTATTTAGTCTCATCTGATACCTTCGGGGTTCTTTTTCAAGGAACGTGTCTTACATGACCCAAATCTCTAAATTGCTTTTCAATTTTGCTAACTGTACTTCGCGACAAAGGAGGTAAATCTGGACGACATTCATGAAACAAAGCAGCAACTTCTTCTTGACTTCGTTTTCTTTCTCCATACCCGATTACCATCAATATTTCGGTTTTTAACGTTTGACAATTCGTTACTATAACAATACAAATTGCTAAGCACGGCCGCCTACTTAAAACTTTTATTGGAGCTGTATCAAAGGAAGGACTACTTCCATTTAACATACATTGTCTATTTAAGGAAAGAATTCTACCATCGTTTGGGTCTGTTCCAAAGAGTTAATGAGGCACATTTTCAACAATTTTTACACTAGAAAGGTAAGATTTCAGTTTTATTGTTATTATATTTAAAAATTAATAATCTTAATAAATTTCTGACACATGGTTTGACAGATGTCAAAAAAAATATTAACGGCAAATTCCTGTTTGCAATAAGCTTTCAAAAAAGTTGCCACAAAAGGTGTCTTCCAATTTGAAATTTGGGGCCCCAGTTTTTGTTTACATGACAAAAACGAAGCCCATAAAAATATTTGGGTACCTATTTCAGGATTTTAGAGAAATCTTATTTCCGGAAGCGCCATAAGCAGCGTTCCATTTAAAATCCCAACCAAGAGCCTAAAATTTCCAGTCTAGTGATATCTCACAAGTGCATTAAAGATTTTAGTATGATCGAAATATTACACTTCGTAAAATTAGGTTTCAGTTTTTTCTAAGGAGGCCATGATTTAAAGTAATGTTAGCTCTCGATGCTTTTCTAAGGAGGCCATGATTTATCTGTAACAAAATTGAATTTTGACATTGACGTTAAGTTAAATAGTTGAAAGTATCAAAGCTGTGTTTTAATAAGTAGTAGGTACGCTTTTATCCCAATAAAATCGTAAATCTGACACATAAATTGTCAAAACCTATAGAAAATGGCCAACATTCCGTATTCAAATGAAGAAAAGGTTGACGTGTTAGCTCTGTACTTTCAATTATACAGAAACGCCGATGTTACCTCAGCAAGGTATTTGGAGATGTACCCCGAACGACGGCAGCCTCATAAAACCCAATTCAGGAAAATCGTAGTTAATTTAATTAACCATGGTGCCTTCGAACAACCTAGAAGCGGATACAATACTAACAATGAAAATCGAGACAGAAACGTTTTACAAGCTAACAACGAACACCCTAGTGCATCGGTAAGAACTGTATAACAGGAAACTAATGTGGCAAAATCAACAATACAGAGAGTTTTAAAAAAGAATAAGTACCATCCATACAAACCCATAATAGTACAAGGACTTAAGGAAACTGATTTTCCAAGACGACTACAATTCTGTGTATACTAAGAGATGTAATGAAAATCCTGATTTTGTAAATCATGTCTTGTGGTCCGATGAGAGCAGGTTCACGAATTGTGGAGTCTTTAATAGGCACAACCGTCATCATTGGGCTGTGCAAAATCCTCCGAAGTGGCAGAGAGACGTCTACAGATCAAATTTGGAAGTAACGTTTGGTGTGGGATCATTGGTAAGTTAATCTAACCAATCTTTTTTAAATAAGCACCAAATGATGGTCAAATAATAATCTTTTTTTGTTCGTTTAGTTCTTTAATGATACCAAAAGAGTATAATCTAATAAAAAAAAAGTAAAACGTTCTACTCTAGTCAGTCAACTTACTTTTTTGATATTATATTACATTTTTATTCAATCATTTTGTATTGTAGTTTCGAACAACCTATAAAAATAGAATTGGGTTCTATAAATTTATTAACACTTTATCTAAATTTTCTGCAGATTTAGCTAATCCTCTAAAATTATTTTGGCTGTCTGAATTTAATGATTTATTGTTACCCGGGAAGCCTAGTTCTTGCGTTATGAAAAAAATACCATATTAATCAAATATCGAATTATTTTTCGATTTTCATTAGGATTCTATAAATCCGTTCAGCGTTCAGCTGTATTTCCGAATAATTTAAATTTTAAAGCGCAAGGGGTTTTGATCTTTTGATATTTTGTGTTTTATTAAGGCACGGTGTACTTCTTTAAGATTATTATATCACTGAAATAAATTGATTTAGTATTTCCGAAATTAATATTCAACACCAACAAAATAATTTATTACGGCTATTACTTCCCGCTAACCAAATATGTTTTTCTTTTTCATAATAAAGCTAGAGAGATTTCAACTGTATACAAGCTCATTCATTACGGGATGTTTCGATAATTATTTTTGGAAAGAAAATATCTACTTTTTAATAAAGATAATTTTCCCTTTATAATTTATAATTTCTAGTACCACCCGGCCGACCCTGCCGCCCTTGACTGTTTGGCACCTATTTATAAATTATTTAATCATTTCAGGAAATCGACTTATTGGACCATTTTGGTTTGACTACAACCTAAAGGGCAGAGGTACCTAGAGCTTTTGCGAAACCAGTTGTACCAGCCTTACGAGCTATTCTAACGAAAGATGAATTAAGAAGAACTTGGTTTCAACAAGACGGATGTCCGGCTCACAATACCATTCAAGTCAGGAACTTCTTAAGAGAGCAGTTTGACGAAAGAATAATTTCTTTAAATAGTCCAATATCTTGGCATCCTAGATTCCCTGACCTGTCGCTCTTGGATTTCTACCTCTGGGGTAATACGAAGAATGAAATCTATGAATTTGATCCCCCCGTGACCGTAGAAATCCTAAGACAAAGAGTTCTGGACACATTTAGAAATATTAACCGAAATACACTTACCAGGGTTGTACGAAAAACAGTCACCAATTGTCAAAAATGTTTCGATGCAAATGGACGTCATTTTGCAGATTTGTAAATTAATGTTACCCACTTACAAAGTAGTTAAAGCTCATTTAGATTTTTTAAGTCGTTATTTACGTTCATGTTGTATTGAAAATTGAAGTGTGATATTTTGATGACACTAAAATCTTTAATGCACTTGTGAGATATCACTATACTGGAAATTTTAGGCTCTTTCCAAAAATCGAAAAATCCAGTATGGGGGTCGTAAGAAAAATGAAAGTTGAGGCGGGTTGCGGGTTAACAAAAAACAATGAAGACGTGTCGTATACGCCATCTTATTTGTCTTAAAAATGTGTCCGAATAATGTCACATTTTGACAGCTGTCAAATTTACCGTTCTGGATATACTAGCAAAAAAACGAAATCCGCCATTTTCGGTTTTTGGCCGATATTTTCCAAACTTATTGATCGATCATAAATCTGAAGCCAGATATCGAATGCAATAAGTTTCCTCTAAAAGTTTCCCCGTTTAACCTTTGCTGTAGGTATAATGAGAGCCGAGATCCCTATATAGAGAAGCGGATCTGGAACACACTGTATATATATATATATATATATATATAGAAATATATATATATATATATATATATATATATATATATATATATATATATATATATATATATATATAGAAATATATATATATATATATATATATATATATATATATATATATATATAGATATATATATATATATATATATATATATATACTTTTGCGAGCTAGAAGCAGATCCAATAATTCTCCAATTAAAGATAAATAAGTTATAGTTTAAAAACGTACAAAACATGTTTTTTTTTCATGATTAACTCAGATGATATTAAATTATCGTATTGTCATCGGAATTACATAGGCTTGCGAAGTTTGAATTCAAGGAATATTTCCTCTAAATTTCAAATTTCCGGGACCACCGGTTTAGGCTGTGCGTTGTCTGTCAGTCACTGTTCTATTTTATAGGAATAGATTAAGGGTAATATTTTTTGTTGTATACAATAAAATAAGATTTATACCACAAATAGTGACGTTAGCATTAATTTTACCCTTGAATTTCTTTAAAAAACTGTTATGTTCCTTTTATAGGTATAAACACAATAACATCAAATAGTTACTAAATAAAACTACACAAAAGTAAACAATCTCTTTTAATGATACAAGAATATAAAACTTTGAAACTGGTAGGCGAGCAAAACATCAAAAATATAATAAATTTACAACAGATATTAATTCCTTCTATTAATTTTCCCTATACAAAACCCAAAAGGAAAAACATCTTCAGGTATCAAAAATATTCAAACATACGTGTTTTGAGAAAATTTCAACTAATCCATACTCAAAATTATATTAACGATGTTTACTTATAGCTCCAAATATAAACCAAGGTGTTTACGTATAAATATATAAATCTTTAAAAACTGGAGAAAATTAATAAAAAAATGATGTTTTTATAATATTCTAAAATGTTAAGAATATTTCTAATTGAGGGAATTTTCAAGGAAAGGAAAATTTACGAAGGAAAATACTCACAGTCTAGACATTTTATCGATTCGATCAAAAACTATACCACCTACGACTCAATAAAAAAATGGAAAAAAAGCTATGGCAAACAATATGTAATAGTTACTAATTATTTGATATTCTAAATAATAAATATGGGAATGTAACATACCTTAAAATCAATATATTATTAAATTATCTCCGACACGGAGTCTCTAAAAAGTTGAAATAATAAAAAAAAATTATAGTAAATGTAATAAAATTTTACGTTTTAGTGGCCAGACAACATATTTTTGAAACATTTTTTTGGAATCTGGGAAAAATTAAATAAAAATCATGCCATTGATTGGAGACAGACAGGACTTGAACTTGGTTTAATCCAATTGGTCAAACATTTAAGTTTCTTGATACGAAAATTTCTACACTGTTTGAAATAGCAGACCGAGAAAAATCTTTTTTCTTAAACATAACTAATAAAACCAATTCATCGTTTCAAAGTGCATATTTCGTTAATCATTATCTATATATATTTTTAGTATATCATATTGTAAAAGGTATAGTCAACGATAATTACACCAACAAGATAGGAAAGTCGGCTAAAAGCGTTTGATCTTCTTGTCTCACATTTTGCTCGAGCCTAGCTCAGCCTCTTTTCGATTTGCCGGTTTTCATAATACACTGTAAGAAATACCTAAACTTTAGCATAATACTTCATTGGAATCGTGCTACAATAAGGAAAAGTACTCAGTGAGTGAAAAAGAGACGACGAATCTTTGGCACGGAGTTCAATTTCAGCGTATATATTAGTATTCTAAACGATCAATTTTTTTTGGTGTAATTATCGTTGGTGTAGTACCGAATGCTAAAACTTGAGTACATTGAAAAAATATAACTGTATGCTTTTTGCTAATATCAACATAATTTAAAATTTTGGCGGTAGACAATTCTTAATTAATTCTTGTCCAGTCTATACTGTTGTTCACCGAATGTCTCATTTACAAAATTGAACTTAATTAGATATATAAAAGGATATAATCTGTTAATTTAGAAAAACCAGTTTATAAAAACAACGCAAAAATTAACTTGTTTTTTTTTACCTCATTAGAAAACGTGATTTTCCTCCCAAAAAAGTATTTTTCAACACGACAACAACGACGACGTACCGCCTACTTGATATATTATCATATATCCATTTATAACTCCATACCTTTCTGCAGTTCTTCTTATAGGTGAGTATGCATTACAAATATGCAACGCAAAGAAAAAGTATTTTCCTTCCTTGTTACGAAAATAGCTGTTTTTTTGGGATCATTATTTGTTTTTTTTTAAACCTTTCAGTGAAATCTAGTATTTTATTTATATGATTTAATCCAGTTTATTTTTATTATTTTTGGAAATATGTTTAATTAAAATATATAACACGATTTTTGTTAACATTTTCTGGTTTCACTATTTTTATTGAAATTTGAATATAAAAAAATGTCTACTTATAAAAAAATTCTCACATTTTAAAGTATTCTGTATGCCTTGAAGACACATATGGTCGGTTACAGGTCTCAACTAAATAAATTTAACGTAAATACGTTTTACATTGTTATGAAGTTTAAAATACAACACATAATATAATATAAAAAACAGTTTTTTTTGCTATTAACATTTTCATACCACGTTTATGTAGATACTGTAGATTAGCAAAATTTAAAGACGTAGCAAACCAACCACAGGCGCGGGTATAAATCTGCGCATTGGGGCAACATTTTATGATTGCATAAGTTATTTTACACCCTCTTTAGCACAGCTGTGTGAATCTGCTTAAAAAGCACACTGATTCCACAAAATACATAAATCATTGTGTCTTTAATTTACTGTTGTTATGGTGTTTTACGCTCAGTCTGAGTTGAGACATAAGCTGTAATGCATCAAGCCATTTTAAAAACGATTTTTCGTGATCGCGTAAGTTAATTGGCGCAGTCGGTGTGCGCAGTCGATTGATAATATCGAATTTTATCGCACATTATCGAGTTCAATTTATCAACGCATCAAAATGATTTTCGAATTTTGGTTGTTTTGTGCAGAGCGGCTTCTTGGGAATCGAAAAACCCATTACAATATGGAACTGTTGCAGCCTCCGTCAAGAGAAAACCACGGAGAAGGAACAGCATTGCTTTTTCCGCAAAAAAATGTATTGATCGATACAGACTTCTTATAGAATCAGACCATGTCAAAAACCATCTTCTTAGTTATTTAAGTGCAATTTTTGCTTAAATGTCCGAAGAAGACTTATTGCAATCGTTAGAAAAGTTGTCCTTAAACCCGTTCAGCTAACTCCGACTCAACTTCATCTTAGCCTTCAGAAGAATCATTAGATTTCACGAAAAATTTTAAGACTGAAATAATAATAAAGTAAATTCAAAAAATAATATTTTAAGTAAAAATAATAATTTACAAATAGTATTCGAAGATACTCTGTAAAGAAATTTTGTAGACAGACGCGATGAAACTGTTCTAAATAGAGATTTAATAAGGCTTAAGCATTTACCTAGCGAATCACCCCAAAACATTTATGATTGGGGCTTAGGGTTATTAAATTTACTTTGTAGTTATGTAGATGAGCAAGAAGCCGACAATGCTGCTGTAAAGCGCGAATTATATAGAAAAATAGCATTAACAACACGTTTATCGGGTTTGAGGGAACCTTTGGGTAACACTACTAGATGCTTGAGATCGACCACACTAGCTAACGAACTTCAATTGGTAAAATTAATCGACAGGCCGATCACTAAACCCACATTTAGAATACAGTGGCGTACTTAGAAATCGCTTCTGAAGTTTTGAGACGATAAAAATTCGACAACCAAAAAAAAAAGTCTTCAGTTCTTGCTCTTTACTTAATTGAGCATAAATACAACAAAAAAAAAGACATTACTTGCTTTTAGTTGTTGATAAAACTGACTCTGGCAGGGGGTTTTACCCTCCAATTCCAAAAAAAAAGTCATTACTTAATGCTATTTTTATCATTGTAGCTTAAATAAAAGTAGCACTGGAAGGTTTTAACCCCCAAACCCCCCTTATATTCGCCACACCGCAAAATACAAATTACTTCGTATAAACATTTAACGCACATACGAATCATAACCAATAATTTACCAAATCAACCAGTATCTATTAAACCAAATTCTAATTAAATACCCCAAAGATTTTCAACTAGTTCCGAAGTATTTGAAAAACACAATAATTCAAACCAAATTTAAACCTGACCCACCTAAGCCAACACCAATAAACATATCTAGAAACACATATAGACCTAACTATATCCCAAGTCCGTCATATCAATCACAGCACCCTAGATTTTCTTTTGAAGAAGTGCATAACACCCAGACTAATTTAAAATAACCCGAATATGAACCAGGCTACGAATACCATGACTATGATTTATCCCACGAATATCAGTATTGTGAACCGCAATATCTAACTTTATTTATGTGTTGTCTGGTAAGTCTGGTTGTTTGATTTTGGTTTGTAGAATTGCTGGGGTTTCCTGTCCGAAGTCCCATCGAAAGTTCTTGCACTGTTGTGATTTCTGGTTGCCCTTCTGTCTGCCTCGATACCCCTGTTTATGTATCACACGAGGCAGACTTTTCGCGTTTAAATTATTATAACTTTTGTGGTAGCTTCTGGTTTAAGGTCTAGAGAGACTTTCTCCAAATCACAAACTGCCGTTACACGTTCCCCTAAGTTGTTTCCAAACAGCCAACCATCCTCTGATACGTCAGTAAGAGCAGCTTGGAATTATCTGTCAATGTCATTGCTACTATTACTATATACTATTGCTATACATTGCTTCTATACTCGGTATATACCTCAAACTTCGTGAAGGAATTAAAGCAATGTAAGTACCATCTGTATGCTGATGACACGCAGATTTATTACTCTTTTGGTCCTCACTCTCTTCAGGTTGCCAATGATTACATCAATAAAGACTTATCAGCTATATATGACATTTCAAAAAAACATGTTTTAAACATAAATCCAAAAAAGAGTGTTGCATTGCTTTTTTGTAGCGAACCATTTAGAGCCGACATTAACAATGGATTAAATATTCAAATTAATAACAATCCCATACCTTTCCAGGAAAGTGTCAGAAATCTAGGTCTAATTATTGACAATAAGCTGAGGTTTAAAGAACATATAACATCAAAATTAAAAGTATCCTACGGCACCCTTAAATCTCTTTTTAACCATAGACATTTTTTAAATAAACAAACTAAAATATTGCTATGTGACTCTTTAATACTCTCTCTGCTTAATTTCTGTGACAGTGTGTATGGACCGTGCTTGGATAGTCTAGATATAAGAAGAGTTCAAAAGCTTCAAAATTCTTGCATTCGTTTCATTTTTGGGATTAGGCGTGGGCGAGGTGTTGCACATAAACTTAAAGAATTTGGTTGGCTGAATATGCATGATCGTCGATTACTTCACTCTACATGTTTTATTTTCAAAATAATTAAACATAAATCACCAGAATACTTATTTGACAAATTATCATTTAGGACTGATGTTCATAATTTAAATTTACGGCGCAAAACCTTGATTACAATTCCAGCTCATAGAAAAGAAATTTTCAAAAGGTCATTTTCATATTGGTCTGCCGCACTTTCCAATAAATATAACATAAACTGCTCCTCATTACAAAGTATTTCTGTATTTAATCGAAAAATAAAGAAAACTTTGCATGCATAATGTCTGTTTGCTCTGTATAAGATTTATTTATCACTTTTATGATTTTAATAATTTATAAAACGTAATACAGGTGACCCAGCACTTTGGTGTCTACTTTTGTTAGTTTTTAGGTCTTACTTCCTTCTCCCTCTATTTTTAGCTGTCACTTTCTCTTCCTTCTTCTTTTTTAATTTAACTTTTACTTTGCCTCTTTTCTGTGTTTATCCTTTTTCGGAATATATAATATAATTATCTATGTAAATGGTTATATTTTTTTTTCTCAATTTTTTCTCTTATATATTTTTGTTATATTTAGTAATGTTTAAGAGCAAGGCCTCAACAGCACCTGAATTTGTCTCAGGAAGCTGACTCAAAGGCCTTTTAATCCAAAATAATTATTCCTGTTGGTAATGTCAATGTATAATTACTTGTTATTGGATTAATAAACGTCTTATTATTATTATTATTATTACTAGTATACGTCTAAAGCATGATTCTTCGTGATGAATGTCGGCTAATAAGCGCTCAGCATCTGTCAACAATTCAATAAGGACGTGATTGCTCCTCTCCTGGGCGGCTCCCATTTGACTTTGGAGACCTGATAGTCTTTTGTCCCGAGAGAACAGTCAGCACCTCTGTATGTAATTTTGAAGCAGCGGCCAAATTAAGGTTGTTGGAAGGAGGATTTTTTTCAATTAATTTTGGGCTTATTTTTGGGTCCAGTCCATCCTTTAAAATATTGTGCCATATTTGGGCTACATCCTCGTTAACATCGTAATGCCCAATAAATTAAAAACTTCTCATTCTATACAGTAGCGTGTCGTGGTTAAAAGGGCGGAGGGGGCGATGATCTTTAGGGGCGGCGCAATGATCAATAAAGGATCAAATAAAGTAAAAATTTTTTTTTGTAAATTTGTTTATTAAAAAAATTAGTACATATTATACAAAACAGTTATTTCAAAGATTCAAGCGTCTTGTTCTATCTTGTGTGCTGGTGCACCTCTGGTAATTATTAATTCTTCCCAATCTACTGAATGATCGTTCTGCACCAGCACTATTGGTGGCTATAGTGTAAAATATCCTCAGTAATGCACATAAAGATGGATATGAAGACTCCAGGTCATTGGAAATTAAAAATGTTAAATATTCATCAGGGGCAAGTTTGTTGTCATCAGCATTAATTTCTTTTAATAAACTGCAAAAATGTTTATATTCCTCAACTGGAGTAGGTTTAACATCCGCTTGGTACAATATCTGTAGATCCATAAGACATTTTAAATTGTCATCATTGACGTCCATATCCAATAAACAATTAAATTTTTGGCATATATTAAGGAAGTCTTCAAACCGATTCTCTAGCGTACCATTTAAAATGTCTAAAGTACCATAAAACACTGATATCTTGAAATTATCTTCAGAATTTTGATGTAGGTAATCATTCTGGATTTCATCATGAAATTTTTTTACTCTTCTTTGTCTTTTATTGGAAAATGATGTTGACGTATTGCATTTATTTGCCAAAATAGTAGCCTCTTTTTTAAAAATTTCAAAATATTTTTCACTTCTTAATGATTTAAGATCTTTAGTTATGGCAGTAATCATATGAGCAGCTGTACATAAGTTGATATTAACCTTTTGCAAGTGATTGGACAATATGTTAATTTTATTCAGCACTTCTTTCCAGAAGGAAAGAAGAAATTTAAATTCAAAGGTCCGTATCATGACTAATATACCTTGTGCTTCTGCTGTCTGTTGAGCAATAGAATTTCTTATTTCACCCGAAACAATTTTTTCACAAGTTTCTTCGATTATAGAAATATTTACAAAAAAAGAATCAACTGCTCTATTGTGACTAGCCCATCTTGTAGCTGAAAGCCTTTTTAAAGTTAATTTACTTTCCAGTTCGCTGGAACGAAGCTCTTGAATATTTCTAAACAAATTAGTTCGTGGAAAGCTTTCGGAAATAAAGACGTATGTTTTTTCTAACACCCCAAAAAATAGTTTAACTTCTGTAACAGCGTTTACAGCGTCTACTAGAACTAGATTCAAATTATGAGCACAGCAGTGTATATATAAAGCCTCAGGGACAATATTTTTTATTTTAGCTTGAAGACCGTTTAAGTGCCCTGACATTACACTGGCTCCATCATATCCTTGGCCTCTGCACAATTTAATATCTAAGTTTAAGTTCTTAATTTCTTCAGTTATGGTTTTAAAATAAGTTTCTGCTGAACCGTCAGAAATATTAATAAATTTCAGGAATCTCTCTACAGGCACACCATATTTATTGACAAAACGAAACGATAAGGACATTTGCTCTTTTTTGTTAAAGTCGAGCGTTGAGTCTACAATAATACAAAAGAAAACCGCTTCTTGAATTTCTACTGAGATTTTTTTCATCACTGCTTCAGATAAATATGCCAGAATCTCGTTTTGAATAATATTGCTTGTATATTTGGCCACGACGGAGGAATTCGCCAAGTGATTTGCTAATAATGCATCATATTTCTTAAAAAGGTTAACAAGTTCTAAGAAATTGCCCTTGTTTTTACTTGTGATGGATTCGTCATGACCCCTTAAAGGTAAACACTGCTTGGCCAAAAATAATATTATGTCAATTAAACGTTTTAACGCATCTCTATTTCTTTCAATTTCTTTTTTTTCAAAATTTAATTGTTCTTGAATAACGGTGGAGTTCTTATAAAGCCGAAGTTTGGTTATTAAAAACTTGTTGTGTAGGGATCGATGCAACTGACTTTCCTCGTGTTGCTTAATTTTTTCCGGACCTTTTTTAAAGTTCTTAAAACCTTGTTTGGGGTCCGACCATACTGTCAAATTTAAAGATGCAAAAAGCCAGCAGGAAAAACAAAATAGGCAGTTACCCCTTGGAGAATAAATAAGCCAGTTCCTCAACTTTTCCTCTGATTTATACCAATTTGGCTTAAACCGCCGATTATGTGAATCAATCGGAAAATTAAAATTGTCATTTAAACCTGGCTGACAAGCGCCTATAGAAATCATTTCTCGAATTTTTTCGGGATTTAAAATTGTATCCTTAAATAAAAACGGATCGCTTGGAAATTCTATATCAGCTTTTCGATAGGTGCGGAAGCGGAAACTAGGCTTAATTTCAGATCTAAAAAGCAAAACAGGGTTGAAATTAGTTGGATGAAAATTAAATACTATAGTAAAACTGTTGAATGTTAAAAAAGGTATTATTTTAAAAATCTCAGTTGGTACTCACCATCAACCATGTTTTCCTCATTTTTGTTAATAACTTTAATATTCTCCTCGTTGCCGTTGTCGGTAATACTACTATCGGTGCTGTCATCACTACTTTCCGTATTTTTTAATAATGTATCAGACAACTCATAACTACAACCTGGGGGCGTACAGTCATTTATGTTTCTATCACATTGATTATTAATATTTTGTATACGGCCTGAGCCTTCGCCTTGCGTTTCAGAAATCCTACGAGAAAAATATAAATATTATATTTTAAAAATTATTTTCTACACAATTTAATTGACCCAGGCCCTGTATATATACATATTTTATTTAAATTAAAATTCGAGTATGAAGAATTGAGAAAGAGTTACTTACTGTTTTTTTCTTCAAAAAATTGTATTAGTTAGGGAAAGTTTAGTAAACAAAAATTTAAGAAATTTGCTTGGTTTTGAGAAAAAAATGATTTTGATTGCTTGCTTATTAGCTAAGCTTAAGCATCACTTACATAGGAATAGGATCAAACAATACTAATAATAATCTTTTATTGCCTAATTTATAGTGAATTACCCTATAGCTTTAAACTACTTTACTACTTACGCAGACTGGTCAGCAGGCTTTTCTTTGCAGACAAGAAATTTTTTTAAAACTTCGCCTCTACTTGCGGAAGACGCCGAAGCCAGGAGTAATTTTTTCTGCCGTTCTGCTCGGTATGCTGCTCCAGATTTCTTTTTACGTTTTTTATTATTGATATTCATTGTTATTGTCGCTTGAGGCTTAACACCACTTATTAATAAAATCACTAATTTATTATTAAACTAATAAAAATCAAGCAAAGCCAAGAGCCAAGGGCACGCACAAAAAGAAAGGTTAACATTAATATAATCGATTATATTTCGGTCGGTGATTCCCCGAATTCATGTTTATCGCGACTGCTTTCGTCTTCTTTTTGGGCGGGCGCTGGCGCAACGCTATATTATGTCTAGTTGTTTAGCCATTGTGTTTGTATTTATGGACAATGGTCTAGCGGTAGCGTAGTTTAAAACCCATATGAAAACTTTCGTACGTATATGTCTACCTCATTAGGGCCAGTAGGTACTTTCAATTCTGAGTAAATTTATTCGATGAATATTTACCATGGAATCGATTGTTGCATCAATTATCTATGGTAAATCCTCCGAATAATTTTACCCGGAGTTAAAAGTACCGGCCCTTAGATTAGAGATTTTAATTAATAAATAAAAGTAAACATTGAAAAACAAAAACAAAATGTGAGAAATAATATATACGACATTTTTTTTTTCTTGAAGAGCTAAGGGCACGGTAGGGCACTGTTTGTTTTTGCGTTAAATTTAGTTTTTTTATTTTTTTTTCAAAGGGCGCCAGAGGCGCTAAGTGCATAGGGGCGGGGGGGGGCATTCGCCCCCCCTGGCCCCCTATACGACACGCCACTGATTCTATACCATTATTATTTTCGTCCATGCCTGTAATGAAAGGATCTAATATAAAACCTCAATAAGATATAAACTATTTTTTTGCTAAATAATATAACCAAAACTCGTGGGTTTTCGAAAAATGCAAAATTTCGTTAGGTTCTTCTTGCTTCTATGTCAGCCAAAACTCGTTGGTGCGTCCAATAACAATTTTAAAGTTAAGAATTTTCTTTGTCTTGGCTTTTAATCCACAGCAATATAAATAAACAATTAAGAAATTTACTTACTTTCCTCCTCCGATAATCCACAATGCACTGCGCCGGTGGCCCTGACGTCGGGAATCCGCTGGTCTGCATCATTTTCGATGTCGGACGGGTCTGCCGGATATATTTGTAGCTTTGTTTTTTGCTTTTTGTTTAACTAGTTCACTTTTTCACATAACAATATCAATTATTTTTTCACCGAAGTTCTTCTTCCGAGCTCGAATAATCTGGCGAGAAACTGAGTTTTTCTGTTTATTTTTTTTACACATTTGGCTTACGTGGCGTTGACGCTGACATACAAGAGAATAATGAAGTTAATGTGACAGAAATGTACTATGCATATATATATATATATATATATATATATATATATATATATATATATATATATATATATATATATATATATATATATATATATATATATATGTATATATATATATATATATATATAAACAGGGTGCCCCAAACTCGTTGGTACGTTAGCCGTAAATCCAGATGTAGCCGTAGAATTTTATTCAAATTCGGAACGAAGATAAGAGGTCAACTGAACTCTCAAAGCAAAATATTTTGACATTTCTGTTATTTCCGATTTGAGGGGAAGTAACGTCACCTTTGTTATCTTAAATGGGACACCATGTATTTATTAATTAATTTTGTTTCATTGTTTAATTCTGAACATTTTTTTATAACTTGTACTTTTATCTTTAACCGTTTTTGAGATAATTGAGATAAAATAAAAAATTGGAAGAAACGATGGCATTAATTAAATGGCAATTTTTTAGAAACTACTAAACATAAAAAGACAAAAATTTGGCGGGTTGAAATATTAATATGACCCATCAAGATAAATGTCATATTATACATTTATTTTATACAGGGTGGCTCAAAAATCGTATCATGTTAACACATTTTCTTTTTGCAATAACTATAATTTTTTAAATGGAACACCCCGTATATTTTCTAGGTAATGTTTTCTCTGTAGAATGCTTATTTCAAAAAGTTATATTGTTCCTATACGCATCTTCAACGGTTTTTTAGATATTCAGGTTTTTATACTGGAACGTACTAAATATCCTAAAATTTGTGAAATTTAGTAGCTGGCTATGATATGACAGGTTTTAGCAAAACAAACTATCGTTGACTATCAGAAGAGCAACTTAGTCAACTACAAAATTTTACAAAACGTTTCGAGTTTTGCTTTCGTTATGATCAGTTTATGAAATTAGACATTACTTTATTACCATGTTATCATAAGGTGAATAAAGGGTATTGAAAATTCAGAAGATTTGCGTTAATTAAAATTCTGATATTCTAAATCTGTTTATTATTCATAAAAAATACAATCGAATAGAAGCAAGAACATGTACAACATTTAACTAACAATATCCCCCTATCTACCATCACTAAACGAAAGAAAATTCAGAAAAGTTGAAGTTAATTTAAAATGCTGACGGTTTTAAACAAACAAATTTAGGTTAGTTTAAAAAGAGAATGAAGAGGTTAGAGTTAGATACAATATTAACATAAAAACGGGTTTGGCGGCAATAAGTATTACGGACAAAAGCCTTAAAACTAATACGTCCATTAAAACAATAACAAAAATAAATATTATTTCAAACACTTTCTTAAACATCAATATGAATAATGATGAAAATAATGTTACTTATCGAAAATGTCCTCCATTTGCCGCTAAACATTTCAAAATAGATGTTTCAACATGCTGAGTGGTAGCTCTTCTAACTTCTTCACCGTCTAGGTTTCGAAAAGCTACGCGTACCCTATTTATTAAATCATCCTTGGAAGTAACTGGCATTTGATAAATCCTTTCCTTGATGGTGCTTCACAGATAAAAATCTAATGGTGTAAGATCAGGTGACCGAGGTGGCCATAACCAAGGACCCATTCGTCTAAACCACCTGTCATCGAATAAGTTATACAACAAAGTTGAAATTTGTCGAGTGCAACGTGCCGGTGCACCAACTAATTGATACCAGCAGGATGACCTTACGTCAGGGGTTAAAGTATTTAAAAATGGCCCTAAAGTATTGTTAAGAATATCTGAATACTTTTCTGAATTAAGATTTTCATCGTAGATGCAATACTGAAACTTATTGTCCATTAGTATACAAAAAACATTGAAGCCAAATTTGTCTTGAAATCCTCTTTCCTCTATAAAATGTGGGTTTTCTTTTGCCCAAAAATGAAAGTTCCTTCTGTTAAAAATTCCTTCTCGTGTAAATTTTGACTCGTCCGACCAAATAACTTTTTGTACAAAACTGGGATCTTCCTGCATTTTTATTAAAAACATCTCGCAAAACTCAACGCGCTGAATAGCATCTCCCTCTCTTAAAAAATGCGCTGTTTCAAACTTATAATTGTCCATTCCGTTTTTGTTTAAAATTCTTTCAATAGACGAATAGGAAATTCCCAAATCATTTTCTGCACTGTAAATCGAAGCGTGAGGGTAAGCTTCAAAATATGCTAAAACGTTAATGGTATTGTCTTCATCTCCAGTAATCGGACTAACCTGAATCCTTTCGGTTTTAATATCGCCATGGTTTCTAAAATTAACCTCAAATTTTCTAAATTTTCTTTCGTTTATTGGTGGTAGTTGGGGATATCGTTCGTTAAATGTTCTACATGTTCTTGCCACTATTCGATTACATTCTCCATGAATAATAAACAGATTAAGAATATCAGAATGTGAATAATTATTTGCCATTTTTGAAATTAGGAGAAGAAAAGGTCAAAGCTTGTTACTGTTCTGACAGTCAACTGTACTTGTCTTTTTCCAGAACCTGTCATATCATGCATAGCCAACTACTAAATTTTACAAATTTTAGGATATTTAGTACGTTCCAGTATAAAAACCTGAATATCTAAAAAACCGTTGAAGATGGGTATAGTAACATTATATCTTTTTGAAATAAGCATTCTACAGAGAAAACATTACTTAGAAAATATACAGGGTGTTCCATTTGAAAAATCATAGTTATTGCGAAAAGAAAATGTGTTAGCATGATAAGATTTTTGAGCCACCCTGTATAAAATAAATGTATAATATGACGTTTATCTTGTTGGGTCGTATTAATATTTCAACCCACCAAATTTTTGTCTCTTTATGTTTAGTAGTTTTTAAAAAATTGCCATTTAATTAGTGCCATCTTTTCTTCCAATTTTTTATTTAATCTCAATTATCTCAAAAACGGTTAAAGATAAAGGCACAAGTATGTTATAAAAAAATGTTCAGAATTAAACAGCGAAACAAAATTAATTAATAAATACATGGTGTCCCAATTAAGATAATAAAGGTGACGTCACTTCCGCTCAAACCGGAAGTAACAGAAATGTCAAAATATTTTGCTTCGAGAGTTCAGTTGACTTCTTATCTCCGTTCCAAATTTGAATTAAATTCAAAGGCTAAATCTGGATTTACGGCTAACGTACCAACGAGTTTGGGGTACCCTGTATATGTATATATATATATATATATATATATATATATATATATATATATATATATTCAGCGAAGAAGAGTAAACTACACAGTCATCTAGAAGGAAGAGACGGAAAATATAATTCTAATAAACCGCGAACGCAGACAATAACAAAAATATAAACCTAGATCAGTTATCTACAATACTACAACCCGACAATGAACAAATAGATATCACTGACCAACCAGCTGATGACAACTTCACTGTACACTCAAACGAAGGTCAAGACTCTATCGTAGGCGTCCCTATCGCAGAGGATACACCGAGTAATTATGGCTTAGAGCAAGTCATTATAAAATATACGAGTATATAACATTGTCCAGCGCGACCCAGAACGGAGATTTTATTTCAAAAGAAACGGAGAATAACCATGCAGCAGCATTTCTAGCTGCAATTTCGAAATTTGTTTACTATAGAGGGTCATATATTTTATACACTAAATATTGGGCCAACAAAATAAATCGAACATTGATACAAATCGAGTTGTTTCAATTTGTTCCTGCCAAATTTTCGTAATATTTCAGAAGTGTGGGATAAAACTTATTAAAAAGTTTTTAATTACGGTTAGTGTTATACAGAGTGTTTCTAGAAAGTATTATTTGTGTGTTATTTGTAATTCGCAAGTGAGATCAGTGACCTAAGTAGTTCAGCCACTGTGGAATTGAACAAGTTGGCCGTTATGTGACAGATTCATCAAAGACGCGAAATTACAAGCTAATGCCAAAGAAGGAAAGTACCAATCTCCTGATGATACGTTTTATAGATTTCTTAGCAAAGTGGAGGGTTTTGATAAACCGATGTTTGCTGAGAAGTTCTAACCAGTATCAAAGCATGAGAGGTGCGGAAAAAAGGGGCATACAGAGCAGCTCTGTTAATTAAGAATGAAGGCAGCATGTTCAAGGTGCCGCAAAACTGGACGCAAGGATCGAACTGTTAAACCAAAGCGACTTCGTCAACACCGTGCACAGTCTGTGGGAAAGCGTGACACATGCCTGAAAACCCAAGGATGACAGGATTTTACAAAGGCAAGAGTGCAATTATTTTTATGGTATAAACGTTATAATTGATGAAAACCATTCGAATATAAATAGGGGTAATCAATTGAATGTTGCACAAGTTTCAGTGGTAAAAAAATTAGATTTAAAATTATATTCTACTGATATATTAGTATGAGGTTTTGTTTGTTATTTTATAGTACCTGAATGGAATAGTCAGGAAAAAGAAGAATTGGAGAAGTTTCTATTTTTTTAGTGTAAGCATCAGTGGCGGCTCGCGGGTGAAAAAGTAAGTGAAGTGCAAATGAAGCAAGAAAATATCGCAATATTTTTTTTTCCAGAATTTTTTTATATGTGGAGGAGGTAGAATATTTTTTTACGACTTACCTAAATTTTGTATACTAAATCAACTCTCCTATTCTTCATAGCAGCAAATATATTTATAATATCCTCATAAAATGGATGAGTTGCCCTAATCTCCTCCAGAAATTCCATCTGAATTGAAATATTGCCAAGAGAAGTAAGTCTTTCTTGAGATATTGTATTTCTTAAATAAATTTGTATACATTTGAAGCAAGAAAAACTTATTATTTTTATTAATTTTTAATTTTTTCACTTGCTCTTGCAGCGATATATTCCAATTACTTTCAGTGGCAAAAATAAGGCCAAGCTCATTTTTAACTCGCTGACTTTTCGAAAATATTTCCCAATATAACTGTAACAAATTTTCAAACGGGCAAGTCGGAAAAATTAAACTATATTGGGAAAATTTTGCAGAAGCTGCCAAACACGAAAATGTAAATTTTTCACAGTCTTAGTGTCATTTCCATTAAAATATGGTCCAATATTTCATAAAAAAGGGATCTCTACTTAGCCCCAATTTCTTCAGGTGAAAGCTTAGCAAGCTCACGTTTGTAATGATTTATTTCTGTTATAGAATTTGCTTTATCAAACATGATATTAAAAAAATGTTCATTTCTTTTTTTTCAGAGCACCTCACGACAGCGTTTTATATTGGATATGCAAAAATGAATGTCAAGCGTTTTTTTTTTTGAAGAAAGTCAAATAGTATGTCCGAGATTGAGAAAATGTCATTAAACCCTAATGCCAGAAACGTGAAATCAAAATCGTTCATCTCTCCTAAAAATCCTTTTGCAAGGCGGATTGATTTTTCATCAGATTCGACACAGTTTGTAATAAATTCAAAGTCTTTTAATTTATTCCAGTCTTGAATAATCACATTTACTAACTTCGAATTTGAAGAACAACACCATAAATAAATATAACACAAAACGGTCAAGTTAACTGCAAAGGAACCGACCGGTTGCAAGTAAATCCGCGAAAATAAAAGTAAACAACTACCGCAAACTGAGCGACACGTGGGTGTAGTGTACTGCGCCTGCAATTTACCGAGAGCGTTGTATGGCGCTGGACTCGACGTCATCGGGTACGCGTTGTCATGGCAACATAGTAGGAAAATCGTAAACTAAACATAGCACCTCCAACAAAGTCAATGCGGTTTGCGCCACTGTTATAGTTGTTATAATAAAGTTCGATTGAAAATTTTAAAAAGACATGCCGCCAACGGTCAAGTAAAATATTTATTCAACTTTACCAAACGAAACACTAAAATAAAAATAAATGGAAAATAAAAGAACTGTAGTAATTTGAATTACCCCCTTTGACTATTCAAGATCCTAATGAACTAGGGGCTGTTAGAGACGGAATTAATTTCAGATGAATAACTTGCCGTATATTCCTATTCGCATTCACTAATTCTTCCACATTTAAAATCTCATTGTTACACTGCCTCAACAGCAATTTCATTCTATTCCAGACATGCTCAATTGGACCTGGCAAGCCTTTACATTCTCTTAATATTGTTCTTCCTTAAGAACTCCCTGACTTGCGCAGCTACTGTTTCAAGATAACTTCGTCTAATCTGGTTGTCCACGCACACTGTGATAGCTCACTCTCCGCGAGCTGTATATGCCACTGCTCCTGTGATAAGATGCCTCTCCAACGTGCGCCGGTACTTCTTTTCCTATTCTGGAAGGTTCGCAACAAGTGGCTTATGTTAGTTTCTTCACCATTAAGCCTGTAAATGAAACTAATTTTACCCACAGTGTTATATTTTCGACCAAAAGATATCTTCTGTCTTTGAAGAATTACAAAAATGATTAAATTGTAAAAGTTTTAGGAATTTTCATGAACTTTTAGCAAACTTATTTTTATGTATACAAAATATCTCAAAAATGCCTGGTTTAGATTCGTTTTTTTTTAATGACTTGTGTAAATAAAATTAAAGTTGTCAAAACTACATGACAATTCCTACAATTTTAGGAGAAATCTTTTGATCCAAAAAATAATAGTGTGGGTAAAATCAATTTCATCTACAGGCTTCATGGTGAAGCAACTGACGTAATCCACTTGTTGCGTTCTTTCCGACAAGTAGAAGGTATACCGGCGTCTGTTAGCAAGACATCTAATCCATCACAGAGGCGGTGGCATATGCAGCAAGCTAACACGGCGCGCAAGAACAACCATATTTTCAAGTGATTACTCCAAAAAGCACACAACTCAGAACAGAAACTCATTCATTAGATGACAAACACCCTGTATATTCAAGTAAGGTGGATTTTCTTGCAATGCCTGCACTTATTCCTGCATCTGCACCTTTAACTATGGCAACCTTGCCAACTCATCTCTTCATTGAGAGAACCATTTTTAATCGCAAGACTTTATCGTATTATTCCTAGAGAATGGCAGTAGATATTTAAATAAAAAAGATACCTAAAATGCTTTTATCCGTACATATTAATTATCATCTGTAAATGTCGAATTAAGCGACTGCATATATATATATATATATATATATATATATATATATATATATATATATATATATATATATATATATATATATCGGACTAAAAAGTAAAACATAATTTTGCATTCCATCTGTTTTGTCATCTGAATGGTTCATTTGTGCATATCCAATTATTACCAGATTTTTCCTTTACATAGTTGGTTACTATTTTGGAATTGTGGGCTAGCGCTTCATCTTGTTGAAAATACACTTGATTTTAATGAACAATATATAAATCTGCTGTATTTTGGAGGCACAGCAAATAATGTTCAGCATCAAGAGACTCATCATAAAAAATAGGATATACTTTTCTAGTTCCAAGTACTCCAAACGAGACTTTAATACCAACTCTTTCTTGGAATGCTCCTTCTCTTATCAAGCGCAGTTTTTCAAAAGCTCAGTTGTGTTTTTGAGGTGGAACATTGCCATACTGATAAATCGGGATTCATCTAAAAAAAGGGCTGTCTCTGTTGTAAATCAAAACACCACTTTTCAAAATCCAGTCTTCTTTGATATTTCGGATTTGAAACCCTATTTACGTAAAATTTTTTGTGCACTTTCGCGGCCAATTCCAATTTCACTGCTTATTTGTAGAATTCGTACAGTAGGTGGATTTCTTTCCGAATTTGAATTGTTTTCCAACCAAGGAAAATATAGGTTGGATGGATGTCGTCCAGTCGGAAACCGCTGAACGCATAATGCTCTAGCATATTTACGACTTTTTTAGTTTCTCCATATACCATTATCATATTCATTTTTACTTCACGAGTAAAATACATTATCAAAATGTAAAATAACAGTTAAAATCTAAAACAACAGACTTATAATTACCGTGCAACAAGCTAGATATAAGACCGATGGCCATGTATTTTTTATTTTGTTTCAAAACTACCTTAGATCAGAAATTTAATATTGGTCATTTATCAGTTTAAATTATAAAAATGTAATGGCATACTTTAAAGTCCGACTTACGAATCGTGGGCTACAGAAACTATGGGGGCAAAAAATATTCATTGAAAATATTAAAGCTTCCGCCGAGTTGAATAAACCGGGAAATATCGAATGTTTCTCACAAAGCGTTGTATTTTTATGCGTTTTACCACCCGGTCCTTTCTGACTTCGCAGCCCAAGACCCATGCATTTTTTAAATGGAAATATCTCGAAAAGTATTAGATATGGGTATAAGATATTACACATAACAAACATAGAAAAATACTCCGTCTCGATGTCAGTAAAATATAATTTTGCAATAAACATGACACATATTTCGCCCTTTCGAGCATCATCAGACCTACAAACAACAGAGAAAACCTTACTAAATAATCAAACTCACAAATCCTAAAACAATAACTTACAAATAGAATAAAACACACTAAAACACAACAAAACAAACAACTACTTATACATGTTTGATTGACACTAAAATGAGGTTAAGTCTCACATGAATAAACAAAATAAAATAGTGAAAAAGTATTAAAGTGCGAAAGAAAACCGGGAGGAGTCAATCGGTTTAGGAAGGTCGGCCAAGAAATCTCTTTAAAACAGTGGTGTCCCGTCGTTCTTTAAATAATGTGATAATTAAAAAATGTAACTCTGCTTAATGAACATTTATCTATATTTGTCGGTTTTCTTTCGTGTACCGCACTTCTATATCTCTTTTGTGTTGCAAAAACGGCGAACTTTCGAATTTTAAAATGATTTAATTTTGATTTTTCTTGATCGATTTACGTATAAATATATTTTTTCTTGAGTTCTGTCATTAACGATTCCCGGACTACTGCCTACGTCCACTATTATTGGACCACCCAGTATAGTGATACACGATTTACAAGTCCAGATTTTACAAGGGCAGCCAGCATCAGATCCAGTGAACAAGATTTATCAAAATTTTAATTTATGCAGTTCGACTTTGGGCTACTCGGGTATGCCAAAAGTGGCCGTCTGTCTCCGTTTGTCATATTACTTTATACAGGGGCCGTCATTGTGAAGTACTATACAGGGCGTTTCCTAATTGCGTGCTGATTTTTAAGAGGGTGTTTTTATGTCCCAAAGGTCCTAACTTTTGAGATACAGGATGGTAATGTTTAAAAAAAAAATTTGTTTTCAACCCAATTCTGATGCTATTGTAGATAACTGCATGAAATTTGATACACGTCTTCTAGGCATTAAGGAGCATACGGATTTAGACAGGTTAATTAAATATGCACGCCACTGGTAGAAATTTCAAAAATTGATTGTTAATAAAAAATGCCTTTTATGCATAAAAGACGTTTATCACATTTCACACAGTTATTTATCTATAATAGTATCAGAATTTTAAAAAAATGTTTTTTTAAAACCCTGTGTCTCCAAAGTTAAAACTTTTAGGTTCATATTAAACATTTTGTCTTAAAAAGGTCCAAGAAATCACCCCCATTTAACATTAGCAAGCAATTAGGAAACGCCCTGTATAGTACTTCACAATGACGCCCCCTGTACAAAGTAATATGACAGACGAAAACAAAGGGCACTTTTGGCATACCCGAATAGCCCAAAGTGGAACTACTGTATAAGGTAAAATTTTGATAAATCTTGTTCATTGGAATCAGTGCTGGTACCCCTACTATAACTACATTGATGTGTTAATTTTGGAAAAATATGAGTTCTGTAGTTTTTCAAATATTAGTTGCAATATTAGATATTTTTTGACACCCGGTATTGAACAGAAAATTAATTATTTTGAAGCAGTTTATTGACAGCTACTTTATGAACAATTTTACAAAATATATGAAACAAAACTAAGCCATTTTTGAGGTTGACGGCTGTGATTCTAATGGTTCGATTCCTTCTAAATCGTTGTCTTGCTCTAAAAATGATGAGGTTTCATCGTCACTACTTGAAGATCCCAGTGCGATAACTAAATCTTCAATAACTGTTTCAATTTTACCATCTACTTCCCAGTATTTATCTTCAATAGAACGAACATGTTTAACATACGATTTCCAATTTTCAGCCGATATTGAGTCAATCGGTTTTAATGGTATTTTATTTAAATCTTTAATTGAAAGTTCACCAGTGTTGCTCTCTCGAATATATCTTTTTACTCCTGCCCATGCAAGTTCAATAGAGTTGAGGTCGCACATGTATGGAGGTAGCCTTAAAGGTGTATGACTGAGGTTACGTAAAAGACCGTCAATTTTATACTTTTTTCCTCTAGGCTTATTGGCTGATATTACTTCATATAATTGATATTTTCTCCATGTTGGATCACATACAAGATTATTCGATTTAAGCCACGATATTATATGAGCTTTTGTAGAGTATTTAGTTGGCACTTTACCTTCTACGTGAGAATGATAAGATGCATTATCTATTATCACAACTGATTTGGAAGGAATGTTAGGTAGAAGCTTCTCAAGCAGCCACTTTTCAAAATTATCTCTATTCATCTGTCCATGATAGTCTCCAGTTGTTAGTCCCGAGTGAAAAACTAAAGCAGCACCTGGAACCGATCTGGCTTCTGAACCAGCATGAACTATAATAAAGCGACTACTAGAGCGGAGTCCCGGAACACTTTCACTTTACCAGCATTTGTTCACTGTCATATCATTATCTACCCAGGTTTCGTCTAGATACACAATATTGCGTCCTTCTTGCCTATATTGCCTTACAGTTGATAGATATTTCACCCGCCAGTGAAAATTATTTGGTCTCTCAATGAGCAATTTTCGTTTATTTTGACACTTGCGCCAAACAAAACCATTTGATCGTAAAAGCCGATTTAAGGTTTTATACCCGTACGGAAAATCTATTTTGTTCTTTACAGCACGAAGTAGGGGTTTGCAGGTCGAAACCTTCTTCAAGTTTATATAAAAATCCTCTATATTACTTGAAAATCACCATCGTCAATTTTATCTTTATATGATAATCGGAGTCTTTTTTTACCAGGAAATTTTAAAGGTGAAGTTGAACATTATGTTCTCTTTGAATTTTTCCTACACTTTCCGAAACACCAGTGTAAAATGTAGCGCGTTCTGTTCGATTTTGAGTTGGAATAGTCAAACTATTATTTTCAGCTTCTCTAGCACAGGCCTCTATAACTCTCGCAATAACTTCACGTGCACCGCTTCAAATTGTTTTCTCTCTTTTGCTCGCCATCGTTACTTCGAAATTACAATTCAAATTCAACGCAACGACCGCCCGGTTTTCTTTCGTGTCCCGCACTTTAAAAAAGATTTATGTCTCTAGCTGGGATCGATCCCAAACCGCCTGAGTAGGAGGCCGAAGTAAGTACTTTTCTATGTTTGTTATTAAAACTAGGTCTCTCTGAGAAATATGGACAATTTCTTCGATTTTTAGGATATTACACATGAAAAATATTTAAAACTGTTTGGAGGTTAAGATTTTGACATTTCTAAAGTTTCGTTGACCATTTACTCGAAAACTGACAAGAAATGACCTTTAGTATGTAGTTTCATATTCAGAATTTTGTGCATAATATATATATATATATATATATATATATATATATATATATATATATATATATATATATATATATATATATATATATATATATATACATATATTTTTTTCTTTTTTTTGTAATATTCTTGGGATTGGCTCCGTAGAATTTGAGAAAATTCGATTCGTTTAATTCTGAAGTTCTTTATTTGGAAAAAACAAAACACATTAAACACAAAAAAAATCACATAACGAACAGGATAAGAACAAATTATTCACAGGTTTAACATGTCGCTTGTTTGCTCTCACACTTCACTCGATGAGTGAAAAAATCGTTTTAAACGCTATTTGTATAAACTGTATTATATTACGACCTTTTTACTACCTATTTGCTACTTTAATGACTTTTAAAATAAATTCCGTTACTTAAAATATAGGCCACATTAAAAATTGCCCTGTGTATCTTACCAAAAATAGCACACAACCTACCTCACACACCTTATAAAACTAAGACTGTTTAAATTCTAATTAGAACATGGAAATTCTAGAAAATAAAAATTATAGATTATATAAATAGTGAATTTTTGACAGGCACTCTTTACTCGAAAAATTGCCCACTATCCCTCAAAATTGTCGATGGAAAATGAATCGAGGGAATATAAGCTGCATTATATGTGAACGAAACCACTTTTCTATACATGTGCGTTGTCAAAAATAATTCCAATTATCGGGATATAACCTTGATGTCAGTTCAATTAAATTAGAGATAAATGTGGGTGAGCATAGAATTTTATCTTTATGTGAAGGAGTTAAAATATAATTTGTTTTTTTTTTAATGCAACAAACTAAATTTTTCTTCTGTTATTCTTGTATGTGATGGTTTATTCATTAAACCAAAGAGAAAAAAAATCAGATCCTCAAGCCACAAAGGCAATATTAAAAACGACATTACCAGAGTTACGGAAAATCCTGTGTCTTCGGCTTGCACTGTTACTAAAACTGATCTTGAAATTTTTAAAGCACATTTAAATAACTGGTATAAACGATTGATTTCAATACAAATTCTGCGAATGCGCAATTGTTGGGAACATTTTTATTCCTAAGGAAACAAATGTTATTAATTTAATATAAAAGGAGGGAACAATTTGCGATTAAGGGGGACATGGGTCTCCGAGCGTTGGGGGTTGGACGCGAATTGGGAGCGACGCACACTGGTCGAATTGCTTAAAAAGCTGGCTATAAATGATATTTCCATTTGCGATATTTTTAATTCAATTTATGACGAAATTATATGTAATACTCCAGTACACTAAGTTGGCCTAGAAAAAACAATTGATATCTCGTTGCTTGGTTACGGCGGCACCCTGTCAAACATTGCTTAAGGTTTCTTGTTTGCGTCATTATTTTCAACACGTTAATATTTTGATAAAGTTCGTATTGTACTGGTGGTTTCAAAATACTCTAGAACTTTTTAATTGTTTATGGATAATAATACTCAAGGTATGTAGTAACTAGTATTTAAAAAAAAAAAGATTTTTGTGCCTTTTCTATAGGGCTGGTAAATTAAAATTAAAAAGATTCACAAGCATAACAAATCATGATTAAAAGTCTCTAATATAATAACATTTTTGTTAGTGATTTCACCACATTTCCGACTTCAAAATTACTCTAAAATGTACATCACGATTCTAGCAAAAGAGATCAAAAAGAAAATCTTGCTCGAGTTTGCTCCATTTTTATTTAAGTTGCAATGTGTAAGTACCTAAAAACCTAATATTTGGCAAGTTTATCTTAAGGTATAGTCGGAAACATTCTTAACGTGGGGATCCAAAGGTCACAATTTAATTTCAAAACTGTATTTTTGGCAAATTTTGGATGTGAAATATGTCAAATTAATGACAGTTAGTATAAAATTTGCCTTTTGGATCCGCACGTTAAGACTGCTTCCGACTAGACGCGGTATCTGTGCAGGGGGAAACAAAACATGCTTTTCACCAATCAACTCATCATTAGTGTTTGAGTTTGATTTACTCCGAAGCTTGTTTTCTTCTTTTTAGGGCCCTTTTAAATGAAAGCTTTTTCTTTAAAGATACATACTTTAATGTAGTTTTTAATTATAAAGTTTAATTAAAAGTATGTTAATAATTTATTTTTTATTTATGGAGTAAAGGTGTAATGATACACGAATAAATCTTTCATTAGTTTTTTGTTCTTTTAGATCGGAGCTATTTAACTTTAACGTACAAGCAATTATTTGAAATACTTCAAAGCTTTCCCGACCAAACCAACCATGCAAAATTTCAAAAACTGAAGGTACGAATATCTGAACTCACAGGATATCAAGCTTTTCCCAATGAGTTTATATCGACTTGCAATACTTTTTACTACAAATATATTGTTAGGTGGAATAAATCAACTAGGATTAAAGACAGGTTTTTAGAAAAAAACAAAAAGTGGCTTGAAACTGTGGTGAAATTTAAAAAAAATATAGTAAAAGGACGTAAGACAGTAGCCTTCAGTGAGTGTAGTGAACGGTCCAAAAGAAGGAAAACAGAAGCCCTTCGAGAAATTTCAACGCCCCAGGAGTTAACCTATGCGGCTCAAATGAGCTACAGATCGTGTGGTAACTTATCTGCATCCAAAATTCTCAAGACTATTAGTAACGAACCTGAGCAAGCTAAAATGTTTGAAAACAAACAGATAAATTCACATTCACAGTTAACTGCTGATGAAGCATTAGCTGTAATTGTAGAAGCCAATTTATCTAAGCATCAGTACAAATTCATTAAAATGCAAGCTGTACAAAAAAATTGCAATCTATATCCATCGTACGATAAAGTTTTGGAGGCAAAAAGAAAATGTTATCACAATAATATTGCAGTCAATGAAACTCAAGCTGTTATTCCGGTAGAAGCATTATTGCACCATACTGCTGCACGGCTGATGCTATTACAAAAAGAGGTAATAAGTACCTTGGCTGAATCAGCAGAAAACACTTATAATTTAGTTTTAGTTTGTAAATATGGTTTCGATGGTACTTCAGGGCAGTCAGAATATAAGCAAGTGTTTTCAAATAACAGCTCCACTGATGCTTCTGTATTCTTCACTAGTTTAGTCCCTATTAGGTTAATTTTTAAAAATTAGCGATAACTCTGAAGTACTTGTTTGGCAAAATTGCAGGCCTTCATCAACGCGTTTCTGTCGACCGATTGACATTCATTTTGCTCGGGAGACTCCTGAATTAACACTTGCAAAAAAACAAAATTTAGATAATCAAATTAAAAATTTAAAACCTTGTTTCTACAGCGAAGGAGCCACCAATTTTAAAATATATTTTCAGATGCATTTTACAATGATTGATGGAAAAGTAGGCAACGTTTTGGCCGAAAATAAATCAACACAAAAGTGTTTTGTGTGTGGGGCCTCATCCAAGGATTTTAATAATATACCTTTAATTTTGAATAAACCGGTATTAAACAATAGCCATCTTCAACTTGGGTTATCCGCTTTACATGCCTGGATACGTTTCTTTGAATACCTGTTGCACCTATCATATAAAAAATGCATTGAAAAATGGCAAGCAAGATCAGCAGAAGACAAGCAAAGCGTGGCAGATTCAAAGAAACGTATCCAGGATGAGTTACGTAGTCAATTAGGTCTGATTGTTGATAAGTCTAAACCAGGATTCGGTTCGTCAAATGATGGCAACACGGCCAGAAAATTTTTTGAAAATTCCAGCGTTGTTGCCAACATTTGTCGAATCGATATTCGCCTTATCCAAAAATTACATATCATTTTACAGACATTGTCTTGTATTTATGATATAGATAGTGCAAGGTTTGGGTTTTATGCAATTGAAGCTGCAGAACTGTGTGTATCATTATATCCTTGGTACCCGATGCAACATCTGTGCACAGAGTTCTACTACATGGATCTGTCATTATTTCCTCATTTTGTGTTCCGATTGGGTTATTGTCAGAGGAAGCCCAGGAAGCAAGAAACAAGGATATTAAACGCTTCAGGTCAAACTTTGCACGAAAAACTTCTAGGACGCACAATTTAACTGACATTTTAAATAGATTACTTGTCTCCTCTGACCCAATAATATCCAGTTTTCGCAAGATACCACCAAAAAGCAGCAAAACTTTGTCTCCAGAAGTCATTAATTTATTAAAAACACCTGAAATTTCTTTTAAATCAAACATTTCCATTGCCGAATTAGACCCACTCAGTTCCGAATCTTCTTCTGATGAAGAGTAAAGTTTTTCCTTTGCAGAAACGCCTTTGATTTTTTGGTCTATTATAAGTTAGATAAGGCTAAAATATTGTACATATAGATCTGTACGTAGATATATATTTTTTAAATTAAGTCTTTATAACCTTTTACAGGGTGGCCCAACGAAAGGGTCGTACCTCTATTTTTGATTTATCTGGTATATTTTGGGAAAAAACGGTCGGACACATCATTTTTTATTGCTTGGAAGACATATTTTCTACTATAGCTGTATAATTGAGCCACCCTGTATAAACAATTAGCCTTTTTAAATAAAATATAACTATCAAATATAATACCAGCTTTAACAAATTTTTTTAGGTAGATTGCTTTCATATGTTCAAAAAATGTCATATTTCAAAAAATTCCGAGATCTCCTTTCCGAGAAAAAAATAAACGGCATTAATCCTTGAACTTCATCCATGTATGTACTTAAATTTGATCACACTATACATTATATCAAAATGCATTTTTAAGTTGTTATCGTTAAAATAATTCGATATGTAGGTGTAATGGAAGTATTTAGGCACATACACATTATTTTTCTATTCCGTGATAATTGTTACACCCTGTATATAAAAATATATGATCCAAAATTTAAAGATAAAGTATCTTTATTTAAAACACGATATTTTATATATAAAATCATAATTTTTGGGTCTTATTTCTGGTAAATTCTATTATGGCCAGCTTTTTAAGAAATTCGACCAGTGTGCGACGAGGCTTGGGATATGGGACGACAATACAAACAGGCAGGCATCAAGTTCTCTATAATACCTCTATAATTTCAAGTCATTTGAATAAGATGCATGGCACATTTAAACATAAAATCAATAAACACAGGCTTTGACAAGTTTGTTAATTATAGACATGATTACAATTTTGATATAGCGCCAATTTACAAAACTTTACTTTGATTCTGACTCTTGTAACTTTTGGTCAAGTAGTGCCCTTTTACGATCATAGTATTTTTATATTTGTATAGGTTTATAGAATGTGGAGTTTTTGCCAGATTCTGTATCGAAAAATAAATTATATAATGTATTTCATTCTTTTAGCCTTCCTCAAATGATTACCGAACTAACATGTGTAAATATATATCAAAATAGTAAATGTGTAAATATAAATCAAAAAAGTTAATAGATGTCCTGGTTATAAACAATAATCTCGACTGTATTGACTCTAACTCTGTATCAGTATCGGTCTCAATTTTTGAACGTAATCTTATATAAGCCTCTTTAAATATTCTTAAAAGACAAACAGGCTAAGGTAATTCAAGTTCGAGATTATCATCGCATCTATATGGAATCCTTTCTAAACGACGCCGACGCAGTTCACGTCCCTTGGCTTATATTAATAGTACACCAAATATAAATAATGTTGAGCTTTTCAATAATACTACATTGTATAACTAGCAGGAAAAACTGAACATTCAAGACGACCGTAAAAGTAAGGAATGTGGCTTGTCCTACGAGGTATACATACTATTTTTCCGAAAATCGAAAATTGTTGAAAGGACACAAAAGAACTGGTATGTTTGACCGGAAAATACTCATATTTGGCGCAGAATCAAATAGCATAAGGTAAAGGCAATAAAAAAAGGACATTATAGTGTGTGATGCGGCATAATCCACGGTAGAGAGTGGACCAATATTGAAAAATCTTTCGTTAAATGAATAAAGATTTTTAAACGTACTAATCATATAAAACCGTTCATATATTGACTGACGAAAAATACAAAAAACATTATTATATGTCAACAAGGCAGTCCTACCTAGACTTTTTTAGAATCAACTTAATTTGGAATTAAGCATTATTAGTTTTATTCACAAATAAAAGATACCATGAAATATTTAGTTTGTAACCGTGGGAACAAAGCCATATTGAACTGACAAACTTGACATTTTTTAGTATACAAATATCTGTAAAGAAATAATATTTCCTTACAGTACAAAACTAAATACTTCCTAACATATATTATCCGTTGCCTGGCAATGTCTAGTTGCAATGAAATATTGAGTCTTTCTTTCACAAATGTTATCAAAAATAATTAACAACATTTCTGAACTATTTTCGGAAAACAATATTTTTTATACAAATTCGATTTTTTAATTGTTTTCAGGTATCTTTTTAACTGATGATGAACTCAACAAATCTTTTTAACTTCTTTCCTATAATGAAATTGTGACTTAATATATATTTTTAGATTAGTTGGTTACATATGATAACAATTCTAGCGCTTTTCAAAAGTGCTCCTATAACTTTTGCATGCAAAGTATTTCTCTATCGTGAATGGTTTCTGAGCTATCGAACTTTGTCATACTATTGGACTCCCCTGTATACTTAATCTGAACTCAGCACGGAATGGTTCTGCATGCTAATTGACTAAGTATAAGATTTCAAATAATATGTTGCAAAATAATTTTTAAATACAATAGTTTCGTAATTAAAATTGCTTCATAAAATAAAATTTAATGTTATCTTCATTTCCTGCGTTTTTCATAAAGGGTGGTAATAAATAACAATAAAAGTTTGTCTTATGTTGTTAATTAATACTAGATATAATAAAGTAAAATAATATAATACAGGCAATGTTGATATTAATAAGTGCCCCATTCTCTAGTCACACGTTGATTTTGAAAATATTACAAAGGTTCTCCTACTGGTCGCAGCATTAGTTCGGCTACCTAAAATAAAAAGATATTTTATTAAAAGAAGTTTTTATATATGTTTTAATTTAAAATGATAAACACGTAGCCAGGGGAGAGTTTTAGAGCCTGAAGCACCTTCTGATATCTTGCACTTCGTTTCTAAGGAGAATACAGTTTTGACTTTTTATACTCGAAATATAAAACTGCTAGTTGTCAAATTGAGTAAAAGAAAAAATATCATTATTAAAATTTCAGATGACAATTTTTCTTTCATTTTTCGTAATTTGGCTTTCGATTCATTGCTCTATCTCTATTTTTAAAGGAGACACAATGTTTAACGTAAAACATGCATTTTTACCATATTACCCATACAGACTCACAAGTCTTCAAAAAGATCTAGTTGCCTTGGAAATTAAAACTGTCAGAAGGCCATTTGTGTTTTGTTAACATATTTCAATATGTCAAATAGACGTCAAATTATTAAATAATAAAATCTGTGCCATTCAACTGGTCAATGTACAAGAAGGATCGGATTGGATAGTCCTAGATGAACCATAAATATCGATGACAGGTTTGTCGTCCTTCAAGCAACAAGGAATCGATTTCAGAGCGCGACAATGACCAACAAACGCCTACAAGAAGTACGTGGTACCTTCATAAATGGCTACACCGTCTATCGAAGATTGAAAGCAAGGATTCCAGCGACCGGTTAAAAATTGCTTCGCGAACATCGAAGGGCTCGCATGAATTTTGGCAGGTACGGTGGGATGAGCAGCAGTAGTCCAAGGTTTTATTTTTTGACGAGTCAGGTTTCTGTTTGAAATCATCTGATGAAAGGCAGAAAGTTTGGAGACGGCCTGGGGAGATTTACGAACAAGAAATGTTTATAGAAAAAGAAAAATTTGGGGATGTTTCAGTGATGGTATGGGGAGGGATTTCTACAGATCATCGTACTGAACTTTGTGTGCTACCAAGAGATTCTTTAAATGCTCAGTCACATATCGACGTACTAGAGCAGTATGTTGTTTCGCTTGCCCACCTTATAGAACAAGACTTTATTTTTATGCATGACAATCCGCGATCTCACGTTGCAAGTATTGTAACTAAATATTTGAATAATAATGGTACAGAACGTTTACTATGGCCTGCGAGAAGCCCCGACTTAAACCCTATAGAACATTTATGGGAGCAATGGTAATGTTTAAGGAGACGACCTCGTATGCCACAGAATTTAGGTAAACTTGGCATGGCCCTTATAGAAGAGTGGAACAACATTCCACAAGAGGCTATTGAACGATTAATAAGAAGAATGTAGAGGCGTGTAGAATCAGTAAAGCTAGAGGTGGAAATACCAGATATTAGTAATTTTATTGTTTAGTCCTAAGCTGGGACTTGTAATTAATTTTTATTTATTTACTCGTAAATAAAACTTTACATTTTTGTAAAAAAAACATTGTTTCATTTAAGAGACCTAGATTTTATTGAACTCAGTATCTGACCTCTGTTTGACATTTGACGACAAGCTAACAAAACACAAATAGCCTTCTGACAGTTTTAATTTCCAATGCTACTAGATGTTTTTGAAGACATGTGAGTCTTTAAAAAGCACGAATCAAAAGCCAAAATATTCTTAAAAGATGGCTGTAAATTATAAACTACAATTTACTACTTTTCTGAAGTTACGTTATTCTACAGAGCGATTCAAAAATTTGCAAAAAATATTGTTTCATATTACACCTTATATAAAAAAACAAAAGAAACAATTTGACAAAAACAAAAAATGCAGAATTGCTGTCTATGAAATATCCCTTCGACTGATGCAAACAGCAGCAAAAAAATATACCTATATATTTAGCTGGTCACTTTATTTGCATGTCAGTGTATTAATGAATTTTGATAATAACTAGTGATGCCTACGATATTCTCGTTTGTGAGAGTCTCGCTCGTCTCGGCTCGCTTTCGAGACGATACTTTAAATATTCCTTGCGAGACTTTCTAAATGTTAGATTTAAAATATAACTTTACAAATATTAGGCAAAACTGATGTGCTTTGAAAGTAGTTTATTAATAATAATTATTGTGAAGTAGAAAATACAAATTTATAAAAACATTTCTTACAAAAACGTGTTACATGCTTCTTATTTTATATATCTTAACCTAACCTCAACATTTTATATAAGGATGAGCAGAGAGTATCGATAATATTAACACTAAGTCTTAAATCTCGCATGAGAGTCTCGCAAAAGTCTCGAAGTATCGTAGATAAAAATGCCAAATATTAATTAATTATTCTAATTATCGGGAATGTTATTGATACATACTTTTTAAATGTGCATAATAGCGAACAGTCTGTGTTTACAATAACATTGCCTCGGACAAACGAAAGAAATTTGGTGATTATGTGCTCTTTTTAATATTTGTTTTAAAATTGCAAGTCGGCATAATAATTTTGGTCATTGCAGTAGGTTACGACTATCATCTTTAAAAATAAGGCCATACATTTTATTACCTCAAAGACCAACGATGTGACGTCCTTTGTCCCGGCTGCATATTCGTAATTCTCCGACACATTAGAGGCTCGGAACAGTTCGGGTACTACGATCAGTACGTTCGTTAATTACCGAGGTATTAGACTAATGCGACTAATGCGGCAGGTCCTTTCAAATGTTCGAACCTCAGTGTACCAAATCTCTTCTTCTTTTTGTTGTTATTAATTTTTTTCTTTAGACGAGTTTTTTTTTAAATTTATAAAAAGCCGTTTTAGTTATAGATTTGTCAATAAAGACGGTTAGAGCTTGTTTTTTTGGTTTGGGTTGGTTTAAGTTGATTGGTTAAGATAAAAATAAAATCACTAAGTCTAAGTATCAGCCAAATATTAAAAAGATGACACCGCCTTTCGCCCCTGCTAGCATCATCGAATCTACAATAAATGAAACACCTAATATATCGATATTCATACAATTAACTCTCGCTATAGTTACCTTAAAATTAATAAAGTGAAATGCCCAAACACATTAAAAGATAAAATAAAGACTAGACAAAAAATAACAAGAAGCGGTTAGGTCTCTTAGCTAATTTGAATGAACATTGTTGTTTGCATATCTCCGTGGTGGGGTGTAGGGTCGAGGAGCGGATAACTCCAAAAAAATTGTGTAAGGACTTATAGTCTTTGTGAATTATAAGTTACTTAAGAGTCTTATAAAAGACTTATGAGGTCTTTTTTTAGTAGATATTAGGTGAATTTTAAGCCTAATAAGATTTTTAAGTGATTTTAAAGTTTTTGATATAACTTAGGATGACTTTCAAGTCTTCATAGATCGGAGTAAATTTAAAGTCATCTAGAAGATTTTAAGCGACTTAAGTCTTTCCAATTATATTTTCGATGAATTTTTCTATGAATACCCATAAACAAGTGGTTAATTTTATAGCATAATTTCCTCATATATAGGGTGTACCTCAAGACGATATACTAAACGTTTCTAAAGAACCGATGCCAGTACTTAAATCTGTGTGTTTAAACTTTGATTAGGCTGGAATATTTTTTTAGATTTTGTTACTTGCCATTGAGTTTAAAATAATCATCATTTTGCTGTAAATTTGAATTTTTTAGGAATTAAACTTTATAATATTTTTGTCTATCATAATATTTCGAAAAACATAATATTTACTTTGAAGTTAAAAGTTATTTTTTAAAAAACAATTTTATTTCTAAAATATGTCTTAACAGTGTGCTTAAAGATGAGAATGAATTACATAAAAATGATTAAATGTATGTTAACTTCGGGCCTGGGAATCTGCATCAGCAAATCGTCATCCGTTCTTGAAATCGCTATCGTGGGAATTACTTCTGTCAGCAGTTTTCATACATGTAACTCCTCCCTCGTTAAGCTGAGAAAATGACGGAGTCTATTTGCGTAGTATTGGCATTGGATTATTCAATTCTTCGATCATTGGGATTTCTTCTTTGAAAATTGGTAACGATATAATTCTTTAGTGTTCTTCGTTTCCATATAATTAATCCCATACAAATGGCGATTATTATAGAGATATTGATTATTGGAGAAGTATCGATTGATTTTCTTTCTTCGACCGGTGATATTCTATTTGCGATGTCCTTAAGACGGTAAATTTCTTCAAAGTTTATGTTCGTAAGGTTCGGAGTTTGAAAAATTTTAGTGTTTTTTGGTTTTCCTTGGCGGATACTCCTGCTATTTACAAATGTTTTGGTCCTCACTTGAATTTGGCAAGTTTTCGGAATTTTCAGTAGGATATGATGGTTAACTTCGATGTATTGGTCGGTTTTGCATTTTGAAAATATTCTTTCTTCTTTCACAGGTAGAATAAGTACTTCGTCCTGGGTAATTTGCTCGGAAATTGGCTCTTCGATGTTTATTCGGAAAATTTGACAGTCCTCCATTTTGGAAAATTGCATTAATTGGAGAGCGCAACTATTGTAGGGGTGGAAATCTTCGTTACAATAGTACGTTTCTTCTAGCAAGGGGCATGCAGCTTCTTTAAATTGAGTTTTCTCTGTCGTTTGTGCTAGGTAAGGGTATTTTGGGACAAACATTTGTTGATTTTGGATAACGGGAAAAAGGTGATAGAAGGTAAAGCTTTCGGGCCTAATTATAGGAACATGAATAGCAAAAATTACCCTTCTATTTGAAAAACTGATTTGAGTGCTTAGAAACTGATAATACGAGAGTACATCTCGGAAATTTGGTATTTCTTTAATGTTATACATGACTTTTAATTCTTTTAATATTTGTTGTAATTCTGATACAGACATTATTGAATTATGTAACGTATTTAGTTTCGCAAACATAATAGCATCTTCTAGGTTGTCAATAAAATTTATTAAATTTTGACAGTCTAAATTAATTTGATGAATTATACTTTGGAGACTAACATATTCGATTATATCGTTAATTTTACCTTCGTTGTTTCTTTGAATATTTTTAAACTATATTCTAATTTTTCTTGGTTTGTTTGTAGGATCGAAATTGTGTTATTATAATTATTGATTAGTTGTTTAGAAAGAGAAATTTGAGAGTTTAACTCGGTTATAATGTTTTTCTGATTTTGCTCTAAACTTTTAATTGCCTTATCATAACGTTCGCCGTCATCCGCGTCTAAAGTGCCGAATAGCCATTTATTCGCTTTTCCCACTAAGTCTATGAGACCTCTCTTATGTCTAATGTGTGGGTGTAAATTCTCAAGTTTATCTTGTGTTAATTTTATTAAGTATTCGGTTCGTAGAATAGCATTTTCGGATAAGCCCTGATAAGATATAGGATTAGTTACATTTTCTGTATAATATTTCTTAATTACTATAAAATACTTTTCTATGTTTCCTAATTGTAATATTATAGCTTCTAAATCTACATAATGAATAAAAGTATGCTTATTATATACAAGTTTAGCTTCGCCTAATTGAATAGGGAGAATGGGATTTTTAAGGTGGGTTATTTGAATATCGTTCAGGTCACTGATTGATTCCTGAAGGCGAAGGAACGTCAATAGCAGTATTGGCAATATCCTTTTCATTGTTACCCTGAAAAGTTGATTTATGTTTAATTCTAGGTTTCCTTACTATATTTTTATGGTCAGTACCCTTGTCTGTTGTAACTTTAACATGCGTTTGGTTTTTTATTTTACATTTTTTGAATTTTGGACAATCTTTATTTCTAAGTTTAGTTTTTATATATACAGGGTCAGTCTCAGAATTCTGGGGGGTCATTTCGATTTTCGTTTATTTTCGAGATTATTTTTTCTTTAGTGTTTAGCGTTTACCTTTTGAATTTTATCGTACAGAATTTTTGCATTGTCCTTATGACTTTGTACATAATTTGAAACGATTATGTGATCATTAAGGTCAAAAGGGTTAGTGTTATTTATATGTCCTTTCATTATTTCAAATGGCGTATATTTGGTAACGCTGTGTATAGAATTATTATAGGCTAAGATTACTCTTTTTATTAATTGAGCGGGAGTGAAATTTTTACTTTCTTCTTTTAAGCATCGATAATGCTCTATCAAGGTAGAATGATATCTTTCCACGGGTGAATTTGAATTACTATTTTTCGGTATAGTTTGAAGTTCTATTTTGTACAATTTACAAAAATCTTCAAGTTCTTTATTTTTAAATTCGGTTCCGCAATCTGTAGTAATTTTTAGAGGTAATCCATGATGAGTAATAAAATTTAGGACGTTTTCGATTACTGCCGGTCCTGTAAGACTACTTAAATGATACGCTTGGCCGTATCGTGAAAATGTATCGATTATTGTCAAAAATGATTCGTTGGATATTTTAAAGGTATCCATGTGTATGTGTTCAAGAGGTTTTGAACTGGTGGGTGTAAGGTTAAATTTTATTACTGTTGGGTTCCTATCATATTTATTTTTTAAAAATGTTTCACAATTATTAACAAAATGTTCTATGTCCTGAGACATATTGGGCCAATAGAATTTGGAAGTTAAAGATTCCTTCATTTGATTTATGCCTCTATGACATGTTTTTGTTGTATGGTATAATTCGAGTTTTTCTTTCTGTTCGTTTAATGTTTCGATATCTTCTAAAAATTTCGAGCATTGGACTAGTTTGAAAGATTTTTTGAAAATGTTTTGTAAAGTGACTGTGAAAAATTCGCCTAATTTCGAAGATCTAAAATGGATAGCATACGTCGTTTTTGGGTCTATAAATTCTTTTAAGAGTTTAATGATATCGTTTTGGGTATTCCTATTGGATATGGTTATAAAGAGTATTTTCGAAAACTTTTTCGAATTTACATTTGATTTTTTCGATATCTCCATTTGTTATTATTATTTGATGTTTAAAGGTATTTAAGTTTCCGAATATAGCATTTTCTTGAGAATCTAGATCATCTTGATTGTTTTTATCGGGGGGTTTTCTTGGAAGCTTTATTTGCACATCTGATATTATTTTTATTTTTGGATTTTCGGGTAAATGAGGTTGTAAAATTTCGTTAATGACTGATTGATCTACTGGCGTTAAATCGTCAGGGTTATCGGGAAAATATTCGATCAATTTGTCGATATCTCCAGAGTTGTTAATAGTTGATAGTGTTTTGAGTACATTTAAATCTGAATCTGGGGAATTAGGAGAGAGAGCATCTGCGGCTTGATTATTTTTGCCTTTTTTATATTTTATGGTATAATCAAATTCTTCTAACTTAAGGCGCCAGCGTACTAGCCTAGAGTTGGGTTACTTAAGAGAAAATAACCATTGTAATGGTTTATGGTCGGTAAAAATAGTAAATTTGTGTCCAAAGAGATAAGGACGAAAATATGTGCAGCTCCAAACTATAGCGAGTAATTTCTCTATAGTGGAATAATTTATTTCTGCTGGGTTAAGAGTTCTTGATGCGTAACAAATAGGATGTTCATTTTGTGACAAAATTGCGCCAATTGCATATTGAGACGCGTCTGTAGATATGTTCGAAGGGTTGAGAAAAATCTGGGTAGGCTAAAATAGGTTCGGATATTAAAAGGTTTTTACATGTGTTGAAACAGTCAACAAATTCTTTAGTGTCTTCCACCTTTTCGTGCTTTTTTAAACATTGCGTCATTGGTTTAATTATTTTAGCGAAATTTTTAATACATTTTCTGTAGTCTCCTAACAAGCCTAAAAATGATTTTATGTCACGTTGTGTTTTGGGTATTGGGAATTTTTGAATAGCAGCGATCTTTTTACTATTGGGGTTAATTCCGTCTGCCGTTACAACATGTCCGAAAAATTCAACTTCTCTACGTAAAAACTCGCATTTGTCAAGTTGAATTTTTAGGTTTGCTTCGCGTAGTTTTGCGAACACTAATTTTAGATTTTGAGTATGTTCAAGTAAACCGGTGCTAAATATGATAATATCGTCCATGAAGACCATACAAATTTTATTTTGCACTTCTTTAAGGACTTCGTCCATGACCCTTTGAAAAGTAGAGGGTGCGTTTTTGAGTCCGAAAGGCATTCGAAGGTATTCATAATGCCCATTATTTACTGTGAACGCGGTCCTTTCTATGGAGCTTTCTTCCATCTCTATCTGGTGGAATCCGCTCGCTAAGTCCAGGGTTGAAAAATATTGTGCCCTACCTAATTTATCGAGTATGTCCGTGATATTAGAAATCGGATAGCGGTCATCATTACTTTTTTTTATTGATTTTACGGTAATCCCGAACTATACGCCATTTTTGATTACTAGAGGCATCACTCTTTTTCGGGACAATCCAAATGCGTGAAGACCAGGGGCTACACGAAGGTCTTATTATGCCTTTGCCAAGCATTTCGTTAGTTTGACGTTGGACCTTTTCTTTATGCACATAGGGGTACCTATATGATTTCGTGTGGACGGGAATATTATCTGTTGTCCTTATTTCGTGTTTGATTTTCGAAGTAAAGGATAGTTTATCTCCGGGTTTATAGAAAATGTCTGGAAATTTTTTGCACAATTTGAAGATAGCAGCTTTTTCTTCGCTGTTCATATGGTGTGTGCGAGGTGCATTTTCTAGGTCTAATTTTTGAAATTGGGATTTAAAATTTTGGCAATTTTGGGTAAGTTTTTCCAAAGTAGAGATTTCGAACTGGTTGTCTTGAAAAGAATCTACGGGAATAGGTTCTGTTAATGTCACAGAAATAGTTTTGTTGGAATTGTTTTGAATTTCTATTGGGGCAATTCCGTTTTTCGAGTGGGTCAAAATTTGGGGAATTAAAAGACCATTGATTGTGCCTGCTTTAGTTAAAATATCTCCTTCGAAAATGGTGACTGGGATATTTTTAATTATTTTTTCATTCGGATTTAATGAGAACGAAAAATTCACGTCTTCCGGTTGCCTATATTTAAATTGTATTTCAATGTTTTTCCCTACCAATTTTTTATTTACTAAATCGATATTTAAATTCATGTTTATGAGATCTTGTAAACCTATAATGCCGTCGAAATAATCATGAAAATCGAACAATATGAAATCGACGACATATTTTGTTTTAAATTCTGCAAAAGCTTGTATCGATGCCTGAAAACGTGTGGTTTGGCTACCGATTGCTGTTTTTATTTTATTGTTACTTTGATATATACAGTTTGGGTAAAATTTTTTCCGCTATGGATGGTTTTAGAACAGAACGCGAGCTTCCTGTGTCAATTAATAATTTAATTTTTGGTTCATTAATTTGTACATATGGAGGTGCGTTGCTAGAGGAAATATTTATTTCTATCAAGGTTGGGAGTCGTGCGGACCTGTGTCCTGAAAATTTTGCAGGTCGTCTACTTTAGTTTCTTGGTAGGTCTACTTTTGATTGTCATTTCTTTCGAAATGCTTGTCGTATGTTGGGGTTTCGGTATTATCGTCATAATAGTTTTGGGGGTCGAAATAACAATTATCAGCATAACTGTTGTACATTTCGTCGTAATGATTCTCTCCGTTGTCGGAATATTCATTCGAGTGTAATTCCTCGAAGACAAAATTTGGTTTTTGGTTGTTAAAATTAGGCCTGAAAAAGTTTTGATTTGAAAAGTTTTGATTCGGCGGGTTTCGCCTATTCATGCCAGTTGGATTCCTAGATGTGCTTGACATTGGTGTGGGTTTCGGAAATTGTTGAGCCTGATTTGGATTTGGCTTAAACACATTTTGAGGGGGTCCAAAAACTTCCCTGTTAGTTGGGTATCTTCTCGGAGGAATTTGACGTGGTTGTATATTTATAGGTTGGTTAGACCAGACAGGTTTAGGTGTAAAATTCCTATTTTGTGTATTTGACATATTTTGGGGAACAAAATTAAGATTTGGGCTACTAAAACTTGTGCTGGGAAAATTATGAAAAATGTTTTGTTTATGATTGGGTATATTAATAGTTTGATTAATATTATTTCTTACATTTCTATCATTATTGGCTATACCACTATACCACCATAAAGTCTTTAAAAATTTTCAAATTCGCTAATATATGCCATTGCATCTTCTAAAGATGCGGGCTTTTTTAGATGCATATTGTTTTTTAATGTACCACTACAGCCTACAATAAAAGTATTTAAAGCGGTTTTATCGTAATAGTTTATGTGGCATAATTTTTCGTCTACGCTTAAATTTACGTCATTACTTATTCTTTGCACTACGTTACTTCTAATTAACTGTAACCTACTACCAAAATTAATTAAATGTTCACCCTTGTAGGGTCTTGTTCTTGTTAGTTCTTGAACTAAACAATCTAAGTCCCTGCGATCAGAAAAACATTGTACTAGAGCTAATTTTAATTTATCCCAAGAATCTAGTTGCACACGATTGCCGACCATGGCTACTGCCCTGCCAACTAGCTTCTCTTGGATACATTCGAATATGTGTTCATTTAAATCGCGGTCATTTACTGCTTTATATTTGTTAACTAAATCGTCGCATCTTTTAATAAATTTATTTAGAGTATTACTATCGCCATCAAAAGGCTTAATATTCTCTATTTTACTTTTGAAAATTTCCCAATTTACTTTGGGTTGTCCTGAAACACTGCCTTCCATTTTTTCGGTAATTTTTGTTTTCTGTATTTCAAGATCTAATTTAATTGAACTAAACTTATTTACTAAATATTCTAAATCGTTCATATATCAATAATTTTATTTAATATGAATATTGTCGTACAATACACCACTCTTTTATTTATAAAAACGTTATTGTAAATATTTTGTTCTTAATCAAATATAGAGTAAAAATGGAAAAAAAATCTTTTCAGTGTCTTCAATAGACAGATAATTTAACCTAATGTGCTCGATGCACTGTTCCTAAAATTATCCCTAACCAAAAATCCTTATACAGAGGGTTTAGGAGGGGCAAAAGTGAAAAGCACTTACCATGATGTATTTCTTCTCCCTTTTCAATCCTCTTCTTTGCACTCACTATCTGCACACTCACAAAGGGTTGAAACCCTCAAGCAGCAATTCTTCCGGACCATTCGAAATACCACCGCACTATCCTACCGACTGCGCCACTTAAATACTTTGAAGTTAAAAGTTATTTTTTAAAAAACAATTTTATTTCTAAAATATGTCTTAACAGTAAGAGCTCAAAGATGAGAATGAATTACATAAAAATGATTAAATGTATGTTAACTTCGGGCCTGGGAATCTGCATCAGCAAATCGTCATCCGTTCTTGAAATCGCTATCGTGGGAATTACTTGTCAGCAGTTTCCATACATGTAACTTGCTTTTTTATTTCTATTTATCTTGTTAGATTATTATGTTTTTGTTCATTAAAGAAAAAAAATAACTGATTTTGTTTGTGTGTTTCATTTAGACAGGAAACATAAAAATTTTGCGAGGCTTTTGCGAGATATTTGCGAGACTCACGCGCAAGACAGGAGCGAGACGAGACTTTTATTGCGAAACGATACTCAAGACGAGACATTCCACTTTTCTTGCGCGACAAGACGAGATTTTTCAAAGTCTCGTCTCGTCTGATGTCGTAGGCATCACTAATAATAACTTGTCAAAACATACTTCTAATGGTCAATAATAAGCATATCAGATTCTAGGTCTTTGTATCTCATAGAACTGTTGAAAATTTAGTTTTTTTTTTGAGCAACCCGGACAAATTGATTGTTTAATGGAGGATTTTTTATTTCTTTTCACCATTTTTTTTTTTAATAAGAATTCTATATAGTTTCTTAATTAAAAAACAATGTGTTTTTTTGTATTTTTAATGTTTATTTTATAATTATATATATAGAGAAAAAAGCGATTATACTCAAGAGGGAAGGCTAATAGTTAACAAATTTATTTTTAGACAAAAAAAAAAAGAATTTTAGTTAATATTCTATTTTTAAATAAAATGAATTTTATTTTTTTTTAAGTAATAGTTTTTAAATAAATAAAATTATTATTAGTCGTTTAAACATGAAATAAAATTTATTTTATTTAAACATAAGCTTTTGTAACTTTTTGGCTTTGCTTTTAAGTATAAACGCTTTTCTCTACATTTAATGATGAAAATAAATATTCATAAAACAAAAACCTACTTCTTTCAAAAATTTTATTTTTATTTTAATTAAGAAATTAAATAAAATTTCCTATTTAAAAATCGGTTTTGAAGAGAATAAGAAATCCTACATTTAAAAAATAAAATGTTTAATTTGACAGGTTTGTACAAAAACAAAAGACTATTCAATTTTCAAATCAAATTTCAGTTTGTAACCGTTCTATTAAATACAAAGGCGCAAAACTTGGTAATACTAGAAGTATCTTCGCAATTTGTGTTTCAAAATTTATCAAACAACCAAGATTATAAAGAAATTTTGAAAATTTCTTATATCACGTCGTTTTTGTTATTTCAAAGAGTCTCTTTCAAGAGCAGTTCCTTCTTTACGAAACTCTCCGATAGATTAACTTCACTATATCTGCATGGTTAATATATAGAAGAACCGAACCTCCTCTGAAATAGCTAGAACCCAGCCTGCGGGCCGGTATTATGATGGTCACAGTAGAGTATTTTTTATCTCTACATTTTTAATATAATTGCCTTCACATATTCGCTAATTTTTAATATTATAGTAAATATTTTTTCTTACTTATTTGCTATAAAATTTTGCAAATGCACCAGAACGTAAAACCTTATAAGTCTATTCTGCGAAATATCGGTTTTCATAGAATTAGAATTTCGATGCTAGAATTACTAGAATCACATGTTATTTTCATATAGAAGATCATGTGAGTGACCATTTTTCTTATTAATGAAACAATATTTAATAAACTCCTAAAACAATATGGCAGTTAGTAGTAGCAGCATATAGTTGAAAAGAAATGGGATTTACAGCCTCATATACGTCACTGGCTGTAGACAGCGGTGATCCGATTAAAGAACCTTTATCTGTAGCGGAAAGTCATTAACGCCCAGAATTTGAGAGACATGCTGAAACTGGTCTAGTAGATGGATAATAGAGTACCATACCTCGAATAGGTGCTTCAGCTAAGCGAAGATAATACTTTCTTTGACAGATAAATGACGGAGTAGATAACTATCTTCTCATCCAGGTGAATTTCATCCCTGGGAGGCAGGAAATATAGCACCACCCGGAAATGTGCATGGCTGGTACGCCTACAGCTACAGGCAAGCCAACACAGAGCTTAACGCCGCTAAAGTATATGGGAAAGACAGAGGTATAAGTAAGTTAATACTTCTCGCTGGAAGGATATGCCACAAACTCAATAACAGACTTCGCCAAAAACTAGGTGATAACCAGGAAGGTTGTCGTAAAGAAACGGAGGAAAAATCTGCAACCTTAAACTCAGATAAACTTTGATCTAGCCCTGAGATTAGGCGCGTATACAAGGGGGGGTAATGGGCAGTAATTACCCCCCCTATATGACAAAATGATTTAAAATTACGTCGGCGGATTTTGAACACTGAAGTCACATAATATTACATTGTACGAAGAAGGCTATAACCCTGTGTGCTATATACAAGTTCCTACTTGTTTTTTTTTTGTTGTAAGATGTGTTTAATGCGTGAAAAACTTGTAACGCGCCTGCTGGGGTGCTCAAGTGGAACGGGCGGACAGACGTCAATTGTACAAGATAAGGTTCTTTGCATCTATCTCTGGCTCAGAATCCTGTTTTGGGCCGAATATAAAACACATTTCTCGAGCTTTGAATAGGTGGGTCTGGGACAAAAAAATGCTAATAGAAGAAGCACAGAAACATGTATGCAAAGACAGGCTGTCCGATTCTTCACAGTTCAACGCAGCTTGGTTGTGTTCTAAGGGCTGCTAAACCTATATGGTCGGAATACTAATCGATATAGGCATTTATTAAAACTTATTTGGGTTGGGGTATAGCTGATTGTCTGATTGTAGAACAGTCCAGAAAACCTCATACCACTTACTAAAGCCTTGTGACAGATGGCGAAGAATTAAAACAAGTAATTTTTGATAAGTGACTCTACCTCGAGGGAAGTTAAGATCTAAGTTGAGAGTGGATAGACAGGGGATGGCGACAAGAGTTTTTTAGGCGATTTGGCCCTCTCATCCTTACTATTACTAGTAATATATGAATATTTCATACGATACCTGTAAGTGTGGCGGCGTGGATAAAACATACAAGACAGCATTAACTATGTCTTCGGGTTTTAATAGATATTTTATTGGTCCTGCACCTTCTTCTCCGATCATTTTTCTTACGAAAAATTCTGTGTCGTCCACTGGACCCGGACTCAAGCTCTAAAAAATTATTGACGAAATAATTTATCTCTAAGTGCTAAAAACTACATATGAGTCTTACTATCAACTTAGAATGTGGATGACAGTGGCGTAACTACAAATTTAGCCCCCCCCTCCACAATTTTCAACAAATGGCCCTTTATATGTACGACAAAAAATAACTAATGACAAAAAAATCATCTATAATCCACAGTTTTCTTTTGGCCCCATTATTACACATTATCGAGTATCCCTGCCCAGTGCAGGTAAGCCACTAGTAGATGAAGAATTTTAAAATCTGTTAAACCCAGTAACAAAGTAAGCACTTGAAATTTTATATGTGTGTCTAAAAATTAGTATTTGATTAGTTTCTTATTATCAACTTACCGTTACTTTGATTTCTGAATTGATTCCGATCAATTCGAGCCTTAGAGTCTCAGTTAAGGCAGTCAAAGCATGTTTCGAAGCAGGGTAAATGTTGGCTTTTGGTATGTTGTATACGTGGTGACCAAGGATGCTATTAATATTAATTATTTGGCCGGCTATTTTGTGATCAGACATCACTTTTATGACTTCCTTTGATACTATACAGGTCCCCATTACGTTGGTTTCTAAAAAAAAATGGTTTAAATCGTCAGTGAGGCATAAGATTTCAAGTAGTGTAAAAAGCAGATTTTAAAATATATCTGTAACATGTAATATGATAAGTAGTATTCTAGTTTTTAAAGCAATTTACTTTTGATATTTGAAGCTGACTCCAACATCATATTTAAATTCTACGGCTGTTAAAAACAATATTTTTTTTAAATTATAACCCATATATACTTTTTACTTTGTTCAAAAGACTGTCTGATAAATATCATTAATAAGATTCAATAAATGCAAAAAAAATGTTATTTCAAAAGTAAAAAAAAAATCAAAATCGTGTTTTTGTGGAGAGTTACTCCTCGTTAATAAAATTATAGTAATTATAAAGTTACAAAAAAACATTTTTTTGGGTTTTAGTGCTTTTGATAGCAGAAGGTCATTACTATTGAAAAAGAAGTTTTATTTGTACAATCTTTTATCATCAGCAAATCATTTTTTAAAATATTCAATAAATATGCCTTGGAGCTCATTTTTTTTTGATAAAAAATAGTTTTACAACTTTTCTTAACTAGTTAAAACTAAAAATTAAAAAAATATATATTATTTTGCCGTCTTGAAAATTTGACTTAATAATAATAATAACGGTTATTATTTACCATACAAAGAAAATACATAGTACAATATGTGTATAATTCGGGTACAGAAAACAGTAGGATGTTCTACCCACGAGCCGAAGCTAACCAAATCTAAATAAACCAATTAAAATATAAATACCGTAAAAATAAATAAATTAATTTCAATCAACTTACTAGTGATAGGAAAATAGTAAAGAAGCCAAAAGAAAAAACAGAACATATTGATATAGAAAAATGAAGGAGATAGAGAGATAGAAGGTCAGAAAAAGGAAAAATAGAGATTTATCATTTAATAAATACATCAAGTACATTTAGTAATTAATATATTTAACAAGATAATGTACTTTTATCTAAGGTGTTAGTGGCATTCCAGCAGCTTTTTTTAACTACTTTTAAATGTAAAAATTGAATTAGACATGTCGAATTAAATCAAGTGATAGGGCATTAATATGGTGACAAATATTGTAAGAAATCGATTTCTTAAAAAATTGATTTTTGTGATTGGGTATCGTTTATGAATTTTTCCGCAGATTTAAGTGGTGAACGTCAGTTCGAAAAGTAATCTTGTTATAGAAATAAGGAGGAGAACTGTGTTTAATAATTTTTTAGAATAATAGATCAGAATGCAATTTTGTTCTATTAAACATATTAAGATCTTTAGGTTTGTAGGATACTCGATTCGAATGCATGAGTTTTGCATCTTTTGAATTCTATGAGAGTCGCGGCTTTTCAGACAGGGTCCATACACTATGTTACAATGATTAAAATGTGATAAAATAAGCAAGTCGCATAGCTCTTGTTTGATATTCTGGTCAAGATAATATCTGTGTAGTGATGCCCACGATATTCTCGTTTGCGAGAGTCTCGTCTCGTCTCGCCTCGCTTTCGAGACGAGACCCGAGACGATACTTTGAATTTTCCTTGCGAGACAAGACGAGACTTTCAAAGAGTCTCGTCTCAAATCTCGAACGAGAGTCTCGCAAAAGTCTCGAAGTATCGCAGATAAAAATGCCAAATATTAATTAATTATTCTAATTATCGCCAATGGTATTGATACATATTTTATAAATCCGCATAGGTAATAGCGAACAGTCTGTGTTTACAATAACATTGCCTCTGACAAACGAAAGAAATTTGGTGATTACGTGGTCTTTTTAATATTAATTTTAAAATTGCAAGTCGGCATAATTTGTAAAACCTAATATATCGATGTTCGTACAAATAACTCTCTCTATAGTTACTCTAAAATGAATAAAGTGAAATGTCCAAATACATATTAAGGGATAAAATAAAGATATAAAACACGTGCTACATACTAGACGAAAAATAAAAAGAAGCGGTTAGGTCTCTTAGCTAATTCGAACATTGTCGTATGAATATTTCCGTGATGGGGTAAGGTCGCCAAAAAATTGGTATGCAGATTTATAGTCTTTGTGAATTATAAGTTACTTTTGAATGAATGATAAGACTTTTAAGAAACTTTAAGTTTTTAATATAACTTAGGATGACTTTCAAATCTTCGTAGATCGGAGTAAATTTAAAGTCATCTAGAAGTTTTTAAGTGACATAAGTTTTTCCAATTATTTTTTCTATGAATAATAATAAACAAGTATTTAATTTTATAGCATCATTTCCTTATATACAGGGTGTACCTGAGGACGACATACTAAACGTTTCTAAGAAACCGATGCCAGTAAAATCTGTGTTTTAAATTTTGATTAGGCTGGAATATTTTTTTAGATTTTGGTACTTGCCACTGAGTTTAAAATAATCATCATTTTACTGTAAATTTAATTATGTTAAGAATTATAGTTTATAATGACTTTGTCTATCATAATATTTCGAATTACATAATATTTAATGATTATCATAGCAATTTGTGTATTGAAATAATCTTTTTTATCTGTATTTTATTTTGTTTTTGTTCTTGAAATGAAAATTAGAACCGATTTTATTATTTGTATTATATGTACGAGGCATGTTTTTTAAGTAAGTACCGTTTTGGAATTTAAAAAAAACGTGCAAAGATATCGCAATAATTTTATTTTTACATGAAAGCCTGTACCTTAATCTACTTTTCTACATAATTTCCGTGAATATTGAGGCACTTGTCATAACGTGGCACCAGTTTTTGAATACTCCTCATAAAATTCTGCCGCCTGACTGGTTAACCACTGTGTCACAACTGTTTTGACTTCGTTATCGTCTTGAAGACGCTTACCGCCCAGGTGTTTCTTCAAGTATTTTCATTGTGGTATGGAAAGTCAATGCACTGCCTAAACGTTGGGTTTTGTGCAAATCCGTCAACATTTTCGGAACCCAACGTGAACACAATTTCCGGTAATTCAAGTTCTCGGTCACAATTACAAAACACTGTTGTATTAATGAAATTGTAAAGCGTCTGTTCTCTTTCACCTTTTCGATTTCTGCACCAAATCTTCATTAACGATCGAAGGACGCCCACTCCGTTCTTCATCATGCACATTTGTGCGGCCATTTTACCCATTTCCTTACCATTCCATCATTCATAATGTTTTGTCCGTAAACTTCACAGATCTGACGAATCGGTTTTACGCCTTTAGCACTAAGAAATCGTATAACAGCACGTACTTCACAATCGGCGGGACTCACGATTGTCGGAGGCATTTATTAAACAACGTATACAATGAAGAATCAGACTGTAATGGCGTCTGTGCGTAGACAAGAGAGGTAGATAACCAGCGCGCATGCGCGGAACGCCGACCGTAGCGCTGCGGCGGCGGAATCGCAAATCGGTACTTACTTAAAAAACATGCCTCGTATCTATTCGATTTTCGTTTTTTTTTTCTATTTACCTTGTTAGATTATTATTATTATTATTTTTGTTCATTAAAATAAAAATTAGAACTAATATTGTGTGTTTCATTTAGACAGGAAACATAAAAATTTTGCGAGACTTTTGCGAGATCTTTGCGAGACTCTCGCGCAAGACATGAGACGACACGAGACTTTTATTGCGAGACGAGATATACAATTTTCTTGCGAGATAATATGAGATTTTTCAAAGTCTCGTCTCGTCTCGTCTCGTCTCGTCTCGTCTCGTAGGCATCACTATATCTGTGAGGGTAGATTGTTTTTAAAACACCATACGATTTTTTAAGAACATGGCTGGAAAATTTAAGTGCAAATCAATGACTGAACCTAAACTTTACACCCGTATTCACTAAAGAGGTTTAAATTTAGACCAGGTCTAACTTGACCGTTATAGGTTTAAGATGACATTTTTAACAATTTAACAAATAATTTTTATAAATGACAGAATTACAAAATGACAGTGACATAAGCCAAACATAACTGGAGAGAGTGGTGGCTATTCAGGCGAAGTAGGTGAAGTGCCACTTCACCATGAAAAATAAACAAGCAAACATCTAACTTTATTTATTATATATTTCTTAAAATTTAAGTTTTTACATTCATTTATTCACCTAATTGGCAAAAAATAAACTGTACATCTCGAATAAATATTTTACTTGACCGTTGGCGGCATGTCTTTTTAAAACTTTCAATCGAACTTTATTATAACAACTCTAACAGTAGCGCAAACCGCTTCGACTTTGCTGGAGGTGCTATATTTAGTTTAGGATTTTCCTACTATGTTGCCATGACAACGCGTTCGCGATGACGTCGACCGTACGGAAGATTAATGTTAACCAGCGCCATACAACGCTCTCTGTGAATTGCTAACGCAATACACTACACCCGCGTGTCGTTCAGTTGGGGGTGGTTGTTTAATTTTATTTTCGCGGATTTCGCTACAACCGGTTAGTTCCTTTGCAGTTTACTTGACTGTTGTGTTATATTTATTTATAGTGTTGTTACAACTTTATTTGGTGTCGGGTTTATTAATTTACATTATTGATGAATCCGATCACAAATGAGGTTTCCATTTTGTTGGAAACTCCATTTAATCGGTGGAAGGAACAGGATGAGAGTTTTAATCGTCATCCTGGTTTTGGGCGTACAAATGATTATGTAGTAGTCAAATATTACAAAAACTGTTTTACTAGCCTTGTTTACTAGTTTCCAATAAATATTCAGTGTGGAATAAGTAAGGATTTGCAGGTATGTTAAATATATGAAGGTCTTTACATAAATATGAAGACTCGGCGGAGCATTTAAAATGCAAATTAATGCTAAAAACATTTGTAAAAAATCAAAGCACTATAGCTGACACTTTAAAAGAAAATGCTAAACTATATAAAATACATTTTAACGAAAACGTCCGATTAAATAGACTATTTACGTGCTTGGTAATTGACGCAGTTTTGTATCTTGCAAAACAAGAATTAGTCTTTCGCGACCATGATGAGAGCAGCGAGTCAATAAATAGGGGTAATTTTAAAAAGCTTTTAGGTTTATTAATATCGAGAAGTTGCCAGGAACTAAAAGATCATCACAAAAAAATTAAAAATATTTTTACTGGTGACTCGAAAACTATTGAAAACGAAATAATTAATTGACATGACACCACTGATATTACGTAAACCTCCTAGTGCTCCATAAGATTTAAGGTACGTTAATTCAGAAGGTTCAGTAGTCGAGAGATTCTTAGAATTTCATAATGTCAGCTCCGATAGAACGTCGAAGAATTTATATTCTCTATTGGATCAAATTTTGGACCAATTTGACTATAAACATAAATTAACAGGGTAATGTTACGATGGCGCAAGTGTGATGTCTGGCCATCTAAATAGCCTTCAAAGAAAAAGCGCCGCAGGCTGTATTTGTCCTGATACGGCAAAGTTTAAAAATATTTCTAAATGTCGAATTTTTTTGCAAGCCTTAGTGGTATTCTCTCATTTTTTCATCACTCAGCCAAACGAACGTATGCTCTTACATCTGCATCTACGAGGCGTATACCAACAACTACAGAAACTCGTTGGTCTTCAAATTCGAAGTTAGTAAATGTGATTGTCCAAGTTGCGTTCTTCAAAAAAAATCGTTTGGCATTCATTTTTGCATATCCAATATAAAACGCTGCCGTGAGGCGCTCTGTAAAAAAAGAAATGAATATTTTTTTTAATACCATGTTTGATAAAGCAAATTCTATTACAGAAATAAATCATTACAAACGTGAGCTTGCTAAGCTTTCACCTGAAGAAATTAGGGTTAAGTATAGGACCCTTTTTTATGAAATATTGGACCATATTTTAATAGAAATGACACTAAGCTTTGAAGACTCTGAAAAACTTACATTTTTATGTTTGACAGATTCTGCTAAATTTTCCGAATATAGTTTAAATTTTCCGACTGGCCCGTTTGAAAATTTACTACAGTTATATGGTAAAATATTTTCAAAAAGTCAACGACTTAAAAATGAGCTTGGTCTTATTTTTGCCAACGACAGTAATTGGAATATATCGCAAGAGCAAGTGAAAAAAAAATTATGAAACTAAAGATATTTTAACCAAAGCATATAAAGTGTTTTCCCTTATTTTGATAATACCGTCGTCAAGTGCTTCAGTGGAAAGAAGTTTTTCTTGCCTTAAACGTGTAAAAACTTATTTAAGAAATACAATATCTCAAAAAAGACTTACTTCTCTTGGCAATATTTCAATTCAAAAGGAATTTCTGGAGGAGATTAGGGCAACTCATGCATTTTATGAGGATGTTATAAATAAATTGCTGCTATGAAGGATAGGAGAATTGATTTAGTATACAAAATTTAAGTAAGTCGTAAAAAAATATTCTACCCCTTCCACCTAAAAAAAAATTCTGGAAAAAAAATTATTGCGATATTTTCCTGCTTCATTTGCACTTCACTTACTTTTTCACCCGCGAGCCGCCACTGACTGGCGAGCTAAGAGTTTTAAGTACCATGGCAACTAGGCCTGGTCTAACTCTTAAACCTTTTTAGTGAATACCGGGGCATATGTCTAATACCTCAAATAAAATGCCAGCTTCGAAGTTCTCAAGGCTTAAACCTGGGTTAAAATTTTGAACGTTCCTAATAACGTTCCACGATAACTAGTATTATAATACACATACATAGATACACATTTATAGAGAATCAACAGTACAATTTATCAAAATTAAATTAGTGCTCCTAAAATCCTTATGAAACACGATATTTTTAGATTACCCCCTCTGTTCCACTTCGCTCACCGTTACTACCAAGAATACTTCCCAAAACATACATGCACCCAAATTGGGAAAAACCATTCCGGATACCATACATAGGGTACAAATGAAAACCTCCTTCTTCTTTAAAATCGATTAATAATGGCATTTAATTAAATACTTAATTTATAAACTGAGTTGTTACCATCAACCTCAAATGGAATCTAAACAAGTTTCCGTTTTCAGGATAATTTAAATTACTATTAATTATTAAAATTTAGTCAAATTATTATATTACAGAGCAAATCTTGAAAGTTATTGCAAAAAATTACATTTTTTTTAAAACGGATCCTCCTAAGGGCCTGTTTAGGAATGTGCAGAGTACTCACTGGTCACACAAGGCCGTCTAGTTCACAAATCTTGTCCAGTATCTGCCAAAATATTGCAGGTAGAAAAAAATATAGGGCAGATCATTAACAAAAAAGGGTAAAATGATTTTTTTTGGAAATGTAATAGTTTTCCAAGAGAAAAAATCTTGAATTTATTAGAAAGTACGCGGACAAATTTTGCAATAACTCCAGCCTCTCGAGAGATACTATTAATGAAAAAAATCGGTAAATTCCTTTACCCAGAACTTCTCTCGTTATGAATTATTTCTTTTATTAGGAAGAATGAAGTGTGATCCAAGTTACTTCAGTACATAGTCACAGTACATAGGTGTTACATATACTGCCTCTTCATTTTTAGTGGGCGCTATTTTCTTCCATCAAATTAGATTCCCACCAATATGTTTACCATTTCGTTTCTACCTATGCCACATTCCACTTTTAGGCATAATTTAAAATAAATTCAACAAGTATCCAATTTTCACATTTAATTTTTCTGCAAAATTTAAAATCAATTGAACCAGATTTTTTTACGTTGATTTTTTAAAAAAATTATTTGTCCTTTTTTGTTTCGCCATCTTAAATTCAAACCAATATTATCAGTATTTACTTACTCTGTTGGTCCGCAGATATCCCAGATATTAAGTTTCTGAATGGTTTTCATTAACGATTCTCTTGTTGTTATGTCAGAGTGGTGTATTATCTGGGGTTAGGATCCAGTAATCAAAAACAAAGGCTCTTTTTTAAATTGCCGACATTTCGCCAATTTAATTGTTGCATAGTCAGGAGATATAGATTGTATATCCTACATGAAACCCATACTAGTCTTTACCTACTCCGTAGGTCCACACATATTTCCTAACCCCAAACACACCAATAAGAAGATCGTTAAAGAAAACCATTTAGAAATTTGATATCTGGGAAATATCTGCAAATCAACGGAGTAGACTGATAATATAGGTATCATGCAGGATATAAAATTTATGTGTCATTCTAACATAAAAACAAGAGGATCATTATCGAAAACTATTTAGAAACTTAATATCTGGGAAATATCTGCGATCCGACGTAGTAGGTAGAACCTGAAAATGTGGGTTTCATGCAGGATATAGAATCTACATGTGTCCTAAGGATGGGACAATAGAGTTTTGAAACGTCGACAATTTAAAAATAGTCTTTTGTGTTTTTACTCGATCCTAACCCCAAATAATACACCACTAAGAACAAGAGGATTGTAAACGAAAACCATTTAGAAACTTAATACCTGGGAAATACATACGGAACAACAGTAAAAGTACTGATAATATGGGTTTTATGCAGGATATAAGAACTATATATGTGTCCTAAGGATGCAACAGGTAAGTTGCGAAACGTCGACACTTAAAAAAAAATGCTTGTTTTTTTTACTTAATCTTAACCCAAAATAATACTCTACTATACCAAAAAACTTTTTAACACTGTTCCGCCATATTGGATTTTTACCAAAATCGGCCATACCCATATGACCCTTAATTTTTGGTAAAAATTTTAAGTCAGACGGACCGGAATTTATAAAAACATATTTTTTTGGCATCTAAGAACGCTAAAACGTAAAGTCGTGTGTGAGAGGGTGATTTTTTCACAATTACATACTTTTTATTTGGCCGCCATTTTGTTCGTCCACCTTGAATTAGTACCACTATTTTACTAGTTGATCCCTATACCACAGTTAGTTATGGCACACAATTTGAACCAAACTATTAAGCAGTTTTTTCTTTTTAAATATTTTATTATGACGCCATTTTGTTGAGACATCTTGGAATCGTACCAAAATGTTACTACCCGATTTCAACATAATACTTGATATTTTTGAAAAATTTGAGATAAATTGGATGTAGTTTTTTAATAATATTTTTTTAACACTTCACTAGGCCTCCATTTTGTTTCGCCGTATTGGATTTTAACCAAAATTTTTGACCCAAATTTGAAGTCAATCGGATATGTAGTTTTTTAGCTACGCCGCGAACAGACACACAGACAGACCGATGGAATTGAGAAAACATGTTTTTTCGCCATCTAGGCGCCCTGAAACAATACTTTCCTTTTATGAGGGAAGTAAAAAGTGCATAATTAATATTATTTCTGTGACAGATTTTAAGAAAATCAGTTTCAAAACAAAATATACAGGGTAACATATCGTTGCAAAGTGAAATTTAAGCGCTCGACATATGCATAATAATATACAGGATGTTATTTGACATAGGATGCTTTTTAGGCCACTTTTGGTCACAAACCGGAAATACAGCTCCGTTATTTATTTTTTATGTGAAACATTTTCCCTGATTAAATGTAAATAAGGTTCAGCGTGAGCTATTTGAGGTAAGTAATTTTTTCTCTACGAGCATACCACGAAAGCCTAAGTACCAGGTTGCTTAAAGTGATGAAATGTGGGAAAATATATAGATACGGGATTTAAAGCTTGCAGAATAAAAGAAGAGGGAAAGGCATTGGCTGGTAACAAAAAGGATGCATGTGGTTCGATGCTCGTGTCTCCCTGGCAGTTATCACGAAGAAGGGCATAATGAATGATGATTCATGAGAACATAATCCGTGGTAGAATTTTTGTGATATTTGAATCATCAATCAGGCTTCAGAATCAAGCATTGAAGGAGAGACTGCTGGTTTGCGAAGTGTAAAGGCTATACGAATTGGTAGAAGAAAAGCATTTTCGAGCTCGGAAAAGGAAACCCAATTTCTTCGCGGCTGCTGTGGCAATTCAAGTGATGTGATCATGCCAACGAAGGTCTTTCTGAAAAGTAATGCTAACTCGGCTAAAGGAATCTTGGGTTTCAAGCATTTGATAATTTATTTGAATGGTATAGGTCTGGGAAACAATTTGCGAGATAGTAAACATGATTGTGTCGTCAGGCGGACTCAAACAACTAACGTATTTGACAAATACCCATGCATATGCAAGTATCCAAGATGCTCCATCGCACACTACTTGTGTATTTGATAAACATTTGAACGCATTTACACATCACCCTTTGACTTATTCTATGTTTACCGAAAATCGATATGAAATAAACAAATGCCGAATATTTGGACAAGTAGACCATGCACACGACATGACAAGTGTTCACAAGTGACGATTATTTGTCACACACCAGTCGTTTGAGTTCGCCTTTCGTGGTGTTAAATTGGACAAGCTTTGCTCTCCATTCTACAATTTTAATGTGGTTCTCGGTTAGGGATAATGTCATTACCCTTCGCCTATCAACAATTTCAGTCTTGGAGTAGAATGAACTATCGTTAGCGTAGTTGTGAATAGGAGTGCTGATTGACGAAAGTAGGTCATTGACTTGCAGAAGGAATAGTGTAGAATGCCAACACTGAACCCTGTAGAACGCCTGCGTTGATATGGTTAAAGGTAGATGAATAGCGGTCAATCACTACAGAAATGCCTCTGTTGGAAAGAAAACTGGCAGTCCAAGTACAAAGTTTTAGAGCAATACCATAGGCAGGAAGTTTGTTAAGAAATACGTTATATCAGACTTTATCAAATGCTTTGGATATATCGATAGCAATAATTTGGGCTTCAACGTGGGATTCGATTCCCCGTAACCCACAATTGCAGTTGTGGGTTACGAAGGTAAGAAGATCTGCTGTGGATCTTTGGTGGCGGAAGCGAGGGTATCTGTCATGGATACGTTTATACCTTTCAAGGTAATCTAAAAGATCGTTATTGATATACTTCCCTATCGCGTTATTCATAATTGGGAGTAGGGATGTGAGTCTGTAGTTAGAGGGAAACGTTTTGGAGGTCATTTTGGGAACAGGCTGTACTCCAGCAGATTTTTAGGAAAATGCCCCTCTCATAGGACACTTGGAATAACCTGGTAATGATGGAGACCAGCCCACAACTTTTTGTTATTATTGTTTTGAGAACACGTCATATCTTTTTAGCCCAGAAGGTAATTTGGTACATATTATTTGGCAAAGCTGGTACTGAAAGGCTGAGTGCAGAGTAGGGATTAAAGTCAAATTTGTGGCCAATTGTTTTGCAAAAGCTCAGACGATTTCATCACCAGACGTTTTAATTAATGTTTTTTGGCAAAAAAACCAGAAATATTGGCTCTCATTTTGGCAAGAAAATATATAGAGCTATGTTTGGCATCGAGATTATGCGATTTTAACGATTTCGTGCATCGTTTTTAGCCTGTAGATTTTCTGAAGTACGGTACTTTGTTGGGGGCTTTTAGAGGAGAATAGAATGTGGTATAAAGGTTTCTGTACCTAACTAGATTACAACCAAGATTTGTGAATATATCTTGGAAGGATCGTTAGTAGAAAAACAAACATCCTTCCAAGGGAAAGAAGAGTAGAAATAGTACAAATAGTACGAGGTAGCATATATTCTTCCAACTTCCTGTTGTATGGGGCAGGAAACAACAATTAGACCGTGGTCAGAGGAAGCCAAAAGAGCAGAAGTGGAAAATTGATAACGCTCTGGGTGAGTGGTGAGAAAGAGGCCCAATGGGTTTTGTGCGACGATGCGTGGGAAATAAGTAGGTTCTCTGATGAAGTTTTTAAGAAATTGACTAATTGCAAAGGCAAAGGGAATCGGTTCATTCATTATTATGGTCATTAAAGTCGGACTTCATTCATTATTATGGTCATTAAAGTCGCCATAGATAGCGAAAGAAAGTCGAAGAGCTCGTTGGAGGAAATGACTGACAAGAGATGCAACAAATAAAGTTCTAAGGGTTAGTTTAAGTCATAGGATATTGGATTTATTCGATTCCAGATTGGGAAGTCTTGAACAGGGTGGATTACTATGAACGTAAGCGCAACCGCCAACGTTTAGTAGGAATAATATAAGAAGTTGGAAGCCAAATAAAAGATGATTGCTTGCATTATTGCAGCATATTCAGGTTTCGGTTAGGAAGAGAATATGTGATTTGCATGATTGAAGATACTCAAACCACAGATATTGGCGAACATTTCGATGGTGGAGCGCCACAAGTACCTCTCACCCGGAAATACGAACGGAGGGGTATTTTGATTCTAGAATATTTTACTTAAGGAACGTTTATCGTCAGATTTAGGAAAATTACAATGACTTCACAGTCACCTGGTGAATTTTATGCTATGCAAATTCATAACTGGGGTACAATACTTATATAAGCTGAAACTTTTACAATATTGAATTGTACGTTATTATAACAACGTTGTCCCGTTTTAAATAAGCGGATTAAGTTAACTTTATTACCAGCTTGTGGAGCAGATACTTTAATATCAATTTTCCTTACCTAAAACTTTTCTCCAATCTTCTACCTCTCCATTGTACAAGTTGGTATTGGCCATGGTGCCGGCGTTGTTAATCAAAATATGCACCAGTCCAATTTTTTGTATTTCCCCGAAAACCCTTTTAACATCTTTTTCATCGGTGATATCGCATTTGATAGCGTAAAGCTTGGCTTTACATTTTCCCAATTCTTTGGAAATCTCTTGGACCTTTTCTACCCGTCTTGCAAGACCAACTACCTGTAAATGTTTTAATTGTGTTTTCTGTGTAAGTTTTAAAAATCAATTTATGTATACATTATAAAATTATTCAGCAAGTTTGATTTTTTTAAGCTGTGTTTTGTTAATGGCACATATATAAAAAAATACTTTAATACTAAAAAATAGCCAAATAATGGTCAGTCATTGGATGCCACGGGCGTAGATCTTCGATATTTTTAAGGGGCATACAAATCTAAAAAAAACATTTCGACCGATTTCATCGAAAATCGTCAAAAGCAAATATGTCAAAATGCTTTTATTTTTTTGTACATAATTTTTTTACGCTATAGAAGGTACTCCAAAAGAAATAAAGCAAACAAGTGAAAAAGAAAAAAAAAACATTTTATTTCAAAAACGCGAATTTGTTTTATCCTTCGGTATATTAAATATTTTTTCCAATAAAGAAGTTAGCCCAAAAGTGGAATTTCTTATTTCAATAACGGCGAGGTAAAAAACGATGAAAAACATCAAAACTCTTTCATATCGTTCTATATAAAAAACGTAACTATAGAGGAGATAGAAACAATACCCTTAGATCCAAAATATTTTTTATTTTGTATTTTAATTATAGAGGGCAGCCCTGCATTTTCATTTTACGCGATAGTTCTGGTTTTTTCCTTCTTTTCAACAAAACTAACGGTACTAAATATAACAAGACAACATACGTTAACACATGTATTATAAAAATAACTTCAATTTGTCAACGTCCCTGTCCTTAGATATGCATTAGGAATTCGCTGTAATCTTCCAGAATGCCCTCAATATAAGATGACGTTTTGTTTACTTCTAGCCCACGCATACGTTTGATGACTCATGTGGGTAGTTTTCGCTCGACCCTCACAATATGATTATTATTCAATTATTATTATGGATTAAGTTAAATTTTTGATTTACCCTCTATGTAACACAAGTAAGAGTGGAATAAATCAAAAATATTCGTGTATTTGCTTATGGGTTCTATTGTAAGTAAACATTTCTTTAACCTACATCATTATAGAGCAATATAATAAAATCGCTCTGTATATAATTAAAAATTTTGGTAGTTCACGTCCACAATGTAATTCAAAAGTAAGATTTAAGCAGCCTTTTTGAACAGTTTTATTAAAACATTTAAAATAAATGCCTATGTTCTGACAGTGATCAGCGTCATCCTCAGGCCTAAAAAGTTCAAATTCCAAAATCAGAGAACGTACTTTTCAATAAATACTTAAAAAACTACAGCATAATGATGTACGCCTTCACAAGTTATATTGAATATCAATAAAGTAAAAATAAATATAAACGGAAAACGCTAAAAAATACAAAAATGTTCAAAAAATAGTGTTAGGGCCAATAAAATTTTGTATTTTTTAACAATTTTAGTTTACATTGAAGTGACTTAATTTAATAACTTGTGAAGATGTATACTACGGTATTAAAAAGTACCTTCTCTGATTGTGGAATGTTTACTTTTTAGATTTGAAGATGACAATGATAGTGTTCGAAACATCAACGTTTAATTTAAATATTTTAAGAAAACTGTCCAAAAAGTTTCTGATTTTACAATTAAAAATCGTCTGAAGGAATGGATCTATACTTACATTGATGCCACATTCTACCAATTTCGTTGATATGGCAGCACCGATCCCAGCACTAGCACCAGTTACCACAGCCAATTTTCCAACCCACCGATCTATTGTTAGCACCATTTTTGAACTGGCTTCTGAAAATAAGAATAGCAACATCCACACTGTGAGATTAACATTTTAAATCTTAGGTAAATACGGCTAATGCACTTTAATTCAACAAAATGAATAGATAAAGCGTCATTTATTTTTGTTTGTTGCTTGCATTATTATTAATATTTGCTAGCAGTCTGGTTTTTACTTAAGTTGTGTCAATGTCAGATATTACTCCGAATAGACAATCCAACCAATGAATAATAAAATATTCTTAAATGGATTCCAACTTTGCATTGTATTCCATATAGTTGAGATCTTTCAAAATATTTCAGCACAGCACAACGCGCAGAGTTGCCAGGCCGAGACGTACTGCATCCGATCGGCTAGTTAGATTAATTTATAGATAAACAAGAAAGCGTTGCTTTCTATACACAAGGAAAATACTCAGTTAAAAATATAAGAAATAAAATATTTGGTTTTATTTATTTAACAGTGACGAGCAAAAGATAATCATTAGCTATAGAAAACAATGGCTATAACATAGTTAAAGTGATACGGTTGTTTGATTACCTACTAATATTTCTTAAATTTTAGTAAATATAACTTTTTATTCATTTTAAAAATGATTATCTAGACACTATGAAAAAGAAAATTATACGATTAGGTGTTACTACAGTAACCGTTTATATTTTTTCAGACTCGGTTCCTCGGCTCCTGCGTCGCCTCGTTCGCAAAACAACTCGTAACTTATTGGGGTCAGTTAAGTTACCTCCCCCTCCAGTCTAAATTTTAAAAGAATTTTTACGTCACATTTTTGCACACATTTTGTACACCATATTAAAATTCCTTCACACCAACTTCCGGGAGACTATGAACAAAGTTAAGTGGGTGGTGGGTGGGGCTAACTTAACGCTAGCCCTCTCCACCAATCTTTTTAACGCGATTCGAAAATACGATTTGTTCAAATTTTTGCAGATCTATTGCCGATTTTTGCACACTTGCCCAGAGCGATATGTTCTACTTTGTAAAAATAAAGTTAGCCCCCCCACTAAACTTTTTAAAGTTTCTTTGATGCGATTCGAAAGTATGATTTTTGCACACCTATTGCCAGTTTTTGCACACTTGTCTAGAGCGAGATAATCCACTTCGAAAAAATAAAATTAAACCCTTACTTAATTTTTTAATAATTCTTTTATGCGATTTGAAAGTACGATTTTTGCTCATTATTGAACACTTATTTCCGATTTTTGCACACTTGTCCAGGGCGAGATATTTTAGTTTGTAAAAATAAAGTTATCCCCTCTACTCAACTTTTTAATGCTTTTTCTTTAATGCGACTTGAAAGTAAGATTTCTGCACATCCTATTGTCAATTTTTGCACACTTGTCCAAAACGAGATATTCTACTTTGTAAAAATAATGTTAGCCCTCCCCACTCAACTTTTTAACGTTTTTAACGTGGGACTGGGATTAGCGAAAAGAGCAGTTTGCTGGGCTTGTCTCCCCCCCCCCCATTCTTACTACTACCACTACTATAATGCTATTCGAAATTACGATTTTTGCACACCTATTCTGTGCCAATACAAAAAAAACGTTACTGTGTAATCGCCATGTATGTGTCCGTAACAAAATTTTAGATTTTTACTGAGAAGCCATAGAAGACCGTAATAGTGTTAATATAAACATATCGAAAAACTTCAAATATGATGCAGAAATTTAAAGAACTGATTTTTTTATACGAGATATGGTCTTGGTGTGGACATGTGCTTTTCGCTACAATGGTTTCATAAATGGTGGACGAAAAGACTAGAGAAATATCTCGCTCTAGACAAGTTTAAATCGAATCAAAAAAACCTTAAAAGTTTAGTGAAGGGAGGCTAACTTTATTTTTACAAAGTAGAATATCTCGTTCTGTGCAAGTGTGCAAAAATCGGCAATAGATTTGCAAAAATCCTACTTTCGAATCGCATTAAAAATTTTTTAAAAAGTTTAGTGTGGGGGGGGGCTAGCGTTAAGTTAGCCCCACCCACTTAACTTTGTTCATAGTCTTCCAGAAGTTGGTGTGTAAAAATTTTAATATGGTGCGCAAAATTTGTGCAAAAATGTGACGTAAAAATTAACTGACCCACCTTATTGATCGACCCTTTTAATAAAGATAACTTACGTATAAACTATAAACTAATTTAACTTAAAAAAAATACATATAAGAAAATTTAACCTCAAAGAATATTATTATAAATCTTATGGTATCTGGTTGTATTTTAAACAGGGTCGACAGCCTTAACATTTAGAGATACCAAAAAATATTGTATAAAAAAGTTATGTCGTTTTTTCTGAACCGTGACGATTTGTTAATAAAATAAAAATAAAGGTATCAATCAAACCCGGTACTTTTATACTCAGAAAGAAGATGCTCATTTATTGAAATAATATTATACATAGTGTTCTATTTAGAATAAGAATGCCGATGCTTGCCATTGTCATTCATTTATTTTTATTAGCAAATCCTGACGGTTTAGAGAAAGCCATAAAACTTTTGTATACAATATTTTTTGATATCTCTAAAGGTTAAACTTGTATATCCCATTTAAAATATAACTAGATAGCCCGTACAAGTCCAGAAAAGTACTCACTGTTAGCACCTTGTAACTTTGTGTATCTTACAAACAACGTTTGCACTATTTCATTTCTTAACGTAGAATGGATGCAAACAAGTTCAAGTATGGATATAAATAAATTATTAAAAAGTGATTTTATGAAGGTCGTCTTTCAACGGCTTGGTGTTTTGCAGTCCCGTATATTTAAAGTGGTAATTACAAATTATTTGTTACAGATTTATTTCATGAATCACTGTAAGAAAATGGAGGCGGAGTTTTAATAGGAAGCTGAACCAATTCCTTATTATGATATAAAACAATTAAGAAAATTTTAAACGATCCCGCAAGAAGATCCTTCAAGTCCGTTTGTAAAAAATATTTTAACTTTTGCCCGTTTTCTGCAAAAATTACTTTTTGTTTAATTAATGCCGAAATGATAATATAGTAAAAATACATAACAATATGTCTTTTCTAGTTGAAGTGTCGTTACTTCCACATTTTGATAGCATTTTTTCTAGATTGAAAACAATCATTTCCAAAAACATACATTCATTATACAGAGTGCTTCTTAAGTAAGTTAAAAAAACATTAGTGTGTTTCGTAAGTTCTAAAATGGTTTGATTTCAATGTTTCTTGGTACCTTACTGAGTTGTTGGTATATTGTCAACTTTCAGGATAAAATACTTGTTTCTTATTAGCTGGAATTAACCCAAAGTAACATTGTTTCTGCTTTTGTTTGTGCTATTGCGCTAGGAGTGCTCACACCAAAAACTTTATTTTTAATAAAGTTACTATAACAGAGCACGCACACAATTAATGTTCCAAAGGAGGCTAAAGGGAGATCATCGGCAAACGAATATAGGAGTATAAAAATAAGTCCAAATGTGTTTGGCAGATGGTAAGGGAAATCACAGGAAAATCAACTTCTCGGGAATCCCAGATCCCTGGAGACCCCAAAGCAGTATCTAATGACTTCAATAACTTTGTTATTCAAACAAGCCCTAATCTTCTTCGGGATTTACCCTCTACGAGTGGCATTTCTTGCAATATTCCATTCCATATTAATTCTTTCTTCCTAGGACCAGTTACTATTGACGAGGTTTTAACTATCATGTCCAAACTTAAAAACAAGGCTATGATGAACTGTCCTCCAGAATTATTAAAGATTGTGCTGCCGAGCTGGCTATGCCCTTGTTTCACTTAATTAATAACTCTTTCAAGCTTGGGATTTTTCCGAATGAACTGAAATTATCGCTGGTCAAACGTCTATATAAAAAAGGGGACCTTACACTGCTTGAAAACTATATGATATAAACAGTTTATATCATCTGCTGATGATGCTAACTTGGTTAGAGAAAGACGCGTCCAGAACGTAACAAGTTATGGTGTAGTGTGGTTAGAACTCTTGTATTTTGATTTAGATTTAGGATATTGACTATAAGTAACAATTTTGACGCCATTTCATTCAATTGTATGGTATATTTTTTGTATTGTGCAATTTTTTGAATAAAGAGATTGATTGATTGATATAGTCTCGCATTCAAAATAATGCCAAATATTTATCTGGCGCATTAACCATTGTTTTAATTACCTTGAATGTAATCGTGAAAAAATCACCCCTCAAGATTATTTTCAGATTTTTACTTTTCAGGGTCCCTAGATGGCGACAAACATGTTTTCTCAATTCTTTCGGTCTGTCTGCCTCTCTGTTTGCGGCATAGCTGAACACTAGGTACCCAATCCAAAAAAAAATTATAAAAGTATTCCCCGCCGCTGAAACAAGCTGTTGGAATCCGAAAACCTCATTCAGATCGGTTAAGAATACTACAGAATACGGTTATCAATTAATCATTTATTTCATTAACAAAAGTTCACTTTAAATTTCAAAATTCATCATAATAGCAAATGTAGGTGAAATAACATAATACACATTCTTGACGGATACCTCTTTTGATAGCTATTGCTTCAAATGTAACATCTATTTCTAATATAGCTTTGAAACAATACATAGGGCCTTCTCATCTGTGCCCATGGTTCTGAGAATTTCCATTTTTTTTATGTCTCGTGTATTCAAAGGACTTGCGGTAGAAAAAGAGCGCTTCGAGTGTACCAACTCTTTTTTGAAAAATAAATTGCATGCTATTTGGCTTCACGTTTATTGTATTATTGTTTATTGTTATTATGTGAATAAACTGCAAAAAAAAATCACGTCATTTTTAACCCCCAAGTGACCGTTACACGATCACTCGCTCGAAATGGTCGACTTTATAGTTTGATCGACCCAAGGAAATAACAATTGTCAAAAAACAACATCACCACACGCCTCCACCTCTCTTCCAGTTATCTCACGACCTATTCGTCGTTAACCGTAATAGTCAAATGAACTCTCAATAAAACTTGTTTTGGTCACAATGCATATATAATTTAATTTGTATATCCTTGGTGCCCTTTGGTAAATATACGCACTTGGATAAATAAAACTACTTAACCTGTTACTAGATGCTCCAAATAACTCTTCTTTCTCAAAAATTGCTCATTCCTTTTTTTTTTTGGTATATAAGGCTTTCCTTTCCTATCAACAATTAATTTAAAAAAACATTTAGTGGTCTAATTATAAAAAGACATTTTCAATTTTTCTAAAACTGATTTAAAATTTTATACTATTGACAAATAATTATTAAAAAATTAATAAAATAAGGTTACATACCTCGAAAAATGCATGTTGATTATTTATTTATATTTGAATGATAGGAGCAAGTTAGTGGTTTGCCAGGCAACTCATGGCACACTTTTAGGTAAAAAAGTATTCTTATCGTAGTACGTTTTTTTGAGGAATTTAAAGATAATTTTTTGCTGTTTTTTAATTTAAACCTTAGAGTAGAATCAGACATTCACAATGATATACGACATTAAAAAATAACGGCTTAGACGAGGTTAAAACTATACTAAAATATCAAATTGTGGTCTATTTGACTTAAATTTTTTGTGTCTTGTTTGTCATTTACTGCATTTTTTTCTTTTTATTTGTAAATCATTTCATAATTAATTTCTGATACGATGATATGATTTTGGTTTCAGAAAAATTAAATTCGTGTTTTGTGCTTTTTTCATGTTTGTGTAATGCGGTCTATATATTATTTTTTGTTAGCCTATTTATGTATCATTTCCATTTAAGTCCTTATGTTTCCTAGTTAATAATTAAATTTAAACCTTAGTCCATGAATCTCGTCCATGTATCAATTTGCCATGTTTCAGTAACTTTTTTTCATTAATCATTATATTTTTTTACGTGCCCTGTATAAAATATCTAGATCTAAAACTTTATATTTTGCTTTAAAATAAAAATCTTGCGCCTGTATTGTCCTCTACCCTAATGATATCAATTTGCGATCACTTTTGTTTCATTAATTATTTATATATCTCTAAAATGTATCTGATTATTAATTTCATTCAATTATTAATGAATTACATTCTGCGTCAAAATAAAAATCTTACCAAAAACATACATAAATAATGTCTTAATATGGCAGTGTAATCAATGTTGAGTTGAACCATTCCCAAGAAATTTTACCGCTATTCTATATTAAATAAAAAAGATGTCATTGTGTCAGTAGGTTAGTTTAAGTTAGGTTAGTCCTTAGTTAGTTAGAGATTATATTTTTAGAATGTCGGAGTAAACGCCATCTGAGCCAGTGACATTTCCATTGTTTTATCTTGCAGTTGCATACATCGACCCCACTCTTCGTTAATTTGAAATTGGATTCCATTGCACTTTTTGGGCTGTCCTAGTCTAGGAGTATATGTGTTCCATATATTCTTTCCATTGTTTAAGTTTGTCATCTATACCTGTTATAATTTTATTGTTTTCTTCTAAGAGTGTTGTTATTACCTGTTTTCGACTTTTCCTGGTTAGTTCCTTGGCCATCTTGTGTATATTAAAAGAGTCAAGTTTTTTCTGACAAAAACAATCTTCGATTAAGGTTATGGAAAAATTCTCCTTTTTTTGGCAAATAATTAATGAATATTTTAGACAGACTTTTCAGCACACTGTTTATATTCGCCTTCACCCTCTACCTTAGCTTTCTTTCAATAACCTCATCCACCTAAACGAGAATCGGGGTTGCCGAGGTAACCCGATACGCGGAACAATTGAAGATCGCGCGCGCCTGACGAGGGCGGCTTGATTTTACAATCCCCAATTAGGGCCAGAATGGGGCGTTATGCCGACGATTAGTGCTTGTCAGAGCTAAGTGACAGCACTGATACGCGCATAGTTGGCGAAATAACATTTGGCAGTGCGTACGGTCGAGTTACCGGACAAAATTGGTTAAATTAGAAAGGGATAATTGTGTTTTGTCAGGATGTTTATTAAGTTTCCGTGTTATTAAACGGGAACTGCTTAGATGTATAGTATGAATAAAATGGTCTGCAAATGTTTATACTGTATGTTCTTCGTGAAACTTGAAAAAAAATTAGATTTGTTATAAGGAAAACCTGTTTTTGAAGTCACTTGAACTCAGGGACGGGCCAGAAATTATACAAATGTGCCAATAGACTATCAGTTTTGCCAGCAAAAAATATTCAGCTTCTATTTTTTTTTCACACCGTATTACACCCACTTGTGCCCCATATATAATTACAATAACTAGCAATATGATTTTTACAAGTCAGTGTGGCACTATTTAAAACATTCGTTTAAATATACAGGGTGGCCCGTTTATCTTGGGACACTACCTTATAACAGAAAGTATGCGAGATAAAGCGAAAAGTTGAATACAGAGGTTAATAATTATGGTACTTCAACGGTTTAATTTATTTTATTTTCATATATACAGGGTATATCATTTTTCGTAGCAGGTATCAAATTAACAAATCACAGTATTGTGATAGCGGAAACCGTAAGAGATACAAGAAAGTTTAAATGGGGAATGTTATGTTTGTAAATGAATGCCGTTTTGCTCACGATTCTATCTTTTTTGGTTTTTGAGATATTTTGAAAAAAACAAAAACTGCATTTTCGAAAACCCCTCATAATTTCTTTATTTCTCAAAATATTCCTAATCCGTAAAAACATTATTGAGACAACTTTTTACGTAGAATACGCCTGTTTAGTCAGATTTTATTTGCAACGTTTCGGTTTTTTCGAACCATCATCAACTTCGCATTTTCTTATGAACAGTATATTCGATTTTAACAGTTTCTAAATGAGTATTTTTTTAGCTTTTCAGCGATGTATTACACTTTATAACTAAGTTATTTAGATGTGAAAAGTGCGCATTGAAAATTAATAAAAATTTTTTTGAATTATCCAAATAAAAAATTAAAAACTAATAGGGTTAAATAGCAATATTTTTTAATTCCATATTAAATTTTATAGAAAATCAGTAAGAACTACTCAATGGCATTCATATTACGTGCACATGTTCAATGTTCAAATTACCATCCGTAAATAACACTGATTTAATACGTAGTAGGCTTTGCGTTTGATATAATTAAATTTTTATAATCTGTCATCTGTCGTTGAAGTTTTTTTCAACTTCCATCAATATTTTAATAAGCTTTATAATGTCGTTAAACTTTTCTAATGAAGAAACGTTCGATATGTTAGCCCGTTATATTAAAAACGAAAGAAATGCCAATTGGCTTGGCAGCTTTATCTGAGAATATTTTAATGAAAATCCGACTTCATCTACAAGAAGAAGCGAAACGGAACTTCACATTCCGAAGTCAACCATTCATAATGTCTTAAAAATAACGAAATACCATCCTTACAAGCCAACATTTGTACAAGGACTTCAAGCAGGTGATTTCGAAAGAAGAATTTTTAAGTTTTAATGTGTGGTGCGGGTTAATTGGTAAGTTTAATCTGGAAACTTTACCTGAAATAATTTCAATACATGACATTGGTATTACCCGAATTAAATTGTTTATAACAATTCAGTATTTTTCATTACTTTTTAGCAAATCACCTCATTGGGTCCTTTATTACGGGAACGATAATGTTCGCCCCTCCCCATACCTACCACTACCCTCCTCAGACCAGAGCTTGCTTTTTTAAAATTTAGTTACATTGGAAGGATTGCCCGCATCAGCAACTTTTAATTATTTTATTCGTTACCGACATTTATTTATTCCTTTTTATAATGATTTTATACTCAAAGTTCTCGTTATATTTCTCTTAATATAGTCAAAAGCAGTGTTAACGCGCGGGTCATACGATTTATCAACGACAAACTTTTTAAGTTTGTTTTTCTTTTATTACATGTAATCATATCCTCCGCATAAAATCCAGAAGATGAATTAGATAGACCTATAATATTTTCATATGAAAAAACAGGATAAACATATAAATACCAGCAGTTGCAAAAATCTTTGAGCGATGTCACTTCATCAGATTGACAAGTCAGTGACATGTAATAGAAAACAATTTTCGGGTTTTTTGCATCCACAAACGAAAAAAGTATTATATCTAATAAAATATTACGAAAATGAAAATCACCTGCCAATATCCAGGACACAGTAGCCAAAGCTCTGGGAAGGACTGTCTAGATAATTGTGTACGAAAAAAACCACAATTTACTACCGAAGAAGATTAAGAAATGTACACGAAAAAAGCCAAAGACAGAAGACTTAAGTGACAATGTATTGTTCGGCAATATAACCCCTCAAATTTTAAAAGAAGCTTTAAAAAATCGAGGCATATTGGCAACTGGACTAAAATCGTTATCAAAATTAATACAAATGTTGGGTTTTCGATATGAAAAGGACTTTTATGCGAGTTGCCACATATATCAAGTCAGCGTATCCAATTTTTAAAGAAATACACGGAAAATGTTAATTCAAAATTTAGAAAAGTGGTATTTTTAGACGAAACTTGGATATTTTATAATGGAAGTGGATTTGGTTTTAATGTATGGTGCGAGTTCAATTTTGCACGCAAGTTTTCAACAGGATCTCCCAGGTGTTTTCTTCAACATCCAAAAGTATGGACTACCATGTAATATGAACTACTAGTTAAAAGAACAACTTTTCTTCACATCATTCAACCTACTTCATCCTGGAAGAAAAGTGAACTACCTAATATAATTTTACCCAATATGCTGAACTACGAAATGACATTGGTATTAACCGAATTAAATTGTTTATAATAATTCAGCATTTTGATTTCTTTTTAGCAAATCGCCTCATTGGATCCTTTATTTATGATCAAAATCACTACGAGGGATGGAAAAATTATATTAGTCTTTGACGTGTATATGGCATTATGAATATCGGTAACTTACGTCTTTTGCCCCCCCTTGCACAAGTTTCTGTACATTCCTTATACCGATTCTCAGAACTTTTTCCACTGGCTCCTGGATATTAGCCGGTGAATTTGCCAACCACTGCCCTCCACGGACAAGAGTCCTGAAAGCGTCACTTTCACCTAAAATGTTTTGTTTCATACAAAATTCTTTGCAAATTTTAAATAAATGACACTGTATAAGTTAGATTTTGAGGTCTGGATAATTTTTGGTGATTGATAAAAAAATCTCACTTGCATTAAGTGGCTGTATAAACAGAACATATTTTAATTATTTTATTTTTGTTTTTGCGTTTTCTTATTTAGTCTCTCGATTTTATATATATAAAATATTTATTAATATTATAAAAAAAAAAATATGTTCTTTTTATATTTGTAAATATCGATTTAATAGCTCGATAAAAGAATCACACAACATTTTGTTTCTCTGTGTTTTCTGATTTGATTCACAATGTTGGTGACCTTTGGACCCGCACGATAAGACCGCATTCCACTAAATAAAGTTGCAGTGTGTATGTTTAATCACGGCTGTAGTTAACGGAGGCGTTTTGGGAATTGAAACCCGCCCTCATTCGTCAAGCGGGAATTTAAAAAAATACATTTAAAAATCATGTGTTGTTAATTTCATCCCCCCACCCCCTTTAATCTCTAGAATCTAGCTGTGTTCAACAATATGTTATATTTGTTATAATTTTCAATTAGTATTCCGTATTATAAAGAGAGAAGGCAAAATATTAAATTGATTTATGTATACAAGTTGCAAATAAGATCGGAATTATTTTTAAATAGAATGCGTTATAGTTATTAATAATTAATTAAACGATTACATGCAATATTAAAAATATCATTTTGACGGAATCATGTGTTTTTATAGTGTAATTCAGTGGCATATGTAGACATTGCTTCTGGAGGAGGGGGGGTTACACGATGAAAATTTTCGGCAGCCAAAAAAAAGGTCTTCTGTTTCTGTTTTCTACTTGATTGGATGTTGGTTTGCCCATCAATCCCGAAAAAAACGTCTCTGGGAGGAAGTTTTAACACCCTAACCTCCCCTTATATACGTCACTGGTGTAATTTCTCAGTATCAATTAAAACTTAAACGCTTAGCCTTGATACACATAGGAAAAAATTTTAAACATTTTAAAATTTAAAGCTTCAAGAAATACACACAAAATTGGAAATGACTGTTTTAATATGATTACAGTACTTGAAATTGCACACAACAATAAAGAAGAAATAAGTGTCTTGTTCGTTTTATTTGTGTGACATCTGTATTATTGTTGGTTTTAAGGTAAAGTTAATATATAAAAAAAAGTGAGACTCAGACTTCAAATTAGAAAGGTAATTGTGTAACTATTTTGATTTATTAAAATCCTATTGCCAGGAACCCGTCGCAGAATTGGCTCCTTATATCGGAAAAACTGAGCGTCATGTTTTTGTCATATCTTAACACAATGGTGAAGGAGTAGTTTTTTATTATGAGTTCTTGATTTATTAAATTCCTACAGCCAGGAGCCAAGAAATCGAGATTCTTAGTGAAATAACGGAGTTACAAGATGCGCGGAAAACTTGACCGCGCCATTTTGCCCTATTTTAATTATTTTTAAATATAATCGCATTGAGATCACTCTGATACTACTTTGAATACTTCCTGAAAATTCAACTAGGTCATCGGTCAAATCATCCCGGAGTAGTCGGTGTACATATATAAAAATACATTGTGTCGAATTGGTAACCTTCTCCTTTCTTGAAGCCTGTTAAAAAGATGTTCAATTCCATTGAGACTACAGATTAGCCTCAACTCGACATGTAATTTCGAATTTATTACTTCCCTCGTACAGGGAAGTATTGTAATCATGAAAAAATCACATATTTTCCTAATTCCGTCGAGATATCTGTCTGTCCAAGATGGCAAAACAAAATGACTTGTTAATAAAATATTAAAAAATCAGCCTGAAAAAACTACTTAATGGATTGATTTTAAATTGTTTGCAATAATTAATTATGGTATAGAGATTATCCGATAATATTTTGGTACGAATCCAAGATGGAAAAACAAAATGCCGACCAAATGATATTTTTGTGATTTTGCAAAAAATCATCAGGTTTTACATATATTCACGTTTTAGTGTCCCTCAGTTCGCGGCAAAAAATATGTTGTTTAAATCCCGTAGGACTTGCTAATTAAAGTTTTTTCATTTCTATCAGTTCGTTTCTTTTGGTTTCATAGTTTCGTTTTGTATCAACCTTTCGTTGTTTCGTTTCGTTTCGTTCATTCCGTTCGTTCTTCCGTTTCGAATTGCTAATTAAAGTTTTTTCATTTCGTTTTTGTTTCGTTTCGTTTCGTTTCGTTTCGTTTCGTTTCGTTTCGTTTCGTTTCGTTTCGTTTCGTTTCGTTTCGTTTCGTTTCGTTTCGTTTCGTTTCGTTTCGTTTCGTTTCGTTTCGTTTCGTTTCGTTTCGTTTCGTTTCGTTTCGTTTCGTTTCGTTTCGTTTCGTTTCGTTTCGTTTCGTTCAGTTCCGTTCCGTTCCGTTCCGTTTCGCTTCGCTTCGTTTCGTTTCGTTTCGTTTCGTTTCGTTTCGTTTCGTTTCGTTTCGTTTCGTTTCGTTTCGTTTCGTTTCGTTTCGTTTCGTTTCGTTTCGTTTCGTTTCGTTTCGTTTCGTTTCGTTTCGTTTCGTTTCGTTTCGTTTCGTTTCGTTTCGTTTCGTTTCGTTTCGTTTCGTTTCGTTTCGTTTCGTTTCGTTTCGTTTCGTTTCGTTTCGTTTCGTTTCGTTTCGTTTCGTTTCGTTTCGTTTCGTTTCGTTTCGTTTCGTTTCGTTTCGTTTCGTTTCGTTTCGTTTCGTTTCGTTTCGTTTCGTTTCGTTTCGTTTCGTTTCGTTTCGTTTCGTTTCGTTTCGTTTCGTTTCGTTTCGTTTCGTTTCGTTTTGAAAAAAGTTAAATACAAAAGTGTATTGTTGTAAAACAAAGTTTTATTTTACAATAGTTTTGTATATACAGGGTGAGTCGTTTTACTTGGGTCAGTATCAACATTTTTAAATTCTACAATGAATTCTAATTATATTTTATTTAACATATCCTATACCCAAATTCATTTATTTTCGCGATACCGACATTTGAAATTTGAGATTTAGAACAATTTAACCAGCTGTAAAATCTAAACGGTTTGATTTATAACAAAACGGTTTGCACTTTCCTATCTTAGTCTTTAAATATCTATAAGCTGACATCAACTTCCGGTTAAACCGGAAGTTTAAAAATTTTAACTTATAAATCAAACCGTTTAGATTTTACAGCTGGTTAAATTTGCAAAATTTCAAATGTCAGGATCACGAAAACAAATGAATTTGGGTATAGGAGGTGTTACATAAAATATGATTATAAATCGTAGTAGAACTTAAAAATGAAAAAATATATAGGGTGTCCCATTTAAAATAACGAAATTGATACTGACTTAAGAAAAATGACTCACCCTGTTTATACAAAAATATTGTAAAATAAAACTTTGTTATACAATAGATTTTTGTATTTAACTTTTTTTCATAGCTTCTATAGTTTTTCAGATAAGATAGTGGGTTATCTTACGTGGGCCAGCCTGTACGTAAATCGAATGGTAAAAACTCCTATGGGACATGAACAGTGCATTATGTGCTTACCTTAGGATATTTTGACTTATATTTGTCAGAGGTTTATTGCAAAATAATTAAATAGGGAGCATATTTTCATACAGAGAGAAATAAACACATTATTTTTATTCTCATATATTTCAATTTCTAGCGTTACCCTTTGCCAACAATAGGGATTATAAGGTTTCCTAATGGGTCGATTACCAAACAGAGCATTGAGGGCTCTCAAAAGGTTAATCGTTTTATCCGTCCACCGCATAATTTCTCCCGTAAATGTCAAATAAATGTCAGCCTTTAGTCGATATAGGGCCCAGATAGGATTGTAAAGGGGGACATAATGATAAATGGTTTTGTTTAAATTAGTAATTAGTTTCTACAAAAAAAATCTAGGTTGACAAATAATATATAGGATTATTTGTTATAAGACCACCAATCCCTTAACTTTTATAAATTCTTTTTATAACAAAATGTTTAATGTAAAATATGTAGATAGATAGTAAACTAATTTTTTTCCTATAGAAACTTTTTGTTGGTGAAATACAAAGCATTGTACTCCCATTGAGGGATTTTTTCAAATTGCTCGGGTGTTTTTAGAGATATATATCAAACTTAACATATTTATAACCAGCGAGAAGAGACCTAAAAAGACAAAACTTTAGATTGCTACGAACTTTTGTCTCACCCTGTATAAAACTGATTTTACACAAATAAATTCGGCTTGCTAGCTGCAATCTTTATCTAAAATATTTTATTCTAAAATTAATTTTATAAAAGCTAAAAGTGTGGTATATTTGTAACCAAAAATCGGTAAATTTCCTTTACCCAGAACTTCCCTCCTTGTGAAAAAACTCTTTTATTAGGCTTTACTAGGCCGGATATAAATTTGGCAACGTCTATATTCTGGTGATTTTTATAGGGATATCATAGCCTTAAGTGTCTAGTTGCTAGTTACAGTTCCACCAAACTTAACCTATCTGTTTAAATATCAAAAATAACTTTTTTTTTCTGTGGTATAAGAGGTATAAACATGTCTTCAAAGGGGCGTCTAATTTCACTCTAGTTAGTCGAAGATAAAAGAAAGCGACAAAACTTCCCTGGAAGAGAAAAATGAGGCATGGGCATATCAAGAAGAAATCCTAATCCATTATTAATATCATTAAGAACGCTTAAAAATGTTGGTTTCTGCAACCGAAAATGTTGGAAAAGGTTAAATTATCCTTGTGCTGGATATAATTAGACCTTTCATAACATTTTCTTGGAAACCTAGTATACATCCCGCATATTTGGATCATCTTCCAGAAACATTAGATCAATATCTTTACCGTACATTTTTCAATTTAACCAAAAAGCATTGAAGAAAAGTGAAAATAAATAGTAACACCGAAAAATATAAATACATTCTTGTATAGGTTAGGTTAGTATTTAAGCTTGATTAGGTGATCGTACAAACCACTAAATTCGTAGGCTTAAAGTAAAGCTTAGCTTAGACATTTTTGTCAATCGTGCCAAGGAATTACGAAAGTAAAACCAGGTTTAGCTTTAAGTCTGGCTTAAACTTATGGGGGTTAATGGAAAAGAAAACCATTCGCTCCAAACTAGCGAAAGTTCAGAAACTCTCCAGTCTAGCGATAACCGAGGCAATGAGAACAAAAGACTTCATTACGAAGTCCCGAGTGGTTGTTAACGCGGGACAGAAAGAACCCTAAATTCCATCATAGGAATGGTAACGGGGCACTGTCAATTAAGGAATACACCTGTGTATATTCGGTATTGACGATGACTCTACCTGTACGGAGTGTCAGGAGGAGGAGGAAACTCCACTACTCTTCCTGTGCAGATGTGAGCCATGAGCAAGACTTTGTCGAAATAAGCACTACGGTCTTGCAAAGGGATGTAGATAAGAAGCTTGCCTGGAAAGATATCCAGGCTTATGTAGAAAGAACAGGTAGATTCAAAGTGACTGAGGGAAGGTCTGGGGTAGACTCAAAGGGCCTTATAGGCCTACCAGTCAGGTCTCTAGGCCTCCTCCAACTACTACTATTACATGATGACATTTAGTTCTGCACATAGCCATTTAGTAACACATAGATACTTAAATTGCGTTTTCTTTCATTTTTGTAGACAAAAGAAAAAATCAGGAGGAAATAAAGACATTGAATCTACGAAATATTTGCAACTACCAAATAGAATCCCATTTCAGGGTCAAAAGAGGATAATCCATTAAAAATATAAATTGTGTTCGCTAGCTTTTTCGTAACACCTTATATAACTTAAAACATTTGTCGAAAAAAAATCAACCTCTCTGACGAAAAAATTAAGAAAAAGTCCGTTTTTACCGATTTTTTTATTTGGCTATAACCGATTTCTCTTATCTGATTAAATATAATTTTAGAAGTGGGGATATTTTGCATTGTCATATTTTATAGGACATCAGCATTTGTAAAACAGCGGAAAAATACTGTCTATTTCCTATTTTTTTTTAAATTTGTAACACATTTATGTGACGGGATGATATGTGATATGAAAAAATCGAAAAATATATCAGCGATGTTGTCACTGATTTAATTTTTAATATTGCAAATTTTATTTCCAACATTTACATACAAATTTAAGTTTTCTAGAAAAGCTACTAAGTTTATCTTTTTTAAACCATAAATCAACTCCGAAAATTTTGTAATTATGTAATTTCGATCTTAGATCAATTAATTTTATTTATTAACACAATTTTAGATGATCAAAAAAAGGTTTTCAGTTATATATTGTTTTAAAAATCAATATTTATGTTTTCAAAGTTTTGGCTCTCCAAGAAGTATTTTAGAAATGATTAATTTTGATTCGCTTTAGTTTGTATTTTATTATACCATATGATTAATTACAGAACCGCTGTGAGTTTTTTAATAACTATATAAGACATTATTTGACAATAATGAATTAGCACGTGTGAAAATTAAAATGGAAGTGGAACGTTATACTGTTATTTAATGTATAACCATCTTTAAGATATTTTTGGATGTTTTTAAAGCTATATTAAATAAAAAAAAAATAATAAATATATATATATATATATATATATATATATATATATATATATATATATATATATATATATATATATATATATATATATATATATATATATATATATATATATATATATATATATATATATATATATATATATATATATATATATATATATATATATATATATATATATATATATATATTTTATATATGTATATATATATATATATACATTGCTAAGTTTGACGTCAAACGTAAGAACCCTCATCTGTGACAGCTTTTTAAGGGCGAGATCTAAAAGATGTCACTTTTGTACTGAACAGCAGTCGAGTGTCGTTGTTCTGTATTTAAATTTAAATGGTGGGCATATTTTGACATTAAGAGGCCAGAAAGACTCCAAGATCATTTTTCTGGGACAGAATATTGTTTATGGTTTTTATGAGATATAGATACGTGAAATCGAGTATGAAAAAGAACTTATAAATAACTTACTTAACAATTTGAATATAATTTTCAATATTGTTTCTATATAGTACGCTGCTAGATATCGGCACACCACTCTCACACAATATGGGGCCTACATATCTTACAGTTAATTGCTTGATCCAGATGGCATTTTTGAAAGGCTAGATAGACTTTGCTATTTTAAATAGAGTACCCTGTATATTTTTGGTTAATTTTAATAAGTATAATCTAGCGATTTTAAAAATATATCCTTTTTTTATGTTTAATCCAATATTATTTCATATCTATATGTAATATTAAACTTGGAAAAATTATCAACTTTTGGTCATATTAAATTGAAGTTCGCTTTAGACTGGATTGTTTTTATTTTAATATGATAGTTTTGTGTTTCCTATGGCTACATAAAAAATATTTTATTTTAGTTGCATCAGCTAGTTAGCCTGTTATCTTAATTACAATATTGTAATTAAAAAGAATTGGTTCACAACATGTAATTTAATTAGGAGAATAGATATATACATAAAAAAATTTATTGCAAGAAGTTTGGGATCGTTGAGGATAGTTATGTCCTTTTCTGCTACACCCAATAAATGCCAGTGAATTAATATTATCTTTTATCTACAAAAATATTCTTTTAAATGAGTTTTAATAAATTTTTAAAATAAAACAAATACTGAAGTAATTAAAGTTGCGAGTTTTAATAAAATGAAACATTTTGTTTTGTGGTCAACAGATCATTTATTTCTAAGATGAACTATTTTCTATACGCCGTTTTATATCTACCAGTTTAGGGGTAAGCAAAAATATACCATTTTTCAATATTCATCCGTGCCACTTGCTAATATAGTAGGCCCCTCTAGAAACAGCCTTTTACCCCCGACCCGCAGCAGGCACTCGACTTACAAAGCACAGAACAAAACAAAAGATAAGCAGGATAAGGCTGGATAAAGGTGCTAATATAGCCGGAAGACGCACGGTTTAAAATGCCGGTATTGTTTTCACCTTTCAATTGAATCTCCCTCTGGTTATTTTTTAATTATTAAGATGATGATGTGATCTTTCCTGAAACGTCGTTGAACAAAACTATTGCTATAAATCTACTAATTATACAGGGTGTTAGTAAATAAGTGCGCATGAAAAAATAACGACAGTTTGCTATATAAACGTATGTACGCAAATGATTTGTTTTCCGAGATACAGGGTGTAAGAGTTTTTGTTAAAATCTGACGATTTATTTATTGCTCTAAAACCGGTCGAGATATGCCAATGAAATTTGGTGGGTTTTAAGAGGTAGTTATTGCGCATTTTTTGACTTGCAATTTAGAATTTTATATTCATCATTGGCACGCATATGAATAATGATCTCATTTTTTTTTTTAAGAAAAAAATTGTACGCCACTGATACATTTCAAATTAGAAATCATTTTTGCATTCCTGGTTCAATTTGTGACAAAAAAATCTTTCTTGCCTTTTTTCGTATGGGGCGCGGTTTTTATGCAAACAAATAAAACATCTTTACGCGTATTTTCCATTTCTTTAATACGTTATCAAGAACTATCTAATACAATAACATTAAACCAGAACAATAATAGAAAATAACACTAATAAAATTTTAAATATGCGTAAAGCTAAACAAATGTTGAAAATGACCTCCTTCAGACGTGACACAAGATTCAACTCTTCGCCTCATTGATTGTAGTATTTGCACAAATATTCCTAGTGTATTTCTTATTGTCTCACAGCCGGGTATAATTCGATTCCTCAGGACATCAACATTTTCGACGGGAGTGGAATAAACTAATGACTTAAGAAAACCCCAAATGCAAAAATGTAGAGGATTTAAATCCGGCGATCGAGCACGCCAATTTTCCGTACCTCCTCTACAGAAACGGATACAATTGCTGTTCTTTAAGAATTTGAAATATAGTGAAGTTTCTTACATTTAATATGTTGGCAATTTTTCGAGTACTTGTTTTAGGTGACTCCGCAATTAACTCGAGAACTGCCTCTTCTAGTTGCACAGTTCGTACTTCTCGAGGGACCATTTTCGCGCAAACTTTGGTAAAACGTACAAATATTGTGTGATGGGGTACCCTTCGTCCTGGATACAACTCAGCATACAATCGTCGAGCTTGCCGACCATTTGCATTCCTTCGACCATAAACAAAATGCATATCTGATAATTCCGCATTTGTAAAATTTTCCATTCTTTTCGATAAAAGAAAAATTTATTACTTATTAACAATATTGTTATTACAAACTAAAATGCTTAAGAATGAAGAAACGCTAATTTAACATTTCGTTAAAATATTCACATGTAACAGATAAATGTTGACAGTAGCCTACTAGATAATGTATTAAAGAAATGAAAAATAACTGTTAAGATGTTTTATTTTTTTGCATTAAAAAAAAAGCAAGAGAGATTTTTTTTGTCACAAATTAAACGAGGAATTCAAAAATGATTTTTAATTTGGGGTATCTCTGAGGCGTATCATTTTTTTCTTTAAAAAAATTGAGATCATTACCTGTATGCGCGCCAGTTATGAATATAAAATTCTTAATTGCATGTCAAAAACTGCGCAATAACTTGTATTTTATAGTTATAAGATTTATAACTCACCAAATTTCATTGGCATATCTCGGCCGGTTTTAGAACAATAAATAAATCGTCAGATTTTAACAAAAACTTTAACACCCGTTTCTCTATATCAAACTTAATGGATGCCCAAAATTTAAAATTAATCTATTATATAATTTTTCAAACTGATTTTTTTTTAAATAATTTATTAGGCCGTTATTTTGTTCTGCTGTCTTGGATTCATACAAAAATATAACAGGTTAATTCCGTGATTTTTGTGCAAAATTTGAGGTAGATGAGGTTATTAAATAATTTGTTCAGGTCATCTCCACATAAACCTCAATTTCTGAACAAAATTTGAAGTCAATCGGGTATGTAGTTTTTAACTACGCCTGACTACAGACAGACCAACAGACAAACAAATGGAATTGAGAAAACAAATTTTTTTGACATCTAGGTACGCTAAAACGAAAACGTATATAAAACCTGCCAAACATTTCATTTGACCGTCATTTTATTACGCCATCTTGAATTTGTACCCCAATTTTACCAGTTCATTTCTATACCAGAATTAATTTTTGCACAAAATTTAAAATCAATCTATTAATTGGTTTTTTTAGGCTTAATTTTTTAATATTTTAAATCCTACCTAATTCATGATTTTTTAGCAAAATTTGAGGCAAAATGGATAAGCAAATTTTAGAAACACTTTTTTAACATTTGACTAGGCCGCCATTTTGTTTCGCTATATTGGATTTTTATCAAAATATTACTAAGGCATTCCCATATGACCTTTAAATTTTGTCTAAAATTTTAAGTCAATGGGATAAGTAGTTTTTAAGCAATGCCGCAAACTGACAGACAGACAGACAAACCGATAGACGCACAGACGGAATTAAAGCATATTTTTTGACACCTAGAGACGCTAAAACGTATGTAAAACCGTAGAGGGTGATGTTTTTACACTTACAAACATTTTATTTGGCCGCCATTTTGTTCCGCCATCTTGAATTAATGCCGCAGTTTTACTAGTTCATCTCTATACACAGTTAGAAATAGCACACAATTTGAAATCAGTCCGTTAAGTAATTTTTTCATGCTGAATTTTTAAATATTTTATTAAGCCGGAATTTTGTACCACCATCTTGGATCTATACCAAAATTTTACCAATTGATTCCCACATAATACTTTTTTAACATTTTACTAGGCCGCCATTTTGTTTTGCTATATTGGACTTTTACCAAAATGTTTCCAGGTCATCCCCATATGACTCTTAATTTTTGAACAAAAATTGAAGTCAATCAGGTAAGTAGTTTTTTTAGTTATGCTGCGAACAGACAGAGAGACAGACCTACGGGATTGAGAAAACATGATTTTCGGCATCTAGGAACCCTGAAACGTAACATTTGAAAACATTTTGGAGCGTCATTTTTTCACGATTGCAATCCTTCCCTTATACAAGGGAAGTAAAAAGGATTTTTTTCGAATTCTAGAAGCTTCTCCTAATACAGAAAAATTAAAAATTTCCTGAGGAAATACGTTATTTCCATTTTCCAGACTTTAGAATAGCTAAAGACCTGTTACGTGGAAATTTTGTTTTGCTAAACATTTTTTTGAACATGAAAATGCAAAAAATTTTCCTGCATAAATAGGTCACCAATTAGTACATGGAAACTTTGTTTTACATTGCAATCTAAACATTTTTCTGGACATAATAATGCAAAAATGTCCCTGTGGAAATACGTCATTTTCATTTTCCAAGAAAATTTCATTTAAGTCTTTAATATAGCTGAAATCAGTTACATGGAAACTTTGTTTTGCTTTGCATTCTAAACATTCTGAACATAAAAATGCAAAAATATTCCTGCGGAAATACGTCATTAGAGTTTCCGCAGAATTTTTTTTTCTGCTCCTCAGTCAGAAGGCTTATAAAAGTCAAAAAAAGATTTTGTAAAATTAAAGGTATCACATTTCAGTTATCAAAAAGGTATAAAATAAATAAATAAATAAAATAAAAATTGGGAGTTTCTGCAGGCAGATTTTTTAATTACGGAATTCTGGAGGCCTTACAAAAGACACTTTTTGGAATATATCACATTTCAGCTATTTTAAAGTTTACAAAATTTTCTCGGAAAATGGAAATAAAATAATCCCACATTTTGCATATTTTTTAGAGTGCAAAGTTTCTATGTAACTAGCTTTAAACATTTTGGAATATAGAAATGACGTATTTCCGCAGGTAATTTTATTATTTTTTTTACCTTTTAACTGAAATGTGATGCATTTAAAACATATTCTTTTTTGACTTCTATAAAGCTGAAGTGAACGTGGGACTTAAAAAAATTCCTGCGGAAACTCTCATTCTTTTATTTATTTACTTTTGTTATAAACATGATTAATAATTAATATGATTTAAATAATTGTACGTTTCCGCAGGAATACTTTTATTATTCTGTTTTATGACAAGCTTCTAGAAGTCAAAAAAAATTGCTTTTTGTATAGGGTGTCCCATTTGAAAAATCTCACTTATTTTAAGTGGAACACCCTGTATATCTTAAAGTCACAAAATTATTCTAATAATTATCATCAGTGAAACATAATTATATATATGTTACACTGATGATAATAATTAGAATAATCGTTTTATATGTGGTTCATTTGTTCAACACGTTTATGATTGCACCAATGGATGATCAAAGGAATCTTGTATACATATATGTAAGATATCTTGAGGCATGCTTCTAATCACGTTACGAATATTGCATCTATGGTTATACAACAATCATGCCTAAGTTGACAACCGCATACGTTGGCCTGAAAACTTTTTCTGTCACAATCAAAATAACATCAGTTAATGTTAAACGCATTAAATAATGATCTTATCTGTGGTTGAAAAAGCTCGCACTTTTATTTTACACCGAGAATAAAACGATTGTATCTACCAAAAGAAGTGTAACAGAATAGACTATAACAACGGTATAAGGTATATATTTGTATATATTCTAAATATAATTCAAGCAATATTTTACTAAAACTGTTGGTTCTCATGTTCACGCTTAAACAGGCTTGATTATTTGACAAGAATTATAAGTAAATGTGTCTAATATTACTTTCGAGAATTTTAAACCCTAAATAAAGTATAATATATCTCAAATGCTATATTTTAGAGTATAAACAGATTTATGGATAAGCTTTCTTAAAAGGTTACAATTTATGCCTTCCTTTCCGAGGGTTTATGATCCCATATATTCCCTGTTTCATGGTAATCTTTGTTTGGCCTGTTTAATTTAACTTGTTGCAAATATTAATTGAAACATTTTATTTGGTTAGATGCAATGATAGTTAATGGTCAATTTACTATGTTGAAAATACAATAGAGTACTTTGTAATAGGAACATTACCGAAAAACCATGTTTTTGGGGCATAATTTTCTCTTCAGAAAAGATAAACTGAAAGGGTTTTTCGTGCCTTTTTTTCGCTATGGCTTTTCGGACCCATAATGTGGATAAGTTAGTATAGGCTTAGATATTAAATTATATACCTAATCTTAGGACTAAGAATTGAAAAGATTATCATTTTAATCTATTTATTCACTTTTTATTATCATGGGTGACACCTCGTGTTTCTAAGACGAAGTTCCGAACTTAAAGTTTAGAGTAGGGACTTAAGCTTCACCATCCACAGCTTTATTCGTTTCGTCCTGACTAATAAAATCAAAGAGGGGATTAGTCTAAGGGGTGGCTCTAGTAATAGCTGAGCTAACTTTGTATTTTACGGGAAGTCTAAAAGTCAGTCTGTGTCAGAGTTTTGATTCTTATAGTTGATCTTAAATTCTTATTTTGTGGTGGTTTATGGGACTTTACGTATACAGTGGGATATAAAAGTTGAGGGATTTTCAAAGACATTTTATTTTCATTATATGATTTATTTGAGGAGTAACTTGTTTACAAGAGTTAAATTTACGGGTTATTTAAAGGTTCTTGTTTTCTTTTCCTTTGTACTAAGGTTGGGGATTTTAAGAAAATTCCCTCATTTTCAAGATTTATACACTTTTTTTTGTTATTAGGTTTAAGTATTATTTTTGTACAGCATTTCACTTACTTTATTTTTGTTAATAGATTTTTAAGTTGTTTTTAAAAACCAAATCTTTTATTTAAATAAACCACCTGATAGTTAAAATAAATATATATTCAAGAAGAAGATACCATCGTTATTGCAGTTTGCTGTTGTTCGAGTTTATATGGCCGCAGAATTGGTGAGATAAAATGTATAATTCAATTTGCACTAACAATTACAACATTGTAAATTATAATTCACGAAGAAGCCTACAGAGTACCTTTGATGTTACTTATCATATATTAGTTAATTTCAGAGTTGTGACAGGGTTGCCCGCTAAGCTTCAAATAAATAATTTTAAATATAATAAATAACCGCTAGATAACCCTGCTATAGAAGATTTAAATATAAATAAATCAACCAAAATGTTTCCACTAGATATCTTTGGACCCAAAAGGAAATTTGTAGCTAATAGAATTAGATGAAAATTGAATAATCACGGCAAAATATCATTGCGAAAAATGGCTTCTGCTCTAAGTTTGTCAAAAAGTGAACGTCAAAGACTGTTTCCCTATAAAATGCAAACGTTTCAAAAGCTGCAATGAAGGAATCAACAAAATTTATTTAGTCACCCAAATATTTGATTTGTCTGATGAGGCTACATTTCACAGAGATCTTTTTGGACTTAAAAAGACCAAAAGGAAATTTAAACTGTGCCATTCCAAAAGAAAAAAATTAGGATTTTTTTTTCTTGAATACCCGGATGACTTTTGTTTCCATTAGCTTTAAATGTTTATGAAAATTGAATAATCATTTGCAGCAAAATATCCCATTAAGTGTCGTTTCAAAAATATCCAGCATCTTAAAAGAAATATTCTGTCAAAATTTTCAAAATTTACTTTCATAATTATGTCGATTAATAAAAATTTGATAATTTTCTATTTATTTCATTTGTGGGAATATCATTGGTCGAATTATTAGTTTTTATTTGTTAAACAATAATTTTGTTCCGCTATCTTAAACTGGTAACACAACTTTACCAGTTTATCTCTACATCACACTTAAGGCTTGCACAAAATTTGAGATTAATCTAATAAGTAGTTTGTTCAGGCTGATTTTTTAAAATATTTTATTAGGCCACCATTTTATTTTGCTATCTTATATTCATATCAAAATGTTAGGAGCTCATTCTTAAGTAACACTTGATTTTTGTGGAAATTTAAGATAAATTGGATAATTAGTTTTGTTAGTCCTAACACTGGAACCTGTAGTGGACGATAGATCAAAATACAAAAGTTCTAACCACACTACACCACAACTTGTTACGTTCTGGACGCGCGTTTCGCTAACCAAGTTAGCATCATCAACAGATGATCTAAACAGTTTATATCATCTGCTGATGATGCTAACTTGGTTAGTGAAACGCGCGTTCAGAACGTAACAAGTTGTGGTGTAGTGTGGTTAGAACTCTTCTATTTTGATCTAGTTTTGTTAGTTATAATTATTTTTAACGTTTCACTAGGCGGCCATCTTGTTCCGGCATGTTGGAGTTTTACCAAAGTATTTACCAGGTCATCCCCAAATGGGCATTAATTCTTGACTAAAATTTGAAGTTAATCTGATGAGCAGTTTTTGAGCTATGCCGCGAACTGACAGACAGATAGACAAACCGACAGAGGAATCGATGGAATTGATAAAACATATTTTTTGGCACCTAGGAACGCTAAAACGAGAAAATATGTAGAACTTGGTAATTTTTTCAGATTACAAAAACTTTATTTGGCCGCCATTTTGTTCTGTCATCTTGAATTAGTACCACAGTCTTACTAGTTCATCTTTATATTACAAGTAGTTATGGCACACAATTTGAAATCAGTTCATTAAGTAATTTTTTCAGGCTAAATTTTTAATTATTTTATTAAGCAGCTATTTTGTTTCGCTGTCTTGGATTCGCACCAAAATTTTTCCAATTTATTCTTACATAATATTTAAATTTTGGGCAAAATCTGAGAAAAATTGTATAAGCATATTTTAGTAATATTTTTTTTAACATTTCATTATGCCGTCATTTTGTTTTACCATATTGGATATTACCAGGCTCGTTACCAGGTCATCCCCATATGATCTTTAATTTTTGTGCCAAAATTTGATGTCGGGTAGGTATTTTTTTAGCTATGCCGCGAAGAGACAGACCGACAGACAGACAGACTGACGGAACATGTTTTTGGTGACATAGTGACTCTAAAACGTAAAGATCTTCCCTCGTAAAAGGGAAGTACCCTTTTATGAGAGAAGTAAACATATATTCATTGAGAGCATCCTATATTAAAAATTGGTGTAGTCAGGCAGCCCAGATTTTTCAACTTGTTCTATTATATAAGCACATTTTCCCTTTTCTCTAGAAAGATAACACTCAGTCCCCTCCGAAAAACAACTCTAATCTAATAACCTTAAAAAGACTCGCAAAAATCTTTTAAAATATGTTCCCACTAAGCGCTCTATCGCCTAATAAGAGGCTCTTATTAAAATAGAGACTTGCTGACAATAAATCCACCCCTTCAATACATTCTATCCCTCTCATTCCCTCATTTGAAAGCTATTCATCCGATTCGGACTACAAAGAAGCACAGATTAATAAAGTTAAATACGCCACACCCCCCAAGTGTTCCGAATATCCCTTAATCAAAACAAATCTAATAAAAGTACACTGTAATAAGGAGATAGGTGTATGTTCGAAGATAATTTAATTTTGCAGCAGCTTACGTTCGGTCCAGGGGCAAATATGTGGGAAACATATATGTACAAACGAAACCGGCAAAAGGAATAAAATTGGCAGTGAAAAATATTTTTAAATTACGTGCCCACTAAATAACATACAGGGTTCCCCAAAAGTAAGGTATATTTATTTATTTATTTATTTATTTACATAGCGTGCCTCACAGGTTTACAACCCATCTACAAGGCAATTGCAGATTACATGACACTAAAACTAAACTATAAGAGAAATTAAGATGACTTAAAAAAAAACAAAATATATGAATATACTAAAATTAAAAAATATTAGCTATCTAGTAAAAAATTCACAACCTAAATAAGACTATATTGACAAAGTTTTTCAAGGTTTGAGCATGCCAGAAAGAAATATTAAATAAATCAATATTTCTTTTAGTATTTTGTACATTAAATATAGAGGAGAAAACTTAAGAATATTAGTTCTCGGAGTATGGAGATAAAGTAGGGCATGATGGCGACTGCTTACTCGAGGAACACAGAATTTAATTCTTGAAAGTATATTTGGGCAATCAAGATTATTATTTAGTAAATTAAACAAAGTGAGAATGGCAAAGTAATCTCGTCGATCTTTTAATGAGGAGACATGAAATCTACTAAGTAATAAATTATGAGGAAAGCCAGAGATGGGGTAAGTTACGTCACTTCTGAAGCTCAAGTATTTTAAAAATTTACGCTGAACTTTTTCCAGGTTGTCAATGTGTACATTATATCCCGGAGACCACACAGTGCAACAGTACTCTAGTTTTGAACGGACATAGGAAAAATATAGCAACTTGATTGGATCAGTATTTCTAAAGTCTCTGGTGGATCTCAAAATAAAGCCATATGATTTGTAAGCTTCAGATATAATGTTGTTAATATGAGCAGAAAAAGAAAGCTTTGTGTCAAAAGTTGCTCCAAGGTCTTTAAACGAGTCTACGCGGCACAATAAACTTTCATTTAGAGAATATTGATAAATAGTAGGGGATTGCTTTGTGGTAAAGGATAAAAGTTTACACTTTTTAATATCGAGCCATAGACAGTTTTCCAGATACCAGTTGCTTATTATATCCAGATTATGTTGAAGCCTTACACAGTCCTCATAATCTTTAATGCTTGTATACAACTTTACATCATCAGCATAAAGCAAAAAGTTAACATTAAGTTGAGACCCAATATCATTAATAAAACTGTTAAAAAGTAGGGGTCCCAGGACAGAACCCTGAGGAACTCCTGAAATTGCAGTATAGTAGTCGGATTTAGAGCCGCAAACCTGCACAAATTGCCTACGATTTAACAAATATGAATGAAATAGTTCAATGAGTGGCTCAGAGAGGCCACATTTATGTAACTTTTTAAGCAAAATATAATGATCTACTTGATCAACGGCTTTTCTAAAGTCCAAGTAAATTACGTCAGTTTGTAGTTCGTTGTCTATTGCTTCCGCAATGTCTTGAGTAATGATTGTGAGCTTTGTTAGTGTAGGCCTACCCTTAAAGAACCCACGTTGTTGCGGTATTATTAAGTGTTTACATAAAGGAAATATGTAGTCGTGAAGTAGAAATTCAAATATTTTACAAAAATTGCATATTATTGATACTGGCCTATAGTTCGTCAAATCTGACTTATCGCCTTTCTTAAAGACAGGACATACTTTGGACGCCTTCCACAAAGTAGGAATTTTTTTTGTTTGCAGACACAGGTTAAATAATGTTTGCAAAGGTTTTGCAAGGACAAACCTGCAATCTCTGATAAGGAATGTAGATTTTCATCTTTTAATTGCTCTTATTATTTCGTCTTCCGTAAAACATGGTATATGAATAATTGGTACATTACATATCTCACTGCTTTCATCCATGTTACTGAGATCGGTACGGTGGTAGGAAAAAGATTTTTTGAAATAATCCGCCAAACAGTATGTCATTTGTATCATTAACTACCAAGTCATTGTAACACATAGATTTCGGTAGCCCTCTAATTTCTCTTTTGCTCTTCAAAAAATTCCAGAATTGCTTTGGATCTCTTTTAATACTATTCTCGGTTTACACTTACTTTTCTGCTTTAGGTTAGCTATGAGTTTACGTGAAAACCAGGGAGGGTAGGTTCTTTTGGGAGTTTTTTTTATACTTAGGTACAAAATTGTCTAGCGTCCGAAATAGAGTATCATAAAAAGTTTCAGAAGCAGTTTCAGCACAGTCTATCGATTCAAAAAAGGACCAATCAATTGAGAGAACTTGATTGTACAAGGCATTAAAACTTGCTTTTCGAAAGTTGTAGACATTTTCAAAGTTTAATTGTAAGTCTCGCTTAAAATGTACTGATTGGCAATATTTTAAATATACCGCTAGGGCAGGATGATGATTGCTCTCCTCAACCAACATCGAAGGATCTTTTAACAAAGCACTGTTCATTATTATGGATAACTAAATCCAAGATTCGATTATTATTATTTTTTATTTGGTTGTTTTTTTTTTTAATTTAAACATTGCATAAAATTATCTAAAATAAGACTTAGGTTATCATTTGTCATGCTATTTGAAAAATCAACATAATTGGGTATATTAAAATCGCCCAAAATACAAATATTTTTACCGAAAATGGAATTAAGAGAGGTCAAACAGTCAAACAAGTTCTCTAATAAATCAGAATTTACCGGTGGAGGTATATAAACAACAAACATATAAATTGCAGAGAAATCGACCGATATTTTCACACATAGCAAATCAATTTCAGGTTTAAGATCTTTGTTAGAAATATTAACCAACGATGAGTTAAAATACTTATTCACGGCCATTAAAATACCACAGCCCCGTGATTTTTTGGTTTTTGAAAATTTTCTGTCGGCTCTGAATATATTATACTTGCCGGTAAACAGTTCACCATCATAAACGGAGGAATCCAACCAAGTTTCAGTAAGCGCAACAACATCGAAACAACAACCAGACGAAGCAATTAAAAAATCTGCAGTTTTGGTTTTAAGTCCACGCGTATTCTGATAATAAACAGACATGCGGCGAGGCTGTATCTGCTGCTCGACTACGAAAGGAGAAGATGACCTGTGAGAAGGCGAAGTGAGAATAGTACGAGGAGTGGGAATAGTGCTGGAATATTCGTGAATTAAATGCTATTGACCCAAGATATTGGCCCGGAGTTTGGTATAAGCATTTTTATAACTAGTACATTTAGAAATATCCCAGGCCGCATGACAGGTATTAACAACGGTGTTGCCACGATTTAAATTATTTATTTATAATAAGGCCAGTGGTAGGCTGGTATGCCTCTACAGCAGATTGAATAATTTGTTTCTTTCTAATATATGGTTCATATCTCTTCATTCTAGTGGATATTGAGCGTCCTCTTTCTCCCACATTCACATCTCAATAGGTGCAAGGCATTTTATATACTGCTTCTCTTTGAAAAGGATTTTTCGGAGATCGCATCTTCTTATATTTACTGAAGATTGTACGTATGTTGGACCGCCAAAATAATTGTCCTGTTTTGTCATGTTTGTAGGAAAAAATAGCACCATAGTTAAGAGATTCAGTATATCTACGGACGATGACAACACTACCTAACTGTGGCTCCTTATCATTCTTCCGTTCGCTGAGTTGAATTTCTATATCTTTTAATTGAACGCGTCGGTCGGTTTCGATGTTTCCAATGTTAGAGAATCTTGATCAGAAATCGAAATGGCTCTAAATAATAGTGATTTAATAACCGATTTCTTTTGTGCTGGAAGGGGGTGGGAATTTGCATGCATTGCAAGTGTCCTAATGTACCATTTTCCTTCCCTTGAACAAATAAGTATGTCAATAAAGGGAATGGTTTCAATAGGCTCAGCTTCAATTGTGAATTTAATATTATGTTGTTGCTGATTGCGGTGGTACAGAAATATAAGGAGTATGTACCGGGTGGTCGAAATTGGTCTGTTTTAACAGAGAAAACCTTGACTAGATAGAGCAAAACTGACTTAGGTGTCATGGGCTCGATTTCTGAGAAATGTTTAATGGCAAAAACCGCCTGCCGATATTTTCACTGCCAACTGAGATATAGGGCGTTTTTCAATTTTCGGCCATTTTGAAAATTGTCCATAACTTTTTTATTTTGCGGAATATTAACATTCTGCAAAGACATTCTAAAGGCACTTTTTTATGTACAATCCAGTGGCGTACTCAGATTTTTTCTATAGTTGTCCGTTTTATCATAAATAGGCAAAACTTTTTTTTTTCAAATGGAAATCATAGTTGGCTATAAATTATAAAAAATGCTCGCGTTTAGCCCTTTTCAGTGATATAAAGTTGTAGGTACTTATTTTCAAAAATAACGAAAATATTAGGTGTTTTTGGTTTACATCGAAGTAGGCCTTGGAATAATGACGCGCGTTCAATATTTTGAATTACTGTAGTCTGGTGTAATTATTGCGTTTTGGTGTTATCTTTATAAAGTTGTGTTAAGTTGCTGACAAAATATGTTTGAGAATTATGAAAAGTATGATATGTTAAAATGTTACATATTATCTAACGAAGTTCCTGAAGCAGCTAGTGAATTATATTTTAATACATTTCCCGAGCGACGTCAACCGGATAACCGAATTTATCAAACATTAAAAAGTAATTTAGTAAATTACGGAAGTTTTAAAAAGTTAAGAACAAGACATTATGAACTAAAGGAAGAAAAGGAAATCCAGCAGCTAAATATAATTGGTGAGGTATTAGATCATCCTGGCACCTCCTCTCGAACATTGGCTAATATAACGAATGTTCCAAAGACCACCGTTTTAAAAATACTCAAAAAACATAAATTCAAACCGTACAGAACGAGAAGAGTTCATCAACTCCGTGAAGGGGACGCCGCTAGAAGATTAAGATTTTGTCAGTGGTATGAGCAAAAATTCATGGAGAATGAGAATTTTCCATTAAATATTATTTGGAGTGATGAATCCAGAGTAGATACTTCTGGTATATTTAATAGATATAATTCATATCACTGGTCCACTGAAAATCCACACGTAGTTGTGCAACAAGACCGGCAAGGTCGGTGTGGATTCAATATATGGGTGGGGATATTCCGAGGAAGATTTGTGGGACCTTATTTTTACGATGGAAATTTAACTGCAGATGATTATGTAAATATTTTGCGCACATATATTGTCCCTTTGTTGGAAGACATACCTTTAGCTGATGCCAGAAATATCTACTATCAACAAGATGGTTGTCCCCCGCACAATGCAAGGATCACAACTGATCTTTTAAACTTCGAATTTCGAGAAAATTGGATTGGTACGTGGGGCCCCATACCTTGGCCTGCTAGGTCCTGTGACTTAACTCCCTTAGATTTTTTTTTGTGGGGAAGATTGAAGGACTTGATATTTAAAGGAAGAACCTTTCACACAAAAGAAGAATTGCAAGAGGCCACTAGGCAAGCTTTTGCATCTATTAGCCCAGTTGAACTAATAAATAGTTGCAACTCGGTACGCAAAAGATGCTTAGTTTGTATTCAACAGGGAGGGGCTCAATTTGAACAACTTCTCTAAATATATTTATCAGAAACCTATCTAACTAAATACCTAGATTTTCATAATTATTTTTTATTTTCACTTGTAGCTGTAAATAGTAGTTTAGTTTGTTAATTTTGTTCAACTTTGCTATGTAAACAAAAAAAAATAATAATAAATAATTAAAATAACGTTAGCTAGTGTTATTTAAAGTTGTGTTTAAGTTACTAACAAACTATAAATCTTAACAATACATAATTGAGATATTGTCATCACAAATCAAAGCCTACTTCGATGTAAACCAAAAACACCTAATATTTTCGTTATTTTTGAAAATAAGTACCTACAACTTTCTATCACTGAAAAGGGCTAAACGCGAGCATTTTTTATAATTTATAGCCAACTATGATTTCCATTTGAAAAAAAAAAGTTTTGCCTATTTATGATAAAACGGACAACTATAGAAAAAATCTGAGTATGCCACTGGATTGCACATAAAAAAGTGCCTTTAGAATGTCTTTGCAGAATGTTAATATTCCGCAAAATAAAAAAGTTATGGACAATTTTCAAAATGGCCGAAAATTGAAAAACGCCCTATATCTCAGTTGGCAGTGAAAATATCGGCAGGCGGTTTTTGCCATTAAACATTTCTGAAATCGAGCCCATGACACCTAAGTCAGTTTTGCTCTATCTAGTCAGGAAATAGGTTTTCTCTGTTAAAACAGACCAATTTCGACCACCCTGTATACATGTGGCCAAACAACAACAAGCTTCCCCTAGAACTGTTAAGTTATTATCCAGGTTGTTAGGTTCCAATACTAAGATAAAGTCGAATGCGGTCATATCGTGCGGGTCCAAAGGTCACCAACATTATGAATCAAATCAGAAAACACAGTGAATACTAAAATGTTGTGTGATTCTTTTATCGAGCTATTAAGTCTCGATGGGCTATTTACAAATATACAGGGAGAAAGAAAATAGTTTTTTTTATGATATTACGCAATATTATTAAGACAGCCACTTAATATTATTTTATATATTAAATGCCGAGGGACTAAATAAGAAAATTCGCTAAATATGTATTTGGTTAAAATTTTTTGGTTGGCAAAAACAAAAATACACAAAATGGCAAGCGCCTTAATAAAGTCGGAAGGCGGTTCGAATCAGTGGAACAATCATGATATGTTCTGTTTATAAAGCCACTTAATGAAAGTGAGACCTAAAAATCTAACCACTTATACAGTATCATTTACTTACATGCGGGCCACCCCTGTGCAAAGAAAACTTGTTTTTTTTTGTATTGTGATAAAAAAAAATTATTTTGCAAAAATATTATACATTTTTGTTAAAATCACAAGATAATTAGTTATTACTTCCCTCGTAAGATTTTTTCAGATCTTTACGTTTAAGGCTCCCTAGATGCCGGAAAACATGTTTTCTCAATTCCGTCTGTCTGTAGGTATGTCTGGCCGTTAGTCTGTCTGTTCGCGGCATAGCTAAAAAACTACTTATCCGATTTCTTCAAATTTCAGTCTAAAATTAAGGGCCATGCATGCGAAAAATACAGGCTATATATATCTATATATACATATATATATATATATATATATACATATATATATATATATATATATATATATATATATATATATATATATATATATATATATATATATATATATATATATATATATATATATATATATATATATATATATATATATATATATATATATATATATATATATATATATATATATATATATATATATATATATATATATATATATATATATATATATATATATATATATATATATATATATATATATACCCTGTATTTTTCGTTAGCCTTGAGTTTCTGGTAAAGCGATTTTACCAATTTTTTTTTATATCAAATTTTTTATCTTATAATTAATTACAAGTGTACTAAAAAAAAAAAATCGTCTTCTAATAAAAAAATGTTTAAATTAAAATCTGAAGAAGATTAAGAAATGTACACGAAAAAATCCAAAGGCAAAAGACTTAAGTTACAATGCAAAAATGGATATTCATAATGCAATTTATGATTTCTACATGTCAAAGACTAATATAATCCTTCAGAAACTTTTTATTATTATAGACTAAAAAATATCATCATCACTAAAAAAGTCCTCATCTTCTGAGTCGTCCTCAAATGGCGCAATGATCATTGGTGCTATTTCGACATCTAGAGCTCGTTCTCGATTCCACCAATCCCATATTAATTTCTCCGTATGTTTCACAGATTTCTTCCAGTACTCCGGCGTAATATAATTTAATGAATCTTGCTAAACAATTTGCACTTCATCTGACGTAAGACCATCGTTCAGGTATTTTTCCTAATATGATTTTGCCCCAACCCATATTAATTCTATTGCGTTAAACTGGCAATGGTATGGCGGCAGTCGTAAAACCTCATGTCCATTTTCCCGTAATATTTCATCTACGGCATATATTGTTGTTTTTTAATAGATTTTGCCATTAAAAGTAGTTCTAGTTTCAGAATATTGGGTAAAGGATTTTGTTTTTGTTTTATTAGCCAGTCATAAATATTACTTTTCTTCCAGGATCAAGTAGGTTGTTTATTTAAGATTCTTGAATGATAAGATGCATTGTCCAGAATGATTAAAGATGGAGCATCTAAATTTGTAATCAGTTGTTCTTTTAACCACTTTTCAAACAGTTCACAGTTCATATTATCATGGTAGCCCATTCTTTTGGATGTTGAAGAAAACAGTAAACTTGCACCTGGGAGAAATCCTGTTGAAGAACCTCCATGCAAAATGATGAACTGTTTTCCCCCCACCCGTGTTTCTCTTGACATTTTTTACAGACTCATACTGCCAAGATTTCGAACCACATCCATTAGAAAATATCCAAGTCTCGTCTAAAAATACTACTTTTCTAAATTTTGAATTAACATTTTCCGTGTATTTATTTAAAAACTGGATAGCAGACTTGCTATATGTGGCAACTCGCATAAAAATCTTCGATTACAGTCCTTTTTATATCGAAAACCCAACATTTTTATTAATTTTGACAACGATTTTAGTCCAATTTCCAATATGCCTCAATTTTTTAAAGCTTCTTTTAAAACTTGAAGGGTTATATTAGTTTTTGATGTGTATAAATCGTAAATTGCATTACGAACATCCATTTTTACATTGTCACTTAAGTCTTCTGTCTTTGGCTTTTTTCATGTACATTTCTTAACCTTGTTCGGTAGTAAATCGTACTTTTTTTCATGCACAATTTTCTGCACAGTCCTTATACCGATTCCCAGAGCTTTTGCTACTGTCTCCTGGATACTGGCCGGTGAATTTTCATTTTCGTAATATTTTATTAGAATTAATACCATTTTTTTCGCTTGTGGATGCAAAAACCCGAAAATTGTTTTCTATTACTCATTTTGTCACTGACTTGTCAATCTGACTTTGAAGTGACATCGCTCAAAGATTTTTGCAACTGCTGGTATTTATATGTTTATCCTCTTTTTTTCATATGAAAATATTATAGGTCTATCTAATTCATCTTCCGGATTTTATGCGGAGGATATGATTACACGTAATAAAAGAAAAACAAACTTAAAAAGTTTGTCGTTGATAAATCGTATGACCCGCAGGATTTTTTGGAGCTTTTGACTATATAATGGAAATTGAGTCGTTAACAGGAGCATTTGTCTATAGTGATTCTATATAGACACTGACCAAAATATCATCCCTATCCAACTGCATTGCGTTAAGTTTTTTCACGAAACGTGCAGAGTTTTTTATAAAAGAATCTGCTTTTTCAGTAAAAAGATTAAGCAAATTTAAAAGATATTTATCTAATTTGTATGTCGGCGGGCTCAAAATATAGAGAAAAGGGCGTCGCCCTCCGCTTCTCCCATAATGACGCCCCGTGGTAACTAACATTCACACTCTGCTCAAAGAGTTCTTTGCTGTAGACCGATATACTGAACACTCGGCCTTGCATTAAAGTAATATATTCATCGGATAAATGTCATTATTATTATTTATTTTCCTTTTTTTAACATTAAAATCATATTTAGTTTAGAACGTTCTGTACGGCCATGTTAACAAGCAGCGTGACGGCAATCAAATTTTTTAAAACTTCGTCATCGAGAAAAGCGAAATGGGGCTATAAAAAGCCTGCGTCGAGGAAAGAAAAGGGACAAGTATGGGGCTGAAAGGCAAAGGGGGATAATGCGAAGCGTATCGTCGGAAAATTGAACGTTATTGGAAAAATTAAGGGCAGAATAGCATTCGTTAGACCAATTTGCGGCAAGCGTATTGGAAAAATGACGGGATATCGGAAAAATCGCAGACTCAAAATGAAATTTTCCTTTTAAATTGATACGTATTTTGTCAGACTGCCACCCGTTTGGGCTTTGTCCCTTTTTTTGTTTATTAGTAACAAAATTTTGGCTATAATCTGGACACAATTGAAAAAATGGTTAAATTAGTCTGTATTCGAAGCTTCTGCCTAACGGATTCCTCCACAAAAACATAATTTTATGCATTACATACTGGATGAAAAGAAAATGACTGCAAATATATAGGTAAAAGTTCACGTAATTTAGAGCACAAAGAGTCTTATATAACAGGGAGTCAATACTCATGGTTCAGGTCATTGTATTAGATCTTAAATATTTTTTGCCACATTTTTTTAAATTTTGCATCAATTACACAATATATAAACCATAAACACAACAAAGACGAATCCAGTTTTTTACAAACCACACGGTACACTAATGTATTTTATGACGGCAAAAAGAAAATAATAAGAAAATTAGGTGGCTGGAATTACATTTCCTGTTTCTCGTATACATTGATAGTGATGCAAATAATATTATCAGTCTTTTATCTAAAAAACTTCGTCATAAGTTGTTGCAACCACCTACACAGGAAAATCACTATAGAACAAATCTCAGCACCCGAATAAGTAGGTATAAATAAAATAAGTTTTTTATTGCTTAACAACGTAATGTTTTTGCCCGTTTACAGTAGCAACAACGATTTGTGCGGCAAGGTTAAGATTTATTCCATGCTACCGGCCTGTACGATTTGAAATAAAGGTCATTCATTGGTTAAATGTTTTATAAATATTACGACTATTCTATACAAGAATTTTAATTATTGGATTAATAGTGGTGTAAGAACAGTTATTGGGGCGCCATTTTATCCCGACACCTCCCTTAATACTTTTGAAAATTTTAAGCTGAATTGGATACGTAGTTTTTATAATTATAATTTTTATTGGCCGCCATTTTGTTCTGCCATTTTGGATTTTTATTAAAATGTTACCGTTTGATTTTTGAGCCAAATTTTAAGTAAATCGGATAAGTAGTTTTTGAGCTACGCCGTACAAGCTGTACGGGGTATAGCTCAAACACACATACTATTGACCAACGGAAATGAGAGAACATGTTTTTCCGAATCAATGCTGGGACCCTAAAATTCAAAGATCTGCAAAAATCTTGGAATACTTCCCTCTATTATATCCAAATGTTAACATAAAGGAAAATGGTAAACTAATGTCTTATTAAGATCAACTTCATATTTTTTTTCTACAAGCGTGCGGAAAACTTTACTTCTCCGCACTCATTTTAGTTTGGAAAGAGCTACTTTTCCGCATAAATAACTCCATTTTTTGAAATATACTTACTGATTTTAAATATTTAAAAATATATTGATACGCTGATAGCAAAATGATTTAAGAACACAAATTTGCTAGAATTTTCAACAAAATAGTAAAAAATATGTAAAACGTGTTTTAAAAAATGGTTTAATGGCTGTCGCTGATTTTCGTCGTAGTAAAACCTGAGTAAAAGTGTTTTTAATGGAATCTTCAGACGAAGATTTGCCAGGTCAGTGTTGGAAGCAGCTAGAACTGTAAACTTCAATCTGCTACCATCAAAATCCCGTCATAGGTATGAGAAAGAATCAAAAACTTTGAAAGAACCCGTTTTTTTGGCATATTTCGCCAAACTTTCCAAAACATGTCAGCCAAACACGCTTTGGTCCAAATACTTAATGTTAGAAATTATGATCAAACTCAATGAAAACATGGATTTAAGCAAGTTTTTCAAAGTCGCCATGACTTTGAAAATTATGACTATTAAAAAATAAATGTTAGATTTAGACCAAAGAAGACGAAAATGTTTTCAAAAGAGGAAATTTCTAAATTTTATCTTCATATTAAAGCAGCTACTATATTTGGTTTGGCAGGCGCATATCGCCGAGAAGAACTAAGAAAAATGTCATTGGATCATATTGAAGACAAAGGAAATATTTTGTTAATAAATATTCCAGACACGAAAAATAACCGTTGTAGAAGCTTTGTACTCTCTAATGAAATCAAATATTGCAGGTTATCTGAAGCTCCCAAATCCTGAATTATATACGACATTTTCCGACGTTCAGCCGCCACAATGCTTGCAGATTCAGGAGAAGGAATAACAATTATCAAACGCGTAGGAGGTTGGAAATCTTCAACCGTGGCAGAAGGTTATTTAGAAAGCTCAATAAGTCTTTGCAAGAATCTATCCAATAAAGTATTGAACTTCAATGCCACTCTGTCCACTAGTACCAAATCGACCTCTTCCAACCAAAAAGTTACCCCTTCGGCTACGGTTACAACAATAAGTACTCGTGAAAGAGAACTGGAAAATCCAATCCCAACCTACACGTCACCGAAAAAAATCTTCCAATTTCTTGGAAAAAAATCTAGCCTCTGCAATTAATTTACAAGAGTCTTCAAACTGCACGTTTACTATTCATGTTTTTAATAATAATTAATTTGTTAGCATGTATTTGATATAAATAAACGATTCTTTTTAACTTTTGGGTTTTTCCGCACGCTTGTAGAAAAAATAGTATACCTTACACGTACGTAAAGTGACTTTTCCGCACTCGAACTTCAATTGCGTGCGGAAAAGTAACACTTTCCGCACTTGTTAGGTAAACTACTATTAAACCCATCTTAACGTTGCGATACTGCAAAGAAAATATTATTTTATTTATTTTATTATTGCAAGTTATTATAGTTAATTTGTACAACGTTTACACAGACTATGAAATACGTAAGTAACTGAAGAAGATTAAAATATAGTTGGAAAGTTTATGGTTAAAATAGGACATATCGATCTTTAACAGTTTTAAGAACCCATCAAATATCCTAGGAAAAGTTTACGAAAATTACTAGAAATTCAAGAAATATATTTTATATATATTTTTTTAATCTTAGAGAGATGCCCATAGAATCCATATTTTGCATATATATATATATATATATATATATATATATATATAAACCAAAAATTTAGAGTAAATTCCTGACGTCTCTCTCAGGAGGTAACCTTATATATATATATATATATATATATATATATATATATATATATATATATATATATATATATATATCAGACATGATGCGAATCAGAGAGAATTTCAATATTTTTTGATAAGGCGATTTAAACTCAATTTAGAAAGTTATTAAACTTAGAAAAGAGTTCATTACAATGTTTAAAAAGTACCAAATTGTGTTACCTAAGTACTTATCAGGTGGGCACAAGTTACATTCAAAAAAGAGACCATATCAACAAGACCATATCAAAATACTTACTAATTACATTGAAAATTCTGTACAACTGCCAAGTTGTGATTTAAAAAAGTTCCAAGAAAGTTTTTTAGAACTTGAATAAAAAAAAACTGTCTCAAAAGAGCAATTAACAAAATAATAAACATTGAAAATGTCGTTCGAAGATTGGAATATCAGACCTCCCACTGTCAATCAGAGGTAGTCGCCAAGACACTACAGAAGTACACAATTAATAATAAATATATTCTTTAAAAAATATTTTACACATATCAAAATAGGTAGGTATCCCTATTATCGTTACTTGACTAACATACAAATAACGCCATCAGTCCTCGAGCCACCGTCCACAGATATTCTAATATATTTTTTAGGTATTAATTGTAATTATTATAAAATGATACTACTTATTTTTAAATGAATTTGTTAGTTCTTTACATTAGTTATGACTCATGATGGTTTATATATTATGTGGTGACGAAATGTGAGGTGAATATTTTAAAATATCATTTGCAATTTGTTGTTACGGTCGGACGCATCGTGATTCTTGCTGGACAATGTACTTTTTTGGTTTTGTATGTAGCTTTCACTTTGGCATTTATTTTATTTATATATATATATATATATATATATATATATATATATATATATATATAATTTTGATGCCAAAACAACACTTTTGCTGAGGTTTCGCCAAAATCACATTTGGCATTTTCGAAACTTTGTTTCTCGCTTCCGAATAGAGTCTGAAGTGTTAGTGACTGCGACTCTTCCTTTTATACCCCCACCCGGTGTCGAAGGTTATCTCTAAGTAGCCGTTGATTGTTATTTATGTTTCCCGGATGGTGCTTTTGTTGTTGCGTTAATTGTGCTTGATCTTTTGTGATTTTAGGTTGGTCGATTATTGTCTTTCATACTGTTGGTAGTTTTAATGATTCGGCCCTTGTATTCAAATCACCTTGTTTTTCAATTTTTATGACTTCTCGGATTATTCTGGTCTTATAATGTTCTAAATTAGTAATCTCCCTATGCCCATCGAAATTTATTTTGTGGCCGGTGTCCTGTAAATGTAGGAATAGAGCTGAGGTTGTTTATTTGTTTCTAATGCTGAATTTATGCTCTCCCGCTCTTGCTCTCTTGTTAGTTTGCCCGACGTACATCTTTTCACAGTCCTGGCACGGAATGCTGTATACTCCGTGGTTTTCCAGTTTTATTTTATCTTTTGGGTTTCCAGTCAGTTTACCTATAGTTGTGTGTGGCTTGTGTATTATTTGTATGTTGTGTTTCCTAAGAATTCTTCCGATTTTATTTGTTGTGCCTTTTACATATGTTAAGACTACTTGTTGTTAGTTTGTTAGTTGTTTTGTTGTTCGTTGTTCGGGAACCCTGTGCATTAATAGCTTACTCTATAGTGGGGTCTGTGTAGCCATTTTTCTTTTTTCTTTTCAGACTAAGACATAACTTTCAAAAATCCTATTCAGCTCTATTTTCATTTAAGGTCCAACAAATATTTTCGATGACGAGCTAAAAGTCAGAAAGAAGTCCTTATCAGATTTTTTTTAAAATTAGGATTAAACGTGACATATCTAAACAGAAAATTGCCATATATGACGAAACAGTTTTTATTTTTGCTTTAATTCACTCCTAATTAATACAAAATATAAAATTACCTTCTATATTTAGGTTTCTTAAAAATAATTAAAATTAGCAGAAAACTTAAATTTATAAAAATTAAACGATTTACAATTAACAACCATAATAACATGTATTATGTAGAAATAAATTATATTGGTCTTTAAACAATCATTTTAGGTTTAAGTATATTCAATTTATAAGATAGTTTCGTACGAAAATGTAATTATTCTAATATATTGCACATCAAAAAGAACCATAGTTTTTTTAAGTTTTTCATTTTTCTCTAAGAGATTTGAACTGAATCAAAAATTAATAAAAAATGGTTACACGTGTTTCGCCTATTCGGTCATCATCGCATAAAAGACGTCACATGCAGGTTAACAATAATAAGTATCTTTGACGTATAACTTGAAAGCAACCAAAATTAAATCAAAATCCAAAAATTTAAAGTTTTGAGAAACATTTACAACAGTGGCGGCTCGCCAGGGGACGGGGGTGAAGCGCCGCTTTACCTACATTTTCCAATCAATTTTGTTAAAAATAAATATATTTTTAAAATATTAAGCATTTTATAATCTACATTTCTATTATGTAGTATGTTTTATATAAATTCACATTATTTACTTAATTATACCATTATTTTCTATCAAAATTAGTGCGTTATATACTCAAAAAATAATAAAGACTTTAAAACGTAGCGCGCTGAACACCTTTTCATAAGAACGAACCGTTGAGGAATCACAATCAGTAGTTAATAAATTTCGCTTCAGACTCTCCCCGCACGCCGGCCGGCTTTCGCGCTTAGATTTGTTTACGGCAGTTGTTATAGCAACGCAATGGTGAATATCCGTAAGCCAAATAGAGATAGGAGCGGCCTAAAATTGCTGCTGCAGGCTGCAGGGGCTTATTCGCTTGTTATAGAATTAGTGTAAATTAGTGCGTTCGAATCATATGAGGCAGAACAAAAAAATATATTTAAAATCTTATAAATTCATATTACTTCCTCTAAGTATTAAAAAACGCTTCACAGCTATGGATAATTAACCTAATAAAAAGGTTAAAAAAATAGCTATTTTGGGCGTGGCACCCCGAAAATTTGTCGTCTGCGGCGCTATTTTTGCCTACAGGGCTGTGCACCTAGCTACGTGCTTCACACGTTCTTAAATCCACGAGCCGCCCCTGAGTTACAAATAATTATTATTGTTGATTCGGTTTGACGTGTTTCATAATTGTAATAGTATTGACACTTACTTTAATTACCTTTCAGTCAATTTTAATTTTCTTTCTTCTTCGGGCGAAATACGTATAACCGTTTTCGGAAAAAAAATACTGACTTTAATTTATCTGCAATTTTTACATCATTTTTATATAGGGGAATGTCAAAACATTTGTTTTTGCATTACTTTTTTTATCACCTGGTACAATAGGGAAAGATTCAAAATCAGTATAAATAGCTTATTGACTCTAAATAACTGAAAAAGTGATTTTCATTTTTTTTTTTAAAGCTCATTCAAATGGGTTTTCTCTTTTCTAATTAGTTCAAATTCTGACAAAAAGTTGATTTTTAGGAAAGTGTTAATTCTTATAGAGTAGTTCAGCTCATTTCCGAAATTTGTATTTACATGGTGATCCAAAGGAAAGTAACAATACTTATATCTGCGTTGTTACAAGAAATATAAAAAATATGAAATATAAAATCCACTCTGATTTTTATGAAGAGTTCAAATTTATTTTCGAAAAACAATTGAGCACCTAATTAAAAGGTAAATGTGATGTTCCATATTTTACTAAAATTTTAGAATCAACGAAATAATTAGACACATTTTATGTAACATGTTCTATGTAAAAAAATTATCTTTGTCTATAATCTAGTTAAAGTAAAATATCCAATTTTTCGTAACTTCAAATACGCGTTATGAAAAACCTAACCTAACCTAATAGAAACAATTGAGGCCTATGTTCCTATTTTAGTATTTATTCTATAATCTCACAAAAAATTTGTTAAAAGTTAATGAATAAAGAAATAAATAAACAAAAATAAAATGCATAATAGTGTCAATACCTCCTAGACGAAGAATTTCTGAAGTATATTTTGCTCAGCCTATTAAGTTAATTAATTATTTAAACAAGATATAAACTCATTTAACTTGACCTTGCAATCATTTATAGCGACGCAATTTCCATTAGTTAATTAATAAATAACCATTCCTAGTTATCTGCGGTTCCTCCAAACAGAAGGGAAGCCAACTCAGATAGTTGTTACTACCCAGAGCTGGGCAGTCTATCCTTTTTTTAAATCCTTTTTTGTATTTAATTACTTTTCAGTTTTAAAATATTTTCCGTATATTAAAATAATATAGTATTAATTTTAGCACAAATCGATATTCTTATTTTCAAATATATGTTAAATATATTATGGAGTGTTCAAGATATCTGTGTTTTTATACTACCACAGATTACTATTGAAACAGTAGACTATATAGTTATCTTAAAAAGCGAATATCTCAAAAATTCTAGGAGTTAATTATACAATCTATACTTCTAGGGAAGATATAAAAGTTGAAATTTGGCAATTTCAGCTTGGCAGCAATAAATTGATCCCCAATAAGCTCTGTGGCAGAAGGGCGCCTGATTTTTTTTAATTGTGCAATAGTGCGATACTCGCGTTAATAGTGTCCCAGATGTACAAAATGTAAGAATGTCTTTATTTCTCACATTCCAATGATTCCTAGCATCTATGAATTTAATAAACTACAACTCCCAGTACAAGTATGTTTTGCAATAACGATAAATTATTAAATTCAATTCAATAAATTTGTGTTGGAAACAAAGAACAAAAAAGCGAAACTAACAATTATTATTATTAATAATAAAATAATGCGAAAAGACATGTTTATATATTAAAAATTATAAGATTACAAACCCCAAACAAAACTGATTTTAGGTAAAACTTATTTTCTCAACGAACCAAAAGTTTGTCCCTGACAAATTGTGTGGGCCTTATATTTCTTTACGCTATTTGAAAGAAATTCCACATTTATTTGACTATAAAACTAAATAATTTTCAATATTTGAAATTTTGTGTTGGGGAATTATAATAATCATTAAAAATGTTTTTGAAAAACTATTCTTAAATAAGAGGGTTGGTCTAATTTTACGATTCTATAGATACTGAGAGACGTATATAAATGTAATCTGCCTCGATTTGCTACTGGTAAAACTAGAAATTTGTTTAAATAGGGATGATATGATTCCTAAAAGGAATACATAAAAAATCTCATAGGTGTATTTTGTATTTTTTAGATAACTTTTAAAATAATTGTTTCAAATAACGAGCTAAAATAAACAATAGTTCCAAAATCAATATAAAATAAGGATATTGCATAATTAAGTCTCAATGGCAAGTTTTATGTTGCCTGATACAGAGTTAGAGAAAGAAATAATCTGCGAATTTTGACACCGAGGCGGCAGGCTAAAAATGTAGAAAAAAAAAGAAATATTAATTTGAATCGTTTCAACTTTCGCATATCTCTATTATGACATTTATTTTCATATATATTATTTACATACCTCCTTGTTTATCCACGTCAATTTTGACGTGCAATGTTGCCGGGTTTTTTAGGCTAGTTTAGAATAGCCTCCCTCCCCCTGGACAAAACCTAATCTTCTTCCGGCTCCTTTTGGGGCGACATTTATAGACCAAGTGGATTATGGATGAACTCGCCTGGCGCCTGTGACTAAATGTAATAGGAGCCAAGCCAATATACTCTAACCTTATTTTACAAACTGCGAGTTTCATTCCACAAAACTATCTAAGCTACAAATCCCAAAGATCACGGTCCAAAGGAGACATTTATCTAATAACATAGAATAATAAAGAGATTATAAAAAGTTAGAAAGAAACATGGGGGCTTCATTTGTTGCTGTTATATAGGTATCGATTTTTCTTCACTCGTGTTTGAAGTTAAGACAATTTGAGTATTTTACATTTAAATTTAAATTCCTTTTGGAAAAACTGCTAAATTTTTACAATAGTACCTGTCATATAAACTTCTTATAAATATAAATTTTTAACCCCCGTATTCACAAAAAGGTTTGCCATGGAAATTAAAACTTTTAGTTCACCAATTATGTTTTGCTTATATCATTGCCAGAATAATTATTTCTTTAATTGTTGCATATGTCACCTTCAATCTATTTCTGTCAAATTAGACCTGCTCTAAGGTACGGGAGGGTAATAAGGCCCAGCGAAAAATAAAGCCCACGCTTAAATTTCCCGCCTACGGTGTAAGGAGCGAACTCTGCAAAAATCGGCTGTTCACTGAATTCAGTTGAGAGCGACTTTTTTACATGTACGCGTGTTCCTGACTTTTAGCCTGCTTTTTGCGAGTAGTGAAAAATAAATGAAGGATATTTGTAATTTATATTTAAAGGTAGGTCCATAATTTTTTGATTACGGTGTAGAATTAATTATTTTTGTTAATTTTATTAAGATATGCCTCTAACAGGCGTGACATTTTACCGAGTCGAATGGAAGTTATGCTTTTGTTTTCTAGTAATTATGATTTACGTTTAAATCTCCTTGCGGGCCTTACTTTCGGGTTAATTACTTTTAGAATAGGTAGTTTGAGTATGTATTATTATGTTTCAGATGGCTAGATATAAATGCAGAGGAATACGTGCTAATTGGGATAGCGAGATGATGGAAGAGGCTTTAAGACTTTTAAAACAAGGACACTCCAAAAGAGAGGTAGAATAACGAACTGGGATTCCTCGCCGTACATTAAGAAACCATTTGAAGAGTAACCTAACTTCGAGGAACCTTGGACGAAAGCCAGTTTTAACTGTAGATCAAGAATTGGATCTAGAAAACCGAATAATTCGCTTAGCAAATGTAGTACTACCTCTTACTCCAAAAGCTCTACGGAGAAGTGTTTTTAATTTTATTAAAGTTAATCGAATTGCCCTAAACCAGAAAAGGGGAAAAGATATTGTTGGCAAAGATTGGTATTCTGCGTTTTTAAAACGGCACCCTCGTATCAGTAAACGAAAAGCGCAATCCATGAACCCAGCAAGGTCTCAAAAATTGAACCAATATATAGTGAAAGATTATTTTGCGAAACTAGACTCTTTAATCAGTTTTGGCATTGAAAAGATCGAAAAGAGTTCATCTTGTATCTCAAGAACACGCTGAGAACGTCACAATTGTTGCATGTGTTCACGCTCTAGGAAACACATTACCGCCTATGATTTTGTTTAAAGGTGTCCGGCAAAAGCTTACATTTTCTGATAACTTGCCGGTTGGTTCATCGATTTCAATGAGTCCAAAAGGAAGCATGACATCGGAATTGTTTTGCAAATGGGTTGATCATTTTGCAAAGTATAAGCCAGCTGGAAAAGTTTTACTCATATTAGACAGAGCCGCATGCCACCTCGACATTACAATTGCAAATAAGGCAGAGGAATATGATGTAGTATTGCTTTGCCTCCCAAGCAATACTATCCATAAACTGCAGCCCTTAGACAAAGCCGTGTTTAGATCTTTCGAACACTTCTGAGACGACGAATTTTTAAAATATTGGGATCAAAATCCAGATCGCCGTTTGACAAAAGATAAGTTCGCAGCGGTTTTTACACCAGTTTGGGAAAAATGCATGACGGTGGCAAACATAACCAGTGGATTTAGGAGTACCGGTATATACCCATTTAACCCCAGCGCCATAACTGAAGAAGCCTTTGCGCCATCAACATTGTCTAGAAGAATCGGTGAAACAGATTGGTCTTCTGATGACGACGTACCGCTTTCAGAGATATGCCAGAATATGATTGGTGATAAGGAAAAATGTGACAATGTCACAAAAACCATCGAACCCAGACCAAGACCATCAGGTATTCAACAAAAAAAAGAAATCTCAAAAGCAAATTTCACTGAGAAACAACAGGAAAAAGCGGTATTGTTAGATTTGCCCCGTTTGCAAGAAAAAACTTTTAAGGATATTTTAAAAACACCAGATCTTCCTCCAAGGAAAATCTAAACAAGAAAAAAGCTATTAATTACAAATCGCAGCGTGTAACTAGGGATTTATTCAACAAAGAAGGCATTCAAAGAGGATCACCAAATTCCACCACGATCAAAGGGAAATCTGTTGTTCAATCAAATACAAAAGGTGGGGATGAGTCTTGGTATTGTTATTTTTGTGATTCAAATAGGCAACTAGACATGCGTTAGGGTGTTGCTGGTTTGATTTCAGATGATGAAGATGATTTTATGTGCGCGAAGTGCGATAAGTCTGAAAATAAGGCCCTGTAACATTTTTTTTAGTTTTATAATAAAATCAGATTTGTTCACTAGTATGTAAGAGCACAGTTTTAAGGAAAATTAAGATATTTTTGAATATGGGCTTTATTTTTCGCCCAATCTGAAAATAAGGTCCAGTGACATTTTTTTTAAATCTCGTTTTTCTGTTTTTAGTTTTATAATAAAATCAATTTTTTTTTCAACATTAAAATAATCGGCAAGCAATGTCTGGTTATGGAATAAAATAAAAAACAATATTAGGTGGGCCTTATTACCCTCCCGTACCTTACATTTTGTTATGGCTTTATTATATATCTTTTTTATTTGACGTTCAATTGTTTTCTCCTAAAAAAAATTTGAATTCTTCATAGAAATCCCAGTTTCATGTTAAAGTTTTTTTTTCTTTGTCTTGTTTTACTCTTCTTTGGAATACCATGTACAAAAAACTCTAAAAGACGTATAAAAATTACAAAAACATGTGAGGTAACCACATTTACTAATCCTAAGAATAATTATTATTGTTTAATAAATGTCCTCATTTCTATTCGCTGTACTGTAGTATCTCCTGGAGTATGCCGCGGGTGAACTGTCGCACATGCTGAAAAGTCCAAACCACCTCTTCTGATATGCGTATATGCCGAATAAAATAACTGGGATTGAAATTAGTACACCTGCAAAAAAATAAATAAGTTATATTATATAAAAACACGAACAAATGATTAAATGTATATATTATTAAATATTGATTGTAATAAAAATTGTGACCACGATAAATGTTTAGACTATTTAAAAGAAGACAACTGATGCGATCAGAAACTATTTGAAATCATGTTAGGCGATTGGTAATAGATTTTTCCCACAGCCCCCTAAGAAAACATATTTAACAACCTGACAAAGTAGGCACGAAAACAAAAAGATACATGCGTGTGTTAGGAAAATAGTGCACACCATTGTATAACCTCGTAAAGTGTGCTTTGTTTGTTAATAACAACCTTTTAAAAATAGCTTATTCTATTGCTCTGTAATAAAAAAAAAACATTATTTGTTTTTATTAATGCTGGCAGAAATAACGTTACTGTTATAATAATTAGGGATATTATTAATAATGTAATTTCCATGGATTTGGCTCCAGCGTGCGACGCGTCGAACGTTAAAATGTTGCGAAGTAGGCTGGGTAAGGTAAAACAAAACAGCAAATTACGCGTGATCGGCTGGCTTAATTTGAATATGGCCGTATGTCAATATTAAAAGATATGTAAAAGTAGGTGTTTTTAATTGATTTCTTCTTGGGTTATGGAAAAAAAATATTGCACATAACTGTCTGGAAAGTACACTAACTAAGGGCCCCTCAAAACGAAAGGGTCCTAGGCTAGGGACTACTGGGCCTAATGGGTAATCCGGAACTGTATCTAGCACATATTACTAGAGTTGAATCTTTTACAGTGTTTTTGATAACAATATATTTGCAAATTTAGTAGTCTAGTTTAGTAGTTAGTCTTAAAAATGTATATTATTTCAAAATGACCAGTTTTCCATTAGTATACTGTCAACAAGTACTGAGAATAATAGTTTTTTTACTTCTGATATGTATATATTTTCGTCCATTTTTTCGCTCCTTTTGTTTTTTATGCATGTATTTAAGAAAACAATTTTCTTGTACGTTTTCTCTTTTCTCAAAGTATTTAGAATTAACTAATTTATAAACCCTAACGAAATAAATAAGTACTTTTTCATATAAATCCATAGTTTTTTCACACTAACCTGCCAAAATTCCCACCAGCATTGCAGCATCCTTTTCCGGTTCTGCCCCATATAAGTCTAGACACCTCATTTTGTATTTTCGTTCATATAGTTCTAGGAAAGTGTAGTCGGCCATTTCTACAGGAGCTCCACATCTGCAAGATAATAATAATAATAATAATATATGTTCCAAAAATTGCATAACAGTACATAACATCCAGTATAAAGAGTTGGTTAATTGAAGTAATGTCTTAATTTCCACTTTTAAACTTTGGAAATATACCAGGAAGCTCCAGGACGTGTTCCAAATACTTCAAAAGTTTGCCAGTGTACGAACATCCCATTATCCTAATAAATTATGGCATATGACATAATTAACAAATTTACGATTATTGAACATGTTGAATTAAACATACTATAATACAAAGTATAGTTTATCCACATTTAATTGTGAAATAGAAATTATCACAAAACCACATTTTTTTGTCAGTTTAGTTGGTTCAATTTTTAATAATAATTAGCACACGAAATCTTTTTGCTAGGTATTTTATTAATATTAGATATTAAAATCTCCTGGACGGACACCAGTCTGTCTAAGTAGAGTGATGAGTCATATCTGGGCTCTTATAGAGATTAGGTATTTTTTATTTTCTCCGTTTTTTGGTACAGCTCAATCACTGGAAACGTAGAAGCAGTAAGTAAATTAATATCGGGTTATCACCAGGTGAGTCGCCGAAGGCAGTTATGTTTAGAATTTTGATATCAAAATTCAAGTAATGTAAAGCAATTTGGCAAGACTGAAGTATCTTGTTATTTCTATCCAAAAATAATAAATAGTTATTGAGTACCAGTGGCGCAACTAGGGGGGCCCAACCCCGAAAATAGCTCCCCCGGCAAGCGATTGGTGAGGACCAACCAAAACACTTAAACTTCATTTTGTTTGTAAGGTATACTTCCGTAGCATAGTTTATCTTCCATTTTTTAGTTAAGAAATAAACATAGGTTTTTTTCTAATTTAACTAAAATTGTATACTTTTGACCAATTTAATTGGACACTATCTGGGCTTACGAAAAAGAAAATTACTGGCTCTGAAGTGTACAAAATCATGCAGCTGTGAGGGTGTTTCCAACATGGAAATGGTTATGTTCGTATACCAGGTTACGAGTTTTAGCTCAAGGTTAAAAGACGACGGTGTCGAGGTCAATTGATCGCCAGTGATGCTTGGCTTTGGAGCGTTTTTTTTATATTCTCGCTTAATGCAGTAGTGCGCTAGTTGATAGGACGAACGACTGGAGCGCTTATTTTGAAGTTATGGATCCTTAAAGTTTATGAAATAGCGAAAAGTGTAAGCGATATTTTTTAAGGGATTTAAACGAGTAAAAAAATCATATTTTGAGGACGCAAAACCTATAATACTCAAACTGAAAACGGCGAAATTTCTGTTATTTTAATTATTTGTACCAAAATCATGTTTGTCCAGTATACAAGTAAAGCATAATACAAGAAACGTGATAACTTTTGAACTCCTTAAAATTTCTATATACAAGTTTCATCGTTCTATGTAACTTTAAGTGTCGTAATTTATAAAAAAATATATATTTTTTAACAGCTGTCATAGATATTAATCAAATCGTATATAGCCGAAATATAAAAACTTAGACAATATTGAAAGTTTATAATTAAATCATAGTCGTATGAAAGAATGTGGCCTAATAAAATATAAAAAAAATACTAAAAACTGGATGAACTGGTAAAATTTAGAAAGCGTAAATATTTTTATATTTTGAGAACTCCAATTATAGTCAAATTGAAAATAGATATAGTTGGGTTAAATGTAACATTAAAAAATTGCTGAAGTCATTGGGGTAGATTCGGTTTTTCGATTATACATATTTAAAATAAAAAAGAGGCACTATTTCGAAAAACCATGAAATACGACAAATTTTGAATTTTTGTATACATTGTAATGTTAAGATTTAGATAAAGTTAAGATGAAAATTTTCATGGCATTATTAACCGAGAAAAAAAATATCATGGACAAAAATGTATTGTTTCTTTAAATTTATCTTAAATTTTTGTCACCTCCAGCTTTTAGCCGCAATTCTAATGTTCTAACAAAAATGTCGATTAGGTGCTAATAACGGATTATACATAAAAAAATCCCTAACCGATATATTACTAAAAAAACATAAAATAAAATATTCAATGGATATTAAAATTAAAAATGATATTGGTAGTAAAAAATCTCTAAAACAATAACGTACTAATACTTGACTTTTTACGATATTCAAAAGTTTTATTCCTCCCCTTTTTAAAGTCCTACCAATTTCTGATTTGAAATGTAAAATAAACTGTACAACCTATTATTTATTTAAATTAAAAATTTAACGTGTCAATTTTTAAATCTGTGTTTAGGTGTACAAAATTCGTAATTTAATTAATTTTATATGCTTATTTAAGTCAGAATTAAAGAATTTGTATCTCTAAAATATTTGAAAATATAACTGTATGTTAGCCGGAAGCTTTTAAAAACGTGATAACGCAACACGCGTTTTGTTTCCAAAAAAATAACAAGAATGAAAAGTGTGTATACTCAAAAATCTGTAATAAGAAAACATTGCGCAATTTTACCCTAAAAATATTTTTCACATTTCTGACGAAGTAAAGGTTCGTGAAAATGCGCAATCGAAGGCGAAACGTCGGTAATTGACTCAGTTTTGACATGGTTTAATTTCAGCATATCATAGTTGCCTGTGGATAATTTTATATTCAAACTAGGTTTATTTCTCCTACCTCACATGAGATGCCTTCTCGTTATCGATCTTCAGATACAAAGGCATCAGATCCTCTATCATCCATTGATTCTCGCACTCGCAGGTCCATGGGTTTGCCCTTATGTCCAATTCGGTTAAAGCGTCCCATCTGGCAACGAAATCGCTGTCTAAGTATGCCAATTTGTTATTGCCAATGTGTAACTAAAATTGAAAAACATAAAAGCATTTAGAATTATTGATAGAAATAGTTATTAGCAATAATATGGTTTAAATACTTTATAAATGTTTATCTAAACGACAGGCATTTGTGTATTTAAGTATGCTACAAATGGAAAGATACGTAAACTGCTTGAAGTTTTTAATTTTTAATTCAAAATATAACATGTTACATGTAGAACGTTCTTAAAATAAATACTGAGTATTGAAAAACAGAACAATTTTGTAAAATTTTTTCTGTGACAGGATGTTGTTTTTTTATAAATTCCCCATATATTACCAGCATTTCTAAAAACATACTCAAACTAAAAAAGCTAACATGCCATCGCTGAGATTTGAACCCACTATTAACAATCAACATCAATCTCCAATTTAACTCATTCAGTTTGTATATTTACAAGGGATTTCGACCTTCGGCGGCTGCAAATCGTAGAAACAAAATTATGATTATCAATCATTAAAACTCATTTATAACTTATTTAAATGTAACCGAATAAACTGTAGCAATATAATAGAGTATATAAATTCTTAATTTATCTTTTCTCATGACAAATACTACATGAGTATTTCAAAGAATTTAGATTGTGCAGACTTATATAAACTTGTCAAGTTGCCCTCGACGATACATCCCCTTTAAAAGTTTAAGGTTATCATATGGCCCTTTCTCGTGGAAAGATTTCTTTGCCCGTTTTCATTTAAGTTAAAGCTAATAATAATTGAAAAATTCCATTTAGTTCGATTTAATTATAATAAATTATCAATCAACTATGTTAAAAAAACAATAGAATATTTTATAATAGAAGGCGTTTCAAAAATTCTATTTTTTTTGGAAAGCATTGTTTCCCCTCAGATAAGATTGGCTTAGAGGGTTTTTCTTTGCATTTCCTTTTTTTCGCCATGGTCTTTTTGATCCAGAACGCTGATAGGTTAGTTTAAGTTTTAGACATTTATATAGAAGGTACTTTTATCTTGTTTAGACGGAAATGTCATTCATTATATTTCAATTAAATACAATTCACGTAAAGTAGAACTCTAGGCAACCAACCTATGAGTTTTATTAATTAAAGATTTGGATGCGTTTATGATGACGTTTCCCGTTCAGCCAATAACATGCTTTTAAGCGGGCATTTCTTGTCAAATTAGGTGTAACTTTTTTCTGATTTCTAAAACAAGAGTTAGTCTGTGTCAAAGTTTTAGTAGTTACGGTTGATTCTAAATTCTTCTTTTATGTTATGATTACATTGTAAATTATAATTTATGAAGACGCCTACAGAGTACCTTTGATTTTACTTATTATATCTTAATTAATTTCAGTAATGTGATACGGTTGCCCGCTATGTCTCAAATAAATAAATAAAATAAATAAATAATTTTAATTGCTATACAATATAGAATAACGTTTAATTACCATCTATAAACCTGTTACACAAATACATTGTGGAAATATTCAGGGAGAATCAGAAGCAAAGATGCGATATTCAACCTGAAAAAGGTAACTTGTCTGCAATATCAACTTCTGCAAAGACTAGTTTTAAAAAAATAAATTTTCGTTGATTTAATGATGTTATAACTTGAATAGGTATATGGAAACAATTGAACTGGATGGGATTCCCTATCAATTAGAATACGATAATTTTAAGTTATCCGAGTTAGGGATAATGACGTGTTCCACTTAGGCTTAAGGTATGATCATAGGATAAGAAGGTGATATCAAAGCCGTGAATAAAATGGCTAGGATAGAAAAAACAGGACATTTATACAGAGAAATAATAGCGCGGATGACAACTTTAAACTTCGTGACAACTCTGCGTTTATATCGCCGATTTCAAATGTATATAAATATCAATCGTCAAAATTTTGAAAATATTTTAGCCCTATTTTGTGGATATTCTCTAAATTATCGCTAAAGTTAGGTATTTTTTCAAAAAAAAAATGAAAATATCTAAATTATCTCCAATTTTTAAAAGCAGTAAAACATATGACAGTATTAATTATCACCCAATTTCAGTTTTGTCCATATTTTCAAAAATTATAGAAAAAGTAGTACATTACAGACTAATAAATTATTTAGAGAGTGAAAATTTACTATTTGAAGGTCAATATGGTTTTCAGTCCCGAGATACTGAGATAGCAACTATTGATCTCATTACTAATATTAAACAAAATGTTGATAATGGAAAACTAAACTAATGTTGTTTGATATCTTTGGATTCATGCAAGGCATTTCACACTGTAAATCATACTATTTTGTTACGAGGTTTATATAATTTAGGAATTCGAAATATCACTTACAAATGGTTTCAAAATTATGTATGTAACCGTAAGCAGTTCGCTAAAAAAATAATATAAAAGTTCTCAACAGGTTATAAATTGCGGGTTCCACAAGAGTCGATAATAGGTCCAGTGCTCTTTTTGCTTTATATAAAATCTAATTTAATCTAATTGAATTTAAAAGGTAGTAATAAGCTGTTTGCGGATGATACTACAATTATATATTTTGGTAAAAGTATGTTGGACATTTATAGCTAAATTATTCACGATTTCAACATATTTTTAAATTGGCTACAATTGTATAAATTATCTTTAAATTTCAAAAAATTATCATTCATGTTTATCAATAAAGAAACGAGAGACATACGTATTCAAAGTCAATAAAATTTTTGGGTATATATTTGGACCAAAATTTAAGTTGGATTTATCAAATTAGATATCTTAGAGATATAATAAACCCTGAGTTTTGGCATTTTACATAGGGTTCGAAATTATATTCTTTTAGGACTTCTAAAAATTGTATAATAAAACATTGAAAATGAATATAGGTTAGAAACTAAACTAGCTAATTTCATAAATGATATGGAAAAACTTTCTAATATAACATTTAATAAATCCACAGAAATTCACGATCATCATACTAGGCAATGTAACAATTTACACATCACGCTAGGAAAAAGTAGTTTTGCAAAAAAATGTATTTTACATGATGGTATTTTAATATACAACAATTTACCAAGCTCATTAAGAAGTTTTAAAAATATTTTTAAATCTAAAAAAGAAAAATACCACATTTTTAATAACTAATTTCATTTTTTACTTTACTTTCTGTTAATTATATAAATATTTATTATTTCTTATTGTTATATGTAACACATAATGAACATTTATAATTAATTTAGTGTTAGTTTACTTTTCCCTGTAATAAACTAAATAGTTGGTTGGGAATAAAATGAAAATAAAAAATCACTACAGATATATTTTAATTGAAAATAAAATTGGCAGCTTATGTATAAGAAATAAGAAAAGTAATTGTCAGATAGATTGTGAGGAGTGGGAATCTGACCTTCGTTGTTATATACCTTACTGAACAGAACTAGCTGGTACTTGATACTAAGTAAACGTAAACACTTATTTAAAATCTCCACTTAATTTATTTTACAAAAAATGAAACAAATGTCATCTGTTTAGTTTTTTGTAAAATAAATTAAATGGAAATTCTGTGTTTTACGTAGCTATATACCTTATATGCATATGTATAGTAATTAATGAACGGATAAAATGTCATAATACTTCTGCCATTCTGATTTTTAAGGTAAGTCTACTTAAGAACACTCCTAAGATATAAACTAGTCTTTGGGTGCTTCAAACATAAAAGTCTATCCAGGGGTTTGGAGTGTAAATGGTAACAAACAATAGATACGTACATACATGTCTGTTACACGTTACTCCCCATTGCATGCACAATCGGAAAACAATCTAATTTTTTGGCTATACATTACAGTAATTTCTTTTTTAGATTCTTGACACCGCCTCGTATAGACTATGACTAGACTAGAATATGAGGAGGAGTGGTGAAACAAACAAACATACTCACTTTTCTAAGATACGGCCAAATGGCTCCGCCATTTTTCGGGTTTAGTTTTGGTAGTGCAAAAGCATCCATGTAAGTCAGCTTTATGTTGTCACTGATATGCAGTTCATCCAACCCCGTCAATCCTGACAATGCTTCTTTTTCTATGCGTTCCAATTTTTGCATGTGGCAGAGGTGTAGGATTCTGATACTTGGGATATCCGGAAAACCACTAAAAAAGCAAAAACCGGTTCTTTAATGAATGAAATACTACAATACAAATAAAAAAGTATTTGCAGAGGAAATATTTAAGGTATCTAATTTGCAAAACCCTAAGTAGTACGTTTAAACGCTTTCGTTAATATGCGATTATTCGATAATGTTCGGGAGCAAAATGTATTGATTTTTTTCATTATGCTCTTTCGCAGTGGGCAAGGGGCTCTTACAGTTAATCATTATAATAAGTATCTCAAAAATAGTTAGATATTATGAAAAATGTTTAGAATTAAAAACGGAATGGGTGTTACAAATAATGGGACTCACCCCTATAACTTTCTTCTTAGCCAAGATATGAAAACAAAATTTTGTTTGGTTGAATAAGACTTAATTTCACATTTTTTAACATGACGGCGTTGTCATATCTTCTTTAGTTTCCGAATTTCTGTTACTAAATTTTAATTTTTAAATAGGACACCTTGTAAATGTTTGCATATTTTAATTCGTTGGAACATTTTAAGTGTAACCATATATTGACAAATAAAAATCTTTTTTGGCTTTTTCGCAATTGAATAAATAAAAATATCTAACCTTAACGCAACAAATAATCCGAGAGTTCTGTGATTTACCAAAGAGGTTTCATTTACGTCCATAAGTCGTTTGAAAAATACGATTCTCCATCTCTTATACACATTTAAACATTACTTAGACAATTTTTTTTACAAATACTCAATTTTTTTATTAGGAGGGTTAGTCAAATTGATAATTTTTTGCAAGTAATTTAATAGCAATCAAATGTGCAGTTTTAAATAAAAACCGGCAAAAGGGCCCAATAGGCATTTAGGTCGAAACAATATCTAGACACCCATGATATTCAAGGTGTTTTGATACATCAAAATAAGCAGACAAATATAGAGCAAAAAATATAAGCTAATAGCAGAAATTGGGAAACAAAAGAAATATGGCAACGCTGTTATAGTAAAAAATTCAAAATTTTGTCCTATTTAACCAAACAAAATGTTGTCCTAATCTCTGGCCAACAGCAACAATGTATCAGCGATCAAATAACTGAATTTTATTTATTTTAATATGCTAATTAGCAATATGTCAGATTCACTCTCTAAAAGTGTGAGTTGGTTCCGGTTTTATAAATATATAGTCAAGACTGGAAATGATGCGTTCTCGATGCTACTTTCTATAGTAGAATGGTAACGTCCAAATACAAGCTTGGCGTTCCAGTTGGTAAAAAAAAAAATTCCGGTACTGCACATAACAACTATAAAAAGTATGTTACCTTCCTAAAATTTCAGAAATTCCGTCATAAAATGAGATATACATCGATTTATTATATCAGGTATACTTTATGGATGGGTGAAATAAGTACAAAATAAATCATAAATTCTTAGTTCTATTTTAACCGTCGGCGTCGCACATAGGGGTATTTGTATAATAAAAGCGGACAAAAACAAAAAAAAGAACAAATATCAGTAACTTCTTATTATATACTTTAATAACATCTATAAAGATTTCGTAATCAAATGCAATTTAATCTAGTAAGCCATGACAGAAAACAAAAAAGTTATGAGGCCGCAAACAGAAATGCTTTGTGTCGTGTCGCATTTATAATATTTGGTGAGACACTGGTACACTATAAAGAGTTGTTATATATATTTTTTTGAACATTTAGTAAAGGAAGATACTACAGTAGGTAAGGCGATTTTATATAGGTAGTATGGAATATGTTTAATGTATTTCTTTTTATGCTGGAGGGCATTTATCTATTAGTACTTACAATTTAATTTTTTTTTATTTATTTCAAACTTTATTTAGGTATTCAGTTATGTTCCGGAAATTTCCGAAACTTTGTTTATACGCTATAAAGCGGCTTAGGGTTTCTTTATTATCGTTATGAAAAAAAAAATTGCTAATCCTATTTGCTAACGTGGACATTTGGCTATTATAAACTTCCTATGTGTTAGGCAATGTATCATATAATGTAATAATATCTGAAAATGGGTTAATTGAATTGGGCAGATAGGCATATTTTAAACAGTTATGTTTAATTAATTTTAAAATACAAGGTCAGTAGATATAAATTTCGGTCTGGACTATTTTAGTTTTCATGATAAATTAGAGAAAAAAATATATTCAAAAATATAGAATAATTTCCAAAAAATCATACAATATGTAATTTTAACAGTTACTGGGACCAAAAACTTAATATTTATTATTAAAATTATTATGTACGGGTCATTTTTTTTTGATAAATTATTTTTTATGATATTGTACTTCAGCATCACATAACAGGAAAGTATTATCTCAGTAAATACAGTTCAATGTCGAGAAACATTATAAGAGAAAAAAGAATATCATGTCTAACGATAACTATAACTTTCAAAAAGTTTGAGAATTTGTATTTGGTATAGGTATTCTAGATCGTACTAAAACGGTTCGGGTTTTTTTTTTCGCGATTGAGGGAAAGCGGGTGAACGTGGTGGGGTAAATATATATTAACCTATTTTTTCTGACAAACTGAAATGATTTTTAATTTATAGCAGAATCAAGAGAATATGAGGAAGAGGCTAATATTAAAAAAATCATGTCTTGCGTCGTTTTCGAGGTTTTTAGAGTTTAGCATTCATTTATATTTTGACAACCGTAAAAAAGTGGAAGGTATTGCATAAGAGTTACGGGTTAATTTATTTTTAAACGAAATTTCATTAAAACATAATGTGAGTGTACTGATTCAGTTTGCAGTGGTTTTTGCTATTTTTATAAAACGAAATAGGTATGCTAAAAGCAAACTAGATTTTTAAGTTCATTTAATTTCGACTGTCTATAACTTTTGTAGTTATAATACCTATACTAAATCTTTTTAAAACATTAATATAACACAATTTCAAAAAAATAATTTGTCACAATAATCTTAATTCAAATTTTTTTATAGCAGCTCCTTATAATTTGCCCATCTTTAAATTAATTTATTTAAGAATGAACCGTTTCGTGTAAGTAATTTTTTTTCAAGAATATATTATAATGAAAAATCAATTTAGTCGCGGAGAACTCTATCAGATTTGGAAAAGTAGTGGCAAAAGGAGTTTTGGCGACAAAACAAAATACCTCATTGACCGCGTGAGAGAAATTACACTGTGTCAAGAAAACGATTTAAAAATATTAAAGCAACGATTATCGCACTTTATTGCTGATTTTAAAAGTGAATGGCAAAGATGTAAAAGAAGGGAAGATTTACTTTTAAAAAATAAAAAATGGCTTTCCGGTAATGTTTTTTTCCTATTGCTGCTACCAAAAAAGATTTCCTTGGTCCTGGTCGTTCCGAAAAATGTTTTAATGAGTTGTGTGAAAGATCAAAGAGACGAAAAACAGAAAAAATAAGAAACATCATTCCACTTGAAGAACTTTCATTTTCTACAAGTATGAGTTTAAGAGCTGCTGGGAATTTTGAATCTGCGAAAATTGTCAAAGAAGTGAGCAATGATCCCACACGTGCCCGAAAGTATATAGAATTTAATAAAGAAAATAAAAAATTCAAAAATGGATCCAACCCAAGCTCTTTCCATTATAGTTGAGGCTGGATTGTCTAGACATCAATATGAGATAATTCGTAGAAATAACAAAGAATTATATCCTTGTTATACTTTGGTTCAAAAAGAAAAATTTACTTGTTACCCAAAAAAAATGACTATACTATTACCGACATAAGTGCTGAAGTGTCTCTTCAGTCTTTACTTGATCTTACTTCTGAACGTTTGTGTGCCTTGATTATCGAAGCTCTTGCGAGGTTGTCACCTGAAGAATGCCAAAAACTATGTTTGGTCTCGAAATGGGGATGTGATGGTTCGGCTCAAAATCAGTATAATCAAAGATTTGAAGTTCACACCAATAACGATGCACACTTATTTTTAAGCTCATTTGTACCTCTTCAACTTTTTGTTAAATCTAAACCTAAAAAAAAAATTATTTGGCAGAATCCAAAACCGGGTTCACCCAGATTTTGCAGACCAATAAGATTTAGATTTGTACGCGGGACAGTTGAAGAAACTAAAGCTGAATTTAATCATATCGACAATCAAATCAAATCTCTTTTGCCGACAAGGATGATCAAAAGTAATTTGCTAATTTCTGTTTATCATTCTTTGCCATTCACTATGATGGATGGCAAAGTTTGTAACTCTCTGACAAATCCCACCTTCACTCAGAAATGTTATATATGCGAGGCTATCAGTAAGAATTTTAATAATTTGGATAAAGTAATTTTAAGACCAGTAACACAAGATAATTTTAAATTTGGCATATCAATCTTACACGCCCGCATTCGCTTCTTCGAGAGTATTTTACACCTTTCTTACAAAATACCTAGGAAAGTGGCAAACAAGAAACACCGCAGAAAAGGAATTAGTTCAAGAATCAAAAAAAAAAATCAAACTCAATTTAGAAACGAGTGCGGAATGATTGTGGATGTACCTAAGGCAGCGTTTGGAAATACAAACAATGGTAATTTATCTCGTACATTTTTTGAAAACTGTGAATTATCTAGCAGAATAACTATAAGTAGTGGTCACAAAATAAATACAGAATTATTCAAACAATTTACTTTAGAAACAACCAAACTATATGGATGGTATCCTATGCCTCCAACAGTTCACAAAGTTTTGATACACGGAGGCGAAATAATAGAAAATGCACTGTTGCCCATAGGGCAGCTCTCAGAAGAGGCTGCAGGAAGCCGTAACAAGCATTTCAGGAAATTCAGAGAAAATTTTTCTAGGAAAATTTCCCGTAAAGCTTCCAATGCTGACATTTATAATAGGTTGCTTCTTAGTTCAGACCCTATATTAACATCTATATGTCCTCTTTCTTCGATAAATCGCAAATGTATTTCTAAAGAAACGATAGAAATATCACTTTCTTTCTGTGTATAAGACCTTAATCTGTAATAATTATCGTTGAACACATACTTAATTTTATTACAAATATCAATAATTAATTCAAAGTTTTTGTGCCACCTTGTTTCCGTTAATGTATTGAAGTAACGAAAGTGAATCTGTTAGCCAATAAGATGCACGTCGCCTTATGAATTTTAATAAAAGCTTGTATCTACTTAAAATCCATATGTAAGGTGAGACCAAAGTTTTACCAAAAGGTACCCATTAATAGCACAGATTTTAAGATGACCATGTATATTTTCTAAATATAAACATAAAATTATTATATAAACACAAAAATATATTATTTGAACTCACACTTACTTAAAATTCTCAGTTTTTTTTGTATTTCAATTTTGTCTGCTTTTATTAGACAAATACCCCTATGTGCGTCGTTGATTGATTGAGAGCTGTTTATTTTTTCTAAAATTAGCGAGTGTTAAACCAATGTCCCGAGTTAATGTGTAAATAAGCCGGATCATTTTTGTGCTATGAGCCCTTTAGTAAGGAAACCCCATCATTTGTATCTTGGCTGCAAAATTGACGACGAGGATAAAAGTTGGGCATCTCATATATATATATATATATATATATATATATATATATATATATATATTGCAACAATTGTGCGAACAATATTCGGAGTTAGTTAAGTGGAAAAATGTAATCAATGGCCTTCGCTGTTCCTATAATCTGGCGAGAACCTAAAAACAATGTTAGTGATTAAATATTTTTGTTTTACACCTCCTACTAAAAAGACATTGGCAACAATAAAAGGTTCGCAATACAGTATCCAAATTTACAATCCACCATACACCCGGTGCCTCATACTATTCCTAATCTACCTCAACAATTCGCCCGCCTATCAACCTCGCAATACCCCAATTTGTGTCTGATTATCTAGTAAAGAGCCACACAAAACTAACCAAAGTGAAATAAGTGACCTCATAAGGGATTTGAACTTGTCCAAGGAAAAAGCAGAGCTATTGCGTTTCGACTGCAACAGTGGAAATGACTCTAAGATAAAGTAAAAATGTCTGTGTACTAAAGTCGTCAGAAAAAGATAACTGTAGACATTGAGAGATTACTGATTGCTATAAATATAAACTATGATCCAAAAGATTAGAGACTTTTTGTCGATTCCTCAAAAGTCAGTCTTAAAGCTGTGTTACTTCATAATTGAAATAAATTGGTCCAATTCCAATTGGCCATGCAGTCCATATGAAAGATACATATAGTACTTTGAAATTGTTACTAGAGACTATACAATAGAAAAGGTATTAATGGCAAACTTGTGGGCATTTAAGAGTTGCCGCCATCTTGGTATTCAGCAAGGATATATTAAATGCTCCTGCTTCCTAGCATTACAAAAAAAAATATGGCTTCCCAGGAAGTCTTTTGAGCTAGGAAGCAAAAATGTAAATAGCTCACCTCAGAAGATTCTGCTACCGCACTTCATATAATAACTAAGGCTTATGAAAAATTGTGTAAAGGCCATGGACAAAGAAGCACGTGCTTTTAGTTATTTAATAGAAAAGTTTCCTAGAATCAGTGATTCTAAAATGAAAGAGGACATTTTTGTGGGTCCCCAAATTACGAAACTTTTCAGAGACGTGAGATTTGATTTCATTTTTGAAGGCAATGAAAAAAATGCTTAGAATGGTTGCAATAAATTTTTTGGGGAACAAAAGAACAGAGAACAGAAAACAAAGATCTTATTGCGCAACTTCTTTCTTGCTACCAAAACTTATTCATTTCCTGGATTCATTTCAAGATTTCTTTCCAGAAAATGTGGTGCAGGAAGCGATTATTACGGTAAGAGGTTTCACCAGGACATTTTGAAAATGAAAAAGAAGTATCAAGGGAAATGGAGTTGTAAGATGTCGGATGTCGACTACTGCGGGAATAATACAAGAGACGCTCCAGAGGTCGCTTTCAGAATACGGGCTAAGAAGCGCACCCGACCACTCTGACAAAGGTGAGACGGGGGTTCGGTGGCGATTATAAAGGAGATTCAAAATCGAAATAGTATGCCAATACCAAATGCGGGGAGAGTGGTCGAAATTTAAAAAAAACTGTTTTGAGTCTTAAAATGTTCGCAGATTTCAGTATTTTTTGCGAAAAGAGTAATAAGCGGCAGCAATAGTTTATGTGACCGCAAACTTCCCCCGGGGTATTGAAAACCAAGTCGCCAAAATTACTCTCCAATTTATACAGGACAAACAATTATGTTTCACTAGTGTTTTAGGTATGGCACTGTAGCGTCTGAACCGTTGACTCTAGGTAAATCAAGTTTTACTACCAAAGAAATTGGTGTTTTCACTAGAGACTAGCATAAAATTTAGTCCGATCGGAGTTAAGGATGAATTTTTTTGAAATTTTTCATGTGTGGTGTGCATGACATTTGTTTGTTCGGCTTTATGGCTTTGTACGACGTATTGGTACTTCCTGGGACAAAAACTACTAGACAGGTGAAAAGCTCGATCTCCTCGCTACAAGACAGCATTTTTTTTTTCGAAGGTATAGAAACCGGGTAGAATCGAGTTTCACCAAAAAATGCAGATTTTAGTCGTTTTTAACGACAATGATCTTTTTAAGGTAGGATGGATTTGATCGATAAGCGTCAGATAAACACCTTGAGAAGACACCAAGTTTTTAGGTCCAAATATTTGCAAATATCTTCTCGATTTACAGACAGAATTTTGTATATCATAATATATTATAGAGGAAAGACCATACATTTAATATAGATAGAATTTGTGTGTGAGTATGTGTGAGTATGTGCATGTGTATCTAAACTATATTTGCGCCACGCTAACTTCAGAATAGCTAAAGCGATTCGTTTCAAATTTACACCAAAAATACTCTAGGTCAGAATCTCGCAGGGTTTAGATTTTGGGTATAATGGTCATAGACCTTCAACATCTTTAAGAGGTATAAAAAAGTAAAAAAAAAAATCATATTTTCAGAACGCTCAAGCCAATAACAATCAAATTAAAAACAACAAGATCTAGGGTAAATGTACTGATATTGAAAAATTATGGAAGTCAATGGTGTAGAAACTTATTTTTTTTTAATTATATATTAAAAAAACCGTAATATTTCTAAGAAAGGTGAAATACGTCGAATTTACTTTATTTTTGTAGTATACAAAATATTTTTTGTCCAGAATACAGGGTAGCCCTAAAGGACTAGCTCCTTAGAAACGAAAAAAATAAAAAACGGGGGAACAACACAAACTTCTTTCATAAAAACCAGTTTTTTCATTATACAGGATGGCGCTAATAGAATTAAAAACTTTATGAAAAAAAAATCAAGAGCGTTTAGATTTTTTTAGTAAACAATGAAATACTTCAAATGTCTTCAATTTTAAAATACATTTTCTTCTGCTATACAGGGTAGCCCTAGAAACACGAAATGCCCCCAAAATCGTTTTTTATTTGTTTTAAATTGTTTAGTTTAAAAACAAACGGGGGGACGGGATATCTATACCATTTGTTATTCATATCTTTGCATTTTTGTTGCATATATTTGCATATATAGGCCAGTAAATAATACGTTAGCGAAGAAAAAGTTATAAACGTGAGCCGCTTGTTTGTGACACCTGGTATATTTAATACGGAGTGTGCCATGTAAGATAACAAACAGTTAACCACGCTTCCAGTCCAGTAGAATTTAAGTGAACCTTTGTCTAAATTTATAAATACTTACTTCTCTTTTGTCAAATTTACAAAATCTGTATCGTTCAGGTACAGTGTAGTTAAATTATGCGATTCCTCGAGTGTTTCTGGGACTTTATCTATTGGGTTTCCGCTCAAATCCAATATTTCAAGGTACTTAGGAGTATGAAGGATAAGGTCCGGCAATGTTGTGATTTGTGTGTAACCCAAATACAGTTCCTAAAGCATAATAATAAATGTAATTTTGCCTATATTATTGGATTTTAATAAACATGTATTTATTACTGTAGTAAAATATAGTATAAAGTCAAAAGCAGTGTTATCGGGCGGGTCATACGATTTATCAACGACAAACTTTTTAAGTTTGTTTTTCTTTTATTACGTGTAATCATATCCTCCGCATAAAATCCGGAAGATGAATTAGATAGACCTATGATATTTTCATATGAAAAAAGAGGATACACATTTCAATACCAGCAGTTGCAAAAATCTTTGAGTCATGTCACTTCAAAGTCAGATTGACAAGACAGTGACAAAATGAGTAATAGAAAACAATTTTCGGGTTTTTTGCATCCACAAGCGAAAAAAAATGGTTTAAATCTAATAAAATATTACGAAAATGAAAATTTACCGGAAAATATCCAGCAGACAGACAGTAGCAAAAGCTCTGGGAATCGGTATAAGGACTGTGCAGAAAATTGTGCTTAAAAAAAAACATAATTTACTACTGAAGAAGATTAAGAAATGAACACGAGGAAAGCCAAAGACAGAAGACTTAAGTGACAATGTAAAAATGGATGTTCGTAATGCAATTTACGATTTATACACATCAAAAACTAATATAACCCTTCAAGTTTTAAAAGAAGCTTTAAAAAATCGAGGCATATTGGAAATTGGACTATAATCGTTGTCAAAATTAATGAAAATGTTGGGTTTTCGATATAAAAAGGACTGTAATCGAAAATGTTTATGCGAGTTGCCACATATAGCAAGTCAGCGTATCCAGTTTTTAAAGAAATACACGGAAAATGTTAATTCAAAATTTAAAAAAGTGGTATTTTTAGACGAGACTTGGATATTTTCTACTGCAAGTGGTTCGAAATCTTGGCAGGACGAGTCTGTAAAAAGTGTCAAGGGAAAAAAGGGATGTGGGACGGGAATCATCATCATCATTTTGCATGCAGGTTCTTCAACAGGATTTCTCCCAGGTGCAAGGTTACTGTTTTCTTCAATATCCTAAAGTATGGACTACCATGATAATATGAACTGTGAACTGTTTGAAAAGTGGTTAAAAGAACAACTGATTCCAAATTTAGATGCTCCATCTATAATCATTCTGGACAATGCGTCTTATCATTTAAGAATCTTAAATAAACAACCTACTTCATCATGGAAGAAAAGTGGTATTTATGACTGGCTAATAAAACGAAAACAAAATCCTATATGTTGAAACTAGAACTTCTTTTAATGGCAAAATCTATTAAAAAAACCAACAATATATACCGTAGATGAAATATTACGGGAAAATGGACATGAGATGATGTGCAAATTGTTTGGCAAGATTCATTAAATTATATTACTCCGAAGTACTGCGAGAAATCTGTGGAACATACGAAGAAATTAATATGGGATTGGTGGAATCGAGAACGAGTTCTAGATGTCGAAATAGCACCAATGATTATTGCGCCATCTGAGGACGACCCAGAAGATGAGGACTTTTTAAGTGATGATATTTTTTAGTCTATAATATTAAAAACTTTCTGAAGGATTATATTAGTCTTTGACGTGTATAAATCATAACTTGCATTATGAATATCTATTTTTGCATTGTAACTTAAGTCTTTTGCCTTTGGATTTTTTCGTGTACATTTCTTAATTTTCTTCGGAAGTAAATTATGTTTTTTTTCATGCACAAGTTTCTGTACATTCCTTATACCGATTCTCAGAGCTTTTGCCACGGGCTCCTGGATATTAGCCAGTGAATTTTAATTTACAAAATTTTTTATTAGATTTGACACCATTTTTTTGCTTACTTTTTTAGTACATTTGTAATTTTGTAGGCAATAAATAAATAATTATAGAATACTTGTTCCAATTTTAAAGCGTGTTTAAAATAAGTAAATTTTTTATTAATTATGAGACAAAATTTGATATATAAAAATCGGTAAAATCGCTTTACCAGAAACTCGGGGCTAACGAAAAATACAGGCTATATATTATGTATATATATATATATATATATATATATATATATATATATATATATACACATATACACATAGCCTGTATTTTTCGCATGCATGGCCCTTAATTTTAGACTGAAATTTGAAGAAATCGGATAAGTAATTTTTTAGCTATTCCGCGAACAGAACTGAGGGACAGACATACCTACAGACAGACGGAATTGAGAAAGCATATTTTCAGGCATCTAGGGACCCTTAAACGTAAAGATCTAAAAAAAACTTACGAGGGAAGTAATAACTAATTATCTTGTGTTTTTAACAAAAGTGTATAATATTTTTGCAAAATAAATTTTTTTTGTTATCACAATACAAAAAAAAACCAGTTTTATTTGCACAGGGGTGCCCCGCATTTAAATAAATGACACTGTATAAGTGGTTACATTTTTAGGTCAAGCGGGGCTCATAATTTTTGGTGATTGATAAAAAAATCTCACTTTCATTAAATGGCTATATAAACAGAACATATCCTGATTGTTGCACTGATTTGAACCGCCTTCCTACTTTATTAAGGCGCTTGCCATTTTGTGTATTTTTGTTTTTGCCAACCAAAAAATTTTAACCAAATACATATTTAGCGAATTTTCTTATTTAGTCCCTCGGCATTTAATATATAAAATAATATTAAGTGGCTATCTTAATAATATTGCGTAATATAATAAAAAAATCTATTTTCTTTCTCCCTGTATATTTGTAAATAGCCCATCGAGATTTAATAGTTCGATAAAAAAATCACACAACATTTTGGTATTCACTGTGTTCTGATTTGATTCATAATGTTGGTAACCTTTGGATCCGTACGATAAGACCGCATTCGACTTTAAAAGAGTTAAAAGTTGAATAGAAGTATTTTTTTAGTTTGTTTTTTTTTAATATTTTTTTAGAAATATTTAATCAACTGCAAAAGTTATGGTACGAGAGGGGATCGAACCCACACCTCTGGATCTCTAGCCCATTGCTCTAACCAATTGCGCTAATGTACCACTGATAAGCAATTCGTTCGAACGTGTACAGGGTGGCCATTTTATGGTGATACAGTACCTTATCTAGAAAACAGTAATAGTTACGACAAAAAGTTAAATACAAAAGTTGTTTGGATTCAATTAAATTTTTATTTTTTTTTTCACTTTTGCTTATACAGGGTGTTTCGTTTTGACGTGACACATGTCAACTTTCTTAATTTAAATGAGATACCCTATATATTATTACATATTTCGATTCTACTGTTAATTTGCGAAAGTTTTTATAATAACATCTATATTTGAATTCTTTATCGTTTTTGAGTAAATTGAGTTTTTAGAATTTTTTTTAAAAAAACATATTTTAAAAAAAAAAAAATTTCACCTATAAAACTTTAATGGAACTGACCAATATCATAAACATACATTACTAAGGGTTCAATTCAACGAGTTTCCATGCTGGTCTTACCAATTAATATACAGGGTGTTAAAAATGGAGAGCAAAACAAACAGAAATTTAAATGTAAAAATCTCCTGTTTTTCAAATGGAACACCCTGTATATTTTTATTTCATCTGATTCAGCGTTCAATTACCTATCATTACTCATATATATGTCCTATACCTAAAATGAACAGTTTCTATTTTATTAGCCGTTTTCTGATTTATCCAGTAAATGAGATCAGAAACTAAAAAAATCAAGATAGGAAATAACCTAATGCAATTGTTGACTTAAGTTGACATTTGCTCTGTTTGTCGTTTTTGTCAAATTTTTGCTGCCAAATTTGTTAGAAAATGGCTTTATATAGTTTAGATGAACGTTTGAAATTATACAACTAGTTTCATAAAAAATAATAAAAGTCCAGGGTTGGTCCTTAAAGAATATTCGAGGGAATATCCTAATAATCGAGTTCCCTCCAGGACTATATTTTTTCGAATTGTGCGTGATTTGGAAAATGGTGTCCTTAAAAACTTTAAGAAAAATCGTCCCAATTTTGTCCTCACTGAGGAAAAACAACTGAAGATTTTACTTTATTTCGAGGAAGATGATGAAAGATCCCAAAGAGATGCTGACAGAGACATTGCAGGTGTCAGTAGAGGAAGTATTCAAAAAACACTGCAGGTAAATGGTTATCATCCTTATAAATTTTTTCCAACTCAATTATTATCACAATTAGACTTTAATGAAAGATTGACTTTTTGTTGTGATATTATGGACCGGCAGTTCGAAAATGTGTTTTTTTCAAAAGTGCTTTGGCCTGATGAGGCCTCATTTAATAAACATCTAATAAAAGCAATTAAAAAACAAGGCCGTCAAACCGTAAATGTGTAGGGGGGAATTATTTGCGACCGTATTATCGGGCCAATATTTTTTGACAGGTCGCACAGAGGGGCAAGGACATCAAAAAGTTGGAATTTACTAAGAAAACCAAACCAGTATAATTTATTTGTTTTTATGATTTTTATATAATTTTGGCAACTGCGCATTCAAATTATTAAACTGCATGACCGCTAAGGTCGTTGACCCCTGCTGTTTGTCAGTTGAAATTAGTGTACACTATAGAGTAGACATAAATTGAGTTTTCTTAATTTTATGTTATTGTTTAAACTGGTGTGTTTTTGTTTTTAACTGCTGGGCCTAAATCATATTTTTATAATGGATCCTTCTACCTCAGGTATGTATTACGATTTAAAGTAGAATCTACGTATAAAATATATATCAATGTGTATAGATATAAGCATTAAACCTAAATGTTTACAAATTCTAACTCAACTAAAGATATTTCATAAAAAGCCAACCATTTAGTTTGGTTCCGAAGCCGTCCGAGTTATATCATTTTTAAACTTTTATTTTGTGGGCAATGTAAAACAAGAGCGCAGGTTTATTTTTTGCCCCTTTTTGCCACCTGGTTTTTAATAAGGATTTTTTAATTAAGAGGCTATTTTTAAATTTTCACCTTTAAGCGTTACACAATTTAAGGGCGGCATCTATGAGGGTAAAAATAGTTTTGATTTCAAAACACAGGGTGTTGTTTTTCCATTATAATTTTAGTTTTACTTTTGTTCCAAATTTACTACTTTTTTAAGTACATATGTACCTAAATACAGAGTGTGTAAAAAGTCCCGAAACCGTCATTATTTCGAAATGGTGCACGATATAAAACAATTTTCCGTATAAAGTTGTAGGTCTTAAAGAAATCTATTAAACCAGGACACTTGTAATTATACAGGGTGTCACAAAAAAAACTAATTCAAAAATTTTTTTTAAACGCAATACCCTTTATATTATTACATTTTTGGAATTTTCTGAAGTTTCTAAATAAGCTTTGTTTATTATTATTCCCATTCTCAATTGCTTATAGGATATCGAGACTTGAAGAGTGCTATTTTGGTGCATTTTGACCACTTTGAACGCTTATAAAAGTCTAAATGGTTCAACTTACAGCAAAACTATTTTCACAGTCTTCTCTTAGTTATTCTTAACGCCCAATGAACTTATTAAAAAATCCTTTAAAATTTAACAGCATTATATTTATTTCAGGTACTACGTCAAACACTTTTTTTATAAGGCGACAAGAACTGCTTGACATCATGAAAAGTTCAGGTCACAGTAATTTCGAAGAACAGTTTACTTTTTTGACGGAAAATATGAAAGGAAAGACGGGTTGCTCTGAAGATAATTTAAAAGATTTAATTAAGAAACTGTCGCACTTTAAATCGGAACTGAAATCTCGATGGGCAAGTTCCAGAAGAACAGAAGATCGTTTTTTAAGAGCAAATCGCATTTGGTTGGAGAGTGCTATTTCATTTCATCGTTACAAATCTCATTTGGTTCAAGAAAATCGGGGAGGGCGCCCAAAAAAAAGTTTTGAGGAAAGTGGTGACAGGTCGAAAAGAAAAAAAACCAAGCAGTTGCGAAGCATGGCAACTGTTTCAGAACTAAGTTATGCTGCTCAAATTAGCCTTAGGGCCTCAGGAAAAACGGATGCTTCAAAAGTGGTGCATGAGGTAACTGCGACTAGCCCAACACGCGCAAGCAAGTATAGAAAAGCATATAAGGAATCATTAAAAGACCGCGAGCCTAGGTTGATGTCAGGTGAAAATGCCTTAGCAGTTTTAGTGGAAGCCAAATTGTCCAGGCACCAATACAATATAATACGAATGAGTGACCCTGAGAAGTTCCCTTCCTACAAAAACGTACAGGAAGCAAAAAAACTATGTTATCCAAATGCAGATGCCATCAAAATATCTGAAACCTCTGCAGAAGTTAGGCTGCAGGCTCTACTGGACCACACAGTTCAACGACTTCTTACTGTACAAGAAAGTGTCATAGACTCGTTAAGTGAAGAAGAATTGAACCAATTAAGTTTATTTACAAAATGAGGCTTCGACGGCAGCTCTGGGCATAGTTCCTATAAGCAAGCTTTCCATGGATCCGAAGCAAGTGATGCCGCTGTATTTATTACATCCATTGTACCAATTCGTCTTGTATGCAAATCAAAAGTGATATGGCAGAATCCTCGTCCCTCTTCCCCGAGGTACTGTCGGCCTCTAAAAATACAGTTTATAAAAGAAACTGTCGAAGTATCAATTACTGAAAAAAATGAAGTTGATGACGAAATAAGGAAATTGCATAATACTGTTTTACCATTTAATCAGAGACAGGTTACAGTGATGCACTCATTAATATTTGCAATGGTAGACGGAAAGGTTTGCAATGCTCTTAGTGAAACCACTTCAACGCAAAAGTGTTATATTTGTGGGGCAACCTCTAGAGAGTTTAATCGTATTGACGAAATGATAACAAGAAATATAAAAGTTGAAAACCTGCAGTTCGGGTTATCGGTGCTTCATGGGTGGATACGATTTTTTGAATGTCTACTCCATTTAGCATACAAGCTTCCAATTCAAAAATGGCAGGCTAGGGCACCAGGTGATAAGGATATAGTGAATAAAACCAAACTTCAAATACAAAAAATATTTAAAGAAAGGACTGGATTAATTGTGGACAAACCAAAGCCAGGTTTCGGCAATTCCAATGATGGAAATACGGCCAGGCGATTTTTCGCTGATCCTGAAGTTTCATCTGAGATAACAAAAATTGATATAGATCTCATTAAAAAAATGCATATAATATTAATAGTAGTCGCATCTGGTCATGAAATAAATGTGGGAAAATTTAGACTATTTGCTCAAAACACTGCTAGATATTTTGTAGAAAAATATCCCTGGTACCCCATGCCTCCCACTGTTCACAAATTTCTAATTCATGGACCGGAAATAATTTCAGCTGCTTTGCTACCAATTGGTCAGTTGACAGAAGAAGCACAAGAAGCGCGCAATAAAGACTTTAAAATGTACCGAGAACATTTTTCAAGGAAGTGTAGTCGTGAAAAATCAAATCAAGATATTTTAAATCTATTCTTGATAAGTTCAGACCCGGTTATAACAAGCAAAAGACGTTTGCCGAAAAAAAACTTTCAAAACCTACCCCAAGAAGCCATGCAATTGTTAATAGCTCCACATGACGCGTGTAGTGTTGGTGTGTGTGATTACGAGGAAGACCCATCTTCTGAATCCGAAAACGAAAATGTTTAATTTTATCATTTTTTTTTATAAACATATTATTATTATTATTATTATTATTATTATAAATACACAAAAAACTGTTCTTTTTTTAGTTTTTTTAACAGTTTTTAATGAACTAACTATTATATTGCATTTGCTATTAGTTTATTCCACATTATTGAAATTCCTGCCCCACTGTGGGTCGTTAAATGGCGAAAGATACTTGGAGCTGCTTAGGAATGAAATCATGCCCCTTATCAACGACTTGCCAGCAAATATTCGAGAAAATATCATTTTTCAGCAGGATAGCGCCCCTTACCACACGGTTGCACCGGTAGTAAATTTCCTTAATCAACATTTTCCATTGTGGATAGGAAGACATGGTTTAATATCCTGGCCACCACGAAGCCCTGATTTAAGCCCTTTAGACTTCTTTTTGTGGGGTGCACTAAAAAATTAAGTTTATAAAAATAGATCTAATAATAGAAATGAGTTAAAAATAACAATCAGGAAAGAGATCAATAATTTTAATGCATCTAATTCGGTAAGGAACCCTATTCGAATTTACACTTCATGTATCGCAATGGACGGTGGCCATATTGAAACTTTTTTATAATCTGTTTTAATCATGTTTAATACTCAGTTAGTTATTAGTTATACCGTGTGTCACAAGATATTTTTTTTGTCTCTCCCTTATTTTCGTAAACATTAAATAATAAGAACATAAATTACATAATATTTCGCTTTTATTTGTATTTTCTAACATTATTTATAGTCGCTATCTGTGTTAAGGAAATGAGAATAAGGCTTAGTTTACGACATTTTTATTTTAGCCCACTTCATCTGTTTACTTATATTAAAAAAAAAAATAGTCAAATCAGAAAACGGCTAATAAAATCGAAACTGTTCATTTTAGGCATAGGACATATATATGAGTAATGATATGTAATTGAACGCTGAATCAGATAAAATAAAAATATACAGGGTGTTCCATTTGAAAAATAGGAGATTTTTACATTTAAAATTCTGTTTGATTTGCTCTCCATTTTTAACACCCTGTATATTAATTGGTAAGACCAGCATGGAAACTCATTGAATTGAACCCTTAGTAATGTATGTTTAGGATATTAGTCAGTTCCATTAAAGTTTTATAGGTAAAAATTTTTTTTAAAAAAATATGTTTTTTTAAAAAAAATTCTAAAAACTCAATTTACTCAAAAACGATAAAAAATTCAAATATAGATGTTATTATAAAAACTTTTGCAAATTAACAGTAGAATCGAAATATGTAATAATACATAGGGTATCCCATTTAAATTAAGAAAGTTGACATGTGTCACGTCAAAACGAAACACCCTGTATAAGCAAAAGTGAAATAAAATAAAAATTTAATTGAATTCAAACAACTTTTGTATTTAACTTTTTGTCGTAACTATTACCGTTTTCTAGATAAGGTACTGTATCACCATAAAATGGCCACCCTGTACATATTCAAATCCACCAGTATCATAACCATTGTTGATCCTGCCAAATATTCTAACCGTATGAGGCGGGGTTCCTGACAAATCTGACATCGCTATTAGGTACCGTCTATATAAGTAAATTTATAATTTTTACTAATGTCCGTATAAGCCAAATTTTGAATACAAGTATTTTTTTAGTTTGGGATTTTTTATATATAATATTTCACAGTAAAAAAAAGAAACTAAAAAAATACTTCTATTCAAAATTTGGCTTATACGGGCATAACGTAAAAATTATAAATTTACTAATATGAACGGTACCTAATAGTGATGTCAGATTTGACGTCCAGTCAGGAACGCCGCGTTATAAGGTTAGAACATTTCATCATATATAACCATCAACAATGGTTATGATACTGGTGGGATTGAATATGTACAAGTTCTAACGAATTGCTTATTAGTGGTACGATAGCGCAATTGGTTAGAGCAATTGGCTAGACATCCAGAGGTGTGGGTTCGATGCCCACTCGTAACATAACTTTTACTGTTGATTAAATATTTCTAAAAAAATATTTCACAGTTAAAAAAAATAAAAGTTGGTTGATGGAATTTAATTAAATTAGAGAGTTGTATACTTACTTTTAAAACTGCTAAGCTGTCGATTGCAATGGTTGTGTGTTTATCGATAACTTTAAGCGGATTGTAGCTCAGATCTAATATTTCCAGATCGGTGGTATGTTCAAAAATATTCATGTTCAGTGTATGCAATTTGTTGTGATCAAGCCTCAGTTCGACTAGAGACTTAAGCGGTTCAAAACGTTCTGCTAAATATTGTCCCTAAAACGTGAAAATATTTTAGGGCTTAAACATGTAAAAAGATATTTTTGTTGCTGATACCACGTATCTTTGATAAACAAAAAATGTTATAATGTGTAACATCAATCTGTTACACATTTTACTGAAAACTGTGACTTTGATTTATTAAGACTCTTTATTAATTATTTCTTAAATAAAATCTAAAAGTTTACTACAGTTGTGCTATGAATAACAATTATCGGTGCAACTTAATAAACAATCTACACTATTATGCAATTGAAGTGCAATTTTTTTAAATTTAATCTAAATTTAAGTGGCTATAACTTGTAAACAAAATGGGATGTTTACAAATGTTTTTTTACATTTCCTAGGCCTATGTTAACATTTTTCTGGTATGCATGTTTTAAGGGTTGCTTTGGTCTGGTATATACGAGGGATAAGACAAAAGTAGTTTTTTTTATATGAACTTTGTCAAGAGCGAAAATTTGCAAATCTGAAATTATTTTGATTTTATGTATGTATTTTATAAATGAGTTCTTAGGAAAAAACTAAATTCTCAAAATTTTGATATCAGGTTTGTGTCTTTTTTAATTAACTTTTTTCTTAAGTCCTCACACTGGAACCTGTGGTGGAAGATAGATCAAAATACAAGAGTTCTAACCACACTACACCACAACTTGTTACGTTCTGGACGAGCGTTTCGCTAATCAAGTTAGCATCATCAGCAGATGATATAAACTAAAGTAACTTATCCTAACCGAGACTATTTATAGGTAAATGTGGTCACACTTGGTTGCACCCGACTGCACCGTTGTCAAGTAAACAATAGAAAGGACTATAGGGAATAGGTCCTCTGTCTTTATTTAGTGCCTTCTTACCACCTTTAACTATTTCTATACTCTCAAATGCATCCAATAATCTATTATTAGATACACTTTTAATCAACTTAAGATTATTTATTCCTATTAGGTGATTGTTTTCCAAAGCATGTTGGGCAACGCTTGACTTTTCTGTTCTTCCGTATCTTAAATGTGCCATGTGTTCTTTAAAACGAATGTTTATGGAGCGTTTAGTTTGCCCAACATATTTTAGATCGCAGTCATTACAGCTAATTTCATAGATGCCACTCATCTTCTTCAAGTCGACTTTGTCTTTAGGGTTTCCAAGGAGATTTTTCAAACTGTTTTCAGTTTTGTAGGCTACTCTAAAACCTACGTTTTTAAATACTTTTTTTAGACCTTTCTTATATCTGGGATCATATGGAATTACTTTGAACTTATTGGGAGCCTCAGGTGCTTGAAGGGTAGTGGCATCTTTTAACATTTTCTTATGCTTATGTCTATTTACTAATGTATGTACAAAATTATCATTATATCCATTACTTTTAGCTATATTTTTAATCCGATTCATTTCATTGTTAAAACGTTCTTTACTTAATGGAAAATTGACTAACCTATGAGTTAAGAAACGAAATGCTGCTATTTTGTGTTGACGGCAATGAAATGAGTCAGATGTTATATACCTATCAGTATTAGTAAATTTCCATTTTTTTAACTTTCTATTTCGACGATTCGGTCCCAATCACATGAATTTAAACATGATACTGTATGTTCTATGGTATTTTCTAAATCAATAATTTATTCGATTTGAATAAATGGCACTGAACTAAAAACTGAAGATAACAATGCATTAAGTAGTGCAGTACTTAAAAATTTGTTTAAAACAATAGATCCTTTAATTTTTTTAATAAAACATAAGCTTAGAAAATGTAAAAAGGCGTTTGCAAGCAAACCATTTAAATTAAAGATGAATTTTAGTAAATTACACTTTCAATTACAATTTAGGATTCTGTAGTTACATGTAAATCCAATACTTTTTTAGTAATTTCCGTATTTTTTAGTAAATGGAGTTATGACATCATTAAACATAGGCAACCTTTAATTAAATAAAATTTTACCTCACTTTTATTGGAAATTCAAATATGCAATAAAATACAGTGTAATGCACTAAAAAAAATTAACTTTATTATGCCCCGTATTAGTGACGCACCCTGTATACCTGAGAATAACTTAGAAACTCTATCTGATCTGCATATATCCTGAAAGGTTCGTTTAAAACGAAAATACCGTTCAGTAGTTAGAGACGGATGGGTAAGTTGTGCCCCACCCTGTATACTTACTAAATTTACTTACTAATTAAGAAGAAAACATAGTCAGTTAGGTATAAAAGTGCCTAGAATTGATAATGTACAAGAAAGTGGTTTTTTATGTTAAAAAAAATTAAGTTAAAAAATAATCCAAATTACTCAGACTACGGGTAATAATTCTCTAAAATTAAAAAACTGTCCCGAGGTTTGAAGTCACTTTTATCAAGAATAATAAGAAAAAGTCAAAATACCCTTTACGGAATTCAGGAGACAAAGTCTAATTTAATAAAATAAGAAAGATATATAAGAGTCTGAAAAAATTAATCAGTACGCCACTGAAGTAAAATTAACATTGGGAAAGGCAAAATTGTATTTACTTTTCTTCAAAACGTTTTTGGAGAAGCCAAAACGATCAAAAGAATAGTCTTTTTCATAAGAGTTTATAATTTAGAGAGAAAAATGTTGAAAAAACGCGTATTATAATAAAAAAAAGAAACAAATCAGATATCAAAATTTTGAGAAGTCAGTTTTTTCCTAAGAACCCATTTACTGAGTTACATTTACATAGATATAAAATCAAAATAATTTTACGCTCTTTACAAATTTTGCGTAAAAAACTAATTTTGTCTTATCCCTCGTATATGCCAGACCAAAGCAACCCTTAAATCACACATACCACAAAAATATTAACAAAACATAAGCCTACAAAATGTAAAAAACAAATCATTTTGTTTGCAAGTTACAGTCATTTAAATTTAGGTTATTTAAAAAAAATTGCACTTCAATTGCACAATAGTGTATATGCCACATATTAGTCAAGTCAATCAACCGGAAATTTTTGTGAAAAAGGAACTAACTTGTAGAAAAATGGCAATCTTTTTTTAACAAAGACATTAATATAGCGGCTTCTATTGGCCTATCAGGAACCAAAAAAAAAAATTCTATGTTTTCAAATTTCCGGAAAAAGTTTCAGGGTTCAGACGTTTATGTTCTTCATAATTTTACTTAATATATTAATTAATCTATTTGAATGGTTAAAAACTACAATTTAATTTGAAAATTAAATCGTCTGTAGTGTTTGTGTAAAGCGGCCAAATAGATTGTTTTATTTTTTTTAATTGACAAAATGGCACTAAAAACTATGAAATTCGATTATTAAAAAAACAAAAACTTTAATAAAAAAATTTGGTTTTTAGGCCTTTGTCAAAAATGCCGTTTTTCTTCAAAAGTTAAAAAAAATGGTTTCCAGTCATTGAGCAATGCAAAAGTTCAGCATTATTTTTTTTGTGATTCCATCAATATGTTTATACAAAACAAAACGAAAAAACAGTTCCTTTCTCACGAAAATGTCCGGTAGATTGTTTCCATTATATTCGCCACCGATAACTACGGGCCAAACAGAAATTTAATTGGTTCTGCACAGTTTTCCTAATTGAAACGAATCTGATAGATGGTTTCCGGGACTAAAAAAAAAGTGACTTGTATTACCAACTAAAAAAAGTGTCTTTAAACTTCATCTAAATTTAGATCTTTTCAACTACTGCTCCAGGTCTTTGTTGGTTCCTTTATAAAACTCGATCAGTTGATTTTTAATTTTTCTAGTTCGTTGTGCCTAAACGACGATAAAAATGCAATCATTGAATGTTTTCAACCAACTTTTCTAATTGTCTTATAATGTCACACCCTGTTAAACCCATTCCCTCATCGTGAAATAGCTAAATCCTTGCTAACTCGTATATACTGTTTGTTAGTACAGCTCCAGTGACCGCATTCCTTGGAATCCTATAGCTGTTCTATCCTTACCGATGCTATAAATAAAAATCTTTTCCTACCCCACAGTCTCAGGGGTTTACATTTTGTGCAATATGATATATTTTCCCATTGATGCTATAGAGAAGAAAAAGTCTCCTTGGTGGTTTTCGCCAGATCTTAAGCAGCTGACTATAATAACAAGCCAATCTCACTGTTACCGAGATTTTGTAGTATTTTGTGCATTCTAATTCTGTATTTGATTCATTCTAAACAAATATTCGCAATGATCAACATTATTGTATTGATCTCCACATCTGTTTGCAGATTACTTTCAAACATCCAAGGTAACATCTTATATACATTATACATTTACCATTTCTAACATTAATACAAAATTTTACATAACAATACTTCATAAATCGGGAGAGAAGTCAAATATCGCCAACTACAGACCCGTATGTAAATCTTAGTATTATTCCTAAACTACTATTTATGAAACCGATAATTTTTGACTCCAATGCTATGTCGAATTGATGTCGATAAACATTAAGAGTTTATGTATGGAATATTGATTGATTTGAATATTGTAACATATGTGAAGGTTCTGTCGGGACTATTGAATGAGGGTAATGCGGTTCAAGCATTGAATTAATAGGTTATATGGACTGGCCCCATCACATATGCGCAGTGTTTTACCTTGACGCCAACGGATAAGAGAAATACATTTCTGCCTTTATTAGCTCAACCTCTCTCGCACTGCGTTGGAGTCAATAAAGTGTCGCAAAGCCCAGTCCGTTATCCTATTATGTCTATGGGTTAAAGCAATTTTCACAAACTTTTCCAAAGCTTTGAGTTCGATGGATATCTCTGTTAGCTTCCGGACAAAACCCAGATTGTTAAGTTAATAACTTCAGATCAAACGAGTTTAGAAACAACTCTGGGGTAACTCAAGGGTCCCATATGGGCTCTCTTTTATTTAGTATCTTCGAAAATTATATTTCTATTTTCTTTAAGTATTCGAAAGTTCTTTGCTTTGCAGATGACTTAAAGTGCTCCTTGGCAAGAAGACTGTTTGGGAGTGCAATCTGATTTCAATTTAAAATTTGTATATTAGACAGCATGGTAAAATTGTGATAACTGTGTAGAGAGTTCCATTAAATATTTTAAAATTCAGTTAAATGACTTTACTTAAAAAAGATTAAAGTAAATTTAAATATACCACAAAAAAATTATTTTCTTGATACTCTTAAAGCTATAATCATAGAGTTTATTTTTCACATAACATTGTCTACACGCAGGCAACGATATAGACATTCAAAAGTTCTAAAAAGCAACTTACCTTGAAAGCATCAGGTGAAAGTAACTCCAAATCGTTGTAACTCAAAATCAACACCCTCAAATTTTGTAAATTTTGAAAGACGCTATCCCTGATGCCGTAAATGTCATTGTTAGCTAGATTTAGATAGGTGAGATCATTGTCGGGAAAAGTAAAGTTAAGCTCAATGAAATTCTGATTTTCCAACGTTATCTCCAGGTAGGGATACGATTGGTTATCTGCGGAGTTTATCCATGACGAGACGCTGGTCACCAACGATTTGACGTCTTTGACGCATGTAACTTTTGCCGATTCGGTGTTGTTGATGAAGACACAATTGCAGTTATCGCTGCAGAGGGGTAGTTTATCAGCTCTGTTGAGAGCTGGAAACAGAATGTATGGCAATAGGTACAGCAAGAACGGAACTAGCCTGGAAAATTAAAGAAAATATTAGAGGAAGGTTGATAATTATTTACTTTTTTTCACCATTTCCGATTTTGATGATTTTTTGTATATAAGTGGAATTTGGGATCCTGATCTCTAATCCGAAGTCATAACTTTCCATTTTTGAGTTCTTACTTTTTTCTTTCTTATTTTTTTTATGAAAAGCGCTGGTTCTGTACAAAACTACTACAAACAATTATATAAGATGACGTAAAATAAACTCTCTTTTTGTTTAGACTTTCACCAGTGATGCACTTCGCTGTTGATTAGTGCTGATCGAATTTTGTGTTAGGGCTTTATTGATGATGCCTATGGAACCTAACTTGGTGCTAACTTGATACCAGTTCAATTAGTGCGTCCGCACTCCTGCTGGTACCGATCCATCTTATGTATGTAACAAAATATCCATAATTAATTACAGTGCCTGTCAGGTATTGTAACAAGAAGGAAAAGTTACTAGTCCAAAAAGTATGATGTATGGTTGTTTTTAGTATTCCCAATGTCCAATTTTTTTAGATAAAATAAGGCAAGAAAATCGAGAATAGAGTTTTGTATTTTATAATTGTTTGTAGTAGTTTCATACAGAACTAATCAATTTTTATAAAAAAGAATAAACAAAAAAGAGGAAATAAGAGTTAGAATGTTTATAAACTTTGAGAATGAACAACTCAAAAACGAAACGTGTATACAAAAAAATCATCATAATATGTAATAACAGATATGTCCCCACGAAGATTGTTGTTGATAGTAAATATCCAAAATGGTTGGACCCTCCTTTAAGAAAGCTTATTGGGCAAAAGAATCGCCTTTGCAAAAAATTATATAAAAATATAATAGGACTGAACAACATGTTGATTATTTAGCGTATTCCGACATACGACGGGAGGTTAAACTTCGAACTAATATATGTTATCTTACATATGTCACACAAACTAAATTACTTATTCCAGAGAACATAAAATATTTTTGAACATTTGTACGTAACTTAAGAAGAAACTCCAGTTTGCCCAATGTTATGAGTTATTACAGTGAGGAAATTATTGATTCAATTAACATCGCAAATGCTTTTGCTACTCACTTTCAGTCCTGCTATTCTCACCACCCCAATTTGGATTTTAGCAAGATTGATCCCATAAGTTGTTCGGGAAAATTAATATCTACGTATTGTTTTACCGAGGCAAAAATCTGTAATAAAATAAAGAGCCTTGATCTCTCCAAGAAGGCTGGTACAAATGGAATCCCCACTATTCTATTGGTAAGTTGTTGTCAGTCATTGTCTCAGCCTCTGTCTCTAATCTTTCAGAGATCTTTCAACCTAGGTTCCTTGAAATTTGGAAGTTTTCTACTCTTTTGCCAATCTTTAAATCTGGTGGTAAAGGCGATATAAAGAATTATAGAGGTATTTCTTTACTTTTACAGATACCAAAGATATTTGAGGCAATTATCACCGATGATATCTTTGAATCATTAAAACACTACTTTACGAGTATGCAATATGGTTTCTATCGGGGTCGCTCAACGACTACAAATCTTGCAATATTTCAGAATTACTTAATGACATCAGTTGAGGCTGGCCAACAGAATGATGTCATTTACACTGACATATCTAAGGCTTTTGACATTGTTTGCCATCAGCTTCTATTATGAAAATTGCAGCCAATTGGTTTTTGTGGAAACTATCTGGAGTGGATCAGATCATATTTGTTTAATCGTCGTCAACAGGTCAACTTATCTGGTTCAGCTTTCAGAGAGGTTGTTGTAACGTCGGGTCTTCCGCGGGGTTCATATATTGCACCCATTTTATTTTTACTCTTTATAAACGATATAGTGTCTTGTTTTAAAATGTCTAAATATCTTTTATATACAGATGACTTAAAATTCTTTTCACCGGTTTCCTTTGACTCTAATCCACTGCAGTCTGACATTGTAAGGCTCGTCAAATGGTGCCTTACAAATTATCTGCATCTTAACATTTCTAAATGTAAAGTGTTTCAATTTCTATAAACGCATTAATCCCGTACAGTTCATCTACCTCACAAATGATGTACATCTTGAAGTTGTTACTTCTTTCACCGATCTGGATGTTTTTGATGAAAATTTAACTTTTAATCTGCATATTGATTGCATTGTGCTTAAGGGTTTTAGATTGCTGGTCTTTATAAAGCGACATACAAAGCATGTGACTGATACCAAAGCTATTGGTTGTCTTTATAACTCATTGGTTAGGAGCGTTTTGGAATACTGTTCTGCAATATGGAGTCCTTCGTATCAGTGTCACATTGACAGAATCGAATTGGTACAAAATAGATTTGCAAAATATCTTTTATATAAATTTAATTTTCCATATCAAGGTCTGACATATAATACAAGAGCTCTTCTTTGTGACCTGCAAACCCTAGAGTTTCGAAGAAAGAAGACACTTCTTATTTTTCTACAAAAATTGCTCAATGGAGGGATTGACTGTGAAGTATTGCTGGAGTCGGTCTCATTTTTGGTTCCTATTAGGAGAACGAGACAATGGGCTTAGCGCATTTGTTGACCGGCTAGTATGCAACTACAATCGTCACTTCCCGGAGTATTACATTTTCAAGCTCAGCACTTTGCAGCTAAAAAGGCAGTTAAGCGGATTGGTTTTGTAATGTTTTCTGTCTGTCCTTGTTCACGTCAATTCTGTGTAATTTTGTTACATTTATGTATTATGTCACTTTTGGACCTGAAATCGTTTTATCACTGTATATCCTTTTTGTTATTTACCTGTTTTTCCCGGGGTTATTTGACTCGATACTTATTTGTGAATTCGTACCATTTGGAATGTTTAGCATTCTGTAGTGTACGTTTCAGAAGAGCCACTTGTCCGATGCGTGCATCGGCTACGTCCTTACATTAAAAATTAATCGGCGATGGAGTAAAAAAGTAAATTTACCATTAAATTACCCAAATAATGTTTTATATATAACATTTTAAGGAAAGTCCTTATTCTGGATTCAAATAAGTTTCTTTTGCAACAATTTACTAGAATCTATGGACCCAGAACGGCTTTTAAATTCCCTCCCGCCTTAATATTTGGACTAGTCGAGATAAAGATATTAATTTGGCACACTTTTAGAGCAGATTAAATTTTGTTTTTGTTTTTACTTTTACTTCCCTCCTAAAAGGAAAGTATTGTAAACGTAAAAAATCACCCTCCGAGATTTTTTCAGATCTTTACCTTTACATTTCAGGAACGAAAAATATGTTTTCTCAATTCCGTCGGTCTGTCAGTCTATCTGTCTATCGGTCTGTCAGTCTGTCTGTTTGCGGTATAGCTAAAAAAACTAGTTACCCGATTGACTCCAAATTTTGATCAAAAATTAAGGGTCATATGAGAATGCCCTTAGTAAAGATCCAGTATGGCAAAACAAAATGGGGGCCTAGTGAAATGTTAAAAAAATTATTACTTAAAGACGACCTATCCAACTTATCTTAAGATTTGCATAAAAATCAAGTATTATGTCGGAATCGCAAAATTTTGGTACGAATCCAAGATGGCGGAATAAAATGGCAGTTTAGTAAAATATTTAAAAATTCAGCCTGAAAAACTACTTAAGGGCCTGATTTCAAATTGTGTACCATATATAATGGTGGTATATAGATGAACTAGTTAAGCTATAGTAATAATTCAAGATGGCTTTACAAAACGGCGGCTAAATAAAATATTTGTAATCGTGAAAAAATCGCCCTCTCAGGTTTTACATCTCCTCACGTTTTAGAGTCTTTAGATGCCAAAAAATATGTTTTATTAATTCCTTAGGTCCGACTGTCTGTCTGTCAGGTCATGGCATATCTTAAAAACTACTTAAGCGATTGACTTCAAATGTGGTCAAAACCTGGTGACCTGTTGGAAATTTTGCCAACCCCTAATAGGGGTGATAGTTCTGATGCTACTTAACATTATTTTCATTTTTTGCATTTTTTTCAATGTGGTCTAAACCTGCTGACCCATTAGAAACTTTACTGACCCCTAATAGGGGTGATAGTTCACATGCTTCTTAACACTATTTTCATTTTTTGCAATTTTTGCAGCCGCCCTTTCTTTCCAGGATTTATAATCACATTCAATGTGAAACCTGCTTACCCATTAGAAATTTTGCTGATCCTTGATAGGAGTGATAGTTACGTCGCTACTTAACATTATTTTTATTTTTTGCATTTTTTTACGGCTCCTTTTTCTTTCCAGGACTTACAATCACTTTCAATATAGTCAGAACCGCTTAACCGGTAAAAAATTTTGCAGACCCTTAATAGCGGTAATAGTTCTGATGCTACTTAACATTATTTCATTTCTTGCAATTTTTTTACAGCCCTTGATTCTTTCCACAAAATTAGACAAAAATAAAAATAAATGAAAAAACGGTATAACGGATTTTCGAAACAGTAATTATAGTCACTTTCAATGTGGTCAAAACCTGCTAACCCGTTAGAAATATTGCTAACAACATAGGGGTAACAGAACTATCAGGTCTATTAACTGTCAGCAAAATTTCTAACGGGTCAGCAGGTTTTGATCATAATGAAAGTGATTATAAGTGCTGGAAAGAAAGGGGGGTTGTAAAAAAAATTGCAAAAAATTAAAACTATGTTAATCAGAACTTTGCCCCCTATTAAGGGTCAGCAACATTTGTAACGGATCAGCAAAATATTACCGATCTTATGGGTCAGCAAATCAGAAACTTCCTTTAAGTTTACATGCTGTACGCCTTTGTTTTATAAATCAAAATGGGTACTATACGGAACTATGTTGATGTTCCAAATTTTAAATGCATATCCTAAAACGGTATAAAGGAACGAATATACTGCAAAATTAAATTATGACCATAATGACTAATACTTATAATCCCAATTAACAAATTTTTATCACTGATAAACAATTTTTATCTAAAATGGATGTGTCATTTTTATTAGGAAGTACTGCATTGATTTGTTTTCTAGGAAATTTCCGCAAAACCTCATTTGAAACATCCAATAGATATGGAGGTACATAAAGGCCAGGTTCAATTTGATTTCTGATCATTTCTGTAATCTTTAACAAGTATTAATTTTATCGTATTTATAATAAATAGAATTTGGAAATGGAAATTTAAATGTTTTTAATTAATGGTAAAAATATGACAGAAGCTTTGCTGTTTGTTGAAGAAATTCCACCAATACCAAAACAATATTTTTGTTATAACACATAAAAAGACAAGTATTGAGTTTTTTTAAGTTGATACTAGGGATAATTTCAAAACAGGTAAGCATACTAAAGCATAAAAACTTGGCTGGTATAAACAATATTTTAGCGCCGATCTATATTCTTAAACACTATTTAGTTTTGATAAATTCAGAACGTGACTGGCAACCTAATAAAATGTAACGTAGTAGCATATATTTATCTTCATTACACATACAAATTTATAGCAAATTTCCTTACCTCATTTTCATAAAACGACTTATTGCGGCTTAGCCAGAATTAATGTAGTATTTATAGTCTCACTAATACAAAATCGCACCTTTAAACTACTAAAATAAAAAAGACAGGTTGTTATTACCACAAAAAAAATATATTACAGACTAAAAATATTTATCGGTATATTGTTTCGGCTTCTCACATCAACCTGAGTAATTAATCTATACATGTAATCTTATCTGGTTGTAAATATTGAGACATTTTTTCTCTTAACCGTTGATAACAGTTAATATCAAACAGATAAATTCGAAGGTAGGTTTTTTTCACATTTTGTGCATCTGTATTCTCATTGATGCGTTTAGTCAAATTGATTAAAACTAAACGAATTCTATTTTATCAACTAGCATAATCTTGCACGTAAATCAAAGAAATACTAAAGAGGAGAACAAACATTTTTGTTCTGTATTTGTTGACACTACAAATAAAAACTCTAGGCCCGAACATATTTACGGGCCCCAAGCTTGGAGGAAAAAGTAACAAGAAAAAAAAGGTCCTCACTCTCATATAGCAGAAACTTATACCCTTCTTCAATATAATAAGATATAAAAATTATATACTTTACTGAAATGAAAATTATTGAATTGTAATCATAAAGCAATTAAATGCCTTATTTTACTGTGTGTTGTAATTCAGTAATTGATGGTTTTCATTTGCTGTTAACTCGTATCAAAGACAGATAGTGTTTTGAATAGACGATGTACTCAATGTAAAATAAATTAGCACAACGCCCGGGGCCGACGCTGTTGGCCTCGCACATCGCCCAGAGTTGTAATCCGCTTTAAGATATTATAGATAAGCATAATTTTTGTATTGTATTTCCAAACAAGTTAGACGCTTCTGGCAACACCAAACTACATATTGTTGCGTGCGTTGTAATTAAACTGCGACAGTGCAGTTAATATGATTAATTTATTTGTATGTTATAATTGTCTATTGGAAGTACGATCGGTCTTTGTTTGAATGATTCTCTCCTAGAAGTTACAAAATTGAATGGTGCCCATGCTACCGAATTTTTAAAGGTCAAAGTTGCCATGCATGGAAAAAGAATATGGTTCATGATTTCCTTTTCGTCACTTCCACGGATCTCTACAACATCAGATATGACTTACAAGTAATTAATAGATTAGCAAAAATAATAATAAGATAGGCAATACAAATCTTCTCACTCTTCAAAGTTCCAGGTATTGAGGACATACCTCCAGCCGTGCGGCACTGAGTTCTAACAGACTAGTTGTCACCCCTATCGAAATATTGGGGACATGCCTTCAAATAATTTTATGTAAAACAAAAAGTGAAAATTTTAAACAAGTATTTTCATTTACTTGGTCACTATTGTGGTTGAAATAAAGTGACAGTTTTCTTTATCACAAAAACCTCAAGAATAAATCATGCTATTTCTTCCTAAAGCTTGATGTAGACGCTATGAGAGCGATGTTTAAGGGTTACTATAATAACTAAATCCCAGTTACGCTTCAAGCAATAGGTGAAGATTCCCATTCCAAACTCCAAACGGAATTTTGTATCGCAGGTGGATAATTAATAGACTTGGGTTTTCAAATAGTATCTAGTTCCCTAGAGATCTAACTTTCACCCTTTTTTACTTCCCTCGTAAAAGGGAAGTATTGTAATACACGTTTTAGGGTCCCTAGATGACGAATTTTTTCCCGAATCCGTCGGTCTATCTGTCAAAAATTAAGTGTCACATGGGGCTGACCTGGTAACATATCCAATAGGGCGAAAATAAATGGTGGCCTAGTAAAATATTTAAAAAAATATTTCTAAAAAAGCTATTTATCCGATTGAGCAAAATGGCGGATTAATGAAATATTTAAAAATTGAGCTTGAAAAAACTTCTTAATTAATAGATTGATTTCAAATTTTGTACAAGAATTAATTGAGATGAACTGATAAAATTTTGAAACGAATTCAAGATGGCGGCCAGATAAAATGTCTGTAATCGCGAAAAAATCACCCTCATAGGTTTTACATATCTTCCCGTTTTAGAGCCCTTAGATGCCAGAAATGTGTTTCTCCCTTCCGTCAATCTGTCCGTCTATCATTTTTGAGTGTAGCTAAAAATTTACTTACCAGATTGACTTCAAATTTTTTTCAAAAATTAAGGGTCATATAGGAATAACCTGGTAATATTTTGGTTGACAAACAAAAATCTTTTTTTGACTTTTTCGCAACTGAATAAAAATATTTAACTTTAAATTAATTGAAGCAAATATTTAATAAAATCTCAACATGTATTGTATTATTTATTGTATGTTCCCTCTTACGATCGACGCACTAATGAGTCCCGACAGGATTTAAGTATTTGTACAAATACTGTGTCTATAAAAACTTAAGGTAAATGACATAATTTTTTATGCTTGCTTAAATAATATTGTTTATATTATGTATCGAAACATTCCGTAGACAGACTTACTACATGTTGAGATATGTCGTTTTATTAAATATTTACTTCAATTAATTTAAAGTTAAATATTTTTATTCAGTTCCGAAAAAACCAAAAAAGATTTTTGTTTGTCAATCTAAACGCAACAAATAATCTGAACACATTCAATAGCAGCGTACTGAAAAACATTATTACTCCAATTTTGGACAAAAATTAAGTGCTACGTAGGAATAAACTGGTAAGATTGTCGTACGAATTCAAGTTAGCAAAACAAAATGGCGGCCTAATAAAAGGAAGGTTTGAAAGAATATTTAATTTTACAAAAGCTGTAATGGCAGTTATTTGTAGGCATAAAATAAACGGCGATGAAGAAGATATTTAGAAATAAATTAATTTTGCAATAAAAAGTTATGAGATATAAGGATTTTTGATCATAATCACATTTTTAAAACTCTTTCTTCAGGATCAAGAACATCCTTTGATGCTGTACAAAGAATGGTTAGGAAATCATAATTCTTGGGTTAATAGTGATATTTGGAATTACTTTCTGTCGTTTTTCACCTGCGATTGCACGATGCTCTTCTTCTCTGAATGAGATCAAAACACTAAATGACAGGGGAGTGCGATTAAATTTTAAGAAAGGGAAGCAATTTTTAGAAACTTACTTATTTGTAATGTAATTCGATTCTTCGATCATTTTTTGCAAATTCGTCAATGACGTCATCATAAAAACGTCCATGCTCCGACATATTTTGGAGAAGTTTATTTTCAATGGACAACAGCGATGTATGCGAAAGCCTCTCCTGCCCCGTTGAATTTTTCACGAAATTTTTTATACGTTTAAGTGTTAAAACATTGGGTTCTACCGATGAACTTGTGGCAGGTATTGTCAATACTAATGCACACAATTTCGACACTTCGGTATAGGCATCTTCCAGATCTTTGTCTTTTAAACATTGCATTAGTCCCTTAGCGTTATTTTTTGCGCTAATGTCATCAGTTTCGTAAATCATTATTAGTTCAGATCGCAGTAATACTCGGTCGAAGAACTGGCCATAATGAAGAAGAAGAGATTTAAACGCCTCTTCTGGAAAATGTTTTCCTTTAAATGCATCAAAATTGCAAAGCTCGAGGAATTTAAAATCATTTAAACCGTTAAATCTATAGTTTATTTGTTGAATATCTCCCACCTTGTCTGTTCGAAGACGCTTGGCTTGTGGCTCTACATTTAACGCCATCGCTTTCTCCCAAAATAGGTCAAAGTCATCTCTTTTTGGGCACAACATTCTGATGCATTTAAAGGAAAACATTTTCCAGAAGAAGCGTTTAAATCTCTTCTTCTTCATTATGGCCAGTTCTTCGACCGTGTGTTACTGCGATCTGAACTAATAGTGATTTACGAAATAAAAAACAATATAAAAAGCAATCAATTTAATCTATCCAAATAATAATTTAAAAGATATAGCCAAATTTAATACAATAACATATACAGGCAAAATTAGCTCTAAAATCAGTAAACATCTCATGAGAGCAGATTATAAAGTTGCCTTCTGTACAAATAATACTTTAGGGAAATATATTAAAAATAATAAATCCAAGTCTGATAAATCTAAAAAATCAGGGGTATACGAATTAGAATGTGGTTCCTGTGATAAAGTTTACATTGGCCAAACGGGTAGATCTTTCAATAAACGTATAAAAGAACACAAATCCTCATATAATAAAGAAAAAACAGACTCCAATTACGCTAAACATTTGATAGAAGCAAATCATACATTTAAAAACGAATATAAAATTTTGCACAGGGCTAATAAAAGCTACAAATTGAACCATTTGGAAAGTTTAGAAATTAACAAGAGGAAAACCCGAAATATTTTATTGAATGACCAGTTGGACTTAAATGGTTCCCCTCTGTTAAATCTTTATACCTAGAGAATAGACGAGGTGGGCAAACACCGATATTGTTTTATTGACACCATTAAGATTTTTATATATATTTTTTTTTATTTGGTACAGATTTTAGTGTCAGTTTTAAGTTAGCTTTTGACAAACACACAGTTTGTCGAAACAGCTGCTAAGCAGATATAAATAAGTGGAAATTAATAAACTAAGCGTGTTTATTTTGTATACTAGTGTATAATGAATTTCCATCAAGTAACGGCTACATCGATAAGAAATCTATTTTTATCGACTAGTTCATTGTGTTGGCGGTGACTAATTTCCAACTGTTCATTAAGGGCGTGTTTAATTCTGGTTTTGCTGAAGACTTTTTCTTTTATGACGGCCTGCAAATGCGCTTTGGACATAATGTGTCTTTTTACAGCTTTATGGAAATTGTTTAAATCGAAAAAACCAGTTTTATTCCAGAGACCATTTTCATTTTAAAAAAGTAAACATGGCCAACAAAATAATTTACTTATATTTTCACACCCGGTTAGCCATTTAAATTGTTCGTATTATTTTTCCGGGTAAAAATGTCTAATACAGTTTTTCATTTTTGTGATTAAATTTTTCATAGGCGGTTTTGCCCTGCCTTTGAAAATTATTTGAAGCTTATCAGCGAAGTTTAATGTTGAAAATCCCTTCATTATTAAGACATACACCACACATTCATACGCACTCTTCTTACTAAATTCTCCAACATTTTCAACGTTATTACCGACAGCCGAAATTGACGGTATTTGCATATCCACGTCCGTATTATTGTCTTCCATATCGCAGCATGCACGACGCGACGTACGTATCACACAACACATGGATGGCCGTTCAAACAAAGAACCTACTCCAACGATAGCTTCCGCCCCCACTTAAAGCACGCGACCGAAATGCAAAAATTGCAAACAGCCGGTGGAAAGTTCAATAACCTCTTTCTCGACTCACAGGAAATCAAGCATACAGGACTTGGCTGCAAAGAAGCTAGCGGCCTGCATAGGTTCTATTCTTCACTATTCTATGCTTCCCTTTCTTCCATGGACTGCACGCCCCTGCTAAATAATCAGAGTTCAGCAAACTATGCTCACTGACGCGTACTCTCTGTAACGTGTCTCTTTTGAAATTTATAGGGTACTTGGATGATTTTAAAAGTCTCTCTAATTTTCCTTTTATAAAATCCTAAGACCTTAGTATCCTTTACCTGAATCATATGTCCTGTTGTGTTCTAGTCTTCAGTGACAGTTTTTTTGTATTAAGTAGTTTTGATTCTAGGACACTTACATCTTTCGGTAAGCTTTGCCCAATCTCTCTCTTGATATTAGGACTTGACCGAATGTTAGTCCTCTGCAAAATTCATGCAATTTCATCTGTGGTACCCTGTATAAAAGGCAATAGTACATTACTTATTGTTTAATTGTCTGATAAGGATTAATGTATTATCCATTGGTTTTTAAAGTATCAGTCAGTTTTTTCGTTTTACGTTTGCTTCAGAATGATTAAAATTACAACAAATATTGAAAGGCGCCTAAAGACTAACGAAATAAAATCCGGTTGGGATGAGTCATGGTGAGAATAATTTACGTACCTATTCGTACGTATTAGCAGAGTCTATTCTAAATAGTCCAAGCACTTGGTTATTCCGCAAAAAATTTCCCTCTTGCCGACGCGCCTCCCGCGCCTACGAACTGCCGTTTCTAGCGGTCAGTCGGCAGGTCACTTCGCAGTGATTAGATACTCGGTGTCTCAAGATTTTAAACCTACGTGTTTACGGAACGTTGTCCGCGGTTAGCAAAAACATAGAATTTGGAACAAGAGCGCGTTTAAATGTAACTTTTTGGAGATAGTTTTGGAAATGGCTTCTCAAGCTAGTATTCTTTTTACCGGGGTGTTGATGGATGTGACGTTAACATAAATATGATAAGATCCAGCAAGGTATGTTTAAAGAACTCTTAAAGAACATTAATTTTTATTAATGAAATTTGGCTAAGAACTTAATTCCGGTAAAATGGACATAATAACGATTTTTCTCAAATTTTGTATGTTAATAATATAGCGATTCTGCGGTGGCACTGGTATCTTCTTTTTTGTCAAACAGAAAACAAAGAGTAGTACCTGCTGGTAAATTGTCGAAAGCCCTTAATGTTGCCTTTGGGGTGTCTCAGGGCAGCATTCTGGGTCCATTACTATATACTCTCTATACGTCGCAATTAATAAATAAATTTCGATATTGTAGCCATGATTGCTACGCAGGTGATACCCAGGTATATTATTCATTTAAAAGTACTGATACAGCTGAGGCCAATAGGTGCATTACGCGGATTTGGACACTTTATATAGTGAAACTCAAAAGCTCCTCTTAAAGATTAACCCAACAAAATCAGTAGCTATTCTTTTTTGTAGTGATAACAATCGAATGAATATTTTAGATAACTTAAATCTACACATAAATAACGATCCAATAGATTTTAAAAACTCTGCCAAAAATCTGGGACTCATAATGGATCATAAACTTAGATTTAAAGAACATGTTACTCTTAAACTAAAAAGTGGATATTCCGCTTTAAAAACAATATTTTCGCAAAGGCACTTTTTGAGCTATAACATTAAGAAAATGCTTTGTGATCCACTAGTGTTATCACCATTAAACTTCTGTGACACCATCTATGGACCTTGTCAAAATTCCCGTCTAAGGTTTATTTTTGGTATAAGACGTCGTGAACACATTTCTCATAAATTAAAAGAAGCACATTGGTTAAATATGTACAATAGACGAGTCTTACATGTTCTTGTTCTTTTTTATAAAATTCTTAAGTTTAATACTCCACCATATTTACCCACAAAAATAACTTACCGTACTGATGTGCACAATCTTAATATAAGACGAAAAAATCTATTAACTATACCGTCACACAACAAAGAATTTTTCTTATTTAATTGCACATTTAATAAACAAATTTAAAATAAATGAGTTTACTATCTCAGAAAAAGTTTTCAAGAGAAAAATCAAACTACTTCTTCTATACCATATTTAATTAGTTGCCTCTGCCACAAAATGCTAAATTTGGAACTTAATACTTTCCTTTTTCCCTATCCTTATCCATCTTCCATTTTCCTTTTAATATGTGCTTTTTTGCTTTTATGTTTTTTTTTTAATTAAAAAAAAATTTAACTGCTTGCTGCTTATTAATTTCTTTTTCATTTCTTATATTTTTGGCCTCAACAGAATCCGGGGAATGAACATCCCCGAAATCTGAAAACAAGGCCCGTTAGTTACCATGATTATTATCATAATAATAATTATTATTTTAGATTAATTCGTTGACTGTATTTATTGGTAACTAATAAACGTCTTATTATTATTATTACTTACTTATTACTTACTTACTGTCCTGCATCAATCAGTATTTATTCACAAAAAAAAGTTTTAAGAAGGCTTTATAAAACATTGTAATTTATATTTTAAAGCACTTGTGACTATTTGATGTTAATAGTAAAACCAAAATGTTTTAAAATAGCTGTTAGGAGCAATAAAGGGATTTAATGGCAACAATAGGGCTTTCATATAAAACTTATTTAATATAAATGCTTAACAGTTTTGTAGTTTGGTTTTATGAGCGTGAGCGTTAAAACCCTTGCATTGGATCAATGGCTGTTGTAGTGTTTTTGACTCATATTAAGACACCTATAAAGTTACCGATTTAAAACTGCAATAAAGGTATCAGGAATTTATTTAAAGCATTTAAAAAATGTTTTACTGATAGTCATATAGAGTTAAAAATAATATGTACTGTAAGCTGCGTCCATCCTGACATATTTATTTCCTAGTATTTATGGCGCAAGGGCCTTTCATTTCTTATTAGATTATAATTTCTGGAGAATGTAAGATGATACCTAAAGTGTGGAGACGGTCTTGAGAAAAGGGGAAGACACTTGCTCTTGGTTTAACTTATTAAATGCAGACCAGTTTAATCTTGTGGATAATTTCAGTTTTTTTAGAAACATTGATTCGTGTTGGAAATAATCTAGTGCCTACGTATATGTGAGCAATTATCCCCTCGAAATTTAAACATTTAATATCGGCGCCAAACGAGTTCCAGTTACACCACCTATTAGATTAAGGACTGTTAGTTTTAAGAATTAGCCATTTAAGTGTTATGCTATTAGGATATTGCTTTTTTAGAAAACATGTATTACCATTCTCTATTTCTGAGAACTTGGTAGAATATGTTTGAAGTACAATCGATTTTGATATCCTGTCTAGAACGTATTAATTGTCGTTCGGATAATTTTTGTAATTTAAATTAGAATAAAGTAATTGTTGGAAGTTCTTTGCATCATAATACATTTGTTGTTAATATCTATCAGATTTAGTCCATAAGTTAAGCTTTTATTAAGTTGAACATCTACTGCTCTAAATATTAATATAAATACCTAAAGTAACTAATACAGTTATTGATCCTTCCCCGTAGATGTGTTCATTGCGATAAAATAACGCACTAGCAATTAGCTGCAGGTGTTCACCGTGATTTACGACCGCTCGAAAAATAGTCGGTTTTTGGGGGCACAACAATGGAGTGAGAGAACTGTTTTTTTCTTAAACTGGTGGTATTAGTTTCCTATGAACAGAATGGCATAGGGTACCGTTCTGTTTCTTTTGTACTGGGACACGAAAGGAAATGATACCATCTGATTTATTTTCTTACTATCACTAGTAAATTTAATTTAGAATGTTTTTGGTTGAGACATAAAAATACAATTATTATTAAATTTTCTTCTCCAGGTGCCCATATTTAAAAAATGTTATCTTCGTACTACGTTAAATGAAGGAACGTAAACCAAAAAATGTAAATACCATAAATCGAAGAAAATAATAAAATAATAAAATCACTGAAAAAAATTCACATCCAAGGTAATCAAAACTAGTACAAAACATGCAAAATTTTTGAACCAACAACATCAAAATATACAAAAAAAATACCTACAATAGAACAACCTGCTAAGGATCCTAAAATATAGATTCAAAAAAAGCAAGTGACGATCAATACGTAAAATTTCTTTCAGGGATTATCCCTGAATGAATTCACTGAAAAATTAAACAAGTAAATTCTATTGTCTAGGCTTCGTTGTTCTTGAAATATAAAATAAACCAATGTCTCACAGATTGTATCTCATCCGAATAGAAAACACAGCATAATCTGCAGAAGACCCGTATCTCTGCGGAAATAATGAGGCCCTTAAACACAAAATGCAGTTCGGTGTTTTGCAACTCTATCACGTTTACCTCTAGCACTGCGGCATCGGCACCGCTTATTTAAATACACTGCGTGCTTTATCTTGGTTTTAGGCAAAAATAATGAGGTGTTTAGGTTTTATCGCCTTAATTAATTTTTAAAAACGGGAGTTTATTGTTGTGGATGTATATTTTTGTTTCAGCTTTTAAAATAAATGGCAGCAAGCAGGTAGAATTGATTCTGATACTCAATTCTCTCATGCACTCGTAAAATAACTGATAATGTAGGGGTTATTATCTCCGAAAGTATTAGGAGTCAGTAAATAATGAGTGTCAGTATACTAATTTGACATAATACACTGATCATATCTTTTTAATTAGTACTGTTATACAGGGTGTTAATTAATGTCGTGGACATATTTCAGAGGGTGATAGTACTCGACAAAATAGAAAAAAAATGCCAATATATACATGGTCAAAAACGCACCATTTTCGTTATACAGGGTGTCAAAATTTCAAAAATTCAAAAATTACTTGTTTTTTAATACTCAAATTTGTATCGCTCATGCATAAAAAACATGAAAATCTAAGAATTGAAAGGACCTTTAATACCAGACCTTCCGCTTTCTATCCTTAGAACAACCTTAGTAAAACATTTGATTGTATATGAATGTAAAAAAATGTACTATCACCTCCCACAAAGTACACGCTTTTATGTTAACGCTTACGCCAAAAAGTTTTTATTAAATAAATGAAAAATCAGTATTTAGGCACATTCAATTCTCTATTTAAATTTGAGAAAGGTCTAGACTCGGTGCAAGTGGTCCTGAAAGTTTTGCACAAACAAGTATCACTTTTCCATATTTTCCTAAAAAATTTTAGTGCACCTTATCGATATTTTGATAAAAAAATGTATTGATTCTTAGTATGAGGCCCCCAAGAAGCTAAGGCTCACCTAGTTTGCCTATTGGCAAATCCGGCCCTGCGTAGAACATTATTTTTTTGAATCAAGAGATGCTTTAACTCATACTCAGAGGGCTTACAAAAACAGCACAACATGACGCAGACAACAAGGCAGGGGAGTCTCATATTGGTGGAACGAAGAATTGAGAAAAAGAGTATGTATTACAGCGAGGAGGCGGTACACTAAAATCGGAAAAAGACTGTCAACAACCGCATACTCAAAAAGTCGTCTAATAAGCGAAATAAGATCGTCAATATCGAAAAGTTGGAGCGAACTCTGCATACAGTTGGAGACAGATATTTGAAGAGATGGATACAAAATAGCCACCAATCACCTGGGGGCCAAACCACTTCCCTTTAATCTTACCATAGAGCGGCAACTCGAGATAGTTTAGCGACTTTTTCCTAACCGAGACGACCTCTGGCAAAGAAACGAAAGCAGGAGCAGGAGGTGGAGCTGTTTACAGAGGCTGAACTAAAAAAGGCAGCGGAGGAACTGAAGAATGGTAAGGCACCAGGGATCGACAAACTTCCACCGGAAGCGGTAAAAGAAGCGGTCACAGCGGTCCATCAGATATTCCTTTAAACTATGAATCCCCTTCTGGAAAACCAGGTATTTCCAAAATATGGAAAGTAGGGAAGGTCATTTTAGTGCTAAAGTAGGGGAAACCCCTGGACAGCCCATCTGCCTTCAGGCCAATATGCCTGCTGGATACGTTAGCTCCGAGAAGTCTTGATAAGGGAAAGTCTGTTGAAGGAACTCGAGAGCCGTGAGAACATCTCCTCAAATCAGTATGGCTTCACAAAAGACAGGTCAACAATTGACGCAGTAAACCGCGTCACGCAAGGAGCCGTAGGCATCCAGAAGGCGTGGGTACTACTAATCACATTTGACGTGAAGAATGCCTTTAATATAGCCAGATGGAGTATCATAATGGACAAACTAAGGAAAAGGGAAATTTGAACTTATCTCGGAATTATGATTGGTGACTATTTTAGAAATAGACATATTAAATTGGGCTCACAAGACATAATTGAAATGTGGAATATCCTCTACAACGACGTGCCAAAAATTGATACACTGGAGGATTTCAAGTTAATAGCATAAGCGGATGACCTGACATTACTGACAGCAGCAGACGAGGAGGATACATTTATTTGTTTGACTAACGAAATGATAGGCAGGGAAGACAATTGGATAACCATCACTTCACATTCAAACTCAGTGAAGTGAAAATAACACCAAAGCAGAGTGTAAGATATCTAAGAGTTATACTCGACGACAGGCTTAATATTGAAGAGCATATCAAATCCGCAGTCTCGAAGGCAGAAGGCATCTTCAGCTCTGGCAAGACTAATGACAAACGTAGGCGTACCACTAAGCCCTATAAATTTTAACAGGAACCGTCCCAATCGACCTACAACTACTGGAAAGACCGTACATACATGCGAGGGGAAGCAGCGTCACCCCACAGGAACTCAAAGCTGCCAAAGAGGGAAGGGAGAATGGACCAAGGGACTTATCCCGAACATAGGTATATGGCTGAAATGTACCCATAACACACTGGACTACTTTACTACTCAGGCGCTAACGGGCCACAGATCCTTTCGCATATATAGCAAAAAGATGGGAAAAACTGCGGACAATCTGTGAATATACTACCGAGGTAAACATACACTTTTCCATTACACTCAATGGGTAGAGCCAAAAAGAGAGGCAGAAGTTTTCCTAAAGGTTTTATTATCTCATGACAACATAGTTGAATAGATGATAAGTAGTGAAGCAGAGAAATACAGGAGAGGGATCGATAAACAACAAAATAGGCCGAACCCGAAATGACCACGGGTGGACGGGGGATGTAGGCATAGGACCACTATAAAACAAGAAGAAAAGACAGCCCGCTGCCTTTGATGATATGCCATGATTGGCGGTACTAAGCATCACAAGGGCGGTTCGAAGGGGCACTTGTCCGGTACTTGCACTGGCTACGTCCTACAACAAAAAAAATCCGAGCAGATGCTCAGAGAAGTTTTTGGTGATATTGGTAAGGTAATGAAAATCAGGGTCTGAAGACAGAAGATATAAGAAGAAACAAAAGGTAGATAACATTTAAATTTTCTCCGTTTGACCGTTTCACTGTAAACAATTTTTAAACCCAAAATCCTAATCGAAGTTTTATTTTACTCGTTTTATTTAAAATTACCAAACAAGGATTAATTCGAATAAAATTTCCCGAACCGAGCGGCAAATTAACCCCACATAATTCCTAAAATATCATCATTTAGTAAAGTTATTATTAAAATTATTGTTAATTCCGGGTTTAACAACTTTAATGAAACACATTGTTCAGCCAATTACTCCATAAAATGCCGTTCAGGAAGCCTCAAACGCTGCCGTTGCAAACGCTCTCAAAGCTGTTCCCTGAAAGGATATTTTTGGTGTTAGGTGAGAATTACCCGCACCAACACCATATAGACTCTTATTCAACCTGGTCTTGTATATACGTTCATACTAAAACTGTACTTATATTTGAATATTATTTGGATCTAATAAGAAATGGAGAACTAAACTAATCGTCATGCGTCATTTAGATACACAACTTTTTGTTTGATATATACGAGAGAATTACAAAAATTTAGTGATGAGCAGAGAAAACTTTCCAAATTTGCAAAACTTTTCCATTTGAAGGTAGAAATAAATTGGTTTGGTATATTGCCAAGGAAATTTTCTGGAAATATTTCCCAAAATTCCCACAGACCTTGTACATTTTTTAAATTCAGCGCTGGCTTATTGACATATGACAGGGTTTTTTAGTTTTTCGCTTATGACATTTAGCTTTACTTCTTAAAGCAACCCACCTTGTAACAAAATGTAGTCTAATTTTTATCTTTAATAATAAGAATTCACCCTGTTATTGGTTGCTTTTAGTAATGTAACTTCAATGAAGCAATCGAAATTCTTAATAACTTAGATTATTCCTAATACTAAATTTTGTTATATGAGCCAATCTATAGCTTCTAAACTTTCAAATCGATTCGAAATTCAAAAGTAATAATAAAGAAGCATGTTAATTAAAATTTGTCTGCTGAAAGGGTACAGGGTGGAGCATTTTCGATACTTCTAGGGGGATCTGATAAAACTGTAGGTGCTACATGAAAACCGATTACACATTTTCGAGATCGATTTACCAATGAACTTTAACCGTGCTGACTGATCATGGATAACTTGACTCGTTATTGAGCTACGGGATGTTTTCCAAGAACCGTAAACCACACTTTACGATTCTTGGTGTTTTCGAAAATTAGTCAATTTTGATATGGTCCTGTATCTCGTTTATTATTGGAATTCTTTTCATTGTACTCAATGGCGTTCTTAATTTTTTCTATTTATTCCAGCCTTTTAGCTATGACATAAAGTTATGTTTTTTTTTAATGGGACACCATGTATATTTTTTTCTTAGTGTTGACTGGAATTTAAATTACCTTTCTGATAGTACTAAACATTTAGTGTTTGAGTTTATTTATGTTTTTGAAGCCGATTGATTGATAATTACAAAAACCACGTGATAACATATCTGAACATATTGCACATGATTTTAACAATACCTTTAATAAAATAATTAAAACAAATCGAAAGATATAAAATACTTCATTGAGTTTTTGAGATTTTTAATTATTACCTTCCCTCCTTATGTCTATTTAGTTTTCTCCAAAACCTATTTGGATTAACTTGAATAATAATAAGTGCCATCCCTGCAACAAAAAGCACAAAATGTAAAACAAACATGTTCAAAGTCTGCTTAGAGTCGAATTAACTATGGAGCTCACGCAGAAGCATTTAAACTTATTTATATGGAGTAGGCTTTGAAAACAATTATTTGACGCCATTTGTTCCAATATTTTGACAGTTTTAGTTACATATATTCCGATAAAATCCGCGAACTTGATATACGACAATATACAAAAATTGAATATATATGTTACATAAGACAGTATTACTGCGTCGGAAATATATTTTAGAAATTATCCGGAAAGATGGCAGCCCCATGTGGGAATTTTTAGAAACTGGAGAAAAATCTCAAGCTACCTGGGTACTTCCAGAAGCCAAGGCCAAAGTCGACACAATCACATATGTTGTAGCAACACCTCAATATTCCAAGCAGAAGTCCATGCTATCGAATTGTGTGCTAGAATGTTGCAGGATCAACAAACACTTGAAGCGAGTCATTGTATGTACATCCACAATAGTTTGGAACTGCCAAAAAGCACTTGTTGGCCTGGGGAGCGACAATAAAATCGCTCTTATCTGGATACTAGGACATGCAGGTTTAGAGGGAAATGAGTCTGCGGACCTTCTAGCAAAGAAAGGAGCAGAGACAAGATTCGTGAGACCGGAACCAGCTTTATGAGTAGCCCACGAAACGGCCAAGCGCGCAATCTTGGACCTGGTTGAGGAAAAAGCTAATTTTTATTGGCTTGGACCGCCAGGCATGTCCCATGCAAAGGCATTTTATCCCCCTTCCTATGAAGAAGAGGATAACAGAAAGCCTGTTCAATATGAACAGAATTAAGCTCAAAACAGCAGAAGGCTTATACAATGGCCATTGTGGTCTAAGACATCACATGCACAGGATGGGGCTTGAAGACGAATCCGAGTGCCGCCTACGTATGGAGGATGACGAGACAGTCAGACATGTGCTATGTGAATGCCCGGCAGCTGCCAGGATCAGGTTCTTTATTTTCCGTAGAGATATCCTGCTGCCCGAGGACTTAAAGAATACCTCCCCAAATGGAATGATAAGACTCATTGAGGATTTAGAGTTGCTTGGGGAAGTGTAAACATAGGTGTGAACCACAATCGACCACAGAGTCGCAGTGGAGGGTCTCACTTTTAACCTAACCTATATGTTGTAGCGAATCCAACTTCATCTTCGAGGCAGATTAGAGACGAACTAGGCGTCAACAGAAAAAAATTAAGAAGATATTGTCAGTATTGCTCCAGCAAGGTTCAAACTTTACATCCAGGAGATGCAGAAAGTAGACTGCAATTTTGTTTATCGTATTTGGACAATTGCCGAAAAGACAATAATTTCTTCAGAAAAGTAATATAGACAAATGAAGTGCGCACATCTAGATACGGAAGATTCAATCGCCACAATAATTTGTATTGGACTAATGAAAATCCACACATTACCGTCGATCGAACATCATAGGGTCGTTTTGGATTCAATGTGTGGCGTGCCCTATATAATGCATGAATATTGTGCTATACGATATTTTACATTGTAATTCTGAAGGAAAATCTGATACCGAATATCCAAGGCATGAATAACAGTTGCTTCCAACAAGATGGCGTTCCGTTGGTTTCGATTTTATGGACGACATAGTACGACAGAGTCCTTAATCCGCCTTTCTTTGTTAGAACTTTACTACTCTCCACTCAAAGTCTGATAGTCTCAGTGGTTGAAGGCCATCTAGACTTAGTGCCTAGATATTCCTAGAATTAGTTCGGCTCTTATAGACGGCATACTGTCTCCGAACTTATAGCTAATTCGTCCGCCGTGATTTTTCTTCTTCAAAAAAAATTACCATCATTTGGGGTAAAGCACATTTTGCTCCCTTTTAATAACGGGCAGAAGATTGCCAAATTGCTCAAAATGTCCAAGTATTTCGGAAAACTCAAAGATTTCAAACAAATTTTTGATAGCTGATTTTTAAACGATTTTTGGAAAGATTTAGCAATTTCTTCGATGAATTCTTAAGAGATGTTAAGAATTTGGCAATTTTTAAGTGAATCAAAAATGCTTAAACTAAAATATATCTTTTATTACAAAAATAAGAAATCCGAAGAAAGTACGTTTTCTTTTTATTAGATATGGGGTTGTCTGATTGATGAGTCGAATACTTGGTGGAAACCTATAATAATATTATGTAAAACGTAAAAACACTACACTTTTTACTCTCCTCGTAAAAGAAAAGTATTGTAATCGTGAAAAAAATCACCCTCCGAGATATTTTTAGATCTTTACGTTACAGGGGCCCTAGATGCAGAAAAACATGTTTTCTGAATTTCGTCGGTCTGTCTGTTCGCGGAATTGCTAAAAAATTACTTACCCGAAAAATTAAAGGTCACATGGGAATGATCTAAAAACATTCTAGGTAAAAATCCAGTATGGCGAAACAAAATGGCGGCCTAGTGAAATGTTAAAAAAATTATTATTATTAAATACCACTTATCCAGTTTATCTCAAATTTTGCACAAACATCAAGAATTATATGGGAATCAACTGGTAGCATTTTGGTACGAATCCAAGATGGCGTAACAATAAAACATATAAAATTTCAGCCTGAAAAAACTACTTAATGGATTGATTTTAAATTGGGTGCCATAACTAATTGTGGCATAGCGATCAACTAGTAAAATTGTACTGATTCAAGATGGCTGAACAAAATGGCGAGCAAATAAAATGTTTGTAATCGTAAAAAAAATCACCACTCTCAGGTTTACATATCTTCACGTCTTAGCGTTCCTAGGTGCCAAAAATATGTTTTATCAATTTCGTCGGTGTGTCTGTCGGTCTGTCTATCTGTCTGTCAGTTCACATAAATAGCGTAAAAAACTACTTACCCGATTGACTTCAAATGTTAATCGAAAATTAAGAGTCATATGGGGATGACCTGGTAATATTTTGGTAAAAATCCAATATGGCAAAAAAATGGCGGCTTGGTGAAATGTTAAAAAATTATTATTAAAAAACTTCTTTCCCAAATTGTCTCAAATTTTGCACAAACATCAAGGATCATGTTGGAATCAATTGGTGCGGATCCAAGATGGCAGGACAAAATGGCGGCTAATTAAACTATTTTGAAATTCAGCTTGAAGAGACTACTTAGGATTGATACCAAATTGTGTACCGTTACTAATAATTGTGATATAGGGTCAACTAGTGAAATTATGGTACTAATTCAAGATGGCGGGATAAATGGCGACCAAACAAAATGTTTGTAATCGTGAAAAAGTCACCATCTCGGGTTTACATATCTTCGCTTTTTATTTCGTCAGTCCGTTAGTCGGTCCAAAATAACAGAATAAGATAGCGGCCTAGTGGAATGTTAAAAACATAATAGTACTAAAAAAACTATTTATCAAATTTACTGTATGAATTTTTAGAAAGTATATAAAAAAAGAAAATAAAATATACCTGTTCAAGCGTTTTTCCAAAAAACCAACCGTTTTTTAAATAAGAAATATTGTCATTTTCAATGGGCGATTTCACCCCTTGAAATTTGATTACATTTTATATATTCCATGGTATACATTTCTAAAAAAATTTAAAATATGTAAATTAATCAAATAAAATACCCGAGTTTAAGCGGTTTTCTAAAAACCAACCGTTTTTTAAATAAAAAATTGTTATATTTAAGTTGCGGTTTCACCCCCTTGAAATTTGAGTTTTGAAACATACCTTTTCATCGAGCCTCTACATCCTACTATCAACCTTTGTTCCAAAATTCAGCTTTTTATGTCAAGCAGTTTAAGCAGAATCCTGATTAATCAGTGACCCGATTTTTTTAAAAACCCTGTATAAATTTACAATACAAAACATAGTGAAATTTTTCTTATAAATATTTATAATCAACAGCAAAAGTTATAAGCGGGGATCGAACCCGCACCTCTGGATCACTAGTCCATTACTTTTGATTATAAATATTTCTAAAAAAAATATTTCACAGTTAAAAAAAAACAAACTGATAAACATACTTCTATACAAAACATATTGTTGAGAGGTCTCGGTCACCAGACGACCATTTCAAAGCCAAATAGAAAATTGGTGCAGTATAACTCTCTCACGAATTTGCTGAAAAATTGGGCTTAGTGTTTTAAACATATAGATTTAAAAAAAAACAGCCCGAAAAAATGTCTTATTAAATTAACTTCAATTTTTGTACAAGCAATAAGTGTTATATAGAGATAATTTAGTAATTAATAATACGAATTTACGGTGGCGAAACAAAATGGAGGCCAAATAAAATTTTTAAAAAATCAACATAAAAAATCTTGTTCAATTGACTTTAAATTTTGCGGAAAATGTAAATGTGAAAATTGAATAAACAGAAACGAAATCAACATGGCAAAATGGCGGTGTCAATATAAAAACTACTTATTGAATTTTAATTATGCCCAAAAATGAAGCGTGGCATAGATAGAAAGAAACTGGTAAAATATTGGTAGGAATCCAATATGACTGAACAAAACGGCGCTCAACAGGCACGTAGTTGGGGGGGGGTCCTGGGGGTTTGCCCCCCTCCTCTGAAACCCTAAAAATATTCTGATATAGGTATGATTCTTCCTAATTTACCCAGGATTTGACTGTTTGGACCCTCCTCCCGCAATAAATTTCTGGTTCTCGAATTTTGAGATGTAAATTCCGAAGAAGCTACTGTGTAGCGAAATATGTTACGTCTTATTAAACAATTATAGTGGAAGTGGTTGATTGTATTGATGAGTGACATTAAAAAACCGCCCAAATAGTGAATAATTTGGAGTTTGTTTCTTAAATGTTAACGAACAGATGAGAGTTCTTGTAGACGATGCATCGGAATATTGCAGCACCTGTAGGAACAAACAATATTATCGTAATTTACTAACTAGGTATTTAAAAAACAATATGAAACCAGTGTTAAGAATATAAGAACACAGTTTAGATATTTCCCACAATTCTTTCATGAACATAGGTTCCCACTATTTTAGAACTGTTTTAGTAAAAATTTTACTTTACTTGAAACGTCAATAGGGAAAAAATATATTTCTCCAGAATACAAATTATTTATTAATATATCTTTAAATTCTTATTCTTTGGTGCAGATGATCCACTCTGCTATATCATCCCTCTAACACTCGATATCAAACTTTACTTCCTCAACTATACCGCATATTGTCTGCTAAACGGGCAATTTGGGCCTGAAATCCCGTTTACCACCCACCGAATCCCTCGACGGGGTGATCGGGGCGCCGTTCTTATTGGTCCATGTAAGCCACTCCCAGGGAAACGTTGCCGAGCAACGTAAATCAACCCGTTAAAAAGCTTCGTATTCCCAGGTTGTTAGGCAAGGGATACACTTAAGGACTAAGGTGAAGATACGGTGTATGTATGGATCTGTTTCTTATGGAGAAATGGGGTAGGTAATGCGGAGTAGTCACTATCGTTTGATATATCCTAAGAGAGCTTTATTGATACAAAATATCATTTTATTTTTGAAAGCAGAGGCGTATCGAAGGTATATGCTTTCAAAGGCAAAGGGGAGGGGGTACAACAATTTTCGAACAGACTACCCCTACAGACGACAATTGTTTTATAGGTTTGTAGGTCACTAAACACTTAGCAGTTTTAAAACGTCGAAACACGCATAGTTTGAGATTAAATAGAGCAGATATATTAAACTAAAATTGCAACAAAAATACTCACTAAAAAAGAAACTTTTAAAACATTTCTTTTAAAAAATTGTTGCAAAAAAATAAAGCGTATTCGTCTTTTTTTTAAAAAGAGCCAATCCCTTCACAATTTCTAAAATGACACTTTTCTTTCATGTGCCCTTTTATTATATCTACTAAATTCTGAGTCACATCTTAAATATTGGTCTAAAAATCTGCCACTTTTTTTCTCCATATTACTGTCAACTGAGCATGCCTACAAGGCGCGAGAGGGAAAATTGTTTTTTATCTGTTTCATATGCTGCGATGGACAGGGTATGTCAGTTATTACTAAAGATAGAGAAATACGGCATTGTGCTAATTTTTCGTGAAACGAAAAATGCTGTAAACCTATCCTTAATAATATTGTCAAGAACTTAATAGATAGTGGAAGCTTGTCTTACATCTACTCATTTCATTTTTCAAGGAACATTTTATGAACAAACTTCAGGAGCAGCTATGGGATCTCCTCTATCACCTGTGGTAGCGAATATCTTTAGGGAAGCCTTTGAGGATATTGCTCTATCATCCGCCCCACTAAAACAAAACACTGGTTCAGATGCTGTTTTCTGTGATCCATGGCTGGAGAGGTTTATTGCGTTTTAAGCCGTTTAATAGGAGCATGCTTATTAATGATCTATATAGTTTTTTATTAGGTGGTTTAGGATCACAAGTGTAGTTAATCTCACAGAAAACTGGACAATGGACAGAAAACGTACAATCAACAAAACCTTTATTTACAACTTTATCGCAATTTGTAAAAATAACATCAATTAAAGACAGTTCTATTAGTAATTCTAGTCGGCTCTAAAATAATTTGTTCTAAATTAAATGGTTTCACAGTTTGCAAAGCTGCCTTGTCAAAGTGCTTTGATAGTTTAAGATAAAATCGCCAATGAAAAATTTGTTTATATATATATATATATATATATATATATATATATATATATATATATATATATATATATATATATATATATACAGTGTGGGCCATTTTGGTGGTGCATGTATTGGGATCCAGGAAACTATAAGAGATACAAAAATAATTAAATGAACAAAGTTTTACAGAATTTTATTGGTAATTTCAAAACGTCAGCGGCGTGCTTTTAACCTTTTTTGGTTTTCGAGATATTTTGAAAAAACTAAAAAGTGGCATTTTCTGTAAGGCCTTATTACTTCTTTATTTGTATTTTGTTTCAAAATCTATAGCCTTTTTTGTGTAGAAAACGGTTATTGTATTAGATTTTAATTACGACGTTTCGGTTATCCTTCACCATCACCAACTTTATTTTTTCTTATGGACGCCATATTGAATTTTTATCTCTTTAAAATAAGCAAAAAAATCCTATTCATTGATGTATAACAAATTTAAATTTCCTAAAGAAAAATTATCAAAATATTCAAAAATCGATTTTATTCTAGTAGGCTTTGGATCGCAACGGTAACAATATTTTTTGTTTAATGTTTAATAAATATTTAATGTAGTAATCACAAGAAATATGAAAAAATAATAATAACCTTTAACTAGAAACATACACAGGTACACAAAAGACTACAATATTTGGTATATTAAACAAAATGTTGTCCATTTTTAGCAACGCAAGCACGACATTTTTTTGTCTACTTTTTTTACTATTTGTCGCTCGTCTAATTGTGTTTCTGTTAATATTAGCAAACACTTCCTGAGCTCTCTTTGCTCGGGAGGTGCAAATTCAAAAACTTTTTAACGTGCCCCCACAAAAAGAAATCCAAGGGTGTAATATCTGGTGACCTAGCAGGGCATGATGTAGGACTACCATTGGAAATTAATTTGTACCCAAAAGGTCTTAATAAATCTCTGACAGCCCTGTTGAAATCAAACATTATGAAATTCGTATTGTGTTGCATCTCTAATTGCTGGTAGAATTTGGGTTTTTAGCATATCTAAATATTTTTTGCTGGTAAAAAAATTGACCTATAAGTCGATTACCTGAAAATACAAGATTATGTATAAAGCAGTTAAACCAGCTAATGTGAAGAACTATTTTACCGTAAATACCACACCAAACGTTCATGCCAAATCGAGTTTGCAACTTAGGTTGTGCCAACAATCTAGGATTCTCTGTTGTCCAATGGTGACGATTGTATTTGTTAAAGATTCCACAGTTACTAAAATATGTTTCGTCAGTCTATATAATGGCGCTGCTAAAATTTACGTTTTCCTAGCATTTGTTAATGTACCAGTTACAAAAGGTAGGTCTCCTTAGAAGATCTCCTTCAATGAGCCCTTGAACAATGGTCGGCTTGTATGGGTGGTACTTATTTTTCTTTAAAATCCTTCTAAGTGTTGTCCTAGGAATGTCTAGCTCTGTACTGCTTATTCTTGTCGATGAAGTTGGGTTTTCGGTAAAGTAATTTATAACTTGAATGTCACGATTGTTATTGTCTTTATTATTCGTTTTAGGCCTTGACTGTTCGAAACTTCCACAAGTTCTTAAATTAACCACAAATTTTGAAAAATATCTTTGGTTTGGTTGTTGCCTCTCTGGGTAAGTGAAAGCGTAAGTATTTAAGGCTATAACCGCATTTCTATTGTTTTTAATATAAGACTCCAGCATATCAAATTTCTCTTCGTTGGTATAAAGAAACGCCATTTTTAACAATTTAAAATAAACGATACCAGAAAATAACTAACAAACTTTGACACGTCAAAAATCAAACAGTCCGAAACAAAAAAATAATATTGTTACCATGGCGATCCAAAGCCTGCTAGAATAAACTCGATTTTTGGACATTCATGGTTTTTCTTTAGGAAATGTAAAGTTGTTATACATCAATGAATAGGATTTGTCTTGCTTATTTTAAAGAGACAAAAATCCTATATGGCGACCATAAGAAAAAATAAATTGGTGATGGTGAAGGATAACCGAAACGTCGTAATTAAAATCTAATGCAATAATTGTTTTCTACACAAAGATGACTATGAAAAAAGTGTTCATAGATTTTGAAACAAAATACAAATAAAGAAGTTACAGGGCTTTACAGAAAATGCCAAGAGGTAATATCAGAATTTGATGTGCCAATAACAAATTCGCACATTTTTAAAGAAACCTTTATCCAAACACTATCTCAAAAATCAAATTTTTCGGTCAGAATAACCTCATATTAATTTATAAACAGCCACTTATAACTTTATAAATGCATTGTCTCATTAAAGATATGTGATCGTAGCCAGCTCTCTGTGATACCTCTGAAAATAGTTTTTCTTTTCATAACATACATAAAAAGAAAATTCCGTTATTTTCACAAGTTTATAAACAACATATCGTTGGTACACTATGCGATAAATTATACTGGGTGACTTGATATCCCGCCAATGAATATTAAATATAAAGAACTGTATAAGTACAATTCATATACATACTTTCATTAAGTCGGTATTTTCGGCAAATTACTTACAGTTTTTTTACGTGGTTACGAGTACTGAAGTCACTCTCTTTCTTTCATTTCTATGTACATAACACTTGTTTAACAATGTTTAACTTTAAATAACTAACAAAAACTCAAATTACATTCCTTTTAATAAAAGCACATAAAAATTGCATTTACTTATATTTTTATAGGGCATTATACATTTCTATGTATTGTCTTGAATAGGCTTTAAACAGGTACAAATTTTACTTGACGAAACAAAATGTAAAGACCTTATTAAATGTATTTTAATTATGCCCAAAATTCAAGAGAGTCCTAGTAAAAGGAAAGATTCATAACAAGGAAAGTTCCGGGTAACGGAAACTTACCGATTTATTTTGATATGTAACGACATCTAGTTTGCATGTGAACCAGGTCACAATTTTCCAAATATTGATATTATTTTAAATTCTTTATTCGTGAAACTGTCTTCGTCCTGATATACCTAATTTTCATAAATACCGCAATTTCTTCGCCCCTGCAGGAATCTCAGAATTTGTTGATCTTTAATTTTATATGACCTATTAATATGGGTACGTCAAAGCGGGTAGGAATTGACGGAAAAGTAGTCCATTCGCATTTAAATGATTAAAATGCAATCCCTTACATCCTCTAATACAAATACGTTTTGAAAACCAGATATATTGGCCCTACATTTAACTATTAATCTTACTAAATTATGGACGTTTTTACATATAACACGTGTATAATAAGTAGTTTGTTTAAGAACATTTAACAAATCATTTTCCAAAACAAGAATTTCTTCTAAGATGTGTACTGATAGGTGATGCATTATTCACTTTACCTAAACACAGTAGGGCATTAATTATTTTTCGGGCCCTAGGCTCAAACATATTTACTGGCCCCAGGGTCCCATGTGGAACTGACGACAAAAAAAAATATTGCAGAAGCTTATACCCTTCTTCAATAGAATAAGATACAAAAATTACCTACTTAATTTATAAAATGAAACAAGAAAAATTTTATAAACGATTCAATTTTTTTATAGGATTCGATCTAGGAGACATAGCAACAATATTTTTATTTAAAAACAACAGAAGTATTAAACTAAAAGACATAATAGTGCTTCTCATTTTAACTTACCTTATCAAATTTGAATCATATTTTTCCGATGTCTTTTGCCGGAAAAACTACTGACAGATATATCAGACAATTTTTCCAATCGAAAATTAAATATAACGTACAAATTCTTGTCAGTGATTGGCCAAAAGTGATAGGAGGAAAATATTCTTATTTAAACATATTACGGTTTTTTTATCCTACTTGTATGAAAAACTTAAACTGTATCATTTATTAACTAAATGCAGTAATATATATATATATATATATATATATATATATATATATATATATATATATATATATATATATATATATATATATATATATATATATATATATAAGCACTAATGTATTATTAGATGTAATAAAAGTTAATGAAAGATTTGAGTTGTACATAGTTCTTAATATTTAGTATTACTTGATGTAATTTTAACTCACCCTGTATAATTCAGGACACAGTGTAAAAAAAAGACATTTTGTGTATGAACTATATAATTTAAAATAAATATACAATTGATTTATTGGTCCTTCAGTTTTATACTTGAACATTAAATTGATACGGACTAACTTAAGGCCCGCCCTCTACAATATTACCTAACAAATAAGATAATTAATTATTGATACGATATTTCTTTTTGTCATACATAGTTAAGGCCATACACAGTGTTAGTTCAATACGTGTTTAATTAATTCGTAATCTAGAAATAACGTTTATTAAAATTTAATGCTATTTAAATTCGACCACCCTGTATATTATTTTTCAAACTAGCATGAAACTAACTTTTAACGTTTTTTGAAACAACTAAAAATATTTAGAATTATAATATATATATATATATATATATATATATATATATATATATATATATATATATATATATATATATGCCCCATATAGATATATAAAATTTGGCTCTGGCCATAGATGATCCCTATTTTTAAAATATTTTTAACATCGCATTTTGTATTGTACTGATTATTCTAAACACTTTTTGTGTTATGTTTCCTATATCTAAATTCAACTCTTTTCGAAAAAATTGCGCTTGAATATTGACGTTTTTAACGCTTAGAAGCTCTGTAACTCCCAAACAATTTAACTTGCAAGTTGCAACGAAACGGATTTCACTTTCCTATTCCAGTTTTCAATTATCTATTTCCCCACACCAATTTCTAATTTGACAGGAGGTGCCAAACTCTGACATTTCCTGCCAAAGTAGAAATTAATAAGAATAGAAATAATAATAATTAATGCGAGTAAAGCCTGGGTTATAGATTGCAAAAGTTTGCGTCTTGCGTCGTCCTTTTGAGCTAAGTGTTAACGCTGGTTCTTAGCCCGAGTTATAGATTGAAAACGTTTGCACTTTGCGTCGGTCGCCAGTGGAACTAACCTTACTTTAATGTTTATATTTATTGCCTTTTTGTGTAATGCAATTTTGTCTTGCTTGTTTTTCAGTTTATATACGTTTTTTGAATTTGCTGTGCATGGATAATCAAAATCATAGTAATGATGCCTAGTAAAGACTAGACACTGTGGATATATTAATGTGTGTCACAGCTGCATGAAAAGTTGTTGAAGCGAAGGAGACAAAGAAAATGGCGAATTCTGCCTGTTAATTGGGGTGGAAATACTCAAAATTTCTACAAGTATTTTCTTAAAATTGACAATGACGAGGATGTTATATGTATATATTAATGTCAAATTTATTACGAAGAACGAACGTTTTAGAAGACCTTCTAAAATCCAGCAATTTCATTAGTTGCAGATTAACGCAAACGTCGATTTTCGCCAGCCGCTTCCGTCAAAGCTAGCGGAAACTCGAACGGATGACGGCAAAAATATAACCGTACCCATTGCTTTGCGTTAAGTAAACTTCAAGGACAGCGCAAACGGCGACGCAAGACCTAAACGTTTTCAATCTACAACCTAGGCTTTAAGTCGTTTGAGAGACAAAAAATGTCACTTTTCAAGCGTCATTTTCTTGAAAACAGTTTAACTTAGGCACAGGAAATAAAACACAAAAAGTGTTTGAAATGTTCAGGACAATGCAAAAATGCAATAATATACATGGCATTCCATTTAGAAAACAGATGTTGTCACCTATTTAAGGTAGAATCGGAAACACTGCACAATTTAGATTATTTTAAAAAGAGTTTATGTTCATCTTTAGCCAGAGCCAAATTTTTAAAGTTATCTATTCATTGGCTTTCCAGATACTTCCAATAAGCCACTGAATTTGGGGCACCCTGTATATATATATATATATATATATATATATATATATATATATATATATATATATATATATATATATATATATATATATATATATATATATATATATATATATATATATATATATATATATATATATATATATATATATATATATAATATCTCGTGTTTTCTTGAACCGCTATTGTATACAAAAGTGGAAAATTCTTGGGTTTAGGTTCGAATTAAATACCAAATTTTAATTTTTCATTTATTTGACGTTTCGCCCTGTAATTTAGGGCATCTTCAGAAAAATTTTTCATGCTAAATCTTCAAATTAAAATTAATAGGCAAATTAATAAAACACAACACTTTATAAAACACAATCCCCAAATTACGATTTTAAAATCAGGTAAAAGCAACAAAACTGTTATAATGAATAGAATATGAAACCAAAATGGAAGGACTTTTAAATGATCAAAATATATACAAAGAACTTAAAAATGATCCCACTAACATCTATCAAAATAAAAACAACCAAACCATAAAACGTTTACTAAATAAAAAAATTTTTACAGAAATTGAAGCAAAAAAATTAACTATTCATAATGCCGTAGCTCCAAAAATTTACGGTTTGCCAAAATTGCATAAACCAAATCTTCCAATAAGACCTATCGTTTCAAGTATTAAATCTCCGTTTTATTATTTGTCAAAATATCTGTCAAATTGCATTTCCAATATTACCGGTCTAAACGACTTCTACATTAAAGACTCTTTTACTTTCAAAAATTTTATAGATTCATTAGTCATACCAGATAATCACATCCTAATATCTCTGGATGTGACTTCCTTGTATACAAACATACCTAATGAACGTATACCTATTATTATTAATGAAAAATGGAACCTGTTAAAAGATCATACACAATTATCATTGGAAGAGTTTATAGAAATTATTAAAATCACATTATCAACAAATTATTTTCAATATAAAGAAAAATTCTACCAACAAATTGATGGCTGTGCAATGGGTTCTCCAATTTCTTCAACAATGGCACAGTTAGTAATGGAGTACTTGGAAGAAAAAGTTTTAGCTAAACTAAATTTTCAACCCATATTCTTTAAAAGATATGTTGACGATTGTTTAATAGCAATTCCAAATAATAAACTAAATGAAACTGTACATGAATTCAACAGCTTTCACCACAAACTACAATTCACGTATGAGGTAGAGCAACATAATCAAATAAACTTTTTAGATATGACCCTCATAAAGAACAAAAACAAAATTCAAACGAAATGGTACACAAAAGATACTTGGTCTGAGAGATATCTGAATTATAATTCAAATCATTCAAAAAATCAAAAATTAAGTGTAATAACCGGTTTAGCTGATCGAGCCTTATAGTTAACATCACCAGAATATAGAAAATAGTCTCTAAAAAAAGTAAAAAACGTATTACTAAAAAATCATTTCCCAGAGCAACACATTAATAGAATAATTAAACAACGCACACACAAGTTATATAACACGTCTCGTTATAAGAATAACCGCGCTTCAGAAGAAGATACAAAATATGTTGCTCTCCCCTATACAGAGGGACTTTCACAAAAAATCAAACACATTCTTAAAAAACATAACATTGTTACCTGTGATAAATCACACAACTTAATCAACAAAATTTTTACAAAACTAAAAAGCAAAGTTCCCTTAAAAAAACAATCTAACATAATATATTCAATACCATGCACCAATTGTTCAAAAAAATACATCGGAATGACAAGTCAGCTTCTGGAAAATAGAATACAAGGACATAAATACACAGAGAATGCCACAACAGCATTAAACAAACACATACAAACCGAAAAATACAACATCAACTATGAAAACACCAAAATACTAGCTAAAGACTCTAATTACAACAAATTAGCCATCAAAGAAATGATAGAAATTACTAGAGAAAAAAACTCCATGAAAGACAGAACCGACATAAATAATTTAAGCCATATGTATATAAATGTATTAATGTGACACCTTAATTTCAATTTTATATTAACTCTCCAAACTTAAACGGTATTCAACATAAAACAACAAAAAAGCGTTCCGCTTCTTTTACGAGAGGACAAAAAAAAACGAGTGATAAATATTTCAATACTGCTCTAATACAAGTTCTGGCAGCATAAACAAATTTGTCAATAAATATCTGCTTATTTCAAGGTACGTACTTTTATAGTGTTGAATATAAATATGTTTTAACGTGGTAATATTGTTTTATATACAGTGTGTCTCTTAAATGGTAATGTCTGTATTTTTATAATTTTTGGCATCAAAAAATTGTTCTGAAGATGCCCTAAATTACAGGGCGAAACGTCAAATAAATGAAAAATTAAAATTTTGTATTTAATTCGAACCTAAATCCAAGAATTTTCCACTTTTGTATATATATATATATATATATATATATATATATATATATATATATATATATATATATATATATATATAGAGAGAGAGAGAGAGAGAGAGAGAGAGAGAGAGAGAGAGAAAACATTTTTTATTGTTTGTGTTGGTGGTCATTTGCTTTAAAAATTCCATATTCCTAGATTTTTTGTATTAATAAATAAGATTTTAGTCTATTTAATCAAAATAATAACAATTGAAATTATTTACAAATGATAAAAAATATATGTACGTTTTCCGCATAAGTGGCAACATAGCAATTTCGGTAGCGAAAGGGCCAAATCTAAGCTCTAATAGACTTGATTAAGGCTAATCGTGTTTAGCGACATAACTCTATTAAGGCGGCATTCTCTATTGTGCTCCCTAGCGGGGGTTGTTTTCAATAAGGACGTGCGGGTGGTTTGCTTTGATCGCATTTTACTGCCGTAATCAGTTTACCTAAGACATTTGGCACGGTTGCGGAGCGTAATAATAGAGTGTTCATGAGCTTGTGATATAATGAAAAGGCAGATTTGACATCAAGCTAAAAACCCATTAAAGTTATTTTAGCAAAGTTAGATTCTTTAGGATATGACGAGAATTTTATTAATAATATAAAGCATCTCCACCCTTTGCCTTTTTTTCTCATACATAGGTGAAGGATGTTTTCGCCTTTTTACAACGAGTTTTGAATCATGGCAGTGGCCCTTTCACATTTAAGTAAATTAGTGGTTTTTTCTGAAATTCCTATTATGATTGCCCTCCCCGCTCTGAATAGCTGGCTATGCCACTGTTTTTGATTTATCGCTCCATAGTGCGATTTTATTTTTATTTTGCTATAGAAGGGTCCATATAATATATGAATATATGCATTTTTATGCAACGTAATTCAGAAAATACGCTGATTTATTTTTCTTATAAACATCAGATCGATAAGGCTTAATTAGAGAGTTAGTTGCGGGTGATCTATAACTATAAATGAAGAAATAATGCTATTTAATATTGGAACGTAGTAAAAAAATATTTAACCAACTAGTCATAAAAATATATTAGAATCACCTAAAAAATAATATACTTACTTCAATTTTGCTACAATTTATATGTCTTTATATGTGAGGGGTCTAAATGCAAAATTCACATTGCCCACTTTTTTTAATTTTTCACAATTAACAAAAAACGTATAAAACCCCCAAAAATAGGTAAATACTACATTTTCGAATGTTCAGAAATATTTTTGAGGGCGTTAAGAAGCCAATAGCTGAGCATGCTTACTAAAACCGTGTTCTTGTTTTAACCCTCACATCCATCACTAACAAGTCTTACAATAGTGTAGGGCAGTGACGGCTCCTCAGGGGCGGCAAGGTCGGCCGGGCCGTACCAGAAAATATACAAGGAAAATTCTCTTTATAAAAAAGTAGGTAAATATTTTTCAAAAATAATTTTGCAAACGTCCTAAAAACGCGCAAAACTAAATTTTAGTTTCCCCCATACAAACAACGTCATTAACAACAGTCTGTGGGCCCCCATCTACAGATATTCTAATATATTCATTATAGACGGTGGCTCGGCCAGCCGATTCCATCATCTCACACGCTAGTTTTCAGGTACTAATTCACGCGGTACGTAGTACATTCGCATACATCCCCATGCTATAACGTTCGTCGTAACTTATATCACCCAACACGGCCCGTCTCGATGTGGACCTATAACCGGAATTTTTCCAAATTGAATACTACCATTTTTCTGGTATTAATTGTAATTATTTTAAAATGATACTACTTATTTTTAAATTAATTTGTTAGTTCTTTACATTAGTCATGACTAATGATGGTTAATTTATTATATTAATAATTTTCACTCCATGTTTAAATGTAGTGACGAAATGTGAAGTGAATATTTTAAAATATCATTTGCAATTTGTCTTATAAGTCAGCCGGCCACATCGTGGTTCCAGCTGGACAATATACTTTTTTGGTTGTGTAGCTTTCACTTCACAACATATTCTTCTTATTTATGAAATTTATACTATAGCCTAGATCTGCTATACAGGGTGTTTCCTAATTGAGTGTCAATATTTAAGGAGGTGATTTTTGGGTCCATTTTAAGAAGAAAACTTCATATAAACATATGTCTTAAACGGTGTAAATTTTGAGATACAGGGTGTTAAACTTTCAATAATTTCATAATTTTTCGATAATATCTCGAATACCACTATAGATATTGTAATGAAATTTGGTATAAAGGTACTATGCATCTAGTGGAATTTTTTGATGTAGAACATTTTTTTAATTTCGACCAGTGGCATCCGTACGGAATCCGACCTGCATATTTTCCCAGACATTGATAGAACGCCACTGATTTTTTTTAAATAAAAATTATTTTTAAAATTCCCATTCATTTTTGAGCAAGTTTGATCCCTTGGTGATTTTTGTTGGACGCACGGTTTTCGTTTTAAAAAATAAAATCCGTTTCTCTGCATGGTCCAAACATTCCTGGTCATAAGACGGATATCACCATACATGCAGAGGAATATTATTGTATTAAACTCGAGAAACCTAATCTTGTCGAAAATAAATACCAAAAGCTTTCAAAAACAAACAAATGAATCAATAAAAATGCTTTATTTTAGAAAAATCAGTGGCGTGAAAGTCATTACTATGTACATTCTTATTAAAATCAGAAATCGCTTTATCTTAGTGAAAGATATTTGTAGATAATAGTATGTAGTCTTCAGCCACCAATCTAGGTCCACCATGTCAATGTTTTTCAGAAGTCTGTTCCTTCATAAATACTTTTTATAAATTTTATTAAAATAATATGACATTTTTCAACAATAACAAGTTATTTACAAAACTATACTAATACAACTAGGTACATAATTAATAATTTCAACAAAAATAATTCGGTTTTAACAAATTGACAGCACACTTTGTGAAACAAAAGAGAAGAAAAAAATTAGATAAGTTGTTGAAAATGCCCACCACCTTGGAGATAATATCGCAAGAATCTCTTATACAATCCTTCAGCTTCAGGCCTTTTCCCCATAGAAAAATATCCAAATAATGTTGTCGCGAACTTCATGGCCTTTTCCTCATGTTGTCGCGAACTCTTTGAAGGATACCCTCGGTGTTTCTGATAATATCGCAAGAACCTCTTATACAATCCTTCAGCTCCTCTACAGTGTTTACTGGGGTGCGGCAAACTAAAGATTTAAGATGTCCCCATAGAAAAAAATCCAAATAATTTAGGTCTGGGGACCTAGGGGGCCATGGTTGGGGTCCGCCACGACCTACCCATCTGTTGTTAAATGTGCGGTTCAAATATTCTCTGGCTTCAATACTAAAGTAACCACATTCTGTTTCTAATCAGAATTGGTATATCTTCTAACAATATCGGCAAATCGTTCTCAAGAAACCGGAGATAATTATGGCCATTTAGTCTTTCTGGGAGGAAAAAAGGTCTAATTAGGTGATTTTCGATAATGCCAGCCCAAACATTTACAGTTTACAATTTTCTTCTTAGAATTGCTCTTGATGATGATGATCTACAATAGCATGGGGGTTCTCGTCGGCCCAGATATGATTATTGTGGAAGTTTCTGATAGCGTTCCTGGAGAAGTTCGCTTCATCTGTGAACATTATTTCGCGATCAAATAAGGGATTACGCGCAATTTTTTCCAAAAACCATTCACAAAAATTAACTCGGAAAGGGGGATCTCGGAGAAGTAAGGCTTGCACTCGTTGAAAGTGATATGGGTATAAAAAAATCATGTAGAATTCTCCAAACTAGGATGGAGACTAGGAAATATTTAGGTTAATTCCAATGTTTCTAGTACTCAGTTCAGGATTTTCATCTATGGAATTTAATACTGCCTCTTCAATTTCTGGAGTTCTTACAGTCCGATGGGCCCCTGATTATTTGGCTTGAATGTACCTGTTTCAGTCAACCTTCTATGCACATTTGCAAATATTTGCCTATCTGGTATGAATCTACCAGGAAAGCGCTCTTGATATAATCGCCTAGCATCCGGTGAACTGCCATCAGCCAAACCATACATGTAATGCATGTCTGCCAACTCTTCATTGGTAAACTCAACCATTTCTTTTCTCAGATATATCAGATAGTTAGAACACAAAATTAATTAAACCCGACTGAATCTGAAAGCTGAACTGTGAAATTAAGCTACAAGAGAAGTATTAATTCTGACAGCCAAAGCCTACTACAATAATAATTATTATTAGTAATCTTTCTTTATTGGTGAACCAATAGTATTTTATATTTCGTGTTAAAAAATTATAAGCTCAAATAATAATTTTAAAATCTTTGGGTATTAGTTATTCATAAGCAAATTTGATTTCTTGAATTTTAGTCAAAAAAAAATTTCCTTGCATGCCATGGCGATTGGTGTTGTCATATTAGCAATATTGTTAAAACTCTGCAGAGAAACGGTTTTTATTTTTTAAAACGAAAACCGTGCGTTCAGCTCAAAATTACCGAGAGATCAAACTTGCTCAAAAATTAATGGGAATTTCAAAAATAATTTTTATTAAAAAAATCAATGTCTGGGAAAATATGCAGGTCGGATTCTATAGGGACGCCTGGTGGTGGAAATAAAAAAAAATGTTGTTGACTTAAATGTCTTGTATATCCATCTGACTTATATTCTTATTTGATAATTTTTATAGTATCTACAGATTACAAAAATAAAATACAGTAAAAAAAGACATTTTGATCATTTTAAAATAGTTTAATGTAATTCAGAAAATATCCACAGTTTCGATTACAACTCGTAAGAAGAAACTGCAAGAAACTTACAAGTGCATATTTTTCTTGAAATACAAAAGAGTTGAAATTTATTATGAGATTTAATATTACAATTTGAAATTAAACATAAAACTTAAGATACAGAACAGAAGATAATCACAAAACCAATATACAACATAAACAATCATACATATTTAAAAAACTACATACCATTTGTAAACTAAATAAATTAAACATTTTAAATTATTTATAATATCATTGTTTTCTTTGTGAAGGAAAGAAATCTTGTTTCTCCATTTTTCTTTTACCTATCTTTGGTTTACTTACTTGCTCGATAGTTGCACCAAATTGCTTCATGTACCTCAAAATTATAATAATTAATTAGTATTAAGGCACTACTTTGTTTAATTATGCAACATACTTATCATAAGTATCATCATCCAAAGATCTTAAAAAGTTTGATAGCGTCTCAATTTCGATCTCCCTCTGTTTTTTTTTGTCAACTGGTACCCCAAGGTTACACTCTTTTTTTCCCTCATAAATTTCTCAATTTCATCATTATGGTGATTCTTAACAGTCAATGGCCCTTGTTTGGCAAGCATTTCATCAACATCTCCTAAAACAGAATCGCTTCCCTGCCCTTGCTGACACAAACATACTAAATGTATGTGTTTACACAAGGTAGTCTTTATAATATATTGTGAACAGTCACACATATAGCGGCGAATGCAAATGTTGCATACTCTACAGTATAAAATTTTGCATTCTAACTCACATAATTCATTATAAAAACATTGTAATACTCATCACCTGTTAAAGACGTTACCTAATATTCCCCAAATCCATTGTTTCTGCCATTTTGTGTGCTTTTACAATGATTTTATTGTTGTAATTGTCTAAATGAGGGCGCTAACCATTTCTCATATTATTCTTTGCTAAAAAAATTAAACATTAATGTTTTAACTTTTATCTTGTGACTTTGTTCCAGACGAATTTGAAGCATGGTGTATGTCCCACAGGCAAATTCATTGTCTATACATAAAGGGCATATAACGTGTGCCTTTCTGCTACATTGGACATCCTGTTTCTGGTTATGAATGTTTTTTACGTGTTTTTTTTTTGCTGAAACGCTGGGAAATTCTGTCACATATTGGGCAGGTTTTATTTGAGCGTGTAGTTTGCACTTCCATGATGAGAATAGTCCCACCAGAGACTATTGACACAAAACTAAGGGGTGTGTTGAAATAAAACACTTCAATAACAAACTGAAATCCTAAACTTTCTTATCTCGGACACAGTTTTTATAAAAACTCTGACTTTGAATAAAAAAGAAAGGCAAAAAATTCGCAGCAAAAAAGCGCCAAATTGAAAAAATCGCTTTTTGACAGCTTTCATATTAAAATCGCTCGCGCTGAAATTTCAAACGGCCAATGACACCCGATGTCAAACGAAGAAAGTCGAGGATCGGATTGAATTTAGTTTCATCTCCTGATGAGGGTAGAGGCCCAGAAATCATGATCGCAGGAGGGAACCCTGTGACATAATCGAAAGCAATTCTTCTTGTAGGCCGTTTTGCACCTGCAGAAATTATATATTTCTGCTATTATACATATATCTTTTCCGGCCAAGAACTTTTGATAAAGATGTGTGAAAGCGCATTTTTATCGACTTTTAGTAAAAATAATAATAAAAATCCTGATTTCTGGATTTTTCCAATTACCCTTAATAGGGTAAACAAGTGCGAAATGTGTTTTTATTTGAACTGCATTAAGTGCTTTTAAAAATAATCTTAAAATATATTTCTGATTTTTTAAAATTCGGTCTTTACGGTATCACCTAAAAATATGTACTAAATATGATCTAACTGTAATTTTAATACGTACGTACTTCTTGAAATTCCACCCTTAAGGGAGAAAAAAAATTAATTTATTCTTTTTACAAGGTCTTATAATAAATGGTATTTTAAACGATAATTTTCTCAATGGCTTTAAAAAATATTTATCTAAAAATATTTTCTGTATTTTTCGAAAATTCACTCTTAAAGTGGAAAAAACTTCAGTGATATTTTTAAAAATCTCTCCTCAACTAAATGAGATTATAAAATAATCCTTGCGTCAACGGCTTTTAAAAGTATTTATTTAAAATCACTTTCTAAATTTTTTAAAATTCAATCCTTAACTGGGTCAAATGTATTTTTTTCTTTTAACAGTACAAGTAAATTTTCAAAAAGTTTTTAAGATTATTTTATCAATGACTTTCAAAAACAATAATTTAAATTGATTTTTGGTTATTTCGAAATTTCACCCTGAGGGGTTTAAAATACATTATTTCAATAGAGAAGGATATTTACGAAAAGTTAGACTAGTGTTTCTCAAACTAGGGTCCACGGATACCTTGGGGGTCCGTGAGCAATCTATTAGGGGTCCGCGAACTACTATACAACTAAGCGAGAAAAATCGAAAATCGTAGAAAATTGGATACAGAGTCACGCGCCACTGCTTATTAAAACTTCTTAATTTGTTAAAACATTCACATAAAAAATTGTCGTTAGTGTGTTTGACGTACGACATTTCGAGTTTGTTTATGTTTTGGTTGATGATAAGAATTTTGAATTTTCGTGTTGAAACGGCTAAAAGTATTGGATTGGTCATCGCGAATCATGATAGTATACGTTTTGGGACACCAGTGAACGTTTGTAGTAGTTTAAAAGGACTTTTTGTTTTAAACTCGCTTGTTTTCAAAACGTGGAATTCGAAGTTTGCGAAAAAAAAAATTGTACACAATTAGTACAATTCAAAGTTGGCTTCCGTGACGTCATACGGATGCACGCTGATAAACAGTAACGACGTTTTTAACGCTGCTGTTTGACATCTGAGGATGTCGGCAAATGAAGACGAATCGGAAGAAGAAACACAGAGTTGCCCTAAAAATAAAAATGATATTATTTGTTATGAATGCAAAAAAGAAATCCTGGATGAAGCAGAATTTTATCAGTGTGATGTCTGTTGCACAGAACATGTTCCAAGTTAAGTACATCTGAAGCCCGTTGCATGCCTCTGCAGAAGCGCACACTAGTCTTTCTTTGTGAAAAATGTACTGCAATAACGAAGCAAATCCCTTTAATTGTTAAGATGCTCAAAGAGATACAGAATGAACTCAAATCTATTAAGAAAAATACGGCTTGTAGTCAAATGAAGTTGGCAGAAGAAGGAAAGCCTTGTTATAGTGAGGCCCTAAAGCGAGGAAAACCTGAAGCTATCGTTGTGATTAAGCCAAAGAAAGACCAACCAAGCAGAATTACAAAAAAAGATATACGAAAACAAGTAAACCCTACAGGACTTAGCATAACTAAATTCAAAGGTGGTGTAAATGGGAAAGTAATAATTGGTTGTGATGACCAAGAAAGTATGGTGGCCCTCAGGTCTCAAATTCATGATTCCCTTGGACAAGATTATGAATTAGAAGAACCACGGTTGAAAAATCCTAAGTTAAAAATTATAAATATTAGTAGGGAAGACATTGCCGCCGAGGATAGTGATGGAGATATCATCGAGGAAATTCATATTAAAGTACTAAGAAGGTCAGTAAACAAGCATAATAAAATCGACTTGTTATTAGAAACAGATCCCACATCACACAGTGTGCTTTTAAAAGATAATAGGGTTAAGATTGGTTGGTCGAGGTGTCCTGTCTTCAATCACATTAGTGTTTTTCAATGTTTCAACTGCATGGGTTTGGTCACTACGCCAAGGATTGCTCACTGAAAAAAGTTTGTTCAACCTGTTCCGAGGAACATTCATACAAAGACTGTCAAGCTTTAAATAAAAAATGTATCAATTGTATAAAGGCAAATAAAAGTATAGGTAATGTAGATATTCAACACTCATCTTTAGACAGGAATTGCCCATATATGCTAAAAATTCTTGATTTACAAAACAAGAAGACAAATTATTCTTGCAAACCAATAGATTAAATAAAACATTCAAATATGACAAATAGGTGCAATAATTTTACTGAGTTTGGTGTAGCCCATTTAAATTTAAGGTCTATTTTTACAGGTTTTCCTGAGTTTTCAGATATGGTTACAAAGAACAGTTTTGATGTTGTGGCAGTCACTGAGACGTGGTTAAATGCTCCTGTGGCTTCAGACAGAGTGCATATTGATGGGTATAAGTTTTTTAGGTGTGATCGCCCTGAGGGCAGGGGAGGTGGCGTTGGGATATATGTTAAGGAGTCATTCTCTAGTGAACCATTACCTTTGCAGGTACCAGAGAGAATTGAAGGGTTTGAAAATTTTTGGATTAAGGTTAGAGTAAATATTAAGACTACCATTGCTATAGGTGTAATTTATCGTACAAAAAATAATGTCGTAAATTGTGTAGAGTCTCTTGATAGATTTCTTCCAGAAATCTTCACATCTTATGAGTCTGTTATTTTCTTGGGCGATCTAAACATAAATATGATGCCCAGTAATATGCCAAATCCTGTGTCCGATATGTTTGATGTGCTAGGTTTCTCTCAGGTTATATCGGAACCTACTAGAAATGGAAGGAATACCTCTTCCCTGTTGGACCCTGTTTTTGTTAGTGATGCTGACTATGTTACATCTTCAGGTACCTTAGAGGCAGATACCATAAGTGATCACAGGTTGGTGTACTGTAAGATTAGGGTTCAATCAAAGAATCGTTTTCAGAAGTTTGTCACCTACAGAAACTTCAGAAATTTTGACGAAAACTACTTTTATAATGACCTGTTAAACGTACCTTGGGACCATCTTTACTACATGGCGGATATTGAAGAAAAGATTTCTTTTCTGACTGGTCACCTAGCATCACTTTTTTCCCATCATGCTCCTCTTACAACATCAAGGGTCAATAAACCTCCAGCACCCTGGTTTACCCCCGCGCTAAAGGCTCTAATGAGAGAAAGAGACAAGGCTCAAGCAAAGCTCAAAAGAAACAGGTCACAAGAGAATTTAGATAATTATAAGACTTTGCGAAATCTTACACTCTATTCCGTCCGCCGCGAGAAGCTAGGGTACCTGGAATTTCTGGAACGAAGAAACGCAAAAAGTTTCTGGAAGGGACTTGGACAGGTGGGTGCATACTCAAGTTCAAAAAAGAATTCGGATTTGCCTCAGGCCTTATCCAACCCAAATGAGATCAACGGGCACTTCTTAAGTGTCTTCCAAAAATCTGATAATTGCTTAAATAAAGTAGCTTTCTACATGACTAACAAATTAAATGCAGATCTCAGTTTTAGTTTTAGATTGGAATCCCCTGAAACCATCTTAAAATATATCTACAGCTTACAGTCCAATGCTGCTGGTAATGATAAACTTTCTCTCTATATGCTAAGGCTTAGCGTGCCTGTTATTTTATATCACCTGACCCATATTATTAATTGCTGCCTGGAGACTGGGTATTTTCCGACGGCCTGGAAGGAGTCGATTGTTTGCCCCATACCAAAGGTGAACAACCCTACGAAGATCAATGAGCTCCGACCTATCAGTTTGTTGCCTGTCATGTCGAAGGTTCTGGAGAGGGTCGTGCACACACAAGTGACTACATATCTATGCGCAAATAATCTTTTTCCAGTTCATCAGTCTGGCTTCCGACAGAGTCACAGCACATCGACGGCTTTATTGAATTTAACTGATAATATCATCAGGGCTCTTGACAAAAAAATTGCTGTTGTGTCGGTCTCCTTAGATTATTCTAGGGCCTTTGATGTGCTGGACCATGATCTCCTTTGCGCCAAATTAAAATACTTGGGATTTAATGAGCTCTCTGTTAATTTTTTTCACAGCTATTTGACAGACAGGCAACAACGAGTTCGTGTGGGGGAGAATCTGTCGTCTGCAGGAAAAATAGCTTCCGGTGTAACTCAGGGGTCCATTGTGGGTCCCCTGTTGTTTGTTATATACACGTTTGACATTTTTGAATCTGTTCAATATTCTCATGTACAAACATATGCAGATGACGCCCAGCTCCTTTACTATTTTGATCCTTCAGATTCTGCGTTAGCAACGGAACAACTTAATAGCGATTTGGATACCCTACTAGCTTTTTCAAATGAGCATAATTTAAAAATAAATCCTGATAAGACACAAGTTCTGTTGTTTTGCCAGGATAATCGTAGGGCAGCTTTACAAAGGACATTGACCCTCAAGTTGGCAAATGAGAGTTTGCACTTTTCAGATACCATTAAAAATTTGGGAGTGGTGTTCGATTCACATTTAAGGTTTAAGGACCATGTCAACAAACTTTTACAAAAAACATATGCTAAAATGAAAATGTTGTATGCTAATCGTTTCATATTAAATTTTAAAATGAGAAAAAAACTATGCGAGTCCCTAGTACTATCAACTTTTAATTATTGTAATGTTGTTTACTATCCGTGTCTTGATTCCTTATCCAAAAACCGATTACAATATGTACAAAATGTTTGTTGCCGTTTTGAATATCGTATTAGGAAATATGATCATGTATCTGCAAAGATAAATGAATTGAAATGGCTTAGATTATCTAACACCGTACAATTGCATTTCACTGTCTTAGTCATGAAATTGCTAAGAACATCAGCCCCTATATACCTCAGAGAGAAACTGATCTTTAGAAATCTTGTACATGATCGAGATGTGAGGCAGCTGAATCGTTTGACAATGCCACATCATCATACTGCTTTGTTCCAACGTAGTTTCACCTACATGGCTGTGAGTTTGTACAACTCCCTTAGTCCTGATCTCAAAACTAGTTCCATATATGGGTTTCGCTATAAATATAAACAGCAATTATTGGCTAGGCAATCTTTATAATTATTTTGTCTTTTCCATTGTTTTTAAAATTATGTATTAGTTTCTGATTTATTTTTGTTTTATATAGACTAAGCTTAAAAACGACTTATTCTGATCTTTGTATGTGGGATAGGTTAGATGTAAGAATAACCATAGGGTTAAATCTCGCCTACTCATATATATATATATATATATATATATATATATATATATATATATGTATATGTATTCTGCAAATAAAGGCGTTATTTATTTATTTATTTATTTAACTAAAAGTAAAATTACTTAGGCATAACATCTCGTACACAACACAGTTATAAATAAAAATGAGCCCGTGGTCAAAAAAGTTTGAGAAACGCTTAGACCATTCAAATCTAATTGATGAATTTGCATATACAATTGTTAATACATTTAGATTTTTATGAATTATTGTTTTAAGAGTGACATTTGTTTTTGTAATTTATTTTTTAATGTATAACTTAATATTGAATATTACAAAATGTCTATTTTTGTATTTTCTTAAAGAGCGGCATTTTTAATCTTGGCAAAAAGGCGGCCTAACCCCTAGAAACGGTCCTCTGTGGACTTATTACATCACAGATTACTCAGAATTTGAGAAATTGATTTTATTTAAGATTAGGTTGCTGCCAAAAAGAGAACAAACACCATATGAAACATTTTCTAAAATAAATGTATTTCATTTTATTAAAAATATTTTTAAATTCTAGCTAAGAAGCGGTTAAACATGGAAAAGTTACACACCAATATACAAATTTAGTCGTTATTGTCCATGATAACCATTTGTTGATTCACTTAGTATACACGTAGTTTAGTTCATAAAATGCGCAAGGAAAAACAATCGTTTAAGAGTCGGAGCGATTTTTAGAAACATCTACTAAAGTGATGTTACATCAGAAATTATTCCACGTTAGATGTTCACATAATGTCTTCACTACTAGACAGTTTACCTTTTCAACACTCCGTATATACAATGACAGAAGAGAAAACAATAAATAGAACAAAAAAAAATTAAATATTAATGCCCCCCATCAAGCAACATCTAGAAGAAGACCATGCCGGTGTCGTGAAAACACCTTCACCGCACGGAAATCACGACAACCTCGCACCCCACCACCCCACCCGCCTACTTGACATTATTATCCTGCTTCGGCTCGTGCCGTCCTGACATCAACTCTAATAATCCACCCCAAAACGACAAAATCGGGACGCAATCATCCCTCGACCGTCGGAAGCTTAAAACTACTTTCCCCGATTTAGGGGTAGCAAACTGGAAAATGGGGCGGTAACTCGCGCGATCATAGTTGGCTTTGGGCAAATATTGGGCAGTTAGCGTTTGGCGTTTGTTTTAAGTGATCTGACAGCGCGCTGGCGAACTAATAGTTCTTCCGAAGTTTACGGGTTAATTTTGGTTAAAATGGTGAATTGACTGTTCTATGGGATTTTGGAAAGATTTGTGAATTATTGTTCAATAACTTTAACTAGTGTTATACAGAAATATTTGTACAAATGACAATCCTAAAATATTTAGAAATCTAGAGTGCTAGGTAAATGTATTTGCTAAAGAAAGTTGGCGTTACTTGGCGCAATTTTTTTATGAATATAATAGAGTATTGAGGATTGTATACAATTTTGCTACAAAATGGGAAAATTTTGTGACTAAATATCGTATTTTAAATCGTTATTACAAATTTTGGATATTGAGTTAAATTCGCAATCCGAATCAACATTTGGTGAAGTGTTCTCATAAACTACCAGAGAAAAGATGAATCGCAAAGACTATATCCAAGAATCCACAAATTTGGGGCAAAACAGAACTAGTTTTTTAATCGAGGACATATTGTATCGACAAAAAAACGGGGAAGTGCCAGAAAGTGGTATTTTATATGCCAACTTCCCGTCGCATGCCAACAATAATAACAACACCAAATTACCGCCAAGGCCTCTGGAAAGTTCCGGACAACACATAAGAGCATTTCACGCACCCCAAAAAGTTCAGGAACAAACGAAGAAAAGTGAAGAGTCTGGACTGTATCCAAACAATTGTAATAATAAAGATTTCGGTGCACCTCAAGGATATTTCCAAGCAAATCTAGTCCAAGGAGGAGCTATCCAGGGATTTCAGGCGCCTGAGAGTGGTTATATTCAGGTTATGGGAGCTCTGGGGGCTTATTTAGGAACGCCGTATAAAAATATGGGTGATCCATATTTTTTAACACAAGGTAAACTGATAAAAGTTATTGTAATGCACAAATATAAAATTGTAATTTTTTCATTGTTTTGATTTTCAATGTAATCCTATACGCGTGAACTTTTTAAAAATAAAAAAAGCAATACTTTGGAGATTAAAAGCAGCAGATTTATTAACAGTTAAAATTAAAACTAACGACCAAACAAGTGTTGTCAAATTGAATGACATAAGTTAATAATGCGTGAATATTTGTCGCTTACAATTGGCGACTTATATCCAAAGGTAAACAATTTATTTACGTGGATTAAAACCTTATACATATTGAAACTAAACATATTTTTATAGACTTTTATTATAGACTTGACATTTTCACTCAATTTAAAAAAAATGGTAAACTGGTTTTTATCCCGAACTATCCCTCGTAACTAACTCCTCCACAAACAGATTTTTGTATATGCATATACAGCTATTTAATAATAACTTTATGCATAATATACAGGGTGAAAAGGAAATGACTGTAAAGATTTTAACAGGTAAAAGTACAAGATTCAAAATTCGGTAAACTTCCTTTACCAGGAACTTCACTCGTTATGAATTTTTCCTTTTATTAGAAATAGTGAAGTTCCTCACATAGACATTTATTAACACTTATATATTGTCTTTTCATACATTTTTATTGTATATATGGTATGATTTAAAATAATTTCAATACTTTTACGTTTTTACGTTCCGTCATGTTGTACCAGTTTATCACATTTAAGTTCTATGCAAAATTTGGAGTCCATTTAATAATAATAATAATAATAATAATAAGACGTTTATTAGTACCTTCACAATAATTTGAAATAGTGTAATTTACAAAAATAAAATGTATGCACTAATAGGCCTTTAAATCAGCTTTCCTAATAAGAAAAAATTAGGAGCTGTTGAGGCCTCTAATATCTATATTATTAGATTAAATCTAAAAAACATTCCAATAAGACTTAAAATATATTTTGTTATCTAAACCTATAATAAGTACTTCAAATATATATTTTATTGTATCTACCCAAAAGAACTATATAAAAAAGGAACAAAAGTTGAGAATAAGAGATAATAAAAGAAAGAGAGACAGAGAGTAAGACAGAGAGGGGGGGGGGAGGGGTATAGAAATATTAAACTATGAATACAGTATAGATATATTAAACTATGAACACTATGACTTTTATTTTATCGGTTAAATAGTAGAGCGTGTTTAAGTTTTTTCTTAAAATTATTAAGGCTAACTGAGAAATCGGGAGCGTATTTATTCATGAGCGATGCAGCAAAGTATGAGAAGGATCTTTTAAAGAGTTCTTTGCGATGCTGAGGAATACGTATCATTGCCCCACGTCGAATATTCAGATTGTGAACTGCTGTACGAAAAGTGAGTTTTGTAAATAGGTATTGTGGTCGTCTATATTTAATAACTTTGGATACAAAGCACGACGAGTGTAATATACGTCTGTCACGCATATTTAACCACCCCAGTTCTCTAAGTTTGTAAGAAATTCTTTCCCGTCGTCGAATCCCAAATATGTAACGTATACACGAATTCTGTACTTTTTGAATTCGTCGGATGTCCACACTGTCCAAACATGTACCGTAAATGTTATCACAAAAATTAAAAAGTGATAAAATAAGGGATTCACACAGCATCACTTTAACCTCCTTACTTAAGACATGCCGCAATGAAAAAATCCTTTTAAGGGTAGCATATGCAAGTTTTAATTTTGCAGTTATATGTGACTTAAATCTGAGCTTGCTATCGATTATGAGACCTAAATTTCGGGCGTCGTCCTTAAACGGAATATTGGTACCGGATAATTTCAGATCTAGATGATTTGTAATGGAATCTCTAGTTGCGTCACTGCAGAAAAGCATAGCTACGGTTTTGTTGGGATTAAGCTTTAGAAGATGTTCATGTGAAATATGATATATGGATTCAAGGTCCGCGTTAATTTTAATACTAGCATTCACAGCTTCATGCTGGTAGAATGAAAAATAGATTTGGGTATCGTCTGCGTATAAGTGATGGTCACAGTATTTCAGCCGCCTTACAAATGTTGACGTATAAATCGAATAGAGAAGCGGCCCCAGGATGCTACCTTGAGGAACACCTCCAGTTACGCTAAGCGTCCTAGATTGCTTCCCCCCAATTTCCACTTGCTGGACCCTATCCTCGAGAAATGACTTAATAAGGCCAATAGCGTGTGGCGAGAAACCAGCGTAGTTTAAAATAGCTAAAAGCGTTTGGTGGTGCAGCATGTCGAAAGCTTTTGAATAATCTAGCATCACCAATACAGTAGCTTTACCGTCATCTAGAGCTTTAAAAATGTCATCAGTCACAGCGGCCAGTGTCGTTGAGCAACTATATCCACGTCTAAAACCCGACTGCCTCTCGGGGATCAACTGGTTAGTATTTAAGAAATATTGCATCTGCCTGTCAAGTACTTTTTCTAAAATTTTAGACAATACAGGTAAAATAGAAATCGACCTTAAATCCCCAAAGTTAGTAGGACATTTTATTTTTGGTAAGGGAATAACTTTTGCTTTTTTCCATTCTAACGGAAAATACGAATATTTTATACATACGTTGATAATGTGTCTAATAAAGGGTATAAGAAAAGGGCAACATATAATAATTAGTGTTATATTTAGTTTATCGAGACCAATAGCTTTTGATTTTATATTTTTTAGAATTTCTAATATCTGATTATTATCAACGGGAGTAAAGTTAAAAATTTCGTTTGTCATTTTGTTCGTATTATAATAAGAAATTAATTCGGCATTAGGTGTGCTATTCGAGTTTATAGAATCTAAGAAGTATTTGTTTATTTTTTCTGGATCGTTTAATGTATCTGGTAAGTCATTTTGTTTGATTTTTGAAACGTTTAGTTTTTTAAGTTCTTGCCACTTTTCCCTTTGAGTAGTATTCTGAAATTTAAAATTTAAATATGCCTTCTTTTCTGCTCTTATTGCGTTAGTGGTTAAGTTACGTAACTGTTTGTAGTATTCCCTGTCTTCTTGCCTCTTTGTTTTACGAAATTTATTTAGTGCCTTGTTGCGTAGTTTTTGCATTAATCTGATGTTATCCGTAACCCACGGCATGTACGGTTTGGTTTTTCCTCTTACCCTTCTAACAGGGGCATGTTTATCAAAAAGATGGTTAATATTATTCGTTAAAAAAGATACCTTTTGATCTATGTCATTTAAGCTATATAAATCATGCCAAGGGATCATCTCAAGGTCGTTCTGAAACAGTGAATAATTAATATTACGCAATGATCTGTAAGTAAAGGAAGTACTAGGCTTTGCAATATTATTTGTTAACTCGGTTTTACAACACACCAGCATGTGATCAGATACCTGTACGTCTACAATATCAACATCGAAAATTTTATTTGAGTTTGTAAAAATTAAGTCTATAAGAGAGTATTCAGTATTGGAGAGGCGTGTCGGTGCATTTATTATTTGTCTTAATTCAAATGTCTCTGCAAGATGTAAAAGTGCCTGTGTATTGTTTGACTTTAAATCGTACATATTAGTATTAAAATCTCCCATACAAAATATTAAGTCGCTATCTGTAAAATAATTCGTTAACGTATCTTCTAGGTGATTGAGAAATTCATTAAAATCTGTATTGGGTGGTCTGTAAATGTTACCAATTATAATAGAATGACTCAAACAGTTAATTTTTATCCATATCTGCTCTAAATAATTAGTAGTTTCTTGTACTAGAATCGAAAAAGTTAACTTTTTATTCACGTAAATGCCTACGCCACCCCCTCTCGTAGAACGATCCTGCCTTAAAAATGTGTATTTCAGTTTCAAATGTGTCAATGTTTTGGTTAAGCCAGCTCTCAGAAACCCCAAACACATCATATTTTGCATTATTTACATGATTCGACAAGGATTCAAAGTTATTAAGAAGGGATCTTACGTTCAAATGTGCTAAGGAAAGCATATTTGGAAAGAAAGAGGAATGAAACAAGGTAGAACAAAAGAAAAAGACAGAAGTGGAAAAAGATATTAGAAGGAGAGTATATAGAAGTTATCTCAACTTTTGTCCTAACCAATTAAATTAAATTAAATCTTATATAGGTAGTAAATTTTCACCTTTAAAAAGCGATAAAAAAAAAGTAAGAAGAAAAAAAAAAGTCAAAGACATAGTACAGCAGTGGAAAGCTAGCACAATTATGAGATAAATAAACATGTAATATTAATATTTATTAACAATAACAATACCATCGTTATGGCAAAAAAAAAAAATATCTAATATAAACCCAAAAATAAAGGTAGTTAATATTCGTACTATATAACCATTAAAAATTAGCGGGGGAGACATGGTTGTCTAAACGTTTATCCTAGCCGATGACATTAAAAATAAATAATTTTTTTTTATTCCAAATTTACACCTCTAGAAAAAAAAAAATACATACTATAAATCCAAAAGAAGTAACGGATGATTACATTACACCCTACCAAACCAAAGAAGAACTAGTTAAATTTGACCATTAAGTATTTAAATGTTATGATTTCAATTCGGCACAATCCTTTCTGAATAAAAGAGGTAAAACAATTACGAACTCTTATACATGTTTATATTTAATAATTAATAGATCTTTGTTAATAATCATGGGATCCGCAGTATTTTGCCAAATGAAAAAAAATTAAGAAATGGGGTGAGAAGTTGCATACAGTACTTGCCCCTATTTATTTGGTTTGATTTTATCCAAGTCCGCCATAGTTTCCACACGATGCACTGCACTGTCACTTCTAACGTAAATATTGCCGTTAAGGCACCACGCATCTTTTTGAGAAAAAATATTTATAGCTGCATTAAAGAGTTGCAAACGCACTTTCGTAAGATCTTCCTTTATCACAATATTAGATCCCCGTAGCACTTTTCGAGATTTTAGCACCATAGCTCGTTTGTTGACATTCGCGAACTGTACTAGGACGGCCGGAGGCCTGCCTTGTTGAGGTTTTTTCGCTTCCACCCGATGACAAGATTTAAGGTCACTTTTTTCGATGTTGTTTATTTTTAGTTTGTGCTGAAACAAACTTAGCACCTTATCAGTTGTATTTTCAGCGGTTTCATGGTCAAGGCCGAATATACGTATATTATGGCCTCGAGAATGTTGTTCCTGCGAATCGACCTTGGACTGGAGCAGCTGGTTATCTTGAAGTATCTTGGAGAGCTGGGATTTTACGATGTTTAGATCATCTTCCAATTTTTTTATACGGTGTTCAAATTTCTCCTCTATTCTTCCCATGATCGTGTTTGTTAATTTGTTTTTAAATTGATCACTAAAAATGCTGTCAACTTCACACTTGACAGCGCGCCCTAACTCTTCGATATCCGTGCGTGTAAGAACCATTTCGCTTGATTTTCTTCTGTGTATAACTGAACCAACACTGGCACTGGTTTTTAACACCTTAAATAGCACTTTAGGGTAAAACACTACAATTAATTGGAGGTATTTATTACAATTTTTTGATATAAAACTCTGCTACCACGCCACACTCATTCATTTATTCACCTAATTGGCAAAAAATAAACTGTACCTCTCGAATAAATATTTTACTTGACCGTTGGCGGCATGTTTTTTGAAAACTTTCAATCAAACTTTATAATAACAACTATAACAGTGGCGCAAACCGCTTCGACTTTGCTGGAGGTGCTATGTTTAGTTTACGATTTTCCTACTACGTTGTCATGATAACGCGTACGTGATGACGTCGACCGCATGGAAGATTAATGTTAACCAGCGCTATATAACGCTCTCGGTCATTTGGTAACTCAGTACACTACACCCAAGTGTCGTTCAGTTTGCCGTGGTTGTTTACTTTTATTTTCGCGGATTTCGCTGCAACCGGTTAGTTCCTTTGCAGTTTACTTGACTGTGTTATATTTATTTATTGTGTTGTTACAACTTTATTTGGTGTTGGGTTTATTAATTTACATTATTGATGAATCCGATCACGGATATGGTTTGCATTTTGTTGGAAACTCCATTTAATCGATGTAAGGAACAAGATCAGAGTTTAAATCGTCATTCTGGTTTTCGGCGTACCTACAAATGGTTATGTAGTAATCAAATATTACAAAAATTGTTTTGCTGGCCTTGTTTACTAGTTTCCAATAAATATTCAGTGTGGAATAAGGAAGGATTTGCAGGTATGTTAAATATATGAAGGTCTTTACATAAACATAAAGACTCGGCGGAGCATTTGAATTTCAGTAGTCGAGAGATTCTTAGGATTTTATAATGTCAGCTCCGATAGAACGTCGGAGAATTTATATTCTCTATTGGATCAAATTTTGGATCAATTCGACTATAAACATAAATTACAAGGCTACCATGGCAAAAGTGTGATGTCTGGCCATCTAAATGGCCTTCAAAAAAAAAAGAAAAAGTGCTGCAGGCTGTATTTGTCCTGATGCAGCAAAGTTTAAAAATATTTCTAAATGTCCAATTTTTTTGCAAGTCTTAGTGGTATTCCCTCACTTTTTCATCACTCAGCCAAACGAACGTACGCTCTTAAATTTGCATCTACGAGGCGTATACCAACAATTACAGAAACTCGTTGGTCTTCAAATTCGAAGTTAGTAAATGTGATTGTTCAAGTTGCATTCTTCAAAAAAAATCGTTTAACATTCATTTTTGCATATCCAATATAAAACGCTGTGGTGAGGCGCTCTGTAAAAAAAGGAATGAACATTTTTTTTAATACCATGTTTGATAAAGCAAATTCTATTACAGAAATAAATCATTACTAACGTGAGCTTGCTAAGCTTTCACCTGAAGAAATTAGGGCTAAGTATAGAACCCTTTTTTATGAAATATTAGACCATATTTTAATGGAAATGACACTAAGCTTTCAAGACTCTGAAAAACTTACATTTTTATGTTTGGCAGATTCTGCTAAATTTTTCGAATATAGTCTCAATTTTCCGACTGGCTTGTTTGAAAATTTGTTACAGTTATATGGGTAAAAATGTTTTCTCTTATTTTGGCCAATGACAGTAATTGGAACATATCGCTGCAAGAGCAAGTGAAATTAATGAAAATAAAGATATTTTAACCAAAGCATATAAAGTGTTTTCCCTTGTTTTGACAATACTGACGACAAGTGCTTCAGTGGAAACAAGTTTTTCTCGCCTCAAACGTGTAAAAACTTATTTAAGAAATACAATATCTCAAAAAAGACTTACTTCTCTAGGCAATATTTCAATTCAAAAGGAATGTCTGGAGGAGATTAGGGCAACTCATCCATTTTATGAGGATGTTATAAATAAATTTGCTGCTATGAAGGATAGGAGAATTGATTTAGTATACAAAATTTAGGTAAGTCGTAAAAAAATATTCTACCCCTTCCACATATAAAAAAAAATCTGGAAAAAAATTGTTATTAATAATATATTATTATTAAATATTAAAATATTTTCTTGCTTCATTTACGCTTCACTTACTTTTTCACCCGCGAGCCGCCACTGTCCCACTATATCGGAGCGACAAGTATATCGGGAAACAAACATATTGTTGATAGTTGAATCAGTCTTTTGTCTCTGCTTTATTAAAATAGGTGTTCTGGTTAATAAATTTACATCGTATCATTTGTATCAAAATATATAATTAAAAATATTTTTAAATTCTAAAAGCCCAATAATAAAAAAAATGTTTTAATACTGTACCGTACGTCAAAAAATGGTTGACGATGAAGTTCTGATCTTCATGTGGTACTTTCGAATAAAAAAGAAGTAAAATAAGAAAAGAAATTGGGGGCATGGTTGCATCCAATTTTGGCTGAAAGATTTTTCCACAGTATTTGCAGTCCTTTCGATTGATGGGAGAAATAGTGGGGGAACTGTTGTTGTCATTAATGTAAACAGTAAAACAATTTAAACGAATGTACGAATTTACTTCCGATACGACACTTTTATCGGACATTTGCAGTGGGAAAACGAACAGTAAAATAGCCAAATAGCCAAATAGCCGTCAACAGCTTTTTTTTTCGGGTCGGTTTATATGTGAACAGATGCATATAAGTTATTCATAGAGTAGCGTATACAACATTTTTGTCGTCCCGGTAGCTTGGTATATTTGTCGTTCCGACATAGTGGGAACGGAGTCTAAGTAGTTTTTTAGCTATGCCGCGAACAGACAGACATACCTACAGACAGACCAACAGAACTGAGAAAACATGTTTTTTGGCATCTGGCGACACTAAAACATGAAGATATTTAAAGCCGGGCAGGGTGATTTTTTCACGACCACAAACATTTCATTTGGCCGCTATTGTGTTCCGCCATCTTGAATTCGTACCAAAATTTTACCCGTTCTTCTCTATATCATACCTAATTTTTGTATAAAATTTGAAAAAATCAGTCTAATAAGTAGTTTTTTCAAGCTGATTTTTTAAAATGCTGCCATTTTGTCTGGCCGTCTTAGTACAAAAATTAGTTTCTTAATAACAATTTTTTTAACATTTCACTAGGCAGACATTGCGCACAAATAGTCATTTTGAACGCTAATTAAATTAGATCATTGTATTAGATCTTACATTTTTGTCGGTACTTTATCTATTATTTTTTTTATTAGAAAACCAATGGGTTTGAATAAATATATTATAACAAATTAGTTAAAAACATTTTTGATATTTTAAATTTTGCACCATGTTCTCCTAACGGAAACTACATGCGCAGCAGCGACAATTAAAGTTTTTTACAAACCATACAGTACACTATTATATTTCAATTCGCCAAAAAGAATAATTTAAGAAAATTAGTTGGGTGTAATTACGTTTCCTGTTTCTCGTACGCACTGATAGTGATAAAATTAATATTCTAACGTTATTTTATCTCAAAATATTTCGTTATAAATTGTTGCAGCTACCTACACAGTAATATCACTATAGCACAAATATCAGAGTTAGTAGAACAAGTAGATTCAAATAAAATAGTTTTTTTTTGCTTAACAACGTAATGTTTTTGTCCGCTCACAGTAGTAAAAACAATTTGTGCGGCAAGTAAGATATTTTTTTTATTATTTAATAGATTTTTAATAAAAAGTTTTTTTAATAAAAATTTCAAATATTTCATAGCAATTATATTTATTAGGCTTTTACTTTACTTCGGATATTAATTTTATAGGGTCTGGAATCAAAATTAATTTGACAATAAACAGTAGCTTGCAAATCTTAAATTTGTATTTTAATTCGAATTATTTCTAAAACTATAAAATTTTCGTATATTAAACATATAACAAAAAAGTCTTCGAATGACAAGTAGAATACAAAAATTGGCTCAAATATAGGGTGATTCTTTTAAAAATATGTAGTTTGGTGGTACCGTACTTTGCGAGAGCACCCTGTAAATCCAAAATATTTTTGAAATGTGGAGAATCTTCAACCATATCATGATACAAAGGCACATTATTGACAAATATCTTCAATGAAAAACATTTTTCCGCTCTGTCGATAACTCACCCTGCACATGGTGATATTTTATGTGGAACCACAGGCTGGCAGGCTGTCACATTTAGAAGTTTTTGAACATTAGCATTAGATTAGACCAACATTTTTGTTGAACAGCTTATGTTGAGGACTAGGAGTTACCTCGTGGAGTATTAAAGGATCCCGCAGACTCCTTATGGAAAATGGCTTTTGGTCAACTGGCTAAAACTTCGGGAAAATATAGGCCAAGTCATTCTGATTAAATGTTTTCACGGGCATTGGATTTTGCGCTTTCCTTCTAATTTTTGGCTTGTAACTCTTCTTGTGTCAGATTTTAAAAAATGCCTTGTATGTTATAATGTAGGGCGACAAAAGTTCAAATAATTTATACATTGAAAATTAATACAGGGTGTGCCGTATTTTTATCGCAATGCCATTTTTACCAAACATTTTATTTTACGCAGGCTCGAAAAATGTTTATTTCGGTTAAATCGCTCTATTTCCCAAAAAAAAACGGTCAGATTTGTATAGTTTTTATCATTTTAAAGTGTACACTTAATAATAAATATAGCTTGATATTTTAAGACAAAGTACTAAAAAGTTTTTTTGAATTCTTGGAATAAAATACCTTTAATAATTTTAAATATTGGAATATGGGAGAACTATGCGGAATCAACAACCTATTGCTAACACTTTATTGATTCTGTGATTTACAGATAAAAAACAAGATATAATATGGTATAGATAAAAACAATTTTTATGTATTAAAGGCGATTAACTTAAAAAACCCACTTACTTACTAAATTAAAAAAAATTCAACGCTCTCCCTCATCTTCTTTAAGCATTCTTGTTATATATTTTCAGTTTTCACACGGCTATCGCCATAGGGGTACTAGATTATATTTTATTTTAGGGATTGATTATTTCAGGTTCATTTGTTTCATTTAATATAGAAATAAGCATTTGAGTGGAAGGATATTTAACATTTTGTTGGTGCCTTGTATATCCTAAAAACCATAATATAGCTGCAACATGAGAGCATATGCCCATAGTCCTTGCTCCTGATTGGCAAGTACAATAGGTACCTACCCAATACAATTTATGGGTATATATTTAATCCAAAGTTGATGTCGAGTAGCGTTTCTAAACCGCGAGAACATTCTTACTCGTATAAACCCTGGTTCATTAACTCTGGCGTCTAACTGAAATTGAGCTTCTCGATCATCTAAGTCATTATTCTGTATATAAGATGGTGCCAAATGTAGATGAAAAATACCAAACGTTAGATGTTTTAAATATTCGAATGTTATCTGACAAAAGAGAACAAGATGATTTGTTTTAATGTTTCCCACTCACCTCTCATTCAATAGTAGTATCTTCCATTAAAATTCTATTAAAATACTTATTCATAATTGAACCGGCAATTCTAAGAAAGTTTTTTAAGTGATCAAGGTGGGACGTACAGATAGTGTCTTTAAAAAGTTTAAATATGATTTAAGATGTCTGCTACGAGCTTCCACAATCCATCTAGTTTTGGTTATAATTCGAGACTCTTGGCTTTTTCTGTTGGCAATTGTCTTTGTCCACGTTGTAAAACGGGAGTTACGTCCTAATTATTGCTTTTTCCTGTTTTTCTATATTATTTTCATCGCCAGTACGTACCATTGCTCGAAAAACTAAACGGACATCACATACGAAACAATGAATCCTATTCATATTATTTGCATTGTATTGAACACTATGTACACGACTAATTACTACTACTTATACTAAAAACGATGAACTAATGTCAATCAATTCTCTAATAAAAACAGCTTAACATGTTTGCTGAAAAATCTTAAACGCAAGCGAAAACTGAACTCGCATTAGCAAATATGAATCAGGTCTGTGAAAAAAACTATTATGGCTGTACCAAAGCCTACTCGATTTATTTTTGCTTTGTATGCATTTTGATGTAAAAGTACATCTTATTTTTGTAAATACCGGCTTTTTTTCCATATATAAATTATATATTACAAAAGTTTATGTAGTCCTACATTTAGATATACAAGATGTTTTTTATTACCTGCCACAAGAAGTCTCAGTCAAGTCTGTTTTCTCAATATTTCAAATTATTGTTAAAAGTGTTTTATTCCAAGAGTTCAAAAAACTCCCTTAGTGCTTTGCAGTGAAATGCCATAACATATTTATTATTATGCGTAAACTTTAAACTAGACAATTGACCGTTCTTTCGGGAAATAGAGCGTTGAAACCGAAATACATATTTTTCGACCCTGCGTAATATAAAATTTTTCTGTATTAATTTTCAATACACATATTATATATTAGAGCTTTTAACCCCCTACTTTTTGACGTACAAGGCGTTTTTTAATATCTGACACAAGAAGAGTTACAAGCGAAAAATTAGAAGGTAAGCGCGAAATCCAATACGCGGAAATTCTCAACTTTAAACCGTCGTATTTCGAAAACTAATCGATAGATTAAGGAGTGACCATGAGAACATTTAATCAGAATGACTTGATTTATATTTCCTGAAGATTAGCCAATTTGACCGAAAGCAATTTTCCAAAAGGAGTCTGCAGCGTCCTTTAATTTAAAAATTGGTAAATTGGCTTTACCCAGAATTTCCTCGTTATAAATGCGTTTATCAAGGAGACTGAAAATTTTGTGCGAAATTTGCGGTGTTTTTTGCACTAAATTGTTAGATAATTTGTTCGGCCTTCATTTTGTACCACCTTGTAAATCTTACCAGTTCATTACAGACACTTCATTTTTGCTTAAAATTTGTTCCCACGCTTGATTCTTGTGTAAAATTTATATAAATTAAATACGTAGTTTATTTTATTACTTTTATTTTTAAATAATTTATTAGGTCACCATATCGTTACCCCATACTGAATTCATATCAAAATGTGTTAATTTCTATTTGAAGTCAATTGAGAAAGTCGTTTATTACACTGATGTTTTAAACAATCTATTAGGCTGCCATTTTGTTCCACCAAATTAAATTCTTATGAAAATCTTACTTGTTCATTATTAATTCACACTAGAATCCTTGTAAAGAAATTTAAAGGTAATTAAATACGTTTTTATATCGATTTTTAAAATATTTTACTCCCTCATATTTGATTTTGACCGAATGGTTCCTTCCCATATTATGACCGCTGATTTTTGTGCAAGATTTGAATTCAATTTGATACGTAATTTTTTAGCTCTGACCCGAAAAATAGACAAACTGACACACCGATGGAAACCGTAAAGAGATGACAACATCTGGGAGGGTCATTTTATCTCAATTACAACACATCTCCCCTTACAAGTGAAACACCATTTCACCTTTGTTTCTGAAAATTCTCTAAACGAAATAATAATCAACTTTACTGATTAATTAAAATATTTACAATTTCTATTTTTTACTTCCCTCGTAAAAGGGAAGTATTGTAATCGTGAAAAAATCCCTCTCCGAGATTTTTTCACGTCTTCACGTTTCAGGGTCCCTAGATGACGCAAAACATGTTTTCTCAATTAAGTCGGTCTGTCTGTCTGTCGTCTGTCCGTCTGTCTGTCTATCTGTTCGAGGAGTAGTTAAAAAACTACTTACCCGATTGACTTGAAATTTTGGTCAAAAATTAAGGATCATATGGGAATGACCTGGTAACATTTTGGTAAAAATCCAATATGGCAAAACAAAATAGAGGCTTAGTGCAATGTTAAAAAAATTATTGCAAAATTTTGCAAAAACGTCAAGTATTATGTTGGAATCAACTGATAACATTTTGGTACGAATCCAAGACGGCGGAACAAAATGGCGGCTTAATAAAGTATCTAAAAGTTCAGCCTGAGAAAACTGCTTAATGATTTGATTTCAAATTGCGTACCATAACTAGTTGTGGTATAAGGATCAACTAGTAGAATAGTGGTACTAATTCAAGATGGCCGAACAAAATGGCGACCAAATAAAATGTTGGTAATCGTGAAAAAGCTACCTTCTCATTTTTACACATCTTGACGTTTCAGCGTCGCTAGATGCCAAAATATATGTTTTATGAACTCCGTCGGTCCATCTGTCGGTCTTTCTGTACGTCTGTCTGTCTGTCAGTTCGCGGCTTAGCTTAAAGACTACTTACCCGATTGACTTCAAATTTTGGTCAAAAATTAAGGGCCATATGGGGATGGCCTGGTAGGATTTTGATAAAAATCAAATATGGCGAAACAAAATAGCGGCTTAGTGGAATATTAAAAAAATTATTATTACACAACTCCTCATCCAATTTATCTAAAATTTTCCAAAAACATTAAGTATTAAATTAGAATCAACTGGTTACATTTTGGTACGAATCCAAGATGGAGGAACAAAATGGCGGCTTAATAAAATATATAAAAATTCAGCCTGAGAAAACTGCTTAATGGTTTGATTTCAAATTGTGTGTCATAACTAATTGTGGTACAGGGATCGACTAGTAAAATTGTGGTACTAATTTAAGATGGCCAGACAAAATGGCGGCCAAATAAAATGTTTTTAAGGGTGAAAAAAGTCACCATCTCACTTTTACACATCTTTACGTTTTAACGTCGCTAAATGCCAAAAAATATTGTTTTATCATATCCTATTTTTATCATCTCTCTATATTTATCATATTATGTAAAAGCTACTTGTCAAATTTATTTCAAATTTTGCACAAAGATCAATTATTATGTTGGAATCAACTGGTAAAATTTTGGTACGAATCCAAGATGGCGGCACAAAATAAAAACATTTAGAAACTACTTAATGATTGCAAATTGTGTGCCATAACTAATTGTGGTATAGTGCTTAACTAGTAAAACTAGTTACTAATTCAAGATGGCGGAACAAAATTGCGGCCGAATAAAAATTTTATAATGGTGAAAAATTCACCCTCTAGATTTTACATATATTCACGTTTTAACGTCCCTAGATGCCAAAAGACATGTTTTATCGAATCCATCGGTCCGTCTGTGGGTTTGTCTGTCAGTTCGCAACATAACTTAAATACTACTTACCCGATTGACTTCAAATTTTGACCAAAAATTAAGAGTCATATGAGGATGACCTGATAATATTTTGGTAAAAATCTAATATGGCTGAACAATGTTAAAAAAATGTGTTAGAGTGGTATATTATTGGGGGTTAAGATGCAGAAAAAAAAACCGTATTTTTTCTTTAATTATCGACGTTTCGGAACTCAATTTGTGTATCCTCAGGACCCATATATAGATTCTATATCCTGCAGTAAACCCATATTATCACTCTTTACCTACTTCGTAGGTCCGCAGATATTTCCTAGATATTAAGTTTCTAAATAGTTTTCGTTAACAAACCTCTTGTTGTTATGTTACAGTGGTATATTATTTGAGGTTAGGATCCAGTAGAAAAACAAATGTCTATTTTTAAGTAGTCGACGTTTCGCAATTGCATTCTCAGGACACATATAGTTTATATATCATGGATGAACCCCATATTATCAGTCTTTACTTACTCTGTTCGTCCGCAGATGTTTGCCAGATATTGTTTTCATGGTTTTCCTTAACAATCCTCTTGTGGTTATGTTAGAGTGGTGTATTATTTGGGGTTAGGATCCAGTAAAGAAACAAAAGGCTTTTTTAAATTGTCGACGTTTCGCAACTTTATTGTTGCATCCTCAGGACACATATAGATTTTATATCCTGCATGAAACTCATATTATCAGTCTTCACCTACTCCGTTGCAGATACTGATAATGACGGATAATATGGATTTCAATTTAAGGTGGCGAAGCAAATACAATTTTTAAAAAATCAATGTAAAAAAATCTTGTTCAATTGATTTTGCAGAAAAATTAGATGTGAAAATCGCATAAACGGGTGCGAATTCAATATGACGTAGCAAAATGGCGGTATGTGTCAATGTAAAAACTACTTATTAAATTTGTGTGTTTGGCATAGGTAGAAAGAAAGTGGTAAAATATTGGTAGGAATCCAATATGATGGAACAAAATGACGCCCAGTGAAAATGTTTGAAAACAGAGTATATGTAACACATATACTGTGATCATGTACTGAACTAATTTGGGTCACACTTTACTATTCCTAACAAATGGAAAAAAATCATAACGAGGGAAGTTCTGAGTAAAGAAATTCACCGATTTTTTATATTAAAAACCCTCTACTTACTATATCTTAAAAGCAGCATAAATGAACAAACACTTAAATATCATTAAAACCTATAAAATCCAATAATGCAATGCAACGTTGCGAATTTTAGTGTTTAATACTCTTCCAATAAAAAAAAATATATCTTTTGCTTGAACCATTAAAATAAGCTAGGTACACCCAATAACTAATAAATTACATTAAAAATGTATAAATAACAATTTTTAAAACTGGGATATTTCCTTTTTGAAGATTCTAAATACTTCATAAGAATTTCGAAAAACCCGAAACTGAGCCAAAACCAGTATAAAAACAGTATTTAAAACAGATGATTAAAACAGAATACAGTTATTAAAACAGAAGATAAAATTGTATCTAAAGATTTTTTTAATTGGAACCGTTTTAGTTCGGAAAAGTTGGAAGTATACGGAACTTTTTAAATTTCTTGATTGTAAAATGATTAATAATTATAATATGCAACTTTGCTCCAATTTAACTAATTTCGTTTACTATAGAATTTGCAATGTTTGTACTTCACCTTCCATTTGTATTAACCCATATAGAGAGTTGTCTATAAAATGTTTTCTCGTCAACCGCCCACAAAACAAGCTTTTCGAGTCTCATTTTAAATTGGAACATTTGTCATTTCTTACCCCTATAGAAAAAGACAAACTCAGTCTACAAAAACAAACCCATTTTCGCGACCTCGACATAGACAATTGTCCGAAAAACCAAATTTCTGAGATATCTCCCATCTCTAAACGACAATATTTAAGTAGTTAATCTTAAAGTAGATATAGAGTATTTTCAATGTCCTAACCGAGTAATTTTTTATTTTTAGGGTTCTCGGGCCGTCTTTGGGCATATTTTGTCGCCGGTATGTAACTTTAACTGGGTAATATTGATTTTCGTACTGGACAATGACATAGTCACAACTTTTATAAATAAGTTGGTGATTTTTTAAGAGTGATAAAGAATAATTATCCTTTGATTCTGAATTTTGTTCTTCTAAGTCTCCAAAAGATTCTTCAGAATACGATGAGGAGTCGTGCAGATTCATCGGTGCATCTGAATTAGAAGATTCGCTTTTCCTTCCTATTTTCTACTTCCTTTGTCTTAGTCTCATTCTTATTTCTTTTAACATTCTTTTTTGGGTCTTTTTTATTGCTAAAATTCCTATATTGTTCTGTCTTTGATATTATCATTATGATCAACAGTAGACTTTATTTTGTTGTCCAAATCTTTGATTAGCTTGGCTTGTGCTGACATTATTTTCAATCCTTTTAACAGTTATGTGAGGAATTCATATTTAAGGGAACTAACCCAATTTCACGGAATCCATTTTTTTTGCTACATTCTTCCAACGATTTTGTTCCCTTAATGAGCAGCTAGGGAAAATCTGCTTTACTTAAAGATTTTGTAGTTTTTAAGACTCTGAAATTTTGCGCCATACAATTTGCATTTCTGGGAAGAAGGCTACATCGAGAGGCTGTGTCATATGAGTTGTATTTGGAGTATCGCAAGCAAAACGAATGTTGTTTTCATTGCATAACTCTAAAACAGTCGTATTTGAATGTGATGCCAGATTGTCCCTGATTAATACTTTTATACCTTCCCTTTTTTTTAAACTGGAAGAATCGAGGAGATAAACCATCTGAATCGAATTATCCACTAGGCGTTGGGTTTTACCCGCGCCTTTAGGGCCTTTTAATGTCCAGGTATCATACAATTTTTTTGTCGATTTGTACGCCGCATATGAAGGGAGAACCTCTACAACAGCATTACCAAATATCATCGAAAATATTGCGCTTTTTGAAGAGTTGGCAATTCTTACTGGATATTTAGTCCCTCATTTGGTAATAATTTTTTTTACGACCAGGGTCGTCAGTTAAATTCGTCTCGCCTTGATTATGTATATTTTCCGGTGCTACATTCTTTATTTTATATTCGAGATTATCAAAAAAACAATTAATGGTTTGGAGAGTGATTTCAGCTCTTGCGAATTTTATGTTTGTTGCTAATCGTTGAATTAAATTGATGATCTTGAAGGTCCTAATAATAACTCCTTTTTTATCTAGATAGTTCTTAACAAGATGTCTGAGTTCTGTGATGTTGACCAGGAAACCCAATCGGATAATAGAAATAATGACTTTTCCAGCATATCTTCAACATCCCCTTCCAAAGCTATTTGTCCCCCATCAGCCTTGAAATGTCGTTTTTCTCTTTTATTTGGAGTTTCCTCTTTGGTATTTTAGGTTTTCATCTTTCGAGAGTTAAATAATTATTATTTAACAGGAACGGCATTAGCCACCTAGATCAAAGCCGCCTCAACTACATAAATATTTTAAGGGGCGATTTTGGCCACTCAATATTGTCTGAATTATGCAGTAACATTGTCTTGTAAGGAAAGTTGTCTGGAACATCTTTTGTTACCCATAGTCAGCTCAGAAACTTTCAACTTCTTAAGATCTAGTTTTCGTAAAAACACACCACCAAAGAAAGTCTAGCATAACAGTTATTTCTTGGGCATTTTTATATTTTAGTTTTGATGTAATTGTTCTTCTAGGTACTGGGAGTAGATTAATAATCAAAAAAGCTTCAAAAAATGAAAATTTTGTCTAAATATGAAACATGAATTTTCAGCTCCACCATTTTTATGGGAACGCCATGCATTTATTTGTTTTTCTATTACATCTCACGTACGTAACAAATTCGGAAAATGTTTTTCTGGACTTGCCAACTATCATCTAGAAAAGTATCACTTTTCGAGCTTGATATGTAAAAAATCATTTTCAATCTTCATGGGTGTAAGTTATCGTACGTCTAAACTAATAAAACACTACAGTATATCTCCAGATAAGTCGTACGAAAGTCAGGAAATTCGAATATTTAGAACCCGGGGAAACCTTGACAAGTGATGCTATATTATTTTGACTGCGATATTTACCTGTACCAGTCTCTTAAATTTATTTTTTTCACTTAGGGATACCATTCCATCACACACTTTTTGGAAGTTCTGCAAGTGAAATATCTTTAAACGCCCTTAAACACTGTAGAAGAAGGAAAGCAAGAACGGTGTTTAGTGATCCACAGCTAACAGGTATTAACATTATATACATAAATACTTATTTGCGTTAGTAGATTTAGAATAAATATCTTAAATAAATACCCAACTGCTCTTTAATACGTTCTCCCCTGTTATATTTATGAACCAATCAGGATAAAAATTTAAAATTTGAGAAACTTCAATAGCAGATTAAATACTTATTTTGTGTATATTTTATTGTCCCCAAAATGTAGGGACATCAAAATTACTTATATTATAATATAAAATTGGGGTCATTTGTAAATGTGACCGAACATTTGGAGATTAAAAATTCTTGAAAACGTACAAAAATCAAATGTTTATTTTATTCCTTATCAGATCCTTACCTAAATAATGTTCTTATGTAGTTAGTAAAAGTTATATCTAATTGCGGATGATGTGGGTAAACCCCCATGACTGGGGTACCAAATAAACTCCTCAATACGAGCTAAAAGTCCCTATTACAAACAAAAAACAAATAAAATTCTATTGTTCATCTTTTAAATATTCCATTGCATAGATGCACCTAATGTAAAGAGATTTTCTAGGTTTAGAAAAAAGGTTCTCAGCCCAGAGGTATTTATCCACTCCAGAGCGGGTAGAACTAGCCAGTGCCCTTAGCCTAAGCGAAACACAGGTGAAAACGTGGTTCCAGAATCGACGAATGAAGCACAAAAAGCAAATGAGGAAGATGCAAGAAGAAAAGACTAATGGAAGCATCAAGAAATCCGAGAGTGTGGACAAAAGTAGATTACATATTAATGGTAAGTTTTAAAATCATTATCGACAAACATGATAATTTCGATATATTTTGAGTTCCCTCGTAAAACGGTAAAGTATTGTAATTGTATGCATTTTAATATGTAACGATTAATTAATTCTAATAATTTTTATATTATATATCACGCACCAAAATTCAACTGTTTTCGAGATATTAATATTTAAAAAGTGAAAATGTTCGACTGCAAAATCTAAACGGTTTGAGGAGAATGAAATGCACATTTTATCTAGGTCCAGAAATTATGAAAGAAGATAAAGTCCTGCAGGCTATTAAACTAGCAAAAACGGAAGAGCGACAGGACCCGACAAAATACACTGCTTTATCATAAAATTACTTTATCTACGATCGTGAGATAAGAAGCCATTACCTCACTGATTTTAGTTAGGTAATATTTGATATCACCGCACTAGCGCTGTAATGATATCTACAAATATTAAATTAAAACGAAATTGAAGAAAATACGTTTATTTTTGTTTAAATTACACCATTAAAAACTATTTATTGTAAATATTAATTACACAACTATTGCAGGTATTTAATTTAATACCCGATATACTTATTGAACTTGACTTAACTTGGGATGAACTTGCATTAAATATGTTCAATTTGTGGATATTAGTTGCTTCATTTTCCTTATTGCCGAGTATATTCAAAACAGTTTTCTTTTTGTTTTCTTCCGTAGCCTCAAAGTATCCTTCTGAAACTGTATATTGTTCTGGACTGGATAATTTTAAAAACAAAGTAATAGTCTCAGGCATACCTCCAAAAGCGTTTATTCCTACTGGCTGTTTTGTACATTTACCGTTCTTATAGCACACGGAGAAACGACGATAATCAACATGTTTAGGGCGTAACTTGATGTAATTTGGGATAATTTCCACCGTATCTAAACCTTCAATGTCTCCTGATGTTACAAAAAACTTTCGAGCTCTTTTTGTCTTCGTGAATGCTATTACAAATCCAACATACGCACCTTCATCTTTCGCATTTTCAAAGAGAAAGTTTGTCAGCTCTTCTCTTCTGCATGTTCCTGCTAGTCCAACAACAAGTGCTAGTTTCGCCATAAAAAAACTTCCTGCAGAAAAACACCAATATTGTTTTTCGTTAATATCTTCGATTTTGTAGGTCTATATCCGTCCGACTTTCTTTTTAATGCAATTAAATGCGAATGGATATCAATAAATATTGATATCCACATTTTTTCTAATAGACATCACACTCCGCAACATTGAATAGTATACCCAGAGAGAGGATGGTGTTTGAATTTTGGGTAGATCATTAAAATATGCTAACAATGTCTTCCCACTGTAAATGGTTTTTATTTTTTTTTCCTTCACACCATTTCTGATGCCGGGAGTAGGCCGACTCCTATTTTGCGCCTGAATTTAGTTCTAAACGTTAAATAATAAGGGTGTTAACATGGATTGTGAGGCGTCAGGTAAGTTCTTTACTTTTCAGTTATTATTAACAAACCACTTGTTTGTAAAATAGTTGAAATATATATTTTATAAAATGGATATTTACACATCCCCTTGTTTCCCCCTTTGTTGCATAGAGCACATTCTTTCAGGTAGTCGTGGAGACCCCTTTGGAGAAGCAATGAAGATTAAGAGAAATTAGCTATTCACAGTGTTAAAAAATAAACAGTTTTTTAAATTATCGTCACTAAAGTGTAATGAACAGTTAGCACGATATATAGTGGACAAATTTAGTGTTGGTGAACTTTCTGAATATTATATAAAACAAATAAAACTCGTAGTCAAAGTATTTGTAACGAAGCTATTGGCGAAATGGTGTGATTGTAATTATGTGTACAACCGTTTTACCAAAAAAACACATGAAAGGGCTTGATGAACATGTGAAGCTCCCAGAAATACAGCTATCACATTGTATATCATCAGTACCTCGAAGTAGGCCAAGAAAATCATTCCAGGAGAGTTATCAACGCAGTAAGAAAAGACAAGTGCAACCAATTGTATTGGACTTCAGTCCAGAGCAAATTTGCTTGGCTGCAGAAACAAGCTTGGTAAAGTCAGGCAAGAGAACTGCGGCCCAAGTTGTGAAATTAGCAATTGAAACTTCGCCAAGACGACTAAAAAAAAATGAAAGTGGTACAAAATGCACCCTGTGCTGCTATAAGGCCGTATAGCCCGGAAGAAGCTTTAAGACTTATAGTGGACCTTGGCTTGACAAAAGAAGATTATATCACGATGCAACTTGGAGCAAACGTTTGGCACAAGTCCAGGCTGATGTAATTTTGCAGAATATGTCGGATGACTGTGATACATCGAAATCTACTATAAATGGGGCCTAGATGGTAGCGCTGGACACAGTGTTTATAAACCAAATTTCTCGAATAATTCAGAATATGCGGATTCTAACATAATATTGTGTACGATTGTGCCACTACAAATGTCTGACTTTGGTAATAACCAAAAAATATATTGGAATAACTCGACACCGTCTTCGACAAGGTATTGTCGTTCAATTGAGTTCAAAATACAAAAAGAAAATGCCCAACACGTTAAAGAAAGGTATAGCAGAGTACAAGCACAAACATTACAACTGGATCCCACATTATTCGTTTTAGGTAATAGGGAAATTAAATTTAAACATACTCTTATATGTACGATGCTGGACGGAAAGAGTGTCAATATTTTGACTGATCCTGGAAGTTCTCAAGCATGCAATGTTTGTAAGGGTACACCTAAAAATTTTAACAATCTAGAGGAACAAAAGAACAGAGTGTGTGCTGAAGACACCCTCAAATATAGTAATTCTATACTACACGCACTTCTTAGATGCTATGAATATTTACTTCATATGGCATATAAATTGGATTTACAGCAGTGGCAAGCAAGGGGTGAAAATGCAAAATCACAAGTAAAGGAAAGAAAAAGTAAAATACCGACTCAGTTTTATAACGAAATGGGCCTGGTTGTTGATCAACCAAAACAATGTGGGGGCAATAGCAACGATGGAAACACAGCGAGCAAATTTTTTAAAAACCCTTCGCTTACTTCCCACATAACTGGAATCGATAAGGAATTAATAGAAAAATTTGCAAATATACTTTCCATAATTTCTTGTGGGCACTACATCAACGAGGAAAAGTTTAAAAGGTATTGCTTTGAAACAGCACAAATGACTATCTCCCTTTATGGATAGTATAAAATGAGTGCCAGCATTCACAAATTATTACTTCATGGACTGATATTATAAAATCGTTACCTTTGCCAGTAGGTCAACTTTCAGAAGATGTGATTGAGATAGGCCATATAGACTATAAAAAATGTAGACAATATTACGCAAGAAAAACTTCAAGAATCAACACCATTCGTGACATATTTAACTGGATGCTTGTATCCTCTGACCCTATTGTGTCGAATATGCACAAAAAGTCGAAAAAAAAACAGAATTTAATGAAGTTGTGTTAAGCATGTTGAGACTGCCTACCTTGTATGGGGGTGATGAGGAGGGTAATAAAGATAGGGAGTCTGATGATGATGAAAAGGATGATGAGGATGTGAATGTAGAATAATATTTTACTAAAAATTGTACCTTATGTTCATAATATACTAATTTTTAATATAACAATTTGAAGATGCACTTATTTATATTAATAATTAATATATTTAAATAAAATACATTTACTTTCTTTAAAATAAAAAACTAACCTTAATTAGGCGTTTTTCTAAAATATAAGTGTTAAGTAGACTCACTATAAGCATTTCTTATCATATTATCGCATAAAATCATATTTTATATTTTTGTCGTTCTAAAATAATATTTTATCCTTATTGCGCCGGTAGACACTTTTTCGATGTCGAATGGAAGATATGAATCTCTCATGTTGTAAATGAACTTTGTGACAAATTGCAAATTGTTTGACAGAATTATTTTCTAATGTTTTCTACCAAAAACTTAGTTACTTGGTTGCTATGGTATAGTAAGTACAGGTAACAGAGATAATTTGTTTTTAAATATTTGATATGTAATCTTTTCACGAAAATGAAAATTATATTATAACCCGGATAATTTTAATGATCGTAAATACAATTTCGTACGATACACGTGTGATACATAATAATAAACATACACGATTTTATAAATGAAATAGCATAATATTGTTGGGTCTCCCAGTTATTATGTCCATGGAGATCACTTAAGTCACTTACCAAAACATATAAACGACTTTGAATGACTGGGTCATTTTCATAAATGACCCATCATTGTTAAAAGTTACCAGTTTTTGAAAATGACTGCATAAATGACCTAAAATGAACAATATATCTTATAAGGAACCGATTTTGGAAAATAACACATACATGACGTAAAGTGACCGGTCATTTACCTTTACAAGTGAGTAATTTATAAATGACTGTTGAACAAAAATGCTCTTTTTGTTCAACAGATCCACTTTATTTGGTATCAATTGAAAGCTTAAGGCAACCTTTTAGGCATACTTTCAGTCGTTTTTATGACCATAAATGAGCGTGTCATAAATGTCATAAGTGACTAATTTAGATATAACACTATAATATAATATATTTTGCATATATTTTATAAATAGAATATTAAATACATACATATCGAATTAAGGGGCTTAATCTTTTTTTAATTATTTAATCATTAAATAAAATATGAATTTCGTTATCAGTGTACCCGCTACTGGATTCGAAGAATTGACAATTCACCGTAGTAAGATCCAAGCAATCCCGAGCCAATTAAAGGCAAATTAACAAAGTCTCTGAACTCGGCAAATTTCTTGGCGTGACTTGGGACCATCTTAAACATCAATTAGGGCATCTTTGGAACTAAATTGCCGACTGCTAAGATGGCGGACCGGGTTGTTTGGCTAATTCAATTAGACGAATTATGTTGGGGAATGTGGGGTCGCTGCCTGGGGGAACAGAGTTCAGTTAATTTTTGAAATTTTTCTTGCGTAATTCTCTTTATTAAATATTAGTTGTTACATTAATTATAATTAAATTAAATCTAAAATCAGTGTAGCAGCTAATTTATTTGTTGATTAATCATTTTTATTAAATTCCACTTCAAAAAATCACTATATTTTTTAGTATACAGGGTGATTCATGAGGAAATGTCAATACTTCAGGAACATATTCAGGACCAAAAAATAAACATAAAAGTCTATATAAATAAGTGTCCGCTAGGCCTTAGTTCTCGAGATACAGGGTGTTAAAGTTTTTATTTAATTTTCCTATTTTTTAAATAAAATCTATGATAATGTAAATAATGGAGTGAAAATTTATATACGGGGGTTTTTTGGTATAGCAAATTCGAATCTAATATTAGTATTGCTCTTACTTGTTGGGGGCGCCACCTACATGTCTTTCTACTTCTTCGAACAATCACAACTTTTTGGTAAAGCCTTGTATTACATTTTTGAGCAAAACAAATTATTCCCTTGCCATTTCTACGTGAAAAAGGTATACTTGTTAAAAGTGGATACGAGCAACGGTTTTCGAGATATTTGGATTTAAAACAGTTTCGGCGCATGTGACTTTTTTTATCAAATTCACATAATGTATGCATGTATTGTAAAAAAACAGAAGTGTGTTTTGCCTGACAGAACAACTGCTGGTTGGTGTTCTCATCGTTTTTCCTGTTACTTAGCAATAATGTAATGTCAGTTAATAATAAGATCAAATTTTGTCACTGTCAATTTCTGTTCATAACTTTTATTATCTGACAATAATCATTTAAGAAACTTTAGATCTAAGTACGTCATTATGCCTGTGATATTCTCGCATCGTGAATATGCAGATATGATATTCATCTATGGCTTCTGCAATGGCTTCGCAATTCAAGCAGTCGCGGAGTACCAGCGTCGTTTTCCAGATAGAAGGGTGCCAGATAGTTTTTCAACAAGTTTTCACTACTGCTGGAGAATCTGGGATGTTTCCAAGTGCAAAAATTGTATCTGAAAGGGAATCTGGACCCAACGTTGGAGTAGAAGAGGCTATAATCAATGCCGTCGAAAATGATCCAAGCATAAGCACTAGGCGGATTGCAGATACTTATCAAATTATACAATCGTCTGCTTGGAGAAATCTTCACATTAATTGTTTATACCCATTTCATTTACAACGGGTTCAACATTTGCAGGAGGGTGATTTTGAGTTGAGAATGCAATTCTGTAACTCGATTAATGAAGATCGAAGGTTGTATAGGTATGTTTTGTTCACTGATGAAGCACAGTTCACGCGTGATGGTATAAATAATCTTCACAATGAACACCGGTGGTCCTATGAAAATCCTCACGCTACAGTAGAACATATTTTCCAACATAAATTTAGCATTAATGTGTGGTGTGGAATGTTAAATGGTCATTTAATTGGTCCATTTATAATCGACGGTAGTCTTACAGGAGAAAAATATTTAAACTTTCTTGAAAATCACTTGCGAAATCTATTAGAAGATGTTCCCCTTAATGTATAGATGATAGAGCCCTGCACACTACAGTTTACTTGTAAGAGATCTTTTAAACCAAAACTTTCCAAACCGATAGATTGATCGGGGAGGTCCGTTTAATTGGCCACCTAGATCGCCAAACCTTAATCCTTTGGATTATTGTCATTGGGGATGGTTCAAATCACTGGTATATTCCACTAAAGTAAATACAAGAGAAGCATTATTGAATCGGATAACAAACGCAGCACAAACACTAAGAAATGCGCCCGAATGTATCCACAGAGCATCCCGAGCTATACACCATAGAGCTGACCTGTGCTTAGAAGCAAATAGTGGAATTTTTGAAAATTATAAAACGTAACCTAGATTTTATTAAAAACAACTTAATAATAACAATTTTAATAAAAATTAAATACCTTTTGTTTAGTTTATATCTGAGACACTGAATACACACTTCAAAAAAATGTGTTAGTCTTTCATTTCAAAGCTTTTGTGACAAGATGCGTTTAAATTTAGACAAAACAAAAAACTTTTGCGATAAAAAATTACATGCGCCGAAATTGTTTTAAATCCAAATATCTCGAAAACGGTTGCTCGTATCCACTTTCAACAGGTATACCTTTTTGACGTAGAAATGGCAAGGGAATAATTTGTTTTACTCAAAAATGTAATACAAGACTGTACCAAAAAATCATGATTGTTCGAAGGAGTAGAAAGACATGTAGGTGGCGCCTCCTACAAGTAAGAGCAATACTAATATTAGATTCGAATTTGTCATACCAAAAAAACCCCCGTATATCAATTTTCACTCCATTATTTACATTATTATAGATTTTATTTAAAAAATAGGAAAATTAAATAAAAACTTTAACACCGTGTATCTCGAGAACTCAGGCCTTGCGGACGCTTATTTATATAGACTTTTATGTTAATTTTTTGGTCCTGAATATGTACCTGAAGTATTGACATTTCCTCATGAATCACCCTGTATAAGAATATACATGCAGGGCGGATCTTTTGACACTAACGATTTGATTGTGAAGTCATCTTCGCAAGAGTATACTGCTACTTTTTACAATCACTCGAATCATAGCATATTTTAGTATTACATATCCTACATCAAAATTCAGCTGTTTTCGAGAATCAAAATCATCTTTAGAACCACTTAAAGTCCTCTATCGTCCACAAATCAGCAACAGCACTCAAAAACAAACTTATGACAACTGCGTTTTCTTGTACCGCCTCACTTTGTAAGTATCAACTAAAACACAACTTTCGGAAACTGACATGTTATATAAACCTCATTTATTTAAATTGATCAGAAACTATAGTTAATTTTTTCCCAGTGATATCTGTCGAGGAAAAAACTATGATGATTCCACCGTGGTGAATACAACAAGTCAATATTAGTTTTCTCCTGCAAACTTTCAAAAATGTGGAAAATATCATTGATTCTTTGCGTAGTATTTTTACGGTTTTAAATGTTTAATCATATTTTTATGAATAATTGTTTATTAACTTTGTCCGTATGGCCTTATTTTCAAAGTGTCGTGAAATCGTATCATTTAAACATAAAAACGCACAAGGAAATAGCTACAAGTAATAAAACCTCAGTATAAAAAGCTTTCAGTCCCACTTTAAAAAAAGTAATGCAAAATTACTTTCAATAGTATTCAAAAAACAGTAAAAGAACTTAAGCTAATGGTGTTCATATAAATCTCAAGCAAAAACTTAAAAATCAGTCTAATAACTTAGTAGGCGTCAAGAATAACTTTTTCTATCCTTTTACACGTAAAAGATCTCAAGTGGCGTGGTACACAGGGCCGAAAGATGCACAAATTTTTCGTTTTTAAAGAAAATTGTCACTTTTCAGGCCTTGCCAAAGTAACGTAACGATAAACATTTTGACAAAACGGACGTTTCAACTTAACATTGGTCCAAAATTTTGCAAATACCTTCCAAAGAGTTTTTGGGCTGTTATCTGGAACCTACTCACATTTTGTAAAGTTTTAACACATATTTCATGCTGAATTTGGTTTACTGAAAGAACGTACTTATAATAAAAATAATTAGTGGTGGCAAACATGACATCGGATTAGATGCTTTCTTCCGTCAATTACTATCCGAGGTTTCGCCTTCTATTGCACAAGGTATCTTCAGGATCTTTATTGCACGAGATCTGGACACTGAATGAGTTCGGAGAGATTCAGGCGGGTTTTTATACCCGACTTGTGCTCGCTGAACCGTGACCCTGTGTTAAGATCGGTTTCCATGTGTGATGTAGACCGTAACCCGTTTCTCTATTGAAATATTCTAGATGTTTAAAAATGCCAAAATGTCAATAGATTCTCTAAATTTTCGTTTATAAAAGCCTGGAACCGATGGTAGAACCTTGGTCTGTTACATATATAATATGGCCAGTGGTATACTGGTATTTAGCTACATTAGATTGAACAATTTGTTTCTTTATAATACATCATTCATGTTCTTTAAGTCTAGTTGATATTGTGCGTTCTGGTCCTCCCACATACACTTCTCCACAGGAGCAAGTAATTTTATATACTCCTGTTTAAAAGGTACCATATCTTTCGGGATGTCCATATGTGTATTGAAGATAGTATGTATGTTGTACCGCAGAAGTAATCGTCCTATTTTGTCTGTAGTGCCATATATGTAAGGAAAAACAACACTACTTAACGGTGGCTTCTTATCATTTTCGATTCGCGGAGTTGGTTTACTATATATGTTAATTGAACGTTTAATATCTTCAGTGCAATAGCCATTTTCTCTCAAAACTTGGCTCAGTTTCGATGTTTCAGATGTTAGAGAATCTTGATCAGAAATAAAAATGGCTCCAAATACTAACGCGTTAATAATTGATTTCTTTTGTGCTAGATGGAGGTGGGAATTTTAATTTAAATATCTGTTTGTATGCGTTGGTTTTCTATACACAGAATGTCTTAATGTACCATTTTCCTTCTTTTGAACACTTACATCTAAAAAGGGAATTGTTCCATTAGATTCAATTTCCATTGTGAACTTCATATTACGATGTTGTTGAAATAATAACAAAAGTATCAGCTACATATCTGAACCAGTGTTTTAGTTTTAGTGGAACGGATTTTAGAGCAATATCTTCAAAGGCTGCCATAAAGACAGTCGCTACCACAGGCGATAGAGGAGATCACACAGCTGCCCTTGAAGTTTGTTCATAGGGGTCCATTAAATCTACTAAGTACTGATCAAGATTATTATGATTCAATTCTAATTGTTGTACCGATTTGAAATTTTGCAAATGTATATACATTCGGATGACAATACAATAATTTGCTAATATCGAGCTGATCTGATCAGCTCAATAATAGCAAATGATGCCGCTGGTACCAAATGATACTGATGGTACAAGCTTGTAAACCACTAGTGTTTCGGCTCATTTAGTTTAATTTGACGAGTCCAATATACATTTTGGTACCACCGAACTGGTATCGATGGTACCATTTATTAAATCCCTCGTGTTTATGCTCATTTGGTATGTTTTGACTAGTCCAATACATAATGTCGTATCATCGAGCTGATCTGACCTGCTCCATGGTCTCAGCTGGTAAACCCCTCGTATTTGGGCTCATTTGATGTTATGAGAACTCCAGTACATATTTTGGTTTGATTGAGTTAATCTGATCTGTCCAATGGTACCATTTAATAAACTCCTCTTGTTTGGGCTCTTTTGGTTTGTTTTGACGTGCTTGATGTATAATTTGGTACCATCGAATTAATCTGATCAGCTTGATGGTACTAGCTAATAAACCCCTCAAGTTTGACCTCATCTGATTGGTTTTGACGAGTTCAATATATTAGCATTAATATTTAATTTAAAACTCAAAATGTGTGTTTTGTAGTTTTTTTAAACTATAATTTATTAAGAAAAATTAAGTATTATGATGCAAAGAGATTATGGCAATCGCGACCCGTCACGTAGCTATAGGATGATTTTGCAATTTTTAGTTTCGATTATGCCAGAGATATAAAAAATCTGTGGAGCAGTCAATATGACACGAATATATACCGGGTGTCAAAATTCTTATATTTTTTGAGTTAAAAAATTGAAAATTTGAATTTATTATTAAGAGCAAATGCTACTATATGGGTTTAAAAAAAGGTTTTGTCCATCTTCCGGTTTGACCGGAAATTACACGAACTTAATATTTTGAAATGGAAGACCCATTATATGTTTACATATTTCGGTTGCGGTTTAATACTGCACACGCTTAGTATGTTTTGTCAGTTCTTGACAACCCTGTTATTTTTTATTTGAATTTTATCTTTTGCATCTAGAACAACATGAGGTAGTTATATGAAAATTATTCAATGTTAACTTTGCGTTTTTAAAAACTTCATGGTATTTTAGATACAAAATATGAAATTGAAATAAAAATTTACACGGTGGTTAAAATTTGACAATGAGTGTACGGCGCGAATCGAAATACGTAAACATATACAGGGTGCTCAATTTGAAAATATGAACTTTGTACCATTTCCGGTCAAACCGGAGGTGAAAACAAAACTTTCTTTAGATGCTTCAAACTTTCGAGTCCTGAATCTTTAAAGTTTAAGTTAAACAGAAACATTTATGTAAAATGAACGTGTAGAACTAAAATATATTTTATCATCGTTAATAATTTTTATTTTTAAAAACAATCTCTTTATGCCTCGTTATCTCCTCATCAATTTACTGGCTTTTTTTAATTTCGTATTTTTATTTAAGTGTTTAATTCAGTGTATATAAATTAATGTGATTGTGGCCATATATGTTTAATTAAAAACGGGGTTAGTGTTCTTTACACCAAATTTATTCTTGTTGATAGTTATTAATAATTATAGTTATTTATTTTATTTACATTTATAATTATTTATTTTGTTTCTTGCTCTGAGGTTCTATCATTTGTAAACCACCAATTGGTGACTTGGGTGGATGTAAGAATAGCCAGTTCGCTAAATTTCGCCCAATCTTTTCCGTTTCATACTTATACACATTAGGTATTTTGTCGTAAATATTGCAAAATTTTAAAAATACAGACGATTATCATTATTATTATTGTTATTTTATTATTATTTCCCAATTCTTTTTAGCAAACTTTCACTGAGGTATCATACTTTAGAGAAACACCGGGTGCACACCGTGCACCTAGGACGTTTCCTGTTTATTCAAATGTAATTTTTTCTCCTATAGTACTTTACGCACTACATGCAAAGTACTTAGCACCACACCCTTCTGCAAGCTGAAGAGATTGTGGCTTCCAGGAACTTCTTATATTGCCTCACAGGTTACTTAGGATATAAGTCCTGTTGCTCTAATTACGATAGGTATGATTTTGGATTTCATATTACACAATTATTGTTGTTTATTTGTTGTTGTTGTTATTTCTCCTTGCAGGTTTATATATTTCAATTGTTTTTCAGCTATGTTGTAGTCGGATGGTATAGCAACATAAATAAAATAAATAAAATAAATATCGTCTTTATTTGCCATGTGTATACAGGACATATACCCACACCATGAAGTGAAAAAGGCACATCTGTCAGTAGACATGATATTTGTTTTTTGTCTGTTACAACCCGATCTGATTTATTGGCTTAAATACTTCTCTGTGTTTGAACTTGGGTATCCCAGATGATAGTGTATCAACTATAGAGACCGAATTGTGCTGGTACCATTTGTCATCTACTTTTATGCTTTATTGCTTGCAGATGTTCTAGTGTAATTTTGCTACCCTATTGTGGCGCTCTAAGTAGATTTATTTTGCCAGGATAGGGCTACCTGATACGACCTAATAGATTATTTCATCAAATTTTGGACAGGTGAATCAACAGAATATCCAATACATTTGACGTGTTTAGTATGAGGTACTTAGTGTCTTCGGGAGAAATTCTAGATCGATATTTAACCTTGGAATGTTTAGAATAAAAAATATGTTATACAATTTATTTAGCAATGTTGAATAGTAAGAATGTCGATACTTTTTTTTGTGCTGACGATTAACGAAAGTCTCCAAAGTTACATCTAAATTTCACATTTTATCGCCTCAATATCAAAATATGGTGTATCATCCGAAATATATTTTCAAATCCAAAATACATCACATGTCGAAATATTAGACAACATACGTTGAATTTTGTTGAAATGAAAATGTCCCATAGCAAAATCTGTTAAGCCGGCAAAATTTTTTTTTTAATTTTGTTTAAATGGAAATGTAACAAAATCGGGTTCATCTAACAGCATATATGCTAATGAAATAATTTGTGTTTTTGTTATTGATAGTTTTTTTTCAGTTTCTCTTGCTATTTGTTATTACTGTTATTATTATTATGGATTGTCGATACAAAAAACGGGGCAACTGAATAGAAAGCTGAACTAAATCTACTACCAGCGGCCATCAACGCCAGAGTCAAGCCGGTTAATCGGCTTAAAACCATGCAATCGAATACCCAGCGACATCTCCGGTTTCTCGTGTCTAACAAGTCCCGAGGGAGTCCATTAAAATAGAATTATCGGGACTGGCGGACCTTCGGCAAGTTGTCGGAACGACGTTTATTCGCCAATTAAGGGGGTGTTTATTTTCTAATTGTTTGTGGGAACTGGGTTGCGTTGCCGGTGTTAATTCTCCGTCCTCTCCGAGAAAAGGAGTTAATTGTAAACAGTGGGAGTTTGAACGCCGACTAAAACATTGACTTATCCTGAGACGTCGTGATTTTGCCAAGCGAAGACCGACCAATTTTCGGTTGCCTACGTTGAAAAGAATTTTTTAATTTGAGTCAGAAAATTTTGTCAACATTCTATTGGTTTGCCTACTATACAGACTGTTTAAATGACTGCTACAAATTGGCAAAATTTAGCTTAACAATTGTAGCTTATTTAACGGGCGATGTTTATTTTTAACCGGCTTCAAAAAAGAATTAGGTTCTCAATTCGACCTATCTGTATTTTTTTTATACATATTGTTTAAGTAGCTTGACCGATTTTGATGAGTCAATCGATAAATTGTCGCTTCACGTTTCTCTGGTGGTCCCAAATATTTCGATTTGAAATTTATTCCTCTTTTTTGTAACAACAATATAAAAAAAACACAGGTATAAAAGCGATAAAGGCAACGAATTTTATAGTTTACATTTAGTTTACCTAGGTGTATCTTCTATAACACGGCCGTTAATAAAATCTTCATGCAATAATCAGTTGCAAGGCCCCCAAAATATATCTGCGCATGTCTCGAAATGTGAATTCGTGATTGGTCTGTTTGGACATTTATAAATGTCCTATAGCAATTCAATATTGCCATTTGACTTTGGTGTCAGCGATCGTGTGGAAATAGCAGTTTGTGCTTGCGCAGTTCCACAAAAGGGCCCTGAGAGCAAGTGATTCGGGCATCAGTTTTAAAAGGCTCGCAATATATTTGGTTTATGTGTAATGTAATATAAAATACGTCAACTATAATTTCTAATGGCTGTGTGAGCTGCTTTTGGCGTTGACATCAAAATGTCTATATTTAAGGAATAAATTAAAATTTATTTTTTCTATTTAGCGATTTATTTTGGTCTCGGTTTTATTTTTTTTAATATCTTATACTAGGGTTATGCCTCGAAATGCTTTGGCGATTTTGGGTATTATGATTTACCTAAAAATATATCATAATTTTAACAAAGTGGTGAATTTGAACGCCTTGTCTTCGCATCTGATGTTTCTGAAGTATAATTCTTAATACATACTGTTAAAACATTAACTTTTGATATAAGTACAGTTTACTGTACAGGGTCCCAAAAATAAGATATATTAGTTTCTTATCATTACAAGGGCACACAAATTGCTTTATTTGAGACTATTCATACAAGTTTGATATCTCTCTATGAGTAGACCAAGTATCGTTTTATTCATTCATAGTGAAGACAAATTTTACAGCTTCGAATTTTTAGTTTGTTTTATTTTCGAAGGTTTAAAGTAAAGCAGGTAAAAACGTAAAATAATGTTAATAACGAGTTGGTCCGCTTTAAACCAATTGAAGTTCATCATAATTGTTATTAAATTCTTTCAAAAATTGCTCCCAAGCTTCTAAAATGACATTAGTTACTCACAGTTTTGAGAAATTACAACTTCACTTGACTATAACTTTTTATCCATAGAAATTAACATGTTGCAATAATTACTGTAACACCAGTAATTTTAACATAAAAAATCGGTAAATTCCCTTTACCCCTAACTTCCCTAGTTATGAATATTTCATTTTATTAGGAATAGTGAAGAGTGGTCTAATTTAATTGAGTACATATTCATTACTGTCTTTTCAAACATTACACTGGCCGGCATTTTGTTCCTTCATTTTGGATTCCTACCAATAATTTACCAGTTTCTACCTATACTATACTTGATTCTGGTCCTATATTTGAAATAAATTCAATAAGTAGTTTTTACATGAACACCCATCGCAATTTTGTTACGTCATATAATTCGTATCAATTTATCCTTATTTCACATTTATTTTTTTTTTAATTTAAAGTCAATTAAATAAGATATTTTTATGATAAGTTTTTTATTTTATTTGTCCGCCATTTTGAATTCCTACCACAACTTTACCAGTTTATCTCTATATCACACTTAATACTTGCACAAAATTTGAAATTAATCTAATAAGTAGTTTTTTTCAGGCTGCTTTTTTTGAATATTTTATTAGGCTGCCATTTGGTTTTGTTGTCTCATATTCATACCAAAATATTACTAGTTCATTCCTATGTTGGGCGAAATTTAAGACAAAATGGATGATTAGTTTTTAGTAATAATTTTTTTAACGTTTCACTAGACCGCCCTCTTGTTCTGACTTACTAGATTTTAGTACTACAATTTGAAGTGAATGTGATTGTAGTGAGCAGATTTTAAACTATGTCGTGAACTGACAGACATATGTGGAGCCGCTTAAGGTGCGGTTAGATATGCCACTAATGCCATGCTGTAGAGTAAGGCAAGTGGAAAATGTGTCACACTCTATAGTGGAAGCCATAATAGACTCCTGTGAGGATTGTGCACCTATCGAGGTACCAAGAAAACACCTTTAACAGGGCCATGCGATCGAAATTACCTGTTGACTGGGAAGAACATAGGAATTCTCAACGCAGGTGCAAAGAACTGATACACAGTTCAAAAGGTCTTGGAGGACCTACTGCGAAAGCTTAGAAGGTCTTCCGAAAGCAGCTAGACTTCAAAGGATTCTCTCAAAAGGTCGAGGACAGAGCGTAGGGGCTCTAAGGCTTCCGACCGGTGAATATACCACCACCGCAGAGGAGGCTCTAGGAATGCTCCTGGAAACTCATTTTTCAGGCTCTCGTCCGGAATCTAATGATGAGGTTACTGGGCAGGCTCTCCAAGTAGGGGCAGGCCCGGTTGACTGGAAGACGGCCGCTAAGGTCGTTACAGTAGACATTATTGAGTGGGCATTATCTTCGTTTTGCCCATTTAAGAGTGCGGGACCAGATGGAATAGTACCGGCGCTTCTTCAGAAGGGTGAGGAACTACTAATCCCACATCTTTTGCTTCTTTTTCGAGCCTGCCTGGCTTTGGGATATATTCCCGAACGATGGCGCAGGGTTCGGGTAGCGTTTATTCCTAAACCGGGTCGTAATTGCTACGAAACGGCTAAGAACTTTAGGCCCATCAGTCTATCCTCTTTTCTTTTGAAAACCATGGAGAAGATCGTGGGTGCTTATATAAGAAACGGCGCACTGGGTAGAAATCCTATGCACCTATGCACTATGAGGGATCTGGGGCGGGAATTTATGAGGAGAGTCCCAGGGCAAGAATTAGTCTTGCTCTTGGACGGTATGCGACTGTATATCAAGCTGAGATTACAGCAATCTTGGACTGAGTACAGGAAAACCTTTCCAGAGGATATCACGACAAGCATATCTATATATGCTGTGATAGTCAAGCCGCGATTAAAGCTCTGTCCTCAAACAGGATCAATTCGCTGCTAACACTTGAATGCAGGAGAGCCCTAGAGAGGCTGTGTGAGTCCAATAGGATTAGTCTCATTTGGGTGCCTGGCCATCAGGGCATTGGGGGTAATGAAGGGGCGGATCAGCTGGCTCGGGAAGGTAGCAACACTGCTTTCACAGGGGCTCCTTCAGCTGTCAAGGCTAGGATTAAGAATCGCACTGTCGAGGATGGCACGAGCTCACTCAGGAGCAGGACTCAGACAGTCTAAGGTCTTCATATCAGGCCCTTATAGCCGTTCTGAGTCTAACAGACTTCTAAATCTAAACAGAAATCAATTTAGAACTATGACCGGGGTCCTAACTGGACATTGGCTAGTGAAATATTACCTGCATAAGATTGGACTCGACAACGATCCATACTGCAGGTTTTGTGCTGAGGTAGATGAAACTACCGAGCATCTAGTCTGTCGATGTGACGCTTTAGTCAACGCCAGACTGCTTTGCTTGGGTGACACCTTGTGGAACCCGAGCTTGTGGCACGTGCGCGACCTGAAAGGGTCCTTTCTAAAAAGGAGTGGGCTCTTGGCCTGACGCGCCTACTTGAGGGATAGCACAATGGGCCCCCAGTGATCCTAAGTTCTGCCCTTGTCGGGCTCCCCATCTATGTCTATGTCTATGTCTATAAACTGACAGACAAACAAACCGAGAAGGGTTATTTTTCACGATTACAAATATTTTATTTCGCCGCCATTTTGTTCGGCCATCTTGAGTTAGTTCCATAGTTTTACTAGTTCATCTCTATACCACAATTAGTTATGGTACACAACTTGAAATCAGGCCGTTGCGTAGTTTTTTCAGGCTGAAATTTTAAATATTTTATTAAACCACCATTTTGTTCCACCATTTTGGATTCGTATCAAAATTTTACCAGTTGATTCCTACATAATACTTGATTTTCGAGCAAAATTTCAGAAAAATTGACAGGACTTTAGAAATTATAGTATAATAGTAATAATTTTTTATTATTTCACTAGGCCGCCATTTTGTTTGACCATATTGGTTTTTTACCATAATGTTATCATATAACCCTTAATTTTTGACCAAAATTTGAAGTCAATCGGATTAGTAGTTTTTTAGCTATTCCGCGAACAGACAGACAGACAGACAGACAGACCGACGGAATTGAGAAAATATGTTTCTCGGCATCTAACGACCCTGAAACGTAAAGATCCGAAAAATCTCGGAGGGCGATTTTTTTTCACGATTACACTACTTCCCTTTTACGAGGGAAGTAAAAACTAAAAAAAAGTGTTCATGTTTAGTTAATAGTAGTCTAGTTTGTAGTAGGTATGTATTTGTGCGTTTCCCACAAAGTTAAAATTTTGAAAACCGTATGGTAAATGACAAAGTTTCTTAGAAGTTCAATTTTCTGTGTATTCTTCAATTGCAGTGTAAGTAAAGTAAATAAATTGTATAACATATAATGTACTGTAATCAAAATTTGGCACGTATTTCAGGACGCTTTCGAAGCCACAAATTCGATTCTAGAAAAAAAATTGTATCTCTACGATATCTCAAACTCTCTGTGGACCACTCCTTTGGACCTCGCTTTTAAACCTAATGTACCCTTCAGAGAAGGTATTATAAACATTCGACGGATAATTCAGAGGATACCAAAACGTTAACTGGCTCTTTGTTTCCAAAATGTTAAAAAAAACAAGATTTTTAAAATTGGACTGTTTTACCATACTATATTGTATATCATAATTATTATACAAGACTTATATAAATGTTTTATTTCAGGGCAGTCTTGCCATGAAACATCCCTACCCACTATCCCTGAACGGTCATCAAGTTGTTCGGGTTCAAACACAGACGTAAGTGACTGCGAGAGTGACATTGATATTGTTGGAGATACTAACAAACAAATGGTATGCAGTTATAAAGGAACGTAAAGAAACCAAAAGGCAGGACTTTAGAAATTATAGTATAATAGTTTTTGAAAAGGATTTGCAGTGTTTTTTTAATATTTAATTTATACACAATGATTCGATTAGTATGTTGTTCAAATGGCTATTATAACTAATTTTATGTTTAGATATATGCTAATATGCTAATGTTGTTTATGACTTGTAACTGGCTTCAGGCCATTATGCTCTATATTTTTTAAACTAAGAACACTCGACGATAGATATGGCAAATCTGAATCACTTTGATGATTCGAATTATAACTAAATTATACAACGTAAAGGATTCGCTCACTTCGATTCGTTCGAATAAAAGATTATTTTGTTAGCCTTGCGCGTGCAGGCAGACTGTAAATGCCAAACGGATAAGCTGATGAGTTGAATTGGTCGAACGAACAAAATGAATTTCAAGCCTGTAAATTACAGATTGTATACATTAAATAACCGTTTACCTCTAGTGTTAAAATGAGTAAAAATATCTCTTTTTAGATTAAACGGGTTACTTTTCTCGAATGAAATGACCTTTAAAACATGTTAACCATTTTGACCCCTAATTACATTTAAAATTTGAAAGGTGAAGTTCTTCCCCACTGAGATATTGAAGTAACAAGGTTGATAATATACGGGAAAGGGGTTTTTCTCTAACAAAAATAACGATAAATAAAAAAATCTGGACATTTTTGTATTCATTGGCCCAGGCAATATTTACCCAAATCAACAAATACCATTTTTATTGCATTTCAAATACAATATCAATAACACATGTCATAACTAACATACTATAAGGGTTATTTATCTTCGACATAAACTTAAACCAGTAGCTTTTTTGTTTCTCCGATCTGTCACAGAATCAGCTGTTTACTGAATCCCGTATATATACTTGAGATAACAAGCCATTGCTATCGAATTTATCAGCTATCCCACCCCAGACTCCCAAATAGCTAGATGAACGACATTCGGGACTTTACTACAGAAAGTTCGTTCGTTCACGAACGTTACAATTCTATTCGAATAGATCTTAAAAATTTAAGATACAAAAGTGCAAGCCATTTCATTCCAACAAGTTTAGCCATTTAAAATAAAAATGACAACTTTGAAACGCCATTTTCTCAAAACGCTTGAATTTAGGTATAGAAGATGTAAAATTAAATATTTTTGGAAGGTTTCAATGTTTTAAATATGTGTCAATATATGGGGTGTTGCATTAAAAAAAGATGTGTAAGACGTCATAACCCATATAAAGATGACGTGATAATCAAATCGTTATCACCAAAAAATCGGGAGTCGAATAGATCAATTTTACGGGAAAAACAGTCTTCGTTCGAAATTATGAACAGTTTAAACGTAATTAAATTCATTCTATTTTAATGTTCCATCGGACATAATGAAATATGTGGGTTCAAACAGAATAAACGACCTGTAAGCTTTGATGTGGAGTGTCTTTACGCAACAGACAGTCGTTGGCAATTATGGAGAAAAAGATAATAATAATAATAATAATATTTTAATATTTTTATTTCTTCAGTTAAAGAGTAATCTAAATATAATACATCACAACAACTAAAAAAAAGGTCAAAATATACAGTCATGCACAAATCGCAGCATGTCAAAGTCGAGTTGCTCCTTTGACACACAAAACTATATGGACGCACTAACCAATTCTTTGATACTTTAGGTGCCTATGTAGTAAAAAAGTCATGAAAACTGTAGCAGTTCTCCAATAGTAATTTCTTTAATTTGTTTTTAAATATATTGACAGATGGTGAGTCCCTGATACTTTTTTTCAAGAACATTATAAAATTTACATGCATTAAACAAAATGCTTTTCTGATAAGAACTAGTTCTATGAATACTTGGCAAGAGAAGATGTCTCCTACGAGTGTCATGATGACGGGGTGCTCCAGTAGACTGCAGAAAAGATTTATTTTTGTATGCATATAGACAAATTTCAAGTATGTACAAATCAAATAATGTTAAAATTTGTAAAGGTTTAAAAACGGGTTTACATGAATCTCTGTAAGAAAACACGTTTATTGGGCACACTGGTTCCCAAGTTCAGAATACCATAGCGAATATGGGAGTGAAAGTTTGAGTAGTACAATGTGAGCAGTGTACTTTGACTGCAATGATTACTTAGGTATTTGATGGCAAAACAAGAGCTACGCAGTTTTTTACACAATTCATCTATATGCATTTACCAAGTAAGGGCTCTGTCTAAAACTATACCATAATAATTGAAGTAAAAATAAAGTTGCGTTACTAGTGTTCGAGATTTGTTGCCGTTTTCCTTTTGTAGTTTTTATCTTCAACAAAAAGACCTTATTTTCCGGTCGACAGTCGTCACGGTCATCACTTTCATTTACTTTCTTCGATAGTATCTAGCATTTGAAAAAAAGGTTCCGAACTTATAAAATTTAAATATATATAAATAGCATATCTCCAACTATAAGATTCATGGCTACCATTAGTTGATGTTTTTGTTAAAGACAAAGATGATGTTTGTTATATAAAAAAATCCACCCACCTTTAGAGATTTAGCCGCCCAACCGGGCCAGCAGTTATAACAATCCTATTCCTATGTAAAACAACACTGGCCAGACCAAGGATTCAGAGATGCGGAGAGAGCGACATTAAAAAATCGGTAAATTCGCTTTTACCGAACACTTCCCTTCTTCAGAATGCAACTAGTTCACGATAAACAGTCTATATACCCGCATAATTATTTGGTTAATAACTTTATACAAATCATATAAATTGTAATTAATTTCAATTTGTTAAGTTTTTAATTTATTATTATTACTCATCATCCCCATATGACCCTTGATTTTTGACCAAAATTTGTAGTCAATCGGTAGTTAGAACTTTTTGAGCTATGCCGCGTACAGACAGAAAGACCGACCGACAGACTGACGGAAATGGGAAAACATATTTTCGGAATCCAGGGACCCTAAAACGCAAATATCTACAATTTCTGCTCTTACGAGGGAAGTAAAAAGGCTTGTGTGGATTGGGCATTGTATAAAAAAGTGATTCACAATACAATGCCCAAATATAAGTCCCACTGATTACAAGTCAAAAAATTGATCTAACACTTCCATATTGTTAAAAAAATGGAAAATACTAGGCGATTTGGTAAAACATATTTGAAATAAAAATAGCTTCCAAAGCTGGAAATTTAAAGCATATTTACTAAAGAAAAACCATAAAAAGATTTATCAAAGCTCGGTTGAGTGTGGGGAATCCTCAGTTGATGGTGGGGAATCCTGTATACATTAGTTCTCTTATTGTAAGTGTCAATGCAGCGTAAATAAACACAATTTATACTTACTTAATTAAAACATCATTCAATACAATGGTCCGAGACAAAAATTATTCGTAAGGAACAAATTTAGACGGAAAAAAATCAAATGAAAAAGTTATAATAGTAAATAAATATCAGGTTTACTAAAAATATAGAGACATTCAAGGTTTGGAGAGCCTAACTTATTCACACTGATTCAATAAGCTTTTTTTACGACCTACATTTTTTAGCTTTATTAGCTAGTTTATAAACATACAAGTCTTAAGTATAGTTCCTAGTTTGTACTTGATAAAGAATAAAATACTATAGTAATCGCAGTGTTGTGTAAAAATCAAGTGTAAAAATAATGCTAATCCGTAGAAAAAAGTAGAGGGTAAAAGGAAAGAACCAGCTTAAAGCAAAACTTTTAATAACGCAAACAAAAACATTCTTAATACCAAGTTATATAAGATAAACTCGATGAATTCTACATTATAAATCAGGAACGGCTCCGACCTTTGTCTAGATCTTCTAAAAGTGTCCCAAAGGCAAATGTGACGACGTAAGGTACTCTCGTCTCGCTACATCAAGTAACATTAAATGGGGTTACTCTTAGAGTACCTACCTATATGAAACCAAAGGCGACTTTTTTTGGTTTCGCCAGCAGTTCTCACATGGCCGATTTTTATATATATATATATATATATATATATATATATATATATATATATATATATCAAAATAATTAAAGATATAATACAGATATGGTAACACTATATTGAGTTGAATAGAAATTGTGAAAACGGAAAAACACATTCCACCCCTTTATACCCCCTTTATTTCAAAAAAAGAAATTATTTTTGAAAGCCAAATAAATTGTTTTAAAAACTCATTTGGTTAAAAAGGTATTGTAAAAAAAGGTTTGACCAAAAAAAGAAAAATTTTATTCTTTTTATTACAATAAAATTCAATGTGGGATCTTATTTCTTACACACCAGAAAATACCATAAAAAATCTATATTTGTAGTTGTTAATAGATTATTATTTTTTATTATTATAGGTTATTACTCTATTTTCTTCTTTCAAATTAGTGTACATAAAGTAATACATAAAAAGGTGTTTTTTTTTACCATATGCTAAGACGCATTTAACCCAATAAGATAGAAAGAGACGGAGATACCACAAAATGGCGAGTTGCATAAAAATGTATTTGGTGCACTTTTGTGGGTAGACGGAGCAGTTCCCGTTACGAGTATAGAGTTCGTTGGATAAACTTATTGGTATACATAGAAAGAATCGGTTCAACACGCGCATATTCATAGGTTTGAGACCTTATATGTTTCAAAACGTGTTTTCCCAAATGCGAGAAATGTGACTGACTTCTTTCTCTGTTCCCTTCAATCCCTTTCACAATTACCCGCTGTCTATTTACCTACAAGGGATTGTATTTATTGTTAGCATCAAAAAATATGTCAATTGGATTTTTTTTCCAAAGTTTGTCTTTATATTTAATATTTCTGGTATATTTGTTTATTAGAACTGGTTGAAAGTTCTTAGCCAGTCGACTATAGACCTACAGAAAAAGTTAGGGAAAACATTTAATCTAAAATATTTTTGACCATAAATTTAATAATTGATATTTAATAATATATTGATATTTTAAATTCTTAGTTCTTTTTCTGTTAATGTTTTGACCGAAGCTAAAAACTATGTCTTTTTAAGCAGGGTATTTGAAAAGTAATCGTAAATGTAATAAATATAAATAAAAATGTATAAAAAGTTATTTCAAAAATACCCTTAAATTTCACCTAATATGTAATAAGGTTTCTCAAATTCTCCATAAAGTCACAATCTAGTGGCTGTAGCATATATAAAAAATTGTCTCATTTTTGTGAGTGGAATACGCTAACAAAATGTTTACTTTTGAAATAAACAGTACACTTGCTTTAGCTTATATCAATAGTTTAATTTGATAATTTATATTTCTCACATGCACTATACATAGTGAGATTAGTAATGTTATTCATCAGAACAAAATTTGGAAAAATAACTTCTGTTAAAATTTTCAACATTTTGTGTTTTTTAGTATTATTGTCTTGTTAATATCGGGTAGTACTAAAATTTAAATATATGTGTATTTTGTTTTTTATATAGGTTAAATATAATTCGACTTTATAGTATTCTCCAAGTACGTAGTGTACTTGAAAAATATTCATATTCTGCTGAATAAGTATTTCCTAATGGTAGAGTAATACATTTTTGTGAAAGCATCGTTTTCATTTTTTCTTGTGATATGTTAACCAAAGAAAAAGTTATGTATAACATGTATATATGTATATAAATTTCAAAATATTTTTGCTTATATGTTGATATGAGATGAAATTAGGCGTGAATTATAAATTGTCTGCAGTAGAATAAGCACAAATCAATGTACAGTATCTATGTAGTTTTTAATAGATAATTTTTTGAGAAAATAAATTACATCTCAAAATTCATTTCATTTTTTAAATATTAATTAATGATTTATTTAGTGGATATTGATTGATTTGATTTGTTCGTAATGCAGAATTTGAAGAAGCCGTTTGGAGTTTTTAAATGGTATGCCCTTTTATACATATTTTTAAAGTTAACATTTTCCCACAGGCTTTTTGTATTATTCGGGTCATATAACTTTAGTTCCTGGCGTCTTGTAGGGATTAATACATTACATCGGTGAACGACTTATTATCCAATGTCACATGAACGAATAGCTGTGATTGCTACCTCACCAATGAAATGATAGTGGATGGAGAAAAGAGAATAATAATTTTAACTTCAATATATATACCCAATCTAACCAGAGCTAACCAAAAACCCAGTCCGATATTTAAACTACATTCAAATTATGGTGTTAATATAGATACAATTTTCTTCATCAACTCAAAAAAAGGCTTCACGAGGGCAAAGCAAAAAGCATTCCGATATTTAAAAAACAACTACATACAAAATTATAGGTTTTGGACAAAAAAATCACCCCACAGGAACAGAATACTCGACTTCAGCAATAAACGCCAAGTGCCTACAGACGAGCTAGTATAGACCTTAAACCGAAAATCTAACGAACTTTGTTTATACTTCAATATTTTCAATAACGTCACTAATTTAAGCAAATCGCCCCAACTACAGTCACGTAATTATTTTGGGTCATGTCAATTTTATCCATACAGATACTAGGGTTGCCGATCTTTAATCGATCTTTTTTAAGATCGATTTTTAGGTCTAAAAAAAAAATCGCTTTTTTGCTAAGCGATTTAATCGAAAATCGATTCTTTTTTACGAGAATCGATTCTTATTTTACCAAGTTTACATTAAAAAAAATAAAGAATGGTTTTTATTCTCAATTGAGTTTAGTAATAATTACAAATTAATTTATACAAAATTGGCATTGGTGCATTGGAACACTTGTCGATAGTATCCACATCTGTGTCATCAAAGAATGGAAATATACTAGACCACTCTGGTAATCGGTTAGCTAGTAAAAGACTTCAAAAATTGTTTTTTTAAACACTTTAGATTTTTCAAATTGGAACTTATATTGTTTTCGTTTTCGTTTTCATTTTGACGACCTACCAAAAGTCATAATTATAAAATATAGAATAAATCTTTAAACATGAAATTTAAGAGATTTCTCCATACTTATTACCTACCTTTCGGACTTTGGTAGAAATAGGAAACAAAATCACTTTCTCTATTTTTAAATGGAATCCCCTGTCTCATTTATGGTTATTAATAAGCTCTTGCTAATCTGATTATAAATAAGATAATATGGAAAAACGTTTTTTTATATATTTAAGGCTTTTTTCGGTTTTTTTCTTTCTTATTTCTCTTTTTTGTCTTATTAATAACCCGCTATGTGAGCGCCACAATATAAATGAAAACCTTGTACAAACAATGTTTTTTCTCTCTAATTACACAAACAACCAATGTATTTTTATTTTGTTATTTAAAGAATATGTTTGATGTTTTGTCAGTCTTCCTTATGCTCTGTGTTTGCGCCAGTAGTAGTCTTCTAAAGTGTAATATTTAGTTATTATATTTTTTAGCCTTAAATGTTTTTGGTTTTACTTTATGGAGATTAAAATACGTTTTTATTTTTATCATGTTCTCTGCATATTTATTGTCTTTTCAAACATAAAATATAAGGGTAAACTCTGTTTAACTTAAAAAAGTGCAATTCTATTTAGAACTCTGACTAAGATGTGCAACTGATCATGTAATAATATGTATACTATTTTAAAACTTTTGTATACAATAATAATAATAATAATAATAATAAGTCCCAAAAAATTATCAAAAGCAAAAGATCGATTTTTTGAGAATCGATTCTTTCGCAACGAATCTAATCGAAGATCGATTATTTTAGTTCCGACCTAGATCGATCCCGAAAATCGATTCTTTTTGGAACGATCGGCATCCCTAACAGATAGGACCGTTTTTTTTTTGTTCTGTAAAGTGGGGTTATACTTTGCACTCATAAGGGTAACTTTGCACCAATACTGTAAAAGTATGTATCTGTCAGTCATTCTCTTTTTTTATTTTCTTACTGCGGCAAACCTCGCTACCGAATTTTAGATACTCCCACACGCCATGGCTACCAACTCTACGCCGTCTAATAGTATTAGTAATTTGACAGTTTTCGCGCCAATTCTAAAAATGTTAACGTTTTAAAGCGCCGCAAAATCTTTTTGTTACCAAGTTCCCGAGTGATAAATACGGGTATATAAGTACCCAATTATTCGATACATAACTTAAATATGAATAATTGAACCCATTAAAATCAAGATATTTTGATAAAAAACGAAATTACAAAAGAATTTGTTTACACTGGCATTTTTGCGGCAAAACTGCGGTTACTTGCGCTGGTTATATGGCGAACAATATCCCTACACTTTTCAGTAAGATGTAAAATACAGGTTTTTGTCAAATTTTCTTTGTCTTTAGAGAAGCCGCGAAAGTATAAATGAAAATTAGGCTCAAGAAAATATTCCGACTATACTTCGGAAGACTTACAAACATACCTGAATGCTATAAACGCAGCAAAGACTTAAAAAAACCTCGAAGAACTTTTTTTTAAAAACTTAAAGGCCAGCATATGAAGAAACCTAGAATTATCCCATATTTTTGTACGAAGAAAAAAGATGTTTTGTTTGTATCTCGCATTCAAAATCTTAGCGATTTTGGGTTTCCTGTTACTGAATCGGAATTGCAATATATAAGGCCTATTTAAACCGCCAAGGTCGAAAAGTAGCTCACTTTCAGGAAAATTTTCCTGAAAGATTGGGCAAAATCTTTTTTACATCGTCATAAAGGATCTTACAGCAAGGCTTGCATGAAATATAAAGAAAACTAGAGCAGCCCTTCATGAAGCCGAAATGAGGTAATTCAAGAGCAATTTTGGGTGCCATAAAACCCCCCGCTCTATTCAGGGGTCGTCGATCAGACGAATCTCATCGACGACCCTGGGCAGAAGAAAGGTTTAACCTAACTTGGTGTGAAGTATCCTGAGCGAAATGTAATTCCTCAAAAAGCAGTATATCCCTAATGATCGCAGGAAGCGCAGCGCGGCGGGAAATTTTATCACGGTATAAGGAAAATCAGTTAGGAAGCAGATTAAATGTTCTCGAAAAGCGGAACTTTCCAGCTTTACTACAGTGGAAATAGGAGAAAATTATTGTGAAGTTCTAAAGGCAGGGGTCAACAAATGCGACGTCGTTCTATGTGATGGAACGATTAATTTCGACTACTCAGAACAAAGTAGTGACGTGGTTAATGGTGATACCAATTTTCCACAATCACCTAACATTGAAAATTCATTTATTGAATATTTAGAGAAAAAGTCAGTATACAGGTCGTGGAAAAAAAGTTAACTGTCCCACCCTGGAAAAATCATTGCTCATTCTGCAACTTATTTGAACATTCTCCAGTTCTACAAATACTAAAGAGCCTGAAGAAAATACCTTGCGAGATCTTTCAGATGAATATGGACAATCTGATGAACATCAACCACAATTTGGAGATTCATCCGATGATGAAATCAATGAAGTACAAAAAAATATGAGGAGATTGAGTTTAATCGGATTTTAAAACGGATTAAAATATGTTACAAGAGCTATTGGTGAACATATTTTACTTATTTATGAAGACAATTATATATATATATATATATATATATATATATATATATATATATATATATATATATATAAGGTTTTGGTTTCGGGTCTAGCGGTCAGTGGATAAGAAAAAAAAAAACTCTTTTTTCCTTAAGTGCTCAATATTTCGCCAATGTTTATTAGCTTCATCAGGAGCAGCTACAAGATTAACAGAAAACAGAATTAAAATATTACGCTAGCGTTAAAATTTATATAAAACAAAAAAAAAACAAGAAACATTAGGTACTTTTTAAAATTACTTACAAGAAAGTAGAGTCAAACTCTGTAAAATTTGAACATTGTCACGTTCGCAACAGCACAAACAATGTAGCGTTATCAACAAATAACCATAGCTCGATCAATCGGAATGCAAGAAAAAATGCAAAATAAATCCTTATCAGTGTAAACTATCTTAGGTGCTGATAATTATTTCTACGAGGAGTATGTACAGTATGGAATTAAAAAGGATCACATTAAATTTAACAGATTACAATAAATATTACTTAACTGATTTGTGTCTGATTTATAATTTATACATCTATTATTCCTATTAATATGAAACATTTCCAGAAACAATCTTTTTTTATAGTTGGATGCAATTTCCAAAATTTTTACATTTGCAAAATCAAAATTATGGCCAGTTTTTTTATTATGTTCAGCTAACGCACAGGAGTTTTTTCCTAAACGGCAATCACTCTTGTGGCCAGTGATTCTTTGTCGAAGCCATTGTGAAGTTTGGCCAATATACTGTCCATCACATTCCAAACACGATAACTCGTAAACTACATTACTATTAAACAACAAAGGTGTTTTATCTTTGACTCTAGAAAACAGATTAAAATTTTTTATTGTGTTGTATTTCACTACCTTAATCTCTGGAAAGGATTTAAATAATTTTGAAATGTTGTTAGTAAGGCCAGTAATAAAGGGCAGTTTTCTATATTTAAGGGTAATGGGTTGATTTTCTTCCGTGGGACCATCGAATGAATTTGAGTTGTAAATTAATTTTCTTAAAATGTGTGCAGGATAACCGTTATTTAAGAACATCTGTAACAATTTCTTTAAGTTTTTTTGTAAAAATGAATCATCGGAAATATGCGTTACCCTATTTTTCATTGCTATTACTGTATTGTATTTTTGATTTTTTGGATGGTTAGAAAAATAATTTAGAAACCTACCTGATGCCGTAGGTTTCTGATACCAATCCAAAATAATTACGTTATTGGGGTTTCTAATTACTTTAGTGTCCAAGAAAGGCACACTACGTTGGGATTCTTTTTCTATGGTAAACTGAATATTATCGTGAAAATCATTAAAATATTGTAGGGTTAGATCTGCACTATCATAGGGAACTGCACAAATTACATCGTCTACGTATTTATATATAAAAGGCATACGAAAAGGTAATTTAGGGATAACACTGCCAAACAAGTTATCTAGAACAATTGTTGCAAGAATCGGGCTAATCGGTGAGCCCATAGGAGTACCAAAAATTGGTTTATAAAACGAATTGTTAAAACTAAAGTACGTATTGTTAAAAATAAATTTAATTAATGTTATGAAATTATTTTTCGAAAGGGTGGTGAATTGCTTAATTGTGTTCCATTTTGTGTTTAATATATCAATTACTAGGTTAACAGGAATATTCGTAAACAGAGACACAACATCTAAGGAGATTAATACATAATTATTTGGCAATTGAAGGTTTCCTACGGAATTAACAAACGTAAAGGTATCTTTAATGTTATAGTCGGTTTCATCTGCCAAAGCATTCGTTAAAATGTCTGCTAAAAATTTGGATATACAATAGGTAGTGGAATTAATGGAACTGATTATTGGACGAAAAGGAACATTTGCCTTGTGTATTTTAGGTAAACAATATAGTTTCGGGGAAGATGAATTATATATTATAAGTTGTTTATATTCTTGATCAGTAATCTCTTTTTTAGTTTTTATGTTTTTTATTAATTCATTATATGTATTTTGTACAGATGTTGTTGGGTCTTTGTTTAATTTTGTATAGGTGGAAACGTCTTATAACATTGTTTCAGTTTTATTGATGTATTCAAGTTTGTCAATCGCGACGGTGCATCCACCCTTATCAGACTGCAATATGTAAAGGTCAGGATGAGATTTTAAAAATATTTTAGATTTATTATACAATACATTTAATTGATTTGGTTTTTCTTTTTGTGAGTTTTGCAAAAAATTGGTAACTATGTTGGTAGCCCGTGCCCTTAGCAAATCCTTAGATTCCTTGGGAACATCATCTATGATGCTCTCAAGGTCGGCCATAAAAACGTTTGGCTTAAAGTCTTTATCTGAGCACGGAACTCCAAATTTTGGTCCCAAAGAAAGAAAGTCTGATATATCGCGTGGGATATCTACAGATGATATGTTATCAAACCACTTGTTGTTGTCAATAAACAAACGATTATGTGAAAAGCTTCTTTCTTTTAACTTATTAAATTTTTTTATGTTATTATGTTTTACTTTTTTAAATTTGTTATTAAAAGTTCGTTTCAATCTGTTTTCAAATGATGCGGTAAGATATCTAATAAATTGGATTTTATTTGTGTTGTTTTTTTAATATTTCCAGAAATGTTATCACATGTTATTCTGATCTCTAACGACAACGTCTTTTTACAATTTCTAGAGATAAAATTATCTACTCTACTATTATTTACAAAATTATTACCTATAACCAACAAATTATGAACATTCCTTATACCATCATGAATGTGCCTTGGCTCAATGTTGGAGCTCCTACATCGTAACAAAAAAATTCGTCTATTGATATTATTTGCAAGTTTGGTGTTTAAACCTGCCCATTGCTTCATCAGTTTTGTAGCATCTAGTCCATATAACTGTGTGATTTTTTGATAAAAACCCATCATAACATAAAGTAGGTATTATCGACCGTATATAAATTATAAAAAGGTTTTGGTTTCGGGTCTAGCGGTCAGTGGATAAGAAAAAAAAAAAACTCTTTTTTCCTTAAGTGCTCAATATTTCGCCAATGTTTATTAGCTTCATCAGGAGCAGCTACAAGATTAACAGAAAACAGAATTAAAATATTACGCTAGCGTTAAAATTTATATAAAACAAAAAAAAAAAAACAAGAAACATTAGGTACTTTTTAAAATTACTTACAAGAAAGTAGAGTCAAACTCTGTAAAATTTGAACATTGTCACGTTCGCAACAGCACAAACAATGTAGCGTTATCAACAAATAACCATAGCTCGATCAATCGGAATGCAAGAAAAAATGCAAAATAAATCCTTATCAGTGTAAACTATCTTAGGTGCTGATAATTATTTCTACGAGGAGTATGTACAGTATGGAATTAAAAAGGATCACATTAAATTTAACAGATTACAATAAATATTACTTAACTGATTTGTGTCTGATTTATAATTTATACATCTATTATTCCTATTAATATGAAACATTTCCAGAAACAATCTTTTTTTATAGTTGGATGCAATTTCCAAAATTTTTACATTTGCAAAATCAAAATTATGGCCAGTTTTTTTATTATGTTCAGCTAACGCACAGGAGTTTTTTCCTAAACGGCAATCACTCTTGTGGCCAGTGATTCTTTGTCGAAGCCATTGTGAAGTTTGGCCAATATACTGTCCATCACATTCCAAACACGATAACTCGTAAACTACATTACTATTAAACAACAAAGGTGTTTTATCTTTGACTCTAGAAAACAGATTAAAATTTTTTATTGTGTTGTATTTCACTACCTTAATCTCTGGAAAGGATTTAAATAATTTTGAAATGTTGTTAGTAAGGCCAGTAATAAAGGGCAGTTTTCTATATTTAAGGGTAATGGGTTGATTTTCTTCCGTGGGACCATCGTTAATTCCGTAGGAAACCTTCAATTGCCAAATAATTATGTATTAATCTCCTTAGATGTTGTGTCTCTGTTTACGAATATTCCTGTTAACCTAGTAATTGATATATTAAACACAAAATGGAACACAATTAAGCAATTCACCACCCTTTCGAAAAATAATTTCATAACATTAATTAAATTTATTTTTAACAATACGTACTTTAGTTTTAACAATTCGTTTTATAAACAAATTTTTGGTACTCCTATGGGCTCACCGATTAGCCCGATTCTTGCAACAATTGTTCTAGATAACTTGTTTGGCAGTGTTATCCCTAAATTACCTTTTCGTATGCCTTTTATATATAAATACGTAGACGATGTAATTTGTGCAGTTCCCTATGATAGTGCAGATCTAACCCTACAATATTTTAATGATTTTCACGATAATATTCAGTTTACCATAGAAAAAGAATCCCAACGTAGTGTGCCTTTCTTGGACACTAAAGTAATTAGAAACCCCAATAACGTAATTATTTTGGATTGGTATCAGAAACCTACGGCATCAGGTAGGTTTCTAAATTATTTTTCTAACCATCCAAAAAATCAAAAATACAATACAGTAATAGCATTTTTACAAAAAAACTTAAAGAAATTGTTACAGATGTTCTTAAATAACGGTTATCCTGCACACATTTTAAGAAAATTAATTTACAACTCAAATTCATTCGATGGTCCCACGGAAGAAAATCAGCCCATTACCCTTAAATATAGAAAACTGCCCTTTATTACTGGCCTTACTAACAACATTTCAAAATTATTTAAATCCTTTCCAGAGATTAAGGTAGTGAAATACAACACAATAAAAAATTTTAATCTGTTTTCTAGAGTCAAAGATAAAACACCTTTGTTGTTTAATAGTAATGTAGTTTACGAGTTATCGTGTTTGGAATGTGATGGACAGTATATTGGCCAAACTTCACAATGGCTTCGACAAAGAATCACTGGCCACAAGAGTGATTGCCGTTTAGGAAAAAACTCCTGTGCGTTAGCTGAACATAATAAAAAAACTGGCCATAATTTTGATTTTGCAAATGTAAAAATTTTGGAAATTGCATCCAACTATAAAAAAAGATTGTTTCTGGAAATGTTTCATATTAATAGGAATAATAGATGTATAAATTATAAATCAGACACAAATCAGTTAAGTAATATTTATTGTAATCTGTTAAATTTAATGTGATCCTTTTTAATTCCATACTGTACATACTCCTCGTAGAAATAATTATCAGCACCTAAGATAGTTTACACTGATAAGGATTTATTTTGCATTTTTTCTTGCATTCCGATTGATCGAGCTATGGTTATTTGTTGATAACGCTACATTGTTTGTGCTGTTGCGAACGTGACAATGTTCAAATTTTACAGAGTTTGACTCTACTTTCTTGTAAGTAATTTTAAAAAGTACCTAATGTTTCTTGTTTTTTTTTTTTTGTTTTATATAAATTTTAACGCTAGCGTAATATTTTAATTCTGTTTTCTGTTAATCTTGTAGCTGCTCCTGATGAAGCTAATAAACATTGGCGAAATATTGAGCACTTAAGGAAAAAAGAGTTTTTTTTTTTTTCTTATCCACTGACCGCTAGACCCGAAACCAAAACCTTTTTATAATTTATATACGGTCGATAATACCTACTTATATATATATATATATATATATATATATATATATATATATATATATATATATATATATATATATATATATATATATATATATATATATATATATATATATATATATATATATATATTATATATATATATATATATATTATATTATAACAACTTTGGATAAATATGGAGCTTCAATTCATACATACGATACATGTTTTATTTTGTTCGATGTCATAGCTAATTTGAAGTCAATGTTGGATTATTTTAACCCTTTTTTCAAACAAATAACATAATAAACAAATTAAAGGGTAAAAATAATTTAAATACCAAATGGTTCAAAGTATCATTTTATGTTACAAATGTAGTTTTTTGCTTTTATCGACTCAAGAATATAGTGAAGATTACTTTATAATCTACACAATGGCTATCAATAATTAAAAAATAATTAAAATTCCTTTTAAGAATATATGCCTAATTAAAAAATTCGAGTCAAAAAAGTGTTTCACAAAACTTACATCTGACCTGTTTTAAGAAATTAGTGGAAGGATCTCCCTACTAAGTTGGACTGACGTTCTATTCTAGTGTCAGTTCATATATTAATGTCAGTACAATAATGTAAAAATGCAGCGCAATCAAAATAAAGCCGTTTAGTTTTATCCGAAGATTATTACGCCAATGCTTCCATGGAATGAAGACAACACTTAACTATTTCATTAATGCAACTTTATTATTGAAACTACATTTTACGAAATTACATTAATACAGTCTGGAGGGCTACAGATATAAATAACAAATATGATTTATTCCCTATAAATGTTATAAAATTGACATACTCTTAAAAACACGTTAAAAATTATCGGTGTTAAAGCATCGCTTAATGCCAATTAAATTTCTGTACACAATAAAATATTCAAAATAAAAATCTTGCATAAATTATGTATCTTAATAATTAAATTATAATTAAAAAAAAAATTAAAATGAGGTTATAAAGAGGTTTGGCTTAAATATCGCGCTGGAAGCTCTAAGGGTTTGATGGTGTGTATCTCCTAGCTAAGACAAAGATCAAGTAAAATATTTCTTTTATAATAAGTATGTTATAATAATACCCAAGTTTAGCTAGGACGATCTCTCCTCACCCAAAAATTAAAATACAAGCTGTTTTGTGAGTTTTACGCATGTTTCCGTTAACCCTGACTTTAACCCTTTTTTCCCTAGAAGACTATTTGAAGTTTAAACTGTAAGAGAATGTTAACAAATTTTAATTTTTTATACAAGAACAATAAAAAAATATAAACAGTAAAAATAAAATAAAAAATTAAAAAATTTTGCGTCAAACCACAAAACAGGGAGCTAGTTTTACACATGTGAATGTTTTGCTAAAAACAACCCACATGTTTTCTATATTACGATAAAATGCAGATGAAAATATAGAAAACCAAATTTTACAAAAAACATATAAAAATGTTTGCTGTAATTAGCAGTCCACTAATTTTTTTAAGTTGTACTTCTAGACTTTCTGAACAAAAGATTGTCCCTTAGAAAAGCATAGTAGTACAAAAAAAATTAAATATTGGTTTAAACAGCAAAATTTGACTATAACTTTGTTTTAGATCTTTTAAGCTGCGTAAAATAGATTTTAATATGAAATATACAGAATGCCCGCCATTAGGAAAAATGGAGCAAAAATAGATTTGTTTCGATAGCGACGGCTAATTTTAAGTTAATGTTGAATTATTTTAACCCTTTTTTATAACCAATAAATAGTAAATAAAAACACTAAAAATACCTATTAAATTTTGTAACCCAATTAAAAAAAAATAGCTATAGTGTACATACTATTTATTATCCTTGGTAAAAACTTACCGTTTATGCAATCTTTCACTGTCCCAGCAGCAAAATACAAGGTAAAAATAATTTAAATACCAAATGGTGCAAAGTATGACCGGTTTATGTTATAGTTTGTACCACCATTTAAATGATTATATAGTAAGCAATTAACTCAAAAACGTAGTGAAAATTATTTTATAACCTATACAATAGCTGTCAATAATTAAACAATTTAATTTCTTTTAAGAATGTTTTAGGCTTATTTAATAAAAAGTGAGTAAAAAAAAGTGGTCCAAAATAAAACTACTTTATGGTATCTGAAAACTTGATGTCAGAATAATGAATCTTTAGTGTACCAGAAGATAATAGTGGATGAAAATAAAAATCTGACGTCAATATTACATCGAGAATCCGACCTGAAGATTTTATTTGACATCCTAGCGACTTTAATTTTGTTCAACAAATTGGTGCAAAGATATGTCCGCACTAAGTTGGACTGACGTTCTGTTCTGCTGTCAGTTTATATATGAAAACGTCAGTACGATAACTTAAAAATGCAGCTTGAGCATTCAAAACAAAGCCGATTAGTTTTATCCGAAGATTATTACGTGAAAACTTTCCTGGAATAAAAACAACAATTAACTATTTCATTAATGCAACTTTATTATTGAAACTACATTTTACGAAATTACATTAATACAGTCTGGAGGGTTACAGATATAAATAACAAATATGATTTATTCCCTATAAATGTTATCATAAAATTGACATACTCTTAAAAACACGTTAAAAATTATCAGTGTTAAAGCATCGCTTAATGCAAATTAAATTTCTGTACACAATAAAACATTCAAAATAAAAATCTCGCTTAAATTATTCATCTTAATAATTAAATTATAATTAAAAAGGAAATTAAAAATGAGGTTATAAAGAGGTTTGGCTTAAATATCGAGCTGGAAGCTCTAAGGGCTTGATGGTGTGTATCTCCTAGCTAAGACAAAGATCAAGTAAAATGTTTTTTTTATAATAAGCATGTTATAATAATACCCAAGTTTAGCTAGGACGACCTCTCCTCGCCCAAAAATTAAAATACAAGCTGTTTTGTGAGTTTTACGCATGTTTCCGATAACCCTGACTTTTATCACTTTTTTGCCTATAAAATTATTTGAAGTTTAAACTGTGAGAGAATGTTAACAAATTTTAATATTTTATACAAGAATAATAAAAAAATATAAACAGTAAAAACAAAATAAAAAATTGAAAAACTTTGCGTCAAACCACAAAACAGGGAGCTAGTTTTACACATGTAAATGTTTTGCTAAAAACAACCCACATGTTTTCTATATTACGATAAAATGCAGATGAAAATATAGAAAACCAAATTTTACAAAAAACATATAAAATGCAATCTTAAAAAAATTCTTGCTGTAATTAGCAGTCCACTAACTTTTTTTTATGTTGTACTCCTAGACCTTCTAAACAAAAGATACCATAGGGACGTCGAACTCGTACAAGTTATTTTGAAAATATTGTCCTTCTTTAGAAAAGCTTAATAGTGCAAAAAAAAAATATTAGTTTTACCATCAAGATTTGACTATAACTTTGTTTTAGATCTTTTAAGCTGGGTACAATAGATTTTAATCTGAAATATAGAGAATGCCCTCCATTAGGAAAAATGGAGAAAAAATAGAAGTTTCGATAGAATTCTAAAAAAAAAAAATATATTTATAATTAAAAAATATACTTTGCGTGCAGAAAAGCCTTAATTTGTATGTGACTCTAACCTCTAACCAGTTAAACATATTTTACTTTCCATTTTGGGATAAAAAAAATGTTCAAGAAATGTTGATTCAAATACCGGTTCATTTAGTGTGAAATTCTCGGATAAGTCGTTATATAGAAGAGAACATTAAATAGAATAGGTACTTGGTTATTAAATGTGCATTTTCTAAAAATAGCTTTATTGATGCAGGATGTCCCAAAAACGCGGTATAGAGGGCACCTTAATTATTTTAAATAGAGGATCGTCTATATTAAAAACATATTTTTTTAAAACAAAAAATATTCCGAAATTCAATTGTTTATGTGAATTGACATTTAAAAATAAAACATTTTTACGTTTAGAGATATATAAAATCTCAGTAGTTTCGGTAAGCTAGTACGGTCAATCACGCATGCACTCGCTTACGTCCTAGATATGTCAGAAGATTAAAGATTGGTTGCAGAAAACTAAACGAGGTCGACCTCCCAACAGCTATAAAAGAGAGACTTCAGTAGGTACATTTTGAACTGCTGTGGTCAACTTTTCTATTTTTCCGTTTTTCACAATACAAGCCAAATTTTATATTATTTGATAAAATGGAAAATCAAAAACGAAATAGGCCATCGAAAACTAAGGTAAAAAGTGCAATTCGTTTTCCTTTAAAGCCAATTAGATTTTACAGCCTTTCAAAGTAAAAATAATTCGGTACAGTGGACTTTTGGTAAATTATATGTTATATAAAAATGCTAATTACATGTTTTAATCGTTAAATCTAAATGTATTATAATATATAGGGTATTCTATTTAAAAAAAAATAAATTGCACCTTTGCATTTTTGGGACATCCTGTAAAAATATCTTTACAAAATGAACTTTTAGTAACCAAGTATCTGTCCTAAATAAAGTTTTATTCTACGAGATAGCAAGGTATGTATTTGAAACAATTTCTCCATGTATTTTTTTCCTAAAATAACAAAGTAAGTTTAATAGACTTAAGTTTACGCAAATATAACGAGTTCGAAATAAAAAGTACATTATTTAACAAGAAATATTTTTTATGAAAAATAACTTTTTTGGGAAATAGAATTTCTGGTCCATTTGTCCTATTATTAAACTTCTCCGGGACACCCTGTATATTTCAGTTTAAAATATATTTTATCCAAATTAAAAGAACTAAAACAAATCTTGCTAATATATAAATTTAAAACTAATATTTTAACTATTTTTTGCACTATCAAGATTCTCTAAAAAGGGCCCTTAGCAAGGCTATATATATTTCCAAAACGGCACGTGCCATTTTGAGGTCCCCTTGTTCGAGAGACCAAGAACTACAACATTCAGCGAATTTCACTGAAGTCAGTTTTTCATAAGATTCTTGCGTGGTCCAAAAATATACTTTTTTTTTGGTGAAAAACAACTTCGTAACTATTAAAGATTCATTTCGCCACTTGTTGAATATCAAATCTATAATTGGAAAATAAAATATACAGCGAAACGAAAACATCCACAGGTGTAAAGACTAGCACAGCGTGATTAAAATTACAACGAACAGTTAAACGACTATTTTATAATGTCTACTAGCAATAATATTTGCCTAAAATATGTCTCTTTCTATCCAACCCTGTGTATACACTTATATAAAAACACGAAGAATAAATAGGAAGCACAACAATTCCTAAATTATCCATAGTTCAAAAATTCCTTTTATACCAAAAACAGAGAGGCACGAATTGATCGATTCGAAGGGTGTACATACAATAAAAAACTATCTAAAAGAAGGCAAGAATCACCTTTTTCTAAAGCAAAACCTAAATTTGTTTAAATTACAAATTAATACTTTCATGTGCCAAATTTAGCAGTCTGGACATTATGTTGAAACAGCAATTTTCTGAAAAATAATACCAAACATCAAACAGAAATTCCTATTATCAAAAATAAAATTTAACAACTTGTTCTATTAAATTATCTTAGAGTATTTTATAACCTAATTAAAAAAGTCCATTTGTTACAATCATAAAAATTTCAAATCTAGGATTTTAATGATATAATTATTAAATAATTTTGGTATTTTAAGGATTACGTGTAAGAAATGTGCATCCGTACTGTACCCATAATATACAGCTAAATTTCGCCTTAATATTAGTAATGAATTAGTGAACATTCTGCTATTAAAACTAAATTTATTTGGTTTAAAACTATTTTTTGGGTTTTACGCCTTATAAAATTGAAAAAATAAAAAAAATTACATATATTTACCTTATAAATTCAATAGATAGTCTTAAGTTCTTGGTCCACTATGAAGGTACCCGAGAAACGACACTGAAAAATGTTTGTTTTCTAGACGTTTCGGGGGAAAGTCTACTTCTTCTACTTCACTTTTCCCCCGAAATGTCCAGAAAACCAACATTTTTCAGTGTCGTTCCTCGGGTACCTTCATAGTGGACCCAGAACTTAAGACTATCTATTGAATTTATAAGGTAAATATATTTTATTTTTTTATTTTTCCAATTTTATAAGGCGAAAACCCAAAAAATAGTTTCAAACCATGAATCCGCCACTACAATTTCGTAATTATTTACTAAATTTATTATTTTTCGACCCTACTTATAATATTTGACTAAAGCCTTATTTACATGTGTACCATAGACTCGTTTACCTATAAAGGACCAGGAACTTATCAAAAATAAAAATCTCTGAGAAATCTATAATAAAAAATTTTCCCATATGTTGCAAACATGACGGTCCACGCTGTACTCTGTTGACTTATTAAAAATACAATTTTCTCATGTAAAAATGATAAACTATCCATATTTTTTTAAAAGTATGCCCTTAAATTCGATCAAGTTTAACCTACCGTATACAGGGGGCCACTGGAACTCTAAGAACAAATCCTGAAGCAAACTTATAATTTAAGTTGTGCGACTCCCTGTAGTTTTCTCATTCCTATTTTGCTAGTTATGTTTGGCTCTCTCGAATAAAGCAGACGATTGCAAACTGCCCATACATTACATTACAGGATACTTAAAGGGCTTTGCAATACGCCTACCCAATATTATTTTTGACATCCTTATCCAAGCTAAAAACGTCAAAAATTTTTGGCAACTACTACAGCAATAAAAAATACCAAATATCAGTACAGTTAATTCTACCTATCTACGGTGACAGCCATTAAAAAATGGAATGATTTTTTTTAATAATCTCAATAAGATATTGTTTCTTTTTCATAAGATTAAAGGACCAACCAACGAATCACGAATAATATCGTTTTGTGATGTCTGATATTCATATCACCCTGTATAATGTGCCCTCTGGCCTAAATTGGCCCTTATTAATATTTATTAACAATTACAAAAACGATTACTAACTACAAACATGTTTAAAGCCAAAAATGTTGCACTACATTACTTTTATACTGTCAAATACATCTAATGGAACCTAAAACACTAATGCAGTCCAAAATTTTACCGAAAAGGATAAGGCTCCTTTTTCACATCTAAACAGATGTATTTAACAGTACTTTGTACATTATTAAAAAACGAGAATTAATTTAATTATTAATAATTAGGATTAAAATGTAGTTAAAAATCACAGTGTATTAGATTTTTTCCTTTTCGTTAATTTATGTGAGTTTCAACAATTCATTGCCCGACTTAGCACGTCGCGTATTCATCGTAAGCAAGTACGTCAAATATACATAGATACGAGGGTTATACAATAATTATATTTAAGTGAAAATATGATTTTATTACAAAGTGCCGTAAAAACTCTTCCATCAAATTAGACTTAATTTTTGCCTCAATGATCATCGTGCGTGAAAGTAGAGACAAAAAATATTTGATGTACTTAATAATTTATATGAAAAACTAATTTGAGTTTCACTCAATTTCACTCAAAACAGCCACATAATATAAAACATAACTTAAAGAAAATTATTTATTTTAGGGTACTTCATCAATCAAATACATTTTCTTAGCAAAAAGCAATTTTTTTCAAAATAGTACCTCGCAATTTATGTAAAGTTCCTACAATTTTCAATTATTTTAGAGAAAAGAACATAGCAAAATGGAAAACATGTAAATGTTTTGCTTTGTAAAATAGACTAAATATTCATCAAAACTTTCATACATACACGTACACCGTCTAAATTTTTGTTAATTAAAAAGTTGATCAGTGAAAATGAATCATAAAAAAGAAACACATTTGCAGAAAGAATAGGGCACAAATTTTATCTGGATATGGCTGAACACAAATTTCTTCTTTTATATACAAATATATTTACTACTTAAAGAAAGACATTCTGATATAAAATGTAAAAAACAAATTTCCTATATTATCTCCTACTATCTCTCAGAGAAAACTCTACCTAATGCTAATAGGAGACTCAGCTAATATTGTAGATTATGAGCACACACGAACCCATATTTTATTATTGAATGTACTTCCTGCGATCTTGACAAGGGCTAATAGAATCGCTTATATATATTTTTTTGAAAAAAGAAAGACTAGACACAGAATGGAAACAAGCTGGCCTTTCTTGGGCGAATTTCTAAAGAACTTGTGTTATTGTGTATATAATATCGTTTAGGAAATACAACCTGGTAGTGTATTGTCGGCATAAATCTGGAGTGTTTTTGTAAAGAGTGAGCCTTTTTTAATATTAATAGTGTATTGTACTTCCGTAAGATTTTATTAAGTAATAATATACGACTTTGGCAACTTCAGAACCACAACTACGATTAAACTTAGATTCGAAGTATATTTAAATTTTTTAATTAAGTACTTTTTTCATTAAATGATTTTCCATAATAATATTTTTTGAAAAGACAAGAAAAAAACAATTCTTTTTCTTTTAATCGGAGGCTGTCATTTTTACCTGATCTTTTATTTTTTTTATTTTGCTACGATAATTTGTATCACTCCTGAGGCAAAAACTAAGCCCAACGTAAATTTTTATGTATAGGGGGAAACATTTAACTGATAAATTTATTAATTTTGAAAACTCTTCATAATTTCGGAATAATGTCAAATTGATTTATACGGATGTTTTGGTTATCATCTGTGTACGAGTTATGAGGCAATATATATTTTCTTTAAATTCTATAACCCGTATGTTGTTACATTACATGTCCTATACCTAAATTCAGCAATCCTATTCGTGCAAATGGCATTCCAAATTTGTCATTTTGAGATATCGGACAAACGGTTAAACTTAGAATTAAATTACTTGCACTTTCCTATCTTAACTTTTGAAAATATATTGAATCACATCAACTAAATGTCAAAATTTAACACTTCCAATCAAACCGGAAGGGGACACCAGTGTCGAAGTTTGACATATCCGGCTATATCCGGAAAATGATTTTAGAAACTTAATACAGAAGTATAAACCAGTGCATTCTTTAACCGTTTAACTGATAAAATTACAGTTTTAAGCCGCCATTTTTTTCTAAAACAGTTAAATTTAGGTATACGAAATTTGTTTGAAAACTTACAGTGATTTAGAAATGTAACAATATACGGAGTGTTGCTTTTACAAGAAACGTATATGACTTCATAATTTATATGATGTACAATCAAATCGTTATTACCAAAAGACCCAGAGATGAATATATCAATTTGACGGATAAAACCATTTCTAAATCATTGTATTTATTCCAATCAAATATATATAAAAATAACATTTAACTCACCAGTAATTATTGGTAAACGTTTTTAAGTTAAAGGAACGGCAGGTTTCGATTACAATATACAATACAAGCCTACCGAACAATAAATACGTAACTATGCAGTGCTAATTAAATCGCCGGGCACATCAGCAATATCATAATGGCATCGAAAATGTCTGAATAGACCTACAAGATCAATTCGAAATATATATCGGCGGGTGGATATCAAATGTTCGCCGAATGAATTTTCTGTTGCATCATGTCGAGCAATATGTCCGAATACTGTTGCATCAGGTCTATGACGGAACCGGAACCGCTGGCACCTTTCGAAACAAGGTCGTTCAGTTTCTTGATGGCGTCTGTTTGGTTCACGTCCATGTTGCCGTTGTTCTGCTTGAATTCGTTGAAAATACAATCGTGGACGACCTGAAATAAAAAAAAAAACATTAAAACTAAACCAAAAACTTTATTAGTTTAAAGCAAAGGTTTAATTTTTCTTTCAATTTCCATTAGAACCATATAAATCTAAAGATAAATTTTTTTAACAGTAAAACTTTAAATCATTATTCGCTTTTTAGATGTTGTATTGTCCATGAATTAATTTGTGTTATATACAGTAAACAGCTTGAATATTACGCTTTTCCTTCTCTTTATTGGGTCTATCCGTAGCTGATGTTGGCGATCATTATTGCAATTTGCACTTTATTTACTTCTGCTCGCAAATACACTGTTGACGTGCTATACCATACTCGAAGGTTTCTGATGACCCGATATCCTTCTTCCAGATCCTCTGTTGCTATTTACTCTGTCTTGTAAGTTGCAGTAGTTTGTAGCGTTCGCGATTCCTCGTTATATATACTCCAGGTTGTGAGTTTTTACTGTGATAGGCACCAATCTCCTTCTCGATTCTTTCTAGAACTTTCAGTCTGGTAAGGTCATTTGCCTAAGATATCTTTAAATGCGTTTCTAAAACCAAATTTTAATTGACTCCAGTTTTTTTACACGAAGCTTCCGTAAGCAGTGAGCTTTATACGTGTAACTGGAACGGCACCGCCACTGATAAACCGACTGAAAGGTGAGACAGGGGGCAACAGACAAAGAAAGCGATAAAGGGGTATACTCGTCTTTGTCCCAAAACAAATGGAATTTTGTTAATACAAATTGCTTCATTGCAAAAATAAGAGTTCTGGCTTTGCATTCGAGGCGAATCATTAGCAAATCATTTACTTTGTTAAAATGTTGTGTGTTAAACAGTGGTTTGTCTTTTAAATATAGTGTATATTTTTTCAAAAACAATTGTTGAGTGTAGTGACTGAGGTAACATTTCTACAAACAATGGTAATTAAATTGTAGTTTTTAATGTAATAAAAATTGTACTAAAAGGTATTTTTTGTTGTACCTACATATAAACTGCAGGTATAATGTCCATACAATTTATATCAATATTACGAAAACAAACAAGGTCCAAACCAGAGGGCTATGTGCCTTTCTTTTCACCATATCTTGAGAAGATAGATTACCAAATATTTTCTAGGTGCCTACATTTTTAAGTAATTTGGAAAATTGGGTTTTCCCATAAAATGACCAAATTTGTATTTCGCAAAAAAAAGATCAAAAAAAAAATGACAAGACTATAATTTTAATAATATTACAGTTCACCTAAGCTAAAGATACTTAAATATGTATTAAAAACAAAAAGCATGAACACCTAGGCGAGATTTATTTCACCTTCTTAAGTGCAACCGGTAAATCAATATAGATAATAAGTCCTAATTTATTTCTATTCTTTCTATATATATATATATATATATATATATATATATATATATATATATATATATATATATATATATATATATATATATATCGGCATTTCTTGCCATTTAACTGCATAAGATAGAGAGGGACAAAGATACCCCAACACTGTAGGTTGCTTATTTATCGTTTTGTGATGGCAATGTACTTAGGTAGTATAGAGTTCACTGTCCAAGGTTCAATCCTATATAACGTAACGGAGAAAAAGTAGCACGACAAAAGTCTGATCTCGGTTAAGAAGTTTAGATCATGGCATCTAAATATTTTCGACATTCTTAGATATGCAACCCTTGTATTTTAATTATACACTTTATTTCCTGACAGTCATCCTAATCTTCCTTGATCGTTGTTCCAAGGTAGCTTTTTATGTTTGCACTGTCTCTACTTGTTTGTTGTTTCCTATGACCTATTTTCCTATTTCCTTGACCGAGCTAATGGTTATTTTCTGATATTACCATATCTTTGGAATTCTTAATATTAAGTCAGAGTCGGTATCTTTCCCTAGATTCCACTGAACCTTATTTGTCGTCAGTAGATGTAGTGCTTCCTTAATTATATTCTCGGGGTGCATATTAAATAATAACAGTAACTCGTCTGATTTCTACGTCTTCAGAATGCATTCTCTCGACAATTTTCAAGTCATGTAGCCCTTGTATTTTTATCAGCTGGATAAGTTGCACCCTAACAAACGATTTATGATTAACAAAACAAGCAGTTAACGTATATGTACCGCTGAAAGAGTACTTGGAGACAAACTAAAGCTTATATCGACCCTAAAGCGTTTCGAAATCCAAATTTTGTGCCACTAATGTGTGAATTCCAGCAGGTAGTTCATAAGGTTAATTGTTCGATAGTCACTGTAATTTTTGACTTTAAGGCAGCACAAAAAACTAGATTTTATCATATGTTTTTTATCATAATTTGGTATTTCTCCATTGGTACCTTTGCAAAACAATAGATTCGGTTCTTGTCCAGCAGTTTAGACACTCTGTATGGAGTTTATCTGGTCCAAGAGATTTTCCTTCCTTTAGTTGCGAAATTGCTTTCCTGAATCCATCTTCTCTTACTGGTAACTTGGGTTATTAAACTCCGAAGCTAGGTCTATTATATTCGAACAGTTCAGTTATATAATGTGTTCAATTCTCGATTTTTTTCCTTTTGTAGTGATTTTAGTTATGCAGTCTCCCAACCATATTAAATTTATAAGTTTCCGTACATTCTTTGGCCTTTTCTTATTTCTTGCCATATCTGTTTTTATAATATTTTTTATTTGTTCGTGTTGCTTATTGTTCTTTGTGCTTCTTCAATATTCTAATGTCTATAGTATATTTTCTGTCTTCTTGTTTCTTCATTCTTAACTTTCAAGCATGTCGCCGATTTTGCTGAAAACCTCAGATATGTTTCGTTGCTTTTTTTGGGCCATGATGTTCTTTCTTGACTGAAGAAATTTACCGTCAGTTGTTCTGGCACCGTGTTTCGTGTAGTGCTACTTTTCAAGTTCGCAATTTACTCGAACGAAACCTGATATGTCTGTTTCTTCGAACATCTAGTTCAGTGCAAGAAGCTTTCTTTAAACTAGGTTAAGCTGACGCTAATATCCCCATCTCATTCCCAGTTAAATTAATCAGGGGTATGTGCCAGAAACTACTTGATAATTGCAATCCTAACTTCGTTTTTGTTTATAATTTTAAATGTAATGATTAATCTCGAAACTAACCTTAAGGAAGAACTATACGCAGAAGATGAAAAATCATCGACAAGGTCTAGTCGAGTTCAAAGAAAGATGAAAAGGTACCGACATGTGGGAAAAACACACATCTATATGAAACATGAGAAACTATGCTTTGTATTAAAATATATTTCGGTTAAAAACGGGTTCAAAAGGATTCACGCTCACGCAGAAATACAAAGACATGCCAATTTGTGGAAAAAAATTAGGTGCGGCGGCATTTCCGTCAAAAAATGGTCGGAAATGGACAAATCTACTTCTAATTTTGTCAATCTAAATACAATTTTTTCAAGAAAATACGAATGTTGCGCCCAACTAGTATATTTTATCAGCTTTTTTCCCGATTAAAATTACATTGAAACTAATAAATATCTCTTACAGTTTTAACATAATATTGGAAGGAAGCCTTGCAAATGATCCGTAATACTGTGTGGGCAGTAGCCCCTTAACTACACAAAACTACACAACTACCTATGTTACAACCATTACAGAAGCATCGATCTGTAGGGTTTTATTGTTTTCATTTATATACCCAAAAGAGCAGGTTTACCAGAACAATAAACAAATCTAAACGACAAATACTAAAAGACAACCACTATTGGTAAAACAGGAAGTTTCTGCTCCTAGTACCAGCTATTTTGTTCAAAAAGTTTAATCTTTGTAAGGAACGAAGCTATAACCGTATACGGTCATCAACGTGACAAGGGGTTAAACATGATATATCGTTTAACTTTTTACCTTATGTGTTTCGATGAGCGACATTTTAATACAATCTAAAGCATCTGGTTGTGGATCGCCCGTATCTTCGTTTTCCTTGAGCTTCTGGTAGATCTTGACAACGTTGTTGGCCGTTGTCACAAGTTGCCTACTGATATCTTCGCAGAGTTGATTTGAAACTGAAAAAAATACGAAACAAGATTATACCATCTAAAAGACATTCGCCCGTTCTTATAATGTATCGTAATATTTCAACTTAAACCATTTAATATTAACATGCATCATTTAAAATCAAATTTGCAGACTAACTGATGAAGAAAAAGAAGTCCCCCGTAAAAGTATATTGTTTTTTCGTTAAGATTGTAACGGAATAGACTATAATAATAGAATAGAGTATATAAATTTTTAATTTATTTTAAAAAGACAATTTTCTAAAGCAATAGTCGGTTTCTCATGACAGATCTTAAACATGAGTATTTCAAAGAAGTCGTTGAAGTAAAGAGATCCTAATATTAGTTTTGAGAGTTTTTAAAAGCCGAACAAGGTAGGTAATAACATTGTATATTATAATCTATGAAGAAAGCTACAGAGCACCTAGGGTTATAGGTAGATGGGGTTGCCTGATATGTCTCAAATAAGAAATAAATTTAAATAGTATAAAATTATAGTGCCCGAATAAGATCTATAGCCCTGTTACAATATTATCGGAAAGTCGGCAATCTTTAATTTTTTTTCCTGTTTCAAAAAAAGTTTATCTTTTTGTTAATGAAAAATCCGTAGACTTTCCGATATTTTGTTATAAAATTTTAAATACATTTTGTTATAACTGATACTTTAAGTTTTTTTTTTAAATAACACAATGTTCTTTAACTAAACCAAAGCGCGTTTTGTAAGATCCTCCCCACATTTTGTATCTGACTGAACATCTGGCTGGTTAGCTAAACTAATCATGTTCCAGGGTCACGTTTTTTACTATTTACCAAATGTCGTGGTACAAATGTTTCTAATCAAGCATGTAATGATAATTGAATGATTCGTACAACTTACACTCAATAGATGACAGATCGACACTCTCACTCGACAAGTCAGGATCTTCGTTGGTCAACGTGTCGTCGAAGTGAATCGAGTGCCGTGAAGCTACAATACAAAAAAAAAATGATGTGCTTAGTGGTGTTAGTGGGTTAAAGCCGATGAAACAAAAAATGAAAAAAGTAATAGTAAAAGCTACGTGACAAGTACCATTGTTACAAACAATGTCTTTTTTGTAAACCACAGATTAGTTCCATATTGCATTACTTATTACCTTTACCAGTTACTCAAAATTGAAATTAATCCCACCAGAATTTTAAAGTATTTGAGTTAATTGTTTATCTGCATGTAAAAAAGCATGAACATTGATTTCAATTTAACTAAACTGCTGGAACTTCGAACTGCTCCAAGGAAATTGTTACTGGAAATTCAAAATGAAATATTTTTTATACGGATGAAGATTTCGGCTTTTGTTTGATCAATACCCATAGTATACTGCTCGATAAGGATAGCCTCAGGCCACCATAGCAACCGTCTTATACAGGGGGTAATATAAGACCCTGTCATGTTTTTAAAAGTTTGTTCGACCAAAATTCTTACTACGGAAGATTTATTTTCTCTTTGTGCAACCAAAATAATCTAGAGCTAGGTACCAAAAACAATTTCTAGCAATTTTGAAATTTTTTCTTCATTTCCGACAAACGGGTTTTTTTTTCCGAAAAATTGATTTTTTTAAAATAATCTGCTGAACAAAGCCCACTTGTGGTAATCAAAAGTATATCTATCGTTTTATGAACAAGATAGGCACCTTTACAGTATACAGGGTTCACCAAAAACTAAGAGGTGGACGTTAAATAGTGATTTCTTGGGTTTGGTTTTTTTATCAATCTTGAATTCGATGTTGCTTCTAATGCCTGTTTTAGTAATAATGGACATTTTTACCGAAACAGGTTATTTTATATACAGTTTGTTTACATTTGAAGTTTGCTCTACTTCTTTCAGATATTGCCTTTAATTTAAAACAATTTTTTTTAATAAAAAATTAAAAATAGCCTTATATCATTGATATAATTATCTTTTTCCCAATAAAACCGGTTTCACATGTCATTTTTGTTTATACAGACTTACTTAAACTGTTTACCCATCATTTTGAATTAACTGCGGAACTAAAAGTTCAATATTGTTAAAGTCTAGAATCTGTAGAGTTTTTTGGGGCACCATGTATACAATATCCATGGTGGAATACTTAAGGAGGCCAACCCTGTTCATAATCTGATAGATCATACTGAATCTGATTGCCATAACGGGGATCTGTTTAGACCACTGCTCAAAAAACAAATTTTTGTACCTAGCTCTAGATTATTTTGGTTGCACAAAGAGAAAAGAAATCTTCCACAGTAAGAGGTCTGGTCGAATAAACTTTTCAAAAAATGAAAGGGTCTTATATAACACCCTGTATAAGACGCTTGCGATGAAGTCCTGAAGCTGTTCTTATCAAGCTACATACTCTAAGTCACACAAAGATCAAAAACCCTAACTCAAAATCGACATCTATATTGGAAATATTTCACTTAAATTTCCAGTAAAAATTTCCTTGGTGTTCTTCGAAGTTCCAGCAGTTTATTTATCCAGTAAATATACACAGGGTGGAAAAAAAATAACTACAAAAAGTCTTATAAAATAGGAGTTCTCAATTAATGATAAGCTTTAATCATTATCATTCTGTATGTTTATGCAAATATATAGTGTGTAACAAAAATTTCGAAACCTCCAAATATCTCGAGAATCGCTCATCAAATTTTAAATAAATTTGGACAAACCATGTATGCAAATGCGATGAAGCGAAGGGTGACATTTGCAACGTTGCCAAGTTTAACGTTTTTCAGTGAGTGATGTTAACTTTTGTTTTTTAAATACCCTGTATTTTATTACATTTTCCGATTCTACTAATTTTTCTAAGTACGTTTCCTAAGATACGTTTAACTTCTAAATTCAATGGTTTTTGAATAAAAGATCATTTTATTCATCATCTTTTTTATCACTTATCTGAACAGAAACCAGTATTAAAATACCAGTTGCAGTATGAAGTTTTATCAAAGTCAAATTTCAGATAATAGATTGGTTAAGTGAAACTGAAATGATAGAAATTCTAATGATACATATCCTAATCGAAATCCAGTAGCAAAATCTACTGTGTGCCGTTAAACCTGGAGGACATGAGACGACGAATCGAAAGTAGAAATATCGAAGAAAGAGTCTTCTTAAGATTTAAAATGCCTGTACGTAATATTTAGCTTAGTGTCAAGAAGTAAACAATCAACACTTCACATGATATTATTTTTTCAAAATTTACTTTCTTTAGCTGCAATAGTATTTCGATTAGGTATTTAGTACTTTACTACGTATTTAAAAAATAATCATTTACTCAAAAACAGTTGAATTTAGGAATTAAATGTATCTTATGAAACAACCTTAGAATAATAGAAGAATCGGAAAATGTATTAAAATACCCTGCATTCCATTAAAAAAAAAATAACTATGAACTATTAACAATAATGTAATAAAAAAAGTTTCATTTCGAAATGAATAATATTAAAAAAAATAAGCATAACAAATTAAACGAAACATTATTAATTTAGTTATTCCCAAAGCATTAAACGCGAATTCCAAGCAACCAAGAAATACGTACCTCGTTTTTGGTCTTTATTATTCATATGTCTCTTCGCACTCTGTCCGTTGTCAAAGCTCTGTTGCCTGCTCATTCTGGGAGGTACCTGAGGTTTTTTGGGAGCATCTTCATCATCTGAGGTTGATATGTTGTCTATACCCACTTGATTAAGGTTACCTATTGAAAAAAACTCATCATTTGCTGAACTGTCAATTTTACGATTAGAAAGACCTATGTAACAGGAAAATATTATAGAACTTATAAAAATTACATTTTTAATGGTTTCATTTTATTTATTTATTTCATTTAAGAGACAAATAATATTTTGTGTTCTCTAAAATGACCTTTACCCCAATAGTACCTCCCCTTAGGTAATATGTTCGCAATCATAAATAATCACTGAAAGCCAAGTCTGGATTAATTAGAGATGTAATTCCCCTGCAGTCACAATCAGCAACTGCAGCTCTTTTAACCATAAATTCAATCATATGCATGTCTTTTCAGTTCTATAGCTATGTATTACTTTCTTATCCCTCCTCTATAATTATGATGATTAGCCGAAAACTCTCCATTTCATGCATTGGCGGGATACTTTGAATAATAATACAGAATTCTGAAAACCGTGTAATGGACAAATTTTATATTTATTGTCTCTTAAATTTAATTATATATCCCCCCGAATTTTTACTGACAGGCTAAAAAAACTAAATCTATGCAATCATCCAGCCTCTCTAAAATACACAATTGAATATCCTTTACAATGTCTTTTCACCTTTAGATTTTATTACTTAAAAAGTAAGATCTATTTTATAGACCAACTATCTTCCAAATAATACTACAATTTGTTAATGGGTATCAACACTTTAAAAAAAATAATCTAATGTTACAATTATTTATTTTTGACTAGTTTCATCATCAATTGAAATAGGAAACAAACTATACGGGTTTCGATTATTAAAAAAATTAACAACCAGAATTATAAATATACTGCAAAATAAGATCGGAATTATTTTTAAATAGAATGCCTTATAGTTATTAATAAATAACACTGGCCGACAAGATTTTTCTAACACAGACCAGCTCATTATTTTCACAATCGAAATACCCTCCCAATAATAAAAAAAATATTTGGAAAACACTAATAAGTACCATTTTTTAATAGCCTAATTAGAACCTTTTACATTGGCAGGTAAACAATTTTATTGTGGGGCGGCTAAAATTGGTCCATTTTACAACGGAAAAATTACTTAGACTGGGTTGTTTACAACATTAAACATAAAATAAACGTTAAACATCACTCTTCTGTTGAGTTTCTAATTGAGTGGTTTTCTGTGTATCGATAAGCAAGTGTATGTGAAGACGAGAATGTCGAGTCAACCGCGCCGAAGTTCCAAATTTCTCCTAACAATGTTATATTTGTGGAGAATTTTCTTTAAATATTTTGGTGTGTTAATTGGGGATCAAGATAAGCGGTGGGCTCCCCGTATGTGCTGTGTTATTTGTATTGTATCATTGGTGTGGATGAAGGGAAAGAGAAAAAGTATGCCTTTTGCAGTTCGAATGGTATGGTGAGAACCCACCAATCATTCTGACGATCGTAATTTTTGCTTGACAAAGACTGAAGGTTATTCCAAAAAGGGAAAGCACAATATAGAATATCCAAATTTGCAATCTGCCATACGACCTGTTTCTCATAATGCATATTTGCCAGTGCCGATTGCGTCTTTAAATTGGCAAGCTATTGATTTGGGAGATAATGGAGATAACGCTTCATCAGGCAGCTCAGAAGAACAGTGCACCAATCCCACTTTTACCACAGGTCCCAGTTCCGGCGAGCCACATTTGATTGTTCAAAGTGAATTAAATGATTTACTACGTGATTTGGGGTTAGCCAAGCAACAGTCAGAACTTCTGGGTTCTCCTCTTAAGGAATGGAACCTATTAGCCTAAGAAACAAAAATTACGAATTTCAGAAAAAGAAATGCTATGTTTTCTGAATTCTACAGTATGGAAAATTCGTTGTGCGCGTGTACTAATATAGACAGTTTAATGCAGGAACTTGATATTGAACATTCTCCCCGTGAGTGACGCTTATTCATAGACTCATCTAAATATAGCTTAAAAGATGTGTTATTGCATAATTGAAATTTAAAACCCTCTATAGCAGTTGCCCATTCAGTTGCACTGAAAGAAAATTATGAAAATATGCGCACGATTTTGGATAAAATAAACTACAATAGGTATAAATGGCAGATATGTGGGGACTTAGTTATAGTGATTTTAGTGGGACTTCAGGGGGGATTTACAAAATATTGCTGTTTTCTTTGTTTATGGGACAGTCGTGCAATAAATCAGCATTATGTAACAAAAATTTCACCAGAAAGAAGCGAATTTCAACTGGGATCTCAAAATGTTAAATTTATACCATTTGTTGATTTCAAAAATGTTCTTTTGCCTCCTCTTCACATTAAACTGGCTGATGAAAAACTTTGTAAAGGCTTTGAATAAAGATGGTGATGGATTTAAATACCTAAGATAAGTCTTTCCCTAGTTATGTAATGTCAAATTAAAAGAAGGCATTTTTATTGGGCCACAAAAAAATTGCTGGACAATGTCAATATTACGGAAAAGCCTACCAGGCAGGAACTCAGAGCATGGAATTCATTTGTTAATGTAGTAAGAGGATTTTTAGGCAACAATATGGATGAAAATTATGAACAATTAGTTAATGAACTCTTAGGTGCCTATAAAGCGGTTGGTGCCAGAATGTCATTAAAAATTCACTTCCTCCATTACCATCTGTCATTTTTTCCTAAAAATTTGGGAGCTGTTAGTGACGACCAGGGTGAAAGGTTTCACCAAGATATCAGAACAATGGAAATTCGGTACCAAAAACGATGGGATTCAGCCATGATGGGTGACTACTGTTGGTTTTTGAAGAGAGACAAGATATCAGAACAATGGAAATTCGGTACCAAGGACGATGGGATCCAGCCATGATGGGTGACTACTGTTGGTTTTTGAAGAGAGAGGATAGGACACCTCATAAACGGAAAAAATAAAGTTTAATTAGTGTTCTAAGTTAATATTTTTCTCGAAAACTGTAAACACAGTCAGTAAACAGGGTTAACAATTTTCTGAAATCATTTTTTCTATAGATATTAAGTATCGTAACATTCGATATGGTTCTACAACTCTAACAAGAAAACCCTACGTGCTACAACTTTCTATTTATCATTTTCGTATTTGGATAAGTCCATTCTATTAGATTATGCTATTCTGATTTGTGTTACACCAAAAAAAAATTTTTTGTCGGCCATTTAAAAACTTATTTGACAAACATACTTAGAACTGTGCGTCAGAAATAAAGTACTTTGGGATTTCTTAATTTGAAAAAGAAATCATCTTAAATTATATGCCTTTATTAATTATTATTAAAAGAACACCTAATCCTATTCTTAAAAAATAAATGCGATCTTGGTCTTGTGGGTCAAGATCAAGACAAGACTTAGGTCAGTCTTGGTCTTGAACATAAAAAAAATGTCTCATATTCGTTCTTGCTTCCAGGTGCACTTCCCCAGCAACAGTGGTTTTCTCAAGTACATTTCCGGGATTCATATACATATACAAAACTATATTTATTATTATTGAGAATTACTTATATGATTTTTAGTACAGGTATCTACTATCGTCACCAAAAGTAAATAATACAGCATCATAGTAGCTTTTGGACGAATATATATAATTTTTAGTGTCAAATATTTCTTAACCTATGCATTTGAAGTTAAATGGAACAAATTTACCATTATGATTTTAAACTTTTGACGAATAATTTTTGAGCCAGATATTGTTGGAGACGATGATACATGGGGTTTCTAATTTCAGTTTGAAGTCCAAGACCACACCAAGATTAATTTTGTGGTGCCGCGAAGCCCTACTTAGCTGAATACTTACTTGTAGAATAAGATTGTTTTTTTCTGATCTGCAATGATTTCTGACTCATCTTGTTGTGCGAGCTGATAGTGGGTCTCATCAGTCTCGACATTTTTTTCTCTTGCGTGTCATTTTCCGAATCTGAATGTTGATTCAACACGACGCTGGACTTGCTGCGCATCATCGAATTGTTCTTTACGTAGCGCGGTGTTATACGTGCAGGAGGAGCCGGCTTTTTACCTTAATTGAATAAAAACTCTTGTTAATAATTTTTATGAATTAGGAGCTGATAACTGTTTACTGCAAGAAATTTCAACTTTCTTTATCTGCTAGACCAGTAAATGCAAAAACCTGGTAGGAATGGTAATTGATTATAATATTTGGTTTAAATAACTTGGGAGAAATTAAGCATTCTATAATGTTTTGCAGGTATCTAGGAGAAAGACAATTTCATTACCCTGTATGTTCACTTCGGTTTTATAGATAGGCTTGAAAAATGTCATGTTTCAGGAATGAATTTATGATGGAAGAAAACACGACACTAAATAGGCTGGGGAAAGAGGAACAATTGTCCTGTGAGATAATTTTACTATATAAATACTTCGATGAGAAAAGAAGATCACATGTGTGGAATACACCATTCCAGTCTTAGTAGAAAGATTTAGCAATATCAAGAGTGAGGATCTGAGCTTTGCTATAGATTTCGATAGATATTTGTGGCGTTTGTTGATTAGGTTATTTGTTTATTAAAAGAATAGAGTTGACCCATTTCTGCATCACTAAAAAAGAGCTATGGGTCTGAGAGTTTACATTTCATTTTTAGGTACTGAAAGAAGGTCTAGAGATGGCTTTCTCCAAGAATACTTGGAGTAGAATTTGCATTCAAGGCAGCTAGAAGAATTCTGGTTGTTAAGTGTCTAAGTATTTTCTGTTCAGTAATGGGAGGAGGATTAGAGCTGAACACATCTATACTCTTACAGTACTAAATCGAATTTCCAAATAAGATATTGATCTTTATGTGGAACTTCAATGGTTTAAATTGTTGTACCTCAATGCAATTTGATGCGTATTTACTGTGCAGTAAAATCGATACAAACTGAAAATGTGAATTTGGGAGAGGGTTTAGTGTGAATCTATCTTAAAAAGTTAAAGAGACCAGAAGCTTTCTTTTACAGTTTTGACATGAAACCACTTTATTTCTTATGCTGTTATAAATTCAAAATGAAGCTATAGCTTAAATTTTATTTTGTGGTATTCTAGGGGTATTTTGGAAATTGTTCAAGCTAAAGCAAGGTTTATGGCTAGGGTATTCAAAAATTTTAATATACAGAGTATTATTATTAACATCTGCCGGATATTTCATTTGAAACACATGGTGTTAACTTGTAAATATTTTTTCTTTTTTTACACTTTTCAGAGTAAAGGCTTCAAATATGGCACAGTGTATAACACTACTAATATCTTGTGACCATTCTCTCTAATCTACAGGATTCTATTATTCTTTCGCACCACTGAACTTCGATAGTAATATTTTTGAAGCCCCTGTCCTTTTTGGAAACTTTTTTATGTCTTGCATATAGTATCGTTTTCGAATTATTTTGGAAAATAATTATCAATGCAAGATGCAAATTAAAATTCTATCGTAACTGGTGCAACAACTACTAATTACTTACTTAATAATTTAATAAACATAATGGGTAAATAATGTAATTATTAAAAACAAAAAGTTCATACAAAGCTCCTAAAAATAATTACAAAAACAAGCATCGATTCTTCACATCATAGACTAATGCATACTCTAAAAAGTTCTTGGAGTGTTTTAAATAGTCTGGCATGAAGCTATGATTAAATTTATTAGCTCTCTCTATATGTATTGGCGTTTGGTAAATCAAAGAAGTTAGGTGTTCCCAAAAACAAAATCTAAACTGTTGAGGTCAGGAGCCTAGCAGGCAATGGTTGAGGTTTCCCCTCGACCTAACCAACTGACTGTTAAAAAAACTCGCGGATTTCCATATTAAAAGTTGCACATTAAAAGGGATATTCTCAAGAAGATGTTGCTGAAGAAATTCCAAATACAATTGTCTGTTGAGGCTCCTTGGGAGGAAAAATGATCCAATTAAGAAGTCTCCTATTATGCCAGCCCACATATTCACCAACTAAATGTTCTTGTAAATTACTTTCACTTATAGTCTGTGGATTTTCTTCTGACCACAAATGGTTGTTGTGGAAATTCCTGATAGTTTCTTGAAAAATTTGCTTCATCCCTAAACAATATTCCTTGCTCGAATAAGGGATTTTGAACCAGCATTTGGAGAAACCACTGACAAAACTTAACTCGTAAAGGTAAATTACGGACAAGAAGGTCCTGTACCCCTTTAATATGGTTCAAATATAATAAATTTTCTATTTAATATCTTCCATACCAAAACATGGGACAATTTTTCTTGTATTCGTACTCAGTTCATTTTCAACAGCATTTAAAACTGTTTCCTCACTTTCCAGATTCCTTACACCTTGAGGTGGCCCCCTCGATGAAAAGTTCCAATTTCACACAGGTGAAGATCAACTTAAAAATGTTGTACAGCCTGATATTTCCCGATGTTTAACGTCCTGGTTTCGTAAAGCATTGCCATTTCCAAGACCATAAGTGAAATATATTCCAATACAAATCAAACGTCAACACAATATTCTGCTTGCACTGATTCGGAAATATATGCAGATATGCAAGAGACAAAAAAGTTTCCAAAAAGGACAACGATTCAAAAATAATTCTATCGAAGATCAGTAGAGTGCTAGGAAAAAGTTTGATGTAAATCAGACTGACATGAAAAATGATAACACCCTGTAGATTGGAAAGAACGATTACAAGATATTGGTATGAAGATTGTTGCTGTTATAACGTAATATGATAAATTTGAAGGCTTTATCTTGAAAAATGCAGAAAAAAAAACGAAAAAATTATTTACAATTTAAGACCCTATTATTTCAAACCGAAAACATTTTTGGCCATTTAATTATACGAACTTCTTGTCTTAAAACCATGCGATGAATCTCCCCCTGATCAATGATTTTTAACGATGCTCAAAAATAAAATGAAATAATAAACGAAACACGAGAGAAATAAATTATCTATCTATCTATTCCAGTCATTCAACTGCCAAATAGATGAAATGGGTAAATGTTGAAACTTTAGCATACAACAGTAAATAGTTCATAATCAGAGCGATCCAGAGAAACTAAAATATCTGGGGTGGAAAGTAGGTAGGTACTAATTCTAATATCTATTCTAATCAGATTCTTTTATGAACTTTTAAATCGGTGAGGATTATAATTCTTGAAGAAAATATAGCAAACGAATGGCAGTTAAAAATTTAGAAGTACTATTTTATTGAACCAAAATAAAACGAAATAATAAAAATGCCAGCCAAAACCACGAACTTTTCAAATTTTATTTATCAGGGGGTTGGAGACGTTCAAAATACTAAAGTGAACTATTTTTTTTACATATTGTGCAGAGTGGTCACGCGCAGGCCAGAAGTCTGGTTCACAAAAACAGTGGCCAAAAAAGAAAAAAAAAAGGTTTTTGTAAAATATCTTCCAAAATAGGTTGCAATTATTTTTTTCGGAAATTTGATACTTTTCGAGATATTGATTGATTGATAATTGATTTAAAATCATCATTGATTTTCCTTTCCCCTCTTTTCGGACTAAGAGACAATTTCTTGAATTTATTTTAGTTAGGTAATAATCTGCCCTACATTTTTTAATTAAACAATTGTGCTCTATCTGCGACAATTTGGAAGATATTGGTTTTCTCTTTTTTGTCATTTTTTTTATGTACCAGACGGCCTACGTGTAAGCACTCTGCATATTCCTAAACAGCCCCTTCAGAGGTACTATTAGAAAAAAAAAGTTCAAAATTATATTATTCCTGTGACAGTTTGCAAAACTGTCTCTCGTGACTGGGCTATATATGTATATTCTATTTACTGCCACTAGCAACAAATTAATAAGATCATTTCAAAATATTAAAATTTGAAATTCCGTTAAGATCAACATTTTCTAGCTAAGGACGGCTAAATTACACTATCGGTCTACATAGCTATTGATAAATAATTAGAAATAAATAGGAATAATTCAAATATTATAGAGAAATCATGAAATGAAAAAATAAAATTAGTTTAGTATTAAATTATAAATAAAAATTAGTAAGAATTAAAGTGTTAATATCCCAGGTAGTAAAGGACATGCATAGAAATCAGCAAAGAAGCCGAGAAAAAAGCGAGAAGGACGATAGAAATATAACTTTAGTAGTTCAGAGAAGACAAATGTCATAAAGGCCAGTGTAAAGAGAGTATAGAGGAAACATTTGACCAGAATAAATTCTAAAACTTGGAAAGTACACATGATTTGTAAAAACCCGTCCGATTAATATATTCGTCTCCTGATCTATTGGTAATACCGATTTGATCATGACGTCATCCATGAAAGAATTATTTATTTCCTTAATAAATGCAACACCCTGTATATTAATACTTTTACATCAGTGGAACATTATAAACACATTTTTGACCGAAAGTTGATGTCATCGGATGTCATTTAACCGCTTGAATGATAATATTGAGACGCCATTTTCTCGAAAACGGTAGGACATCTTTAGAATATGCCACTGATACAATAGTAAATTATTAAACGGTGTTGCAATAAAAAAGGTGAGAACTATTATAACAATTATAAATAGTTTTAAAGTTATAGAATTTATTCCAATCAAATGCTCTACTTTGTATATTTTTTAAAAGAAAAACAAAACTTCTGCATTTCATAAACGTTTCTGACTAAAAGTTAAGGATTTATAAAACGAGTACTCAGTAGCTAGAACCAAGTGGACCTTGGTATGAAAAAACTGGGCGCATTTAGGGCCAAGTGAACCCTTCTGTAGCTTAGAAGAACCTATAATAGCTAAAATAACATATTTTGATACGTTGGATAGTCTGTATCCATCAGCATTAAGCAAAGAAGTGACGTAATTCTGTAAGAAAAGTATAAAATCTATAAGATGTGATCGACAGAGATCAAAGGATGATGAAAAACTTACTATAATGATGTAATATGCCATGTGATAATCCTGTCTGTTCAAACTTATCTTTTTTAACTTACATAACTGTTTCAAAATAAATATAACTTTTCAATTCTTTTATTTTTTAACCTGAAGAGTCAAAGTTTATCTAACTTTGTTTAAAAACATGTATCCAAAATGCACAAGACAACCCTCAATGCCAAAGATAACAATAAACAAACATGGTGGCATATCGCGTCAATGAAGTTTTTTTTGGGCAGCATCCGGTCACTGTCGATCACATCTTTTAAAATTACGTACCTTTCTGTGGAATTACAATACGCATCTTTGCTCACTTCTGATGGACGCATACCATCCAGCATCGGAGAACCGCGTTAGTTTACTATTACTGCTACTAATAACAATAATTAATAATAAAAATAATCATAATACTAATTGAATTTTTGTATGTCGTGTCTGCTGGCGCTCAAAACTACTTACTCGGCTCGGACTGCTTCCGTTTGGGCGGCACATTCTGCATGCTCAAATCCGACAAACTACACGACCTCCTCAAACTGGAGTCGGGACTAGACGTGTCGTCTACATACACTGCAAAACATGCAAAAAATCCAATGGTAATGGGGGTGAACGGAAACAAAAACGTGGGACATTATGAAAATGTTCCAAAAGATAAGCGGTGTACTAGACCCAAACTGACAGTTAGTTTCAACTATCCTAACACTGCTACATAAGCAGAGGTATTTGGATGCTGACAGACAATTGGATAAAGCTCACAGAAAAGTTGGTACTACATAAAGAGAAAACTGCGCATTAGCAAAAATTGGCTGTTTATAAATCTTGAATAATTATGTTTTTATTTGGAGCACGAGTTATTATACCCAGGTTTTCTTGCCTTTGAATGAAAAGAACAAAAATTACTCGGACACGTCAGTTTTCATTTTCAGCGGGAACGTTTTCTTCTGAATAAAGTTTTAATTTAATTTCTCTTTTCTTCAGAAATAACGATTTAGACGGAGCAGCTGAAATGGTTTTTAACAAAAGACATCCAGAATATCTAAAGTCCTGTAAGATCTGGAGCGGTTAAAATAATTGTTCTGAGGCACGTTGCGATGGATCCATTAATATGAGTACAAAAAAAATTTTGAATTTCATGTGATTCACCTAAAACCATTTACAGAGTTTTAAGAAGTCGTAAATTTGATACGTATCCAGTACTCAGAAAAGATAAATTTATACTAGAATATTTGAAGATCGCAATATTGGGTTATTTTTCGTTAGAGTATAAGAGAGTATTGTGATTTTTTACGTACCAAGATTAATTGTTTTATCGGATGTTTCTACACACAACAATAATGAAAAAATGGAAATAAATAACCAAAAAAATATTATGGTAAAACTAAATATATATATTTCGTCTATAGTAGTTTTATTTCTGAAAAAGCAAAATTAGAAAAACAATATTTCAAAAAATAAGTATCCACTTAGAGATTTTAAACAAGGAAAATGTGACAACTCCACCTAGGCCTGTTAAGAATAATTAGTTGTTATGAGTGATTAAAAGTGATGTTTTACTGCCTTCCAAGTGCTTTTTATTTGTGTTATAATTCTTAAGAATGATATTTTTTAATATCATTATATTTCTTAAGTGGGTGGTATGCAAAAAAATTGAGTATAATTTTCTCATCCTTACATTCCATTGGTGCGCATTAACAAAACCACATTGGAACCAACACTTTGAACCGCTTCGTATTTCATTAATAAATTCCCGACAGGCGAAGTACTTGTTCTCTCGATTCATTTGTTACTTGTGAATGTGTGGGAGAATCTATTTATTATTTAGTCTAAGATTTTTTTCTATCTGGTAATTTGAATGCAGAACAAAACAAGATAGGGCTCGTTTCCTCTAAGCGAGGCCAGTGAAACAAATCTTGGATTCAACTTTTAAAAAAGATAGATTGATAGAAGACGTGTTAAATGACCACCACGATGACCCGATTTGAATCCCTTGGACTTTATCCAACGCAACTAAATTTTTTAGAAGAATCAACAACGAATCATACATTAATGGCAGTAAACTACTACGCCAAATATGCCCGATTCACTGTATTATAAATTATGGAAGTTGGTGTTGAATATTGCTAGCAATTACTTAATTAAGCATTGGGTTAAAAAAATATAATATTTTATTATGACATAACCAATTAATAAGGTTTTGTTAAGTTCGGGAGATGAAAATCTCCAAGGTCTTTTTCCCCTGAAAGCGAGTGTCTCAATTTTTATTTCATTCAGCCAAAATCAAGAAAATCTGGATGAGAAACTAAAACAAATCAATATAATTTTTGTTCGGACTTAGTATTTGTTATTTGTAAGTAAAAATGATTTACTTAGTGTACTTTACTTTCTCGAAAATGTTTTAAATCTTTTTTTTCGAACAACTCGACTTTTATAGCACATTTTGAAATTTGAATGTGACCAAACACAAGTATAAATTAGCAAATTATAATATTACCTTTTTTAGATTTTGCTTCTGCAGCAGATTTTTGAATTTGAACACATGATTCTAAAAGAGTTAAGAGGGGTTGCATTACCAAAAATTTATTTTTTATTAAATTTACCTGTAAGTATTACAAATTTAAAACTGAAACTAATATCCTGTAGGTTTAACATCGAGTATCATAAATACCATAAAACTGGGTGTACAAAATTCAGATAGGCACGTGTTTTAAGAAATCTTTTGGAACATAAAAAATAACAAAATTACATGCGTATTAGGAAAAAAACATCCATGCATGCTTTTGACAGCTATATTTTTGCATACAAAATAAAGATAAGCATGAATATATATATATATATATATATATATATATATATATATATATATATATATATATATATATGCCATACAACATAAAATAAGTGTATAGTATAATATAGATATTATAAACCGGAATTTAAGCAGGTATGCAGAAAAACTGCATTTTTCAAATAAAACAGACAATTGGGAGAAAACATTGTATTTTCTTAAAAATATAGGCTTATATACACACTATTTACATAGAAGATTTGTTTGCAGACTAACCTCGAAACCATTTAAACCGCGTTATCTTATTTGAAAAGGGAAATAATGGTAATAATGTGAATATTCATATACTAATAGCACTTTGGTACTTTGGTATAATATATGAGGTTAATTTTTTTGAATAATATTTTTAAATCAACATCTAAAGTTCCATCAAAACGAAAAACATTTGTAACAATGGAAAAAGTTCACTATAAATCAACTCGAGATATCTAAAAATTCGTACTCTCAAAACACTTAACACAAAAAAGTCATCTGTCCTTGACGATATTACGTCTATATTCCTGAGAAAGTACACCGCCAAATGAAATCTGTTTTTAACAGTTATTTCAAGTGTCCTATAACAAGGGGATTGTCATAGTACTCATGTACAGCTTGTTCTTGAAAAAAGATCAAAAACTTTTCTTCTGCTTACTTGTATGCTCTTAACATATCACAAATTACATCCAGATTTAAGTATTATTCTAATATATGAGAAGCATCTGACATATCTGTCTTATTTTCCTACCTTCATTTAAAACAACCATTGCACCTAGCAATTGAGCCTTCAGTCTTTAGGGTTTGACCACGCAATGATTTGCATACACATTTCTAAAGGTTTTGAAAAGAAACATAGCAGATTCCAAGGATAACAGAAATAAAAATTCACTTGTTACATACATTTCTATAATAGACCTAGATAAATATTGCCAACATTCTGAACTATGTTTCAATATTTTAAATAGGTAAGTATCTATTAACACTCTGTCTCGATAGAAGAAATTTATAAACAAATAAGTGTAGGATTTCTCAAGGAAATTTTAACTATTAATATTTAGTGGAAAATTATTTGACTTTTAAATTTTCAGATAATCAAAAAAACAATAATACTTAAGCAGTCTAAACATATTTACTATTGTTCTTCATGCTCTTTTGAGATATGATTCTATTTATATTTTAAAAGAGAAAAACAAATGTTTCCAGTTTTTCTTAGTGAAGCCACGACTTGTAAAAAACATGAAGAAATCGCAATTGAAATGTAAAAAATGACCATGACTATTATTCTAAATAGAACACCCTGTATGATACGATTTCATTAAAAAGATGTCTTTTTGCTGATTATAAATATAGCAAGTTTGATACCTTTATCGTTAAAAAGAAACGAAAAAATTGACAAATACTCTGCGAAAAGGGGAAATGTGTTAAGAGACAAACAATCTAGGTTCTAACACACGGAGGTAATAAATAGGAATATACCAACTCTTATGGCAGAGCTTTTACTACTTTTCTCGCTTATCTTCAAAGATAAATATATCAAACCGAATTAATGAAATAATAATATAAAGGCTCCATTTAAATTAACAAAGTCCTCGCTCATTTTTTTACTTTCCAATAGTCATTTGTTGATTTTTTTACCGAAGCCTGGCGGTTTACATCAGACTATAAAAACCCTGTATATTATGTAGTTAAAAAATTGGTATCATGGTTTATTATTAATATTAAAAATCGTTTATAGGAGCAAAACCAATATTTAAATTAATCATCAAAAAATATAAGAAAGGCAAGTAATTTTCCTGAAAAACACTGATGTATAAGAAACATTCCTAAACTCGGTCAAGTTTTGCAATAGTAAAGAAAATCAGAAGAATTTTGTTGATGTAATAATATCCTTTGCCAGAAATGGAAAGAGGTATGTGACCATACCCATAACCTGATGGAGGCTTTTACTAGAAGTCGAAACAAGATGAGAATCTCGTGATGCACTTTGCTGTTGACCGTCTTTTGTGTAGGTTGTGATTCCTAGCGCGACAACCAACAATTCACCTAGACCTAATGTCTATATATCATGTACCTAATGGTACCGATCCACCACAATAGTTTCGTACAAAACCAGTCAATTTGCATAAACGAAAAGGAAGAAAATTGAGGTTTAGGATGAATAAATCAATTTCAAAGATGAATAACTCAAAAACGGAAAGTGAAGGCGCCAAAACCTATTTATATACCAGAAGTCATCAAAATCAACGATGGTGTAAAAAGGGAAATAATTACTAAGTCTATATTAAAAATTGTTAAAACAATATAGTTAAAAATCCCCTTGTTCCTGGACCCATTTCTTAATCTACATCTTATTATTTTAATTTCTATGGACTCATTTAAAAATATATTATACTTAAATATCACAGATTAGCCTTCCTGACAAAACTTGACATTAGAACAAGAATATTTTGGACAAAATAAATGATAGTTAACATATATTTTGTCTGATGTAGTTTCTTAAGACTCGAAATATGATATGCAGTTTTTGCTATTAAGCCAACCGGTTAAATCTATTATTCGGAGTTTTATGAAAACAAACCTTCCAACTGATATATACAGGATAAAGAAAAACTTTGCCGAGTCAATTTGTTTTTTTTTTAATTTCATTAATATATTGTTAAAATATCCTGTATATATATCCACTTGAAACTAGTCATGCCAACAATAGAAATATTTAAAACATATCTAAACAATCACAGCCACAGCTAATTTTAAATTCAGTTTCAACCCTTTTTTACAACAATTCATATTATAAAAATTTTATATAAACGACAATAAAAAAAAAAGTTGAAATATCTGAAAAACATTGACATGCCAAAAAAGCTTTGACATCTATATTCGTCCATGCACATTCTATGCTCTATGATAAAAATCAGCACTATTTGCGACGTTCGACATTCACTGTCACCTTCAATGCTTTTCGCATTTCCACTCTGCTCTGGTGCCGTATCTCCCTTTAAATTTGCCTTACTGCCATTTTTACATTCAAAATTCAATCTTCTTTCTACGAAGCTGGGTAAGCTCAAATTCCTCCGTCTATATTTCAGTGGAGTCGCTTGCAGCTTTGTCAAGTCATTATAATAGCTTTGTGACATGGTTTCGTACATAGACGACAAAGCCTTGACTTTACTTTTCGAAACGTTCTTTTTGTATATGTCCACGAGAGTATTAATTTTGTGAATTTTTCGTTGTATCTCATTAAGAATTTTGATATTTTGGAGGGCTACGGCTATTTTATCTTGCGGTGATTGCTTCTTTTCTTGTTTTTCTGGCTGAAAATTAATTAAACGTTAAAATAAATCAAGAACATTTTATTTTTTTCAAAATACTACACCTCATCGTTGACTCCTTGTCGTTGGACTTGCTTTTTCAATACATTTTCAACTTGCAGGGCAGTATTTTTGCTTAAACACGAACTCTTACTCCAAACATTAACTTCCAGACTGTCGAATAGGTTTTTATTTGATTCAGTATCAGAAGAATAGTTGTACTGATTATTTAAGTTCACTTCCAGCGAGTCTAAATCCATTCTGGACGGAGGTGATTTTTTATCCAAACTGTCATATAGCTCTGTTAAAATCGTATTTTGCCGGTCGGTCTTTTGAAAATATTCGTTGGATACACTAAAAAGATACATACACATAACTAAAAATTATATTACTCAGAATAGACGATCTAAAAAAATGGACAAAAAATAGAAAATAATAATAATAAAGTTGTAATAAATAAATATATATATATATATATATATATATATATATATATATATATATATATATATAAAAACTAAGTTGAAATAAATATTTTTAAAAAATCTTTTCATTTTTATTTTTTTATTGTTTTTAAATATTGATAATTTTGTTGTATGTCTTACAGTCTCTGGTAAGGTATTATATATTTTTAAACCATCGTGCAGAATTGATTTTTTCCCAAAGTTACTTTTTATTGTCATGGTCTATAATTATAAGCAATGTCTTGTATCGTGATTATGGAAAGTATTAGATTTTTTAAATATAATATTTGTTTTTTTCCATTATTAATAATAGAGTGTATTAAAATGCAAATTCTGAAATTATAAATAGTTAAGTTTAAAAATCCGTTAGGTTTATATATGTTAATAGAAGGTTTATAAATACATTTTAGAGTTTTATTTTGCAATTGTTTTAAAGGTTTAATATGTGACGAACAAGTAGATCCCCCAATTGAAATTAAATATTGGAATTTAGAATATATTAAAGAATAATATATGTTTTTAAAGAATTTTAATGCTACGAAATATCTTGCTTTGTATAATACTCCTATTAATGGAGTTATATCTTTCCATTTATTAGGAATAGTGAATCCGCACATGGTAATTTAATAACACATATGGTAATTCCGGGAGGGTTGCCCCACTGGGAGAAATGCGCAGTTTTCAAAATTTTCACCCAAAGATGCAATATTAAATAATCGCACCACTGGCCCATCAGTTGAGACGAGCTGTAGATACACAGCCGTCTTCTTTTGTAGTTATGGCAGCCATTTATGCGATTAACAATATCCTTATAATAATATAACTTAATCCGACCCACGTCTCGGTATAAATTCTAAGCATGTTCAGGTACCGGTAGCTTCAAGGGAGGTTTGGTGTGTTGTAGCGTGTCATTATTTTGTTACTATGTGTAAAGCCGAGTGGGGCGACCATACTAAAGGATGGGGCATCTAACACGTACAAAAGTTGCTATGACAAGAGACATCTAACCCAAACCATTTATATAAACATTTATCAAAAATGTGATTAAAATTATTATTCTTTACAGCAATGCCAACAAAATACAAACCAAAATTGGTTGTTACCCCTATGTGACAATGAAGCCTAGAAAACCTCCTGGAAGTCATGAGCCTTCGTTTTCAAGATTATTATTAGGTAACAAAGAATGAAAAAAAATTCATATGTGTGTTTTTGGTGGCGAAATCTAAAACCTAGAGGTGGCCAAAAATAAATACTACGATTAACCATTTTTTTATCTTTCAAAACTTTTTTTATATCCTTGACTTGGGTATGTTTGCTTCCTGCATAATTTGTAAACATTTTTTGAAAATTAAATATTCTACTAGCTGGCCCAGCAGACCGTGTTCTGCCGTTTCCGTTAGAAGGCGCAAAGAGTTTCCAGTGGAATTATAAGAATATAGAGCGCATTCATGACTTCATCCAGAAATGTTACAGAAGAAAAACATATGATTTTATAGAAAAAATTCTCAATAAAACATTACAAAAAAATTATGTTAAAAGGTCTCGGTAACCAAACGATCATTTCAAAAAAATAATGTAAATTGGTGCAGTACAACTTTCTCAAAACTTAATGAAAAATCTGACTTAGTGTATTAAATATATAGATTTTCATTTTTTTGGAAGATTTTTTTCTTAGGTTTCTTTTTGAAACATTTTTATCGGGCCCAATTTTGTTCCACCATATTAGATTGGCACCAATATTTACCAATTTCTACCTATGCCATATTTGATTTTTAGTTATAATTAAAAAAAATTAATAAGTTGATTTTTACACTGAATTTTTAAAAATTCCAATTTGTTCCGTCATATGTTGAATTCGTTTCAAAATTTTACCAGTGTTTCCCCATATCACTTTCATTTTTTTTTTGCAAAATTGAATGGGTTTTTTTACGTAGATTTCCTTTGGCCAACATTTTGTTTCGCAATCTGGAATTTGTAAAACCATTTTACCAGTTTATTTCTATATCACACTTAATTCTTGCACAAAATTTGAATTCAATCTAATATGTAGTTTTTCGAGCTGATTTTTTAAATATTTTATTAGGCCATCATTTTGTTTTATCATGTGGTCTACGCACCAAAATATTACCAGTTCCAAAATGGTTAATTCGGTTTTTAGTAATTTTTTAACATTTCATTAAGCAGCCATTTTATTCCGCCTATTAAATTTTTAGCAAAATGTTACCAGGTCATCTACATAAGACCCCTAATATTCGACCAAAATTTGAAGGCAAGGGGTAAGCAGTTTTTTAGGAACGTCGCGAGCTGACAAACCGACCAATGGAATTGAGAAAATACGTTTTTTTTGGCAGCTAGGGACCCTAAAACGATCTGGGATCTGTACTATCCTGTGACGGTGATTTTTTTCACGATAACATTTTATTTAGGCGCCATTTTGTTCCGCCATCTTAAATTCGTTCCACGTTTTTACCACTTCATCTCTATAGCAGTTTATCAGGCTGGTTTTTTAAATATATCTTAAGCCACCAATTCATTTCTACCTAATATTTGACTTTTGTGCTAAATAAGTTATTTTTAGTAATTATTTTTTACAAAAATGTTTCCAGGTTATCGCCATATGACCCTTAATTATTGAGACCAAAATTTCAAGTCAATCGGGTAAGAAGTTTTTTAGCTATGCCGCGAACAGGCCGTCAGACAGACCAACGGAATTGAGAAAACATGTGTTTTTGGCATGTAGGGAGTCTAAAACGTGAAGATCTGTAAAAATATCTTAAAGGGATCTTAACTTGAGGTCTTTCGGTAGGGTTGAGATACATCGTGAGATTTAAGCGGAGCTCAACATATCACGATCAGAATTGACAATCCGTGACGGCCTTCAACATGTAATTAGTAAACTTCTTTGCCTCTTCAAACACATATTGCGCGGTTTAATTTCTAACAAGCTTAAAATCTGTACTAAAATATTTCTAAACAGATATACTTGAATCGCGTTTCCGATAACATGGCATCAAATTTTCCTGCATGCGATCTAATGTAGTAAATTTACGAAATTTCCTGATAAAACTGTCTATGCAAAGCATAATCGGTCTTTTGACATAAAAAAAATAATGCAAAAAAGTACCTTTCTCCACCTACTCCTACTCTAATATTGCTTTTGGTGAAACTTGAGCTTGCTTCTACTTCCAGATCTACATTTTTCTCCTTAAAACATAATTCTATAGTGTTTTCTCCGGTTAAAACTAATTCTTGAAATTCTCTATGGCGATTGTTTAAAAAATGCCCATTTTCTTTTTTAACTAAAAAAAATTATTATAATAGATGAAGAAAAACATGAAAATTAAAACATAAATGTTAATACCTTCTAGATAACCGTAGAGCACGAACGTTATATTTCAGATATTATTTTATTTGTACTCTTTTTATTTACTTAACATAAGCAAAAAAGATACAAGAAAATCTTAAACAAAAGCAAACAATAATCAAACGAAAAAATCCCAAAAATCCTCAAGTTTCAAACCAAGAATTCTGGGTTTAAATTCAAGAAGTTTCGTTGCCGAACTGTCATGCATTAAAGAGAAAAAAAAACAATATTTTTCAATGTATTAACCCCCTTGAAAAAAAATACGTTTTTATAAAATATTTTGTAAAAGCGAGAAAATTAATCTTACTTGCTAAATCGCATTTTCGGATGTAAATCCTGGTATAATTGGTTTATTCGGTTTAAACTAGTTTTTTTGTGGTTAAACACTGATAATGTTTGATAACACAGTATGGCCGGAATAAACAGTACTAAAATTATTATTTTCTACAAACATATTTTTTATTGTTTATTATATTGACAAAATGTGCACCTCCACGTTCAACACACTAACATAGACTTCATAATGAAGTCCCAAGTTGACCGTCATGCTACTGAATAAGGGTTGTATCAGCCCTGCGAAAGAGACACGAATGTAATCCTTTAATTCATCTATGTTTCAGATGTTGTTTTTACTTCACAAGAAGAAAAATTATTAAACCACAACCTAAAATACAATCTATCGCATGATATAGATTTGAGAACAAAAGAGACACTTGCGGTTGAGGCTGAGAACATCATTCAGAGTACTGACATAGCTAACAAGAATATTCTAAGAGCAAAACTTATTAATTTTTTAAATTCCGGCTTCTCTAACAAAAAACAATGTAATTTTAGAAAAACTGATCTTGATTCATTGAAGAATAAAATAAAATTCCACGACCTGATCATCACTAAAGCAGATAAAGGCTCTTGTTTGGTGGTTATGAAAAGAGCTGATTACGTGCAGAAGGTTGTAAACTTCCTGAACTCTGGTGAGTTCCAGAGTATCAATAGGGACCCCACAAATTCATTCTTTGTGAAGGTTAAAGGTGTTCTTGATCAAACGTTGGTAACTTTGGAATATTTTAAAACCTCGAAATATAATTTGTATCCTATGAATCCTAGAACGCCTTTGCTCTATGGTTTACCTACGGTACACAAGGAGGGAAACCCTATCAGACCCGTGGTGTCTTTTGTTGACATTCCGCATGATGCAATATTAATTTCCTTAGATGTAAAAAATTTGTTCCCCAGCATACCCCCCAACGAATGCATTAAATTGGTAAAGAGTTTATTAGACAAAACTGCCCTACCAGCACTAGTAAAGGAGAATCTCGTTTCTCTGCTCTCCACCGTACTGAACCAAAATTTTTTCAAATTTAATGGCTTATTTTTTAGACAGTTAACGGGTCTAGCCATGGGTTCCTGCCCTTCCCCTTTTCTTAGTGAGATTTTTATTAGTGATTTGAAGGCAAAGATTATGAAAAGCCGTTTTCCCAACCATCTATTAGCTTACAAGAGGTACGTAGATGATATATGTATCGTGTGGAAAGGAAACAATCAGGAGTTGACCGATTTTTTAAATTTTGTTAACTCCCTTCATAACAAAATAAATTTTACTCTAGAGATGGAGAATGAGGGTAGATTACCTTTCTTAGATTTAATGTTAATCAGGAACAATACCAAAATAGAATTTCAAATATACAGAAAACAATCGTCTACAGATAACGTTATTCAATTTAGTTCCATTTCTCCCCACTCACACAAGTTTGCAGCCTTCAACTCATTTTTCTATCGGTTGTTCAAAATACCTCTTTCCAGGGAAGCTTTCAATCAGGAATTGCAGATTATAAAACAAATTGCTTTCAACAACGGTTCAATATCAATCAATAGACTTTATTTTAAGTTTTCCAATAAATACAAACTTTCCTTTAATATTATTCACTCTAAACCAACACTTAAAAAATGTTTCAAAGGTTTAACATTTTTTGGTAATATTTCAATGCAGGTGGCGAAGTTTTTCAAACATTTAGATGTCTCAATTGCTTTTAAAACAGTGAACTCTGCTGTATATATCGGACAATCAGGGAGAAGGATTTCCACTAGGGTCCGGGAATATTTTAGCCTTTTCGATAAATATAAAAACACTGATATCACTGAGACAAAGTCGGCTTTTGCTAACCACTTGCTAACAATTGGACACCATTTTTCTATACCAAACAATGTAAAGATACTACACGAGTGTCCAAAGAGTAAAAAACTGGATTTGTTAGAGAAGATGGAAATTACAAGGGCTAAGAGAAGCCCAGTTTTACATTGTGTTAATGATGTCTTCAATTTCGAACCTCAACTAATTTTTAATAATCTTGGTACTAATATTAATCGGCAGGAAGATAATGTATAAACCTTTCATTGGACCTGCTGGTAGAGTGGTGGTCAGTATCTCGGTGTGTCACGCCGGAGGCTCGGGTTCAATTCAAACCGTTTTTTATATTTTTTGTTTATATATTTTTTTGTCTTTTATTTGATTCAACTTTTATCTGAGCGTGTCAATACCTTAGTTTCTTAACCTCATCTCAGTGTGTATTTTAACATGTGACGTTATAGTTGTTTGATTTGTTCTTGTGATTTTAGTTAATGTCGAAGGTCTGTTTGAATTTTGTATATTTATAGTGATAGTTTTTGATTGTTATATTAATTGTAGGTCTGATGATGCCTGAAAAGCCGAAACACGTGTAACCGCATTATACTCTTTTTGACTGAGACCGAGACTTTGTGTCTTATTTCTAGTTTATTCATCTATGTTTTGTGATGCATGATTTGACGATTTTTGTTCTGTACTCAACACCATCGTTTATCAATCCAAATTAACACTCAAAGGCTAAAGTCATCCCTCTACAATACGTCATTTGTCGACTACATTGCTTCCATAGGAGCACAGCCAACTTTGCTTCGGTACTGTTTATTTCCGGCCATACTCTATTATATTAACATAATTTGACTAACTTACCATCAGTATTGCTACAATTGCTATTGTTTTTATAAAAATCTTCCTTGCGAATGTATTCGTAGGTCGTTTTACTTTTTCTAGTTTTTGAGCTATGTCTTCTAACAGCTTTCGGCGGTTTATGCGTGATTTTTTCGCTATTATTTAACAATCCTTTAGCAAATAAATGTCTATCTAAACTTGAAGTTTCCTGCAATAATATAATTAGAAATAAGGACGTAATTTACTTCTTTTTTTAGAAACACATGGTGTCCCAATTCCACACGAAAATGCAAATAAAAAAAAATCTCCAAAAAAGTTTTTAGTTTTATGGACTACTTTAAATAGCAGCAGTATTGTGTATACAGATTGTAATAAAAATATGTTTCATAATAAAAACTTTGCTTTAGAAATGAGGCAACTTCTATAATATTATTCCATTAAATCGGTTTCATCTTACTAATTATAAATATACCAGGTTTCGATTCCTTTATTTAAAACAACGGATAAAATTTACCAAAACCTCGCCTTAAGAGGTAATGTGTTAGATATGGCAAACTGTCAATGTGGAGTCAATAGGAATAGATTGCCCTTATGGCAGGATTTTTGTTAACTTTCTCGGTTGCCTTCAAATATAAAAATATCAAATCTCATACATTTGGTCAAAATTTAGAACTGGCAATAACTTTTGCTTCATTAAGTATGAAAGTTATTATTCTCACAGACAGCAAACAAGTCTGGCAAATCCTAAAAAAGAACAAACGAACAGTCAACAAAGATTCTAAAAGAAGGACGAGAGATACAGGGCCTTAGACACTCAGGTGCCGCAATTCGTGGCCTTGAGGCCGCTTGGACAGAGTAACTCCTCGGGCTCTCTCGAGGAAATCTTAGAAAACTAGTAGGAATGCTAACGGGACACTGTAAGCTAAACAAACATCTTCACACCTTGGGCGTCCTTCCAGATCCAAGTTGTAAGGCATGCAACGAGGACGACGAGACTGCTGAACATGTTCTTTGTTACTGCTCAGCTCTTGTAAATACCAGAGAATCCACGTGACTCGCGTTACCTGTCAAAATCGACAAGTTGAGTTCAATCGTCGTATACAGATGCCTAATGTATGGCCAGTTCGAGGTCAGCCGGCTCTGGAATATACCAGTCGGACAATGATACCGGAGAGGCCTGTCCGCTAGGAAAACATACAACTATTTTCAGGGTGAGATATATGCTATATTGGAGGCTGCAACAACGGAGGAGTCAGGCTGGGAGCGGAGAATGAAATCCGCATTCACTTTGACAGTCAGGCGGCTCTTAAAGCTATCGATAAGCCCAGGATGAGCTCAGTTCTAGTCTTGGAATGCAGAGATGGAGAAGTGAAGTGAGATGGGTGGAACCGGGGTTAGCGAAAAGGGCCTTTTAGGCTTAGCTGCTTGTCGCCCCTCCCCCTCTTGCTACTACTATCTCGTCAACAAAAATCCTTCTTAAAAGTATGTTAAGCTTGATGCAAATTTATCGTGATTTTAGGAATTTTACGTATAGATAGAATAAGCCCTTTTCTTTTTTCTAATAATAAATGTCAACTTTGACAGGTAACACAAGACATGTGACAATTTCCCAATAAGCAAAAGTTATTGCTTACGCTAAATTTTGACAAAGTTGCATAATAAAAAAGATCCCATATGATGCAAACTTTTTAATCACACTGTATATTTAAAAACAGAAAGCTGTTAAAAAGTATACTTTTGAGACAGCCTGTATACACCAATATACTCGTACTAAAAGTAGTTTTGAAAACCAAGACCTTTTTATATCATTTACAGGGACGACGATATTTCCTGAATAGAGTGGGGACACCCTGTATATAAAGACATATATAAATAAAAAAGCTTTTTATTAAACGTAGTATATTCTTAGCAGTTATTGTACAAACCATTTTAAATATCAACACACAATTTAATTGTATTTACCTGGACATTATTCCTATTAGTATTTTTCTCGAAATTAATTGTAGATAACGTGAAACTATTGCCATGGTTTTTATTAATATGGCCCCTCTCTTCAAAAATATCGAAATTCTGATCCGGTTTATTATTGAGCACGTTACAAAATTTGCTTCTGTATTGCTTGTTTTTCTGAGCCAAACTAGGTATGAACATTTCGGTACTGTCGTTTTTAAATTTTTGCGTTTTGGATGGTTTGAGTGGGACGTTTTCTTTGCTTGGTTTCGTTGAGGCTTTTGATTTAGATGTGGAGGTTTCCACGAAAAAGGCTACCTAGAAATTGAAAAAAAAAATTAGAACAATAAAATTTAATTGTGGATAAAGTTTAAAATAAAAATACCAAATATCAGTAAATAGTTTAAAAGCTACACATTTCGGTTTATAAAAACATTATCAGGCTTAAAAAGTTTCAATCTAATCTACTAGTCTACTCTGTTACAAATAAAAAATAGAAAATATTATATACATGGTCACTCACAGGAAATCACTAAATATACTTTAATGGATAAAAGTACAGACAACTTAGAGCAAAAAAGGCTGATATAACAGGTAAACAAAGTTATGGCTGTTTAAAAAATTATGACTTTTTTGGTCAAGACGGAAGTGATCTGTTAATATTTTTACCACCACGGACACTTCAAATAACTCCTAAAATAATTATCTGATGATGTTTCTTATACCCATTGATACTGACACAAATTTGTTAGTAGTCTTCTGTTTGAATATCCCTCTCAATAAATTTTTAGAGCTAAATGTACATTTTGTTTCGCTTCGCCGTAAATAATCATATTCAACAGTTGTATACATTTTTCAACGCACACTAATATCATATATCACAAATTTTCAGTGGTCGAAATTCATGAGCGTAAATGGGTGTTCTAATAACATAAATAGGTGCATTTATTGTTTAATGATAGGAAGTTATATTGTGTTTATGACAGCGACTTAGATAAAAATCTTTTTTTTTTGTCACAAGTGGTTAAGTTTTGACTCTTGGTTATATAAAGTATTTTTGCTTAAAATGACTTGTACTACATCTTAAAACACTTGTAGCCATTTCGCTTTTCCCTGTATATATTTCTTTGAACCTAAGGTAAACCTGGAGGTATTCTTTTAAATTCAAACTTTCAGCATGACATTTATAAAAAGTCTATAACCAAATTTTTTATACAACTGATGGAAATATACATAAACTTCTTTTAAAGAGATTTTTTTTTTAAATAAATGACAAATGGCAGAATGTGACTTTTAGCAGAACTTAAGTTTATCCCCTTTTTTGAGTTTATACCCCATTTTACACAAAAAAACCTTATCCCGATTTAAATCCATTTCATAATTCTCTGACCTAATTTATTTTTAACATCTATATAATAAAAAAAGTTAAAAACACGTGACAAGAAGAAAATTCTTAAACAAGGAATAATTTTTTAAAAACTCACCGGCTTTTTTCCTGAAACTTGAGCAATACTACTCTCGAATTTCAACAACTTCTTTTGAAAGTCTTCAGAACCTCGGGCTTTTTTCGCCACTATTTGTTGAGGAGTTTCAAAGTCAGTCTGTGTTTGACACGTCTTAAGGTTTCCTCTTATTTTTGCTGCCAAACAAGTAGGTCTACTAGCACAACTTTTCTTCGGTGAGAACTTCAGGCTTTCCATGTTATAATCACTTGTGTTGGAGATTTTAACATTTTGGCATGTGGTGGTTGAAAGAAAAGAATGTTCTACAAAATTCTTAGGCAAACTAGATGATAATTCGGCGTCAAATTGCGAAGATATGTTCTTGGGCAGACTTTGGGAATGTGGCATATTGTATTTGCTCTAAAAACAAAATATTCTATAGAGTCTTGTGCATAAACTAACAAAACACCATATATTAAGAATTCTAATTTCAAATATTTAGTAGAACGGAACAAAACAGTTAACTAACTTTCAATAAATACATGGATCGGTTAATTAAACATGGCTTTAAGCCTAATAAAAATTGATGAAATTCTTCGGTTTAGAATGAACAACTCTTTGCGCATATTTTAACACATGAATATAAAATGGACAATGGTTTATCGGAAATAGACTACATCACATCAAAAAAAATTGGTAAATTTCCTTTACCCGGAACTTCCCTCGTTTCCTTTTATTGGAAATAGTGACCCAATTTAGTTTAGCATCTAATCATTTAGTAACACATATACGTAGTTTTCAAACATTTTTATTGGGCGCCATTTTTGTTGCCATATATTCGTACTAGTGCTGGGCGATGTTCATCGATGGTTTTGAAACATCGATGTTTTGTTGTTCGATGTCCGATGTTAAAGGTGACAAACACCGATGGCAACTTCAATGGTTGTCGTTCTATGTTAGAAGTTTGACGTTGATGGAGAGATAATTCAATTCTTCAAGTTTAAATTCTCTTCCAAAATAAAGAATTTAATTTCAAACGAAATTAGGTATTTTTTTATTGATTGGCGGCAGGTGTCTTCTGTGTAGCTTCGGAAAAATACAGATATAAAGTGTTTTTATTGATTTTAAGTTTTATTTAAGTAGACGTAAACGAACGGCAAGAGTCGTAAAGATGTAACGTGACAAAGTATATTCTAATACTGTAGAGTGTAATACTATTTTTAATACCTATATTTTATTTTACATTTATTGATAAAATAAGAGTTAGTTTTGTTTTATTTTATAAAAAATGTATGTATTATCTACAGTTCTACGTCGTATCGTCAGTGGCATCGAAAAAGTATAATTTTTAGAAGAGTTTAATTATTTCGTTAGATATTGGTACTAATTGGTTTAAGCGGAATATTATTTATAATATATAGAAAAATTGCCTATTTATTTAAGTGCTTGAAAATGTATACCTTAAACAGTGGTAATTTATAATGCGTCTTAACACTCTTAACTCAACCCCGGCAATTAAACAAATATTTTTTTCCATACTTAACATGCCATCATAGAATGACATCGATGTTGATTTAACATCGGTGTTTTTACCACGATGTTTTATCGACATCGATGGTTGCTATCGATGCCAACACCGATGCTAAACATCGATGGTTTGTATCGATGTCCCAGCACTAATTCATACCAATATTTAATGAAAATTTATGAGTTTCAACTTATGCCACACTTGATATTTGCACACAATTTAAAATAAATCTTTTTACCTTGGTTTTTTAAACATTTTATTTGGTCACAATTTTTTTCCGCTATTTATTAGGTTCCCATCTTGGACTCATGCCAAAATGTTACTAGTTCATTTCTATGTAAAACTTGATTTTCGTACAAAATTTGAGGTAATTTCGATAATAAGTTTTTTAGTGATAATTTTCTTAACATTTCATCAGGGCGCCATTTTGTTCCGCCATATTGGATGTATGCCAAAATGTAACCATTTCATCCTGCTAAGACCCTTGATTTTTGACCAAAATTGGAAGTTAATAGGATAAACAATTTTTAAGCTATGCCGCGTACAGACAGACTGACAGATCGATGGAATTAAGAAAACATGCTTTTTGTCATCTAGGGACCATAAAACGTGAAGATGTGTAAAAACCTGGGAGAGTTTTTTTTACGATTACAATACTTCCCTTTTACGAGGGACTTTTACAACAATCTTTGGAAAAATCTATTATTTTTTTTTAAAAAATAATATTTTTTTAGAATTAACTAAACAAATTATAAAAGAAAATTACCTTTTATTGACTTATATTGGTATTAACAAAAAATGGTTACCTCTGAGCCGAGCTGCCTTCTTTTATCTTCAAATAACATTTCGAGCGGAGCACTTTTACAGTCACTTTCATTCGAAAGTACACTCTCCAAACTATTGCAATAGCTTTGGGGTCGCCCCGTATAAAAATCGTTGTAATCTAAATTATTCTCATCAGAGAGAATACTTTCTTGGCTACCTTGTATAGAACAATTTTGGTTCAAGTAAAACGACTCGCTTTTGGGGATATCTTCTGAAACATTAATAAAGGTCAACATTTTTTACTACTTACAATATATATAAAAATACAGACCTATATATTCTTCTTGATACTTATAAATCTCATTATTTGACACACAGCGCCTTGGTGGTACCGTTTTCTTCCTTTTCTTGGTACTATAAGAAAAGAAATTATAATCTTCCAGCGAATCAGAACTGAAATTTGACTCTTCATCTTCTGCGTGTTCATCTTTTGTTACCACATCTTCAGCTTTGTCGCCATTCTTTCCAGTCAAACTTTTTTCAATTTGATCGTATTTTTTACTAAAATCCTGACTGAACTTTTCGATATCGCTGCATATTTGCTTAAAGCCTTCGTTTGTCGACTTGGAGTCCAAGTCCAAAAAATAGCTAAAAAGTATCTTACTTTTTATGTTCGAAGTATAGCTATCTATATGCCATAAACATATCTAAAACAAAACTTAACAGAAATGTAAAAAATGGTTTTTTTTTGTAAAAAGGTTTGTTTTACGATGCTTCAAGCTTTGAAGACGATAAAGTTATGCTGCCTTATAAAAAATTAAACTTTTACAGCGTTTACAGGGTGTCCAAATTAAGTTGTAAATTCAGAGTATCTCTGTTATTAGTAAAGATAGAAAGATGCGTTTTCCACATTTTTCTGCAAAACAAATATGATATATATGGCTATATATATATATATATATATATATATATATATATATATGGTGTTTATATTGGACAAACAAGCCAATACTTAGAAAATAGACTGAAAAGTCACAAATATGATAAAAAGAACAGCACCGCATTAACACACCATGAGATGTCCAAAAAACATACTTTCAACTACGAACAAGTGAAAGTATTAAAATCCGAACCTCAGTTGAAAAAAAGAGAATTTTTTGAGATGGCTGAAATTCAAAAAAACAAAAACGCCATAAATGACAAAAAAGACATAAACAACCTAAATAAATTGTATATATCTTTACTATAACAGTGTTCGCTCAGTCGCTTGTAATTTGTCTGTAATAAACGTCCACAATATTTGTAAAATGTAAATTAAATATGTGTAGTATATGTCAGATATGTGGATTATGTATACTTTTTAGTCAACTATTTTACGTTCTATGGTAAGTCCTAAATGTTTAATACTTTATAAACTTAAAAAAATAGTGCTAAACAAATTTTAGGTTTGAAAAAGACCAAAACTATGGTCGAAACGTCACCTATATATGTTTAAAAATATGTACTAATTTTGTTGTTATATATATATATATATATATATATATATATATATATATATATATATATATATATAGCCAATAGCCTGATATAAAATCGTCTGCACATACCCCTGACCTGTGACCATCTTAGTTCTTTCTGTGGACAATAGAAAGGTATAATTTACTAGAGAAAACCCCAAATCTTCGAAAATATCCAAAAAAAAAAATCAGAAATCCATGTCCAAAGACACCATGTTTTCTGTGTTGCTTCAGAAGTATTAAATTGATCATTTAAGATACAAAGTAAAAAATAAGGCAATACTTTTAGTCTGTTGGGTTTCTTTGCATCATGACAAACTGTTTTAAACATAAAAAAGAAACACTTTTCTAAGCTTTTGTGAACTGATCTTAAATTGGAAAAAAACCAAATGTATAAAAACAAGCGAAAAACTGAAAAACTAAAACCTGGTCAAATCAGTTTGGGACAACCTGTATACTTTTTTTATATTATAAAAATCGGATTAACTAGGCTAAAGCCATCATCTTAATATACCGTTCTGTAATTTATTGAAAAACAAAAAACAAAAGCTAATAATTAAAACAAGTAGTAAAATTATCATCATAATACATACAAAAAATAAAACAAAAACATTCCTACCTGAAACTCTGCCTTTGCTGCGCATCCCCGCTGCCTTTCTGCTCGACAAAGTCAGCGAGTTGCCTTTCCTCACTAACCGGACTCACCGGTAGACTCTTATGCATTTTGTACTTGGTCAAAGTCTTATCCAACTTCAATTTCCTCGGCCTTATAAACTCATTCAAGCTACGTTCGGGACTCTTTGTCGCCTGCTCCAAATTATCCCGGAATTGTTGACTTTCGTGATCGAATCTGGACGAAGTCAACGACGACAAATTTAAAAACTGACTTATTTTCGACGCGTTTTTAGAACCGATCTCGCTTTGCTGATCTATATCGTAGCTCAGCCCGAGCATCTGGCTAAGGTTGCTCGAGTTTCGCTCGAAATCGCTCATGTAGCAGCCGCACAGCTGCAAATTCATCGGCACGCTTTTGCTGGCGGGCACCTCGCCCGATTTTTCCGGCGAATCTCCGCGCGATTGCGGCACGTCGACTGTGCATACGCTGCAAGCGTCCGCTGTGCTGTTAGTCGGTGGGTTAATACAATCTACGTCGGCTATGGATTGTAGTGGGGGTGAGTTGAAATATCAGTTACGTGTTAGTACAATTACCGGTAGTGTTTCCGGGTTATAATAAGTAAATGACCTCAATTAAGTTTCTAGTGAATAAATTTTTCATTTATATAAAAAAATCATATACGTAGGTCCGCAAGGTCTCCGCTTTCTAGATAGTTTCCTTTTTTTTCTTTTTTTCTATACAGGGTTTTCCCTAATGTCATGCCTATACTGAAGTCAAGCATTATATATATATATATATATATATATATATATATATATATATATATATATATATATATATATATATATACATATATACATATATATATATATATATATATATATATATATATATATATACATATATATTGTAACGTTACATTTTTACAGTAACTAATTATGATTTTGCTAATTATATTTTGTCATTCACCAAGATGTCAGGAACTAAGTTTTTGGAAGTTATTTAGATTCTTTGACTATTTTCATTATTATAAGTACTTAATATTGTATAACTGACAGCTTGGTATATTATATACATTTTATGTTTTATATTTACAGATGCTGAGGGTCTGGTTGTTGAAGCTTTCTTTAATGCCCACATATAAAAGGGCCATGTTTTTATAAGAATTTCATTATTAGATGTTCATTCACCTATAGTTTTCTATTATCTTACCTTCACATAATTTTGATCAGAAACAAATCCGTTATAAAAAACCTAGTTGGGTATGAGCTGTTGTGATACAAACTAAACAAGATATTTCCAATATTTCCATTGTAGCCTGGTAACGCTAAATAAATTAGAAACATTTGGTATATACCTCCAATTTCGTTTGTCGCCTTTTAAAATCTCGTTCAGTTCATTAAATGATTTGTCCTTTTGATAAAATGTAGTTTAAGATGTCACCTATATTGTTAAATGTCCGGTAAACACATGTCAGGGGTTCATTAAGCAAGGGTTTGTGTTATTTATTTAAGTAGTTCTCCAAATGGTTGGTTTAAAAAGCCTTGTTTATTTTCGTTTTATAAATTGGGTTAAGTGACAACAAAGTTTGACGTTTTACTGTGTGCGGCAACGCTAAAATTCTTGCTTTGGCCTTTTCCATGAATGACTAAAAGCCATACGATACCGTCCGACCAATTTACTTTCATTTTTATAAAAACCTAACATTTTAAAGATTTAATTATTTAGGGCGAGGCTTACGTAAAGATTAGAGGAAAATATTAAAAAATAACAACATAAATTATTCAAAAATTAATATTTAAATTTGATGTATGTTAAGATTTATTGTAATAAATAATGTATTCTGAGTTGCCTATCTTTTTAAAAATCTTTTATTTTGGTCAAATAAATAAGGGGGAAAGAGACAAAATATAGGGACATAAAAATCAAGTTTTGCATGGAGCACTTTCAACAGTTTAGTTTTTTGGCCAAATTTCTACCTTTTTTAAACATTTTTTTTTCCTTACTAAACCTTAGCTGAAAATCGTCTTGGAACGAGTTCGTGCTATTTCGTTTTGACTGTGGCCGTAAAACTACCTTTAAAAAGGCTGGTCCTGTTTTATAGTTATTTTAAATTTTGTGTTAAACAGTGGTCAAATAACAGCCAGCTCAACGGCCACATAGCAAATAGCACATTGCTATTAAAACTTTGCATCTTAGTGCACGTTTGCTTTTTATAGCCTTTAAAGCATTTTGAACATTTTTGCACCCACATGATTGTGAGGTACTTTTCACGAGAAACAATTGGTTGAAGCAAATAACCCTAAAGGTTGGGGTTACCTTTGAAGTTGAAGCAGTAATTCTACATTAAGAAAGAGCCCCCTCTTTACCGAAGAGGTGTTGGAATTTTACCTCAAGCCCAACAACCAGGCCCCAGTAACTCCAGTTTTCCTGCCAGTTGGTGAGATTTTTAAAAAAAGCTTTATATTACAGTAGTACCTTTTATTGATCAATTTATATTTTTCAAATTACCACACATATTTCTATTTAAAAACAATTTAAACTACATTCTCTCGTTAACAAGTATTTTTTTAAATAAAGCAAATCATAATATTAAAGTGTTTTACTGATTGTTTCAGTACCTTTACGAACACACGTGTAAGGGGTGTATGAAGGCAGTGCAGTAAGTTCTGTTTTACGTGTGTTGGCGCCCTTCTTTCATATTTATAATTTTCACTTGCCTCCTTCATACACCAAAGAAAAGGATTGAAAATTTTGAACTCCCCCAAAGCCAAACTACCGTATAAGCTAGCCAGCGGGTCGTAAGTGCAAACTTTTATTATTGCACTTACGTAAGAACTCTTTATAACGTGGCTTTTATAACACCGGAGTTTACGTTATAATATATACATATATATATATATATATATATATATATATATATATATATATATATATATATATATATATATATATATATATATATATATATATATATATATATATAATATATACATATATATATATATATATATATATATATATATATATATATATATATATATATATATATATATATCTTTGGGACCATCGATAAAACAAAATGGAATTTGTAGACTGTAGACACGTGTTTCTGACTTAAGGTCTTCATCAGTACAGTCAACTAGTTGTACTCGTCTCTCAACTAGTTGATTGTACTGATGAAGACCTTAAGCCAGAAACACATGTCTATGGTTGGCCAAATTCCATTTTATTTTAGTGGAAATCCCAAAGAATAAAGAATTCTTTCCTCTACTATATTACATTATAATATAGACGAATATCATATCTGCATATTCACGATGCGAGAATATCACAGGCATAAAGACGTATTTAGATCTAAAGTCTCTTAAATGATTATTGTCAGATAATAAAAGTTATGAACAGAAATTGACAGTGACAAAATTTGCTCTTATTATTAACTGACATTACTATTGCTACAGGAAAAACGATGAGAACACCAACCAGTAGTTGTTCTGTCAGGCAAGGCACACTTCTATTTTTTTACAATACATGCACACTTTATGTGAATTTGATAAAAAAAATCACATGCGCCGAAATTGTTTTAAATCCAAATATCTCGAAAACAGTTGCTCGTATCCACTTTTAACAGGTATACCTTTTTGACGTAGAAATGGCAAGGGAATAATTTGTTTTACTCAAAAATGTAATACAAGACTGTACCAAAAAGTTGTGATTGTTCGAAGGAGCAGAAAGACATGTAGGTGGCGCCCCCTACAAGTAAGAGCAATACTAATATTAGATTCGAATTTGTCATACCAAAAAACCCCCGTATATCAATTTTCACTCCATTATTTACATTATCATAGATTTTATTTAAAAAATAGGAAAATTAAATAAAAATTTTAACACCCTGTATCTCGAGAACTAAGCCCTTGCGGACACTTATTTATATATACTTTTGTTTATTTTTTGGTCCTAAATATGTACCTGAAGTATTGACATTTCCTCATGAATCACCCTGTATATATATATATATATATATATATATATATATATATATATATATATATATATATATATATATATATTCACATAAACCTGTTTTAAGTTGTTCTGTTTTAGAAATACGGGTTGTCATTTATTTAAATTGACTTTTTACTACTTTTCTAAAAACAGTTTTGCCGATTTTAATGAAACTTGCTGTTTTTTTAGTAGTAAGAAGCATAAGATTTAAACGTACTAAGACTATAATTATCCATGCCAGTGGTGGAAGGTAAATGATATTTATAAAAAAATTGATATATTGGTACTTTCTATTTTTTTTTGATTGGACAATTGAAAGTGAACTTTTTGTTATTTTCCTTTTTTTCGGATCTTTCGAACTAAAATGTCTCTGGACAGCAAAAAAAAATATTAACATCCAAAGATTTATTACGCTTTTTTAGTAAGAATTTAACAGCTGGAAAAATGAAAAAGCCCTATAGATATCATTCCAATTTTATTAAAAGTAAACTAAAACAAAAGTTGGTTCCTCCAGCCATTACGCTATACGACCTTGCTCATCTCACCTAATTAGCCCTGATTTTCTTGCTATAGAGGCATTTTAAATCTTTAATGCCCACAATACAAGTAAATACTGCAGATTTATTTCAAGAAAAAGAATAACCTATGAATTAAAAACAGAAATGAAAAGGATGAAGTAACTTTCCACAATTTTTTTGCGTATGATTTCAAGGATAACTGCTGTTATTGTTTAGGTTATACACTAGTTAGGTATCTTGCGTTTTTTTAAGCTCTTAAATTATTGCTAGAGAAAGGAGACATCCAAGTTTTCTTAACTTTAACGCAATAATCATTTTGATAATTTTTATAAATTTTTTTATGTTATCCAAAGACATGTTTATTTTTTCGATAACGAAGTTAAAGAAAAAAAAAAGGAGAAATACCTTTAGCTCCCTTACTTACCTTTAGTTGAACATTCTAAAAAAAAAACTTATAAGAGACCAATAATTGCGTACGATGTTTTTTTGATAAGCATCGAATTCCCTTCCTGGAAGCCAGTGGAAACGTATAATTATAATCTTATTCCGTTCAAATAATCCCTTACCACTACAAACAAACCTACCAAGTATCATCAAAAGCGGCAAGTGTTTTTAAAATATTAATAAAAAGCAAGTTTTTTAGAAACATTTTAACACAACTTAGAATACAATCATGACTTATTTGCTTCAACATGGACGTAAGACATGAAGGAACACCCTGCTTATAGAGTATAAAAAACTCTACCTCATACTTTCATATTACAGCTTTTATTTTCACAGAATTATAGAATTTTAGTCAGAGGAACACATATACAAGTTCCCATGTCTGTGTGATTTTTTTGCACTAGTTATACTCAATTTACCAAAATAATTTCGTACCATAAAAAAACGAATACCTTCATAAAATTTGCAAGCAAGGTGCATATTATTTTGTCCAGGAACTTGCCTACAGAGTATACATTTCCAATTTAGGGACCAACCAACCAAATGCACATTTTTAATTTTTTAATTAGACGTTGTTTAATGACGCAGCTAGATGCACTCATAATGCCTATCTTCATTTTAAAAATGATGAAATGTTTATTTTCTTGTTCTTGTTAGTAGCATTTTTATATATTTTTTTAACTAACTATACCAAGGTTTTAAATAAAAATGTAATTTATTCTGTAAATATAAATAAAAACTTTTTTTACCTATTGCGAAAACAGACATATGCAGACCCCAATGAAAACCGAATATTAATACAATGTTAAAATACTTCTTATGAAAATAAACAAAAATAACCAGGAATCACCACTAGTAATTTCAACAAACGCTACATCTACATTTTATTAAAAGTTTAACCATCAAAACCACAACACCTAAAAAAATCACTATATTTAACTTACATTGCTTCTTCGCCCACTTGTCCCTCTCAGGAATATGACTTAAGTCGTGTATGGACTGACTGTACCTTAGGGGACTAGAATGGCCAACCTATGGATTAAACGTTTGAATTATGTTAACATAAATGAATACACATGTTTTAATAGATAAGGCTTCTGGTAACTTAAAGCAAAATAGTCTTGTATAAGAGGAGGGCAACACTGAGGAACTTTGGAATTGTGGTTATTTTAAAATTTACCACTTTTCGACAATGCGGCAACATTGCAATTATAGTCTCTGGGAGCTACACGAATTGTAATTTTGAACAAATTAGAAATTTAAATTCTTCTAAACAACCTACGAATAATTATAACGTTTTATCGGGTTTGAATCTAGTATTTTTTTACTGAATTAAGGAACCAATACTTTTGAAAAATACATCAATATTAAGAAACATTACAATTGTTTGTAATGTTGCATCACACACAACACACTATCTAAAATATTTTTAAAGGAAAACTTCAAATGTGAAGATAGCTTTCGTTAACAAATTCATCACCCCAGTACACTAATATCTTTATATGACCCCAAAAATAAAAATTTAATTAGGTCACTGGAATAACATTTCTTGTTTCTCTTACGCATTAATACTGACACAAATGTTGAACCTTTTGGTAATCTATTGTCTGGAGGTCTTTCCCTGTAAATTGTGGCAGTTTTATGTATTTTTTTTGACACATATAAACACACTGTTACACAAAATCCGAAATGTATATTGACCTAGGTACAATTAAAATACTTTTTTTATTTAATAATGGACAGTTCTTATCTATCTATGGAGTAATATGCAGTGGCAGGTAGATTTCGTTCTGGGTTGCCGGATTCTGTATTCTAAAATAAACGTTATTCAATATTTAAATATCTTTTTCAAACTTTTGCGACTTTTTAAACAAAAAATCTTAATTATTCAGTTAATTATGATGGAACTATATAGAGGTCTTAGATAAATATCAAAATAGGTTTTGTACATAGACACAGTACAAGACAGACCCAACATCGTGTGCTGTTTTTATTCATAAAATCGTGTGTTTTGATGCAATATTAAAATAAGTGTAACAAAGAAAAAAATCTATCCTGCTTAACGAATCCTACAAATGGCAACGTTGTAAAGTTATAATGACAGCCTTCATTTCTTCTTGCCGTTGACACCATATAGCAATGGCCATGAGCATAATATAAGTAACAGTAATATTTTTTAATCTATTTGTAAAACATACCTAATCTATTTTTGACATTATGCATAAAAACGTATAGCTAAGCTCGTTTATTTTTCTTTACTCCGTTCGGATTGCAAAACAACGTAATACCTCTCAGTATTTTAAAATAGTTTATTGTAACAAATGTATATTTTTTTATGTCAAATATGTTTAGATATGTGTATCTGTGCCTTTTGTACCTACATACATCGGTTTTGCCTCGAAATGTATGAGCATTATGTAACTTACAGAAAAAAGTGCAAATATCCAATTATGCTTCCTAAAGAACTATAAAATAACAATTCCACATCAAATTAACCTTTAGAGTAATTAATCGTATTTAGAAATTAATAAAATATTAGGAAACATCTCATACCGCGCACTCCAATTAATACATAAAAACAACGTTTTGATTTACAGACATTAGAGTTTAAATAGTCCAAATTTTTACATACTTCACACACGGCTCATGTCCAAGACTCGTAAAAAAGTATTACAAATAACCCAAAAACTTAAAAATCATCCAAAAAATAATGCTCTGACTCAAGGCTGACACCGCTAGTTGTTGTAAAATCGTGTACTCTGTAACTGACAAAAATGGGGCGATGTCGGTTTTTAAGCAATGGCATTGTATGGAAATAAATACAACTTATTTGAATAATTATTTGTTAATAATACTCATATATATAGTTAATAAAATATAACAGAGATTATTATTACAGTATTACAACCCCCCCAAAAATTAATTTTAATCTTATTAGCAAATATAAATTTTGTTCATAGACATTTATTATGGCTATGATTTTGTTCTATGCAAGATAGTTGACAACAATCTTTCGAATGAACCAAATCAAGATGATACAATAGACCAAATACACAATTCCATCTCCCTGTTATTATGTCTTTGATTTAGCATTTACTTTTTTTTCAAGAAAGTTTAACTTTTGACCTCTGGTTAAATAAGACTCTCTTTTGTTTAAGATGATTTGTACTTTCATATTTTAAAATATGTAAGTAATAATACTTAAAATAGACAAGTATGGTTTTAGGTAAAAAAATATAACAGGACACTAAGGTAAATGGTAAAGGGTGTAAGATTTTTTATAACTCAGCACGTCAACTAGAATTTAATAATAACACCAATGATGGGAAGTAGTCCTTATATTTCGTGTTAAAGTTTTTCCCAAAATTATGATTGAAGGGATGCTTCACGTTTATTAATTTCTGCCTAAATAATTTGAATTTTATTTGAACTTACACTTTCTAATTTTTTCTTGGTCTCAGCTATCCTTTTACTTAATTCCTGACGTTTTTTCATAGCCTCAGGATCGCTTCTGGTTAGCTTTACAGCGTTAATTGCTTCAAGATTTCTGTTTCCACTGTTGGTAAGAAACTTGGAGGAAAACGAAGATTTGTTGGCTAAAACCAAAAATTAAAACAATATTGCACAGTGAATCTTGTTATTTACTTTTATTAATGCTTTAATTTATTAGAAAATCAATTATATTCCAGGCAAGGAAATGTAAAAAGAAAATGACCGAAGTTAATGCAAAAGATCAGCAGCCTCGTCCTTAGACTCGACCTATTATACCGAAATATAAATAATTACTAAAACTATTACCTTGAACGATAGGGCGTCTTTTTTTCAGTCATTAGTTAAGGCGAGGAAATTTGTACTTTTTTTAGGCGCCAATTGGTCCTGATTGAAAATCCACTGCAACGCAAAATTTCGCGTCAGTTTTATATAGGTGCATCTAAATATTTGTTTTCCCTTGAAGCGATTCAAAGAAATAATTGAAGAATAATAAAAAGTTGGTTTTTCGACAAAATCGCTGAAAAAAAATTAGCTTTTCTGCAAATGCTTAATTAACTTGCTAACTTAATAACTTTTGCCATTTGCAGCTTAGTGATTTAACGTGTGCATAAATATACCCTTCGCGATGCTTAGTATGTTTACAAAAGTTCGGCGCCGTGACTGCATTTATAAACGAGTTATGATATTTGTTTATACCACGAGGCATTGTTTAAAAAACTTTTGTTAAAACCCATTATTAACTTCAACGGTTAATAACTTTTACATCTATAACGTTTCTGACTTGACATTCGAGAAACGGATATTTACCCTCGTATTAAAAAAAATAAATTAAAACGATGTGCATTGGGGGTTGAGGTAGAGTTGTTTTTTTTTTAATTCACCGTCACTAAATATTATATTTTATGTAGAACAAATTTCTGAAATTATAAATCATGAAATAAAGTAAATAAAAACTGTTAAAGAGAAGGTATGTTTGCGAAAGCGGGGTTCCGAAGACTGCTATGTTCTAAATAATGTTTAGCGAAGCTACGTTGAGTTTTTTTTTGATACGTTGGGCTGTTTTAGAGAAATAAAAAAAATCTGTTTTAATGCACACTTCTGACATTATTATGTTATAAGTGAAACTTGACCAAAATAAACAAAAATTTGGATAGCATCTGGAAACTCAAAAAAAAAGTTTAAATAAACTCTAAAGTCTTATCCAAATAAAATGAATATACTACCTAGGCTATTTTGACTTGATAGTATGCATCTGTAGTAAAAACTAGTAAATGTATCCTTTGTTGTCTCATTTGCTTACTCTTATCTACATGGCAATATCTAAAAGCATTTTTAAGATACACAAGAAACATATGATATATTTAGCATTTGGGGACCTATATGTAAACTTAACAGTTTTGCTTTACTGCTCTTTTTGTGTATTTTTAATCTCAAACATTAAAAGTAAACAATGTGTTGTTTTTTTTTTTCGAACAACTTACCAATAAGGAACACAGAGCCATTTTGTCATTAAATTGCCGTAAGGATGTAGCAACAAAGTAAGAGAAAGCCAAAAAATACACAGACGCTATGATAAAACGCATTACTGCGATAAGATAAGGTTATCGTTTTAAAGGAAAAAAAGCATCAAAATTTCGAAATCGCCAAGTAGTTCTTAGCCAAACTTTAATCAGTAATCAGAATACTATTTTCTTAATTTAAACGACCTGATTAATAAAATAATAAAAATTATTGTCAATTCTGTTTTTCTTATAAAAGCGGCATTTTCCTGACCTATTAATATACGTACATGGTGTGTGATTTTCTAATTCAGCTCCTGACATACTTTCGAAAGTCGACTGAAGATACCTTTCTCTATTCACTATCTGATCCAATGACTCTGAGCTTACTGAGAACAGCGACATAGGATTCCTATCCGTATTTTCTCCGCTAGGCGTAGAGGCCTGTTTGACAAAACAATCATTATATATTAAAATAAAATTAAGTTTTATTTTATCAATGAATTAAACCAGTATAATAAGGAATACAAGGAAAAGTAAAAAAGTTGTACTGTAATTCATCTGAAACCACACATTCTAATATAATCAGACAAATAGCTACCATTTTCAGTACAATAATGTTAATATACAATAAATTAATATTGGAATGTATGTAAATGCAAAATAAAACGGTTATATTTGACCAAAAAAAAGGTAAACTGTGAAAGCATTTTTCTCCTTTGCTTCTCAAAAAGACATTTTTAAAAATTATATATATTTCTAATTACTTGTATGTATTTCTTACATATATATATATATATATATATATATATATATATATATATATATATATATATATATATAACTATTTTTTTAAATATCTTTAATTTTGTTGTGTTAGGAGGAGTGATGGGACTATAGTTATTGTGTAGTTCGATGTACTTTGTTGAGGTAAATAAAAACTAATTCAAGTTTAACATGTTTATTGTAATTATAAAATTAAGTATTTTGTAGTATATTGTACCGAACACAATGTTTAAATTACCAAACTTACGTTTGTAGCTAGATAATAAGTTATATTTAAATTTAATGCTCCCACAGTTGTTTAATCAACCATGTGCACTAACCTGTAAATAGAAAAAAAAATACCAATACATATATCAATTGTAAATATATATTAACAATTGTAACTTCAATAAACAATAAACTTCAATATATATATATATATATATATATATATATATATATATATATATATATATATATATATATATATATATATATACATATTGTCTTACGCCCTTTAACCGGTTAATTTTTTTAAATAATTCCTTATATTTGGGAGACTCAGTATATTATAATACCATATTATGTATATATGTTATGACTAAAGATCGAAATAAGTTAATGTTAATATTATCTAAAATAATTTTTAAACGTTTGTTTTTTTTATGTTTGCCCTGTGCCCCAAGAATACTCCTTTTAGCATACACTTTCCCAATGTATTCGTTGTAGACCTGCAAACAATGTTTTCTTAGCGTAAGAGAACTTTCTAGATTAAGGTCATACAATTTTGTTAAATATATAAACATAAGTCCTTTCTTAATTTTCATTTATAAATCTCTTGAAAAATGCCTAAAAAGGCGGAACATACGACAAAATACAGGGTGTCCCACGACGAACTGCGGCGATCGATTTCTCAGAAAGTAGGCTTTAGAAAAATTTAAAATTTTGGCAGCTAACTAAAGTCGAATTCAAATAATCCTCGTGTGTAATTTAATCGCCCCTGCATGATTATTAGTTTAATAATTATTATAATTATTATAATAAATAAATAATATTTTAGTAGGTAATTGTCAAACAACAACAAATATTACGTTTCTATAGTAACCAATTGGTTTTGTTCTCGCCAGGCCTCCCCGTCATGGTCAACTAACAAGAAAACTTAGAAGCCGTCTGGTATTATTAGAATAAAAAATGTTAAATCTCAATAACTCAAAAACTACAAATTTTTGGAATAGACAACTTTATACAAAGTCACCCTTATTTTAAGTGTTAAATAAGATAAAATTATAAAAATTGGGGGTTTCCATTTGTTAAAAGTAACTTTTAAGGATTTTTTAAAGTATATTTATAATGTCAGTTTTTGATCACCCTATATTTATTTATTATAAAAATATCAGCACAGGCCACTAAAGTGTACCCTTTTAGACAAGGAAGCCACCCGCAACTAAATAATAGAGACTTCGATAAGCAGATATTTATAGGTATGCCTAGACCTGCAAACGTCATTTTTTACATAAAATTCAAAATATCTCAAAAACAGTTGAACTTAGGTATAGGATATTATACATGAAATATACCTAGAATTTTTCGAGGAATCCTAAAATTCGATTATATACAGGGTGTTCCATTTAAAATAAGAAAGTTGACGTCTAATTCCGGTATAACCGGAAGTGCTGCCATTTTGAAAATATTTTGCGCGAATTGCCCCCATCGACTTTAGTTAGCTGCCAAAATTTCAAATTTTTCCAAAGCCTACTTTCTGAGAAATCGATCGCCGCAGTTCGTCGTGGGACCCCCTGTATATACCTTCTCAATATAAAACTATCCAATACTTTTTATTTATTTCCATATTCCATTATTCTGCCTACATTTATATTCACAATATGAAACAAATTGCAACTAAAAACATAACCCACTGTATGTCTAATAGTTTTACTTAATTCTATATTTAAGATGGGCAAAAAAATAAAAAGTTGCATATTTTATTTTTAAATTTTCTATTTTGTAATTAATCGAAAAATATAAGAACCAGTGTTTATTGTATGTTACACATTATATACTTAAAATAACCATGATTATCAATAAAAATGTCGATATAAACGACTTCAAACAAAATAATAAAAAAGAAAAGATGATCAGACGTCATATAAAGGTGGGATCATTTAAAATTTCTTTAATTATAACTGTCATTTTATTGCAGTAATAACTTGTACAATAATGACCGATTTTGAACACTTTCCTAATTTATTGACTATTTGTATTTTGTTTGACTTGTAAAACTGAAATGTGTGATTCAAAAAAAAAACCAGAAACTTTTTTATTTTATAGTAGGTAGTCAGAAACAAACATTGCCAAATAAAATGATTCCTGGAAACTACAAAATCTACAAAAATAAAAAAGTTGAGTTTGGGAATACCTAGTTGAAATAAATAGTTTGATCTGAATAGAACATAGAAATCATAATTTAATTTTAATCCTATGTCAGTTTAGCAACTCCATTAGATGCTCTTTCTAAGAAGACAGTCGCTTGCGGCAGATACATTTTTTAAAAAGTGAATTGGGTGTTCGTCATCGTTTGTAATTGTCTTTTGTTACATATTACATTACATATGTTGTAATTAAATGGTATTACACTTGTACCATGTTCACCTTTTCATTTATTTCCAATGTATTTACTTGCACTAGTTAATAGACCTCTTTCACCAATGTTGCCAATCTGGTTTCAATCACTCGTCTTAAAGCAGTCTTGCTATTTCGCTATGACCTCACACCGGGGATACTATTTTGGTCTGTTTACATTCATTATTAGTATTTATATGTTTATTACATTTAAACCCCGGTTTTTGTTTAAGCGATTTGTTGAATGTGTTAAATTTCATTCATTTGACGATTGAACATAAAATATTTCAATATTACAACCTTTTAGGAGATTTATTCAATTCTAATCCCATCTCACTTTGGCAACCCAGCTGAATATCGTTTTTACTCTTTTAAAACCTTCAACTAATAAAGTTTTAATTACACTAATTGATTTGATCATGTACATTACTGACATTTAATCCAACCCGATTTCTTTGCCGGCGTTTTTATCCTTTTCCACCATCTTTAAACTGAAGGTTTCATTATTCGATGTACATAGTTGCAGGTAGCACTGAGGATGACTTGTTAGTCAAAAGCGCTTGCTATGATCTTTTTTGGATATTATACATGTTATACACAGATACTGCTTTGTTTCATTTTTTTAAATCAGCACATAAACCAATGTTAAGAAACCAATGCACAAAAATCACGTTGCATAAACGAAAATTACTTACATCATCATCATCATCTTCTGAATCATACGTTCCCGTTGTCGTCGGCTGAATAACAATTTGTGGAGCCTTCTTTTTCCTTTGCGATTTTCTTAATTCTTCTGCATCAATATTGGTAACGGTAAAATCACTTCCGCTAGGCGAATCGGCCAAAGATGGATAATATAACGGCCTATGTCTAAAAATTGAACAGTTAAATCATTTGCATGTTCTAAAATAATGTTATATATTTTATTTACTAACATTTAAATTATTTACCTATATTCACTATCACTATCCAGATCGCCATCGTGTGCAGTGGACTCTGCGTCACCAATGGCGCTGTCATCAGTCATAACCCCTCTCCTATTTTTGTCTCTTACTGTTATGTTTGGTGATAACTGTAAGAACAAAAAAAAATTACTTATATTGATTTCAGTTGATTTAGTAACAGTAATGTGTAATTCTTCTCAAATAAAAATAATGAATGCCTAATTACGCCAGGAATTAAAAATAGTGACAATAAAATCGACTTACGTACGTTCCCATTTTGCATTCTGTATTTTTTCTAAGTATATAAAGGAGTAAGTTCTCTTGTGAACCTGAATACTTTGCCTTATGTGACGAAGCTCTCATATTTTTTGATTGAATCGACTTTATTTATTTGTATCAGTGATTAACCAACACTAGATTACTGTTTCAAATGGTATATCTCACGGCGATGATAATCCAAATAAATATTTAAAGGGTTTGGCTTGCGGCTAAGAATACCTCGATAGCCTGATAAACGTGGTTTACAAAAGGATTATTATCGTTATATATTTAAAATGAGTTACGTTATAAATTTCAGGGTGAACATATTAACAACGATTAAGCGTCGAAAATTTAAATTGAAAATAAATGCTTTAAGTTTATGAGGGTAGGCTGAATTCTCCAGCGCTCAATTTAACATTGTATTGATACCTCTTTTTACTTATAAAGTTGATTTTCAAGGAGTATTGTGAAACAAAACTGTGTAATGTTTTTTTAAATTGTTGAGTTTGTTAATGTCTTACTGTCCCAGTATGTGTTGTTACAATAAGATTGGTGTGCTATTTATGAATCTCCTGATGACTGACAAAAAAGACGAAACGTTGGCAAGCATTTAAAGCCTTTTAATTTATGGTCCTTTACCGACTACATAAGCGGTCAAATACATTGTCCAAAACACGAAACCATTTCCAATTAACAAAAATTGTATGTTAATAAATGAACAGAGATATATTTGGGGTGTCCCTGCCCCAACAAATGTGAAATATACAATGTGAACATCTAACATGGAATCAATTAATTCTATATTGTCAGATATTTCTAAAAATCGCTCTTATACAGAGAAAGTAAAAGATTTGCTAAATTTCAAAAATATTTTTAATAAAATGTATTATATTTATTTTAAAAGACGTCGAAAATATTGTCCTTTCACTTGCTGGCAGCAACCTAGTCATAAAGAAAATTCATTTCTCACATTCTCAACAACCTGTGACGTAATAAGTCCACATTCATTTCGTCTTCATACTTTTAATATCTCAATATTCTCGAGTTTTGTTTTAAAAATTTTACTTTTTAAGTAACCGCACAGGTAAAGGTCAAGTGGGGAAAGATTTGGAGAGCTCAATGTAGAAACAAGTTCTTGTTGTAGAGATGACAAATATTACTCTCCAGATAAGTTATTGTCAAAAAATATGGGTCCAATCATTCTATCTCAACAATTCCAGCCCAAGCATTGAGCCACTGGCTATGTACTCCCTCATCCAATGGAGATTCCTATTTGCCCAATAACAACAATTTTGTCGGTTAACATAGCCATGTATTGTGACCGTAGATTGATCCGAAAATAATGTATTTACTAAGTTTACGATATTTGTATCAATTAAATCCATGATTTCCCTAAAAAACTACAGTCTTCTATCTGGTTCATCTTCTGCCAATTCCTGTAGAAGCTGAATTTTGTAAGGTTGATACCTGTATTCTTTTTTAAGGGTGTTTGTTACACAGGTCATACACTTTCTGCTTCTAGCTGTTTTATGACAATGAACTGATTCTCTTCAATTGCTAACAGAACACTTAATTTTGTATTATCTCCAATGCAGATTGCCTTTTAGTAGGTGTATATTTTGCATGTCAATTTTCTCAACCTCCGTATCCAGTGGCGTCAGGGGGTCTGCCTCCCTCCGAAAGTTCGAAAGGAAGAATAACAGATGACAGAATGTGAGGAACTAGGTTGGTGTCAGCAAGTCAATGGAAAATATCATTTAAAATAAATGTTATACACTTTATTAAACATATTTTTTGTTTCTAGCTATATTTACTTGCTCTGTATAAGAAACTATTTAAGATGGAAAAGATACTCGGCACCAATATGCAACTTTAGAAGTTTTTATAAAAATATAACAAAAAATACGGGGACAAAAAAAGTTGGACATGATATCTACTTTTTAACTCTCCCAGTATACACGTACTAAATTTTTAAAATTTATAAAATGCGCAAGAAAAAATAATAGTTTACATATCCGAGTGATTTTTAGAAAAATCTTCCTTATTATTACAGAATGTATTCAATGTTACGTGTTCAAGGTTAAACTTTTCACTCTATATTGATTCATAAAGTTAAAATGTTACTTTAAAAAAATATTACAGATAAAAAGTTCACATTTAAATAAATAATATACCTTTATTATTACAAACAAAAAAATACCCGCATTTTAAATTAAAAATTTAACTTAGAAGATTTGCGGTGGTATACGAGGTTTGTCGGAGAGGCCTTTCCCTTTCCGCTGGGAAGACACACTACTGTTTTCCAGGCTGAGGTCTATGCTATATTGCTAGTTGCAATAAAGAATGAAGAAGGATGGGAGCGGAGAGTGAAATCCACATTCACTCAGACAGTCAAGCGGCTCTCAAAGCCATCAGCAAGCCCAGGATGAGCTCAGCTCTTGTCCAGGAATGCAGAGATGCGCTAAGTGAGCTAGCAAGGACAAAGGTAGTAATACTAAAATGGGTCCCTGGGCATAGTGGAGTCGAGGGCAACGAGAAAGCGGATGAGTTTGTCAGGAATGGATCGAACCTTCATTTCTCGGGCCCAGAACCTTGCCAGAGTATAGGCAAACAACAATGCTCCCAGGCCCTGAATAAATGGGCCTGGGGTAAGACAAAGGAGAATTGGTCAAGGATAAACCATTGCAGACAGGCAAAGGAAATGCTGCCCAACCCATGCAAATCCAGGACATCTTGGCTGATGTCAAGGAGCAGACAGGCGATTGGAGACCTAATTGGCATTTTGACAGGACAATGTATACTTAACAGGCACATGCACCGACTGGGGCTAGCGGACGGCCCTAGCTGTCCTAACTGTGGGACAGAGGAGGAGGATCCCTATCATCTTGTTGGTACGTGTGAAAGGTGGCAAATACTACGTTGGAATACCTTCGGCGTCGAGTCCCTTTCCAAGGAAGAACTACAACACCTGGACTGGGGCAAGTTGCTCTCCTTCATTAGGACGGATCGCCTTTATAGGGGAGTGGTGTGAGGTGGGTGGAGCCGGGGTTAGTGAAAAGGGCCTTTGAGGCCTAGTTGCTGGGCTTGTCCCCCCCCCATCTTACTGCTACTACTACTAGAAGATTTGCGGAAAGTCTCTGGCGCAGTCTAGCTTAGTAGCTACTCTACTGAATCAGAGAATGACCAGTAATTTTAAATAACCAAGTTATTACTTATATTAGCATTATTAAACAACTATTTAAGTTAAGTTTAAGTTAATAAATGACGCTAAGACACACTTCCACAAATCAAGAATATTTCTATGGTGTCTACAATAGATACTTATGTATATAAAATATAATTAAAAAAAAAAAATTAAAATGAAAAATGAAAAAGCACACAGGTGTCAGAAAAGACGCTAAGTAGAAAAAGAAATGTTTTGTAAAAAATAAACAAAATGTGTGCACATTAAACTATCTACCATAAACGAACGACGTTATAGCTGAAAGATTGTAGCATTATATTTTTCATGCGCCAAATTTTTTCATTCGGTGAATGGCTTTCTTCCCTTGGTACGTCATTCCGGTTTGTAATAGAGGTATTAGAAACATCGGGTATCATCCCAAATATACCCAGTAGTGGTGTTTTGAAATTTGTTTCTTCGTATGGATTAACCAACTGAGAGCCAAAGTAAAGTTGTCCTTTTTGAGAAAACCTGGATTTTCATCCAAACGTCTTTGGCCTTGCCGGAATCATAACTTGGAGCCCTTTTGTTTGGTAATTAGTTAAGGATCCACATGGGAGTCGACTACGTTTTGGCATACCCTACCGTACTATGAGTTATGTAACGTAATCAGTTGTCCCGTCCAGACTTTTTATGTGAATCCAGTTCAGTTAGAATATTGTTAGTTCCAGACACTGTATTTGTTCCTGTGATTTTGAGATGTTTATATTTTTATGAAGTCCTGACATCCCCGCAAAGATTTATACTGGCCAGATAATTTTTTTTGAATATTATTTAATTCTGTTCATTGTTTATTTAAAGCATTGTTTGATACTATTCGTTGTTCCATTTGAATTTAAACAAATTATGCTACATAACAAATGAACCATATAAGTTAATATTCGACTTTCAGTGCTTTGAGATTAATTAAATATATTAGAATTATTGAATTTTGTAAACTATAGTCGACTATGTGGTCTTTTTAATTTTTTTTTAATGATTGAAGATATTTACCTACTGATTGTCTTTTCTATTTTGATTTAGCTCATTTAAACTGTACGTTTTGTATATAATATATGTGACGTAACTAGTAAAAATTTACCTTATATTTTTATTTATCCTGCTTACGCTCATCTAATTTTTATTTAGGATTTTTTTATATGAACTAGTTCAGGCTAAAATATATTTCTTTTGGTTTCACGGTTTTCCATTATTAAATATATAACAAAAAACAGCGTTGCGCCCTTTTAGTAGTTTGTTTATTGATCTACTTGGATTAATGATTTTAAGATTTAAATTTGTTTTTAGCTGCAAACAGAAATTTACAAGTCTAAAGTTAACGTTAAATTTAATTTAGTTAAGTGTACACACAAGATCTCCAAAACAAGGCGCTCTAAAGAGTCGGTACCGTTAATTTAATTAATGGTCGAACATTAATGTTATGAACATCTCTACGAAAAACAAGCCGGTACCGGTAATGCAGGTACCTTCTGAATTCTATATTTAGCCAGTTTAATTCGTTCATAAGACACATGATCAAATTTCCTTAGCCCGAAAATAAAGCGGATACAGGAGTTCTGCACTTTTTGTATTCTAGCTTTACGCAGAGCATCTAAACAACACTCACACAAAGATTTTTTTAAGTTTAAAGGTAATATTTGTCTATTACTGTACAGTATTTTTACTGAAAAAAATGCTTTTTTGACAATTTTTTATGATGTTCTTTAAATCTAAGATCACTGTTCACCAAAATTCCAAGATTTTTCACCGAATCAATCACAGGAAGCCTAGTACCGCTGATATTAATATTAATATGATTACGCAAGTATCCAACCTTATTCTTGATACCAAACAGTAACCATTACGATTTGCTAGGATTAAGATGAAGATTATGATCACTACAAAGTTGGTAAAACAAAGCTATTGCAGGGAAAGTTCGGCCACTTTTAGAAGCATTTAGTAAAATTGTGATCGAAAGAGAAAATAAACGGTTCTCGTTATATACAGTGTGATTCACTTCTCATATGTACATCCCTGTATATCCGGAATTAGTTACTAGATTAGTTTAAAATTGTAGTGTTATGCATGGATTTAAACTTTAACTGTTTTGACACACTCAACTTTTTTATGGAAATGTTAATCTTTGATTCTCATCTACATCATCCAGAACCCCTCTAACCAAATTTTACCAAAATATTTCTTTGGTCTTCGGAGATACGAGCTTTCAAAAAGATACAATTTTTACATTTCAGAGGCAAAATTCTCGTAAACCATTGCCTTTATTAAAATACACTATTTTTAATTGTTGGTTTATTTTTACTATATTTATTGAATTTAGAAAAGAAAATTGTTTTAAAACGTACATGAAAATACGTCCGAGTTCTTCAAGGTTCTGCTGTTGGATTTGTCAATACTATTTTATCATTAAAATTACACATTGATAATAACTTGAAATTTATTAACCATATAAATAATCCAAATGAAAAAGTTACAAGAGGGAGTTATGCCGTTCGTATTGTTTCAAATGAGCTCGGCATTACTGCAGCAATAATAGCTTACTTTGTATCTGTAAATTCATACCTAACTTATGGTATAGCCCTTCGGGGTTACTGCAGCCAACACTTTTTAATTCTACTTATTTTGCAAAAACGGGCTGTTCGTTACATGTGCAAAGCAAGGGCTCGAAACCATTGCGAACCACTTTTTGTAAAATATAAAATTGTAACACGTACTTGCTTTTTAATACTTGAACCTGTAACTTTCATATATAAAAAACATGGAAATTTAATAATTGACAGGGCATTTAATATAAGACAGAAGTAAAAAAATGCACAACCACCGCCCATAAATATTTAGAATCTCTTGTTTAAGGAAAAAGTAAGATGTAGTTTGCTGGCAAAAACATATTATAACTTACAAGAATGTTATTGTTTTTTTTATTACTCGTGTATTTTAGATCTTGTGGCTAAAATCTGTTCTTAAAAGCTTTATGTCTCTTTTATTATATTATATATTTAATAGTGGATTTAATTATGGTTATATTTGTGCCTTTTTGTATAATAGTGTTTTTTTTTCAATGATTAAACCTCATTATTTTTATTTTTATAGAGCATAATTTGTTGACAAGGACTGTATGTTCTTTTAACAAAAAAGTATATTTGAGTGGGTCTAAAAGCATTAAAATTTTAAACTAATCTGGTAGGCAATTTCTAAGTTACAGAGACGTACTTATGAAAAGTGGATCGCACTGTATACAGGCCGAAACATTTAACTGAAATAAATTCAATGACTCAAAAACTAGTCATAATTCGGAAAAACTGTTTACTATAGACTACCAGAGTCCAGATCTATTGGGGAACATGGGGGATACAATTGGATCGTGTGTTCATCTGTGTCAGAATTCACTTTTTTTAATGCATTGTTATTATTATTATTTCTGATATGAGTAAAATGTTCTAAATGCATTTTATATTACGTGTCATATACCTAAATGCATCTGTTTTCGAGAGAAAGGCGTCTCAAAATGGTCATTTGGGCGATATAGAACCCTCTGACGACCAAAAGCTCAAACGAAATTGGACGGTTTGATGTCAAATTTTGATATTCAGTTGAAGTTATCTAATACATTTTAAAAAGTTAAGATATGATGGTGCAAGATATTTCGTTTTTATGATTAAACTCGTTTGACCGATAGACGGCTTAAGTGGCCCAAAAAGACAATTAATTTTAAAACGTCTATTTGAAAGAGTTGGATTTAGGTATAGAACACATAACATTAAACCTGTTTACAATATTCCACTGATCTAAAATAATAATGTATGGTGTGTTCTAATAAAAAAAAGAGTATGACGTCATAATTCTTACTCAGATAACGCCACAATCAAATCGGTATTACCAATAGACCTGCAGTCGAAGAAATTAGTTTGACTGGTAAAAGAATAAGTTATAGAAATTCCTCTTAGTTAATTTTTAGATATTTCTAAAACGCGCAGTTATCGTTTTTCCCCTTTACTATATTATATTTTATTTTTAAGTATACTAGCATAAATACTGCCACCTACCTTTGAAGTTATTGTCATGGTTTCTTTCTTAATTTCTTGATGGTACAGTTTCACCTCTGTACCACTATCCAGAGAACTATCTTTCGAGCCGTCTGAGTCAAATCTTTTATCTAGAAAAAAGATGTATCAAAATTAGTTGACATTTTGTTCGGTATTTTTGCTTAAGGGACAGAAAAAATGTAGACATTAAAAGTTCTTTGATAAATTGAAATTGTGCTAGCTGGATTATTTAAGTGCCCGTAAATAAACTCAAATTAAATTACTAAGCTCTTATGGGTCTTAACGGATAGCCTGAAAGAATATAGTGCTTATCCAGTTACAGAAAATTAACACTGCAGGCTCTCACCTACATTTTTGTTACGGCGATTATTGTTGTGTACTTTTCCTAGTTCAAATTTTCTAAATATAAAGGCAAATAACTATAAACATATAAGCAGTAAAAATACAGAGAGCAGCAAAAGTCTTATATAACAGGGGGTAAACACCAAACACAATACTAACGAAAGACTTGTAAAGATAGGTCAAAAACATATATTGGGCAAACAGGTTGAAGTTTGAACAAAAGGATAAAGGAACATTACAAATGCTTTGTCACCGGGGTTGACGGATCTAATTATGCTTCTCTTTTAATTATCTGCAATCATCATTTCAATAAAAAAAAAACAAATTTAAATCAGGTAAAAAAAGATTTTGATCGTTCGTTTTATTTTCACTTTATTTGCATCATCCAATGAAGCCACAGTGTTGACGAAACATGTCATAACTTTGTTCTCTTTAATATAGTGGAAGTTTTAAGTAAAAATTGTTTTTTTTTTACTTAGTGCCATATACAAGTATCTTACTAAGGAAAATATTTTTAAGGTAAAGCGTTGAAAATGGGCATCATCATTATTTATACAAGGACGGCAATGGCGAATCAAGCTTTCACAAACTTCTTGGAGGGTATGTAACACATAAATGGAGAGTATGAAATGCAGAAATACTTCTGAACGTGGCAATGCAGTATTAAAAATCCCTCCTAATGAATTATATATCTTAATTATTAATAGATTGTTAACTTTAATAATTTTAAAGTCATTAATACCTGTTTGTGTTTTTATTTTATGTTAAGCTTAAGTTATCTCATCCATAATAAAATTGGTTTAAGACATACATCTCATCAGTGGTGGTGACCGTTCTAACCTAACCTTACCTATGTATAAAAAACAGATCCATTTTAACAGCAGACCTTTTTACGAGCCGGTGGCCATTTTGTGATGGGCAAACTCTTAAGTTTAATTTGTTGCTTTGACTCATAATTTTCCATCAGTCAGGTAATTATCTTCCTATTTTCATTTGCTTAGCTTACATCTGTGTTGCTTTTATCTTAAATTTAAATTGTAATTTTGTGAAAAACTAGGTATGAAACCATGCTGCGCCATGTTGCCGCCCTTTTTTTTCTTTCCAGCTCTATATCGGCTATTTTATTTGAATAAACTACCTTACTGGAATAAATTGCTTAATGTATTCCTTATTTTGTATCTACCTTTAGTTACCTACCCTTAAATTATTGTACTTAAACGAGAAGATTTTTTTTGATTCCCTAACTGCAATTCTGATGTCTACTTCCGCAAACGTTCATGTAACCTGGAGATCGATGGGTTCATGCTGCCTTAAGAAGCAGACAAAGTCGTTCGCTCCTCACCTCGTTGTACCTGGACTATAGTGGCGAGAAATTCTCTTTTCACAGATCTGTTTTATTTACATGAATAAGTAATATAAAATTTAAAATTTAGTGATTTTCCTTGTCAACAATCAATTTCAAATATTTATATATTTAAACATATTTTTTAAAAATAAGTATGGAGACGAGAAGTTAAATTTCCCCATCAGTTTCAGCAAAAGGATTATCAGCAAGGTCCGTCTCATAGGCACGGCACCCTTTTTTTTATTGCAGATAGTTCCCCTGTAGGATCTTTTACGAGCTCTTTATTATGAGGGGTGTTAATAGAAGCCACAGGAAATATTTCAGAGAGAGAATAAATAGTAAACGCACAAGCTGAAGAAAACCTCGCGTGAAATTTCATAACAGAACGGGCATAAGAACTGTCACATTTAGGCCCTAGAAATAGGTTTGTCTAGTTAATAACACTGGCCGACAAGATTTTTCTAACACAGGCCAGCTCATTATTCCATAATAAAAAAAATATTCGGAAAGCCCTAATACGTACCATTTTTTAATAGCCTAATTAGAACCTTTTAAATTGGCAGGTAAAAAATTTTATTGTGGGGCGGCTAAAATGAGTCCATTTTACAACGGAAAAATTACCTAGACTGGGTTGTTTACAACATTAGACATAAAATAAACGTTAAAAATCACTCATTGGGTTTGGAATTGAGTGGTTCTCTGTGTATCGATAAGCAAGTGTATGTGAAGACGAGAATCTCGAGTCAAACGCGTCGAAGTTGCAAAATTTCTCCTGACAAATTTTGTTATATTTGTGGAGAGGTGAAATCACAAGCCAGGCCATTTTCCGAAAATGTAATAAAAGCCTACTTTAAATATTTTGGTGTGTTAATTGGGGATCTAGATAAGCGGTGGGCTTCCCATGTGTGCTATGTTAGTTATAGTGTATCATTGGTGCACTGGATGAAGGGAAGAGGAAAAGTATGCCTTTTGCAGTTCCAATGGTATGGCGAGAACCCACCAATCATTCTGATGATTGTTATTTTTGCCTGACAAAGACTGAAGCTTATTCCAAAAAGGGAAAGCACAATATAGGATATCCAAATTTGCAATCTGCCATACGACCTGTCCCTCATAATGCAAATTTGCCAGTGCCGATTGCGCCTTTAAATTGGCAAGCTATTGATTTGAGAGATAATGGAGATAACGCATCATCAGGCAGCTCAAAAGAACAGTGCACCGATCCCACTTTTACCATAGGTCCCAGTTCCGGCGAGCCACATTTGATTGTTCAAAGTGAATTAAATGATTTAGTACGTGATTTGGGGTTATCTAAGCAACAGTCAGAACTTCTGGGTTCCCGTCTTAAGGAATGGAATCTATTGGTCAAAGAAACAAAAATTACGAATTTCAGAAAAAAACAATGCTATGTTTTCTGAATTCTACAGTATGGAAAATTCGTTGTGCGCGTGGACTGATATAAACATGATATGAAGGAACTTGATATTGAACATTCTCCCCGTGAGTGGCGCTTACTCATAGACTCATCTAAATATAGCTTAAAAGCTGTGTTATTGAATAATGGAAATTTAAAACCCTCTATACCAGTTGCCCATTCAATTGCAATGAAAGAAAATTATGAAAATATGCGCACGATGTTGGATGAAATAAACTACAATAGGTATAAATGGCAGGTATAAGGGGACTTAAAAGTTATAGCGATTTTAGTAAGACTTTAGGGGGGTTTACAAAATATTGCTGTTTTCTTTGTTTATTGGACAGTCGTGCAATAAATCAGCATTATGTAACAAAAATTTGGACAGAAAGAAGCGAATTTCAACCGGGTTCACAAAATGTTAAATTTATACCTCTTGTTGATCCCAAAAATGTCCTTTTGCCTCCTCTTCACGTTAACCTTGGGCTGATGAAAAACTTTGTGAAGGCTTTGAATAAAGATGGTGATGGATTTAAATACCTAAGAAAAGTCTTTCCCCAGTTAAGTGATGCCAAATTAAAAGAAGGCATTTTTATGGGCCACAAATCAGAAAATTGCTGGACGTTGTCAATTTTACGGAAAAGCTTACCAGGCAGGAACTCAGAGCATGGAATTTATTTGTTAATGTAGTAAGAGGATTTTTAGGCAACAATATAGATGAAAATTATAAACAATTAGTTAATGAACTCTTAGATGCCTATAAAGCGCTTGGTGCCAGAATATCATTAAAAAGTCACTTCCTCCATTCCCATCTGTCATTTTTTCCTAAAAATTTGGGAGCTGTTAGTGACGAGCAGGGTGAAAGGTTTCACCAAGATATCAAAACAATGAAAATTCGGTACCAAAGACGATGGGATTCAGCCTTGAAATCATTTTTTCTATAGATATTAAGTATCGTAACATTCGATATGATTCCACAACTCTAACAAGAAAACCCTACGTGCTACAACTTTCCTTTTGTCATTTTCGTATTTGGATAGGTCCATTCTATTAGATTTTGCTATTCTGATTTGTGTTAGCACAAAAAATTTTTTTTTGTCGGCCAGTGATAATTATGTTATTTTTAACACCATTACGTTATAAGAACCTATTTGGAATTTCTCGGATGCGGCAGATTAATTTCATCAAATATTTGACCACGTCGATTCACTTCTTTATATGCCTTAAAAAGAAAAAATTAATGAAATTAGCTAGCTGTAATTACGCCTTCTTTCACGTACGCGCTGAGACTATCACTTCTGTACGGAATTTTCTCGATCAATTATTTCACGCTTCACCGAAGATAAGCATATTTAACGGACACGAATATCACTGAAGTACAAAATCTCCGTCTCTAAAATGTATTGCATATAAATAGTTTTATACATTAACATAAGGTACAAATAAAATAATTTTTTGTTCAACATAAGGCTCATGTGTTTAACGATTAGAGATAAACAACTGTAGTGGCAACTGAGTTTCGTTTCGTGTTGCTGGACTGTGTGTTTTTCCCAGAAATGATTCTCTCACCCCGGTTATATAAAACTTTGTGCTCAAAATGACTCTTATAAATAATATAATTTTCCCTTCACTCTGCATAATGCGTATTTGGTAAATCCAAAGCCAAATCTTTTTTAAATTGTAAAAAAAAAACAATTCGTACCCATAACTGGAAACGGTAAGGGCTGACTACTGTAAAACGACTGCACGCCCATGGTGGTTTCCGCTCTTTGAGCCCATCGCCCTTTCGGTGCCGCCACGCCCTTGTTGAAGCTTGGAGGCTGACTAGATTCTTCAGTGAGCTGTTTCTTGGCCCACTGGGGCAACTGACCTATGCTAAACCTAAAACAATGATTCAGATTGTTATCCTGAAATTACTTGGCTAAAGTAACTAACCGACGTTTCTTATTAAAATTATGTTCGAAAATTTATTTTTTGCCAATATATATCTAAAAAGAGCGAATTCGCGATCGTCGTTTGTCTAACATTGATCTTTGCGCCTGTGGCATTGTAGGACATGCTACAGACAGGGATCATAGTATCCTTGTTATGACGTTGGTATAACAAATAAATAAATAAATAAGGCCTTTAATAATAAAGAAAAAATACAATAGAAATTACAAAGACAAAAGTTGCATGGAATCAACATACCCTTGGCGAAGTCTAGCAAATGAATGCTACTCTATTCAACCAGATGCGAATATCTTTAAAACTTTAAAAAGTTTAACAATATGGAAGTATACTAGTTTTAATAAGGTGGCACAGGTGTTATGTAAATGTATTAATTTAGGCGGGGAAAAAGGAAAAAGAATCGGAAAAGAGCGGATTAAAAGAGAAAGATAAAACAAAAAACAGGATTATATTCACAATCACTGGCAATTAAGGTTAAAATGCTGTAAGCAGGTAAGTCTTTTGGTTTATTAACAGGAAATACTTAAGTTTGTATTTAAATTTATTACAAAATTATTAGGATGTCTAAATTTATCAGGCAATCGGTTGAGTAATGAGACTGCAGTATAGGCAAAAGTTCTTTTAAAAAAATATTGTTCGGAAGCGAGGCATAGTATATTTGTATTTAAATCTTACATTGACAGAATGAGATAATAAGAAATAAAAATAATTTAACATTATTGCCTTCAACGAAAGTCAGGAGTCAATATGAAATTCAGTGTCGGTTGTGATATTAGCCAGTGGACCACTTGTTTCTGTGATTCCATTTTTTGTTTATTTTTTTTATCAATTCCGCCTCTAATATCACTATTACGCTTCCCCACTATATACTTTTTACAAGCCTGTACTTAGCAAAGAGGGTAATGTGCCAACAGTCATGAATGTACGTACGTCTAATATAGTTTACTGGATGTCATACTTCAGACCTGTGTATCAGTACCGCGTAGGACAAAAACGACTTCGCAAATCAAAAATTCCATATTTTTGCTACAAAACACAGCTTTACATTTTCTTTTGTCCTAGGTCAAGAATTTGGGTAAAATCGAGCTTGAAAAAAAAATGCAGAAATATTTCCATTTTTAAACAAAACTGTCACTTTTTCAAGGTGAGCCTTGCCGACGCGACGCGACGTCAGGATGGACACTTGGATAAGACAGACTTTTTTATTCGACATGTGTCTAGAATTTAGCCAATATCTCCTCAAATGCTTTGAAGGGTGGTAAAAATGGATAAAGATCGATGGAGAGAATAAATTACACGGAGCCTATCCAAATTTAGTTCTAACATATATTTCATTCCGAATTTTATTTCCCAAATGAACGTAATTATAATAAAAATAATAACTAGGTTAGTGGTGTAAACAAGATATCGGAGAAGTTTTCTTCGGTATACGTTGGATTTATAGAACAGTCTTATTTTCGTTTTTTGATTTATACGGGATACCAAGTACCTACAAAAGTAGTGATTATTTTAATATGCTTTGTCGGTTTCTTTTCTTTTGTTAATATACTAGCTTAAAGCAGTCGGGTTTACTAGTCAATTAAGAAAATAATTTCGCCGTACCCTGAGATACATATCTCCCAAGGGGAGAATTTATTTTCTCGTCAGGTTATCTCGGTTTTAGATGGTTTTCGCGGTTTTTAATAGCATGAAGTGCAACTTTACTCATTATTTTAATTTTTAACCATGTTTATTGCTAATATTTTATAAATATGTTTAGAAGGCGTTTTTTTATATATTATTAGTGATGTGCTTCTGGCAAAATTTCATATGCATCGAATGGAATATTCTTTTTTACTTTTTAGTTCTTTTTTTAAAGTCGGTTTTATTTACTGTTAAGGTTTTCGGGATATTCGCCTTAATTTACTCAAACAATGTATAAAGCTACAAATAGAAAATCCGCTAGAAATTATTGCCTATGAAAATGATATTAACAACTTTAAAGAAAAGACCTAACATTAAAATATTGAATATTTGGTTTTTTTTGCAAACTCATATTCTATATGTATAATCTAAATTTGAACGACTAACCTATAATTAGTATCGACAGTGGAGTTGTTATCATATAAATCGAACGTGGTGCTTTCGTTGAACAACTCCGTTTCCAACATCTTCCCTTGCCGCATCGCTTGCTGACTCAGTCTGGTTTGCATCGTTATTACCATGTCATGTGGAATTCTCCATACAAATATACATCTAAAACAGTATTAAAAAACCATTCTATATAATTTCAATAACTAATTGAAACAAAATTATGTGTAGTGGTATGGCAAGCCTAAAGAAATTCATATTGTGATTATCCTCTAAAGTAATTCAGACTGCGCTTTAGGTCAATAACAGGATTTCTAATTACTGACTAATTTATTTATTCTACAAAATTTACAACCAACTATACTCACGCTCATTACAGAGAATACTAACAACAGATGATAATAAAATAAGAATAGTATTATGTAAATAAATGAAATAAAATAAGTAATAACTAACTTTAAACAAAAGAGAATATTAATTTTTGGTTGAGGAAAATTTGGATAAAAACTGGTTTTATTTATTTCATTATTAAATTTTCGGTTTTTTTTGAATATTTCGAAAATGTATGAACAATGAATTTAAAATTAAAATACCACTAGACAATAGAGATTTTTTTCCAAAATTGCTTTGAATTGTATTTTGTAAATTTGTTTGTCGCGTAATGATTATGTGCTGCATGTCTTTTTCGAAATTTATAATAGAATATTTATCTTTTGTAAGTATTAAGTAAAAAATATATATATTTTTTTTACTTGTGAAATTGGTCAATAACTAAAGAACCAAATTGGTGTATATATAAAGGGAGTTTATGTACAGTTTAATTTTTTTTAACTAATTGATCTCCAGATTGAAATAAAATAGTAATGAATATATTAATACAAATTATATATATTTTTTTATATATTTAATGGTACATAACAACGAATTATAAACTTGCGTGCATAGAAATCGGCCCTCTGTTAACCTTCTCACTTTAACTATTTTTTTTAGAAACTATTCATCAGATTACAAAAAGAAATATATTGTTTGAAAGACAATTTAATATGCTTTAAAATGATTTTAAATTTATCAAGTGCTTATCGTTTATACACCTAGTAACCGATAACCAAATGTGAAAGATTAAAATTAATGCCTTTGCGATTAAAAAGAGAGAAAAGAGTTTTCGAGTGTGTTAGTTTAATACATACTACACTGCAAAAAGCCGCTCAAGTTATTGCTTTAATCGAAAATAGACTTAGCCAGCGAGTTGTTGCTCGACAATTAGATAATATACGAAGGGTGTGCCAACTTTATAAGAAGACTTTATCCTTTCATAAACAACTTGGAACAGGCAAAAACCGATCTACCCCGGCTTATAATAACTGCTTTATTGTGTCAACAACGTTAAGAAATCGTGGCCTTAATGTGGTTCAAGAACAAAAGCTCGGTGAAGTACGAAAAGAGGCTATTAGTCAGTGGACTAAGAAGAAGAAGACTGCAGGAAAGTAACTTGTCCCCTAAAAGATCTTCGAATGGCCAAAAACTCCCCCTCATCATCAAGCACGCCTGCGTTTTGCACGGGATCATCTGAATTGGACATTGGAGCAATGGGAGGGGAAGGGGCTGTTCTATTCTCAGATTAGATCAGAATATGCCTAGATTCTAGCGACCGAAGAACACAAATGTACCGGAGAACAAGAAAGCGATTTGCAGAGTGTCGCATTGAAGATCGGATTGCATATGGAGGTGGTTTCTGCATGATTTGATTTCTATGGGAGCGCAAATCAACACTGTTTTCACTAATAGGGGCAATTGTGGTCACGGGAAAGGAGTTTTAAAATGCTAGGAACATCGCGGAGCTTTTAGCAGTTCATGTGGTACTTTACGTCGACTACATTGGAAATGAATTTATCTTTATGCATGACAATGCGAGACCGCACACCGCAAGAATCGTGCAGTTACATTACAGATGTCGGTTTTAGAGTTATGGAGTGGCTAGCATACAATCCCGACTTAAATCCAATCGAACATTTATAGGATTAGTAAAAATGAAGAATTAGAGCTAGACTTCCTGACTCAAACTCGATCTCAGAGCAGAGCTTATTGTTGCAGTAGAAGAGTGAATTGTATGAAAAATGTTATTGGGCACGCGGAGATCACACTCATCAGTAAAAATTAAGTGTTAATTTAAATAATTGTCAATAAGTCAAAAGTAAGTGTATATATATATAACACCTATTAAAGAAAATATGAGATATTCTACATGGTTCCATGAATTTAAATTTTCATCATTATATAGTCCCAAAAATGTGATGCATTCATTATAATTAACAAATCTTTTTGACCCAATCTTATTAGTTCTATTTGATCACTTATTCCTATGATTCTTACTTATAAACATAAAAAAAGTTTATAACCAACTAAATATAATTCTGAAATAATCTATAATGCAGTATCTAATCTAAAAAAAGCAGTTCCAGAATAAAAAATAGTAACATATATTGTTTTGGACATATTTCTATCTGGTAGGTTTGAAACCAAAAATAAATATTTCCTTGAAGTCCAATACTTTAATTTTTTAATAAAACATTATAATGAACTCTATTCAAAGCTTTGCACAACTTTAAGGATAACTAACTCAGGATTCGAATTCTAAAATTCCTTGCTTGCTATTATGTCTGTTAAATTATCGATCTTACCCATCTCCACTAGCGCTGATCAATCGCCTACAGTCATTGGTAAATCTCAGCCCTGTTGCCAACTCACTGTGCCCGCACATCGTTGCCATACATTCGCCTGAGTAATAGTCGTATACCGACAAACTTTTATCTGTACACGAGGTAGCCAGGTAGATTCCTGATCTGTCCAGTACCACCTAAATTTGAGAAAAAAATCAAAATATACTAGTAGGCAATATAGTATATACAGGGTTATTCACGGTGAGTGGCGCTACTAGAAGTGTTTTGGAGTGTCCTGGGGGGCAAGGCTCAACTTTTTTTTTTTAAGTCAACAACCCTATTTTTGTATTTCCCTGCCAATTTTATTTATAACTCATGTAGCAGTCTATTGTGTCGAGATTTTGGCAAGCGAAAACCGACAACTGGTTGAACAATCTAAATAGATCGACTTAAGGCAAAAGGAATTGATCATTTTTATCTTAGCTTTTATAGTCTTTCTTATGACGATAAAAAATTTTCAGATATTTGATTTTTTTTAAAAAGCAGCAAAACTTCTATTTCTGCTTACTAGAACTTATTGACGTAAGATAATAAATAAAAAAATAAGATAGCTATGTGCAATTTCGTTCTGTCAGAAGAATAAGCTTTTTAAAACGAAACTGTCTAGGACATATGGTCACAAGCAATGAGCACTGCAGCAGGGCAGAAAAGTAACCAGATGGCATCCATCTAGAGAGAGAAAAAACCTAAATAGCGATGGTAGGATGAACTAGCCTAAACTGGCACCAAATAGCCCCAGACAAGTTAAATTGGAAATTTATGAGTGAACAATGGCTAGAGAATACATTAATATTATTTACATTTATGTCAATAAAAAAAATTATACCTTTATGAGTGATCCGTCATCTCCTGTACTTCCTTTAAAGGTCTTAGTATGCTTGCCAGTATTAACGCTGTACACCCTGACATTCCTATCTTGACAAGCTGTCATTACGTGCTTCTGACCTGTATCCACTTCCATATCATAGAGAGTCGTTTTGCCAGTAGCATTATGGTCTCGAGCAAACTGAACTTTTCCATTGAACTAAAACATGTTTTAATTCACTAAAAGTAGTGTATGATTATGAAAAAAATACTTGTCTGACTTGCATTGTCTTAATTGTAATTTTGTCACGTTTCGATTAGTATATCAGATTCCACAAAAAAACCACCCTTATAACTTTTTTCTTTGCTAAGATATTAAAACAAAATTTTGTTGGTTAAAAAAGATTTAGTTTTACATTTTACAATTCCGGCGTTGCCATATCTTCTTTTATTTTCGAATTTCTGTTACTAACTTTTGATTTTTAAAAAGAACACCCTATAAATATTTGCATATTTTGATTCCCTTCAACATTCTAAGAACAACGTATGTTATTTAAGTCATTCTGACAAGAAAGCTAGGTTTTATTTCATTTTTAGTTTACAATTTACAGTGCTGTGATTTAATAAAATCGATTAAACATGTTGTATACCCATTCGCACATCACTTAAACAATTTTGTAAAAACACTTAATGTTTTTTTTGCGAGTTATTTTAGAAAATTACAAAGAAAGGAAGATATGGCAGATTATTTATATATTTATTAACTGACACTGCCCAATTTTACAACCCTATACAATAATATAATAATCGTAAAACAATAATAATTATTAATTTTTGACAAAGTAAACTAACACAATAAAAACCAAATAAAGTGTTCTTATGAAACAACTGACCTAATTTAATAATTAAAATTTTGTATTTTTAATAATTTCTTGGCAACAGAGATTATAAATCGTTTGTAGCTAGCTGACAGGCTCTGAGGTACTCGTATATGGAATTATTCGAAACCTACGCAATCGAAACAGCAAAATTAAAATTTATTAGTAGCATGTTGCTGTATTTTATCATTGATCAATACATACCTCACCCAAAGATCTAAAAATTAGGCTTTTATCAGCTCCACAAGATACCATCTGAATATTATTCGAGTGGTTCAAGAACCTAACAGCTGTTATGCTGGATGAATGGTCGTCCAAAGTCTGCACAAAATCATAACTCTACAAATAATAAATATAATGTATAGTTAATCTTGGAATACAGGGTAATATTTTAACAAGTAAAAGTTCAGGTAATTTAAAGTCTTATAACAGGAGGTCAAAACTCAAGAGTTGCAGTCATTTAAAAATTTACGATTTTTTTACAATGTGCAATTGCAATTATACTGTATATGTCTTTAACTATGCGCCAGCGGCAAATTTTGTTTTACGATATTTTCTTTAGAAAGCAAAATAACATATCCACACTTTTTCTCCTAAGCTACATATTCATAAATTTCGAGGCAAAAATCGATTTATGTGGATAAAAAACACAGGTATACATATCTCTTTATACATATTGGAGAGAAAAAATATACATTTCTTACAATAAATTATTTTAAAATACTGATAGGTAAGTACCATGTCTTAAAACAATTATAGTCATTTTCCTGTGAAGAGTTTAAATTAAACATTTTCGATTGAATAGTATGTGGAACTCAGTTTCAACTGGGTATAAATGCTATGACAATTTAAAAAAATATATTAATAATAGCAACTTACATGTTTTGTATCAAATACATGGATGAGTCTATCCCTGCTGGCGCTAGCTAACATATTATAGGCGGAATCATTACCAGAATATTCCAAGCACAATACCTCGCTATCATGGGCTTCAATCTTAAATTGCTCCTTCATTTGCGCAGTATCATGAATTCTTATATTACCTACATAACACAAATATATAATTCCTTATTAGTAAGCCGAGTGACAAAACAAATTTAGATTTTTAGGTAGATTACCGGTAAACTTACCGGACCTATCTCCACTTGCCAAATGTCTGCCATCGGGACTGACCCTTATACATCGAACACCATTCTTCCCGTCATAAGACGTTTGGTCTGGCTGCTGCTTCTCATTAGTAACTGTTCCCGAAATATCCAGATCTTTGATGTATGATAGATCTTTATCCACGTAAACAACTTTCAACAGTTCCTAAAACGTTTAGAGAAGTTAGCTTAGTGCCATAAGATATAAGGAATAAATAAAAAAAATATCCATCATACAAAAATAAAACCTAAGAAAAAAACTTACATTACTATAAATATTATTCTGATACATCCCCCTACTATTCTTCTCTGTCATTTTGTCGAGAGTCCACACTCTGATTGTATCATCTGAGCCGCATGTAAGGAAACTACCAGGAGGCAAGGGGCTGTTAGGGGGCGCCATTTCAACGCCCCATATGCAAGCAGAATGGTACAGGAATGAACAAGATTTTCCCACCTAAAAATGGTACAAAAATTTAAAAAAATGTAAGCAACAATAATGACAAAGTTTATAAAAACTTACCCTTTTAATGTTAAAAACGTCCCAGATATATATTGAATGATCATTGTAAACAGCTGTTAGTTTGTTGTTAGTTTCATCGAAAGCTATCGCAGTTGTGTCGGGGTATTTTGCGTCTGGTGGGGGTGAAGCCATGTGTCTAGAAAACAAATTTAAATGCTTTAACTTTGATGGATGAATTATTTGGAAGCGTTTGAAAGCATAAAGTTTACTATGTTGCAAATTATTACATTTTTGATAGATGAAGTGTTTTATATATACATAAAAGAACGGATACGAAGAACACACAGTATCGTTGTTATACTTTACATATGAGTTTTGTTCCTGGTAACAAATCAAATTTTTTATGTTTTTTTAATACTTACTGTATGTTTGTTCCAAGAGCTACATCCACGCCCAAATAATGACATCTGGGCAATGTTGTGATAAATTTGAGTGTCGTCGGATCAAAACACCGAATTATACCTTCTGCGCATCCTACGAAAATATGTTTTTGTCCTACTGTTATACAATTGGCACTGGTTGTCTGCAAAAAAAAGAGAGAACTGTTGCTATAAAAGCTACAAGATAGACAGGATGTTTTCTAAGTAATCTAAAGTATTTAGGGATACGATTTCTCAAATAATTTTATAACGAAAATGTCATATAAATGGCATATAGAGCGTTTTGTTTTATACAACAAAAATATTTTTGAAAATATCTGTAAAAGCCTAGAGGATATTTTTATGAGGCTCACACAATTTAATACAGTATCTTAGAAACAAAACTGTTTACGATCAACATTCATATGACATTTTCTTCATAAAATTACTTGAGGAATCATCTTAAATATTTAAAGATTACTTAGAAACACCCTGTATAAAAGAAAATGTAAAAATATTCTGATAAGACCTCGTAATAATATATGTTTATAAATCCTATGTACGAGGTTCCACCAACAATATTTAAATTTTAAATAAAATACATAACCTATTATATATGACATATTACCAAACCTATTTATGAACAAGAATACCTAATAAACTATTTATGTATTTTATATATCAATTACAGAACTTACCCTTAATTCTACCCACTTATCTAATAGTCTCCTATTATTAAATTCGCACAGCAAACCTGACCTAAAAAATATCAAAAGGATCAATATATTCTGTAGATATAGATAGATACGAGTTATGTGATAAGTGACATACGCATTTTCAACTTACCTAGTTATCGCATACGTACTATCTCCACATTCTCCTTTGCCACATGCTACATCACAGAAATAATTGTTCCTTTGTTCGCCCAGAATAGCGGACCTGCCCATTAAGGGTACTGCTTCTTTGTACTAAAAAAAAAACCGCGTAAACATATCACATTATGAATAAACTTAGTGTTAAATAAATTCAAAAGTTGGTATCAAAGTTTTTACAACAATGGTATAAAAAGTTAACAACAATGCGAAATTAACAATGTGACATAAGAGTAAGGTCTTAAGTCGCTTTATTGCTATTAGTTATAGTATACCGCGTATCACATTTGATTTAAAAATATCTAGAAATGTACAAGGTGCATGAAAAAACTAAAAAAATAAATTTAATATTTTAACACCCTGAACGCCTGAATCTCTTCAAGCTCATTCAGTGTTCAGAGCTTATTGAGTAAAGATCCCTGAAGATGCCTCGTGCAATCGAAGGCGAAACGTCGGAAAGTAATTCCAATTTGACACGGTCTAATCTAAAGAACCAGGATTTCTTAATTGATTAAGGCCGGAAAGCTTCCGTTCTATATTAGCTAACCTCTATGGGGAGGAAACCAAGACGGATGCTAGAACTTTTGGCGATCTCCGGAACAGCAAGAAGAAGTTACTCTGCCAGTTGGCCTTTCTCTTTAGATGCCGGGATGAGGATGTAGTACCAAAATCACTACAGGTCAGACATCACATTACTTCTAGAACACTCATTAGTTAGACAAAGGATTAAGGCAACACGTCTTGATTTACATATAAATGCCCGTAAACTACTAGAAATTCATCTGAAATTAGCTTCTCGACTATAAAGACCCACATTTACAACTTTGGACAACATCACCAACGCACAGGCAGAAAAAAATCCATCAAAAAGTTACAATTAGGCATAAAAGAAGTTTAAAGCCCTTCTGAACAGAAAAAATCCAGCAAAACCTCCGCAGAATACAGTTATCAACTTGTCATCGAAGCCGTTTTACCGAAGCAGAACATTCCGTCCTTTTCAAAGGCCAAAATTTCGCAATAGCCCCGAGTAACATTCCCGTAGAAGACATAATATCCTCTGTTCAAGCAGCAATCGGGAATACCAGTGGAATAACCCGATGAAGTCAGATATGAGACAACAAAGATCATTAAAAATACAAAACAACCGAAGTCGAATCTTTCCGCAGCCGAAAAAACAGCAATGAAGACGCAAGCATTTGGGTACTTGCAGCAGATAACGGCAACGCTACAGTCGTCAAGGGGAAAGACCCTAGAACTAAAATAGAAAGACGTATCACGAATCTGATTAAGGCATCCAGTCTACCACCAGCGGAGAAGAAATCATTAAAACTAAGCAACTCCAAGATTCCCAGATTCTAAGGTCTTCCAAACATACACAAGAACAATGTACCACTTCGACCGATCGTCAGTGCAATAGACTAGCCTACTACAAACTAGGTAAATATCTTTCAAATTTTCTTAATCAGTTCACTGGAAAAACAAATTTTTTTGTTAAAAACTCTGCACATTTTGTGGAAAAACTTAAGGCAATTTAATTGGATCTCGAAGATATTTTGGTCATTTTTGATGTAGAATCACTATACACAAATGTTCCTGTCAACGACTCAATTTCCGTTATATACATATTCAATCATAATAATCTTGATAAGAATGTAATAGACCTAGTGGAAGCTTGTCTTACATCTACTTATTTCATTTTTCAAGGAACTTTTTATGAACAAACTTCAGGGACAGCTATGGGATCTCCTCTATCACCTGTGCGAATATCTTTATGGAAGCTTTTGAGGATATTGCTCTAACATCCGCTCCACTAAAACCAAAACACTGGTTCAGATATGTAGACGATACTTTTGTTATGTGGCCTCATGGACAGGATAATCTCCTCATATTCCTTGATGACCTTAATCAACATCATAATATCAAGGTCACAATGGAAATTGAATCTAATCCATCCAGCACAAAAGAAATCGGTTATTAACTCACAAGTATTCAGAGCTATTTCGATTTCTGATCAAGATTCTCTAATATCAGAAATATCGAAACTGACCGAAGCTCCCAGGGAATGGCTGTTGCACTGAAGATATTACGCGTTCAATTAAAATATATATTAATCCAACTCCGCCAAAGAAGAATCATAAGGAGCTACCGTTCGGCAGTCTTTTTCTTCCTTACATACATGGCACTACAGACAAAATAGGGTGATTACTTCGACGATCCAATATACGTACAATCTTCAATACATATAAGAAGATTGGACAATGCTTGCGATCCCTGAAAGATATTGTACCTTTCCAAACAGAAGGAGTATATAAAATTCCTTGCTCCTGTGGAGAAATGTATGTCGGAGAAACAGGACACTCAATATCAACTAGACTTAAGAAACAAAAACGATGTACTAAAAAGAAACAAGTTGTTCATCTGCCGTAGCTGAACACCAGGGCATATTATAAATGTAAAGGAAACCAAGGTTCTAGCATCGGTTCCAGTATTTTATAAACGAAAAATGAGAGAATCTATTGAAATTGTTTAACACTTCAAAAGCCCGCCTGAATCTCTTTGAGCTCATTCAGTGTTCAGATCTCATGGAGTAAATATCACTGAAGATGCCTCGTGCAAACGAAGGCGAAACGTCGGATGATAATTCCAATTTGACACGATCTAATCCCAAGAACCATGATTTCTTAATTTTAACACCCTGTATCGCTTAAAGGATACCACATAGAGAAACAATTTATATAACGCATCATATTTCATTAATGTTTGTTAGAGTCAAATTTAAAGTATTTATTTCCGAAATACCCTGTACAAGAATGGTTACTTTTCTTCGAAATATTAGAGATATATAGAGATTTCGTCCAAAAAATATTTCCGAAATTTAAAAATTTAAAATAAACAGGAATTGAGAAATAGGAAAGTAATGTGCCTCACCTTATTTTTTCCGGCTTCCAAAAACCAGAATTTCACATGTCTGTTGCCTACGGTAACAAAGTAACTTCCGTTCTCCGAGAAAGCTATTGCCTTTACTTTGGTACTTACTTTGTTGCTAGCAACCTACAATAAAACAAAGTCATATTAATATACAAGATATCTATAAAAACTATTTTGGCATTGCGTCACGTTAACTATATGTATATAGCTGATTTTAAAATGTCGTGTTGTCCATATTTATCAAAATCGTTAAATACTTTTCATACTCCATCACCAAGCATATCAATATAAATAATATCATTTTAATGGGTTTTTTACATACTTTTTTATTAGCAGTTATAGACATGAATATATAATTATTTATTTCATTTTTTTTTCAACTTTCCCTTTTTGCCTAATTTAACTAATTAATGGCATAACGTACTTCTTGTCTCGCCAGAAGAAAAATTTTACTGAATGTACGTGCCTTTCAAAATCGGATCTGGAGAAAAGAATATTAGACATACGATTGCTTTGTAATTAATTATTGTTAAAGTTTATTAGGTAATATATTATTATTATTATACAACATTGATTCAAATGTTGTTTTAGACTTAGTTACCTTAATATTGTTTCTCCAGTCCCATAGGTTAACTATCATGTCATGTTGGGTACCTACACTGACTACATATTTGTTCGTAGGAGAAAATGCCTGTAACAAAAATTTTATATTAATAATGTGTATAAAGAACAAAAAATTTGAGTTACGTTTAAAATGTTATCGACTATCAGGCACCAACTGATTTTACATTGACGCTACGCTAGGGGTTTGTGTTTTCTATTCTACATTTCAATGTCAATAATATTTAAAAAAAAATTATGTTATTAAAAGTTACAGTGTTATGTATGAGGGATATACAACGCATTTAAGTGTAAACTCGAAATACAATCGTAGAAAAACAGTGTTTGAAAACTACTTTTCAAACTCATATGACTTGTGGCACTGGCCTACGTCTCGTGTGACCCAACTGTAACGCCCATCGAATTCTACAGAGAAGCCGAAATGATTGTCCTGGATATATCCAAAGCATTTGATCAAGTCGCACTTATTAACAAACTTCCTGCCTATAGTCTTCCTCCAAAACTTTGTACTTGGATTGCCAGTTTTCTTTCAAACAGTATTTCTGTAGTGGTTGATGGCCATTTATCTGTTTTCACAACTCTCTCCAACATACAATTTCCCAAACCTGTTTCCAAGACTGAAACTGAGAATAGGAGTAGAGTAATGACTTTATCCCTAACCTAGGACCTCCTTAAAATCGTAAAATGGGGAGCAAAAAAACCTTGTCCAGACACAATCATGTTTACTATCTCACAAATTATATCTCCCCATACTCCACCATTCAAATAAATAAACAAATGCTGTAAAATATTCCTTTAGCCTAGTTAGTAAGACTTTTCAAAAAGATCTTCGTAGGCATGATCACATCACCTCAACGGCCACAGAAGCCGCGAAGAAATTGAGTTTCCTTTTCCGAGCTCGAAAATAATTTTCTTCTGCCAACTTGCTCACCCTTTACACTTCGCAAATCATACCCAGCCTTGAGTATTGCTCGCATATATAGGGACCAGTCTCTCCTTCAATCCTTATCTCTGCCCAAAGAAAACCAATAGGTTTCTGATCGATGATCCAAACATCAAAAGGAAGCTTGGATCACTAGAGCATCGTCGAATTTTCGGTGATCTGCCTCTGTTTAATAGATACTACCGTTGATTCTGTTCTGATGAATTATCATTCATTATGCCTACAGGGGAGACACGAGCACTGACCCACATTCATCCCTTCACCAACTCCAAAGACCAAGGACCACTCCATCTTTTCGTTTAAAGCAACCACGGTATCTAGTGCTTAGGCCTTCCTTCGGGTTCTGCTCATGAATAAAAAAATAAGTGGGTGAAAATAACTGTTTACGAAACCTTGTACTTGATCAACCAAGTACAAAGTTTTGGAGGAAGACCATTGGCAGATTTGTTAGAAATGCGTCATGCCAGACTTGATCAAATGACTTATTCCAGTTGTGGGTTACGAAGGTAAGAATATCTGCTGTTGATCTTTGGTGGCGAAAAGTGTATTATCTTTCGCGTATTTACCTTTCAAGGTAATTTAAAAGATTACTAATGATATACTTTTCCATTGCCTTACTCATAATTGGGAGGAGAGATACAGGTCTATAGTTAATAGAGTTTTGGATACCTTTTTGGTAACAGGCTGTACACGAGCATATTTCCAGCTGTTAGAGAAAATGCCCTTATCATTTGGACATTTGGAATAACCTTTTTAGGGCAATGGTAGAAATACCATCAAAGCCAGAGGACTTTTTGGTATTAAGTGGTTTGAGAATATGGCGTATCTTTTTAACCTTGAATGTAATTTCGTGCATATTGTATGGAGAAGATGGTACTGATGGAAGGGGGAATTTAAGAGAAGGGTTAAAGTAGAATTTGCGGCAATTGTTTTGCAAAAAGCTCAGCTTTTGCTTCAGATTTGGAGACGATTTCATCACCAGAAGTTAGGGGTGGAACGGAACCTTTTCAGAAGTTTTAATTAACATTTTTGGCAAGCGACCAAAAGGACTGGCTCCCATTTTGGCAAGAAAAAACTTTGCCTTTTACGCGTATATTGAACGCATTTTTGACATCGAGAATTATGCGATTGTAATGGTTTCGTGCCTCGTTTTTAGCCTGTAGATTTTCTGAGGTAAAGATCTTGAGAAAATTGTTATGAGTACGGATTTTTTCTAGTCTGGCATTAACGCAGGATTTTAAAATCTAACGTTTATTTTCATGAGGTTTTGAAATCTTAATAAAATGTGGTATAAAGGTTCCTACACCTAATTGGAATACATCCGAGATTTGTGAAGAGTTCTCGGAAGGGTCCAAACATCATTCCAAGGGAAGGAAGAGAAAACCCGCAATCCATCCCAATCAGCGGAATTATAGTGCCAAATAGTTCCTGTTGTATGGGACAGGAAACAGTAATTAGACCATGGTCAGAGGAATCCAGAGGAGCGGAAATGGAAGACCGATAAGGCTCTGAGTGAGTGGGGAGAAAAAGATTCAATGGATTGTGACTATGTGTGACGATGAGAAGTAAGTAGGTTCTCTGATGAGGTTGGTGAGAGATTGGCTGATTGCAAAGGCCTCTGCTGGTCTACCCTGGAGATCGGTTTTGGTGGACACTAATCATTCTTTATTATGATTTCAGAGGAAGAGAATTCAGAGATTAAGAAATCCACATTAGCAGAAAGAAAATCAAAGAGCTCGTTGAATGAATTGTTTATTTAGTGGAAGTTCTGAGGGCTAGTTTGAGTCACAATAGTATGTTGTGGCCATGGTCAAATATATAGAATCTGTCCGATTCAAGATTCGGCAGTTTTGTACAGGATAGATTACTACGAACGTAAGCGCAAAAACTATTTAACTATAAAAAAACGCGTTTTCTCTAGTTAGTTTTATATAAAACTGAAAGAACATACTATAATAACAAAACATAGTTACAATGAATAGTGTGAAAAGTGAATACATCAAGGTAATATTAATGACACATAAGTTGATGTATAATAGAAAGACAATTATTTTAAATTAAAAATGGTTTTGTTTTTGTTTTAAACACAATTCTCACCTTAGAGTTAAAAATATATTTAAAATAAAAAACTATTTTAAACTAAAAAATTAACACGTTTTGATTGAAAGTTTAAAAAAAAATCTGTTTTTCAACCCTGCTACTGAGGATGCAGTAGATAAAAAATACTATTAAAGTATCATTTTTTTTAACCTATTTTTCATTTAAATAATTACTTACAACACAGTTGACTCCGTACTTGTGCCCCAAAAACTCCGCCACTTGCTGGGGCTGCGAGGCTAGTCCAGGATGAACTGACTGTGGATCCGACTGCAGGTCCCACACTCGTACTGCTGGTTGGTGACCGCATTCACCTTTAAAACAAAACAGTTACCCTTATATTTCACAATAACAAAATCAAAATTAAAAATAAACTACTAAAATTCAAAATCTTTGTGTTAACCATTTTTTTTCACAAATTGCATCAATTTTATACCCATTATGAGTTCTCAGATGCCTGACTATGCTCACTTGATACATTCTGATAAGTTCTAATTGTTAGCAGAGGGGTAGCAAAAGCCTGCAGATTGGAAGGTGGCGTGAATAAATTTAAACTAAAATTTACATTGACTAAAAAACACACATATTTTTTATTTTCACATTATCGGACATTTTAACGTTGAAGAAAGCCAAGCCATCTGTTGAATTTCTCAAATAGTGTTAAATTCTGGCAAGTTGGTGATGGCCCTCTATCTAACTTAGTTTATTCTAAATCAAATATAATCCCAAAATAATATTGAAAAAATTGTCTTCCATATCCTAAATTTAAGATCAAATATGTTATAAAGACCAGTTTAGTAGAACATTGTACATGACACATCAACATTATTTGTGATTGGTATTTTCAGAACCAAAAGATTGCTTTTTATATTATTGTGTAAAGCTAACTAAGGTATATAGCAGTCTATCAGAAAGTAAGTATTTTTGTATATTTTATTATATCAAATGACCTAAAAAAAACCAAACGTTTCTTATACATAAAAAAAATCGGTAAATTTCCTTTACCCGGAACTTCCCTCGTTATGATTTTTTGATTTGTTAGGTATGTGTTACACATACTGTCTTTTTCAAACGTTTTTATTGGGCACTATTTTGTTCCATCATTTTGGATTCCTACCAGTATTTTACCAGTTTCTTTTTACCTATGCCAAACTTGACTTTTGGGCTTAATTTAAAATAAATTCAATAAGTAGTTGAATTCGTACCAGTTTATCCCATTTTCACATTTAATTTTTCTGCAAAATTTATAGTCCATTGAACAAGATTTTTTTACATTGATTTTTAAAAAAAATTATTTGGCCGCCATTTTGTTTCGATATCTTAAATTCGTTTCACAACTTTACCAATTTATTTCTATCGCAGTTAATTCTTGCACACAAATTGAAATGAATTTAATAATAATTTTAATTTATTAGGCCGCTATTTTATTTTGCTACTTTTGGATTCATATCAAAATGTTACCAGTTCATTCCTATGTAACACTTGATTTTTGTGCAAAATTTGACGTAAATTGGATAATTAGTTTTTTAGTAATAATTTTTTTAACTTTTATCAGTCTTTACCTACTCCGTTGCACAGTGGAATATTTTGAACAAGTAGGTGGTAAAAATGTTTCAATAGCTTCCGATGTAGGAAAAATGTTAATTATACCTGGGACAAGTGTAAAAAAGTAAAATGTTAAGAAATAACTTTGTTACTCTAAAGTTTTAAAAACACTCGAATTGGAAAAAAACAAATTACTAAATGGTAAATAACGTATTTATAAAAATCGAAAACTGTTAACAATTTGGCGTTTTTTTTGACATATTGACGTTTATATTATGTACATTTATGTTTAAACTTAAATACTTTTATACTTTAACTAAATTTAATAATGACTAACAATATAAATATACAGTGTGTCCACTTAAGTTGGCCACATATGGGAAACTTTTTTATTACTTAATAATTTTAGGAAAAAAAGTTATTCTTTATAAAAAGTTCTGCATGTTCCAAAACTTAAAATGTAATCATCAGATATTACATTTTTTCAATCGGATACGAGGTTTGTCAAAAAATTTAAATTTTGCCCAAGAGTAAAGTACCTTTATATTTGACAATAATGAAAATTGTTATAAGGAAAAGTTGATGAGAACTAAAAATTACGTTCAAATATGCCATTACATCCTTCTACTTAAAATTTTGACTTTTACAAATTTAATTAGGTAACTAAGGTCTAAATCAGGAGAGAAGACATTCAGTGACAGTGACACCAAGCGCATCCTTATGGGATTTACTGGTGTCATCATTATAACCAAATAGTCTTCTCTTTTGATTTCGAATATACATTTACTTGCAATGTTATTGCAGACAAACAGAAAAAATATTTTTCCATGTAATTGGATGTAATTGCATATTAAAATGTACTGTCATCAGACTCGTCTGCGCTTGCTTCTTCATCAGATAAGTGATCTATAGAATCAGTAAGTGAGGATGCTTTAATATCTGGGCATTTTAAGAGAGTAAGAACGTCTTTAGAAAATGTTGACGTTGGTTTTTGGGTCTTTTTCCTATAACTGGTTATTAAAGGATCGGATGATATGAGAAGCATTCTAAGTAAGTCTTTATTCGTGGCAATTCTAGATATTTTTTGAGTATTGTGCTCTCTTAATCTTCTATAGCTTTTAATGTTTTAATGCTGTTTAATGCCTCTTGAGCTTCTTCTGAAAGTTGCCCAATAGGCACTAAACAATTTTTTAGTATATCACTTGCATGGACAAGAATTTTATGCAAGGTAACTGGCATGTAATACCACGAATAAAGACTTAAGTAGAGTTCCCTAGTTTCTTTTGCATACTTCTCAAATTGCTCAATATTAACCTCATACCCTGATGAAAGTGCCTGTAAAAGAACGCAAAACCTAGTTATTATCCTTTCATCCAGACCAGTTATATCTGCACTCTTTTGTGGGTTAAGGAAAAATTTCCTGGCCGTGTTGCCATCATTGGTTGATCCGAAACCAGGCTTTGGTCTATCTACAATCAATCCCAATTCTGTTTTAAATTTTTTTTGTATTTCGGACTTTTGTCTTTCAATTTCAGCTTTAGATTCACTGCCTTTTGCTTGCCATGTTTTTAAATTTAATTTGTAACTAATATGTAACAAACACTCAAAGGATCTTATCCATGCATGTAAAGTAGATAGACCAAAGCCATAATTCTCAACAATGACAGAGGTCTCGTTTGGCACTAGGTTCATGGTTTTTGGTGTTGCTTTGCAGATATAACAGGTCTGAGAAGATTTGTTACCACTTAGCGTATTGCATACCTTCCCGTCAATCATCGTCAAAAGAAGCTGATGATGAATATTTATTGAACGGTTTCCATTACAAACACTTATTTCAGATGGACGTAAATTTAAAATTTGGTTCTGAATAACTTTTGTCTCTAAATTCACCATATCATTTGTTTCTTTTGAATATAAAAATTTTATTGGACGGCATAGTTTGGTTGATGACGAGTTTTGATTCTGCCAAATATAGGTTTGCGGATCATTGATGGAGTGTAATTTAATAGGCACCAAAGAAAAAGTAAACAAATATTCATCATCAGCTTCCAAAGATTCATTAAACTTTTGCTTATATCTACTATGCCCAGAACTACCATCGCATCCCCACTTACTAATTAAAATAAGATCACTTACCTGTCTCGATGTTGAAGCAAAATACTTTAAAACGGATTCTTGCACGATAGACAGACGCTTATGATCAAGTAACGCCTGAAGGTCAATTTCGGCTTTTGTCTCACCCACACTAATACATTCGCTTAAAGGACAACATTCATTTTTGGCTTTTTGTAGTTCATTGTATGATGGATATAGTAAATGTCCTCTGTCCCGAGCACTTTTTCTTAAATGAATATATGATTGTTTTGTCAATCTGCAATCCACGAAAAGAGCTAAGGCTTCTTCTTTGCTGTATTGAGTCACGATCTTGTTTTCCTTTTCCCGTCTCAAATGCTTAATTTGGGTTGAGCGATTTGGCGATGCCGAAGTTATTTCTTTTAATAACGCCGCTGCATTTCTTTTACCATCACCTCTTAAGGCAACCTCAGCTGCAAATGTAAGTTCTTCAACACTGGAAGAAAGTAAGTGCTGAATTTTTTTTTCTTTGATCGATATTTAACTTCTCCGAGTGGCTTTGGTGGTCGTCCGGATGATCTCGGTTGTTCTAAACCCGTGCATTCATTAGCATCAATCACCTGAAAAAATAAATCATCCCCATCCAACCAGTTTGCGTACTTCTTTAAAAAATAGTCCATTTTTCTTCCCGACTTTGCCCACCTCTCTTGAATTTTCTTTGAAAAATCGCAAACAATGCCTTTCCACTGCGCATGAGTTTCTTTGTTAATGACCCCTACTTGAAAGTTTTCCATTAAAATAGTAAGCAAAGCTTCATGAGAATTTCTCTTTGCAGACTGATGCCATATTTGAAAATACGTTCTCCTAGAGACGTTAAACATAATTGGTTCTAAAACAAGAAAAAAAACTGTTCCGCATGTTTCCGCAAAAACTAAGAAATCTTACCGAAAAGCTAATGCTCTAGTCCATTCAAAAATGCACTCTTCTTTTTGGCAATAGTTGGCCTTTACTATTTTTCATTCACAAATCCGCAAAAAAAAAGTTTTTTTAATACCTACGCGATTATCGCAACTTATTTTAAACCAAAACTCGTACACTTAACGTCAAACTTTGACCTCGTAATCAAAATGTCACTTTAAACAACATATTTGATTATTTTTAGAAATGTTATTGTTCTTGGCATGGCCTTCTATGTAAAAATATAGCTTTAACTTGTAATTGTTTTCGAAAAGAAAAGCAAACGAATCGCATAGGTTTTTAAAAGTTTCCAGTCTCATCTTTGATAGTTATTGTTCTAAGTGATTTATAATTGTAATTATTGCACTTTTTGGTTAGTGGATAAGTTGTAATTCAACTAATATTGTAAAAATTGACGCTTTTTAAAGTAAATTATTACCACCTAGATTTCAGTTTTAGTCCTCTGTGCGTTGGTTCGAAGATATTTCCTAACCCCAAATAATACACCACTCTAACATAACAATAAGAGGGTCGTTAACGAAAACCATTTAGAAACGTAATATCCGGGAAATGTCTGCAGACCAACAGAGTAGGTAAAGACTGAAAACATGGGTTTCATGCAGGATATAGCATATATATGCGTCCTGAGTTTGCAACAATAAAGTTGCGAAACGTCGATAATTTAAAAAAAGACTTTTTTAACTGAATCCTAACTCCAAATACTTCACCACTCTAACATAACAAGAGGATCATTAACGAAAACCATTTTGAAACTTAATATCTGGGAAATCTCTGCAGACCAACGGAGTATGTAATGACTGATAATATGGGTTTCATGGAGGATATAGAATCTATATGTGTGTTCTGAGGATGCAACAATAAAGTTGCAAAACGTCGACAATTGAAAAAAAGGCTTATGTTCTTTATTATTGGATCCTAACGCCAAATAATAAACTACTGTAACAATTTCATTTAACATTGTTCCCCCATATTGGAATTTTACCAAAATATTACCAAGTCATCCCTGTATGACTCCCTTAATTTTTTATCAAAATTTGAAGTCAATCGGTTAAGTAGTTTTTAAGCTATGCCTCGAACTGACAGACAGACAGCCATACTGACAGTCGGACCGAGGCAATTGATTTCGTGAGGATACGTAAAAACTGAGAATGTGATTTTTTTACGATTACAAACATTTTCTTTGGCCGCCATTTTGAACGACCATCTTGAATTAGTACCACAATTTTACTAGTTGACCCCTATACCATAATTAGTGATGGCATACAATTTAAAATCAAGCCATTAAACAGTTTTTCAGGCTGAATTTTTAAATATTTTATTAAGCCGCCATTTTATTCCGCCATCCTGGATTCGTACCAAAATGTTACCAGTTGATTCCAACATAAGTCTTGATGTTTGTGCAAAATTTGAAATAAATTGGATAAGTAGTTTTTTAATAATAATGTTTTTAACATATCACTAGGCCGCCATTTTGTTTCGCCATAATATTCGATTTCTACCAAAATGTTACCAGGTCATCTCCATATGACCCTTAACTTTTGAACAAAATTTGAAGTCAATCGGAACTGAGAAAAAATTTTTTTCTAGGGACCTTGAGACGTGAAGATCGTGAAAATATCTCGGAGGGTGATTTTTTCACGATTACAATACTTCCCTTATACGAGGGAAGTAAGAATCAGAAGAGCTTGAAAGCACGGAAGTTTACAGTTTTATGTCACGTCACTAGACTATTTCTCATACAACAAAGCTTACTACTGAATTATCTTAGAAAATGTAATATTAAAGATGGCTTTTCAATATCCGTCGATTGAAATTAGAAAAAAAATGGTGCATTTGTTATTTTTACATTGTTTTATATCTTACACATAAAACTACTTTCACATAAACAAGGAGATTGCAAAAGCTTCCTACGATATTTCATGATAGCATTCTTTAATGTTGAAATAAGGACTCTATTTCGTTTTTAACTGCAGCCTTACACAGTGCCAAAAACACTATTGTAGCTATTTTATTGTTTCTCACATATTTAGCTCTAAACTACACGGCCCTATAACAATCAGGCAATTCTATCTGAGTAAATTCACTAGTTGAAACGTTGCTGGCAAACATCCAGACTTCATGTCGGATTAGAGACACATAACATAAATGCATCATCTAATGTGGCAACTTGGCGGAAACTTATTGTTCATCAGATACATTCGCGAGACACAAACATATAATGGACCTAAATTTATTTATTTATTTCCTGTTTTCCATATCTTGATTCACTTAAAAATGAAATATGGGACTATATTATTTTTATGCGTTTATCGTACCAATATAAGAAAAAATAAGGACGTGAAAAACGAGAATGTATGGCCTCTTATAAAGAAGTATACAGATTACTTTATTCCGTACGTTTTCATTACGGTTTAGATTCACTTTTTATATACAGGGTGATAAATATTCCAACGGTTTATATTCATTTTTATAACACCCTGTTTCATAAGCACGGTATGTAACTTAAGGGCTTACTTCCTCACTCATATTCTAATACAAAAAGTTTATGTATAAAGTATGTCCAGAAATGCTTAAATTCTGAGATACAGAGTGTTGAAAATATATTTCAATTAAGTATTGAACGGTTAAAACTGGATTATTGAAACTTTGAAGTTGATGTAATGGGCTACATGTTTAGAGTAAATTGATTTTTTTCTGACACCAGTGGCGTAGTTAGACGTAAGTTAGTGTTGGTTTTCTTCACTTAAAGTAGTATGCCAATGTTCTTTTTTTAATCGTATTATCATTTTCCAACTCTCTCAAACATTAACTATAAAAAAGCTCTCTTGATTTGTTTAGCATATACTAACCTAATACTAAGAAAAGAGCCGGATAATACGAAAAAAAATTGCGACACTTAATCAAAGTATATGTCGAAAATGGTCACCCGTTCCAGGGGCGTGCAGTCAATGGAAGCAAAAAAAATTACAAAACATCTTCTAAAATGTAATTTTTGAAATAGCAAACCATTAATTTAGTTTATATCAAAAATGCTAAAATATTATCTTAATTATCAAGCCCATAATAAATGCGGCCTTGACTCCGACCCAGCCACAATAGAATATCGAATAGAACCTATGCGGGCCGCTAGCTTCTCTGCAGCCAAGTCCTGTACGCTTGATTTCCAGTGAATCGAGCCAGAGGTTATTGAACTTTCCACCGACTGTCTGCAATTTTTGCATTTCAGTCGCGTGCTTTAAGTGGTAGCGGAAGCTATCGTTGGAGTAGGTCCTTTCTTTGAACGGCTATCCGTGTGTTGTGGGATACGTACGTCGCGTAGTGCATGGTGCGATATGAAAGACAATAATACGGACGTGGATATGCAAATACCGTCAACTTCGGCTCTCGGTAATAACGTTGAAAATGTTGGAGAATGTAGTAAGAAGAGTGTGTGTGAATGTGTGGTGTGTGTCTTAATAATAAAGGGATTTTCAACATTAAACTTCGCTGATAAGCTTCAAATAATTTCTAACGGAAGGGCAAAACCGGCTATGAAAAATTTAACCACAAAAATAAAAAACTGTATTAGACATTTTTATCCGGAAAAACAATACGAACAATTTAAATGGCTAATAGGGTGTGAAAATATAAGTAAAATATTTTGTTGGCCATGAATGATTTAATTTCCGCTGTTGCAATCATTATTCTAAAAATAATTAAGCAAGAGATTGGTGAGGCGCGGTTCATTGCTATTGCTCTGGACGAAACAACTGATATCACTAATTTTAGCCAATTATCTATAGTAATACGCTACGTTAAAACAGACGGAAGTATTCAAAAGCGATTTTTAGATTATAAGAATGTGTCCGAAAATCGTACAGCAGATGCATTATATACCGTAGTTTATAACGTTACTAAAGAAATTAATGGAGAGAAAAAATTAGATGCTTAAAGCTATGATGGAGCTGCAGTGATGGCAGGACAATTAGGGGGTCTGCAAGCTAAAGTTCGAGAAACTTTCCCAAGTGCTGTGTTTGTCCATTGTTTTGCTCATAAATTAAATTTAGTTTTATCCTAGTCCATCAATCACATTAAAGAGTGTAAAGTATTTTTCGTTACTTTAAGTGGCATGGCTGCTTTTTTTCCAAGTCAACAAAACGTACACAAGCTTTGGACTCCATTGTCCACAAAGGATTGCCCAAAGTAGCTCCTACTAGGTGGAACTATAATGGAAGAAAGTATCTGAAAATCGTGAATCATTGATTGAACTATTCGAGAATATAATAGAAAATAATGAAACGTGGGACTCAGAAGCAATAAATAGTTCGAGGGGGTTTTTGGACTGTTTGAAACGAGATTTTAATTTTAATTATTTGTTGAACATAAATTTCAGAAATATTTCCATTCTCGGGCAATGTTTTTAATATATTACAAACTAAAACAAATGATATTGCTTTTTGCCTAAAAAAAGTGGATGATTTTAAGTCCATGTTAAGCCAAAAAAGGATGACTTTGACCTATTTTGGGAGAAACCGATGACGTTAAATGTAGAGCCACAAGCCAAGGACCTTCGAACGGACAAGGTGGGTGATGTTCAAACATCATACAGACGCATCTTTTATGAAATGATCGATCAAGTTCAGCAACAAATAAACTATAGATTTACCGGCTTAAATGATTTTAAATTCCTCGAGTTCTGCAATTTTGATGCATTTAAAGGAAAAACTTTTCCAGAAGATGTATTTAAATCTCTTCTTCATTATAGCCAGTTGATTCTGAATTAAAGTGATTTACGAAACTGATCACATTAGCGCAAAAAATAACACTAAGGAACTAATGCAATTTTTAAAAGACAAGGAGCTGGAAGATGCCTACACCGAAGTGTCGAGATTGTGTGAATTAGTATTGACAATACCTGCCACAAGTTCATCAGTAGAACGCAATTTTTCAACACTTAAACGTAAAAAAATTTCGTGAAAAATTCAACGGGGCAGGAGAGACTTTCGCATACATGGCTGTTGTCCATTGAAAATAAACTTCTCCAAAATATGTAGGGGCATCGACGTTTTTATGATGACGTCATTGACGAATTTGCAAAAAAATGATGGAAGAATCGAATTACATTACAAATAGGTACGTTTCTAAAAATTGCTTCCCTTTCTTAAAATTTAACCGCACGCCCCTGCGTTCAAAAATGCCTGCTCTATTTCGTATCGCATTGCCACTTTCAATAATTCGATTTCTTAAGTCGTTTTCATCTAGTACAGTCATCTTGTACACAAGAGACTTTACGTGATCCGATGAATAATAGTTTAGAGGATTCATGTCGGGACTGTGAGCTGGCCAACCTTAGGAACCTGCGCGTCCAATCCAACTGATGAGCAACTAGGCTAAAATGAGCTGAGGCGCATAAACCAAATATTAGCTTTTATTTGTTGAGGTAAGTTTTCTAACAGAATGTTAAGTTGTTCCACTATAAGTTTCCATTCAATCACGGTGGTAAAAAGTATGGTCCAATAAGATATCCGCCAATAATCCCTGCTCATAATCGAAAATTGTTGTTGCTGAACCGACCTTCTACTATTACTTATTATATATATATATATATATATATATATATATATATATATATATATATATATATATATATATATATATATATATATATATATATATATATATATATATATATATATATATATATATATATATATATATATATATATATATATATATATATATATATATATATATATATATATATATATATATATATATATATATATATATATATATATATATATATATATATTCGTTATGAAAATTATCAATGGGTTCTCTTGAAAAAGAAGCCTTATCAGTAACTACGCCACTGGTGAATTGACCTTAAACATGCAATAATATTACATTTTTTTAACATTTCTAACATCCTGTATCTCAGAATTTAAGCCTTTATATGCTTTTTCATTAGAATATCATGAGGAAATGAGTCCTAAAATTACGTACCGTATTTATGAAAAACCCTGTATAAATGTCCCCTTTAACACGTTTAGACCAAAAAAATAGTACAAAAATCATGTATGACAAGTTATAAGGAAAATGACCGCGTGAGTTGTTTAAGTACAGGGTTTTTTTAATAATTTTCTAAGAGAGCCTTTTTTTTAAAGCTACAAAAAAAATGTTTATATCAGGATTGTACAATTTGTCCTAAATATTTCCATGGCTGTAAATTGAAAAACAAGTGACGATCGGAAAATCAAGAAATCACTACCAATTTTGATATTTTAAATGGAACACCCCGTATTTTTTGACATTTTTGGATTCTTATCATTCTCCTTTTTTCAAAAATATATAATATGTTGCCACATATGACAAATTCACCGTGATGCAATTCGACGATACCAAAATCGCTTTACCCATGAAAAAACAAAACAGTTATTTGTAAAGAAAACTTTTTATTGACTGTATGTCAAATAATTATTAATAAAATGCTTTTTACTGAAGAAGAAAAACTTAAAATAATTCAATTGTATTTCGGAAATGCGAATAACGCTACAATAAAAGTGGGCAGTACAGGATGCTATATCCTAGAGCTCAAGTTCTCTCTAGCAAAACTCTTTAATAAATATTAAAAAAACCATGCATAAAGAAAATCACTGCATAGACAAAAAAGGCAAGCAATTAAACTTGGACGAGGAATAAACAAATATATCTAGATATAATCTAAAATTTTAATTAAAATTAATTTTTAGAAAATCCAAGCAGATTGATTCCTGACGTGCGTCTCTAGAATAACAGGAAAGTCTTGGTATTATATCCGTTCGGTGCTTAAGAGGTATCAGTACCGTCCGTTTAAAATTAGTGCAGTTGTTAACTGACAATCATTTTAATCAACGCCTCCAATTCTGAGAGGATATGTTGGAGAGAAGCTGTTGTTGGAAAGGATTTTGTGGTCAGATGAAGCTTGTTTTACTGCAGCCGGCATGTTCAATAGAAAGAATAAACACTTTTGGGCAACAAGAAATACACATATAACAAAAGAAGCGAAAGAAGCAAGGTCGGAAGTCGTTGCATGTGTGGTGCGGCATTTTGAGAGACCAAATTATTGGTTCAATTTTTATTGAGGGTATTTTAACAGGGGAACGGTATATAAATCTATTAAATAATGAGACAGAACACCATCTGGAGCAGCTTCCTATAAAGATCTATAAATCAAATAATTTGGCACCAAGGTGGAGCACCACCTCACAACATCCCCGATGTCACAAATTTTTGAAACGCTCGATATGGTTTCTGGATCGGTAAACGTGGTAATAATCATTGACCAGCCAATAGTCCGGACCTTTCACCACTGGATAATTTTTGTAGGAATATTTAAAAGATAAAGTTTACCTTAACAGAATGGACAACATAGACGAATTGCGGCAAAAAAATAGAACCCGAAATTGCGATTTTAAATACAGAATGTCCCATTTTCATTACCAATGCTATCAGGAAACTGGAGAGTTTTCCAAAATGCCTTGGGTAATGGAGGGGGTCACGTGACATGTGACTAACTTATAAAAAGGCTGTTAGCAATCGGTTCATTTATAAAACATTAAAATATTATGTTGCATTGATTTTTTTGTTAATTCTTAGTTTATATTCATTACAAATATTGTATTAAAATAATGTTACTAATTTTATTTGTTTTTCATAGGTAAAGCGATTATATTATCTTCGACTTGCATAACGGTGAATTTATCATATGTGGCAACTTTAAAGCCGAATAAGTCAAAAACTACTGTTCCGAGTAGGTATAGATATATATATTTTTGAAAAGGCGAGGATATAGAAGATCCAAAAATATCATAAAATACGGGTAAAATAAAAAAATTGATAGTGATTTCTTGATTTTCCGATGTAATATTTAGGAAAAATGTTACAACTTTCATATACACATTTTTTTTGTAGCTTTAAAAAAATCGCTCACAGCGGGTGGTAAATTATAAAAAAAAAACGTTTACGTCTAAATAATGTTATCTTCTGTAAAGCCATCCAAACATGTATTGGAGAAAATAGTGAAACAATTGCAAACAGTTTCAAAAATTGATTTTTTCCTTGTATTTTAAAATGGGTTGTTCCTATAAAAATTACTTCTCTAAAACTAGTAAATATATTTCTAAACCCAAGCTATCTTTTGCGATATGGAAAAGCATTGACTAGTTTTCGAGAAATTCGCGAAGAGCCCTCAAAAAAAAACCTTTTTTTATGTCAATAACTTATGCAAACTGCCAACATGATGCTAAATATGTGTAGAAAAGTTTAACGCTGATGTAAGTCCATTTCTTAACGAGTTATGACTATTGGTTTACCCCGCGAGGCATTGTTAAAGAATAATTTTGCAGAAACTGAGAGAATACAGAGAGCAAACCTAATTTTATTCGAAGTGACATATAAAAAACACTTCAATTGCTTACAGTATTAAAATTTGCAAAATAAAACGTCAAAAGTGTCAAGAAACACATTAATTTGTTTATAATTGCAACGGTTAAGAACTTTTAAATATAAACATTTTTAACGATTTTACATATCTAATATAATAGAAAAAAAGAAAATTAAAACTCGGTAATCTTGAACCGTTTTTTACAGGAAAGAATTGCTTTACCCTCGTGTATTAATATCGCCCGACAAACCGTTTTGTGTACTAAAATCAGCAATACTACTTTATATACCCTGATATATCACAAGATATAAAAGTCTAATATCATCTATCACACTTTTCACAATTTTTTGAAACATAAAAGATCTATGGCTAGTAGCCAAAATATGTTTATTTCGTGATTGAAAATGTATAAAATGTGTATTTCGTGATTGAAAAAATCAACAAAAAAAAAACAGAAAAATGTTTTATGTGAAATCGAGTGTGAAACTGATTTGGAACTTAGTATTCTGTGATCACCATAGAAAAGATTATAGAAAACTAATAAACTATAAATAAATAAGGCTTTAAATTTCGGGAGCCCTATCAAATTATGCTAGTTGTTTTTCGAATACAGACATTTTTGACGAATAGTTGGGTTAAAAAGTCTGTCCTGTCAAAGTGGTTATCCTGACGTAAGCCAAAGCATCATCTGGCACCGCTCATCTCAAAAAAAGTGCCAATTTTCTTGACAAATAAAAAAAATCTATGTCTAGTAACAAAAGGTGCTTATTTTTTCATGTATTTCGTGATTGAAAATGTCAATCAATTAAAAAAAAATCAGAAAAATGTTTAATGTCAAATTGAATTGGAACTGATACCATAGAAAATACCATAAAAAACTAATAAACTATAAATAAATAATGAAGTTTTAAATTTCGGGAGCACTATCAAATTGTGTAATTTATTTTTAAATCATTTCAACTTTCAGTCTATTTATATTCTGCACCTCTTCTATAAAATCATTTTGAATTCATTTATGTAATGCCTTTATTCTTAGATTTACACGCTTCAACCTGAAAATTCAATTTCCGTTTAAACGAAAAGACAGGTAACGAGAGACACTGAACTTAATTCAGTCCACATGTTGACGTAACTCCCTAAGCGACTGTCTACAGCAGGACAACAGAGATTCTGGAGTGATGTTGGATGTATATATGCATAATAAAGTTCGCTTTATCTCTGATATTCTGCGACTCTGTATAAAGATTATAAGAAACAAACTATTTAAAAAACGTATTTTTTTTATTCTTGTAATATTTGGAACCGATACAGATTGGTTTCCTTTACATTTATAATATGACCAGTGGTATGCTGGTGTTCAGCTACAGCAGATTGAACAATTTGTTTCTTTTTAATATATCGTTCATGTTCCTTAAATCTAGTTGATATTGAGCGTCCTGTTTCTCCCACATACACTTCTCCATAGGAGCAAGGGATTATATATTCTCCTTCTGTTTGGAAAGATACAATATCTTTTGGGGATCGCAAGCATTTTCCAATCTTCTTATGTGTATTGAAAATAGTACGTAAAGTTTGGCGCGTGAATCTGAAGCTATGAAAAGAATGCAACTTCTATGGCAACGGTGCATTACTCATTGGTGATTGGCTAAAACCCTACATATCCACAGAAACGCTATTTCTGACAAACCTCATTTTTTGTCATGTTTAAATATATTGGTCCGCCGAAGTAATCGTCCTATTTTATCTAGCGCCATATATGTAGCAACATTATAACGGAACTTCTTATCATTCTCCTCTCGCCCAATTAGATTTCTATCTTTTATTGAAACCCGTAATATCTTCATTGCAATAGCTATTCCCTCTGAGAGCTTCGGTCGGTTTCGATATAATATGACCAGTGGTATGCTGGTGTTCAGTTTCCTACACAGATTGAACAATTTGTTTCTTTTACATCTAATATATCGTTCATGTTCAATTCCCATTGCGAAATCTAGTTGATATTAAACGTCCAGTTTCCTGTCCATGAGGACAAACAGCAAAAGTATCTTCCATAGGAGCAAGGGATTATATATTCTCCTTCTGTTTGGAAAGATACAATATCTTTTGGGGATCGCAAGCATTTTCCAATCTTCTTATGTGTATTGAAAATAGTACGTAAAGTTTGGCGCGCGAATCTGAAGCTATGAAAAGAATGCAACTTCTATGGGAACGGTGCATTACTCATTGGCGATTGGCTAAAACCCTACATATCCACAGAAACGGCCTGCTTTTGACAAACCTCCCCCTTTCCTCGGGGCATCAGATCCGTGCGGCGTATTTATATTGGTCCGCCGAAGTAATCGTCCTATTTTATCTGTAGCGCCATATATGTAGGGAAGAACAACATTACCTAACGGAGGCTTCTTATCATTCTCCTCTCGCCCAATTAGATTTCTATCTTTTAATGAAACCCGTAATATCTTCAGTGCAATAGCTATTCCCTCTGAGAGCTTTGGTCGGTTTCCAAAGCCGTGAAACCTTCCGTTATTAGACGAATCAAACTTTAACAGCAAAAAAGAAAATGAAATTAGTTCATCTATAAAATAATAATAATAAATTAGTTTATTCACGAGATGTTTTTTCATTTCTTACATACTATTAATCATTGTGTGTAAATAAATAAAAAAATCACAAAAAACTAATGTACGTGAAATTAAACATTCCTTTGAACACATACAATATACTAAAAATTATAATGTAATTCATATTTTAATTATTTATATTGTACATTGCGAGGACTGACACGATATTTTGATGTATGTCGATTATTTTTTCTTGTAGAATCTAAAAATGTCATCGAAAAAATATTTGAACCAGAAACAAAAGAGTTACGCTATGCATCAGGTGTTTTTTAAATGGAATGTATCTTTTTTATACATTTTTGAACCAGTGTTTTTTTTTATGTCCGTTCTGATTAAAAGATTTGATTTTGGCAGGAACATCTGTGTATATATTACATTTTAATGTTTTACAAACTAAAATTTTTCACCTGTTTAAAATATACTGTTTTTCCAGTAAATGGATTGAGAAAATTTGAAAGATATTTACCTAGTTTGTATGTGGGCGTGTCTATTGCACTGACAATCGGTCGAAGTGGTACATTGTTCTTGTGTATCTTCGAAAGGCCGTAGAACCTGAGAATCTTAGAGCTGCTTGATTTTAATGAATTTTTTTCCGCTGGTGGTAGACTAAAAGCGTTAATCAGATCGGTGACTTCTATTCTACTTGTAAGGTCTGCCTGCATAACCATATAGGTGTTGTTGTACAAAAGTTGAGTTACCTTTTCCACGTATTCCGTTCTGCACATGACGACGGTGGCGTTGCCTTTATCTGCTAGAAGTACCAGAATGATTGCGTCTTCATTTAAGGCCTTCTTTGCTGTTTTTTCGGCTGCGACAGACATGATTTCAAGAGAGATACCGGTTACCGTCTACATCACACGTGGAAACCAATCTTAACGCAGGGTCACCATTTGAGAAACAAATTGGAAAAAGCCCGCCCGAAGTTCTTTTTGTTGTTAGGTGCTGAGAAAAAGGCTTTATGAATTTTCAGAGTCGTCCCTCGTAGTAAAAATTCCGTCCGAAGATGCCTCGTGCAATCGAAGGAGAAACGTCGGATAGTAATTCCAATTTGAGAGTTTTATTCCCAAGAACCATGATTTCTTAATATATTTCAAAGCCGTGAAACCTTCTGTTCTCTTGCATTTTCTTGGCACTTGTAAAATAACTAAATTGACGAAACCAAAATCAAACTTTAGCAAACAGCAAAAAAGAAAATGAAATTAGTTCATCTGTAAAATAATAATAATAAATTAGTTTATTCACGAGATGCTTTTTCATTTCTTACATACTATTAATCATTGTGTGTAAATAAATAAAAAATCACAAAAAACTATTTTTTATATATAGTTTGTACGTGAAAGTTAAACATTTACCATCTACTTGCATGAAACTACCATCACAATATACTAAAAATTATAATGTAATTCATATTTTAATTATTTATATTGTACAATGTAAGTGTTGTTGTTTTATTAAACAATGATCCAGATCAAGTAAATTGTCAAAGGCGAATGAGTTGTCAAAATATGGTAAGGTTTCAAATACGCGTAAGAAATGTATGCGTCTGGAATGACCATATAAAAATAATGATTTTTGAGATTAGACAGTGTCAACGTAGAATTAGTTCTCGACCTTTGAGATAAAATTGTACTGTATCTTCAAAGATTTTAACTCCACGAAACCAGTATATTTAATAGGTAAGTTAGAGGAAGCATAAGCAAATTTTCGTAATAGACTTGTGCTCATCGAATTATTAAAAATAATTTATTGGTGTCCGATGTGATGCCGCGACAACCAGAGTCATTCTCAAGTAAATCGTCATTGATTTTATTTAAATTCTCGTGCAAATAATTTTCTGAGCTACCATTTTCCTAGACTATGGTTATATGTTAAAACAAATGTTCAAAGGTTTAATTCTAAAAGATTACTACCATTTTTCAGTTCAATATATAATTACTATAATGTCTGAAGATGACAATTCATAAAAAGTCTCCTTTTCATTTGTGTTTTTTGTCGAGTCCTTTCTTTTGTTTTATCTGAATTATTTTGTGTTGCTAATTGTCATATTCGGTCTTTTAGAACCTCTATCGGCCAAACGGTCAAACCTGAATAAAATGACTTGCACTTTTCTATCTTATTTTAGAAATCCATTAGATGACGTCATCTTCAGGTTTAGTTGGAAATGTCAAAATATGACACTTCCGGTTAAACCGGAAATGGCGACCATATGTTAACTTTCAAAAAGTTAAGATAGAAAAGCAAGCCGTTTTTTTTAAATCGTTTGGCCGATAGAGAGTTCTAGAAGATGCTGTTTTCAGTTGATAAATTTTTTTTTAAATTCAAAGCAGAATCTAAAAACGTATAATATAGGGTGTCCCATTTAAAAATCAAAAGTTAGTAGCAAAAAACCCTAAGTTGAACAAGATATGGCAACACCGGAAACATTAAAAAATGCAAAATATTTATACTCCCAAAGTTTAATTTTAATATATTTTAAACGAATAAGGGTGGGCCACTATTTTGTGGCACTTAGTAAATACTTGAAATAGTTTTTTAAAAAATCTCAATTTTATTCACATCTTCATAATCAATTTTCAAAACTGGTACACTCGTTGACAACATATCGTAACCAGTGGAATTTTAGAATTGAGCTTAAAAAAAAATTAAGGGCTGACATAGAATATGATTTCTCTGATTTTTTTATTGCTCAGAAGAAAATACTAAACTCTTCCATTACATTATCAAAGACCGATTATATATTTTGATTAGACAATCCATCAGATATACATAAATTAACCACATTAGCTGCTGGTGTCATAGTTTAAATAGAAAGCCGCAACAATACGTGGTTTGGTATTGGCAGAAGTGTCTACTAAATACAATAGAAAAATTAGCCTTATCTATAAAAGAAAAAAAAGACATATAATTACTCTTTAATAGACACCGTATAATCCAGAGCAGTCACAGGAACCACAACTTACAACAAATATTTTTCACGTTTTTTTTAAATACTAAATTAAAACAACTAAAACTCATTTTAATATTCCGCACGTGTTCCTAGATATTCTCAAAGTATTACGAAGTACTCCCAGGTATTTCCAAGTATTCTCAGGTATTTACAAGTATTCCCAAATATTTCCAATATTATTATAATTTAACTACTACCAATATACTTCCAGCAAAAATATCACGGATTGCCACTAGTATAACCCTATATCCCACATAGTACAGATGTGATAGTTATGAAAATACTGAAATCGGTAATTATTTATTTTTTTACACCATCGCCGAGTTTGATGACTTTTTGTATATAGGTGGATTTTGATTTGATCACGAATCCAATTTTTCAGTCACGTTTCGTGATCAGGACAGCGATGATGTAAAAAGTAAATAATTACCTTGAAATCTTATTTCAGTATTGAAAGTACTGAAAAAAATCCCTACCTGTGACTATATACCTTCCGCATGTTGAATACGCAAGTGACGTTATAGTTTTCCGGCTTGTATTGATTATGTGATTTTGCTGCTCGGTTCTCGAATTAAACAGTACCACCGTACATCTGAAACAAAAAAAAGGACGGTTAAAATAAGCAACATATTCGTATAAAATCGTTTGGCTCAAAATACATTTTATAGCATTGTAAAATGTTCAGATTTCCGACAAATATTGGATATAAAAATGCCAATGATTTTTTGAAGGTGAATTGTGCGGTAAAACGAACGTCAGGCTGAAAGAGGATTACATTTCTACCTACGCAAATATCAATACTTCTAAGATTTGACCAAGCTTACGTCCTGCTTAATATAATAATTGCTATATATGTACCTTCTTGTCGGAGAATCGCTATTTAGGTTAGAATCGGCGTTTGCGTTGCCTGTTTTAAAAATAACTGCTGAAAATGTAATTTCTACATATTTTCAATCAATTTTTTGTCAATCTTCTGCATTTCCAGAAATTAAAAAATGATCACCTATTATAGAACATTCCTTCTAATTAATCCCTTTTGGCAACAGTATCTGAGTGTTTTCACGAATTATACAGGGTGTTCGGGAACAACGTCAGGAAACTTAAGGCAGTGATTCTACATGAAAAAAATAATGGTAGCAAGTCATTTAAGAAAATCATGGTTTCCTAGTAACGGCTGATCAAAGTTGCATTTTTAATTTTAAATTTTGGGAATATTTAATTTATTTCTTTACGGATCAACTTGATATTTGACACATACGTTTAAGGTAATAAACGCTCTTATCCAAAGGTAAAAATGTTTTTTAAGTTGCCACCAGAGGGCACTTTGCCTACAACTGAAAACTTATTTCAGTGGAAACTTTTTTATTTTGGAAAAAATTGTCAAAATTGACTTGCCATCTTTAGGCCGATGGAATGCGCTTCAAATAATGTACTCTTACTTCAAATCGATAAATCATAGCCGCAAATCGATACTAAAGTTTTATCCAATTAAATTATTATGATTTAAATGTCGTAGTCAAGGTACTTTTATTAATACCAGTAGAAATGAAATTTGATACTTAGTCTACATTTCAGTTTGAAAAACTTGCCTAAATGTTCAACATAAGTAATTTATTTCTTATTTAAAAAATGACTTATTAATGTTCGAATGTAGAATATCGGGACATGCACTTTTGCTATGGGAGAGCCAATGCAAATGCTGAAGAAGCACGTTGGCTTTACATACAAACACACCCTGACCGAAATGTTCCTCTTGCTCAAACCTTTGTGAATGTTCATAGAAGACTTGGTGAACAAGGTTCAGTTACCCATCGCAAATATGACACACAGAAGAAAAAATTATTCAAACGATGGAAGAAAACCCGGGTGTCAGTACTCAGCAAATTGCCGTTGCAGAAGGAATGGCGAAAGCTACAGCTTGGGAGGTAGAAGAATTTCATCCTTTCCATTCCAATAGGTACAACTTCTTTATGATGGTGATGAGGTATTGCCCCTAAACATGTGGAATACTATTTTATATAAATATAAAAATGATAATACTTTCATTAATATCATCTTATTTACTGATGAAGCTGGTTTTACAGGCGATGAAATAGTGAATTTACATAACACACATCATTGGGCTATCAGCGAAGATTCATGTTAAATGTTTGGGCCGGCATTATAGGCGCTTGTCTCGTAAAACCTCACTTTTTTTATGGGAATGGAAATCTGTATTTAAGTTTTTTACAAAATAATTTTCCTGGTATATTAGAAGATGTTCCCCTCGATCACGAATAAGGATGTGGCTCTTGCAAGACGGCGCACCACCACATTACAGCCTTAACATCCGTGAATATCTGAATGAGGTATTTCCAGATCGTTGGATAGGAAGAGGCGGAGCACTACCTTGGGCACCCCATTCCCCAGATCATAACCCAATGGATTTTCTCTCTGGGGGTATTTAAAGATGTTGGTGTATAAAACTGCAGTCAATAACCTTGACGATTTACGAGTTCGAATAATAAATGGCTGTGAACATATTAGCAACACACCCGTTGTTTTTCGTCGTGTTCAGAGACATTTTCTACAAGCGGTTAGAAAATGTATCGAAGTTAATGGTGGACATTTTCAGAATTTATTATAAAGTCTGTTAGTTGCGTTACGCTGTTATTTGTTGTATCGTTACAATTTAATTGAACAAAACATTATTTGAAGCACATTCCATCGGCTTAAAGATGGCAACTCAATTTTGACAATTTCTTCCAAAATAAAAAAGTTTTCACGAAAATAAGTTTTCAGTTCTTGGTAAAATGACCTCTGGTGGCAACTTAAATAAACATTTTTACCTTTGGATCAGAGCGTCCATTACTTTAAACTTATGTGTCAAATATCAAGTTGATCCGTAAAGAAATAAATTAAATATTCCGAAAATTTAAAATTAAAAATGCAACTTTGATCAGCCGTTGCTAGGACACCATTGACTTGCTACCATTATTTTTTCATGTAGAGTCACGGCCTTAAGTTTCCTGACGTTCCCGAACACCCTGTATAGACGTAGTTCCCAAATAGATGTTAGCTAAATACTTTTGCAATATGTGCTACTTCCTCTCTCCGTCTTTAGCCTTTTTACGACTGTTAACAATAATTAAAGAACATTTTTATTTGAATTTGTCTGACTAGATATCTGGGGATGAGGTTAGATATCCGAAATCCGTTTCCCCGCTGGTCGGTACTTTGCGAAAATTCCGAAATAACTTAGAGATGGATATGAGACTCAAGTCAAGTCTGAAGCTAATGGAAATCGCGTCACTATTTATAATAGGAAAATAGTTACTCTCGTCAGTTTCAAGCAAGTTTAAGGTTAATGAGTTTATATTATATTTAAATAATTAATTCACTTAATAGTCTGGGCAAAATCTATTCAATAAAAATGTTAGACTGGAAAGTTACTGATAATATATTTTGTCGTTAATGTAAAGACTATTAAATATTAATGTAAATTTACATATCTCACTCATTCACTATATCTCCCTGGCTCACCCACTATGTCTTTCACTCACAACCTCTTTACCCCTCTCACTATCCCCCTCCATCACTTACTATCTCTACCTCGCCCACTCTATCTCCCTCTCTCATTACCTCTCCCTCTCCCATTGTCTCTTCCTCTCTCAATGTCTCTCCCTCTCTCATTGTCACTTCCTCCCTCATTGTCTCTCTCTCCCTAACACATTTCAATCCCTAGTATATAATCTCAATATGTCACACTTATTCTCTATAGTACTCATTCTCAAACGCACTCTCTCTCTCTCCCGCAGGAATTTTTACTTGAAGAAACCAGTGCAATTGAAACAATTGTCATATATTTTAAAGTAAATTGAGTAAAATCTGTCCAAACGCTTAATTATTAAATTAACATCTACCTTACGTATTTATTTTCTCTTTCACAAATTTAGTGTGAACTTTTACTAACTATGCCAACGCGGTAAAACTTTTCTCATTAACCAAATAGTGGAAACGGGCAGACAAGGATTTTCGAGTATACCTAGAACAAAAATTCTCATTCGGCGAGCATATACGTGGAAAATGCCAAATTACAAAACCATTTTAACATAAAACAAAAACCAGTAACACAAATTAGCAACCTACACTACTTAAGAAGATCAAAGTAAAGAAAAATGTAATAGCTAACAACGAATTAATCCACATTAAGGAATTAATTACGAAGGCGAAGTATGAAATAAAAGGTCGGGCGGAACGAGAATTATCTTTCTAGCAGTTAAAACTAAAAATAGCCGGGACCGCTAAGAACGTGATGAACGCGAACATTCTTAAGCTTAAGTGCTATTTCTTTTTAACTCATAGGCAATTAACAGTGCAGCACGAAACAATTCTGGGGGAGGAATCTAGGCCGAAACAAGAAATAAACAAATTAAAATATACTTAAAGATAAAGAAGAAAATGCCAAAAGAAAACAAATTACGGTGGGCTTAAAAGTCCCTTCTACTAAACGAAAGACCATCGCAAAATTATTGGGTGCTTAGAATAAAATCTGAATAAGCCGGTATTTTTTAAATCAAATTTACTCTTACAGCCTATTTTTATAGTTTAATACAGATTAAAATCAAGTAAAATTAATAACTAGCAAATGAATAAATAATATAATATGTAGTATACATCAGGGCAGGACGGGATCTTTTAAAAAAGGGCACACCTTGGCTTGCCAGAAGACGTAAACCAGAAAGTCGGGTGGGTATGAAATACCGTAGGGAGTATGTTTTTTTAAATTGTGGCCTTGAAAACCTCGTACTTGCCCCTATTTTATCCATCCAGCCTGTATGAAATAAAAATATTTACTTAAGAGTCCGTTTCGCGACGGTTTGTACTCACGACATCAATTGCTGACTTTTTTTAACAAATAAATGAGTTCAAAAATAGACTGTAACAAATTAGTGACGTCATAAACATTGGTCTTTTCTAAAACCAAAATGACGGCCGTTCAACAGCTGATTTTTTAGAGCTTGAATAAGAATAACCTAAAATGTGGGTTATGAAATTAAGTCCACAGTACTAGGCAGTCCAGAATGCTGTCAACTTTGACATCCAAAATGGCCGCCCGTAGGCATGTCTCGATTTTATGCTTCATTATGAATAAATCTGGCTTTATATATAATGACAAAATTCTTAAAATGTATTTTACGCACGGGAAAATCAGTTAAAAGACAAAATATGTTTAAAAATATATAGTAGCGTGTATACTGTCAGGGATTGTTTAATTCCAAACAAACCTAATTTTGTTAGTTAAAAAAACAAAAATCATTAATTTCATGAAAATTTTGTCTATGGTTCTATCAAGTTTTTGTAATTACATACGAAACCAGATTCAGTCACAGCAATGCGTAAATTCGTTGTGTGCCTACAGCCGGCCATTTTAGATGTGAAATTTGACAGCATTCTAGACAGCCTAAAGCCTGGGTTGTAGATTGAAAAAGTTTGCGTCTTGCGTCGTCCGTTTGAGCTTAGCCCGAGTTATAGATTGAAAACGTTTGCGCTTTGCGTCGCCTGTGAAACTAACCTTACTTTATGTTTATATTTGTGTAATGCAATTTTGTCTTGGTTGTTTTTCAGTTTATGTGCGTTTTTTTTTAATTTGCTGAGCATGGATAATCAAAATCATACTAATGATGCCTATTAAAGACTAGGCATTGTGGATATATTAATGTGTGCCGCACCTGTACGTTGTTGAAGAGAAAGCGGCAAAGAAGATCGCGAATTCGGCCTATTAATTGAGGTGGAAATACTCATAACTCCTACCAGTATTTTCTTACAATTAAAGACATTGACCCCAAGCAGTTTTTTTTTAAATAGACGAGGATGTTATATGCATATAATAATGTCAAATTTATTACGAAGGACCAATGTTTTAAACGGCCCTCTAAAATCCAGCAATTTCATTGGTTGCATCTTAACGCAAACGTCGATTTTCGCCAGCCGCTTCCGTCAAAGTTAAAGATCGCCATCTTTTCGACGGCTAGCGGAAATTCAAATGGAAGGCGGCAAAAATATAATCGTACCCATTACTGTACGTTAAGTAAACTTCAAGGACAGCGCAAACGGCGACGCAAGATGAAACCTTTTCGATCTATAACCCACGGTTAACGCTGAAATAAGTCGGTAACCTGCCATTAAGTCATTTAACAAATTTGTCAAAAAATGTTTTGACAAGTTTATCCTATTTTTATTATGTAAAGCCTGGGTTATAGATTGAAAAAGTTTGCGTCCTGCGCCGTCTAAGTGTTTACGCTAGTTCTGAGCCCGAGTGGAACTAACCTTACTTTAATGTTTATATTTATCGCCTGTTTGTGTAGTGCAATTTTGTCATCAAATCAATAATCAAAATTATTATAAAGCCTGGGTTATATATTGAAAAAGTTTGCTTCAGGCGTTTAAGATAAGCGTTTCGCTGGTTCTTAGTCCTTTTTATAGATTGAAAACGTTTGCGCTTTGCATCGCCTGTGGAACTAACCTTACTTTTATATTTATATTTATCGCCTTTGTATGTAATGCAAATTTGGCTTGCTTTTAAAACAAGCAATGCGTGTGCGTTTTTTTAATTTGCTGAGATGGATAATCAAAGCATCATTACTATGATTTTGATTATAATAATAATATAATAATAATAAAAGAGTTTCGCCTCATCGAGTTATTTAACTTTAGTTATTAGAAAAGTTTGAAAAATAAATAGTGTTCCAGAAAATTGAGAAAAAAAAATGGAAATAAGAAAAAAACGATTCGATTTAACTAAAAAACAAAAAAAGGGTCCACCCCGCGCATTATTGGGGGCTAATGACACCCATTATTCTCGTAAAATGTAAGTATCTAAAAAATGGTCAAGGTCAAACACTAAATTTTTGAGATGAAATGTTTTGCTCATTTTTTCCGCATAATCAGTGTCCAAAAATACGTCCTATACTATATAAAGCCTCAAGCTTTTAAGAAAATATTCAAATCTGTAAAAGTTTTGGGTTTCTATAAGTTTTATTAAGTACCTACTGCTTGCGCCTTTAAACAGTGCGGGTGGGGTTCTCTTAAATAGTAAATAGCTCTATTAGTTAACCTATTATTTTACCACAATATTATTTTTAACTTTTTAGAGCAACAGTTTATAAATGAAAGCTTGTTTTTAAAAACACTTTTTTTAGTTTTTAAAGAAAATAAGGCATTTCAGAACGATTAAAAAGTATTTAAGAGTGAGGTGTACACCATATTGAAAGATTTGCGCGCCCCTCGTAAAACGTCCATAAAACATATTTTTGTGGAGATAACTCAAACAAATAATAGTGACGATATGAAGATCTGAACTATATGAAGCGATATGAGCCCATAATGCCTTACATTTAGCTTTTTCTAATGCTGTGCAATTAATACTGTAGATAAAAATAATGGATATCGCAAAAAAATGTATTCCACTTTCGATCTCATATCATTGAAAGCAAAATAATAAATACACTTCCATTATATTTATGAACTGTTTGGCAAATATAAACGAACGATATCTATCAGTCAAGATGTCCTATTAAGGCCATTTACGTAATTCGTTTGACTCTAATCCAGCAGAGTTGGACGCTTGCCAACAATGTCTCAAATAATGGGTTAGATGGAACTGTGTCATTGTTAGGACTATAAACTTAAGAATTGAAGGAAATAAAATTCTGAAGATAAATAAAATCCACGAAAACAATTCCACTTCTTACGGTCTTCGCCGTAACCTAGTAAAGTTGCAGACGAACTAAAAACTCAATTACTTTTTCGAATAATCGTAAATGGGAAAGCCTTGTCGTTGAAATAAAGGGATTTATTCTGCTTCTAAAATTTCAGTCACATTTTAATTATCTATTCATTTAATATTTATTAAATTAAAGTTCTCTACCAACAGACATATTATTACCATTTAATATTTTTTTATATATATTTTGCTACTAATGTTTTTCAGTTATGAACTATAGCTGCTGATATTTATTTCGGAGTATGTCAATGATGAATAAGCTTTATGTAATCTCAACATTATAAGCGATAAGTACGATTTTGTGCCCCAGATATTCTGTATGGGACTACCAGAGACTACTTCGGACTACCTGGATGAACGCCGAAAGAAAGATATCGTGGTTTGATTTTTGATTTAACTCTAACAATTCCGAAGTAGGGATAAAGATCGGTGTAACCAGAAGTTTGAAATTTTCAACTTCCGGTTAAACCGAAAGATAATTAAAATAAACCCCATAGATAATTAAAAACTGAGATAAGAAAGTGCAAGTCGTTTTGCTTTAAACCAACCCGTTAGATAACACCGCAAATACGAAAATATTTTTAAAAGCTAGATCATTGCTTCTTATGGTAGTAACTATAATTTGAAAGGCTTTTCGTTCGTCTAATACTTCTAATATGCCAACGAGTTTGAAGCACCTTGTATATTTGCTGTTCATGTACAAAAAGGTGGTATAGTAATAATAATCTGTAATAAAACGGAATAAAAATAAGAATTAGATATTATTAGCGCTGCAAGTTATCGTAGAAAAGTAACTTTTACAAAAACTCATTGTGGGAAAGCATTAATATGCTATATTGAATACGGCAATTTATGCATAAGGCACCTGGAGAACCTAAAACAAAGCAAAACATGCCGTTGTTTTCTTTGATGTAGAAATATTCTACAAAGGTAAATCACTAATTTTTCTTAGATTATTTTACCAAATAAATATAAAAAGTTAAATGAGCATGAAGTATTTTTGATTTTTTACTCTTTAGTAGAAATAAACACCAACAATATTGTTGGATTTTGGAAATTCGCTAATAATATTCACAGGTAACTGTTAGGTGAAGTTAAATATTATTATTACTAGCTGGCCCAGTAGAACCATCAACTCCTGTTTGTACAAAAACATGTGAAAGTGAATCGTGACTTCGTATCGCTGATTCAGATAATCAAGAAAAACGGGTTGATTTTCTGGACATGAGACGAGATGACAAAAGTGTCATCTAGAAATCTAAATCACGTTTTTGGCTTTAATAGAGACGACACAGGTGACCATGAAGATCCTATGGCTGCTCCTGAGGTTCATTCATACAAAGTTCTTTGAAAAACGAAATATGTTGATGTGAGATATCCTTCAATCAAATTTTAAAATGAGTTGTAAAGATTATTATGGTGAAATAGGACTGATACATCCTACATCGAAACCGACTAAGATATTTTTTGGACCTGATTGTATTGCTTTTAATTTCTCTACGAAATGTGTAGAGTTTCTAATATATGAATGCGTTTTTCCAGTAAAATAATTAAGAATATTTAAATGATATGTGCCGATTTTGTAAGTGGGGCCGAAGAGCTACATTAACTCTGTGTATTTTAGATAGTGCATGGAACCTTGCGCTGTTTGGTCCTAACGTCTTCTTCTCCTCTGCTAGTACTAATACTAATAATTTTGGTTATACGTCTCTCGAATATATTTGTCTGTTTGTCTATCATCCAAAAGTAACTGAATTTTTTCTACGTAACCTGTTTTGTCCATGACGACAGTGACATTTCCTTCGTCCCCTGAAAGCACCAAAATGTTTGTACTGTTGCTTAAAATTTTTGATCGCTGTTTTTTCCGCTACTATGAGATTTCAGGTCGCTTAGAATGTTTGATGATCTTCGCTGTTTCATACCTTATTACGTCAGCTTCCTCTGCTGGAAGTCTCCTGACAGGCTTCGGCCTCTATCAGCAGACAAGGAGGCGAAGTTTTGGTTCTTCCAGCGGACAAGGGAAATGCCACTGTCGTCATGACCAAAACAGATTACATACCTGCCCTATTGATGTTAAGCGTATAAATTATTTGCTTCGGTAACTACTTTTAGTGCCGGCCACATAAAATTGATCCTGCAAAAAGAGGATATAGATTTTGTCCTTGAGACTAATTTACCGTTAAGGCAAAGCATTAAGCATTAAATTAGAAAAGATCGCTCATTAAAATGGCATAAAAAAAAGTTTGTACCTTTTGGCTATATCTAAAGCCTGAATAATAGGAAACTGTAATGCAATCACCTTTAAGTAAGGTGCGAAGCCAGCCTCTTCGATAGGCGTAAAAAATTAGTGGTGCATTCACCATGTTGTCTAGAATCATTTTCTACTGAATATGTTCTATAAGATGCCCAAAGGTTTTCTCCTCCGGTCAAACATATGCACATTCAATTATTATCAACGTAACTATATGCATATATATATATATATATATATATATATATATATATATATATATAAGCTGTGTTATCTCTGTGTGGTGGAGAAGTTCCGGGTAATGTCAAATTGACATTTTGATTGTCACTTGGTTGTTTATGTTTAAAGAAATATTATTTGTTATATTTTAGGTACGTATTTTAGTCCGAATAACAAATAATGCACTTCCAGTTAGAAATGAAGATAAATTATAGAAGATACGTTACGTTAATAATACACCTATATTGGTATATTATTGTGGAATATATGTTGAGATGAAATAATCAGTATACAAACGTAATTGCTTATTATACCGACATTAGGCAGCCATCAAAGTGTTGCAAAATTACCATTGTTTAACCATCCAAGACGCTATGCGATTTATTAAATAGTTTCTTTTATGTGCATACTTTGCTCACCCGAGCGTAAGAACTGAAAAGTTTTTAAAATACCTCAGACCTACGATTAAATATAAATAAGAGTTTAGCTAATTTATCACTCTTATCTAAATTAATTTTTTCGCGGCAAAAAATTGAATTTCTGGCCTTTTCAAACTATTTAAACAACTATCTTTAGCTTTCAATCAAGATAAATAGCATACTTGATTGAATTACACTTAACCACAGATTCTAAGGATAGATTTGGGGCCAAAAGTTCATTTCAATACCAACTGATGTTGATGAGAAAGTAAGGTAAACATTCAGATTTCAAAAAAGGAGAAGGTTATCAATACAAATCAATTTGGATCAAATTTTCAAGGAACATTCAGGAAGTTACCAGATTGATCCCATAGTAGGCATATTGAAAACATGTTAAAAATGGCAAAATGACGCAATTTTAAACCGTTTTCTGGATGTTACATTGAACAAAATATACGTTCACCATTCTGTCAGGAACAAAACATATATATGTTACCATTGCATATTGTATATTGGCATCTTATTATAAAATGAAGTTACATAATATGCATTGGAAAGTGGAAATAGAACTAAAGAGGATGAAATAAAATCTATCATAAAAAAAACGACTTAAAAAAAAAATTTTAATTTAAATATTTAATAATTTATTTTTATAACTGTTTCTTTTTAAAATAGTATCTATCATATTTGCACTATAACCATTATTTATTGTAATTTGTTTAATTAGGTTAAGTTTATTTTGGAAATCCTGTTTATTTAAGGGTAATGTGATTAATCTATGGATCAGGCAACTTGTGTTGTATTAGATGACATAAACGTGAAATGTAATGTATAGTTGTATCAGTATGTGTTGGTTTGTGAAAAACTGCAAAAATATGCTTATTGTTTTCTTTATATATATATATATATATATATATATATATATATATATATATATATATATATAAAAATAGTTTTGTTCTAAACAGACGGAAAGTAAATTTAATAATTTGTACTTGTTTTAAAGATAGAAGTTGGTCAACAAAAGTCAATATGTCTAGAACCGGTACACTTGGAAATAAATCAGTTACAGCAAAAGAGATTAGTTTAGCATTTGGTAAATTTTTGTACTAAGTCGTAAGAGTTTTAATGGAATACTTGGCTGACAAATTAGTGGTGTCTATTATAATACCTTCAAGTTTTTTTGAAAGCATGTAAGAAGGTGCTGAGACAAAGGAGGCGACAGGTCTGATAGGGTAGCCTGTTTTATGAAGTTTAATTAGAGAGTAAAGTTTAGGAGGTTGGGGGTTCATTAATTTTAGTCTATTAGAATCTTTATCACTAAACAAACTTTTACAATTTTGAATATCTAGTTTAACATTTTTTTTTTTAATTATTAGTAGGGTCACTCTTCAATATTTTATGTTTATTCGGATCTAAAAATTCTCATGTTTTATTGATGTACTCAGATTTGTTTATTGCCACAACAGTATTACCTTTATCTGCTTTTGTGCCATATATCTTAGTTGTGGATTTCCACCAAGTATCGGCCGAATCAGTCCAGTAAAGAAAAAGAGTCTGAAACTTATTGTTGATAATTTCAAACATCGCTTGGCTCGAAGGATTAATGACCTTGAAGAAAATAAAAATTCCCTTGGCTACTGGCTCGATTCCCGTTATAAAGCGCGAGTGTTACTGCTAAAAATGCAAAAAAAACTTCTTTTATCCTCTTTAGAAAAGGACCCTACAAAACCAGTGACAGAGGTTCGGCTAGTAGCACCAGCAGCCGAAGCATCTACAACCAAACGAATTTGATGGCATGTTTGCCAAGAAATTATTAGTGATGTTAAAATGCACGTGCACCTATCAAATTTTGCAGGTCTGTGTGATATTTTACGGGCGACTTCATTTCAATTGAATTACTTTTATAGATGAATCTTAGATTACCGTTTCCCATACCAACACTTTCTCTTATTTTCAGTTACCAGTTTTAAAGATTCGAATGAAAGATATCTAAAGTCATCCAATTTAAGCCTCTCATGAGATGTTTTTAAAAATTGGTCTGAGAGTATATTGTTTTCGAACTTGAAAGAATTGACGCAAAAATACATATCCTTTAAACCATCTGTTCAATCGGGAATGTTATTTTCTACAGATGGAATATTCCGACTTGTAAAAGAAACCGAGTGAGTGCCCAAAATTTAAAATTTTATTTTTCGTTGATGATAATAATTTAGTTCTTTTAATTTTCAATATTTAAAACAAAAAAAAAACAGCTAATTTTTGTTTTCTGACATGTAGTTTTCTTGACGTGCTTTTGTAGGTTTTTATATGTTCCCGTTGTTGTTATGTTATAAGAATTTAAGTAAAGCACCAAATCATCACCATGCAGTATGTTTTTACTTAATTTAACTATTTTGTTTACAATTTGCATATGATTTTAACATTTATTAAAAGATAAACAGATAGTTTTACGCTCTCTATTTGATTATCGTTATCGTATAAAAACAATAAGTTAATCACTAGTTATTCGATAAAAGTTAACATTTTATGGACTGATAAATTATGTATTGTAGTTTATTAAATAAATGATTAGAACGCATTTGCAAGGGACTAACATCAAGTCAGGTGCGATAAAATTATCAATTTGTGAATGCACCGGGTTCGCTGATACACAACCCCGGATGTGATTATTTATCGGTTACAATATCATAAGGGCAACAAAAATTACTTCCGAAATACTTCGTGTGACCTGAAAATTGCAAGAGCTTATTTTGCCTGTTCTTTCATAGCAGGAGAAGGGCTTTTTATAAAACAATGATGAAAATTAGAGAGTGAGATTTTCCAAGGTAAAAGCCATTTTTTCGCAATTATTTGGTTAATTTTTGGTGATCGCATGATATTCGGTAGAAAATTTCTGGAATAAAAAGAAACAACTTAATATAAATAATATTTATTTAAAAATAACAAATCTTATTTGTTGTAATATATATTCCAATTATTATAGTTTATAATGTACTGGCAAGTTTGGTTTGAATTACTTGAACTGTCAGTATAAGTACTGCAACTTGACTGATGCCTATGTCTGATCTCATCTTAGTTATAATTATCGTTTAATGGTGCTTTTTTGAAACTGCTGTGGCCCTTAACATCCAATACAACTTATTTAGCTTGCTTTGTGGTCTACTTTGTCATGTTATTGTTGCCAGTAGGGGAGTTCTTATACAATCGATTGCTATTTTTCCAGTACTGATTAGCAGTCTTTCATTTTTAATATCTTCACGTTTTGCAGATCGGACAAAGCTCCGGATTGGTTCTGTTAATCACTAGCCACTTGTTTAGATCCACCTTGATCATTTTCGTAAAAATTGGATTTTATTCAACTCTTTTCCCCTGTCCTTCTTTAGAGAAACATTTTTGCGCCGTTACTCCTTCTCCACCTCGCCATGCCAACTAATATGAATACACAAGAAGTAATTTCTTTTGCAAACCTTCAGGAGTATTCCCATCACATGTATCCATTAATAACTTTAGCTCCTCGTACTTTAGAAAACCAAAACTTACTTTTCTTTTATTTTCCTGTTTATGCCGCTTAGCATTGTTTCTCAAAAGGATTTATTTTAATTTTGTACTGCTTGTTAGATTCCATATGGTCTCCATCTGGTTTTCTCATAATAAAACTCCAGTCTTTAAGTATTAATATAAGCTGGTCAACTGGAGTATCTTGCTAAAAGCTCTGGATGAACAAAACTCCATAAACTGCTTCTACACAAATGACTTATTTCATTTGGTGTTACTTGGCATACTATTTTCGATTTTTTCGTCAATGAGGTTGTGTGCAAATGTGCCAAAGCGACTAATTTTTTTAAAGAAAATAAGCAAGTTTTTAATAGCAACGAAAATTACTGATGTCAAATTTATTTGTTTGTATTGTTTAGTCAGAGAGTTATTATGGCTTTAATCATGTTCTTCTAAGCAAAGCCTCCACGATATTTGAAAACTTAAGTCATAGGATAGAATTATCACAAATGAATTTTCAGTATTGAATTTACACTGTGTAATTGTCACTTGTAATATCACAAGAGCTTAAATTATTTCCGAAATTTTTTTTGAGGTCATAAATATTTTGACAATTTCTTTTAAATATTTTTGACAAAATAAAATGTTGAGTAATAAATTACGCTCATGTGGTATTGGATAAGAAAATTTCATACCAAAAGTATAAAGAGAACTAAGAATCAAGGCTGACATTTTGATTCAAAATTGTAAAGAAGGTTATGCCTGTCAAATTACTAACTTCAGTTAGATAATGTAAGAAAAATTCAGCTGGTAACAACTCAATTTATCATTCTCAAATAATTTTAATAATAATTTATTTCAAGCTGGTAGATGTTCCTATTTACAAGTACTTCGAAGCAGGATTAATGCAATTCAAATATATGCCTTTCTTCTACTTTTAATAAAATAAAAACTACTTACTTACTTCAGTTAGACTAAGTGATGAAAAGTCGGTTGGTAATAGACCAATGTATCGATCGCATACTTCTATTAGTTCGAAGAAACTTCAATGAAAACACAAACTAATAACTTTAGTTAGACTAACTGATTAAAAGTCAGTTGGTAACAGCTTTGTCTCTCTTTTTTACAAGTATTTCGAAATATGTCCAATGAAACTCAAATATAATACAAACTACTAACTTTAGTAACACTAAGTGATTCAAATTCAGTTAGTACTAGCTCTATCTACCTGTTGCATATAATTATATTTTACTAAAAGTGGTAGACTGAGTTCAAGTTTTAAGTTTTTAAATGAAAGTGATATTTTGCCTTGAAATGTTAAAAATATCCAGTATAATTCTCTCCAGGGTACCAGGCTCTGGGATTAAAGGTATAAAGTCGGATACTTGTAGCTGGACGGTGATGGGAAGTATCAAGAAATCTATGATAGCATTTGTAAAAGAAAGACGATCGCCCACCATTCGACCATGCCCAAGTGAGGCAAAGTTTCTTGTGATGTTTGCATCATCAGTTATGACATTCTTTGAACAGAGCCAAAAAAGAGTTACAAGTTAGTAGAAGAAAAGTATATATAAAACCAATTTCTTAGCTGCTGCCGTAGAAATTGAGGTCTTGTGATCATGCCACCGAAGGTCCTCCTAAAAATTGATACCAGCTAAGTTAAAGAAATATTTGACTATAATATGTAAAACTCCTGTCAAAAAAACATTTAAAATTTAATATAAAAAATTGATACATTTCCTTTACCCGGAAGTTCCCTTGTAATGAATATTTCCTTTAATTTGGAATAGTGAAGTGTAATCCAATTTAGTTCCGCATATAATCATATGTAATGTCTTTTCTTCAAATCAGTTTCTACCAATGCACATTTGATTTTTGGGTATAATTTAAAATAAATTGAATAACTAGTTATTTTACACTGATTTTTTAAACCTTTCAGTATACGGCCAAGTTAAACTCCTACCAAAATTTTACAAGTGTACCTCTATTTCACATCTAATTTTGTGCCGCCATCATCAACTCATACCACAGTTTTACCAGTTCTCTCTATATCCTGCACAACATTTTAAATTATTCGAAAAAATAGGTTTTTCAGGTTGACTTTTTAAATATTTTATTAAGCCACCATTTTGTTTTGCCATCTTGGATTCGTAACAAAATTTTACTCTACCTAGTACTTGATTTTGGTGCAAAATTTGACGTAAATTGGATAAATAGTTTTACAGAAATTATTTTTTTTAACATTTCATCAGGATGTCCTTTTGTTCTGCCATATTGAATTTTTACCATTTCATCCCCAAATGACCTTTCAATTTTGATTAAACTTTGAAGTCAGTGGGATAAGTAGTTTTTTAGCTATGCCGCGCATAGACAACCTGCCCGACAGACAGACTGACAGACAGAAACAGAGAGACCCACGAAATTGAGAAAACATGGTTTTTGGCATCTAAAGATCTCGAAACTTAAAGATCTGAAAAATTTCGGAGGGTGATTGATTTTTTACGACTACAAAACCATTTTCACACTCGAGATTCCTTCTTAACCCTAAACATTTCAAACCTTACCGCATAGCTTCCAGTTCTCGTCACTAAAATGTCTCGGACTATAAATACGTTCTATATTAGACGGAAAGCAGGTTATCCTAAGCTGCAAAATTGGAAAATTACGCCTGGAGGCGTACCGGACAATCCCGAGGAAATTTCCTGCGAAAAACTACTCTCGATTATTAGTTTTGCGAGATTAGCTGATCGAAAGTAATTTCCTACTGATTAGAAGCACGGTTTTGACCTTATTTCCAACAAGAGAATAATAAGATTTATTTTTGGAAAATTAAAATTAGATTATAATAAAAATGTCCTCCTTTAATGATTCTCTAAAAGTTAAAGAAAGTCTGTTAGTATAAAAAAATATATTTGTATGGTACTTGCAACGACTTTACTGACGATTTATAAACGTTTCGACTGGTATATGTATTTGTAGTTGTAATCTTAAAATTGCAAATAGATTGCGGATAGAGGGTACAAGAAGATAAAACGCTTAAAAAATAGAATTCTCGAAAAAAATCGCACTAAATAAACGCTTCTGCTTCTTCAAGAACTATGATTTGCGCTGCAAGTTAGTGACTTGTGTTATACGTGGTGCATAAAATATACAAAAATATAAAATATTAACAAAAAATATGTAGCCTTATTTTTCAATTTAACAGACAAATTAAAACTAAAATAGCAGTGAAATATTCAGAAAAAAACATTCTGTAAATCTCATAATTTTTGTGTTTTTACCTTTTTACCTATTTCTTCAAATTAAAAAATTAATTAATAATCATTATTTTTTTTGGACAACAATTACAAAAAAAAAGAAAGTCAGTAACACAGCAGCGGCTTACATTCCATGTATTTTTCCCATTGCCAATACAAAATAATGAGAATTATGATTTTTTCCCTGCAGATATATCTGATATTTTGGGTTTGATCACTTAACCAAATTTCAATTATAATGAAATAAGACTTGTTTGCATAAAAGCCAACAATTATTTAATATCATATGTTAAATAATTGTTGGCTTTGGAAAAACAAGCCAAAATGTTTTGGTGTACTTTTCAACGTTTTTTTTGTCAGAATAACAACTGCAAACAAAATTTCGGGAAAAAATCTAAAAAATGTTGAACACTTATTTTCTTAAAAAAGTAATAGTACAGGGTTTTCCCGTATATTTTTCCACCCACCTAGAGAGTATATTTGAATAGATACGGAAATCTCGTAAATACAAAAGTTGTTGGGTTTTTTATGAAGATTTGGAATATTATATCATTAGTGCGAAAATATTATTGGAAATGTCAAATTTTGACAGGTTGTCAGTTTTTTTTAAATGAAACACCCTGTATATTAAATCATATTCTTGAAGATCTTTTTTTTTCTAATTTCAAATATATATACTTTTAATATATTCTGTCAATTAGTTTTGGATATATAAGCGTTTAAACATTAAAGAAATGGTACGGTGATTTGCGCTAAAACATTTTTGACGTTTACCGGTCAGAAGTAATTATTTACGAGCATTTTTAATATCTAATACGTTGGACGATGTGTTATTCGGAAGAAGAGAAACTCGACTTGATAGAATTGTTTTATTTACATGGTAAAAATGCATCGATAGCTCGTAACGAATATCATAGACGGATTCCAGATAGACCAACACCGACTTGTAGGACAATATTAAACATCGCTAAACAATTGAATGAAAGAAAAACGCTGAAGAAGATTTAAATATTTTATTATATTTTGAAGGTAATTTTGAAACTTGTATTAAAATAATTTATTTATCTTATTTATTCTTGTTTTAGAAAATCCTAAGTGCTCAATTCAATAAAATCCACTCAGTTCTAAAACCTTATAAATATAAGCCATATAAGTTTTTACCTACTCAAGAATTAACCGATCAAAATAAAATAGACCGATTACACTTCTGCCAAGAAATAGAAAGACGTGTTATGATGAACCAACTAAATCTGTCAAACATAATTTTCACTGACGAGGCAACATTTACCACTAGAGGCATGTTTAACAGGAAAAATAAGTATTTTTGGTCAAAAGAAAACCCGCGAGCTCTTCAGGCGGTCAAAATTCAGGGAAGAAGATCCCTATATGTTTGGTGTGGCCTTCTTAACAATCATGTTATTGGACCTATATTTTTAAATGGGAATTTAACCGGACAAAGGTATCAGGAGTTATTAGAAAACGAAATCGAGGGGCATTTAGAACAACTACCAATTAATTCATATCTTAATTTGATATTGCAACAAGATGGTGCCCCTCCTCATAACGTCCAGTCCGTCACCAATTTTTTAAATGACAGGTATCCATTTTGGATTGGAAGACATGGACCATTAAGATGGCCAGCAAACAGTCCCGATCTCTCACCATTGGACATATTTTTGTGGGGTTATCTGAATAACAAGATATACTGGAATAGACCAAGAACCATCCAAGCTTTACAGCAAAATATCATTTTATCTACGCATCCATACACAGAAAATTTAGAAGAAATATTCAGAAATGCGTTATAAACCAAGGAGGCTATATAGAAAACCAAAACTTAGTTCTTTAAGCAAATATTAGTATTTACCTACTTTATATTATTGATTTTTTATGGTATTATTTCTTTCCACTATTCTAACTTTTCGCTTAAGTGTTTTTCTTTCATTCAGTTGTTTAACGATGTTTAATATTATGCTACGAGTCGGTGTTGGTCTATCGGGAAACCGTCTATGATATTCGTTACGAGCTATCGATGCATTTTTACCATGTAAATCGTCAATAGATACTTCTGAGCGGTAAACGTCAAAAAGGCGTCGTTCACTGCAATTGTCTTAACCATGGCTCACTATGATTCAGCACAAATTACCTTACCATTTATTTAATGTTTAAACGCTTATATATCCAAAACTAATTGACAGAATATATTAAAAGTATATATATTTGAAATAAGAAAAAAAAAGATCTTCAAGAATATGATTTAATATACAGGGTGTTTCATTTAAAAAAACTGACAACCTGTCAAAATTTGACATTTCCAATAATATTTTCGCACTAATGATATATTATTCTAAATCTTCATAAAAAAACCAAACAACTTTTGTATTTACGACATTTCCGTATCTATTCAAATAAACTCTCTAGGTGGGTGGAAAAATATACGGGAAAACCTTGTACATATGGTCAACAAGCAGAAAAAATCTCAAATCCGAAGGATGAGGGATTTTTTCGACTCATTAAACATATGTGCACTAATGTTTTTATTTAAATAAAATAGGTACGAAACAATTATCAGTTTTTCCGAAAACAAATTTCTTGCACGCGAAATATTTTGTTAGAATATTTCCCAAGTAAATATTGTAAACATAAGTGGAAACTAAATTTTATTTTAACTAATGTTTTCACAATAAAATTAATTTGCGCTGTTTGCTATTGTTTGTATTTAAGGAGCGCGTGGGTGTTGCCATGGTAACGCTTGTAGTGACATGCAACGTTCAAAATGGCCATTCCAAAGCTACATTTACATTTTAATGTTATTTGGCGTTTTAATTCGCTATTTTTAATACTCCCTATTAATAATATTAATGAATTAAACTAAATTCTATGTGTCGGGAGTAACAAATTGAAAGTTAAGCTGATTGTATTTGAGAATGTGAATACAGCTTTATCGGTTTGTATGACATTGACAGAAGTGAAAATCGCATTTTTCACGAACAAATACATCTAGCTAGACCTTTGTTTTTGTGCCCCTTAAAAATTAAAGGTAACCATGGAAAGTTTCCATTGTAAAATGCACAAGGGAAATACTTAATCTAAATATATTCATCTTGTGAAGTTCTTTTTCAGCGTGCTTTTAGGAAATATTTTATTTGCCAAACTATTTTACGAAACATTTTGCACGAATCGCATTAAAAGTAGAAAGAAAAGGCTCACCTATAGACTTAATTTGCAATCAAGTTTGGTGCATAGAAATGTAATAATAGATTGACATTCCAAATCTAAACGGAGGAACAAGTCTGCTGATGTGAGAAATTACTTGGGGAAATTGAAAAGGGTCGAGGTTATTTAACAGAGATGCAGAAAAGGCAGGCTATTCCAAACAGTTTTAAAACTTTATAAGTTTTCTACGAGCCCATATTAAATGTTTTCTTTAAAATAATTTTTAAACGATATTAAAGAAATTTTTTGATCGATCACTCTAGTTCCTTGAATTTTACTAAAACTGTCGAAATAGCTATTTCAAGCAGAACTGCATGTAAAAATTCAAAAGTATTGATAATCAATTAACTGGATGTAATTTTATTTTATTTATTTTTTTATTTCATTTTAAATACAATATCCAACAGGCTAGCCAATTACAGGATAAGGAAAAAGATATACATACTAAACATAACATGCAATATAAAATATATAACAACAATAACAGTACAGCATTTGGGCAAGAAAAAGTAACGGTTAAAATTAGAATATAAAGAAAAAAAAAAGGGTTGAACAATGAAAATTCAAAATGAAGTTAAATAAACATCCTTTTAATCTGTTGAATGCTGCAGTGTAATAAGTCAATACTATTTTCAATTTTATTGTAGGTTTTTGAAATCTGGTGTACTGGAGAAGATATAAGAATGTTTGTTCGTGGAGCTGGGGTTTGAATAAAGCTCAAGCGTCTTACTTCCAATCTAGGCACTCTAAATCTAATACAATCGAGCAGACGGATACAATTAATCTTATTGTTTAATGATTTATACAAAAATATAAATGAGTTGCATGATCGTCTAGCCGCTAACTCAAGGCCGAACCTAACAAGCAAATCTTCATGAGGACATCCAATAGCCGGCCAATATAAAGCATGCAGTTTTAAGGAAGTTCCGCTGGATTATTTCAAGGCTAGAAATATGAGTCTGGCATATTAAACACCATACGATAGATACGTAGTCAAAATGAGATCTTACAGAGGTCGAGTAAAGAGAAAATGTAGATCCTTAATCACAGTAGATTATTAGAACAGTATATATGATATAATTATGCTCAATTGGTTGTGATTTTCTCGAAAAAGACATGACATTACACCTAAAGGTTTTAACGTAAGTTTATTTACCTACCAAGCAAGTCTAAATAGTTTTGTAGTCTATAAGCATAGTCAGCAGAGCGAATCTCATAAAATATTTTAAGGTCGTCCGCATACAGCAAATATTCGACCTCTAATCCAGAGACAATGTTATTAATGCACAAAAGTGGTCTAAGCACTGACCCTTTCGGTACCCCCGATGACTGTACAAATCACTCAGACCTGCATCCACGAAACTAAACATACTGATACCTATTTGATAAATAGGATTTTATTAATTGAACCAACGGATCTGAAATACCAAATCCTACGAGTTTCTTTAGTAAAATTCCATGAACAAGCCTGTCAAAAGCTTTAGAAAAATCTGTGTAGCTCACAGCTACCTGACTTTGTTTATCAAGCTTCTGTTGTCAAGATGTATTGGGTAGTACACACAAGGTTAGTAACTGTTGATTTACCGGGCATAAAACCATGCTCACACGATTTCGAATAGCTTGCTGAAATTATATACAATAGCCACTGGTTTGTAGTTATCTACACTGCTGCGCTCTCCCTTTTTAAAAACCGGACAAATACGTGATGTTTTAAGAAAGCATAACTAGAATAATAAGGTTTAACTAAGTATACAAAAACACTTGTTTAAAATGTCCATATGTACACTTAATTTATTTTACAAAAAGGGCATGCCAATAATTGTTTCGTCAAGGCTGTGGCTTCATCAGATGATTGATCTTAAAAATGAATATGCTGTAGCTACAATGTTGGCGAAACAATGGTAATGTATTTTTTGCAAAATAAATTAAGTGAAATTTTAAACAATTGTTTTCTTGTATTTATTTTCATCAAGTAACGGCTAGTTCTGTTTAATATTAGTAATCTATTTTGATTCGTTATTAAAAACTTATTTTTTTAAATAATTTTACTTTGCGTTTCCATCCGCACACAAAACAAACTGCGCTTATTTTTACGTTCCAGACCAGTAAAACTGAAAACGGAAAACATTAAACAATGTTTTTCGTACTTTATCCTTAATTAAGTAGTATAAATATATTAAGTTATCTCTAAGTGAACCGCCCCTGCAAATGTCAAGCGGCATATTAGCACATTAAGAAACACATATTTTTTTATAGTTTCCAGAACACGAGCCTGTGACATTTCGCCACCCTTGCCCTAGAGCCATAACATAAACGAAAACAACTTTAAAATTCTTGCAACGAAACCAAGGCTATTGCAACTTTTTCTTGGAGAAACGTAGTTATCGACATAGGTACATTTCCCTTTCAAGTTATTCCGCTAGGCAGAAAACGGTCTGCTGCACAATTCATTCGTATTCTTATTCTTACAAAGCATTCTTACATGAAACACAAAATATTTCTTTTTTCTCTAATTTAAATTTATTTTCATGCACTGTATAACGCGTTGTTTCATATATGAAACAATTGTACAATAGCGAATTATATTTATTAATTGCGGTTTTAATGAAATATCAATAACGTTGAAAAACCCATAAGAATCTGGCTAAAATTCTTGTCAACCGCAAAGGTGTGCCAATCATATTCTGCATCAGACGTATTAAACAAATTTATGCTGTGTCAAAATCACTAACCTCGGAAATTCTTGAGCAGTTTTTTCTTAGTTTGTTTTTCTTCCCTCATAAGAAAGTAGTATTAAAATCGAGAAAAATCACCCTGCGAGATTTTTGCACAACTTTGCTTTTAGGGTTGTCGCTCTGTTTGTAGACGGCGTAGCTCAAAAACAACTTATCCGATGATATCCTCCATATTTTGGTAAAAAATCAAGGATCACATGAGAGTGGAATGGTTATAGTTTGGTAAAAATCCAGTATGGCGGAACAAACAGCTGCCTCACGAAATGTTTAAACATTAAGAAACTACTTATCGAATGGACCTCAAATTTTACACAAACAGCAAGTGTAATATAGGGATAAACTGGTAAAATTCTGGTATGAACTCATTGTGGCGGAACTAAATGGCCGCCTAATGAAATGCTTATACATTTAGTACCAAAATGACTAGAAATTTTGGACAAAAATCAAGTATGAAACAGAAATTAGTGCGAATTCTATATGGCAAAACAAAATGGCGGAATATTAAACACCCGTATTCACTAAAGAGGTTTAAATTTAGACCAGGTCTAACTTGACAGTTATAGGTTTAAAATGACGTGTTTAACAATTGAACAAATAATTTTTCTAAATGTCATAATTACAAAATGAGAGTGACATTTGCGACACATAACTGGCGAACTAAGAGTTTTAAGTACCATGGCATCTAGACCTGGTCGAACTGTTAAACATTTTAAGTGAATATGGGGTTAATGTTTAAATATTCTGTAAAATTACAATTCCTGGAATAAAACCTTCTTCTTATGGAGAAAAATAATAAACGAAAATTTATTTTTTAAGACTGGGTAAATAATTTCATAAGAAATAAAGAATAATAATAATAATAATAACGACAGAGAAACATCAACAGCATAAAACTTTTCAATTCATGAACGGCAATAAGTCAAAACGTAACACACGTAGATAAAATCAAATCTACATCTCCTGATCATACGTTGACAGAAATCCTTGACGCTCCGAAACAAAAATTATCCATGTATACCGCAAGATTCCGAAGATACAAAGAGTCAAATGAAAGAAAGTAGCGTCCAACCTGTTTCGAAGAAGCGAAAAACAGTTCTTACCAAAAAAAAAACATGAGCAATGAGGAGACACGAGTAATAAAACCACCGACCAAACAAGACATCACAGAATACTGGAAAGGCATTTGGTTAGAACCGAAACTACACAATAAAAACGCTTTATGGATTAAATCGGAAGGAGACACACAGGAAGCTTTCACTCGCCAAATTAATGAAATTTTTTTAAAACCTAGCATACTCCCCAGTTTTCTCACCCAAGGAATAACATACCTTAAACCCAAAAACTCAGACACTAAGAACTCGTCGAATTACCGACCTATTACGTGCCTTCCAACCCTATATAAGATCATCACAACCACAATTACCAGGAGAATAGAACAACATCTAGCTCACAAAAACATTCTAACGGAAGAGCAAAAAGTGTGCAGGAAAAACAGCAGAGGGTGCAAGGAGCAGCTAATTATAAACAGCGTCATCGTGGAACAAACCAGGAAATATCATAGAAACCTTCACACAGGTTACATAGATTATAAAAAAGCCTTTGATTTGATATCCCTCAGTTGGCTAACCAGAGTGCTAGAATTATACAAAGTCATTCAAAACCTCAAGCAATTTCCTACGCAAATCATGAATACGTGGTAACCCAAAATCAACCTGATAACTCAAAAAGAACACATCGAAACAGAAGAGATCTACATCAGACGAGGTATATACGAGACTCACTCAGCGCTTTGTGGTTCTGCCTTTCTCTCAACCCGCTCTCAAACACAGTGAATAACACAAACTTCGGATTCCACATTAAACACTAAAAAAATAACCGACACAAAATAATGGTGACATAAAATTATACGCAAGCACAAAGGCACAGCTAAATGAACTTCTTAAAATCTCAGAAACGTTTACCCTGGATATCAACCTGGAATTCGGTATAAGTAAAGCTACTTCATATCAACAAAGGACAGTGGATAGACCACCCTACGATGGAAACAATCAACAATGAAACCATAGATAACATGCTCAAAGAAGAAACATACAGATACCTAGGTTTCCATCAAATCACATTCATAAAATTAACCACACTCATATCAAATCACCTTCGGTTCACACGCAGACATAGAAACATTTACATTCTCATACGGTCTGAATTCACTAAACACAGGCAGTTACATCCCAATCACATGCAACTCACTAAAAACAAAACTCCAAAAAAATCTAACGAAATCTTCCACAACAAACTAACCTCCACAAGGTCAAGAATTACACACTGAAAAGCAGCAGACGAACACAATCACATCCAATCACGACTAGAAAAGATAAACATCTGACACAAATACCACATAAAGCAAGACCACATACATACAAAGCTTTCATATACGTGGTTACAAGAAGGGCACCTCTTTCCCGAAAGAGAAGACTTCCTGCTTGACATTCAGGACAAAGTCATAGCAACCACAAATTACAAAAAGCTCATCCTCAAGGACACAGCCATTGAAGACGACAGGTGCAGGAGATGTCACCAGCAGAGAGAAACGATCGATCACATAACGAGTGGATGTAGAATAATGGCCGGAATTGAATACACACCACAACTCAGCAGCGAAGGTCGTTCATCAAGCATTAGCTACAACATACAAACTAACGGAGAACACAGACCCTTACTACCATTATACACCAACATCCGTACTTGAAAACGAAGACTACAAGCTCTACTGGGACATTGACATCCACACAGATAAAACAATTCCCGCAAACAGACCGATATCACCTTTCAATCCAAAAAAGAAAAGATCACTTATTTAATTGACATGCCTGTCCCCAACGACGAGAACATCCAAGCGAACACACCAAATACACCGACTTGCCAATGAAAATAGAAAGGCTGTGAAAACAGGAAAGAGTCATCATTGTTCCTCTCGTCATATCAGTACAGGCCTCACCCTAACAAAGTTTACACCGCATTTGGCTCAATTAGGACTTAACAAATACAGACATTCACAGGTACGTCCAGAAATCGATCATTTTGAAAACACGTAGCATCGTTAGATCATTCCTTAATACACAACAGAACAGTAGTTTTTTTTCTTTTATTGATATTATCCCGTCAGTATAAAAAACAACCACACGAATACTGTGAGACAACAAGGTAGAGAAACAATGTGTTTTCATTCCGGGCGCATATTCGTTCACTACTGTCCTTCTGAAAAGAACAGTTTTGCTGACGTTTCGCCAAAATCACATTTGGCATTTTCAAAGCTTTTTTTCTGGCGTCCGAATGAAGACTGAAGTGTTGGTGACTGCAACCGTTGCCGAAGGTTATATCTGAGCGGCCGCTGATCGTTATTTATGTTTTCCGGATGGTATTGTTGTCGTTGCGTCAATTGCGCTTGATTTTTTGTGATTTTAGATTTGTCGATTGTTGTCTTCCATACCGTTCGTAGTTTTAATGATTCGTCCCTTTTAATTAAATCACCTTCTTTTTTGATTTATATCGATTCTCGGATTATTCTGGTCTTGTAATGTTCTATATTGGCAATCTCCCCACACCCACTGAAATTTATTTTGTGGCCGGTTTCCTGATGATGTAGGAATAGAGCTGAGGTTGTTTGTTTGTTTGTTTCTGATGCTGAGTTTATGCTCTTGCACTCTTGCTGATATTCGCCTGTGAGTTTGCCCCACGTACATCTTTTCACAGTCCTGACACGGAATGGTTTTCCAGTTTGATTTTATCTTTCCAAGTGGTTACCTATAGTCGTTGTGTATAATTTGTATGTTGTGTTTCTTAAGAATTCTTCCGATTCTGTCTGTTGTGTTCCCTACATATGGTAAGGCTACTTGTTGCTTTCGCGGTTCATAATTTTTTTTGTTCGTTGTTCAGGAACCCTTTGTATTAGTAGCATTCTCTATGGTGCGATTTGTGTAGCCATTTTTCTTTAAAGCACTTGATATTATATTAAGTTCGTTTTGTCTCATCTGTTTTTCAGTTAATCGCACGGATCTGGATAGTAGGGTATTGGCCACAGCTTGAATTTTTGCTGGGTGATTATGTGATCTTGATTTGTCGGTAAGTGTTGGTTTTCTACATACGGTGTATCGAAATGTCCTTTACGCAATTTTGTGACCAGAACATGTTGCCACCATGTTGCCATATACTAAATATGTACAAATAATTTCTTCTGAATCACTGTGTATCTTCAAAAATACTTTTTGGATACCAAAAATGCCGCTTATTTAAATGTGTATGCTTGGTTTGTTTAATACCATGGCGAACCCTGTCAAAATGTCACCTTGACGTGGCTGTATTTTTATTTATGGATGATTGAGAAGCTTATGATTATACAGGGGTCTTAATTTGTTAATTTCTGGAATCGTTACATTTTCTGAAAAAAACGTAATTTGCATTCAAAAGATATATACAAAAACCTTGGTAGATTTTTAATTTCTATCTCGATAAATTTAATTTCAGTCTCTCGACAGAAACGAACCAGTTTCCACCTGGGTATGTAACGTACTATATTCATTTAAAAGTATTCTTTCAATATAAACGCTATTTACGCACAAATCGGAATCAAGCGTTTTATTTGTATTTTTAAATTGTGTGCGACAGGATAAATTACCAATATTTTGATTATAAAAACAGCCTTGAACGACCTTCATAAAAATTCATATTCGCTGAAGAAGAAAGATATCGTGTTTTTCCTCCATTTTATTTTAACGATTTGTTTTCATCCATGGGCTACCGGAAGAGCTATAATTATCTTCAGGTTACTGTATTTTAATTAGATATGTATTTAAAAATATACCTGCTAATTTAATTTATTGTACGGGGTAACGATTCTTTTTTAAGTCAAGATAAGACGAAAAAGGTAACCTTAGTCATAAATTATTATAAGGAAGGTTGTGCGAATAATGAATAGGCGTAGTATAATGTAGTTCATTTATGTTCTGTTGAAGATAATTATAAAAGTATACTTTTACCGCGACTCTAATAAAATAAGCAAATGTTTTTTACTATTTTCTTTATGTCACACCAGGAAGGTTGGGATCCTAAGCACTTTAGACCGTGGTTGCCTGAAGTTAATAATAAGCAGCGATGCCAGATGTCAAAAACAAAATTATAGCGCAGCGATGGCAGAATTATGGAATTTTAGGGAAATTTATGGTACAAGTTTTGTCGGCACAAGTAAAACACTAATTCGAAGTTATGTTATAATGATGTATTTGAAAACTTAAAAAATATACAACTGTAATAAAAAATAATCTTTGGAACATTGCTACAGTGCAGGCAAAGTCAGTTTCGTTTTAACAGTTCCGCCAACTGTTGATATTTAACATATTTTTAGTGTAAATTATACGGTGTTTCAAAGTTTTCACGTTTTAAAACGTCTAAATACTTTTTTAGCAAAATATTAAATCGGATGAAATTATGGTACAATTATTTATTATGGTACATTTACTGACTGTTAATGAATTAAGGTAAAAATGATGGTACAATTCCATAATTATGGTACGTATGGCATCGTTGATAATAAGTTATCATAGAATCATCATCACTTCTTCTCAGTGTTAAGTAGTGATATACGATAGGTAAATACCCAACGAATAAGTATTACCTCGAAGAACAGCGGTAAGATATTATTTACAGTATCTCATTAATTTATCACATGGTTAGGCAACCGCCTATGCGTGTGACGTTAAATTTGAAAACGAATTAAATTTATGAATTTAGCTGACACTATTGCTTAACGGCGTTGACTATTCCAGGACACGCGAATTTGACACATGTGTCTGAGGGGCAAACAAATCAATGTCATTTTTATTTGTTCTTCGTATTATGTCTGCATTACCGGTTCGTATGCCTATCTAAAATCGTAAATAACTTATACAGGGTGCGTAAAAAATAATGCTAAAAAATACAAAATAAAATAAACGTAATAAATCTGTTTAAAAACAAGCTTTTATTTATAAACAATTGAAAGAAATATTAAAAAATAATATTTAGTGCATGGCATTAAATGCTTAAACACAGAACTCTTAAAAATTTGAATATTTTATTAAAAACTCGATGCGTGGGACGTCATCACACTTGGAATAAAGCCTTAAATTATTAAGAAAATATTCAAAGTTTTAGAAGTTCTATGTTTATGTATGTGACTTCATACACTAAATAATAATTTTTACTTTTTAGTTTAATAGTTTATAAATAAAAGTTTGTTTTTAAATACATTTTTTACTTTTATATTATGTCCACATTGTTAGGTTTGTCCCGTGGTGATATTAAGTGCCAATATAATCAAAAGATCGAAAGTTTTGACAATTTTGATCATATGATATGTCAAAACTGTCCCCAGGAAGACCTGTCGATGAGGAAATTCTAGAATGATTTATTAAACAGGGGATTATGACTTATATGACTTTATGGGACCAATGTTAAAAAAGAAGTTACAAAACCCTGATTTAAGTTATCCATGCTTTTATCACGTATATGCTACGGCAAATACGTAAAAAGAAGGAAAAAATAGTCAAAATCGAATTATAAACTTTGACTATAAATAACCCAAAATGTCGATGTAAGAAAGGAAACAAGTACCAATATTGTACCGGCGCAATTTTGGACTTGGTTGAGGAAAAAGCTAATCTCTATTGGCTTGGACTGCCAGGTCTGTCCCATGCAAAGGCATTTATCCCCCTTCCTATCAAGAAGAGGATAACATAAAGCCTGTTAAATATGAACAGAATTAAGCTCAAAACAGCAATAGGCCTATACACTGGCCATTGTGGTCGAAGACATCATATGCACAGGATGGGGCTTGAAGACGAATCCGAGTGCCGCTTATGTATGGAAAATGACGAGATAGCCAGCCATGTGCTATGTGAATGCCCGGCAGCTGCCAGGATCAGGTTCTCTATTTTCGGTAGAGATATCCTGCTGCCCGAGGACTTGAAGAATACCTCTCCGAATGCAATGATTGAGGATTTAGAGTTGCTTGGGGAAGTGTAAACATAGGTGTGAGTCACAATAAACCACATAGTCGCAGTGGAGGGTCGGTTTGATCCACTCACTTTTAACCTAACTAACCTAACATTGTACTGAATCAATTTAGAGATTTCTGGGAAAAGAGAATCAATATTAGGAATAAAAATGTGGGAACAAGATGTTTGGATGTAACTATGAAAATGTCTGATAAAAATTGTTAATGAGTGCGATTTAATTAACGAATTAACTATTTAATTCTTGCTTTTCTGTTTAAAAAAAGTTAGTTTCTTGTGTTCTTTTAGATTGAATCACAAATTGTCAAATACATGTTTTAATATTTACTTAACAAAGGTTGTCTATGAAAACTGCAGTTTTTCTAAAATGCCCAAATGAGTTAAATAATCATTGTCATTTACCCCTAAATCATAAGTACCCGGATATTTCCAATCATTAGTCAAAAATTAACAATAAATAAAGAAAAACCTGACGGGATTATCTCTGAGAGAGCTACCGAACATATAGCTGAGGGAAAGCAAGCAAGACAGCATATTGACATATTTTGCAGACTAACAAAAACCATGTTGTGGGTATTATGTGTATAATACCAAAACCTATTACTTTAAATAGACAGTCCAATAGATATTAGTACGCTCGCAACAATATTTGGCACAATGTTGCCAGAAGCCTAATTTAGCTCTAGTTGTTTAAGAATACAATAAAAAAAGTATGGTTTCAAGAAATAACTAGGATTGACCGGTAAAAACGTAAAACCGATCTATAAACGATTTTAACCAGCAGATGGGATGGCGTGCATCGCGGACAAACAACCGCGAAAATCATTCGATGGAGCTTAAGTGGAGATCCATTTAGGGAATCATCCATTGTATATAGAATGGATTGTCTATTCCAAGTATTATCTATCTTTGATAATACCTGCAAAATGCTAAATAGAGGTCTTTTTATTTCAGAGTTAATCTCTACAGACCTGAACTGTATATAAACCTAACTTCTCATTATAAGCTGACACAGGGAATACGTTTTTGTGCTCATTAACGGATTCCGATCATTGTAAATCTATAATAAACTATAATAATAACTGGGATGTGGGATGGATTATCCTCAACCGTTTGTACTTTAAGTACACAAGAAGATCCCTATATAACTGTATGAAGAAAAATATATCTGCGAAATAATAAATAATAAAAAAATTATAGTATTATGTTAAGCTGCAACCATATAGTGAACGTAACACAAATCAGAATAGCATAATCTAATAGAATGGACCTATCCAAATACGAAAATGACAAATAGAAAGTTGTAGCACGTAGGGTTTTCTTGTTAGAGTTGTAGAACCATATCGAATGTTACGATACTACTATAGAAAAAAACGATTTCAGAAAATTGTTAACCCTGTTTATTGACTATGTCTACAGTTTTCGCCTATTACACATACCATACATCTAAGACATCTAACTTAAAACACTAATTAAACTTTATTTCTTCCGTTTATGAGGTGTCCTATCTTCTCTCTTCAAAAACCAACACTAGTTACCCACCATGGTTGGATCCCATCGTCCTTGGTACCGAATTTCTATTGTTCTGATATCTTGGTGAAACCTTTCACCCTGCTTGTCACTAACAGACCCTAAATTTTTAGAAAAAAATGACAGATGGGAATGGAGGAAGTGAATTTTTAATGACATTCTGGCACCAAGCGCTTTATAGGGATCTAAGAGTTCATTAACTAATTGTTCATAGTTTTCATCCATATTGTTTTCTAAAAATCTTCTTATTACATTAACAAATAAATTCCATGCTCTGAGTTCCTGCCTGGTAAGCTTTTCCGTACAATTGACATCGTCCAGCAATTTTCTGATTTGTGGCCCAATAAAAATGCCTTCTTTTAATTTGGCATCCCTTAACTGGGGAAAGACTTGTCAGGTATTTAAATCCATTACCATCTTTATTCAAAATCTTCACAAAATTTTTCATCAGTCCAAGTTTAATGTGAAGAGGAGGCAAAAGGGCATTTTTGGGATCAACAAGAGTATAAATTTAACATTTTGAGATCCCGGTTGAAATTCGCTTCTTTCTGGCCAAATTTTTGTTACATAATGCTGATTTATTGCACGACTGTCCCATAAACAAAGAAAACAGCAATATTTTGTAAATCCTCCCTGAAGTCCCACTAAAATCGCTCTAACTTTTAAGTCCCCACATATTTGGCATTTATACCTATTGTAGTTTATTTTATCCAAAGTCATGCTCATATTTTCATAACTTTCTTTCATTGCAACTGAATGGGCAACTGGTATATAGGGTTTTAAATTCCATTATGCAATAACACAGCTTTTAAGCTATATTTAGATGAGTCTATGAATAAGCGCCACTCACGGGGAGAATGTTCAATATCAAGTTCCTGCATTAAACTGTCTATATCAGTACACGCGCAGAACGAATTTTCCATACTGTAGAATTCAGAAAATATACCATTTCTTTTTCTGAAATTCGTAATTTTTGTTTCTTTGGCCAATAGGTTCCATTCCTTAATCAAATGTGGCTCGCCGGAACTGGGACCTGTGGTAAAAGTGGGATCGGTGCACTGTTCTTCTGAGCTGCCTGATGATGCGTTATCTCCATTATCTCCCAAATCAATAGCTTGCCAATTTAAAGGCGCAATCGGCACTGGCAAATTTGCATTATGAGGAACAGGTCGTATGGCAGATTGCAAATTTGGATTTTCTATATTGTGCTTTCCCTTTTTGGAATAACCTTCATTCTTTGTCAGGGAAAAATAACAATCGTCAGAATGATTGGGTTCTCGCCATACCATTGAAACTGCAAAAGGCATACTTTTTCTCTTTCTCTTCATCCAATGCACCAATGATACATTATAACTAACACAGCACACATGGGGAGCCCACCGATTATCTTGATCCCAATTAACACACCAAATATTTAAAGTAGGCTTTTCTTACATTTTCGGCACATGGCCTGGCTTGTAATTTGACCAGAATTCTCCACAAATATAACAAAATTTGTCAGAGGAAAATTTGCAACTTCGGCGCGTTTGACTCGACATTCTCGTCTTCACATACACTTGCTTATCGATACACAGAGAACCACTTAATTCGAAACTCAACAGAAGAGTGATGTTTAACGTTTATTTTATGTCTAATGTTGTAAACAACCCAGTCTAGGTAATTTTTCCGTTGTAAAATGGCCCCATTTTAGCCGCCTCACAATAAAATTGTTTACCTGCCAATATAAAAGGTTCTAATTAGGCTATTAAAAAATCGTGGGTATTAGGGCTTTCCGAATATTTTTTTTATTATTGGGAGGGCATTTGCATTGTGAAAATAATGAGCTGGCCTGTGTTAGAAAAATCTTGTCGACCAGTGTTATTAACTTGTTTCTTTTAAATCTTGTAATTTTTCACCCACTTGCACATAAGCGATTAAGTTCAAATTTGGGTATACAGTTCGCGAAACAACACTGTTTGACACTTTTGTATATAAACAATTCGAGATTGCGGTTCCAATATGGAAGATAAATATTGATATTTCCGGTCCGATACAACTGAAAATTGGTATTTAGAGGAATTTAAGAGGTCAAATTATGAATTTGTATTCAACATTTATAAATTCATAATGGCGGCGCCAATATGGTGGCCCAATTTTTTAACTTGTGCAGATTCGACTAAAAATATGTATCTAGTGGTATTTATAGGAGTGCAAAATATGAATTTTTAGTCAAAATTTAATAATTCAAAGTGGCGCTTGGCGGAGCCAACACGGCAAACCGAACATGAGTGTTAAAAATGATTTTCAAACATGTCTTACAATATATTTTGTTTACAAACAAATGTGAACCCAGTAAGCGACAACCATCACAGACCATTGTGAATCTAAACCACTAAAAATCTTAAATTTTGATTTTCTGAAAATACAGAGTTTCTGCTTCTTTTCACACAGGGGCTCACCAATATTAACCAATTTGAGCGAGAGAAATGATTTCGTATGTCATGTGAAAGTAGTCGTTTTTATTGCTGGTTATGTTTTTTTTAGCTGCAGAAGAACATTTCTTCTGTTCGTGCGTTGTCCGTTCCGGGTATATCAGTATGGCAATTCTCACTTTGTTTACTGCTAATGCTAAAACAGTTGGGTCTGTTTTTTACCAAGTTTTCTCTTGAAGTATCAGTTGCAATATGTGGTATTTGTTATGGCGCATTATGTGCCCGAGATATTGAAGTTTTCTCCTTTTCAGTGTTGGGATGATCTCTCTTACCTTGATTATTCTGTTCATGACCTCTTTGTTGTTGATATGATGAGTTCATGAGATCTTAGAATTTTCCTGTATATTCACATTTTAAATGCAATTAATGTATTTATAATTGCTTCATTGACGGTCTATGCTTCTGCTCCGTATAACAAAATCGAGAAAACGTAATACCTAACCATTCTAATTTTAAGTGGTAAGGTTAGATCCTGGCAAGAAACATTTGCAAAAATGCCACTCTAGCTTTATCAATTCGGCACAATATCTCTCCTTTGTAGTACCAGGTGTTATATCCAGTTGTTTCAAGATAATTAAACAAGCTGCATTGTTCCAAGTATTCCTTGACCTTTGTTAAAAGTAATGCAGGTCTTTTAGGCATATGGCTATAATGGCCGTGCCAGTTTCATTCACGCATATTGTTTATAGGTTTTCCATTGACCCTTATGCCTGGCTGTCTTTTCAGGGCTTCCCTAAAAATTCATTAGAGGGCAAGCAATCCCGCCCTATTCCACGGCATATCTCAACCTCCTCCAAGGCGTTCGTATCGTCTACTCTTATTGTTGTCCATTATTTCAGTATAAATATTTAATGATTCTATCTGCAAACGTAAAACTTTTCATTTTATATAACAAAACTGGTAAGAGCTTATCTTTTTTTTTGTGTCTATAGGCCGAAGGCCTAAGTACTAAGTGCCGTGGACAGAAAAAGTTTTTTGATGCGGAATTTAAATACTTGCAGATTAGAAGAAGAGTTATGATGTTTGGTTTATCAATCAGGCGAATAGCTCTTCTTTGAACAGAATCAAGGATATTAAGGATTGAAGGAGAGGCTGCTTCCCACATGCGCGAGCAATACAAGGCAGGATCCGATTTGCGAATTGTAAAGGGCATACAAGTTCGCAGAATACAAGTATTTTCGCACTAGGAAAAGGAAACCAAGTATGCAAAAGGAATCTTTAGCTTCAAGCATTTGATTTTTCATTTGAAAGGTGTATGTATTGAGAGATAATGACACAGACAATTTGAAACATTTTATTACTTCGTGACAATATGCGCATAGAATGAAAAAAACATCCTTGCAATACAGCTCTAATTTAACGAAATCAATTACACAAAAAAAAGCCTGATAATGTAAAACAGTAGAAAGAACTCCTATTAAAGGGTATAAAATGACTCTAAATTAATTCAGAGCCAATTAGTAAAATGAAAGGACGAGTCCAGAGTGGATTTTGTTACAGAACGAAAGCCCCTTTCTACATTATGACAAAGACTTAAAATCTATTGTCAAAGCGCAACTATCAAAAAATATGATTTAGAAATCAAATAACGGGACATTTACAAAAATCAGATGCAAAAATGATTTTCATATATCATAGCAAAATAAAGTTTTTTATAAATATTTCTGTTACTGCAAAAATTAAAAGATATCATCATCATCAATATATATATATATATATATATATATATATATATATATATATACATATATATATATATATATATATATATATATATATATATATATATATATATATATATATATATAAGCAGTGTAAACATAACAGTACATACACTGAGAATATTGTATTTCTTGTTTCAGTTGTTTCATAGCTGCTAGTTAACATAAATTATATTAGAAGAAATATTAATATTGCCTTAAATTAACATTTTCTTTTAGTTAAAGATGACTGTTTCATTCAACAGATGCTCTAAAATTAAAATTAAAATAAAAAAGAAGCAATTAATATTATTGATACAATTATAATTAAATTTATATTGAAGTACATGTTGTTTCGCAGTTTAAGTCAAACTACTTCTCTATTTCAGTATGTGTTCTTTATTTAAAATACAAACAGGGCAAACCCAAAAAAAATCCGCAATTTACAATATATCATTACAATTACGACATTATAGGAAAACTATATAACAATATTATTAGGTAATTAAAAAATGAATAAAAAGGTATACTTTTAAATATACAAAACTAGAAAATACCACGCATAGGGTATATTTATTTATTTATAAGTTTTTAAGTCAATAGACTTATAGGCAATGTCCTGCACATTGCCACTGGAGTTACAGAGAGATTTTAATGTAAAAATGTATATTAATTCATTATGGGTGCATTTGACTAATTAAAATAGATAGCTACATAAGGTTACTTTAAAATGTTTTATTTATAGACAACTGAACTATTATATTACCAACATTTACCTCTTTCTAAAGCAAGTTAGTTAGCAGTAGTATTATTGAATTTCTCATTTTTTGTATAATTATATAACGTTTATTTCGAGGTCTATTTACAATACATGAATAGTATCACGATAATCTCGAACCTTTAAAAGAGAGTGTCATTTTTTAAATTTAATTTCAGCCCACGGATGCAAGTAAATGAAAATGTTAATAAAAACAAACTGATTTAAGAACTAAGCAAAAACAAGTAATATAATATACTTAGAAATTTCTTTCCCCAAGGTATGTATGACATGTATATGTATCAGTTTTTGATATTAATTTTCAGTTATAAAGGTTATAAATATTTTTTATATTTATCTATACCCTATTCTATCCTTAAATATTTTCCTAATTTAAATAAAATTTGCATGAATTGCCAGTTTTCTTTCCAACATAAGTATGTATGTAATTGTATATGGCCATTCATAAAATCATCGCAGATATTTCACAGTGTTGACACCTACACTATTCCTCCTTCACATCAATGATCTGCTTTCTTCTATCAGCAATCCTTTTCACAGCTATGAGAAAGATAATACACATCGCTCCAACATACAATTTCCCAAACCTGTTTACCAAGACTGAAATGGATGATAGTCGTAGAGTAGTGCCCCTAACCGAGAATCTGTACAAAATCGTAAACTTGACAAGGTTTTTTGGTCCACAAAGAACCTTGTCAAATTTAACGCCACTAAGAGACAATCATGTTTACTATGTCACAAATTATCTTCCAATACCCACTCCAGTCAAATGAATAATCAACTTATTGTTCAATTGCCACCGCCAGTACCCGCGAAGAAAGTGGATTTCCTTTTCCAAACCCAGAAATACTTTTCTCCTGTCAATTTGTATACTCTTTACACCTCGCAAATTAAACCTAGCCTTGAGTAATTCTCGCATACTCAAGCAGCCCCTCCTTCAACCTTTAACATCCTTGTCTCTGACCAAAGAAAACCTATTCCCCTGATTGATGATCCAAGTATCCCAAGAAAGCTTGCTTCACTAGAGCAACGCGAATTGTGTCTCTGGTTTACAGATACCACCAAAAATTCTGTTCTGATAAAATACCAACCGTTATGCCTTCCTGCCAGGGAGACATGACTAGCAACCCAAACGTATCCCTTAATCGTCCAACTACAAAGACCAAGGGCCTCCCACTTTGTTCGCTCCTTTATTCCCAGAGTGTCCAGATTATGGAATGTGTTACCAGCAAAGGCCTTTCCTCCTCCTAATTTACTTTAATCTTTAAATCCCGCATCTCTTCACTTACACGGTTCTTAAGCTTCCGTGGTGTGACCATAAATAAAAAAATGACATCAATTTCAGGTTTGTCCGGAAATAGACCTACAGTCACTATTTACAGTGTTTTGCTAAAGGTCAAACCACTTATAAGTCATGGCACCTTCATGTGTGATAAATGACGTTTACATGCTAGAGTGTGCTATATAGAAAATTAACTATTGGAACACTAAAAAGCAAAAATATATGGGGCGCCCTGTAATTTTAATATGTTATAACAACAAAAAGAAGCAAAATGAAACAAACACTCAGAATATTTCACTAGAGCTGATAAAGGGAACACAGTCATAGCTTTGGATGAAAACTTATACATAACAAAAACATTAGAATTCATAGGTTCTGGAAGGTTTCAAATATTACAGAAAGACCCCACGGAGTCAATTCAAAAACAAATTAAAAACGCTATCGACTAATCAAGAAGTTTACTAACAAATTTTGAAAAGTTTAAAGTAAAAATAATGAACCCCCTAGTCCCGAAGCTTTACTCCTTTATTAAATTGCATAAGGACAACTACCCTATAATACCATACTTAGCACCTGCATACAAACTTTCGAAACGAAAAAACGACAAAAGATACAATAAACTTAGTTGAATCTTTATTAATAAAAAACAAGATGAATTACATCATTATGCAAGACAATCTAGAGCTACTCAAAACATGTCTCAACCAAAACTATTTGTTTTTCAAATTTCAATAGTAGAGAATTAATGATTATGGGAAATCGGTTGAGCCCCATACTCGCAGAGATTTTCATGGATAACATGGAAAAATTGATACACCAGCATACATTGAGTAATAAATGTGTCTATTGGTATCGATATGTGGATGACATTATTACTTGTTTTACAGACACTAACAGACAATTAAAAGTATTTTTAGACTTTTTGAAGTCAATCTACATTAGATTTAACAATCAAGAGAGAATTGCATAAACATTGATTTCAAATTTACCATAAATCATCACATACTGATACTGCCATCGCTCACACGCAGTATTCACATCCCGTAGAACATAAATTAGCAGCGATTTAAGTATGATCCATAGATTGATTAGCCTCCCGTTATCAGAAGAAAGTTTTAATAATTAGCTTAATGTAATTAAACAAATTGCAGTTAATAATGGCTACCCAGTTTCAATATTAGAACAAATAAAAAATAACAAGTTAAGCTTCAAAGCTACTACGGAAAGCCCTTTTTAAAATTAATTAAAAGAAGAAGAATTTCAAAATCGCTTTAAAAACTAATAATTCCCTAGAAAAATTTCTGAAAAACACAAAACCTAAAAGTAATAGAAATGAAAAATTAGGGGTCTATCAGTTAACATGTGGTTCATGCCCAAAAACATACATTGGACAAACTGGTAGAACTTTTAAAAAGCGAATAAACGAACATAATCCCAGTTTTATTCACAATAAATATGACTTAGCAAGCCATAATAAGGGAGGAGCATGTGTTTAACGACGATTTTAAGATCCTTCATGTAGAGAATAAAGACAATAAATTTAAGACAATACTTAATATCTATGGTTTTGATTCTTCACGAGAAATTCCTGCATTATTTTAAACATCATATTCAACTTTCAGGTTATTAAAAACTGATAACTGAACTTTTTGAAACGGTTGAAACTAAATTTGGTATAATTCGATATAGCACTTCGTATTATTTGTAAGAACATTGTAAAGTTATTAAACAAACAAATTAAAAATTAATATTTCTCATATTTCGGTCAACATTTAGAGGACGGTTTTTTTTTTGTTTCAATATTTTTTTCCACTGTCCACACAACGTGTTCCTTTGACTCTATGTTCGATGTTAGAAGTAAGAATGTTCTTCGGTTGCCTTTAAAAACGAAAGTATCAAATCCGATTTCATGTTCTCAAAAGAGACACGTTTAATGAAATGAAAATATGCGTTCCATTTAAAAAAAGGACAATTTTTGAATTTACACAGTTTAAGATTAATGTTTATATTTTTCGATACCTGTGCTAGAACTATGTAAGAAAATCCTAATTTAACTAAATAAGTTCAAGGAGTGAAGAGAGGTGGTAGGATAATCGGCTCTGGATGCGGCGCATATGTGTTCGAATTCCCTTTCAGGCGGATGACTTTTTTAAAGTTTTTTTTTCTTAAGAAAACTTATAATTAATAAAAATCCGGATTAGGTTAGGTTAGGATTGGATAGTATGCGTGATCATCCCATTTCCTACTGATATAAAAGAAAACCTTGAACATCTGTATAACATTAAATTAAAATTTGAGATGTATTATATATTCTTGCCTTTTATTGTTAATTTGTAACAATTTAACAAGCCGTTAAAACAATGATAGATTGAGTAAATGCCCGATACGGTGCTGCTTCTTAGATCATATCTTTCATGAAATGGCCCGTTCTCGCTCATTATCCAATTTTCCAATTATTTCGACCACAAGAAATTAAGAATTAGACAATTAGTGGAGTTATTAGTGTAAAATAGATTTTAATATTTTCAGTAATTCGTTTTGGATAACTCAATTAATAGATACTTATTTTAATGGAGCCTTTGACCCGATCGGTTATTCTTAATGCTTGTAGCAATTAACCTCGAAAACAAAAATATCTGTCAAGTTCAATTTTATTTTAAAAGGTGAATTTATTTGTTCTAGAAAAACTTCTAGGTAGGAAAAATAAGTTACTTAAGTAAGCAATATAGTAATATATATTTATATTTTTCAGCAATATCAAAATTATAAGCTTATTATAAGGTAAACGAAACGTATACAGTATTTTTAAGTAAATTCATTAAATTTAGCAACATATTCTCGAAAGAAAACGTTCTATAATCACGTGGAATAAAGTGTTTAAATGTATTGGTTGTTGAGCATTCCCAGGTATACAAACCATTTAAACTTGGGAGGGTTTACATTAACTAACAATCATTTTATGAAAACTACGTCCTGTACGTTTTCTGCTGCAATCAACTGTTTTAGAATTAATTTAACAAATTTGAATCAATGTACCAAAATTGCCACAATTTTCATTAACACAATTAAAGTTTAACTACCTGCATAATTACGAGCAAGTTCAGGACACGGCTAAATAAGCTGGTTTCCCTCATCATGGTGGTTTTGATTTGGTAAATCAAAATAATAATAATCATATTTTGCCCCATTTTGGACTTAAATACCTCCGAAACGAAAAAAATGATCGAGGTGCGGTTTTCGCTGAATATTTCCAATTTACCGAAAGTTTTGTTTGAAGCATATATCATTTTATTTTTACAACCGGAAGTACCGGAAACAAAATGACTGACTTTTAGGTATAGCGCAACTTTATTATTTTAAATGGAACACCCTGTGTATTTCCTCAAAATCATGAAGCTTAGTTCTTCCCCTTTTCAAAAACCTCATACAAGCTATAGTTACGTTGCAGAATAGTTAAATTATTAAGCTCCGAAAAAGATATTGCCTCTCTATATGAATTTCACGGATAATGTTTTTTAATTTTTTTGAAAAGTCGCATATGAAAACAAGTTCATATTGTTCCAACGTCGATCGTTTTTGACCTATTCTTTTGAAGTAAAATGTTTCCTTTGAGTGAAAAGGCAAAGTGTGTGATAATGTTTGCAGAAACTCAATCTATGCAGGTAACTCAAAGAAGATTTAGAAATATGTTTAATAAAACTTGCCCAAAATGAAGTTTTGACAAATGTATAGTACAAAAAAAAGTGAGAAAGTTGTCAGCACATCACATAATTAGCCGAGATAATTATGTCGTTATAAGAGTTTTGTAATGGCTGAAAAGCAGTTTACTATTTAATCATTATAATTGTAATTAAATAAAAAAACAATCAGATCTCAGTTTAATAAAGTAGACTGCCTGACTGCAGTCGCTGGAGCACTTGACCGACCATGACATTTCTCGTCCACGTGGGCTTTATTTAATTCTGCGTAAACGTTAATTATCGCATAGTCAAGCGGCCCCTAAAGCACTTGAAGCAAGTCACTGTATATCCAAAACAGTCTGGAACTGCCAAAAGGCACTTGCTGGCCTATGGAGAGACAACAAAATCGATCTTATCTGGATACCACGACATGCAGGTTTGGAGGGAAATCTTAAATCTAAAATCTTCTAGCAAAGAAAGGAGCAGAGACGAGATTCGTGGGACTTAACTAGCTTTAGTAGTATCCCACGAAACGGCCAAGCGCGCAATTTTGGACTTGGTTGAGGAAAAAGCTAATCTCTATTGGCTTGGACTGCCAGGCCTGTCCCATGCAAAGGCATTTATCCCCCTTCCTATGAAGCAGAGGATAACAAAAGGTCTGTTAAATATGAACAGAATTAACAACAACAAAACAGCAGTAGGCCTATACACTGGCCATTGTGGTCCAAGACATCACATGCACAGGATGGGGCTTGAAGACGAATCCGAGTCCCGCCTATGTATGGAGGATGACGAAACAGCCAGACATGTGCTTTGTGAATGCCCGACAGCCGCCAGGATCAGGTTCTTTATTTTCGGTAGAGATATCCTGCTGCCCGAGGACTTGAAGAATACCTCCCCAAAGGCAATAATAAGACTCATTGAGGACTTAGAGTTGCTCGGGGAAGTGTAAACATAGGTGTGAGCCACAATAGACCACAGAGTCGCAGTGGGGGGTCGGTTTGATCCACTCAATTTTAACCTAACCTAAACGTTAATTAATCACTGACATTTTCACCTATCAACGTCAAAAATTACCTGTTAATCGTCACTTGACCAAACTGTCATTTTTGAACGGGAACATTTGAGTTCCTGAGATATAGTTTTTTGCCATTAGTGCTTTAACGAAGTGACGTAGCAGGTCATACTTTAGACGAGCGATAGATCTTTACCTTCTCTATCAATCTATGAAAAAAATATTTGCGAAGAAGATGTAAATGCCGTATGACGAGAAAAATCAAAATTCGGAGACATCAGCGCTCGATTAGAAAACAAACCCAATAGTTGTTTACCATTAGAGCATACTTATATACAGATAAGTATACTTACGTTTAATTCAAATGAAATATGAGTCATTACAAAACTCTTGCAGTATTTTTTCACGAGCTCTCGAGCTATCATTTTAAACCAAAAAATATACCAGCAATCGTAAAGTCAAGTTCATTTCAAAAAATATAAAAATGAGCCGTCTCAGTTTTATTTGATGTTCAACTGCTTTTTACTCATCATTTCATTCAAATTTGGCATAAAAATGACGTTTTGTTAGAGTAATAACCCTACCAAATTTAGTTAATATCGATAGCGAAATAAAAAAATGGACCAAAATATTATATATTAATATTTTTAAGCTATGCCGCGAACTGACAGACAGAGAGACATACCGATAGACGGACCGACGGAATTGATAAAACATATTTTTTGTCATCTAGAGACGTTAGAACTTGAAGATCTGTAAAACCTGAGAAGATGATTCTTTTAAAATTACAAACATTTTATTTGGCCGCTATTTTGTTCCATCAACTTGAATTACTACCACAGTTTTACTAGTTCATATCTATACCACAATTACCTAGATATGGCACACAATTTAAAAACTGTCCATTAAGTAGTTTTTCAGGCTAAATTTTTGAATATTTTATTAAGCTGCCATTTTGTTCCGCCATCTTTTCTCCCTTTTACGAGAGACGTAATAAGACTTTAAAATAGTGACAACGATTTTTTTTTTCTTCCGACGAATTACCAGCGTGGAAATCACGCTAAAAAATGAAATATTGTGTAAAACTATTTTACAAAAGATGAGGAAACGCTTGAGAACTATACAGTTTTTAAAGAGGCATGTTAGTGAATGCAACTTATCAGGATTAAGACGCTATTTGAAGAAACAAAAGCATTAAAGGAGGCCATATATTAAGAAATCAATTAATTGCTCCCGTTTTACGAGAGAAGTAATAAGACTTTAAAATAGGGACAAAGTTTTTTTTCTAATTTTCGGCGAATTACCAACGTTGAAAAAACGCTAAAAAATGAAATATTCATTAGATGGCCAACTACAAATTTGTAAATTATTTTTCAAAAGATGAGAAAATGCTTGAGAACTATACAGTTTTTAAAGACGCATGTCAGTGGATACAATTTATCAGGATTAAGAAGCTATTTGAAGAATCAAAAGCATAAAAAGAGACCACATATTAAGAAATTAATTAATTGTTCAACATTTTATGATAAATAAAAAAGTTCAATTCCGCAGGCGGTACATGAAGAAAAGTAGGGTCCAAAGCATCGAAGGGTCAGTTATGGAACAGTTTAGAGAATTTTGGTTTGAAACCATATCAGATATTTCCCGTTCAATACTTAACAATGGAACAAAAAGAACTTCGTTTTTGATTTGTTGCTTCGATGTTAATGAGACAACAATTTATACAATAAAATCCTGTTGCTAACTCCAATAAATATCTAGTCATAAAATATCAAGGAAGGAACACGTCACTTAGTGTCTGGTGTGAGAATCAAATTATTGGACCACTGTTTTATCGCTGATTTTTAACAGGTCAAAGATATCGAAGAGCTCTTAGAAGAGTTGCCAATTCATAACAAGAATAATTTTATTTGGCAGCAAGATGGCACTCCATTTCATGCCGTTCGAGAAATAATTAAATATTTGAATTGCCACCCTAGATATCACGCCGTATACATTTTTATAGTCATTTGAATGTCAATGAAATTAATCAAATCAACCAAAATCCAAATCCAATCCAAGAGACTCTGGAAAGATAGAAAAGGGGACCAGTTTCGAAAACCATCGAGGACACAACCATTGCTTAAAATATTTGCTGTTTTCCTTGTGTTCTGTTTTATATGCGACGAAATACTAATTTTCTGTTTACAGTGTCTTTATTTGTATGTTCAATTTAGCAATAATATATAAATTATACAAAAAAAAATTATTTTATTTTCTAAAGATAATTTAATGTTGCAAATTCGTCGAAAATTGAAAATGACACTATTTTAAAATATGATTTTTTCTTTGTCATAATGACATTTAACTATTATTAAAGATTGAACAGATAGCGGTATCAATACTAGTGCTAATGTCAGGTGTTAATGAAAATTATCATGTTAGTTTCTCCCAATTTAGAAGTGTGGAAAATCGACTTTATTAAAATAAACTATATCAATTTTGAAAAAAATCGAAAAATCACATAATAAAAATAATTCTCGGTTTCCAAGGAAAGAAATACAATAAACGGATATTATGGTTTTCCAAACCACCAACCTATGGCGAGAAAAACCGGCTTGTCTAGTACTCGTTGGATAAAGCTCTACACTCAGTTATTTTTTGTACTTTGAATAAGTGCATAATTTGAATTTTAAAAATTATTTTCAATTTTCCTTTAACTTGTATTGTATTACTAATCGATACATTTGTATCTATTATGGTTTATTTTCCATTATTTAATAAAAAAAAATGTTTCGTTATCGTGCAACATGTAAGCCCTAACCAAATAGTAAGTTATATTTATTATAATATGCATCGCTAAATACCGTTATCTTCGCGATAATAATTTTAACTATTTTATGATATTAAATTCGTGATCATATCCTATATATATATATATATATATATATATATATATATATATATATATATATATATATATATTTGATAAACGATATTTATAGAAAAGTAGCAATTATAGTTGCTTCTGATGATCGTAAAACCACAATGTTATCTTCTAAGTGTGAAAGGTAATAAACTTTTTCACGCAGCTGTAATAGTAGTAGTAATTTTTTTTTACCCGACTGCGCACGCAAAGGAGAGGTACCACATACAGGCTAAAAGCCTGAATCGATTTTTATGAGTGAGGCATCAAAAATTCGCCTGTATCCCGCGAGCGTTTTTTGCTAAGTTTAAATAAAAACACAAAGTATCCTATTGTATCCGATTTAAAAAAATAAATAATTTTATAATTTATTGCGGTACGTAACAAACTGAAGAGTTCAGACGAGAGAAGATATATATATATATATATATATATATATATATATATATATATATATATATATATATATATATATATATATATATATATATATATATATATATATATATATATATATATATATATATATATATATATATATATATATATATATATATATATATATATATATATATATAGTGCTGAGGCTGATTTTTGAAAAATTTTAAAATCTATCGTGCACTTATTTCTTTGGCTTTGAGTCATCGTACTTACGTACGAAAAAAAATGACTGGGAAGATCAAAAGTTCATATTTTCATATCGAATTACCTTTTTAAAAACGAAATTAAATTATTGTAGAGAAGAAAACATCGATAGTCGCATACAGAAGTTTTAATTAATTCGCATTTGTCAATTTGACACAGAAAAACAATTAGAAATAAATAATATCATATCAATGTCGTTGCTCCTTCTTAAATTATTAAATATTAATAGCAATCATATTATTTTCACAAACTCGTAGAAAATATATATTCGTGTGTACATTGCAGAACGAGCGAAACCAAACATGCATTTTACTAGTATCATCAATACGTCTTCTGAATCATCTATATAAGCCCTTTAACATCTTGATTGGACTAGACTTTTTTTACCAGCCAAGAGAACAGACTGGATTCCGCTGTCGTTGTGGAACAATTAATTACCTACATACTGTCAAGCTGTTAATAGAAAATTCTATCGAATACAATAGACTCCTCGAATTGGCGTTGGTTTTCGTAAAGCCATTGACACAGTTTTTTATTTCTTTACAAATACCCTTGCAAATCCATGAGTAACTCCTGTACATATTCAACCAACATAATCTATAACATATAAAAGAACGCAACAATGACTGTCGAGCTACACAAACCCACCAAACAAGTCAATATCAAGCGAGGTGTAAGACAGTTTATCCTCAAAGCTCTTTATGAATGTTCTCGAGCGCGGCTTCAAAGCATTTGATTGGGACACCACAGGACTGACCATAAACGGTGAACAGCTTGATCACCTTCGTTTTGCAGATAACACAATTTTGAAAAGTGATGACATATCAAATGGAAAATATGCTACAACATCTATATACAGATCCCACATTAGAAATTTGTGACAAACCTTGTGCCCTCTAACATTATTAAAATCTAATACAAGGAGACCGAAATTGTCAAAAAATATATCTCGGCCACGTAAGCAGCAAGATTTGCAGAGATAACCAGGCATAAAAAATTAAGAAAATAATTACATCAGCTTGGCAGCCTACGGAACTTTGAGCCTGAAGAGAAAAACATTCAACTATCAGCCTGAAGAAAAAAATATTCATCCAATGCGTGCTTCCAGTTTTGTCATACGTAGCGGAGACTTGCACTCTTACGGTGGCAACGGCACATAAAACTAAGAGTGAAAGCCGAATGGAAAGATAAATGATTGGAGTAATTCTTAGAGAAAGAATACGGAACGATGAGCTTCGTACGAGAACTGGAGGGGTAGATGTCATCACACGCATTGCTACGTAAAAATAGAAATGGGCAGGTATATAGCCAACCCATTGGACCGACGACATTAAGAGAATCGCTAATAAGTGGATGCAAGAAACTCAAAACAACAGAAAACAGGAATTGGAAGAGACATATGTCCAGCAGTGGACGCAGATGGCTGGATGATGATGATCATAAATAGGGATTTATTTAAATTCGTTTAGGACCTATCTCAAGTAATACAATAATCTATTCACACATTCGATCTGCCTAATCTAAGACAAAGATATTTGTATTTATTTAAAAGGGTAGCAAAATATTAATTATTTTAGCAACTGATTAGTATACTCAATCGTACTTTTAGGGGGAATTTAGAGTTTGGGGTTTTAATGCTGTAACATCATTTTGACTGAACGTGGTTTTTCTTAAACCAACTAATAAAACTAATAAACTCTTAAGTAAATTATACTTCGTGAATTTAGAGGTCACTGATTTTTGATATTGTCTTTAAATGCCATTTAAAAACCGACATCAAAAGTAACCGAACACCGCAGTCAAAACTGGCTAGAGGAAGCCCTAAAACTGTGATTCCTGGAAAGGACATTTATTTTTCAGGAAAAAGCTACTCTTAGTTGGTTTTATTACTTTGGTTGTATGATAGCTTCAGAACGTTCAAATTTTAGAACATTAATAATACACCGAAAAAAAAATTTTAAGTCGTGTATCAGCTATTTATATTTTTTTCAGAATAGTGGCTAATTTTTATCTTTATGACTGTCAACAAAAATTTTGGAAAATTCCAATGTTATTTCAAAATGTTTACTCTTTAAAAAATGGATCTAATCTGTGACTTTGATCTTCTGCGTACCTATTCGTTTGTCAGTCTATAATTGAGTGACACTCCTATCGTTCTTCTCCCTACTACTTCTTGAGCTATTTGTAGTTAATTTGCAATTTAGTTTAAAGGACAAGTATCAATTCCATATGTAAGTATCGGCAAAACACGTTGACCGATAATTTGTGTTTTCAGTGTTATTGGTAAGTCCGAGTAAAATATATTTCTTAATCTGCCAAAAGCTGCCCAGGCCAATGATTTTTCGGAGATCTGTTTTCATTGCCGTTTATTGAAAGTGCGGTCGTCATCTACATTCAGGAGGATGTTGGTTCTGTTTCTATTTATTAAATTTCAGTCCTACGTCTTTGGACTAGCTGATAAGTTCTGAAAACATTTGTATCAGTTTTTTTCCCAATCAGCGCCATTATGATATCATCTGCAAAGTGGAAGTGATTTAAAATATCTCCGTTAAATAAACACATAGAACTAGGTAATAAATAGTTTATGAAGCAATTATTTACAGGAAATCGAAACTGCCCTATCCCAAAGAAATGGCCGAGCCCCTGGGGAAGAAAAGAAAACTAGTGAAATGAAACAACTGATAGAAACTACAACTCTGCAAGCATGTCAATACATGACATCAGAGTTCATTAACCGGACCAATGCCCCAGTCATCCTGGTACATATAAACCAGAACTTTCAACCAAATTGGTTGGTCGAACAAACAGAGAACAACAACACGTTCATCGAAACAAGGCACGAAGTTCCAGTTCAATTCACCTGTGCCATAATCCAAGAAAAAAAATGGCAGAATTGATTCAAGATACAGAGGTTTCTCTTATATATATGGAGAAACTGCCTCATCTAAAATGTTTACACTTGAAACAAGCCTCTGAACATAGATGGGCTTCATTTGATTTGCAGATGATTTTTTACTGCTCTCTAGAAACCTTAAAAAAACTAATTGGATATGAAAAGAAACATCGGAGGAGATTGGAATAACAATGATTTGTATTTCCCAAGAAATTCAAAATAGCCAAACGATGTATTTTACCCCAGATAATTTAAAAATCGTAACAAAAAACAATTGAATTAGAAAATTTACATTTTTGCTTCTTGAGCCGAGCTTGAGATAACTTTCACATTCATATCTTAGTTTTTGATAAGCTATCTTATGATACCAGTCAAACAAAAATTTTGAAGTAAGGTGTTCACCTGCATTTCATATTAATATATTCAATTAAATAGGTAGCAAAATAATTTATGTTTTTTTTTGTATGACTGGCATCATAAGATAGTTTATCAAAAAGGAAGATAGGAATGTGAAAGTTATTTTGCTCTAGGTCCAACCGTTCAGGTGTTATGTCGGCTCAAAGAAGCAAAAATGTCAATTTTTAAACATCAATAAATCAAAAACAGTTAAAGCTAGACATATAGTACCCTTATTAAAAAAACACTTACAATTGACCATAGAATCCAAAAATGTAATAATACCTATGTAACGTATGTGTTTCATTCAATTGTTTTTTTGTCACGATTTTCGAATTATCCGAGCTAAAATACATCGATTGGGTATTTTGAATTTCTTGAGAAATACGGGGGAAGTCAAAAAAAATCCGTTTTCCTCCTCAATGGAAGACCCTGTACATAATACAGAAATTGAAAATGTTAATGACTACGTATACCTCGGTTAACTAGTACATCTAGGTCAAATTAGAATACATCCTCACCAGCAGAAACTCTGGTAGGGTAAGACATATTACCCGACAGGATAACCTAAGATGGATCAAATGTATTATGCAACGGTTATTTAAGAGAAGCCTTGGTTGCCCTCCAAAGAAATGGAGTGACAACATAAAAGAAAAAGTGGAAAGGAATTGGAACCAGCTAGCAAGGAATCGGTTGAAACCTTAAGACTTAAAGAAGACATACGTCTAGGAATGAATGATAAAAGGCTGCTGAAAAATACGTTTAATATATTTGCATTCATTGTTCTCAATAAACTGAAGGTCTCCTTTATTAACTATCCACTTAGCTAACTACTGCTACAGATATAGAGCAATTTCAATATGGTTACATATATTATATTGGAACTGAATTTTAATATTCCCGTCTCAAATATAAAGCTTGCCCAGCACTCTAATGTATTAAGTTCAATGTTTAATGGAAGATATCAATCTACCTATATAAAAAACGATAGAAATCGATAATTCAACTTTTACCCTTCCCGATGTAGGTCGAGATATCGGCGATATTAAAGTTTTACACGATTAAAGTGCTTGAAAATCATTTTTCGATGACGCTCTCGTCGCGTACCCCCTTTTATTATCTTTTCAAAAGCCTTTCGTAGACTTTCGCCTATTATTTTTCGGAAATAAAAACCTTATTACGAAGTTTTCGTCAAACACAAAATAGCACAGGCAAGGATTTATTGTTGGCAACAAATTTTAAGGGCGTGATTATTTTTTAACAATGCTAATAGAATTTTATTTGTGATGCATTGTTTTTAAAAACGACGCACTGCAGTGGTTTTCATGATGTTGTTTAACGACTAGAGCGAATATGAATTAGTCTTTATTTTATATTTAGGATCCTTCAGCACTTTACTGCTGCTGGCTAATAATCTGAAACGGGGAGCCCCCCACTTGCCCAAATTACGATGGTTTTACGGAATATTTCCCTCATTAATAAAAGTTAACTTTTTCGAGAAATTTGATTAAAATCAGATAATTAAAACATTATACAGGGGGATAATAATATATATAATAAGTTATAAAAATATGTTTGTTTCGCTAATAATAAAAACGAACGACCTTGTATATCCCAAAATATTTCAGAATTACTATTATTATTAATTAAATTTTTGTAAAAAGCTTTTTTTTCATAACTCTTCTAGATTTCAAGATATTGCCAGTCTACTTTCATAGTTGTATACCCTGTATATCATTACTTTTTACTATGTATTCAATGTCATTATTTTTATTGAACAAGTGAATGTCAACGTACATGTTCTGCAGAAATTCTGAAGAGAAAGTGCATATTTTTAATAGCAAAAAGGTACTATTTATACAGTGAAAACATAAAGTCCGCTCTGCTCGAAATTTGGAACGATAATATATGAGGGAATTCTCCATTTTTTTGAAAAAAAAAAATGACAGCTTTATATGTCAAGGAGAAAGCTGGGCGCAGTTTCGAACCTTTTGTTATGGAAGAGGGGACGAGTGATACATCGTTTTAAAGGTCTTTTTATTCTTAACTCAACCCCCTATTTTGAAAACCTTTCATTCAGAAGTTCTCAAATGATGACTAATAAGAATTTTAAATCTGATTTTCTGATACGTGGTTTCGTGTTGCACTTGTATGAATTGTCGTTCCCTTAGTTTCCTAATACATGACATTTTGAAACGTGCTTTTCATATATGTTCTAAAAGTTTCCAAAAATATCATTTAATTGAAGTAGGTTCTTCATTAGAATTTTAAATCGAAGAAGTTATCATCTTTGTTGGGTTAATTGGAATTATCACACTGCAGGTGGCATTTTCAATGAATGCTTTCCGGAACGACCAATGTACAGGAAATACTTTCAGAGTTTTTTGTCAAAATTTCAAGTCACGTTCGACCGTTAGGAACATCTTCAAATCCAAGTTTCATCCTAATAAAATGAAAATTGTCCGAGAATTAACTGAAGATGACCCTGACAGGCGACTAGAGTTTTGCGAGATTATGGCAGAAAGGATCACAGCAAATCCCAATTATCTGCACCCTAGAGTAAAAAGTAAAGTAGAGATCACAACTCATTCATAAATCACGTTAGTGGTATGCGCCAACATGGTTCCTCTATTTTTCACATTTTATCAACCAATGTTTACGATAAAACAGGAAGTTGGGATGGCCCATGCCCAAGCCGTGGCCATTTGTTGACGAATGCCAGTGACGGCGTGAATTTCCACTTCTCGCATAAGGAAATATCATTAATCGTGAAAAAATTGTCGTTCCGGGTTTTTACAGATACTCATGTTTTTCCATTACTGTCGGTCGGTCGGTCTTTTCCGGTATAGCTAAAAATCCACTTACTCGATTAACTTTAATTTTATTTAATTTTCCACAAAAATTACGTCTGATATAAAAAAAACTGGTAAAATATTGGTATGAATTCAATACGGCGAAACAAAATGACGACCTGTTAAAATATTTGACAAAAAGAAGGGTTCTTACCTATTCCTTAATGAGGCAAATAGGTATTTTTACAAATTTCTAAGAAATAATCGTTCTCTACTTCACTATCTAAAATCAAACCATTAAGGTAGGTAAGTTTAAAAGGAAATTAGTTATTTATATATTATTAAACTTTAGTTTTTAGTTATGTTTGCCTTATGTCACTATCATTTTGTAATTGTGACATTTAGAAAAATTATTTGTTCAGTTGTTGAAAATGTCATCTTAAACCTGTTACTGTCAAGTTAGACCTTGTTTAAAGTTAAACCTCTTTACGAATACGAGTGTTAGAGTTTTAAACTAAAATCAATGCTTTTAACGCGCTTTGATTGGCTTCCTATTCGTCTGATTGTATGTTTGTATGTCTGGTTCAAATCTTGTAATGGATTGTTCAGCACTTCCATTACCGATTATTTTCATTATTTTCAAATTTGACATGCATACACTTTCGAATATAAAAAATTCGATTTTTTTTAGTCAACGTTTAGAAATGCAAAATACGGCGCCAATACGGCCGAGGAATTTTGTTACTTGTGTAGCTAAAACTGAAAATCGGTGCCTAGGAAAATTTAAGTGTTAGCATTTAAAAATTCAAAATAGCGGTGTCAAAATGACAATGTCAACAGGTCGGACAGATGATGGTGGCGCCAATAGCGAACGAATTTTGTCAGTTGTACAAATTCGGCTGAAATATCAGTATCTAGAAGTATTTAAGAATAAAAGTTATGAAATTTTAGTTAATATTTGAGAATTAAAAATGGCGGCACCACCATAACAGACTAATTTTGAAATTTTTGCAGATTTGATTAAAAATTTGGCATTTAGGGGTATTAAAGACTGCACATCATGAATTTTTGTTAACATTTTAAAAATTCAAGATTGTAATGCCAATATGGCGTCGGAATTTTAACATTTGTGTAGATTTGGCAGAAAGAAAGTAGGCATCTGGGGGTATTTGAAAATACATATCATACATTTTTAGTAAAGATTTGAAAAATGAGAGTAGGAATGCCTACAATGCGAGCAAATTTTAATATTTATACAAATTTGATTAAAAATCGATATCAAGTGAGCAATTCATACATTTTTAGTAATAAATATTTAAAATGGGGATGTCATCAATCAATCAATCAATCCGATAAGTACTTTTTTCAAATATTTTTAAACATTTAATTAGGCCAATGTTTTGTTCTCCCATTTTAAATTTGTCTCAACATTTGTACCAGTTCATCCCTATTATAATATTTGATTTTGTGCAAAATTTGAACATAATCGATGTAGTAGTTTTCTGCATTGACACACAACATTTTATTAGGCCGCCATTTTGGATTTGTAGTAAAACTTGTCAGGTAATGGTCATGTCACACCTAATTTTTCTGCAAAATTTGAATGAAATGGATAAGCAGTTTTTTAGTAATAATTTTTTAACATTTCAATAGGCCGCCATTTTGTTCTGCCATATTGGATTTTTACCAAAATGATACTACGTCATCATCATATGACTTAATTTTTAAACAAAACTTGAAGAAAATAGGACAAGCAGTTCTTGAGCTTTGTCGAGGACAGGCATACAGACTAACCGACGGAACTGCGAGAACTGTTTTTTTGCAACTAGAATACTTTCCCGTTACGAGGAAAGTAAGAAAAAAACGAGTGCTATAAGATAAAAATAAAATAGTCAATTGTCATATTGTTAATCCATGTTAATAGCTAAATTTAAAAAGATGTTTTTAAATTTTCAATATCCTAATCAGTTTAGAACTTGTTTACGAAGACATTTTTACTTTTAATTGCCCAAAGAATCACCATTTAAATTCCTTTAGCTCACAATACTTATATAAAAAATTGGCCCAACTCAAGTGGAAATTAAAAAAAGGCCCGAAATCATCCGAAACTTTATTATTTCCCCAGATTTCATCCAAAATCTAGCGAATTTCGAAATAGCAGTACGTTTTTTTGAGCGTGAGACGCCCTTTGACTATTTTAATTCTCTGGTAGGAAAAATTATTGTAATCGTCAAAATAATCACCCCAGAGTTTTTCTTGTATCATTATACTTCTGAGAATTCTAACATGACCCCCGACGAAATAAACGTTCTATTGTACTGAACCGGATTGGTCAATATGTCATGTGACCCAAAATAAGTGATAAAGGTATCTTCCAACAGACATAACAGGTCCCCTGGAAAAGGAAATCTAGCTGTTTACTTAATGATTAAAAGACAATTCCAAACTTAAACAGCCATTTTTTACAAACTCACATTGCCGCACCATAGTTAGGTCAACTAAAGGTCCTAGTTTCGCAATGTCCAAGATAAAGTAAATAAAACTTATTTTAAACGCTGCTTCTTGAAGTAAGGCAACATATAATTAGAAGATTTGAAATTTGAAATTTCTTTAATGTTAAAGTTTATTGTAGTTCCACGACCCGCTACTGGTTTTTAAGCCATTCCGGTCACTTGACCCTGTAATAATCTTTACTGTAGCCTATTAAATTTTTTTACTATAAGGATCCCTTGTCAATGAAAGTGGGATGCTCTAATACGATAGTGGGATGGACTAATACGTGGAGTTGTCGTTCGGGGTTGCCATATCTAATATTTTACTATTTTGCAATAAAAGTAGTTTCTTTATACTGCTTAGTATACTGGAAAGACATAACTATTTTTTGTATGAAAAATTTATTGAATCATGTTTAAATATATTCACCCTAATATAAATTGGTAGAAACATTGAAGTTCCTGGTTAGGCTTGGCATCGTAGTACGATCGACCTTATACTGTGAGGTAATCTTGGCAGTGGCTAAATATGTAAATAATGAACTCTATTTTTATTCTTACTCTAAGATCTGTACCATATTTGCTTTAGTGATCTGAGATCCTTTTGCCTGAATAGAAAAGTCAACACTTAAAATTGTATATATTGGAGTGATGAAAACCCCTGTGTCTCGCGAAGGACCTACTCATTTTCTTCAAAAAATAAATGTTTGGGCGGGTCTTTTGTGTAAACATATCATAGGCCCCATATTTTTGGATGGACATTTAAACTGCGCATATATCTTCGAATGATGCACGATACCAACCCTCCACTTATTGACGATGTTATTGCTCAAAACCCACGTGAATTCCACTTTGGCATTAGGTTTCAACAAGACGGTGCCCCGCGACATTATTTTAGAGACACTAGAAATTACTTGGATGCAATCTGTCCGGATAGATGGATTGGTCGCCGAAGTCCGACAGAGAGGCTAGCTCGCTAGCCAGATCTTACACTCCTCGATTATTTTCGATGGGGCTATGTGAAATCCCAAGTTTTCAAAATTTTAAATACTTTCATCAAGGTGTGTGCAGGAATGAACTCTGAAATCCTCCATAACTTGGGGGAAGAATTCACTAACAGGATGTTCATTTGTCAAGAGGTGCAAGGCGGGCACTAACAATATCTTTTGAAATGAAAATTTGACCTTTGTGATCCACTAACACTCATGCGATTTCTTAAACAAGTTACTTAGAAACTGCTTTTTCAGCATTTTTCCGGAAAAAATAGATGCACTAAAGATATTACCCCCTAATATTTCGCCATTTTATTAGGCCGCCATTTATTTTGCCATATAGAATTCGGACTGAAATTTGCACAGTATATCCCTATTCAACATTTTATCGTTTTGAAAAATTTCAAGTCAATTGGATATTTTGTTTTTGGTATTGAATTTTTTAACATTTCATTAAGCCGCCATTTTGTTCCGCCTTAATCGATTTACACAAAAATTTTACCAGTTTCTCCCTATATTACATTTTATTTTTATGCAAATTTTAAGTCCATTCGATAAGTAGTTCCTTATTAATGATTTTTTTTAGATTTTGTGAAGTTGCACATTACCAAAATGTATTCATCCCCTTATGACTGTTGGTTTTTGATCAAAATTTGAAGTCAATCGGATAAGTAGTTTGTGAGCTATGCCGCGGACAGACAGACAGACCGACCGATAGCCTGATGATATGGGAAAAATGTTTTTCGGGGTCCAGGAATCTAAAAACGCAAAAATCTAGGATGATTTTTACACGATGACAATAACAACTTCCCTTGTAAGTAGGAGGATACCCGAAAGAATTATTCTCAGATGACACACATGACCAAAACAATCGAAAAATCTCTTCTGATGATTTGGTGTACGTGTGATTTTTGTCAATTTTGTGTACGTTTTTTAATCACCCTGTCTTGGCTAAAGCCAATAAATTCTCCGTTTTCGGAAAAAAATTAAAAAATCGGATAAAAAGTAAAGACATTTTAGCTTTAAAGTTTTCATTATTAAAACAAGGTGTCTAAATTCATTTCTTGTCAGGATATTACTTTCCAACTGTATAATGCGCGAATATTTTAAAACTAAATTACAATTTCAATTATAAAATAGTTTCGTCGAACGTGTCTATCTACCTTATCGTTATATTTGAATTTTTCATAGCGTAGAGAAAATCGTGCAAATAAAAACTAAACGCCGATAATTGCGATAAATAAAAATACTGACCAGCTGTTCGTGCTGTTCTACATAGTCATAAATCAAAATAATTACATCTGAAAGCAATTTATTATAATGGTAAGCCTTGATCGACCTTTGCTGCAAAAAAATCTTACATCTATTACGGATGTTAGACTGGTATATCTGCTGAGGTCAGTGTTGCTTGTAACTCTTCTGTGGGCTCATTATGTGTAATTATTATAAGTTATTTACCTGGTTGCTGTTTATACATCCATCCGACTCCTAAAATTACTTAGTTTTATTGAAAAATAAAAACCTTCAGTAAAAAATCCGTAGATTCACCTATACCCACAACTTCTCTCGTACAGAATTCTACTACGCAGAGAAAATACAGTTTATAAATAATAATAATAATAGTTTTAGACAGGTCAGAGATTTATAAAATTAGGAGATACAGGATAAAACGGCCCTAAAATTGCATTATTTTTTAGTACTCATATAGACACAGAAATAGACATATATTAGCTGAAATCAAATAAATAAAAAGCAATTTTCTTTTCGCCTTCTAGAAGCTTCATAACGTGGAGACTCTTGTTTTGGTTTGCATTCTAAACATTTTTCTGATCATAAAAACGCAAAATGTTCTTACGTATATACGTCATTTCCATTTTGGGAGGAAATTTTGTAAACTTCAGAATAGTTGAAATGTGATATATTGCCAAATATATTTTTTTGTGCTTCTATAAATCCTCCTTAATATAATTTTTCTCTGAAGACACTCCCAATTTTTATTTATTTATTTTTTAAGAATAATTAATAAAAATGCGGATTAGGTTAGGTCATCAGAATTGGTTAGTTTTGACTTAAACCGCGCGCCAACAAAATTCTGAGTCTACAGGATTTTCCTTTTAATAAAACCTATAGTGTTAGGTGGATCTATCCCGAAAATAAATAATAAATAAAATAAAAATTGGGAGTTTCCGCAGAGAAATTTTTTAATTACTGTATTCAGGAGGCTTTATAGAACACAAAAAACATTTTTTGAATATATCAAATTTCAGCTAAAAAAATAAATTAAAAAATAAGCGTTTCTGCATGAAATTTTTTTGAAGTTCCACATTCAAAATGTATCACATTTCAGTTAAAAAGGTAAAAAAAAAATAAATAAATAAAATAAAAATTGGGAGTTGCAGCAGAGACATTTTTTAATTATCGCATTTATAGAAGCCAAAAAAATATTTTATGCATGTATCAAATGTCGGCATTTCTAAAGTTTACGAAACTTTCCCGGAAAATGGAAATGACGTATTTCCGCAGGGATATTTTTAGCATTTTTATATTCAGAAAAATATTTAGAATACAAACCAAAACAAAGTTTCCATGTAACTGACTTCAACCATTCTAAAGTCTGGAAAATAGAAATAATGTATTTCCGCAGGAAATTTTTTCTTTTTCTGTGCTAAGAGAAGCTTCTAGAACGGGACAAAAACATCGATTTTTATATAGCTGATTTCACCAAACAACTATGTATATGAGTTTATAAAATCCGATACCTCTGTGTAGTGGAATTCTGTACGTTGTAAGTAAATTCGAATTTACAAACTTTTATTATACTTGTCTCACAGTATTCCTGTGGTTGTATTTTATACTGACGGGATTATACCAAGTCAGTATAAAAAATAAAAAAAAGGAAACGGAAAAAAACACTATTGTGTATTAAGAAATGATTTAACGATGCTACATGTTTTCAAAATAACCGATTTTTGGATGTTCCTGTGAATGTCTTTATTAAGCCCTAATTGAGCCAAATGTGGTGTAAACGTTGTTGGGGTGAAACCTGTTACCTGATATGACGAGAGGAACAATGATAACTCTTTCCTGTTTCCATAGCCTTTTTACTTCCATTGCCAAGTCGATGTATTTGGCGATCTTCTCACTGTATTTCGCTTGGATGTTCTCGTCGTTGGGGACAGCCATGTCAATTAAATAAGTGATTTCTCCTTTTTGGATTGAAAGGTGATATCGGGTCTGTTTGCGGGGATTGTTTTATCTGTGTAGGTGTCAATGTCCCAGAAGAGCTTGTAGTCTTCGTTTTCAAATATGGATGTTGGTGTGTAATAGTAGTAAGGGTCTGTGTTCTCCGTTAGTTTGTATGTTGTAGCTAATGCTTGATGAACGACCTTCGCTGCTGAGTTGTGTCTCGCGGTGTACTCAGTTCCGGCCATTATTTTACATCCACCCGTTATGTGATCGATCGTTTCTCTCTGCTGATGACATCTCCTACACCTCTCGTCTTCAATGATTGTGTCCTTGATGATGTGCTTTCGGTAGTGTCTGGTTGCTATAACTTTGTCCTGGATGGCAAGCAGGAAGCCTTCTGTTTCGGGGAACAGCTGCCCCTCTTGTAACCACGTATATGAAAGTTTTTTATGTATATGGTCTTGCTTTATGTGGTATCTGTGTCTTCCGTGAAGTGTTTGTTCAGACCAGGTGTTCATCTTTTCTAAACGTGATTGGATGTGACTGTGTACGTCTGGCGAGGCTCGTTTGAGACAGGTCGAGCGGTGTTAATTCTTGTCTACCTTCACTATTGCCTTGTAGAGGTTAGTTTGTTTGTTGTTGAAGAATTTGTTTTTATTTAGCGATTGTATATCTATAATTCCCCTCCCTCTTTTCTCTCGATGGTGAGTCTTTCCTTGCATGCGTTGGGATGTAACTTCCTGTGTTTAGTGAATTCAGAGCGTATGAGAATGTGAATGTTTTCTATGTCTGTGTGTGACCATTTAATGATACCAAACGAATACGTAAGAATAGGTATGGCTAAGGTGTTAATAGCTTTCGTTAGATTTCTGGAATTCAGTTTTGTTTTTAGTAGCTTTGTGAGTCTGGTTTTAAATTCCGTCTTGAGCTCTGATTTGATATGAGTGTGGTTAATTTTGGTGCTTTGATAGAAGCCTAGGTATCTGAATGTTTATTTTTTGAGCATGTTATAGTTTCATTGTTGATTGTTTCCCTCGTAGGGTGGTCTTTCCACTGTCCCTTGTTGATATGAAGTAGCTTGCATTTACTTATACCAAATTCCAAGTTGATGTCCAGGGTAAACGTTTCTGTCATTTTAAGGAGTTCCTTTAGTGCTTGCATATAATTTTTACGTTGTACGTTATTTTTTTGGTGTTTAATTTGGAATCCGAAGTTTGTGTTATTCAGTGTGTTTGAGAGTGGCTTGAGGCAGATGCAGAACCACAAAGCGCTGAGTGAATCTCCCTGGAATATACCTCGTCTGATGTAGATCTCTTCTGTTACGATGTGCTGTTTTTGTGTTCTCAGGTTGATTTTGGTTTTCCACGTACTCATGATTTGCGTAAGAAATTGCCTGATGTTTTTATTGACTTTATATAATTCTAGCACTCTGGTAAGCCAACTGTGGGATATCGAATCAAAGGCTTTTTATAATCTATGTAACCAGTATGGAGGTTTCTATAATTTTTTCTGGTTTGTTCCATGATGATGCTGTTCATAATTAGCTGCTCCTTGCATCCTCCGCTGCTTTTCCTGCACCCTTTTTGCTCTTCCGTTAGAATATTTTTGTGTGCTAGATGTTGTTCTATTCTCCTGATAATTGTGGCTGTGATGATCTTATATAGGGTTGGAAGGCACGTAATAGGTCGGTAATTTGACAGGTCCTTATTGTCTGAATTTTTGGATTTAAAGTATGTTATTCCTTGGGTGAGAAAACTGGGAAGTGTGCTAGATTTTAAAATAATTTCATTAATTTGGCGAGTGAGAGCTTCATGTGTGGAGGTAAACTGTTTGTACCGGAAGTTATGAATGTTATCTATTCCAGGACAACTCCAGTTATGGGTGTATTTCATTGTTTCTGCAACTTCTTGTGTTGTCATCGCAAAGTCCTCTTGTTCCTCCAAGCACTTGAGTCTGTCTTCTTCCGCTTTAATCCATGAAGCGCTTTATTTGTGTAGTTTCGGTTCTGATCAAATACTTTTCCAGTATTCTGTGATCTCTTGTTTGGTCGGTGGTTCTATTACTCGTGCCTCCTAATTGCTCACGATTTTTTGGTAGAACTGTTTTTCGCTTCTTCGAAACAGGTTGTTAGCGTCCTTTCTTTCATTTGATACTTTGTATCTTCGGAGTCTTGCGGCATACACGGATAATGTTTGCTTCAGAGTGTCAAGGATTTCTGTAAGCGTGTGATCAGGTGATGCAGATATGATTTTCTCTACACTTTGTGTGATACGTTTTAACTTGTTGCCGTTCATGGATTGGGTAAGATGTTCCAATTCTTTTCTAATTTTGTTAATTTTGTTTTCGATCCTTATCTGCCATTTGAATTTTGGTTTTGTTATTGGTATTTCTGTGTCTTGGCGTCTGATTGTTCTATGTTATCGTGGTTATAACTGCTGCGTAGATCACTGTATGAATATCCTGAATTGTGCTCGCATTCGTTATGTACTCGGGAATTATGTGTTAGTTGATGGTCTTTACGATTTTATGTGTGTTCCGTTTGAAGATTATTACACGAGGAATAAGATATCTTGTTGTAGGATCGGAACCTGACCATTTGTTTAGATGTGACTTCATTTCTACTTTGATTGATAATTTACAAATTTTTATTAATATTATTATTATTACATTAATTTGTATAACTTTGTTTACATAGTCTATTAAAAATAAATTATATAAATTATTACTTTCTTTAAAACAATGAAGGTTTTACTGCAGGAAATGAAATTTTATCGAATATTTAAAAATTTTAATAGGCGGCTAATTTGTTTTGCTATATAGGATACGAACTAGAGTTTTACCAGTTTATCTCTGATTGACATTTTTGACGATACAGATATGCAGTTCTTTATAGAGAATTTAATTCTCTGGGGCTATCTTGTTATTTCATGTTACAGGTCTTACAATGATACTATGATCACTATCTAGAACTAGTCTATGTCCTGCACTGCCGCAGATGCAAACATCCGTTTTTGTCAAGTAACAATCGCAATTTCGCTCTTTTTAGATGTCATCAGGCTCCACTGATTAGCAAGCCTCCTGTTGTAGGAATCACTAAAACAACTAATCCGCTGGCTAATACCACGACCAGCACTCAAACAAGAATATTATATTGTAAAACGACAATTTTTGCATTTTTTAGAGCTCATCAGATCCCCATAGTCAAGCAAATTCTGTGTAGGACAAATACAAAAAAAAATGAAATCACAGAAACAAAACAAAAATGAAGCAACAGTGGAGTAGTTGTTTCTGTGATCCTATTTTTTGCATTTGCCCGACACGGGCCCGTTAATCTCTAGGGGTTTGATGAGCTTTAAAAAAAAAACCAACGTCGTATGACAAAAATGGATTGCGTTGCGGGATTGCAGGACATGTGTCAGACAGAGATTTAATTCAATTTAAGTATTCTTGTTATAACGTTGGTTTAATGTGAAACAAAGATATCCACAACATTGCTCCCAACGAAAATGAGCAGCCAACAGTATAATTCAATGCAGGTCACGGTATCAGCATTCACTGCAGGTCATGGTATCAGCCAGCGGAGTAGATGTTTCTGTGATATGCGGTTATAATCAGCTATTTAACCAGTGTTTCGATTCTAACATACTGACTCCACTTTTTACTACTTTTTTTCTTGCAACTTTAATAAATAATTTAACAACTTAATTTAACAATTTCCTTGATTGACCTAAATAGATAAATAGATAAAACTTAGTACAATTTCCAGTTAAACGCTTTTGTTGTTTCGAACAAAGAAAATTTATATGGCGATATTAGGACTTTATGTTACTGAAAAAAAAGTACTAGTTGTTCCCTTTAGTTTTTTCTGGATATGTAAAAATGATGTTTGTCAGTGTTAAGGCGAATATCTCGTTTTGCCCAAAATATGAGATGTCATTTTAAGTTCCTGCCAAAGCCCTCTGGTAACAGTAAAACAAAACCTACGTACATTACTTATCAGTCTTCCACATATACCTTCTTTTTGTTTCATAATTACTAATGTGTATGCCTACATATATACTAAATTTCCCACACAACATTTTTCATGCAAATTTTCTTCGAACTCCCCAATTGGTGACAAAAAAGCTGTCGTAACCGTTTAAAAATTCGTTGCACCGAAATTCTGAATAATTTATAATAAATTTCGATAATTAATTCGGAAATGGCCATTGTTGATTTTTTTCGCCTGCCCACCTGACAATAAATATTTAAGATGCGGCATAAAAGCCTTTGCATTTTTTATGACTCTATTAAAGGACATTGTACAGGACGGTGCCAACTAAGGAGAGCTTCTAAATATATTATTCTTTAACAAAAGACTTTTTTACTTTTCGAGTTCGTGGTTCAGAAAAAACTCAGCGGATATGACACAAATTCAGAACAAAATTTCTGGAACTTGTAATACACGCAAACAGATCGAATTATTGTTATTGCCAAATAAATACCAGACTAACCAGAATTTATTTACATATTTTTTACAATTACAGCAGGTAAGCTAACCTAATTTAGCTTATAAATACGCTTGTGGCGCGCAGTGGTCGTTAATAATTATCTGTTATAGTGAGTTATAAAAAAACTTGACATAAACTATAAAGTTAATAACCACAATGCAATACCTTTTACATCAAAAATCCAATTAAATTCTTAATTCATTAAGTATCCGACTCAGTTTCGGTTTCGACAAATGTTTCTCGAATTATCGAGACCGAGACTTACTTACTCTCGATCTCTCTCGATGGTCTCGAAAATACACAACTGAAAAAACTATTAATTCTTCACTGAATTTTGATTTACACAAAGTTTTGAAAATTTAGGATAAAAAAACATTTGAATTTTCCAGTAAATTGGAAACAATGTAAGGCTTTTAAACAGAAATGAACAACTAAATGTATATTTATTTAAAAAATAATGTCAAAAATCTATAAAACAACCAAATATCAGGTATTTTTTATTTTGCTACGTTTCGACAGATGTTTCCTACCATCATCAGATTAAAATGATACAATGTTTGTTTAGATGAACAAATTAAGAAATGTAAATATGTAAAAAGGAAAAATTTACTAGTAGAAGTTTTTTTATGCTTTTTTTCATAAGAATTTGGAAAATTGACAAGGTTCATATGAATGTAATATCACAAATAAAACACATTTTTTTTTTCAATTATATAATATTATAGTTTGATGGGTAACCAAAAGATTTTTTTTTGTGTTTTTATATATTAGAAAAAACGTTTGTTATTATTTTTTATAAATTTCATAAAAAACGTTATCATCATTAGACAAAAAAATATTGTATATTATAAATATAAACATACCTTTTAGAAGGTGTCCTTTGCCTCCTCCCAAAAAGGTATGTTTATGTTTATATTTATAATATCCAATAATTTTTTGTCTAATGATGATGGCGTTTTTTATGAACTTTATAAAACATTATAACCAACGTTTTTTTTTAATATATAAGAAACACAAAAAAAAATTTTTTTTTGGTTACAATTGTAAAAAAAATATGTTGTGTTTGTGATATTACATGTATATGAACCTTGTAAATTTTCCGAAATCTTAAAAAAAACAAAAAAAAACCTCTACTAGTAATTTTTTTTCTTTTTACATATTTACATTTCTTAATTTGTTCGTCTAAACCAATATTGTGTCATTTTAGCCTGATGATGGTAGGAAACATGTCCCGAAACGTAGCGAAATAAAAATAATACATGATATTTGGTCTATTTTTGGAAACCTTCAACCCTTTAAGATTATCATATTCGTAATAATAAAAATACTAATAGAAGAAATTCTACCATCCATTGAATATTAAAGATAAAACATAAATTCTTCAAATTTAAGTGTCATGCATTGGATATAAATATATACAATACAAAACGACATCACGAGAGTAATTGTCTCGTAGAGACTATTAAGCGTTTAACTTGTTTTCTAAAAGTTGTCACATTAGCCAATCTACCTAATCATGAGGAATTACATTAAAAATTTTGACAAAGCTGTACAAAAAAGATCTTCGGAACTAACTGTTTCTAAGTCTCGGCACTCTATATGTAGCCCCATAAAGAGTATGTGAACTGTGTATAAATGTACCCTTGGCAAATTTAGTATACAAATAAAAAGGCTGTTTTTTATTGTTATCTTAAAAACGCTTGTTGCCATATGAACCCTAAATCTGTCCTCTAGCCTAAGCCAATCATGTTCCGTAAACTTTGTACTAATGTAATCCAACTTCCTAAGATTAAAAGCAAACCATATGCAAGTGTTCTGAATCCTTTGAAGAGACTCTTTACCCTTGTTAAGAATTGCTCGCCAATAGACAGCATTACAATAAGACAGCATAGATAAAATTAAAGTATGGCAAAGTTTTAGTTTAACAGTTGTGCTGAGAATTTTTTTATTAAGATACAAAAGCTTTAATTACCAGTATGACTTTTTAACTAAACTAGCTACATAAGAACCAAAATTTAAAATGAGAATTCAAAATCAGACCCAAATTTTTTGCAACCTGCATTTCTGTATCATTCAAAAATATATTAAAATCAGCATTTGCCAACAACTTCTCTCTTTTAGAGCCAAAAAGTAAAACTTGAGTTTTTTGCTTCATTTAAGATTAATTATGTGCGTCAGCCATATGAAGCATTATATTTAAGTCAGCAGACTGACTGAATGACATTTCAATCGTTAAATAACATACACAAATGAGTGTCAACGACATTGTAACTCATTACCTATCCACAGTAGTAAGAAGTAAGTGTCAGGTCATCAATGTTAGTCCAATATGAGATCTAACTAGCCAAATTCTTAATATTTAGTTGAGAGTATTGGTTACAGGTTTATATTCTGTTTATAATACAGCAGTTGTACCCAAGTTTATTTTTTAAGTCACTGGGATAGTCTAATTAGTGGGTGATGTAAAACTTTTGCATTTATGTATAACCATTAGATATTACTATACCAATTTATAGCAGCGTGAAACTCTGCATTGCACTGATCAAACTATAAACTGAGTCCAACTTAGCTTTCTAACATAGCTTTTTAAGATATGACTCGAAAAATCCCAGAACAATTCCCCCTATTGCCATACCAGTGAATGTCAACAGTATCAAAGGTTTTTTATAGATCTAGAAACACAGCTAAATGTTTCTTGTTAACAGACATATATTGTAGGATAAAATTCCAATTAAGAGAACCTAATTTTTGTACATCTTTTAAAATCCTAACCTAAATCAAATCATATAAATGTTTAAAAATGAGAAATAAACACTTACCCAGCGGGATAGGCGACAATTCCATTATTATCAGTTCCTAAGGCAGCGTTACTTGGAACTGTTACTCCAAGCACCCTTTCCAATTTTATCTAAAATAGAAAAAAATAAGTCAAGATCTAAATTTTAAAAAATATATACGTATATAAATTCAAATTACCACAGTTAATAAATTATTTATATTGAAGTTATGATTCTTATGATTTGGTTTAATTTCTTGTTACGAATGCTTAACAATTAATAATATTGGATGCAAATGAATATACACAAGTATTATATAAAAAGTGATTATCTGTATTGTATATAAAAAGGTGAAGTTGAAAGTTAGTTTGCACCCTGAAAAAAAGACTTTCCTCCATAGACATAATAACAGGGAGATGGAATTGTTTTGATTTGAATGCAATCAGGCATTGTGAACATTATAACTTGTTAGGTTTATTGTATTATCTTAATTTGGTTCTTTCGAAAGAGTGCTGTCAACTAACTCTATCAAATCATAGACATAATAAACGTCTATGATTTTGATAGATACTTGCTAACAATATTAAAATTATTTTTAAGGTAGGGCTAATACTGTAATAATAACCTCCGTAATATTTCATTTACTATATATAATTATTAGCAACAATTATTTATTCAAATAATCTGTTTTTTATTTCCATACAATGTTACTGCTTAAAAACAGACAACATCTCCGCATTTGTGTCAATCGCAGAGAACATTATTTTACAACTATTAAAAAAGTAAATCAAACAAAGCGGTGTTACTAGTCAGAGCACTGTTTTTGGGAGATTTTTGTGAGTTTTTGGGATATTTTTGATAATACTTGTGCGGCGAGTTCTTGTGTATTATGGTGAGTAAGTGCCAAGTGTGCAAAATTTTTGACTATTTAACCCCTAACGTCTCTGTTCATAGGTAAGACAAAATGTTGTTTTTCTGTAATAATTGGTGTGCGCATAATGATTTTTTCCTAATATTTAATTAATTTACAAGTACCATTAATTACTTTAAGGGTTAATATGAATTGTAAATGCTATTTTATCGTTCTTAAGAAAGCATTGTATATACATTGTAAGTTTACAGTGTTGCCTTTTATGGGACCCGACAAGGAGGATATTTTTTTCACTGTCGCATTTACTTACAGTACATGTTTGCAGAACTCAAGGTGTCGTCTGTTCAACTGCCAGAATCCTTAATTATTTATTATTATTATTATTATAACTGAATACCCACATTACACATAACAAAATTAAAAAATTTAAAATTAATTACTAAGAATAGTTCAGCCAAATAAAATAAATGGCTATATCTGCACTATTTTTGCTCCAATTTCAAAAATCTAGAAGTGATTTTCCCTAAAAATTATGATTGTTTTAATATTTATTCTAATTTATAGACTATTATATATTTTTGTATATGCACTTTTGAGAATTTTTCACATTATGGCCTAAGGGTTATACAAAGGGGCTTTATAGGAAAAGAAATAAATAACAGTTAGTAGAAGTTGTTGGGTCATTTTTTTTGGTGATATAATGTTGGACGTGAAGTTGCTTGACAATGGTCCAGTCTGATTTTAAGATTTAAATGTAACTCTTTACTATAATTGACAACAAGACCCTCAACCATTAATAATTCAAAACATAAAAGAAAACGTCTAGCACATTTTAACATATATTTAATTATTATTAACAAGGCTTATAAACAATTTTAGGTTCTGTTCAATACTCAGCAACTTTACAGATACTGCATTTCTATAGATTTTTAGATGACTTTAAATCTAAATCGTGGGCTGACTGAATCTAAACCTATCTGAAATTTTTCTATCCGATTTAATAAGTCCGGTTTCTCTATACCCGTTTTTTCTATACTCAGCCTGCATATTCAATCTATGTCTATAAAAGAAATAATTTTGCCGAAAATTTGCGGCCCTAGTAAACCTCAGTAACGGTGAGTTGGAAGTTCCTGATAATTTATGGGAAATTTGTTTCGTATTTTATGCTGAAAAAGAGCACCAATGATGTTACTGAAAAACTGTAGGAAGAACCTAACTTTTTCATTCGATGTACAGTAAGTGAACATGGGTTACATGGGATTCTGATCATAATCAGCATAATAAAATTTTCGAGTATACTTTTCGACTGATTAACATCACCAATTTAAAAAAAAACTGTTGTTATACAGGATTGATGAAAAAAATGTTTTTAAATCGGGAATTACATGGGTAAGGTAGCTTGGATCCGAGCCAGAATCCTACGTGACGTCCAATCTAACATTCTAAATTTGATTTCTAAAGAAACCCTGTATAGTTTGTAAATATTATCCAAAAATTATAAAACTCCGTCGATGTGTAGAAATATCTCTTGTGTGTATTACATATTAACAAAAAAAAATACATTTGGAATTTATGGTCCCTATTTTGTGGCGTTAGCTATAATTGAGAGCCTCTTAACTTTCTGGCCAATTTTAACTCCTTATAATCATTAAAAAACTCACATCTTCTATGGTCAGACAGATAACTAAAAATGGATGTTAGTCTCGAGATAGACAGTTAATGAATATCATTAGGAAATTAAATGAGAAAAAACAATATTTTTCAAAATTGGAGAGAAGTTAAAGTTCCGAAAATGTACATGATATTATACATTACCCCGTATAATAGGCAGTGACAGTTTTAATAAAAATATACTTTTTTATTAATAAACAAGCTTTTATTTATAAACTATTGCATTAAATACTAAAAATAATATTACTGTGCGAAATTAAGTACATAAACACAGAACTTTAAAATTTTAAATATTCAAATTTTTTAAAAGTTCTATGCTTATGTATTTAACTTTATACACTAAATATTATTTTTTACTTTTTAGTTCAATAGTTTTAAAATAAAAGCTTATTCTTAAAAACATTGTTTACGTTTATTTTATTAAACTACTATCATTCAATTACCGACAGCTCTCACTGGTGTCTAGTCTATAATTTAAAATTATTTGCCAAAAATCGAATCGTCGCGTCAGGCTGTAATTTGACTAAGGTTTTAGCTATCACAAACTAATCCTTCGAAATCTAATTTACTAACTTCGACTCCTATAAAAACAAATGTCCTTCCAAAAAATACGACCGATTATCGCTTTATCCGATAACGTACTCTGCGTTCATCGAAATGAATTAACCAAAATAATATCCGATTAATAGAAGTCATAGTAATTAATCCGTAGTAATTTCAAGCGTCGATAGTGCGATAATGCTACAGTTTTTTAAACAAACATAAAATGTTATGTAATAGCCCACTAAACGCTTGCGAAATTTTCTCTTTCAGTTTCAACGGAACAATACAGGTATAAAATGAATAAAATACGAGCTATTGTGCGGAAAATTGTATGGACCCCTCATTTATAAGAGGAACAAAACTCCAAGGGGATAACTTTGAGCTTACTAAAATATTTACAATTTCATTAAAGTTTTTGACCTACCCCTTAAACACTTGAATTAAGAGTTTCAAGAACTGACATATTATTCAAACAGAATATTTCCAGTTATGATGTAAAAAATAGAATTGGTTAATACCAATTAAATATTTTCAATTTAAAATCAGTAAAATATTCAAAAGAGAAGGAATTAACGTGACTTTAACGACTTTCTAAGTTTTCTTCTGCAACTTGGCAACTACTTGACCTAGGTCCAGAAATTGGATAAAATCTAATTGGAAAAAAATGCACACATTTTTCATTTTTAAAGGAAACTATTACTTTTTCAAGGTGGGCTCTGCCGACGTGGCGTCAAAATAGACATTTTGGACAAGACAAGATGTGTCCAGAAATTTGAAAATATCTACTCAAAAGCTTATAGGTGCGGTAAAAATAGATAAAGGTCGAGAAGTAGAACACATTTCTCAGACCCTGCCCAAATTTTGAAAAAATTCTAAAATATATATTTCTTGCCGAAATTTATTTATGAAATGAATGTAAATCAGTTATAAGGAAACCAACTAGTTTTATGTCTTCAAGAAGCTTCTCTTAATAGCGGAAAATAAGAATTTTTCTGAGGAAATAAACAATTTTCATTTTTCAAATTTTAGTATACCGGAAAACAGTTACATGAAAACTTTGCTTTGCTTGCCACTCCAAAGATTTTTCTGGATATATATGCTAAAATATTACTGCGGAAATTTTCTATTTCCATATTCCGGGGAAATTCTTTACATTCTAGAATACTTGAAATCAGTTACATAAAAAAAATGCTTTGATTTAGATTTTGAACATTTTTTTACAGTTACATGAAGATTTTGCTTTGTTTGACATGAACTTTTCTAAAAAAAAAAATGCAAAAATGTTTTTGCGGAAATTCCTCGTTATTTTGATTTTCCTAGGAAATGAGATACATATAGATATTTTAGTTTGATTCGCAATCTTAACATTTTTCTGAAGATACAAATAAAAATACATCTATATATATACATATATATATATATATATATATATATATATATATATATATATATATATATATATCTATATATATATATATATATACAGGGTGGGCCAAAAAAGTCCACATTTTTAAAATTTTAATAACTTTTTATTTATTATAATTATTTAATAAAATTTTTAAGATATATTCACAGATATATTGATTATAGAAAGACATACTCAAAATGAATGAGATTCATTTTTTTTATAATACAGGGCGTAAAAGATTCGTTTTATTTAAAACGCTCGCAAAAAATATTTTTCATATTTTGAGGATAAGCATAAGTAGCAGTTTAAAACCTTATATCTCAGCAACAAAACTGATATTTTACTTTTTTAAATATTTCATTTAATGTTTATTTTATTGCACATTTAGTGTCATCGTACGTGTATCTATATTTTTTTATTATAAGCTGGCTTTGGACATACGTATAACTTATTAACAACTTTAAGGTATGCAAAAATTTGAAATATTATAGTTCCTAGGCAAAAACGAAAGTTTCAATAGGTCTTTTATGGGAAGGGAAATATCCCATATACAGCTCAAAAAGCAGTACGAACATTTTCCGGTCTCCCTCTAAAAAAAGACAATTGAACCTCATTAATTTTCTATAATTTTTTCTATAATATGTATAATAAAGATTCCTTTAGTCTAGTTGACCTGGCCTGATTACATTACGTCAATTACCACAGCAGCCTCAAAGAAATTGGGTTTCCTCTTCTGAGCTTGAAAATACGTTTTTTCTGCTAATTTGATACCCTTTACACTTAGCAAACCACGCCCAGCCTTGTGCATTGCTCTCATATACGGGGACCAGCCTATCTTTCAATTCGTAATATCCTTGACTTGCTCCAAAGAAGAGCTATTCTTAGCCATTTAGGACAGGGAGACTATATGCATATGCATTTCTTCACCGACCAGCTGCAAAGACCAAGGACCTCCCACTTTCGCTTTTCGCTCCTTTATTCCCAAAGCGTCTTCACTTAAAGCAACCACGGCATTTAGTGCTTGGGCCATTGGCCTTCGTAGTCTGCCCAAGAAAAAAAACGAGACATTTTAATGTAGGTACCCAGTATCCCATATAAACCTAAAAATAAAAATAACACTACTTCTAAAATTCCTGTATACCGAAAAAAGCATTTACTCTATGTCATGCTTAACACGACTGTTTGTCATATTTATCTGTATTTATAATAATTACGGGAGCAACTTTCGTTCAACTGAAATGGGTCTGAAAAGACGCCAATCTTAAATTGAAACCCATATTATCAGTCTTTACCTACTCCGTTGGTCCGCAGATACTTTCCAGATATTAAGTTTCTAAATGGTTTTCGTTAACAATCGTCTTGCTGTTATGTTAAAGTGGTGTATTATTTGGGATTAGGTTCCAGTAAAAAAAAAAAAATTTTAATATGTCGACGTTTCGCAACTTTACTGCATCCTCAGGACTCAGAGTTTATATCCTACATGAAACCCATGTTATCAGTCTTTACCTTCCGTTGGTCTGCAGATATTTCCTAACCTCAAATAATACACCACTCTAACAACAAGAAGATAGTTAACGAAAACCATTTAGAAACTTTATATCTGGGAAAAATCTGCGAACCAACGGAGTAGGTAAATACTAATAATATGGGTTTCATGCAGGATATAAAATCTATATACGTGTCCTGAGAATCCAACAATAAAGTTGCGAAACATCGACAATTTAAAAAAAGACAAGTTTTTTTTTACTGAATCCTAACCCCAAATAATACACTATTCTAACATAAAAACAAGAGGATCATTAACGAAAACCATAGAAACATAATATCTGGAAAATACCTGCGGACCACCGGAGTAGGTAAAGACTATTAATATGGGACTATTTAAAAATAAACTTTTTTTAACTGGGCCCTAACCCCAAATAATACAACAAAGTAACATAACAACAAGAGGTTTGTTAACGAAAACCATTTTGAAACTTAATATCCAGAAAATATCTGCGGACCAACGGAGTAGGTAAAAACTGATAATATGGGTTTCATGCAGGATAGAGGATCTATGTTTCTGTCCTGAGGATGCACACATTAAGTTCCGAAACCTTGACATTTTAAAAAGAGACTTGTTTTTTTACTTGATGTTAACCCAAATAATACACCACTCTAAGAATTTTTTTTAAATATTGTTCAGCCATATTGGATTTTTACCAAAATACAACCAGGTCATCCCCAGATGACACTTAATTTTTGGTCAAAATTTGAAGTCAATCGGGTAAGTATACTACTTAAGCTTTTCGCGAACTGACAGACAGACGGACCGACGCAACTGATAAAAAATGTTTTTGGTATCTAAAACGTGAAGATATGTAATACCTGAGAGGGTGATTTTTTTACGATTGCAAAAATTTTATTTGGCCGCAATTTTGCTCCGCCATCTTGAATTAGTAACACAGTTTTACTAGTTGAGCCCTATACCAAACTTAGTTATGAAACACAATTTGAAATCATTAAGTAGTTTTGTGTTTTGTTCCGCCATTTTGGATTCCTACCAAAATTTTACCAGTTGTTTCCAACATAATACTTGTTTATGCAAAATTCAAAATAAATTCGACAAGTAGCTTTTTCATAATATTTTTTTAACATTTCACTGGCTGCCGTTTTCTTTTTGCCTTACTTGATTTTTACAAAAATATTACCAGATCATTCCCATATGATTCTTATTTTTTTTATCAAAATTTGAAGTCAATCGGGTTAGTTTTTAAGCTAAGCCGCTAACTGACAGACATACCGACAAACGGGCCGATGGAATTGATGAAACATATTTTTTGGCATCTAGGACCGCTAAAACCGCTAAGATATGTAAAACCTGAGAGGGTGATTTTTTCACGATTACAAAAATTTTATTTGGCCGCTATTTTGTTTCGCCATCTTGAATTTGTACCACTGTTTCACTAATTGATCCCTATACCATAATTACTTATGGCACACAATTTGAAATCACACCATTAAGCAGGCTGAATTTTTAAATATTTTATTAAGCCGCCATTTTGTTCCGCCATCTTGGATTCGTACCAAAATATTGCCAGTTGATTCAAATATAATACTTGATTATTTTGCAAAATTTGAGATAAATTGCATGAATAGTTTTGTAATAATAATTTTTTAACATTTCACTAAGCCGACATTTTGTTTCGCCATATATATTTGAGGAGAACACAGCCGAATCTTTTGATCTTTACTCATGAAACATCGGCTTTTACGCCTATGTTTTTAGTATGTTTATATATAGGTGGTAACAAACATTGGATATTAAATGGCTGTTAAACATATTGCCCATTATGCATGCGCACTCGGGAAAAAAGATAAACGAAGCTGAACGCTATATATTCGAAAAAAATCAAATATCTTCTCCAATTAATTTTATTTTCATTGATCTAATATTTGTAAATTGAAATTTCAAATTATATGTTCTTGTTTTTTTTCTTGTTACACTGCTTTCTCAACCCCCTTATCACAATGAATTTCCCATCCAAGTGTTTTTTATGGTTGTGGTTTTATAGGTGTGGGTATTAGGAAATAATTTGTGAGATAGATAGTAAACATGATATAAAATATTCTACGACTTTAATGAGGTCCTTGGTTAGGGATGTTGGTTTGTTTTGTGGTTTCTTTTGCTATATTAACATACGGAGTGACAAAGCAATATTTTAACAATTTGTAGTTTTTTTAAAATAAGAAATTCTATTCCATAGAACTGATGAAATCCAAGACGACTGAAAGACGTCAAAGAACATTTTGAGTATATCATTGAGTCTATAATAAAGGTATAATTAACCATTACAAAATTATTATTATTAAACATTATTTCGAAGAGTCCTGTAGAGATATCCACGAATCCGTTAAAAAAAATAAGAGCAAAACTTGCCTCTGAAATATGGTAGGTCAAATCCACAGCCCAGTAAAATGTTTGCGATGGAGGTGCAGTTACTTAATGTAATATACCGTTTTTTTTGTGCACTAGGATTATTAATTGTATGATATGTAGATTAACATGTCGTAAGAGCATATTATAAAATAAATATCATAAAATACTTATACAGTTTGTAGCAATGAAAACAATCTTCAAACAAGTTATTGAAATATTTATTGACAAGGATTACAGTGTATTATAAAGCGAAGGTGGTGACAAATTACTGGTGTCCATTTTCAGAGATGACTTAATCATTCAAACGGGCTAAATCAGTAACATATAGATTAAGATTATACTTAAAACAAATAAATTACAGTTAATTATACTGAATGCCACGTTTAGCGATGCAAACACGATTCTGTATGTAAATAATTCAATTCGCTTTATCATACATAAAAATAAATAAATTTTACAGGGTGTCCCAGAGTAAGTGGACAATCTCTGAGATATAAATAGAAAAATCAAAAATAACGTTAGTTTGTCATATAAAATGTTCTCCTAAACTCCTCACCAACTGAAATATTTGTTCTTAGAATAGGGATCTGGAAAACAAATTTTCCAAATCATTTTGGTATGGTCTGACGTAATTTCATAATATTTGGGTGCTTGATGTAATAGCTTAAGTTAAGGAAAATGGTAAGAGTCAAAGATAGCGGAACGTGGGAGGCGTGGGCCGGTGTAGGTGTCGTGAAGGCACTATTTTTAAAGTTCTTTAATTTTTATCTGCGAAAATATATTTCATTAAAAAAATCTTTTTTTATCGCTCAGACCTTTTTACAGATGAAAGGCCCTCCTTATCAATTTCCAAAAATTTACTCTTTTTCGAGAAAAACGATCTTTTATGAAACGCTGCATTTGCTAAGTTAAATTGATTTACCTGAAAATTTGCATTGTCGGTGCAAATTTTGACAAAAATACACTTATCAGTTATCAGTAATAAAATAATTATTATGCAAAAAGTATACAAAATTATTGTCCAAACATGTATGCATTTTATGTTATTTAGTTGGAAAAATCTATCGGCTGGCTCTACATAGGCACCTCCAAGTCTGATACATTCTCTTGCTGCCGAACTGTGGACTGCGGTACTCTAACCCTAGCACTGGGTTATTTCTTATTGGTTTGAAATGAAGGTTAATTCGAGCCACCAACTCGTCCCTGGTAGCAATCGGATGAGCACATACTAGTTGTTTTAAATGGCCCCAAAGGTAGTAATTAAGGGAATTAAAGTCAGGAGACCGGGGTGTTAATTGCTACTGCCAATTAAAATATGAATAAGGGCTCACTGGATTCTGAATGACGTCTAGAATGTGCAAAAGTTTTAAATGCACACATAAAAAAGTTCAAACGTTGTTAATAAATTAAGATTTAAAAAAAAGTGTAGTAGTTTTTTTGCAAATAAAATATTAACATTTAAAAAAATATATTCTTAAAAAGAAAGAAATTTCCAATAACAGTCCCGACTCCCGGTACTCTATCTCTATGATTAATAATTGTAATTTAAAGTTGAAAGTCATTACGATGCCTCAAAATCAGCTGCAACAAGTAAAAAAAATAAAATCTTAGAAAATTATGACATTATCTAGACACCACTTGGAAACACCTCTGGCTGAAAAAATAATGTTTCACTGATTTTTCATAAAATGAGCCTATTGTTAATTAGCAAATTATTTATTTAAAGTTTCTTACCAGCAGTAGCAAAAATTAACACCACTTTGAGTTTGTGTACTAGATAAATAATTTTATTCGATTCCCTGTATTTTATTAAATCGACCTAGCTCTAAAATTATATTAGAATTTCATATTAACATTTTCTATATGCAAAAAAAAAACTATGGAATGGGCTATAGAAAAAAATATGCTTCACATTGAGATATAATATATCTAACGTATTAAAAAGTCCATTTTTGTTTCAGGGATAAAATACATATTTGTTATCGACCAATGTAATTATATCTTGCTGCAGTTGCTGCTATGTGTCACCCTAGTGTGAGAACATTTCAATAATTTATAGATCAAAATTTGAATAAATTAATTACAGTTATTGTATATTTCCAATCTATTTAGAGCGATTACTGATGCAAAAAAATACCACACATAAGTATATATGTTGTAATATTCACAGTTAAATTACGCACTAGAACAGATAGATTTCTTGTTTATTGCGATACAATGCGAGATATATCTTATGCTTTAGACCTAAAGTAATTAGTAACTGTACATGATTTATTAAATTTCCTATAAAACCAGTAATATTAAAATGTTGAGAAATATATTAGTGTCAATTAATAGTTCTTTTTTCAATGCGACTTGTTAACATGAATGATAAATTGAGACATAAGTTTTTTTTATTGAAAAACGAACACAGACCAGAAACAATACTGGAGAATAAAATTAATTCAAATCCGTTTTTTTCTTAAATCTGTGTTATGTAATAAAACCTAAGACTCTATCGGCCGATTGCAAAAAACTTAATTAACGTTTAGAATGTTTAACAGAATGTCATATTTGACAACGACTTCCTAGATTTCTGTAAGCAACTTGTCAAACCCGAAAACTCGGTTAAATATTCTAAACAGCAATTAAGTTTTGTGCAACTGGGGGGTATGTATGTAAATACGAGTAAGTATGTACAGAGTGTCTACGCCCTAATGACGTATAATGAACAATGTGTTCTTTAGTTGAATTGCCCAAACTGACATTAGATTTTCCTTCTGTTATAGCAGAATTCCTCTAGACCACACAGGCGTGGCGACCTTACTGAAAACATGTGCAGGAAATGAAAAAATCACTATTTCGATGTTCCAGTGCAACATTTCACAGTGATTTTGATATTTCACTAAGAAGTATTCAAAACTTATTATTTTCAAGTCCCACTAGATTCGTCTATAAAGTGATTTCTTTAAGGGTTGTTTAATTAACGGTTATAGCGAACACTTTCAACCCTTAAACATTTTTAGAAATAGAATTGCATTTTTCAGATCAAAACACTTCTGTCTCCACGGAGAACTGACAATTATGCAAATTAAGTCTACCTATCATCGTTCTAACTGCGTTCTGCAAAATGTCTGAACAAAAACTTGGCTGGTTAATAAGTGTTGATTTATAGGTTTTCTGTGTAAGGCAGACCACGAAGGCCGAAGGCTTAAGTACTAGGTACCGTGGTTGTTTTAAGTAAAGAACTGCAGATTAGGAGAAAAGGGAAAGGTATTTGTTGGTGAAGGCATTCATGTGGGTCAAGTCTCCCTGGCAGGAATGCCTAAGGAGGGCATAAGGGAACAAAATTCATGCTAGTATCTGCAAAACAGAGAGATATCTCCCACAGTTTCACACTGCTCTAGTAATTTAAGCCACCTTGTAGATCATCAATCAGGTGAATAGCTCTTCTTTGAGCGGAATCAAGAATACTAAGAATTGAAGGAGAGGCTGCTCCCCATATTTGAGAGCAATACTCAAGACAGAGTCAGATTCAGAGTCAGATTTGCGGAGTATAAATGTAATGAGGTGATGAGATCATCCCAGCGAAGATCTTTCTGAAAAGTGATATCAACTAGGCTAAAGGAATATTTGGCTTCAAGCATTTGATTATTCAAATGGTGTGGGTATTGAAAATTGCTGAGATAGTAAACATAATTGGTGTCTTAGTGGCGGTAAACTGGACAAGGTTCTTTGTTCTTCATTCTACGATTTTAATGCGGACCTGGATTAGAGATAGTCACTATTCTACGCCTATCATGAAGTTTAGTCTTAGAGACAGGTTTGTGAAATTGTATATGGAAGTGTACTATCGTCAGCATAGTTGTAAATAGAATCGCTGGTAGGAGAAAGCAGCTCATTGATGTTCAGGAAGAATAGGGTAGGTGCTAACACTGAAATCTGTGAAACGTGATTTGGTGAGAGTTTGATGAATGGCCGTCAACCGCAACAGAAATATTTCTGTTGCAAAGAAAACGGGCAATCTAAGTACAACGTTTTAGATGAAAGCCATAGGCAAGAATTTTGTACAGAGGGCGTCATGCCAGAATTGACCAAATGCTTTAGATATGTCGTGGGCAATAATTTGGGCTTCTCCGTGGAATTCGACGGACTTATTCCAGTTGTGGGTTACGAAGGTAAGAAGATCTGCTGTGGATCTTTGGTGGCGAAAAGCGTATAACCTTTCGCGGATAAGTTTATACCTTTCAAGGTAACTTAGAAGATTAATATTGATATACTTCTCCATTGCCCTACACATAAATAGAAAGAGCGCTGTGGGTCTCTAGTTAAAGGGAAGAGTTTTGGACCCATTTTTGAGAACAGGCTGTAAACGAACAGCTTTCCAAAAATTTTAGGAAAAATACGCTATTCATGGAATTCACCTGGAAGAACCTAGAAGAATAAATATAGAAGCCAATTCAGAACTTCACTTTTTTCGAACTATGGCCGGGATACCATCAAGGCCAGAGAAATATTGTGAGAATACGTCGTACCTTTTCAACCTTGAAGGTAATTTTGTGCATATTGTATGGCAAAGCTGGTACCTACTGATGGAAAAGGGAAGTGAAAAGGAGGGATTAAAGTAGAATGGACACATATCGGGTGTCATTTAAGGTTTAAAATTAGTGATCGACATATGGGAATAACTTATTTATTTATTTTATTGTATTTATTTACCCCTATTGCCATTAGAATTATTTTGTTACAAAGTAATAGAGTCGAATCCAAAATAAATTATATGTATTGAAAATAGTATATATTCAGATCTGCAAGCCCATGTTAAAAATATTATTTCCCTGAGGGGAATTTTGACCCGAAGTAAGCGACACCCATTAATTAGCACCATGTTCTCAATGCTGATTTTAATTTAGCAAATTAACTGCGTTTATTTTGAATTCCACCTAATAACTTTTAAATAGAAGAAAAATCTTTACACATAATTTACTGTCACTTAACATATGATTAACATTTACGACCAGTTTTTTTTAGTACATTCATAAAATGAGAGGAAAGCAAATCAACAAATCCATAACAAATGGATATCACAACACTAAAAAGAAGCTAGCAGATAATCATCTGTGTATTATGAGCGTAAAAATCTGCATAATATTTTTACCTACACCCTTTATAGATCGATTGTTAGTATCTAGAATTTAACAGTGCGCTAACCCATATTTTTAATATCTTCCGGTATCCCAAAACTACTTCTTTCTTTAGCTACAGTTTTTCGAAAAAATGTTCAAAGGGAGGTCGTCTTAAAATAAAGCTAGGTCCTCCCGATTTTCAGAACGAAAAAAAAAACGTATTTTTCTAATAAAAAATGCTGAATCTTAATAGTCTAAAAGTACTATTTAAAACTACTTGATAAAATATATTTTACTTTTTTAGGCAAACTTCAAAAAATAGGAGTGACCATCCGTTCTCCATTTTCAATATGCATCTCCCATTGAAAAATGCCCTCCAAAGCCTCTGATAGTGTCCTTTGTAGTCTCCCTTCTTTTAAATCAAAGATTGTTAAACATATTAGTAAATACAAAAGGCAAGACTTGAACTCTCAGAAACCTGGTCACTCTATAAAAGAACCAAAACCACAACAGCCAACACATTCTAGAATAAAAATGTACCCACATGATACAATCAGTAAAGAGTGACAAACAAAAATCTTTTTTGGCTTTTTCGCAACTGAATAAAAATATTTAACTTTAAATTAATTGAAGCAAATATTTAATATAATTACATACTTCAACATGTAGACTAGTCTGTCTACGGAATGTTTCGATACATAATATAATATCATTTACCTTAAGTTTTTATAGACACATAGTAGTTGTACAAATACTTTCCTCCTATCGAGACTAGTCTCTACATGTTGAGGTATGTAATTATATTAAATATTTGCTTCAATTAATTTAAAGGTAAATATTTTTATTCAGTTGCGAAAAAGCCAAAAAAGATTTTTGTTTGTCAATCTAAACGCAACAAATAATCTGAACACATTTAAAAATAACATTATAGATGGCTGCAAACTATCATTTTTTTCATATCTAGGTGACATGTCAAACAAATTGACAAATTTTAAAATTTTGAAATCAATTCTTTTCTGTTATTTAATTTAACGTCTCTCTTACGATCGGCGCACTGATGAGTCCCGATAGGATGAAAGTATTTGTACAACTACTATGTGTCTATAAAAACCTAAGGTAAAAGATATAATTTATTATGCTTGCTTAAATAATATTGTTTATATTATGTATCGAAACATTCCGTAGACAGACTAGTCTACCTGTTGAGGTATGTAATTATATTAAATATTTGCTTCAATTAATTTAAAGTTAAATATTTTTATTCAGTTGCGAAAAAGCCAAAAAAGATTTTTGTTTGTCAATCTAAACGCAACAAATAATTTGAACACATTTAAAAATAACAGTAAAGAGTCTGCTTCGTCTGTCGAATATTTTTCTCTAGGTTGTCAACAAGCTACAAAATAGGCTTTACCCTCCCATTACAGCTGATCTTTGTTAACTATTAGATAGCTTCTGTTGCTCTCATGATATTTCGCACTACTTTCACAGTACAAGAGGCTCGGTGAACAAGAAACAGGGTACATTTTGCGAACTTCAACCCAAAAATGAGTACAAAGAGAAAAAAATACTAAAATTAACTAAAATTAACAAATAAAAAACTAAAATCAGCTTGATAGAAATTAAAAAAAAAATCGGTAAATTTCTTTTATTCGAAACTTCCCTCGTTATGAACCTTTTCTTTTATTAGGAATAGTGAAGTGTGATATAATTCAGTTCAGTACATAGTCATTTAGAACACATATATACTGACTTTAAACATTTTTATTGGGAGCCATTTTGTTCCATCATATTGGATTCCTGCCAATATTTTACCAGTTTCTACCTATGCCATACTTGATTTTTGGGCATAATTTAAAGTAGTTTTTACACTGACACACACACCGTCAACATTTTCTTACGTTATGTTAAATTCGCACCAGTTTATCTCTATATCACATTTAATATTTCCGCAAAATTTAAAATCAATTGAATAAGATTTTTTTACGTTGATTTTTTTAAAACTTCATTTGCCTTCTATTTTGTTTTGCTATCTTGGATTCATACTAAAATGTTACCAGTTCATTTCTTCGTTAACACTCGATTTTTGTGCAAAATTTGAGTTAAATTGGATAATTAGTTCTTATTGTAATACATTTTTAAAACATTTCTCTAGGCCGCTATTTTCTTACTAGGTCACCCCCATATGACCTTAATGTTTGACCAAAATTTGAAGTCAATCGGAAAGACAGACAGCCAGTCACACAGCCGATGGAATTGAGAAAACATGTTTCATCGGCATCTAGGGACCCTGAAACGAGTTATGGGAACAGCCAACACAGCACCTTATGATGGAAAACTGTAACAATGAGATGTTCCCACGGAAGATGGAAACCGCTGACATACAATTATTCACATATAAATACTTTCTGTAAACATGTTAAGGCGTCTTTAAGCCACTAACTGTCGCACCAGTTAATTAAAGTCCGTATTTTTTCAAATTTTGAGTTTTTTTAAAAAGTCATTCGTACAGGTAAAACCTAAAATTGGCGCAGTCGGTAGGATTGTCCAAAGCGTTTCGACAAAAATCGCGAATAGTGTCCGTATCGACGGTTAATTTGGACATCCGAAAACGCGAGTGACTCAAGAAATAACCAAATTTGGAAAATAAAAACAAGTCCAGGGATCAAGAGACACACATCGCTCAACGTCCTATTGGCAAAACTTAGGATAGGAAGACCAGGGATCAAGGGACAAACATCGCCCAACCTCCTATTGGCACCCTAGCTTTAAGAAGAAAACCCTAGCTGTAAGAAAATTCAAGACAGAAAAACAAGCATCGTTTCAACCCTCGTAGGCTAAGAAGAAAATCATCATCACCCTAGAAAATAAGTGCTTCAGGAATGAAAATAATAATATTCCTAATGTAAGTCAAAACCATTTTGTATATATTTTCGCATACAATTTTTGCTCACGTGTATATATTGCTCATATTTGCGTATTTTCATAAAAAAGTGAATTTTAAATACATTTTTCAAATTTTCGCTTTTTCACAAAAATCTATTTTAATTTCAATTTTCCCTAATTTTAATGTCTGATTCTGAACAAGAACTTGAAGATATCATAAATTTGTTTAGACTCACAAATATTAATAATACTAATTTAAGAAATAACAGAATGGAACAACCACAAAATGCCGCAGGCGTAAACTACCAACTATTACGTTTATATATAGATACAATTCCTACGTATGATGGTAACCCACATACACTTTCAATTTTTATAAATAATTGTTCTAGCTTAATAAACAATTTTTATAAAGAAGGCGATAACGCACATAACAATTTTATAGTACGAGCCATCATTGGTAAATTATCAGGTCGAGCATTAAGTCTAATAGGTTCTAGGATTCACGAATTAAATACGTGGCAAGACATAAAAATTGCATTAGAATTAAGTTTTGGTGATCAAAGAAATTTGGATTGTTTAGTACAAGATTTAATAACATTAACACCTCAAAAAAATGAAACACCATATAATTTCGGTATGAGATGCCAAGACGCACGCTCTTTAATTTTTTCAAAAATAAATTCAATAATTATGACTCCAAACGAAAAAAGAGTTAGAGTACAAAACTATGAAGATTTAGCTTTAAAAACATTTATAAGAAGCTTAACAGGCCAACTACAAAATAATGTTAGATTAAGAAACCCAGATAGTTTAGAAAAAGCAATGTCTCTAGTAATAGAAGAAGAAAATTTTCTTTACAGTCAGAATCGTAGTCATTCATTAAATACACAAAATTTTCGCCCAAATCAAAGAGTAACACCTATAAATGCAAATATAAATTTTTCAAAACCCATTAATTACCAAAATAATCGAAATACAAACTCGATACCAAATCCCACACAACCAAACTTTAATTATATAAGACCACCGCTATTTAATAATAATTTTTTCAGACCACAATACCCTAATTTTCAACCAAGACCTATAATACAAAATCAAACACCATTTCAATTTAGACCAAATAATTTCCCAACACAAAAACATCCATATTTTACGCAAAGACCTAGTCAAATAATTAGAAACCAACCGATAAATAATCAACCACAATTTAATTACAATAGAAACCAAAACCAACCCCGAAATCAAAGGCTTGATGAACCAATGGACACATCATCAACCAACACTAGACAAAAACCCAAATTTACTGTAACTGAACTACATCTGCAAGATGTACAAAATAATGAAAATCATGAAAATCAATATTTTGACCCAAATTTTTATTATCCAAATAACGAAATTGAAAATCAATATTTCGACCAAAATTTTATTAACAACGAAAATTATATATACGAAAATCAACCTGACCTACCCTATCATAATTCTCATTACGACGGATATTATGACCATGAACCTCAGTATTATAATTATTCCAATGCGAATATGAATTGTTATTCAAACGCAGAAAACCCTCCGAACGATACACACGTGCAATCTAATATTAATAACTTAGATTATATTTCACGAGAAACTAATAACAGTAAAGATGCAAATTTTATTACGGAGAGCCGAGCAAACTCGATACCTTAATAAACACTAATATTACGACAGCTAATCTGCCTCACATATATGTTCCTGAATTAAATGCAAACTTTTTAATAGATACAGGGAGTACTAAAAGTTTAATGTCTCCAGAAATTGTTCAAAAATTTTATAAAAATTATATTTTTAATGAAAACTTTCAAATTCAAACAGCTCACATGATATCAAATCATAATCAAGTAATTTTTATTCCAGTTTTTAAATTATTTAACGTAAATGAAAAACACAAATTTTATATTTTTGATTTTAGTAAAAAATATGATGGATTAATAGGAGTAGATTTATTAGACCAGTTAAAAGCCGTCGTAGACGTCAATAAAAGACAAATTATAACACCAAATGTTAAGATACCAATAATTTATGAACGCGAGGACGAATCAAAAAAAGAAAACGATTACACACTAAAAAATTATTTCATAGAAATTCCAGCAAACAAAAAAAATTGTTAAATTACCCGTAAAATACGAAAAAGGTTTATGCCGTATTGACTATATTAAATTTAGCGATCAAATCGAATCCCCACAAGCTATTACCAATATAAAAGATTATTTTGCTTTTACTACAATAACAAATGGACGCAACGTAGATATTAAGATAAATATTTTCGAACCCCTAGATACCGAACTTTTAAATTGTAACGAACTAAATTTTATAGAAAAAATGGAAGTCGATAATGACATCGAAATCAATCAATCTCAAGACAATTTATTGAAATCTAACTTAAAAAATTTGCGATTAGAACACTGCAATCTAGAAGAACGTAAAGCTATTAGAGATTTATGTTTTGAGTTCCGTGATATATTCTATTGCGATCAAATACCTTTAACCTTTACAAATCAAATCCAACATAAGATTAGATTGACTGACGACTCACCAATTTTTACAAAAACATATAGGTACCCAGAAATACATAAAAATGAAGTCAGAACACAAATACAAAAATTGTTAGACCAAGGTATTATACAAGACTCTGTTTCCCCATGGTCAAGTCCAATTTGGATCGTGCCCAAAAAAATTGACTCTTCCGGAAAACGCAAGTGGAGGCTTGTAATCGATTATCGTAAGCTCAACGAACGCTCAATTAATGACAAATATCCAATTCCCAATATTGCCGATATTCTCGATAAACTTGGCAAAAGTCAGTATTTTTCAACCCTTGACCTAGCCAATGGATTTCATCAAATCGAAATGAGTCCCGAAGACATTCAAAAGACCGCATTCTCTACAGAAAACGGGCATTACGAATTTAAACGCATGCCCTTTGGCTTAAAAAACGCACCATCAACCTTTCAAAGAGTGATGGATAATATTTTAAAAGGTATTCAAAACGAAGAATGTCTCGTTTATCTCGACGACATTGTAACATTCAGTACGTCACTACAAGAACATATTCAAAGACTAAAAAACGTATTTACTCGATTAAGACAAGCAAACTTTAAAATACAACTTGACAAATCCGAATTTTTACGAAAAGAAGTAAACTATTTAGGGCATGTCATTACCCGCGAAGGAGTAAAACCAAATCCTGACAAGATCATTGCAATCAAAAATTTTCCCCTTCCAAAAACCCCTAAAGACATAAAAAGCTTCTTAGGACTGGTAGGCTACTACAGGAAATTTTTGAAGGACTTCGCCAAAATAACTAAACCCTTAACCCGTTGCCTAAAAAAAGGTTCTAAAATAATTCACGATCAAGATTTCATTGAATCATTTAATACATGTAAAAATCTATTAATTAATGCACCCATATTACAATATCCCGATTTCTCGAAACAATTTATTCTAACAACCGATGCATCAAACATAGCCCTAGGCGCTGTTCTATCACAAGGAACTATAGGTTCTGACAAACCCATTGCATTCGCCTCAAGAACCCTTAACGAAAGCGAAACTCGATATAGCACTATCGAAAAAGAATTACTCGCAATCGTATGGGCATGTAAATATTTCAGACCATACATAGACGGAAATTTACTATATACACAGATCATCGACCCCTTGTTTGGCTATTCAAACTACGAGAACCAAACAGTAAATTAGTAAAATGGCGACTAAAACTAGAAGAATTTGTTTATGACATAATTTACAAAAAAGGCAAATTAAATACTAATGCCGATGCCCTATCTAGAATCCAAATCAATGCCATAGAAAACCAATCAATGATTAATAATCCTGGCAATTTTGAACAAGATCAATTCGAAAGTCTAGAATATCTGCGTACTATTGCCGAAAGTTTTAGTACCCTAGAATCAAACCCTCCTATTCAAAACCAACCTTCAACTAGTAAAGAAATAAATAAAAATCCAAAAAAAATACAAATCTTGTCTGATATACAAGTTAAACCACCGAAAAAACAACATGAAAATAATTCTGATTTACAAACACAACACTCTACTTTCAACGAAACAACTAATAGAGGAATTAGAATTTTAGACGAAATCATAAATAATAAAGTAAGCCAAATTTTAATTTTTCCGCATGTATATCCCAAATTAGACGTAAAACAAGAAAATTATGAACATCATAAAATAATTACTGTAAAAATTCCAAACACCAACAATGAACAATTAATTTTACAATTTTTACGAGACTATACAATGTCCGAAAAAACATATTGTATATATTTTCATAGACCCGAACTATATATAAAATTTAATTAAATATATCTTAATCTTTTTTCCGAGAAAGGACCAAAATTAATACGCTGTACCAAAATGGTTAACACCATAACTGACAAAGAAGAACAACTTATTCTAATAAAAAATCATCATGAAGGAAAAGTAAACCACCGCGGAATCTTAGAAACCCTAGAATACCTCAAACGCAATTATTACTGGATAAACATGAAAACAACTATTTCACAGTACATAAACTCATGCGACATTTGTCAAAGAGCAAAATACGCCAGGAAAAAGCCCTATTCACCACTAATGCTCACAGAAACGCCTTCGAAACCCTTTCAAGTCGTACATATAGATGTTTTCTTTTACGACAAAAAACTCTATTTAACCCTAGTCGACTCTTTCTCCAAGTTCGCACAAGCGATACTAATACCTGGAAAAAATGCAATTAGTATATCTAATACCTTAATAAAATACTTTTCCTATTGTGGCATACCTGAAAAACTAATTATAGACAATGGAACCGAATTTAACAATGACACAGTGAAAGAAATATTAAATCTACACAAAATAAAAATTCATTTTACCACCCCACAACACCACGATTCTAATAGCATTGTAGAACGCTTTCACTCAACAATTATCGAACATTTAAGGTTACTAAAAGAAAGTTATCCAAATGACAATGACAATTTAATGGATTATGCAATAATTGCCTATAACAATTCAATACATAGTGCAACAAACTATACGCCATTCGAACTAACTCATGGACATACAAGTTCACGAGACGCGAATGAAATATTTAACCAAAAAGAGTTTTTCTCAGATTACGCTGAAAACAATAAAAATAAATTAAAACATGTTTACCAAAATGTCCAAAATAATTTGGAAGCCCAAAAACAGAAAATAATTTCAAAACATAATTCCGATGGTAACGAAAATAAAGACTTTACCTTAGGACAAACTGTATTTAAACAAAACCCCCAAAATAGAAGTAAGAAAAGTAATAAATTTTTATAAAATTACCAAAATATTAGAAAGAAACCGCGTTGAAATTACACAAAGTAATAACACTAACAAAAAAGAAACAATACACATAAAGGAACTTAAGAAACCTTCTCGTATTGTTTCAGACTCTTCACCGGGGCCTTCAGCAACCCAGGATACGTAGTATTCGAGAACATGAAAGACAATCCGGGACTATTCCCACACAAACTTGGCAATGCCCAAAACCAAGAAAATATATGGTCATTTATTCAAATATTTGATATATCCAACATAATAAGTCAATTTAATGCACTTCAGTCTCAATACGTACGTATAAAAAACGCATTTGAAAATGAAACTAATATTTCTAATAGCTATAAAAATAATTTCTATAATATCTACAACTTGGCATTATCTTACGAAAATAAAATAATAAGTCAAATTACCCAAATTAATCCTTTATTTAAAAATAGACAAAAACGAGGTCTTATAGACGGATTAGGATCAATAATAAAATCAATAACCGGAAACCTAGACCAAGAAGACGCTCAAAAATATGATAAAGCTATAGAAACTCTATCTAGTAATCAAATAAAAATAAAAACACTTGTAAAAAACCAAATTTCACTTCTAGAAAAATCAATCCAAACCTTCCAAAATGATATCCAAAACTTAACAAAAAATCAAATAATTCTCAAAAATCGAATAAACCGAATTGAAGAATTATTACATACCATGGAAGTCGAAAATATAGGAACCTATTTTTACTTTTACACCGAAATGATAATTTCCCAAATAATTACCGAATTTCAAATAATATACGAAATATTAGAAAAAATACAAATCGCAATAACTTTTTCCAAACTAAATATTTTTCATAACTCTATAATTGAGCCCAACGAGCTTCTAAGAGAAGTAGAATTAATCTCTAAACACTTAACAAATAATAAATTACCATTCGAAACAAAATTAGAGAACATCTTACTTTTTGAAAAAATAATGGAAATAAAAAGTTACAGCAAAAAGAATCAAATAATATTTATAATCGAAATTCCAATTGTTGAAAAAAATAATTATAATTATTTTCACCTATACCCTTTACCGATTCCACAAAATAACTCTTTTAAAACAATAATACCGAATTCTCAATATTTAATAATTAATGAGCAAAACCATATCTTTTTCAATAAAAAATGTAAAGAAATCATTCCTGAAGAATTTATCTGCCAAAATACAAATCCCATAAAAACAACAGAAGATTCCCCATGCGAAACGCAACTTCTGAAATTCTCAAAAAACCTATCCAATTGTCGATTGGTTCCTGTCAAAATCGAAAAGGTCAAAATCCAAGAACTTGAGAATAACAAATGGATTGTGCTTTGTCCCGAATACACAGTAGCCAAGTCAAAACGCGATGAAAATAGTGAAAATATACCCTTACAAGGAAGTTACGTATTAGAACTAAAATATAATTGTGAAGTGCGTATAAAAGACATACTTATTCGAAACTTCAAAAATTCCAAAAACAATTACAAAAATATTTGGCTTCCAAAAATCAATTTTACACACCCGGTATATAAATCCGCGACAGACTTAAAACCATTGAAACTAGACGATGTAGATCTAAAAGACATAAGTGTTATTAAAAGTGCTTTAGAAGTTGAAAAACAAGAAATCAACTCCATCGAAAACACTCCAATTCATTTTAAAACTATTAATGGCTGGACAATACTAATTTACATTATTTTAATTTTACTAATACCATTTTTTGCAATCAAGTTTTATAGAAGGAAAACGAGAAACTTCAAGAAAGAAGAAAATGAAGAAATGAAATTAGAAGAAATCCCCAGCCATGTATCCCCGAATTCTGTAGCCAACCCCAGAATTCTACACTAAGGGCGGAGGAGTTATGGGAACAGCCAACACAGCACCTTATGGAAAACTGTAACAATGAGATGTTCCCACGGAAGATGGAAACCGCTGACATACAATTATTCACATATAAATACTTTCTGTAAACATGTTAAGGCGTCTTTAAGCCACTAACTGTCGTACCAGTTAATTAAAGTCCGTATTTTTTCAAATTTTGAGTTTTTTTAAAAAGTCATTCGTACAGGTAAAACCTAAAATTAACGTCAAGATCTCAAAAATTCTCTGGGAGATTGAGTTTTTCACGATTACAATACTTCTTTTTTACCAGGGAAGTAAAAACAAACATTAACATATTTTATCTCATATTTAAGTAAACTTTAAAAGAAATCAAGCTATCCCATACTAATTCGTTTTAATAGAAAAACAAACTGAAGCAACGATGCTCACTAAGACACTTACTCATCTAGGTAAAAAGTCTAAGCAAGTTCGGTCAGAAAAAGGAAGGTATGTAAAATTCTAAAGCCTACAAATGTAAAATAGGCCAAAAATGCCAGAAATTTCCTGACTTTTTGCAACATTTTGACGATATTCAATGACTTTTCCGTGATTTTTTTCAGAGACTTCAAATTCTCTGACTTTTCCCGGTTCTCCCGGTTTTCCAGTGGAGTACGAATCATGTTTTATTACAATTATTATTTATTTATTTTCATAACAACATTTACATAGCTTACAAAAAATAAATTATATCCTTTATTATTTTCCTCCATAAAACGACGTGTTTATTCCAGGAACTGGAATTTTACAGAATATTTAAACATTTTACTAGGCCGTCATTTTGTTTTGGAATAGGAATGGCATTAAAAATTTGCCAGTCGATCCTTGTTTAACACATGAGTTTTGTGCAAGATTTTTAGTTTTTTGGTAGTGAATTTTTAGACATTTCATTAGGTTCCATTTTGTTCCTTCATAATAGGTTTATACTAAAACTTTACCAGTTCGCACGTCCCCATGTCTTTATTTTTGCGCAAAACCATTCCATAGTTTCTTGATAGTATTTTTTTACATTTTGCCAGACCGCCATTTTGTTCCGCCATATTGGAATTTTTCCAAATTGTAACCATTTAATCTCCATATGACTTCATTTTTGACCAAAATTTGAAATCTATCGGATAAGCAGTTTTTGAGCTATAGGCGCGTACAGACCGAACGACAGAGACCCTAAAACGCAAAGGTATGCAATCGGCGGGCGATTTTTTCACGATTACAATACTTCCATTTTACGAGCCAAGAAACATAAAGTGACTAGATTTTTGAGAAGTCAATAGGACAATAATAACTATTATACAATATGCCTATACGGACAAAAAGAGTGAGGATAAAAAAAATGTCCTTTTGTATCAGGGTAACAACCGATTATCGTCGACAAACTACTAAAAAAGGAATGTCTTTAGAATTCAAAATCAAAAGTGCAATGGGGGACGTATGTTGAAAATGAGAGACTTAAAATACCTTTGAAATATTTTTCATTTACATTTGGAGAATTACCTATGTTGTGTACTTATCGTGAATAACTAAAAAAAATTTATCAAAATAAATAGACAAGTAAAATTGATATAAGTATTTATATCATTTTAGACTACACCTTTGCATACTTACTATACTATTCTTTCCTAAAGCAGCTAAAGCCTTGTAGAAGTCCATTTTCAATTATAAACAAAAAAGTGGTTTTGTCAAATTCAAACGTTCCTAAAAAGCAAACGAAAAAATTCCTCTTTGATGATTTTTTAACATTTTATTTGTTCATTTAGACATTTTTAGTTGCTAATGCCAGCCTAGATTGAAAATTAGAAATAATTTTAAAAATTAAAAATATCCGAATAACACCCTAATATGTTTAAATAGTACCTTAAAAAGAGTAGTGGTAATATAGTTTAAACGCATTCTGTACAAACACAACCTACATTTACAGTCTTACTTACGATATTTGAAAAACATTTATGCGATGCCTTTACCGTGATAAATTGTTTCCTGAAATCACCAGCTCAATAACCAACCCAAGAAAATTAAATGCCAAATATTTAGAAAGCCATAATCGTTACTATTTTCCGGATTTCCTTATAGAGTTATAAATCATAGTGCAAACGTGCAAATGTAGTGAACACTTATGGGAAAAGTACACATACGTTGCGAGAAAGAAGACACCTATAACGACCGCTATTGCACATTTGAAGAGGTTCTTTTCTCGCTAGTGCTTTCACTTTTTCATTGTTTTATAACTCACCTTATCTGTAATTAATCGTTTAAAACAACTATTTGATAAAAATCTTTAATTATTCTATTATTTCTATTAATAAAAAAGAATCCTTTCAAGTTTTACTGTAATGCGTTATTTAAAGTTTTTATTTATACGTTCATTACACATGTGTTCGCTTCGGAACTGAATTGCAGATGCTACTTCTAATTATTTTGGATTATAAAACAGTCCGACACGTTAAAATGTTTAATTTTTTTTACTCAATCAGTTTCTACAGTAAAACCTTAATAACAAATTAATGGTGCTAGCATTGACTTCATACAGGGTGCCCCACGGAAAGTAACACATTTCCCGATTTAATAGCTCGAAAACGAAAATTGATATCGAAATGGGGTTTTCACCGAATGGCTTAGACTTGCCCCGAGTTTTTTCTTCTCAATGTTGCCAAATTTTCCCATTTATCCTAGGATCGCGGAGAAATACCTATTTTTTTGGGACTAAAGTATTGTTTTATTTTAAATAGGACACCCTATATATTTTTTGGTCTTGGATAGACTGACACTTCTTCTTTTCAAAAATACATAGTTTGGGGATATTTATTTTATGGTCTTAGATTTTAAAATTACCTTTGTAAATTCTTGCTTTGAACCTATTCCAATTTAAAATATCCAATTTAAAATAAAACAGCAAATTTAAGCCATTCCGTGAAAACCACATTTCGATATCATTTTTCGATTTCGAGCTATTAAGTCGCGAAATGTTTTACTTTTCCGTGGGACACCCTGTATATAAAGCCAGCGATGGTGCTAGTTACTTTGCTCCTAACAAGAAATATTGTAATTTTATGATGTTTTACGTTTCAGGGTCCCTAAATCACGTATCGGGCTGTTTGTCTGTCGGTCTGCTCGGGACGCCTAAAGCGAAAAATTAAAGATGGCGCTAGCAGAATTTTCATAGCTTTGGGTTTTTATAAATGTTGCATTTTTAGGCACACCTCGTATCCCAGTTATCTGATAACTAATCAAAAAGTCGAAAACTGTTCATTATGACTTTTTCCGTAGAATTCAGTGCCGCATTCAGAATAAGCATATGGGGTCAGGTCAAAAAGTTATAGGATCCTACTTTATTTTTTAAATGGGACAACCTGTATACTATTCTTTATATTTATTAGGAGTAATGTGGGCATTCCATAAATATATACATATGAGCAGTTATTTTGAAAACAAGCTCAAAATTCGAGATTCTCTAAAATTTTGTTTTATGTCCAATTAGTAGATAGTAGGCTATAGCCAAAATGTATTAAAAACAAAATTCATGCAAGTAATTATTACACAAAATATGTAATACTTTTTGTTGTTTCGTTTGTAATTCTTAACTCTTAATTATTTATTACAGCTTTTTAACTTAATTATGATAAAATTATTGAATGTTACTCAAAACAAAACAATAATTTTACTTAAAATTTAAGTTAGGAAAAACAAAAGAGAAACAAAATTTTGAAAAAACTAAGAGTTTTCAAATTTGGTTTTCAAAATAACGGTTATTCCTCCGTATGCAAAATTGGCCAATTTTCGTTATTCTTCTAATAGTGTTCAAAAGAATTGTAGGCCCTCTTTCCAAATTTCAAAATTTAAATCGATTGCCGCATGAAGCACCGCAACAGACTAATATCGGGTTTTATATATTTTATTTTGCATGAAACCCCATAAGAAAAAATCTAAAATCGAAAGATCCGGAGATCGAGGGGGCCATCTTACAGATCCGTGTGTACCAATCCATCCTTGAGGAAATTTATCATTCAAAAATGCTCTTAAAAGCGCCGTGTTGTGGCTTGGGGCACCGCCTTGTTGAAGATAAACCGTATTATAAAGTGACAATGGAATATTTTCCATCAGTTGTGGAATAACTTCCTCAATTCTTGGTATCGACGCATTGTGAGACCTCATTCTATATGGTCTAAAGAACACATAGGCTATATAATTTTTCTATAGACTATGCATCTTCCAAAAATGAAACACGAGACTGCAACCTCAAGGCGTCCTTATTGTGCTTTCTCAAAAATTAAGAGGGGATTTTCTGTGGACCAGTTTCTTGTATTATGGAGATTGAAAATTCCCGCACTTGAAAAATAAGTTTCACCGGATCAGATAACGAGTCTGCCAAAAGATTCATCAATATGGGTTTATTATAAATACCACTGACATACCGCTTGCCTTCGCCGGGGTGTAAATGTTGAACTATGTGGAATTTATATGGATAATACTTATATTTTTGCAAATATCTTCAGCATCAGACTTGGATACACCAGCTGCTTCCTCTATTTGCTGGCAAGACGATGAAGGCGTCGCTACTACACAATCCAATACGTTTATTTCTTTTCCCTCTCTATCTTTTTTGGTGTGTGCTTTAGGACGGGGCTCAGTAAATGATCCATGCTCCAAAATATTTAATATGAACAAAAAGGACTCCTAAGATATTATCCTAACCATAGCGCTCAAAATACGTTACCTTTATAAATATAATTCCGAAGCTTCTTGGGGACTTTCATTAGATTGTATGAAATAAACCAATATATCATATTTTTCATAATTCTCGTAGACTGTTATTATAATCTTGATGGTTTCGGTTCTTACTTGATGAAAATCCATAATAATGATTACACTGGCCGACAAAATTTTTTTTTGTTGTAACATAAATCAGAATAACATAATCTAATAGAATGGACCTATCCAAATACGAAAATAACAAATAGAAAGTTGTAACACGTAGGGTTTTCTTGCTAGGGTTGTAGAACCATATCGAATGTTACGATACTTAATATCTATAGAAAAAATGATTTCAGAAAATCCATAACCCTGTTTATTGACTATGTTTACAGTTTTCGCCTATTAAACATACCATACATCTGAGAGAAACGCAAACGAGAAAAATATTAACTTAAAACACTAATTAAACTTTATTTTATTACGTTTATGAGGTGTCCTATATTCTCTCTTCACAAACCAACAGAAGTCACCCATCATGAGTGGATCCCATCGTCCTCGGTACCGAATTTCCATTGTTCTGATATCTTGGTGAAATCTTTCACCCCGCTCGTCACTAACAGCTCCCAAATTTTTAGGAAAAAATGACAGATGGGAATGGAGGAAGTGAATTTTTAATGACATTCTGGCACCAAGCGCTTTATAGGCATCTAAGAGTTCATTAACTAATTGTTCATAATTTTCATCCATATTGTTGTCTAAAAATCCTCTTACTACATTAACAAATGAATTCCATGCTCTGAGTTCCTGCCTGGTAAGCGTTTCCGTAAAATTGACATCGTCCAGCAATTTTCTGATTTGTGGCCCAATAAAAATGCCTTCTTTTAATTTGGCATCACTTAACTGGGGAAAGACTTGTCTTAGGTATTTAAATTCATCACCATCTTTATTCAAGGCCTTCACAAAGTTTTTCATCAGCCCAAGTTTAATGTGAAGAGGAGGCAAAAGGACATTTTTGGGATCAACAAGAGGTATAAATTTAACATTTTGAGATCCCGGTTGAAATAAGCTTCTTTCTGGCCAAATTTTTGTTACATAATGCTGATTTATTGCACGACTGTCCCATAAACAAAGAAAACAGCAATATTTACAAAATCCCTCTTGAAGTCCCACTAAAATCGCTATAACTTTTAAGTCCCCACATATCTGCCATTTATACCTATTGTAGTTTATTTTATCCAAAATCGTGCGCATATTTTCATAACTTCCTTTCATTGCAACTGAATGGGCAACTGGTATAGAGGGTTTTAAATTTCCATTATGCAATAACACAGCTTTTAAGCTATATTTAGATGAATCTATGAATAAGCGCCACTCACGGGGAGAATGTTCAATATCAAGTTCCTGCATTAAACTGTCTATAACAGTACACGCGCACAACGAATTTTCCATACTGTAGAATTCAGAAAATGTAGCTTTCTTTTTCTGAAATTCGTAATTTTTGTTTCTTTGGGCAATAGGTTCCATTCCTTAAGACGGGAACCCAGAAGTTCTGACTGTTGCTTGGATAACCCGAAATCACGTACTAAATCATTTAATTCACTTTGAACAAGGGACCTGTGGTTAAAGTGGGATCGGTGCACTGTTCTTCTGAGCTGCCTGATGATGCGTTATCTCCATTATCTCCCAAATCAATAGCTTGCCAATTTAAAGGCGCAATCGGCACTGACAAATTTGCATTATGAGGAACAGGACGTATGGCAGATTGCAAATTCGGATATTCTATATTGTGCTATCCCCTTTTGGAATACTCTTCAATCTTTGTCAGGCAAAAATAACAATCGTCAGAATGATTGGTAGATTCTCGCCATACCATTGGAACTGCAAAAGGCATACTTTTTCTCTTTCCCTTCATCGACTGCACCAATGATACACTGCAACTAACACAGCACACATGGGGAGCCCACCGCTTATCTTGATCCCCAATTAACACACCAAAATATTTAAAGTAGGCTTTTTTACATTTTCTGAAAACGGCCTGGCTTGTGATTTCACCAGAAATTCTCCACAAATATAACAAAATTTGTTAGGAGAAATTTTGCAACTTCGGCGCGCTTGACTCGACATTCTCGTCTTCACATACACTCGCCTATCGATACACAGAGAACCTCTCAATTCGAAACTCAACAGAAGGGTGATGTTTAACGTTTATTTTATGTCTAATGTTGTAAACAACCCAGTCTAGGTAATTTTTCCGTTGTAAAATGAACCCATTTTAGCCGCCCCACAATAAAATTGTTTACCTGCAAATATAAAAGGTTCTAATCAGGCTATTAAAAAATGGTACGTATTAGGGCTTCCCGAATATTTTTTTTATTATTGGGAGGGAATTTCCATTGTGAAAATAATGAGCTGACCTGTGTTAGAAAAATATTGTCGGTCAGTGTATTAGATAAAAACACTTTCGATTTTCACTTGTATATTGTTGCAGATGCTACTTTAAATTATGTCATGTTAGACAATATACAAGTAACAATCGAAAACGAGTGTTTTTATCTAATAAGTAATCGTTATTATTGTAAAAAAAGTAAATTAAATATAGTATATAGTTAAATAGAAACACCAAAACAACAAAAATATTTGTTTAATAATTAAAAACTAACAAAATCGCAAAGTTTTTAATATTTTGCTATTTTTCCGAACAAATTAGCCATAGCCTATTACCTACTAATTGGACACAAAAAAATATTTAGAAAATCTTGAATTTTGAGCTGGTTTTTCAAAATAGCTGCATACATTAAAGATAAAGGTATCAAACCTACTATGTTTATAATCAGCAAGAAGAGACCCATTTGATGGATATAACAGACAGGGTGTCACATTTAAAAAAACAAAGCTGATGTTGATTTCAGAAAAACTAAGCATCCTGTATATGTAAATATTCGTACAAATTGAAAATATTTTTGTATTTGAGTTTTTTTGATCTCTATAGAAATACTAACGTTATTGAGGAGGTGCATTTATAACCAAAAACCCTGTACTGACCATTAACGTGAACACCATTGTCAAGCAAAGCTAGATGCCCTGCGAGGTACTGGGCAACGTACGGCGTGCTGTTAATATGTAAATCCATCTACGATAGCCTTAACTTAGGCTCCATTGATGAATTAAAGATATGAATAGCGTAAATTATTTTGATATCAGTCTAGTTATATTTATTTTTATTTGATCAAATAAATGATAAAAGGGCTCCTGAGGGCCTTGGGGGCACCAGATCTCCCATTAGGCTGCGTAGGGCAGCCTAATGGGAGATCCGAGCCTGCAGGCAAAGTAAGTTTTTAAGAATCGCATTTGTTCTAGCAACGTTTCTGTGGTTGGCAATTCGGCACAATGTTTTGGTAGAGTGACAAAGTCTTAATATTTCTTTTCTGTAAAAATTCATATTTTGAATGAAACCTATATACCCCTTCAGGAAAATATTAGTCCTGAAAATGTAAACAAAATTATGTATCGAAAGGGTGTTAATTCATACCTTAATAAAAAAACATTTTATTAAGGGATTATTTTTTTCATGATAAACCGAATGCCTCCCTACCAAAATTTAGAAGTATCAAGCTTTAGTGGCAAAGACATAGTTCTCAAACTATATATAAAACCTAAAAACTGTCTCGACTATTCGTGTGAGAAATCAATTAATATTAACCAGTTATGAAGATTTAATTTACGACTCTTTACAGACCATCATTAAATAAATGATAAGCTAATGATTTATAAATATTCAGAAGAGAGATCAACTACAAGTGCTAATCAACCTAGACTTCAAACATTAATTTTGTTAATTGTAAGGTTTTTTTATGCAAAGGGTCAACCATTTCACCGCCAACTAAAACGTTAGATTTAACGTCTTTGTAGACACAGACTAGTTGTACAAGCGTTTTCGACCTGTGGGAACTAATCAATGCGTCGATAGTTAAAACTTTAAAATTGTTAGTTTGTTTGACATGCAACCTAGAAACAAAAAAAAACATAGTTAGCAGCCAAACAAATATTTAAGAAAAGTACATATCTCAACATGTGAACTAATCTGTCCACAAAATGCATTGATGCACATTTAAGCAAAAATATATGGTAATATATATATATATATATATATATATATATATATATATATATATACACAAAGTGCATCGAAATGATCCTCTAATGAGTTTGCTTAGACCAATAAGTCTAACCTCCTTTCTGTTGAAAAGTCTGGAGAGAATACTCGATGAGAACATCAGGGTCGTAGCTCTTAGGCGACATCCGCTGAGTGATCATCAGTATGCTTACCAAACGAGCAGATCAACAGAATTGGTTCTCAACAATCTTGTTGAGAGCATACACAACTCCCTAGAAAACAAGGAGATTGCAGTCGCTTCATTCTTAGATATCGAGGGAGCATTTAACAATGCCCTTTCTGGATCACTCTATGATACAATTACTGAAAGAGGGGTAGAAGAAAAATTAGGCAATGCTTGAAAACAGAAAAAAGTCCAAAGGACGAGACAGTGAGCTTTAGAGCTGCTAGAGGGTGTCCACAGGGAGGAGTGTGATCGCCCTTGCTGAGGTCACTACTGGTGGACAATCTGCTGGCTGTGGTTCGGCTGTGGGAGGTTGATCTGCAGGCATATGCCGATGATCTAGTCATCATAATAAAAAGAAAGGCTGACGAGGAAATCTCAGCAACCCTTCAGGAAGTACTGAACATCACACTAACATAGAGTGAGAGGGAAGAGATGTCTATCAACCCTAATAAAATGGTTTTAGTCCCCTTCACAAAGAAAAGGAATCTGGAGAGACTTCGACCACCTTCCTTACGGGAACAGGTGATACCGTTTTCAGCTGAAGTGAAATATTTGGGAATTATCCTGGATAAAACGCTGAGCTGGAATGCCCATCTAAATAATTCAGAAAGCTAAACTATCCCTGTGGAACTGCCGTAAAATCTGCGAGAGGTTATGGGGTATGAGACCAAAACAGCTCGATTGGCTGTACCTAACGGTCATAAGACCAATGATAGCCTATGGACAACAAAGTCTTACCCAACCAAGCTGAGTGGACCGCGTTCCACTCCGACAGCGGCCATGGAACTCCTTTTTAAACTTCCACTACCCGAGCTATTTGTGGAAGGAGAAGCAATGCGGACAACATCCAGACTCCACCATGTCACCAACAGCATGGTGGATAGCATGAGTCAGATGGGATCATCCAACATGCTGAAGTTGTGAAAAACCATTACATGTTGGGAATGCAATCGGACCTGCTACCAAAAACTGTTAGTGCACAGCAACCCTACTCAGTGATCTTCCCAGGGAGAAAGGAGTGGGATTAGAATAAATCTGATCTACTGAAAGCAGAGCTGTACCTATTCACAAACGGCCCAAAACCAATAAAGGTGTAGGAGCTGGAATCCATGGGGTAAGGTCGAAGGTTGCTCTGTCAGTAAGCCTGGGCAATTACACCTTAATATTCCAAGCAGAAGTTTATGCTATCGAATTGTGTGCTAGAATGTTGCAGGACCAACCAATAACAAAACGATAAAAATAAACTCATATAGTCAAGTAGCCCTTAAAGCACTTGAAGCGAGTCATTGTACATCCGAAACAGTTTGTAACTGCCAAAAGGCACTTGTTAGCATGGGAAGCGACAATAAAATCGCCCTTATCTGGATACCAGGACCATTCTCTATTGGCTTGGTCTGCTAGGTCTGTCCCATGCAAAAGCATTTATCCTCCTTCCTATGAAGAAGTGGATAACAGATAGTCTGTTAAATATGAATAGAATCAACCTCAAAACAGCAATAGGCCTATACACTGGCCATTGTGGTCTAAGACATCACATGTACAGGATGAGGCTTGAAGACGAATCCGAGTGCCGCCAGGATCAGGTTTTCCATATTCGATAGAGATATCCTGCTGGCCCAGGACTTGAAGAATACCTCCCCAAACGCAATGATAAGACTCATCGAGGATTGAGAGTTGCTTAGGGAAGTGTAAACATATGTTGCTTAGGGAAGTGTAAACATATGTGTGAGTCACAACAGTCACTTTTAACCTAACCTAACCTAAACAAAAATTATTAGAACATTGTGTCAATTACCTTAAGTTTTTATAGACACAGAGCGGTTATATAAGCGCTTCCGTCCTTTTTTTTGCTTAAATAATCTATATATTGAAAACACTAAGCCAGATTTTTCAGCGAGTTTGTGATCTACTGCACCCATTTACATGATTTTGTTTTTGAATGATCGTCTGGTTATCGAGACCTTGTAACACTTTGTTTGTATTGTTTTATTGGGCATGTTTCCTATAAATCAATATGTTTTACTTCAATAACATTTGCGGACGATGGTGAATGCGCCCCATATTCTTATAATTTCACTGGGAACTCATAGCGCCACCTAACGGAAAAGACAGAACAAAGTCCGCCGGGCCAGCTAGTATTATGTATCAAAACATTCTGTAGGCACACTAGTTCTCCTGTTGAGATATGTAATTTTCTTAAATACTTGTCACAATAAATTTAAAATTGGATATTTTATTGAGTTGCGGAAAAGCCAAAAACAAATAATCTGAACACATTTATATAAAAAATAACTTTAGTAAAAAAAAATATAATTGTAATATGTAGTCATATATTATTGAGTGCAACTAGCCTAGCAAAGGCTAGCTTAAATCAATTCGGGCTAACCCAAATTAATCTAAAATATCCCAAACTAGCCTAAACATTACATTAACCGAACTTTGGCTTCTATGACCCTCCTAAGTGTATTTTTTGTGTGGAAGAACTGTTTTATTTTATACTAACCCAAATTGACCTGTTTAATCTAAGCTAAACAAAAAAACACAAACCTATGATTAAATACAAATTTACTGGTTTTGATAAAAAGCGAAAAAACTCGAAAACGAGATTCGGGGGAGTATATACAAGTTTCGTTAAATTTTCGGTGTGAGCATCGTAGTCCAGTGGGTTCTGTAGCTGGATTTCAAGGGACGCGTGTTCCAATCCCGGTTCGGATGTGACTTTTTTAGTTTTTTATCTAAATCTATACTGTTAGTAGGTGGACCCATTATATTAACAACCGGTCCGTCGATAAAACCATCATTAAAGCCATGACTTGACTCGTACGAGCACGCGGAAGCCCGGGTTGCAAGTGGAATTTGGTCGGGCTAGACTCTTGTCGTAACGACCTAGTATTAGACTAAACAAACTCTACAATTCCATATTTAAAAACATCTTAAGCTTCCGCTAAATGTCACTTATGGCGATTAAAATGCGCCGATTGCCTTATTAAAGGTTTGTTCCAAAAAGTCTTTTCACATTAGCGATGGGAACTATCGAATGAAATGGACTATCGAATAATTAGTAATCATTCATAATCAACTATCGAATGATTTTATTAGAATAGATTCATTCGTTTAATTGATTTAAATTTATAGATAACAGGACAAGTCTATATTCAAGCTACATAGCGCTCTACTCACATATAATTAACAAATAACTGTTTTGTTTTGTTACATATAGTTTGTTACTCTGTTTGAAGTTTGTTATTATTCTTAGCTTATAAATAAATGGATTATTTAATTTTTATTTTCGATTCTAGCAAATGATATTTTGTTCAAGGCGTAACTGTAAATGTAGAAACAAGTTGTAATGAGTTATACAAAACATACTGGTTAGTATATCATTTAGTTTCTCTAAGGACATGGTATTAAACCTGGCAACAGCGTAAATAATCCGCTCACATGACAATCTTTCCTTGAGTCATGCGTTTGAAGTGGCACCGTGTAAACAAAGTTAAAAATTATCTCTGTAAAGGTGGGTTCAGCTAAGTTTTTTTCCTTTTCTTAAATTTTATCCATAATTCTAATAAAAACTTTTTCCGTAATGGCTGGCCGTGTTTACGTTTTTAACGGTTAAAAGTGACGTAACAGCTTGATTTGTAAAAACAAAATATAAAATTCAAAGCAAAAAAAAATGGTAGGAATAGTAGGTACTTTATAGTTCCTACCTTGCAGAACAACGAAATCTAGTGTCTAATTAATACTAAAACAAAAGCTAAAATTTGTACGTGGACGCTTATTGTCTTTAAAACTAAATTTTAACTTATCCTTTGTTACTAATTCTAAAAAAAGAAAAGTTACCAGAATACACCTTAAATTTATAGGAAATACAGTTTGTTTTAAGAAATATTTAATATTTCTTATAATCGCGACAACGAGAAAATATTTGCAGATATATTCTATTTATTGAATTATTCCTTTTCAAATTCAATATTTATCATATATATTATTGTTCACTATCATACTTCCTCCACATCAAAACACAAATAATTATAAAATAATGTGCCCAACACAGAATATTTAAAACCAAGGAAAACTGGTAGATATATATTTATATTTGGTCAAAAATTAGCAGAAGACACTAAAAAAGTATCATTAAACCGCACCGAAAAAAGCGAATATATAAATAAAATATGTATTAAACATTTCATTTCAGCCGACTGAAATTCCTTTACCGAATAAACCAACGACGAATTAGTGACTACTAAATTTATTCGTTCAGATGCGCCAATAGATGCTGCAACATTCGGCAAAAAATCGTTCGAATAAACCTGATGACACATTTGTCATTAAAATTTATTCGAATGAAAGTTATTTTCGTTCATTCGTTTAGTTGTTAGTTACTAATATTAATAATACGTGTTAAATGAATGAACAGTTTTCAACTGTCGAATAATTCGATTATTTTTATTCGAGAGTTCTCACCGTTATTTCACATCATCTATACGTAAACTAACCTAGCATAATATAATCTATATAAGTAAAGTAGTAATAACGTTACAGAATCTTACCAATAAAACCTGCTTTTTCCACTTAGGTATTTCTGTTAAATTACAGTTAATCCTACTTTTACTTGTTAAACAGTAATTCTCTTCCTTGATTTTTTAATAATATTGTTATTATATTAAAAAAAATCCTTTATCCGGAACTTCCCTCGTCTATTAAGCAGTTTTTTCAAGCTGAATTTTAAAATATTTTACTAAGTCGCCATTTTGTTTCGCCATCTTTAATTCTTACCAAAATGTTACCAGTTGATTCTTAAATTGTATAAATAGTTTTTTTTTGCATTTTATTACGCCACCATTTTGTCTACCACTTTATTTTTATATATACTTTAAAATAAATTAAGTAAGTATTTTTTTACACTGATTATTTTTTAAATGTTATTAGAGCGCATTGTTTCGTCATGTTGAATTCATGCCAAACGTTTCCAGTTTATCCCTATATCACATCTATTTTTGTGTAAAATTTGAGGTCAATTTTTGTTTAAGTAAATTTTTTAAACATTTTATTTGACCGCCATTCTGTTCCACCATACTGAATTGATACCACAATTTTACCAGTTTATCTTTACTTCACCCCTAATTCTTGCACAAAATTTGAAATCAACTTAATAAGAAGTTTTTCAGGCCGATTTTTTTAAAATATTTTACTAAGCCTCTAATTTGTTCCGCCACGTTAGATTTGTACCAAAATGTCACCAGGTCATCTACATATGACCCTTAATTTTTTCGAAAGTTGAAGTCACTCGAGTAAGTATTTTTTTAGCTATGCTTCGAAAAGATAGGCCGACACACCTGAAGATCTGTAAAAACCTGGGACAGTGATTTTTTTACAAGGGAAGTAAAAATCATCTGTATTAATATTCTGGTTTAGATACGATTCCAACCGTATGCAACCAAAACACATTAAATACTCTAGTCTAAAAGACTGAAACTTTTACTGTAAGCTCCGATCCAAATTACCTTTTACACCATTATTTATTTATTAGGTAGTCACTGATTAACGTTATTATTATTAACTAATTTATTTGAGGATATCATTTTTTAATCATGCATTTTCTTTCCGCAAAACCGACATCGACAGTCTGTAAGATGGAAAGTGCAGCATCCTCTCCGGCCTACTTCACCACTGGCGCATTAATGTTTATCAGCCAACAGCGACGATTTATTAAAGAAATCAAATTGAAAAATATACCATTTGTTGTGTTGTTCACTTGTAAAAAGTAAAGTGTATCATGGGAACGAAATGAAGTGGAACAATAATAACTAAATTAATAACATTAATTAGACTTAAATGAAAAGCTCGTTAATGTCTGGCACGAGTTATAAACGGTTTCAGATGAAAGTGATGCAGTGTAAAAAAAATAGGTAAATTTCCTTTAACCGGAACTTCCCTCGTGATAAATCTTTCCTTTTATTAGGAAGAGTGAAGTGTGACCCAATTTAGTTCCGCACATAGTCATTTACTAAAACATATACAGTGTGCCCCATATTCTCTATATAGGTGATCTTGGCTCCTATATACCTACAGCACAGATTAAATGGGAAAAGTTTTAAAGGAAACTTAGCGCATTTGATATATCGGGTTCAGATTTACGATCGATCAATTGCTTTTGAATTATCGCACAGTGCGTTTAAGCTTGGGTGTAAATCAAATTTTAAAGTGCAACAAATTGATAAAATTTTTGGTACACAGGGTAGATAAGGGACTGGTTATTTTGAAAAGAATAACAATTTTTTTATCAAACAGGGTTTAGATTTCTTATCGGCAGTTCCTAACCGCTTCTTTGTGAAAGCGCAGGTTTTAAGTTTTATATTTGATTCCAACTATTTATTATAGTGCATTAGCAAAGTGCAAATTATAAAATGTCGAATACTTCTAATGGTAAGTACTAACTATAATGGAACAAAAAATATTGGCAGCACGTTTATAATTACCGCAGAAATATTCTATGTTTGCTATGTTTTAAAGAATGAATAAAAATATTAATTTTTAAAGTTTGAAAAGGGTTTCTCAAAATGCCCAAAAACGCCTTTTTCAAATCTGGCATATATCATCTCTTTGACGCCTACTCTTAACATTAGTGATTTAGTTAGTTAATTAGATTTATTTAAGTTGTGGAAGTCAAATAGAAAAACAAATGCAGAGAGTAAAATGTCCCAACATATTTTGGATATTTTTAAGATTCATGATTTCAAGATAAGTGGCAGAAATCGCAACGAAAGCGGGATCAATTTTTAGAAGAACATTCAGCATGGCTTCAAAGTGATATTGCCCTCGGTGGTACCCTACAAACCTATATTAACTCTAGTATTTCTCTCACGGAAGAATCTACAGCCGTAGCTGGATGTAGTCACGGTCGTCCTTTAAAACCGTTTCAAGAATGTAGTATAAAATCAAGAAGAAGGTTGGAACATTGGTAGCCAACCACACTTTCGAAGAATTGTCTTTTGCGGTAAAATAATCCGCACGGTTAGAAAAGAGAACTACACCAGAATCAAGGAAAGTATTACCCTTAGAGCATACTCAAGCTCTATATCTAGATCTAGATTTGTCGGAACGAAAATACAACACTTTGAGATCTCTGATAAATTCCTTGCATGCTGACTGTTTTCCCAGTTTATACAAACTAAGGAGTATAGAAACCAGTTACTGCACAAATGTATCGACGTTACGGAATCTACCGTAGAAGTTAATTTGCAAGAGCTGCTAAATATTACTGTTCAAAGAGTTTTGAAAATTATTGAAGATTTTCCTTTATTTGGGAATAACGCTTTGACTTTCAGATGTAAGTATGGCTTTGATGGAAGTTCAGGCACAGTACATACAAACAGAAATTTCAGAATCCTGATATGATAGACGAATATGCTTTTTTAATTGCTTTTTCCCCTTTACAACTACTGGATAAAAATACAGGAAAAGTGCTATGGTCTAACCTCCGACCTTCATCGACGTTCTACTTTAGACCAATAAAGCTTATTGGTGAGGGAAGAAGAATCAAATATTAAATCAAATATTGAGAAACTAGTTACGTTTAAGACTACATTCAAAAAACGAGAATTGAGCGTAGATTATGAAATGTTGTTCACAATGTTAGATGGAAGCGCAATTAACACTTTGTCCGAAACTCACAGCAGCCAGAAGTGTTTTATCTGTAGAGCTTGTCCTAAGGAGATGAACGAAAAGACCTCTGCTGAAAAACTAATACGAATAGAAAATCTGAGATTTGGGCTTTCCTCTCTTCATTCGTGGATTCGATGCTTTGAGTGTTTGTAACACATCTCCTACATCTTACCATTCCAGTGTTGGTAAGTTAGAACTAAAGAAAACAAAGTGTAACCTCAAGAACGCAAAAAAGGCATACAAGAACAATTTAAAAACAAAATGGGATTATTAGTAGATAAACCCAAACACGGATAAGGTTCAACGAATGACGGAAATACTGCCTGGAATTTTTTTAATAACCCTGCACTGGCATCTTCCATTACTTCTATAAATGAACAACTAATTTCCCAATTCGCCATAGTTTTAAGGACAATTTCTAATGGTCACAAAATAAATTTTGAGAAATTTAGTCAGCTCTTGATGACAACTGGTACTACATGCCCAGTAGTATTCACACGCTACTGGTTCATGGCATAGATATTATAAAAAAATTTTGATATTTCGATAGGCCAGCTATCCGAAGATGCTTTAGAAGCGAAGCATAAAGAAGTACAAAAGCACCGATTACATCATACAAGAAAATCTTCGAGAATAAACACCAATAGAGATTTCATGAATGCATTATTAATAACATCGGATTCTCTGTTGTTTTTTTTTTTAAGGAAAAGCAGTACACATAAGGTAGTCTTCACTGGGATTGAACAGTATATTATATTGGCCAATAACAGTACCTTGTGTCAGACTCCCAGTTTCGATTTAGGTAGTATTACTTTGGACTCTAGTAGTAGTGAAAGTGAGTAATTTTTCTGAGTTTAAGTTTTTGAATTATTTATAATATTTTAATACCCTGAAATTTGGTTTGATTTTCGAAACCACGATTTAAGGAAATAATCACAATTGTATAGAAATCTAACATCTGTAATTTCTGTCATTTAGCATTATTTTAGATGATGATGAGACATAACAAAGCACCTATAAAATAAAACTCTTGATTTCTTTGTAGATCGATATTTTTAAAGTCTAATTTTGATTTATATCTTTTAAAAATTTGAAATAACTCTATTTATAAAATATTTAAATTGTATCTCAATATTTAAGTTTATTCTTGTCAAATTCTTTCCCAAGGTTACCCTTAAAAATATTCTGCACTAAATTATTAGTTTCTATTTTTGCAGGGGTCGGGGGAGAGGTGCTCAGCCCCGACTGCTGGAGTTTGTGACCGATATGAACCTTTCAATGTATGCTAAATTTCAAAACCATATCCCTAGAAATAGACAAGTTATGACTTTTGTCCCATATACCCATATACGCGATGCACTGTGAACATTGTTGGGACACTTTTTTTAAGACAAATATGATGGCGGGTACGACATGTCTCCGTCGAATGTTGTTATCCCGCAACGCGCCTTAACTTTCATTTTTCCTATGGCCGCCATATTGGATTTTTTGATTTTTTGAAAGAGCGCAAAATTTCCAGTCTAGTGATGTCTCATAAGTCTATAAAAGATTTGAGTATCATCGAAATATCACACTTCGTAAAGTTAGGTCTCAATATTTTCTAAGGAGGCCATGACTTATGCATAACAAAAGTTGGCTTTGACTTTGACGTTAAATAAATCAAAGTTGTGTTTTAATACGTAGTACGCTTTTGTTTAAAAAAAAAATCATCAATCTGACACACAAATTGTCGAAACCTGTTGAAAATGTCCAGTATTCCCTATTAAAGTGAAGAAAAGTTTGTCATGTTAGCGAGATATTGCATTCTCACAGAAACGCCGACATTACCTTATCAAGGTATTTGGAGATGTATGCCGAACGACGGCAGCCTCAAAAAACCCAATTCAGAAAAATCGTAGTTAATTTAATTAACCATGGGGTCTTCGAACAATTTAGAAGTGGATACAATATTGACAATGAAAATATTTAACCAATTTAGAGAAAGCCCTCTTTTAACGGAAAAAAGGAGGCTCTGTTTTCGACTTGTAAGTGTGTATGTGGGTATGTCAGCGATTTTTTCTGCAACTTTTGAACGGATTTAAATGAAGTTTGCACCATGTTGTAAAGCTACATTGTAGAATAGTTTTAATACCAAAAACAGCTAGCGAAGGTATATGGGGCAGATGTAATAGAAAACGTGCGGAGAAACGTGAATATCGAAAAGCTCCTTTAAATATTTCTATGAAAAGTGTTTTTAACGATAATAAATAGAAAAATTGTGTTGGCGGACACAAAATAAAATGAAATATATTGTTGAAGGGAGTTTTCGCACTGGTCACTTTAAAAGTCAAATAAAAAACTAACCAATTAACAAAATCGTAAAATGGTATGATTTTTAAGCCCCGTTGATATAGTTAAGAAATAAACATTAAAATTTTTTAGTTATCTATTTTTATATAAAAATTAAAAATCAAAATTAAGGTAGTTTTAAATCAAATATAAAATGAAAAATAAAAATATGTAAAAATAATAAAAATTTAAAAAAATCGAAAAGTCTTAAAAAGTACTGAAAAGTAAAAAATTACTTTTTTAAAGACCTTAAAGAATCAGACCATTATTACTAATTGTAACGGGTTGACCGGTTATTTACAATTTAACCGTTTAGAAAAAGCTTTTCATGTCCAATTTTAACCGGTTAATTATTTGATCCGGATAATTTATTAACCGGTTAACCGATTTTATTCCGAGGGAATCCGAACTCACAATTGGCTGTTAATTTAAAAAAGGGCTCGACTTGCATGAATGACTATATAAAAGGCTTTTGTTGTTCCACTTTCCTTAACCCGTTGGGCCGGTTAACAAAAAACCTCTATAGAGAAGCCATTTTGTACCACCATATTAGATACGTACCAATATTTTACCAGCTTTTACCTATGCGATACTTGATTGTTGGGCATAATTTACAATAAATTGAATAAGTACTGATTTTTTAAAAATTCCATTATACTGCTATTTAATTTCATCATGTCGCATTCGTACCAAAGTTTTACAGGTGTATCTCTATATAATATCTAATTTTTTTGATGACTCCCATGTAATAACTGATTTTTGTGAAAATTTTAGCTAAACTGGATAAGTGATTTTTTAGTTATACTTTTTATTAACATTTCACTAGGCCGCCATTTTGTTCCGCCATATTGAACTTTTATCAAAATGTTACCAGGTCATCCCCATATGACCCTTAACTTATAACCAAAATTTGAATTCAATCAGTATGCCGCGAACTGACAGACCTACGACAGATAGACCCACGGAGTGAAGAAAATATGTTTTTTGGGACACTAAGACGCGAAAATCTGTAAAAACGTGAGAAGGTGATTTTTTCACGAATACAATCATTTTATGTGGCCGCCATTTTGTTCCGCCAGCCTGAATTCGTACCACTAATTCTACAATTAGAAACTTTTAATTGTTTCAAAGTTTTGATCTGGGGAAATTCAGCATGAAGGACTAAAAAGAAGGCTGAATTAGAGAGGTCCCTATAATACCACTGTTAATAGAAAAAAATTAATATATGTTTTTAAATTAATTTGTAATTAAAATGCAGTTGAAAGAAAATATCTAGCTTTTTCGTAATTTAAATTTGATTACATACTGCGAAGATTAAGCTACAAACTTCTTTTCAAGAAGATAGATGGCTATACATTTTAGTTTTACATGTTTCTTGTGAATATGAATATTAGTTGGTAAACGTTAGAATTCTATAATAAAACATAAACAGTACTAAAGATTAATGAAGCACCGTGATTTATTATGTAATAAAGCGGGTGGAGAGAAAAGAATTGAATTTTTTTTAAATAAAAGCTGTCTTATGCATATCCTGTAGGTATAATTATCCTAATCTTAAAATATTTTGAAGACATTCCTTCACTGCCCCAGTCGAATTTAATATAAACTTCTACTGGGAAAAATTATCTAAAAATGAAAAAAAACCTGCTTTAAAAAGCAGTGTTTCTCTTTTTATTAATATATACAGTAAAAACTCTACTAATATGACCACTTAAATAAATAACCTAATATATTTTTGGGGCTCTTATACCTTTTTTTGGATTTTCTTTGGTTTTAGTTTTTTATTAATAAATGAACTTTTTAAGTACGATTTTATAATCAAAGTCTTTTAATATATTGAAATATTTACCAGAATTAACCACTGCCGGTATTTTTAAACATTTAAACCATTAAACATCGACAGGATATACCAGCAGAGGGTAAAAACTAGTTATATCTCGGTTATTTTTAAATATATGACAATAATATCACATAAAGTAATAAATTTAGTATGTACATAGTATAGAACTAAAAACTAAGAAACAAAAATGAATGTTAGAAAAAAAACGAAAAAAAATAAATAAACAATAAAATTTTATTTCTCTGTAGGGCCCAAACTATTTTTTTTTATACCAAAACGATTTGACGTTCCCTATCTTGGTTTTATATATGAAATGTATTACCATCTTTCAAAACCAAATTTTATTGGTGTCAAAAGCTAGATAATTTAAAACTAAAACAGAAAAGTGCATTTTTTTTTTGTTCTAAGAAAAGCCCTTTGAGCCTTATAGGGTAATAAAGTTGTCAAAGTGACACCTTTAAAACCTCAATGAAACGAAAACCAATGAATTTTGGCGCATAGTGGATTATACACAAAATGTTTAGAATTTTAATTAAAATCAGAAAATTAAATAATATACAGGGTGTATTTATTTATTAAAAAATTTATTTGTTACACTAATAACTAATAATAAAAACGGACCACCTTGTATATGCCAAAACAGTTTAAATAATTTTTTTTCTTAAATTCAATTTTTGTGTAAACTTTATTACGCAACGCTTCTATATTTCAATATATCACTGGCCTCCCTCTTAGTTCTACAAGGTTCTTTTTATAATCTGCCACCCCCTGAGAACCTTTGTATGAAAGTTGTAGGATTTTTCCTAAATATTCACATGGCGGTAAATTTAAAAACAAGTGACGATCGGAAAATCAAGAACTGACTACCAACTTTGTTATTTTAAATGGAACACACCGTATTTTTTGACATTTTTGAATTCTTGTCATTTTCCCCTTTTCAAAAATATATAATATGTCTATACTCCG